>JBAMAW010002168.1:10000000-11281984 GCA_037043295.1 Amiota minor
AGCAACAAAAATAATAAAAAGAAAAATAAAAACAACAAGAAAACAAATAATAGTAGTAACTGTAAGAAAAAGAAGAAAACATTAACAAAAAACAATAATAATATTAAAATCACTTCATCAGATCAGAATAATCAAGAAGAAGCAGAAGAAGAAGAAGAAGGGATCAGCAGCAGTCATCATATCGTTTATCATGAGGACAACAATATAACATGCACAAAACATCATCAACTATTATCAGCATCCACATCATCCTCATCATCAGTTTACTACTGTTGCGACGGTTATCCAAATAGCAGCAGACCAATCTCTCAGGTCTCTGTTGCTGGAGAAATTGTACTAACCCAGCAACAGATCAATGATGTACCATTACTATATAGTGATGCTGATTGTGACGCTGGTGAATTGGAATCACAAAAACATACATTTAATGGTGAATTCGCATATTTCTTTCCCTATGATGGTTCAGCACCCAGTTTACTATTGCTGGGACCAGACTCCTATGTCAATATCACGCACAATGCTGCTTATAACATCATCAATAGGAACCATCATAATCATTAAATTATCAGCTCGACTTTTCGAATGTTTATATTGTGCTTGGGGAAAAAAACGATCCGAACAAAATCTTCTGAATTATGATTCTCATATGGGGAAAAATCGATAAAGAATTTATTTTATTGCAATTTATTTTATTCAATTTGAATGACTCTCTCTCTCTGAAAGAAATTATCCGATAATATTATGATGAAAATTTCTAAAGACAATAGCAGTAAATCTCTAAAATCACACAGAGCTCAGTATCTGGACTTGTAAGTCAGAAACGCATCGAAGAAATGAAAAAGAATTCGGTAGCAGACGCTTCAATTTGGCATTGCCAAAAAAAAAAAAAAAAAACCCAAAATAAATTAAATATCTATATATAAAATATTTAAGAAGATTTGCAAAAAATATATGAGTTTTACCTTTGATAGTTACAACCTCTACAAATATAGATATCGTATATAAATACATTGTTATTTATTTTTAACGACTCTGAAACAATATTTTTTATTAGTTTTATGTCGAATTTAAATAAAAAACAATAAAAAAAAAAAAATAAATCTCAGAATAGAGCACCATCATTATTTTTTGTTTTTTGTATTATAAACAGCAGACACTATCTTATTGGATGGTATAAAAAAGCAGAGATTATTTACTGGTCTTACTCTACCAATAAATCAAAAAATATAAAAATTCCATTGAAAAAATGAAAAACATATAATATTTTTATTCTTTTATAAGTAGTATGATGAAAAATAATACCATATATTTACATACATTTGTATGTAAATAAATTAATCAATTAGGGATGTGAAATAGTCCTTGACTAAAAAATGGATGCTTTGATAAATCGTTGCTCAATATGCATGTCTTCTACAAGAAGTTATACTCGTCTATAACATTCTAAAACAAAAAATTAAAACAAAAAATTAAAAAAAAAAAAAATAAATAAAAATATCAATGATAAATACAAGTATAAAAATAATGATTTTTAAAAAAAATCTCTATTAGAAAAAGAAATTCAAACTGTTTTTGTATATTTTAAAGCATGAAAATAGTAATACGAATTTTACCTATAATAAATATCCGATATCGATCCCCAGTCTATATGGCTACAAGCTTCTGACTTTTTCAATCTAAGCAGCAGCAAATTTCCATGCCTTGTATTTGATTGGATCACTCACTGGGTCACAGGAGATCACAGAATTGAAACGACCGATAATATCAGAATCACATAAGTAAAGTAATTACTTTTAAAATACTCTAAATACATACGAGTACATATATCTAAATACATCTTATGTAATTTATATATATATATACCTAGTATACTTACAAGTAAAAATCCCTTATTGCATGACCATGCCCCATTTCCCATGCTTACGTTTTAAGCAGAAACATTCTTATGTCTGTTGTCTAATGTAATTTATTCTAATCAAATGAAATCAAATTCAGATCAATAAATCTTTTGTAATTTCCCAATAATCAATCTAATGTAATGTGTTCTTCTTTATGAGAGATTTGATATATGAAATATGGCATACTAAGTACTAACTAAAAATGATGATCGTTAAAATCAAATGAAATTTTTGGTGATAAATTTAAATAAAATTTTTTAATTGTTATACTATATATACTAAATAAATATTTTTACCATATAAGCAGCATGTTAATGTTTTACAATATTTTATTTTATATTATTATTGTAAATCGAGAGAATGAGTATTTAAGAAGTTGAAAATATATTTGTTATTGTAACACAAAAATAATATGAGAAGTTGGAAGAGAGTATCTATGTAGATATTGAAATATTTACAATATAATAAAACCCAATATTAGTTTTATAGATTCTTAGATTAGTTTACTACTTATGTTACCCTATTTTCCTACCTTTCTTTATTATTCCTTTATTTGCATCATTATTTGTCTTTCACAATAAATTATTATGTTTGAATTTATAAAACTTAATCAATAAATTTAATTGTAGTTTTTGTTTGACTATAATGTGAAAATAAAATATACATAAAATAGAAATTAAAAAAGTAACTACTTATTTACTACAATAAATCGCTTTAAGAAATGTATCTGTGTAATATGATAATGTAGTTTAATTACAATTTTCATATATTTATGTATGTAACCTACAATTTGGGGGAGACTTAAAGTTAAAAAAAAAAAAAAATAATATACAACAACTTAATAATTTCAATTGCAATCACATAACAAATCACAAGGAATTTAAAAAGAAATTGGCAAGTTGCGAAATTTGTATGGTTTCTAATACCATTGGTGAAAATAATAAGAACATTCATAACACTAATTTCATTTAGTGTTGAATAAAAAAAATGTATTCATTTTTAAATTAATTTCTCCTCTTGAATGATATCTACAGTCTTCCCAAAAATTTATTGGTCTGATCAGTTTAATTTTTGCATAAATTAATAATGTGAAAGCTGAGCATCTAATGGCTACTAAAATTCTTCATTAAAAAACTCATATTTTTAATTACCAAATCTATATTGAGGACTACAATTCTAATGATCGCAAAACTTTGTTTAAAATTCGGAAAAAAAACGTTAGTTTTCATGAGTAAACTCAGTAGTTCAAAAATAGAAATAAAATAACCGTCTATGAAAAAATTAAGTTTATCATCATTTGATTTACATGCCTTCTAGTAATTGGGTAGTTTAGTAGGTAACTATGACTGAAATGTAAAAAAGAAATAGTTTCATTTCTCCAAAACCTTTCCGCCAAAGATCTTTCTTCATATATTCTCCTTTTTAATGCATTATCACAATAAAGTGATAAAGCCATTAACTTCAAATGTGAAGGGTATTGAAATAAAAATGACGAAAAGAATTTAAATTTATTCATTAAAAAATCTATAAATTTATTAAACAATGATATGATCAAGATTAGATTTGATTAAAAAATTACAAGTATAATCTTTCTTTTTTTTCTACCTTCTTTTCATATACAAATATATATTACATATTTACCTACTACCCCTACAGATAGATATACATATACCATATGCAATACATATAATCAGATACATTCTTTTAAAAAACTACGCTTTCCAGTCTTTAGATTCACTAAAGATTCAAGTAAAAAAAAAAAAATTCATAACCAAAAACAAAACAAAATGAAATAAAAAACTTGAAAGAACTCACAAGACACATATGTAACATTTATATCCATATATGTATATATATATTTATATATATGTATATATATATATATATATATGTATATATCTATAGTATACTCAATTTTATACTATATATAATCTATAATGTCAATCTGTATCCTAAAAAAAATGTATATACAATATATAAACATATTTATTTTGAACTCTAAATTTTGTACAATATTATTTTATAATATTTTTGTGTTAGATTAATTGAAAAAATTGTGTTTACCTTTTGTTTAATTAATTAAGAATTTAAACGATTGATTAATAATTATCTATTCTACCAATCTTATATAACATATTTTATAGAATAAATATACTTATAAAATGTATTTAAACAAAACCTGAAAAAAAAAATAAATAAATAAAAAATACAAAATTATCTAAAAATTAGTTTCTTTTTTATTTTAAGTTTAAAAATATAAATAATAATGGAACATAAAAACAAAATTGAAAACTTAATAGCAATGTAATTTGATTATAATATAATTGATTTCAAACAATCATATTGAGATTTGTATATAATATACAAACATGCATACAGACATACTTAATTATTATTATATAAAATTATATAAATAAATTTATAGAAAATATTTAAATAATCTTATATTTACATATTATTATACAATATTTCTATTATATACAAGACGATCTATCTATTTACATTACATTACTATATATTACATACATATATAAATACATATTTACTACAATACAATATATTTAAATAAATAATATATTTTTGTTCTTGAGCTTCTTGCGATTCAGCGTGTAAAACCGTAAATATAAAAATAAAAGAAATAAAAATCTTTATATACAATTTAAAAATAATATACGAGTATATACTTATAAACCTGAAACTTATAGAAATTACAAATACAAAACTTAAAACAAAACCAACAAAAAGACAAAAAAAAAAAAACAGTAAAATAAATATATAACTCTACCAAGAAATATATATATGCTTATTGAAGTCTTTTATTTATGAAATATTTAAAGTGAATTGGAGATTTTGAATTTTCAGGCAAACCCAGTTCAATTTTTTTTTTGTCATTAAATACTGCAAAGGAACCATATTTTACTTCAGGTTTCTTGGTTAAACCACTTAAGGAGCTGTCCAAGTTTCCTTTCCCGAAAACTCCAAATCTTAAAAAGTGAAGTGTTGAAACAAATCAACATATCTATCCTACAAAAACAAAGGAGCAAGTTTCAATCTCGAAATATGTATGTAGTTTTCTTGAATGGTCTTTATTACAAAAAGGCGGACTTATTTAGTTTTCTGATACGAGTCCCTGAACTACTTAATCTTGACAGTTTGGATATAGTATTTATCATTCTTGCACTAAATAAAACGGCAACAACATTTGCACTTCTAACGAACAACATTAATAGGCACATACAATACCTAAATATAAAAATCGCTCCGATTGTAAGCGAGTTGCTTTATATTATTCCAATTGGTGTTTGAATTTCTTAAGTTGGTTTCTACCGTTTTTGGATTGCTTTTCGAACTCAGAGGGTTTCACCAAAATTAATATGCAGTTTTCTTTGACACGTTTCTGTAAGTTGTGGACCATTCAGCCAAAAGGTCGATTGGAATCTAATTATGGCTGACGGACGAAGTGTGATCAAAGCAATGGAAAGATATTTATCTTGTTTGTCTATAATATTCATCAATATGATATTGACATTTCGTAGATATTATAAACTGTATTAGCAACCCTTCCAGTCCCCAAAACAACTTGATCTTTTTGGTAGCCTTTTGAGCTCTCTTTTTTGCATGTATTTTTTCCGATTTTTTTAAAATAAAATATAGCACCCTTTAAGCAAATTTTACCAAAATATTTTGATCACTTTTCACGTTTTATATTTTTTGATAAATGAGAGAAATTTTAAACATTTTCAGAATTCAAATATAACGACATAAATATAATAAGTGTATAGAACATTATAGAATCTCCAGTACTTCCTCTCTGTTCCTTTCTTTAACATAATATTTTCAAATAAGTTTGTGAATTAAACTGGGTCTCCCACTATTTTTGAACAATGAACCATCAATCATCAAGCTTTTGGATACACCTTTTATTGCGTTAAAAATATCTCTTAGATCCCTTAATATGTATAGAAATAGATTGTGAAAAATTTTTCTTTTTTTGGAGCTTTTAATAAAATAAACAATTTAGAAGGTAAGCAATAAAATCAGAGAATCTCTATTTCTTAGGAAGTAAGACTGAATGATTATACAGTATTATCTCCCATCATTAAAGTTTTCGCAAAATTCGAAAAACGTTTATCCAATTCAATGGAACATTCCGAATAGTATACATTATGGTATTAATCCATGGTCGTTAGCCTTAAAAACCTAATCAACTAAAGTATTTCTTCAGCACAAAAATTTTGTCTATAGAGTGAGTACCTACGCCAAACACCATTCCATTCTAGCGATATGTACATCATAAGTGACCAAAAAAATGAAGAACCAAACACCGGAATGGTGAGACAACAAAATTATCCGCAGAATCAACAAAAACTACTATAACCTTCCTGGGATTTTGATTCAGAAATTTTATATATAATAAAAAAAAAAAAATTGATGGCTGAAGGGTAAAATCGAATTATTACAACTTAGATACTCGCTTTATACAAGTAAATTGTTTTGAGTTTTAAAATTCTCCAATGAAACTGTGTTCAATAAGTGCAAGTAAGTGAGTAGTAAGTGGGTACAATTTGGACTATGGCATTGTATGTTTCTATATTTCTCAGATTTACATTGAGTCGCATTAGGAAATGCATTGAAGCGATACTTGATTACACGCAACTGATAAGCTTGTAAAAGCGCGACACTTTTAGTCAGATCAATCAGTCTTTAAGAAAATGTATTTAGATACACTTGCCATAGCAAGATCTTGTGTTAAAAATTCGGAATCAGTTAATAAAAATTAAAACTATTTTTCTAATGGCTTTTGCAATTCTATTGGTGTTCATTTGTCAAATGATATTAAACTGTTCTGCAATTCAGTTTAATTGTGAGTTTAAATTATTTTTTTGTAATCAAAGTTTAATAATAATATTGGATGTTTCTACAACATATTTATGTTACGAGTGTAGTGACACATTATAAGGAGATGCCATCAATGTTTCATTTCGATGATTATGATTTGTGTAAAAATTTCAATAGAAAAATTTCCGATCATGGAATTTATTGTGTGGTATATGCAGAAATCGAACCAAATGAGACATCATTGTTGTGGAAGCAAATCGAGAAAACATCCAGAGATAGTAAACATAATTTTCGCCATGATCATCTTTTCATGGGTGTGTGTTTGGATCGTTGTAAAAAGTCAATGCATTCACTAAGCAAACATCAATTGCAGGAATTATATAATAAAGAAATTGTAGTTGATCGAGAGGTGAGAGTATTATTTTTATAAACAATAAGATGTAGTTATATCGAATAATACATATACATTTTTGGTCTCTGTAATAGCTTAAGCATTTTTATGCTGCAATACATAAACGTGATACAGATGAACGTTTACGATATGATCGTTTAATAAATATTTGCTTGAATCTGGAATTTTATATTCAACACAATTTGAAGTTACGGAGCAGCATTGAATATTGTGAAAATGCTGATGAGCCTTTGGAATATGGTTCTATTATATGTTTAGAATTTATTATGAACACCTTTCACGAAAGTATATGGTATAGGGTCTAGAAATTTTTGTCAGAATTGATTAAAGGAATGGAATGTTGGATATTTTTAAAATGACAGAACTAGTGGTCCGTCGATTAAGCATTTCCAAGGTCAAAAGCTCTTAGAATTTAAGATACATAGTCAATTTTTATAAAACGTTTAATCTTCACCATCTGAGTTGTTATTTGTCAGAAGTTCTTGTCGTTTGATTGTCCGTTTTCAAGGCCTAGGGCTCATAATTTTTGAGATATATTACCATTACCTATTTCCAAAGGTTAAAGAACATAATTTTTAAGATAAATATCATTTCATCATTTTAAATATTTCTGAGTTGTTGTTTGTCACAGATTTTGTTTTTCGATTACCCATTTTCTAGGAATAGGACTCATAATTATTGAGATATAAACGTAATAAAGTCTATTTTCGTGAAAGGTATAATATTTAACTTGTAACACTGAATTTATTATATTAATTTTTCTTTTTAGATTCTTTGGATTTGACTGTGTGGTGTATTTTATCATGCATAATAATGTTCAGTATCTTTTCCACATTATACGATTTTCGTTTGAAAGTATCTCACCCATTTAGTTGTCAAAATAATAATTTTTATCTCAAACCACTTTCATCAACTGGTATTTTGTTACTATAAAAATATCTATAAGAAAGAAGATAACAATAATATAATATTTCAGGAAACAGACTTCTCACTTCGTTTTCACTATGCCGTAACTATTATCGCCTAATAAATCCCCCACGTGGCAATGGAACTTTCAATGATTTACGCTTTTTTGATGCGTTTCGTGTTGTTGGTGTCTTTCTTGTTATATTGGGTCACACATTAATGATCTTTATGACGATACCAATTGAAAATCCGGAATTTTTTGAACAATTCCTATATAGATTTGAGACATCGATTTTTCAAAATGGTAGTACCATAATACAGATATTCTTTGTGATGAGTTCGTTTTTATTGTATGTTAATTTTTCGGAGCGAAATCTGATAACAACTTCAACAAAATTTACCCAATGCATATTGGTCTATTTTAAAGTATTTTTCTACAGATATTTTCGGTAAGTTGGGAGCTTATTACTTATAAGTATTGTACATACAAAATAAAAATTAAATTATGTAGTTGTAATCTTGTTTTGTGTATCAAAATGATTGACCAAAAAGATTATAGTAGACTATAAAAAACGAATGGATTCGTGACAATTGATAACCTTATATTTCCGCGTACAACTTGTAAGCAAAAGTTCATTGTCTTTTCAGTTTTTTGTTAAAGTTAAAGTGTCTTTTGGGGTATGGGCTTATTTGTTCTATATTCTTTTTTTTTTTTTTTTTTTTTGATAAAGTATGGTGGTAGAGAATCTAACAAAAGTTTGCCATGCAATTCCATTGTGAATCATTTGTTTTGATTTGAAGTTCTCTCGTCAATAAAATCTCTTGATGTCACAATAATTTATTACAATAAATCTTTATAATTTTCATTTTTGCTTCTTCTATTTCTAATTTACACAATTTCTTCTATATTTGTATGTGTCAAGACTTGTACCTTCCTTAATACTTTTAATACTCTTCAATGGTACAATTTTGACTCGATTACAAGATGGACCATTCTGGCGCCATAGTACTGAGCCAGAGCGTATCTTTTGTAGAGAAAATTGGTGGAAAAATCTACTTTTTATCAATAACTATTTGTTAAAGGAAAGTGTAAGTCAATTATTGTGTATACTATTGGGTCATATAAAAAGCCTCCGCGTTTTTTGGTACATTTTTGAACAAAAATTTTCTTTATTCAAAATCAATTTCAATCAAATACATTTTGGTCGTTTTTATCTATGAGCTTTTGTCATTTTCCGGGTAGTTCCATAATAATGCAGAACTTCTGTGGTTTACCAGCGAATAACTTGGCAAAGTGATTTTCAGTGGCTCTTCGGTCGGCCAATTTTTTACCATGAAGAGAGTTTTGCAAAGACCAAAACAAATGGTAGTCATAGGGTGGAAGGTCCGGGCTATACGATAGATGCATCAAAATTTCCCAACCAAGCTACGTCAAATTGTTCCGCGTCATGGACGATGTGTGTGGCCTAGCATTCTCATGATGGAAACCAACTCCATTTCTGTTGGCCAATTCTGGTTGCTCTTTCTTGATTGCTTTTTTTAAACGATCGAATTCACCGTTTCGCAACGTTGTAGTACCTCATAATAGATAATTCCTTTCCAATCCCATCGAACACTCAACATATCCTTGTTTGCCATCAATCCATGCTTTGATGCTTTCGTTTGTGGAAGGCAGCATTCAGCATTCTCACCGTAAATTGCACAAAATTTTCGGCATTTTTTTGCAGCGTTTTTCCCCTTTTTATAGTGAAAAAGCATCACATATCGCATTACTTCAGATATTTCACTCATATTCAAATCAGTATAACTTTTAACACGAACAACATATTACACAGCAATTCTTCACAAAAAATGTAGTCTGAAATGTGACCTTTCACCTGACGTAATCGTTATAGACACCAACATCATCTAGTGGCAAAAATAAACCGCGAAAACTTTTTATATGACCGATTATTACAATATATTTGGATGTGATCTCATTAAATTTGATTATTTGACTGATTTTATTTATTATTTAGTGTGCCCAACAAACCTGGTATATTGCAGCTGATATGCAGCTCTTTGAATTATTCTTAATTGTCATTATAATCACAAAAAAGTAAGTCAAGTTAAAATAGGGTTTAACAGGAAATAAGGAACGATCGTGAATAATAATTTCAGACATCCCTTTATCACAAAGTATATGAGTTCTGTACTTATGTTTCTAACTTTTGCTGTACCAATTTTTCTAACATATTTTTATGAATTGGAAGCTGTCTATCATCTAAATCCAGAGTAAGTTACAAAAAATATTCTAATTATTTGTTTGAATTACAATATTTTTTCAGGACTTACCGGTATTTGTATTTTCGTAATACGGACACATTTTATCAAATCTATCCACCCTTTTATACGAATCTTGGTGGTTATCTATTTGGATACTTAAGCGCTTATATGTTTTTAAAGATCCGGGATTCAAATTATGCGAAAATGTTTCAAGGCAGATTACATTATGAATTGGGAATGTGGATGTTATTGCTTTTGGCATTGGGCATATTATTTTCTGGTTTTATCTTTATAAAATATGATTTCGAGAAACCATCGATATGGTTAGCACTTTATGCGGGCATCTACAAGAATCTGTGGATAATTATTTGTGCAGCTTTTGTGTTCGGCATGTGTTTCAAAGTTGGATGTAAGAACGAACAATGATCTAATCTGATCTGATAATGTGTACAACATATTTTATTTATTATTATTTTTTTGTCAAAGGGATTGCCTATGATTTTTGTTGTCTGCCCTTCTTTAGACCGATTGCTCAGATATCATATCAGGCCTTCCTTTGGCATGTTGTCGTTTTACGTATGATTTCTGGATATTTCAGACAACCAATTTATGTGAACAGTTTCTTCATGGTAACAAACAAATATTTATTATACTTGTATACATAATTCTTAAATAAATTATAATTCTTTCTGTTTATTAGTTCTGTAATGTAATCTTGGCATTTGTTTTGACAAATATAATCGCTTTCGTCATAACTCTATTTGTTGAATATCCAATAGCTGAAATAATGAAAGTTTTGTTTAAAACCAAAAAAGGTTTGTAAAAAAAATAAACAAAGAAAATCCATGTAATTTTTTTAATAATTTTTATATTTGAATTTCAGTTATCGAGAAACAAGGTTCAAAGGATTGTTATATTAACAAAGTTGATGAAACTGATTTAAATAAAATTTCAACTATCAATTAATATATGTTCATGAAATAAATTTCCCTATGTAATTTTTAAATCTACATACTTAATATTCTTAAAACATAGGTAAATAAATTATTTAAAAATAAAAACATAAAAAAAAAACACTGGTACATACAAATAATTCGTTAAAACAAGTAAGAAGTTTAACTTACCATACCAGATTGGGGCTTGTATGGGAGGAACCTCCCCTTGTTGGCCGATTTGTCTGATTCAAACAAATGTACAGCGCCTATATCACAAACTTATAATGCCTAAATTTCAGTACAAGAATCCAAAAAACGAAATGGTTTTTCTAATAAGAACTTGCAAACCCATTTCTCAAATTATATCACCCAATTTGAGAAATGGGTTAACAGATATGATATAAAGATGTCGACTATCAAATTTCGAAACAATTAGTTTTCACATCCTTGGAAGATGACGAAAGTTTCACAAGAAGATAGTTGACATTAAAAGTTCCATAATGTAGAGTTTTTGACCATCGTTCGTCTTCTCTTCGCTGGATTGGTCACACACGAGCTCAGTGAAAAAACTGTTATGATCAAGGTCACATGAGGAATCAGAAGCAATATCATATATTATATATCCTCATCTTGTTTTAAAAATTTGAGATGAAATTGTGTACATGGTCTAATTTGTAGGAAAATAAATTATGAATAATATTAATCTATATAATTGACTTTCATAGATTTGAATTGTAATTCAAATTTTCGATTTATTGTTGAATTGAAAGTTCTCATAGAATTAATTTGTCATTCAAAAAGTTGATAATTCAATTGTTTCATTACATGCGTTCCTACTTCGCTGTGAAGTAATGCGTTGCTATGTAATCGTATCGTGTATTGACAATGGAACAGTCGTTCGGTTCGATTACGTTCTGCTGTTAAAAATCGATAGAATTTGTAAAGAAGAAATGAACCTAATTTGGGCTTGGGCCTTGTGATCTTTCTTTTAAACATTTGTGCTTATGGCGTAGCGACGTAGACTTTTTTCTTATTTTTTTTCGGGTATTTCGGGGCGAACGGTGCTTATGGTTGGTTGATGGTGTGTTGTTGTCATTATAATAATTTTCATATTGTTTATTTAAAAATTTTCGGTTTGAGTCTTTGGTCCATTTGAACTTTGGTTTTTGTATGAGCTGAGCTTTAAATTAGTTGCTTTTATTCATTTAACTGCGGCAGTGACGCAGACTTATGGTCGTTTTCAGCCGACTGCGCTGCCAGCGACGGTTTTTCTTTCTTTTCTATTGTTTTTTGGTCATGTTTGGTCATGGGAATGGAACGTTTATCAAAACGGAGAAACGGGGCACTTATTACAACGAATTTCATACTTTATTTTGTAAAATTTCTATTTTCCATTCTTTGGAAACTAACGGGCATGCAGAAAATAAAACAGCACACGAGCATTTTGAGTCAAAAGCTGCGCAGCGACGTTTTTATTTGTTATTTCATTTTGTTTGATTTACAGCGCATAATACTGAGAGAGAGAGAGAGAGAGAGAAAATGATAAAATAGCACGAGCATTTTTGACTCATTTGCTACATCACCAGCCACGCAGAAAATTAGCAGCCGTTTTTGTTTGTTTTCTTTTGAATTGTAAAAATTTCATTTCTGGTGGAAACAGATAACAACGACGAGTAACTACAAGCGGCGCCTGCGCCATTCATCACCTACGATATTATTTGGGACAAATTCAACTGAAAAAAGTTCTTTCGATATAATGAATGGTCATGGGAAATGGAAAATTTATCAAAATGAAGACAGATTCATATTATTTTTTATCATTTTTAGAAAAACTAACCGGCATGTAGGAAAAAATCAGGACTCCGAAGCATCTTGAGTCAAAGGCTGCGCAGCGATTTTTTTGTTTGTTCTTTCATTTTGTTTGCTTTTTCCAGTTATCAGCCAAGCAGAAAAGCAGCAAATAAAATAGACATAAATGCAGGGCTAAGAATGCTGCTGAAAGAAAGAGAAAATGGTGAAGCAGCACAAGTATCTCGACTCTTTACGCATTACGAGCCTTTCTCTCGTTCAATACTATCAGCAACGCTGAAGAATTAGCAAGAATGTTCGCGGATAACGAGATGTAATAATTTTGAAATGACCGAAAGTGTGAATGGCACGTCGTGCTGCTAATTCTTCTGCGTGGCAGGTACTTTTGTCGTATTAGATGGTGTGTTATAATTATAACAATTAAAATGAAATTAACATGCAAATTGAATGGAGAGTTTGATTATTTTTGCTGCTACAAATTTGTAGTTTATCTCGTTCTGGCTTTTCTTTTATTATGGCGCTCAGACTATGTGTTGCCATTTGAGTAGAATGAAATGATTAAGAATAATAACGAGGAAGAAGACATATATTTTTAAAATTTTCAATAGAAAGGAGTTTCAAATAAAATATACTAAATTGTCAATGACTCGATAGATTTTACTGGCACTTTGAGAAAAGGAAAAGCACAGTATGTTCCTGATATTCATGTGTTAAATGCCATTAAACGTTGTTACACTTAATTGGAATATACTGTAACTTCGAAGCTAAGAGAGTAAGTTGGAGAGAGAGTTGTGCTACTCGGAGAGCATCGGTACAATTCTTCTTCTTATCCAAGTGTAGTTCACCACTCGTTACTCGTTTCAGTCGATCGCTGATTGGCTGAAACACTGAGAGAAAGGAACATGTGAAATTTTGAAACATTTATACAGGTGCAATGCTAAATAAATTGCAAAATTTAAGGCCAAACAAATTCTGCAATCATCTAATCGTGTTTATCAAAAGTTAACGTGTGTACAAAAATAAACTAAATTAAATTAACAGTAACTACAATAAATTTTATATTATCATCAAAGCAACAACTTCGGATGAATTTACAAAGCACATCCAATACTTACATATGTGCATCCCTCCATTTTAATGCATTGACATATAATACTTAAGAAATTCTGTAACTATTGATTGCTTATAGAATCATATAACTCACATGAATAAATGAAATAAAGTAAAGAAAATAATTCCAAACAATGGGCAAATGGGTAATTTATGCAAGAAATTATTTAGCATTTATTGTTTCATTTTAAGAATTTAGTTTTTATTAAATATACGACAAATGAAATTCAAATATCCTACTTTTACAGTTTTGTAGCCATTGAAGGTACATGAAATGTATACAATTTATTGACTCGCTTTCAGTTCGCATCTTGCCCCGCGCTCCATGTGAATAAAAAACTAAAAAAAATTTCATTTCATATCGAGTTGTATTTTTTCGCCCGCGCGAATCCGAATTGCCTAAAAATAGATCACTCGCTACTTTCGACACTCGCTAACTTTTACTCGTCACTTTCGACATACTCGCTATTTGTACTCGTTACCTTTAATCGAGATTTGACTTTTAACGGGAGTGTATCTATCCACGTTCGTTTGATTTTAGTATAAATAACTAAGTACATACAAAAATAAAACAAAAAAACTTAAAATAAATAATAAACGCGCGATTCCCAACATATTTCTTTACCTTATTTATAATTTGTGAAAAGGAAAAACACAACAAAGTAAGGAGAAACAAATATAATAAAATAAAATATAAAGTGAACTGCTAGAAAAAACCACATACATGTGTATGTGACAAAAGTGTATCTATAACAAATGATAAACGACAAACGAATTTATCTTAAGCCAAGTTGTACCTTAAGTTGCATAAATACATAATATATATATATAGTACATACACTGAATTATCTGCCAAATTACAAAATACAATTGCCTTGTTCCTCGTCATCATTGATTGCCCATTGATGACTGTGTGACGGTGTCACAGCCAAGTTGCCAAGTCTAAGCCTTCATTGCATTTTTGATAAACAACAAACCAACCAACTAACCAATAAATAACAAAAATCTTTTGTGCAATTTATAAAAAAGAAAATCATAATAACAAACTAACAAAAAAAAAAAAAAAAAAAAAAACCCAACGGCGGGGGCAGTGCCAATCAGATATACCGTTCGTTTTTAGTTATACAACTTTAAGTTGGTTTGATTTGGTTTTGCAAAACAAACAACAATAAGAAGAGCTAAGAACTAAACAGAAAAATAGTAAAGGCAGTAGAGAAGTTCCACCCTTCTCTAGACTAGGGGAATATATAACCTTGACGAAAGTTTTGTGCAACATTTAAGTTATCGACGTCGACGTCTACCACCAATGTAAGTAACATCTGCTGCTTCTGCTGTCTCAGCCTCTGCTTTTACCTTTGCTTTGGCCTTTGCCTCTGCTTCTGCTTCTGCTGTTCAATCAACAATGAACACATAATCAAATGGTCTATTATAATTATCATTATTACATATTACTACATTATTATAATTATTATTTTTTTTTATTATTATTATTGGTTTTATTGCAGAGAAGTCAATTGCACAGAAACAAAAATTGCATTGAATTTTTCCTTCATTCTTCTTATCTAATTTAGTGTTGGCCCAAACAAAGGCAAATGCAGCACAAAGCTTTTAACTTTCGTTCTACACACATACAAACACTCACACATACACACACACATATGTATATATATACATATATCTATAGACAGTTTACATTCATGTTCCGAAAGAAGAAGAAGTCGAAAAGATGACAAGAGAGCTGAGAAAGTCGTTCAGTCAGTCAGTATCAGTACCCACTTAACAAGTCATTGCTTTGTTGTTGCTGTCTTTTGTTTTGTCCACAGTTCACAGTTTAAAAGTTTTGACCTAAGTTTCTTATTACTAGATTCTGTCTTAACTCTGCTGGTCATCATCAAAGGATTCAAATTGAAAGGAATTTTATTAGAATATACAATTTCAACTTATATCAATTTTCCAACAATGAATCTTGTGACAAACCCTTCCATAACATGGTAGTCCTTTTATTATTAATTATTAAGAAAGTGGAAATGCCTAAATTATTTAATGACATATAATGTACCATGTATCTTCTACACCGCACCGCCCCTCCTTTATACAATATCTTAGAACAAATAGAATGTTTTGCCTAAAAGTTAAACTGTATGGCGTGGTTCTTCGAACAATTAAATATTTATTCCAAATAATAAGTGTCTATTGCTAACATAGTCGTCTGAGCATAGTAAGTACACATGTTTTTAGCAAACTTTGTTTAAAAATCCAACATTTCAGTAGTATTAATAATTGAGATGAGATACCTGTTTTCCTGTTGTAAGTCCCTTTTGAAAATAAGAAAAATATTGTTGAAAACACAATACAATAGATTTATTATTGTAAGATTGCTCATAGTATTTTTATATTCAGATTTAGGTACAATATTTTTTTTTCTTAGCTGTATTTCCATTATTTCTTCAATTACTAAAATAACTTTACAATCTTGTTGGAATATAACAAAGGCATGTTCTTTGGTTATGATCACCATAATGAGACATAAAATGGTGGCTGCATAATGTCAGAAACTATAAATAAATATTTGACTCATTTCTATACAAGAAACCATTAGACAAGCCTCTGATTGTTTGGAAACAATGTTCTCATTTCTGTTTTAAAGTGTAAATTTAATGCAGAGAAGTAAACATACAAAACAACTTCATTTTTGTTCTGGAAGAATAAATGTATAGAAATTATTTGTCATTTATTGAATAAGGGACCGAGACAATATTCTTTAACATCTTTGTTAAATATTTGGGTAACAATCACTTGAATTCCATTTATTTTTTAATTTTGGGAGACAGCAATGTATATAAATTTGTTGTAAAAGGCATACAGAACATCTCTTTGTTAAGAATTTTTGACAAAACCCCACTTGTTTTTGGGGTTTTATAGAAACTCCAGATGTCATAAAGGGTACCATGTCATAATCTGAAATATTGATATTGTCTGTTAAGTAGTACGTACCTTCACCTTTATGTATTGTTCATGCATGCAATTGTCTACTAAAAACATATACTTACATATATGAATATGATGTATGTATATTATAATAACACAGATCGAAGTTCTTTGTTGGTTTTTGTTTTTGTCAATGACAAGTCATGATGGTGAAGTATACTCGTACACGAATGAGAAGTTGTTTCCATAACATCAACAACATACAGAGAAGAGTAGCTTGAGTGGGTAGTGTAAACAGGTTTCGAATCCAACCTTTGAAACTACTTTTTATCATTTACTATAGCTAATTTTTTACGAACATATATTTTTTAACAAATAATACTCATGTATTTGTAAGTATTTGGAAAGATATGAACAAATTTTGTATTGACAAATTAAATAAAATTATTGTCACTGTTGACTCTGTTGTGTTTATTTATTTTATACTTATCTAAATTTTGGGACCTTAATTTGAAAAATAGAAAAAAAAAAAAACAAACGTACATACATATAAATAGTATCTTTCTTTGACGTCTCTGTTAGTTTTCGCCATATCAAAATACGTATGTATATACATACACATATATGTACGTGAGTATGTGACTATCTATAGAGATAATTTTTATTTGTCCCAAACGGCTGAGTAGAAAACAACAAATAAAGTAAACTTCGGTTTCACTGAAATGTTTACACTTTTCATAACAATTTATAAAAATAAATTTACAATTACTTCCTCTGATGATATATGTATGTATGTAAATGCAATGTCTGTTTTTATAATTATCACGCTGTGTCATGAAGTTTGTAACGAACAAAAACAAAAGATGCCATCGGCGATCCCACAAAGTATATACCATATGTATGTACATATGTATATTCTTGATCAGCACGATGAGACGAGTTGATTAAGCCATGTCCGTCTGTCCCTCTGTATATTCCCCCTCCGGGAAATTATTTTGGGTTTTATACCTTCATGTATATAACTCATATTCCTGGAGGGAACATTATTTTCATTTATAATTTGTGATCCAGGTTATCCTCTATAAATTGGTTTCTTGGCTACTACATGAATGAAAACATAATGGGGCACCAACCCATGGACTTGTTGGGGTTCAAATTGGTAGTACCTTCCGGTACGAAGTCTGACCAGAGGCTTTTTCTGGTACCACGGGTGGTCAGGAGCCCACGGAACTTGTTCCGTCCTGGCCAGCGGGTACGGCCCCCTTGTGGGAGTATCGTGGTGGCTATGGTTTAATACCCAAATGCGGGTAGAGTAATAACTCGACGTGGAGTTGCGTTATACAACCGGGTGCTGTGACCCAGAGAGCAGCAGAGGTTTTAGGCGGGCCTCGCTCCCCACCAAGGAGGGAGTCATATTCCAAATTTAATATGACTCTAATTGGTACCTGCGGATATTTATCCAAGGGGACGCTGATTGACGTTCAATCCACGTGCTCGGCACCGTGTTCTTAAGTCTTCTTACAGATAGGCGAGCACGTAAAACCTCGGTACTTCAATGTCCCTCTGTATATATGCAACCTAAACCCTCAGTTTTTCAGCTAAAGAGTTGAAGGCGAAGTTAAACTTCTTTTTACTTGTTTTTTGTTTGTTTTAATTTAATATTGGTTAACATTAAACTTATTCAATCGTATGGTGGGATATCGAATACTATATAATAAACCAACTAATTCAATAGATAAATAATTTAATCTACTATAAAATTTATCATGATGTACAATATTATTATAAGAATTTGAGGACTATGTAGTTATATAGTTAGAATGAGGGACAATGCTTTTCTTGTTAATCATTTTTATAGAAATCTATAATATTTATTAATTACTTTTTAAAATATGAACAAAAAGATCACATATAGCTGTCAACATATTGGGGAAAAATAGAAAGGAAATATTAAAATTTCAGTTTTGATATCCTAAGAACTAGAGATCTATGCATATGAGGTAATGAAAAAACAGAACACTGCTTTGCTTACTGATCTTGAGCTAATATTGATCTAGAATGGTAGAAGGGGCTACTGTTACTAAATAAACAAAATACTTTTCGAAATATGGAGATAATGAGCAATTAACTGTAGAACAATAAATTGCGTTTAAATTGCAAAAATCTTTCGATTTAGGTGTCGCAAAAGTAGATATTCGTTTTCCTCATTGCGTCAGAGCGCAAAAAATCAACGTGAAATCATTATTCCCCACTCAAATGTCTATTTCTATTTTGTTTTCCCGGATACAATTTATGATACTCTTCACGGGAGTGAATAGTATTATAAGTTTGTCATGAATTTTGTAACAAGCAAAAGGAGACAAAAGAGACGAATTGATTAAGCCATGTCCGTCTGTATGTATGCAAAATAGTCCCTCAGGTTTGGAGCTAGAGAGCTGAAATTTTGCACGAACCTTTCTTTTTGCTATACGCAGTACATTTGTCGGAACCAGCCGAATCGGCCCACTAGGTACCTTCCATACAAACCACCCATTTGAATTCATGTTCTTAATAGAAAAACATTTTTGTTTTTTGTCATATCGAACTCATTTGGAAACGACAATATGCCTGTATTTTATATTTTTTTTGGCAAAAATATCGTTGCGAATAAAGCTTAAACGCTACAATGAAAAATTCACTGCGTGTAGAGTATTTAATCTTCGGCATAGTTGAAGATAACGTTCTTTCTTGTTTTTAAGTATATTAGATATTTATTTACCATCCAAAAATGTAATCTAATCGAGGATTTACCGGTCTACCATATAAAATAATCGTTTTCTGAACAAAGTTCTCATTCAATTCATTTATGGGTTTTACATGTATATTTCTGTTTGAATAAAATTACTTTTATTTATTTATAACCCATAATAATCACTTCTAACAAAGCACAATGATTCAAAAAGCTTAGGTCTTCCAGTTAATATTGGAACTGAGTCGTAGGCCCTGGTGGCTAGTCCTCTTTTTTTTTTTTTTTTTTTTTAGGTTTAGTACATATTAAATGTTATATCTAAATATTATAATTAAAAAAATAAAATATTTAAACTACATATTTTTTGCAATTAAGTGAAGAATTTCTTTCTAACTTGAAAAACGACGTCAATAGAATTTGCATTGATAATAATAATAATAATGTAATAAAAGGTGGGTGTGGGTGGGGGCACACCATTTTTTTATTGTTTTTGTTTATTGTAACATTTACGAGTATTAAAATTTTGGGCTTGCCAATCTCGGATTCTACTTATATTGTATGTAATATAAAAATACATAGATACATATGTACAAACATACGTATATGATGATGTGATCGCATGACGTGATCTGTACTTTAAATAGAATCATTAAAATTTGAGTCGCTAATGTTGTTTTGCGACATTTGAATAAAGACGATTAACACCGTTAACTCAATTTTTCGGTCTATGTATCTCAATGATTGATGATAATCGTTCCTCACTTTGCGTCAACATGCATGGGCTGATGATGACACTTGAAAATAGAACAATATATGTACAATCGTTAAATCGAGGTGTTTGATTAGAAGCAAAGAAATTTTATTTTGTGTTTTTTATTCAAAAATATTAACATTTTACAATAATAAAACCTATTTCTAATTTATTTTATGGATTTATTTGCAGTGCAATGCGTTTAGATACAAATTCAAACGAAGACTTCAAGACGTTAAGTCCAACATCTTATGTAAGTAGGCTTATTTCTTTCTTTTGTTAATACATTTGTTACATTCTTGTCTTTCTTAAAATTCTCTTGTAGAACGTAAAAATAGAAACCCTTTCAACGTGGGGTGGCTCACAAAAAACAGACACAAGACTGCCAATCACTGATTATTCAACAATTGGCGGCCCAAGACACAATTGCAGTCCATTTCCTCTCTCCAAAGATGTTAATAATCGTTTCATAATTTGGTAAGTTTCATAATAAATGTTTCCAGAAATTCTAATATTCTATCTATTTTTCAGTTCTTGTACTCAGTTGTTTCGTTATATCCTTAGGATAAGTTAGAGGGAGACAAAGAGTTTATAACTTTCCAATGTTGATGATGAAGACGAAATCAACATTGAAACAATCTTCAAAAAATAATCTGATATCAATAATAAAATAATCTGTAAGCAGATCGTTCTTACTGCATTTTATACAAATTAACACATGACTTTATCTGTACAGTACACTACAGTATATTACAGATCCCTTATAAAATAATTTAGCTTGTATCTTTGAGTTCAGTTTTGTTAATTAAAATTATAGCTTTATCATACTTGCTCTTGCATCTATAAACAGTCTAACCCATTTATTTGCTTATTTTAATCTCTGTAATCTCTTTAAGGTTGTTAGAGATTTTACAAATGAAACATCGTTAAACTTTATATCTTAAAAATATAGCAAATGTTTTCTTAAATTTTCATATTTCATTATCTACAATATATATAGAAAGTATAATTATTTTGCAAAGCATGTATTTAGAAGATATCAAATAAAGAGATAGGGGCAAGAAATGAATGAATGATTGTCTACAAAGATAAAAAAAAAAAAAATTACCTAGTTGATAAAACAAGGGTTTTTTTTTCAATGAGAGCATTGTTTGTGTTTTGCCAATATTGAAAGATAAACTGGTATACTACACATAATTTATTAATAGAATACCACTAAGTCAATATACAATATACTTATTTCTAGAATTCACTTCTGATTTTTCGTATTTTTTCACATATGTACGTATGTCAGAACCATACTTCCTCTATAACTCAAACAAAAATACAATAACAAAGAAAAGTACCCTGCTTGTCAGACTGCTTTGTAAATTCTCTATAATTTTAACATTTTTAAACTCGTCACCCAGTGAATAGTATTATAAGTTTGTCATAGTTTTTAACAGACAGAAAAATGCCTCATATATTCTTGATCAGCTCGATGAGACGAGTTGTTTAAGCCGTTATGTCTGTCTGTATGTATGCGAAATAGTCCCTAAGTTTTTTTTAATAAGAGAACTGGAATTTAGCTTTTTACCAGACGCTGCATATTTCTCGGTACCTCCAAAAAAAAAAAAAAAAACTCCAAATTATAATCCATGTTCTTACTAGAAAATCTTTTTTGGTTATTGTGTTATTGAACTAAAATTTAGACACTATAAGTCTTTGACACATATTCATCAACCATAAAAATTTCAAGACCTTAGAATTACTAGATCATATAGCTCCCATACAAACCCAGAATCAAATGCATGTTCCTATTAGAAAAATTCTTTTGTTTTTCGTATTATCGAACTGAAATTTTTCTAGTATAAAAGTCTGACTCATATTCACTGGATCGTATAGCCCATACAAATATTTCGGTGTCAATATAGATATTTCTGTATGCTAAAAGATAGGAGCATAGGTAAAAACTTTTTCTAAGTAGTGTAAAAACTTCGACAGATTTTTAAATTAAGGTCGTCGAAAAAACTTGTTACAGACTGTAACTGTGGTAACTTATCAAAAAATCAGGAAAACAAGTGCTTTTAACTTTCATATAAACTGTTCTAAAAATTATTGTTTTTGTATGAGTGTTGAAGGTGAATGAATCGATATTGATGCCCCCTTTAATTATTTTTACATTGATTTTTGTTGTCCCTTTGGGCACCAAAATAATCTAAGTATATGAAAGTATGGGAATGTTTTGTGGTCATACATATTGAAGGCGATCAAATATAATATATTGTCGTCTATCAGTCAGAACAAGAGTTGCCGCTTACGAGAAGAAGTACTTATCCTTCCATACAAGGACCAACCACGGGTTTTGAACTGCCTTCTTGCAATTTTAATTTCTCCTTAACTTCAATATATATAATTTACATATAGTACCGAAGCAACAACAGAGACTATTAATTTATATAGACTGGATAATTCAGACAAAGTTTAATTAAGTTAGAAACCGTTGAAATTGATTGCTTTAAAATTATATTATATTCATAAAGTGAACGGCATTTCAACGAACGAAGTTAATGTTTTATTTTCTGTTGGTTTGGCAGACCTTATAGCCTTGGATTATAGAACATATAGGGTTTTCAATAAATGGCCTATAGAGATTTTTATTCAATCGAAAATTACATCATTAATACGATAATTTATTCTATTGTATTTTATAGGGACGGAGATATAGCATCACTCGAAGTGGATGCTATAACAAACACAACGGATGAAACACTGACAGAAAGTAATAGCATATCGGATCGCATACTTGCTGCCGCCGGGACTCAACTAAAAGAAGAGCTCACAGATAAAGTGAAAGGTTAGTAACATTATTCGAAATTAAATTATAATTACAATGATAATTTTCTTTGTTTTCCCTTTAGAATGTCGTACTGGTGATGTTCGTGTTACGCGTGGATACAATCTACCAGCTAAATATGTTCTGCACACTGTTGCACCTGCTTATAAAGAGAAGTTTAAAACTGCCGCCGAAAATACCTTGCATTGTTGTTATAGGTATATAAATTGGATCCCATTTTTCTTTATCAAATATATTTATTAAAAATGTATACAACTAATTTAATTTTAGGAATGTTTTGTGCAAAGCCAAGGAATTAAATCTTTCTACTATTGCAGTCTGTAATATTAGTTCCAATCAAACAAGCTTTCCGGCAGACTTATCAGCACATATTGCTTTGCGTAAGCTATATCTTCTTAATTAATCACAAGAATACATGCCGTACTAATATATTGATATTCATCAGGTACCATTCGACGTTTTCTGGACAAGTTTACTTTACAGATTGTGATATTGTGTGTTAGCACAAATGAACGTGGCACTTATGAAGTGCTAGCACCGCTCTACTTTCCACGCAATCAACTGGAAGAGCGCAGCGCACAATGGCAACTGCCTAAAGACATTGGTGGTAAATTCGGTGAACCGCAACATCCGGACAGGCAAATACGTATAATTCGCAATCCACAGCACAGTGTTTTGATGCGTCACAGTAAGTAAACAATTGCGTCAGTAAAAAACCTTTATCTAAATGAAATTGAAAATGAAAATGAAAATGAATATATGCGCAAACAATGGAATGCACCGCACCGCACCGCACACCAGTTACTACAGGCAACTTGTTATTACTAGTATGAACCATCAACATTATCAAAACATCATGTCAATATTATTGATAAGATTACAAAATGAGGATTTCATTTGTATGCATGATGACATTTAATTTAATTGATATTATTTTACTAAAAGACTCTTGAGTTCATTTTAAACACTCGTACGGTAACCATAGGAATAGACAAATTGTTGAATTAAATACTATTCGCTATATATCCAAATAAAGTATGTACACTAATAATGTACAGATTTCATAAATTTGAAGTTTGATAGTTTCATCATAAACAAATAGAAATAATGATTTTTCTAATAAAAAACGTGCAAAGTCTCTTCAGTTCAATTTAATTGTAATTTAATTGTCATCAATATTAGTAAAATCATAAATAACTTTGGTACATTTGCATTTAATACTTTTCTTGTATTTTTATATAGATAATTTTATAATTAGTCAAATGTGGTAGTGCAAATATTTATTATATTTTTCTCACTAAAAATTGGGTCAATCAATCAATGAACAATACTTGGAAGTTTTTCTAAAACGAAAATACAAAAAATTTTGTGATTTTACAATAAAAATATCAAAAAATAGCAACATTATAGAAACACATATTTTAAAAGCCCAACAATATAGGTATGAGTTAAAAGAAAAGTTACGCATATATATCAAGCAGAAAAGTTACCCATAATGACAAATGAAGTGATGAAATAGTCTGTCATGTTATCATGTCTTATACTTAGTAGTATGATCTTTCAATATAATACTGTAAGCAAAAGTTTTAATAATACTTCAGAATGATTGTTTGATTAATTAATACAACAAACAATACAAAAGTTGATAAGGTATTAGTACTAGATTACTCTATTGAACTATAACAAAAAAAAAAAAAAAAAAAAAAAATTTATTCTAGTATTATTGATAAATAAATAATGAAACTTGGTTACATCTTACGACAAAATGCCTCATTAAAAACTCAAATTTACTGAAGACGTTGATTGACAATTGATCATTTGTTATACTTTCTACATATTGTAATTTTCATACAATGGATGGGGGACGCTTTTTTTCCACTCATCACAAAGAATTGTGATGGATTTCCATTATTTAATTCATAGTGTGATACAATTTTTTTTCTTGAGAGCCAGTGATTCCACTGGCCTACAATATATTAAATGATATGTAAAATGTCCAGCACAAAGCTAATGCTTATGACCAGATGCATTTGCTTCATTTAATTTATTTGTATTACAATTCTTCTATTCTAACATTCTAAATTACCAAGAGACATAGTGCTACATGATTTTACTCATTAAATATTCCATTTATATTAATTGTACATTAAATTAAAAAGTGCTAAAATTCAATATATCTACCTATTATTGACAAATATTAAATGATACCCCTTTGAATCGGCATGTTAATCCGTCCTCATAAGACTGAATCCAGACATCAGAAGAAGTTTTGATAGAAATCTCTGAAGTAACTCAATTTTATGCTGTGAAGCAGAGTACCCAACTGTCCATAGAGATTTTAGTATTGTTGTGAATCTATTTTCTATACTGTCAGATATCTCTTCAACCATTCTGTATCACAATTGTCTATGTTCGAGTTTCCCTATTGTGAGTGATGGGTGTTTGCACCACCTTTATTGAGAGCTCCCTCTTATTACCTACACAGTCACTTGTTTGTTGTGTAACGACTGACTGTCTTCATTGCTTCGCGATGAACTCCATAAATTTTGTATTTGGGAATCCTCAAGTACACTAGACCTCTGAAGGTCGCGATGCAATTAAGTTCATTTAAATTAATAATCCAAAAACATTTTCTTCACACCCCAATGCCTATCTTTCGATTCTTCTCCAGATGTTGCAGGATGAAATATTGGGGGAAAAAACAAATATTGGGACTATACTATAAACCAAAACGAGTAATGACATTAAGAAACCTTGCCAAGAGTTTTTACTCATGGTTTTGGTAAATCTAATATCTTTAAATGAGAAATAATATAAATTTATTTCACGTATCTCCGAAAGAGCTTTAACGATTTGGATATAAATTTGCACTCTATAAGTGTCTGACCCATATTCACCATCCATGTAAATTTTCAGACCATAGCATTACTAAGAGTGGTACCTCCCATACAAACCCACATTCAAGGTAATGTTCTTATTTGAAACACTTTTTTCTTTTTTTTGTATTATCGAACTGAAGTTTCGGCACTATAAGTGTCTGATCCATATTCTCTAATCATGTAAATTTTAATACCTTGGGATTACCAGGAGGAGTACCTCCAATACAAATCCAGATTCAAGTTCATGTTCTATTAGAAAAACTTTTGTTTCCAACTGAAAATGATGGTATAAGTGTCCGATTTTATGCACTATAAGTGTCTGATGCATATTCACCAACCATGTAAATTTAAGGACCCTAGGATTACTAGGAGTGGTACCTCCCTCCAGATTCCAGTTGATTTTCTTATTAAAAAAACTTTTTTGTTTTTTGTATTATCCAACTGAAGTTTAGGCACTATAAGTGTCTGATCCATATTCACTAATCATGCACATTTTAAGACCCTCAGATTACCAGATTCAAATTCATGTTTTTAAAAATTAAAATTTTTTTTGTTTTTCAATGTAATCAAATGTAAGTTTAGGCACTATAAGTGTCAGATCCATGTTCATTAAACATGTAAGTTTTAAGACCCTAGGATTACTAGAAGGGGTACCTCCCATACAAATTCAGATTTAAATTCATGGTTTAATTAGAAAAACTTTTTTGTTTTTTGTAAAATCAAACTGAAGTTTGAGTACTACAAGTGTTTGACCCATATACACCAACCATGTAAGTTTGCAGTCCCATATTCATTATTGGATCGTATAACTCCCATACAAACCCCTGTTTTAAATTCATGTTCTTATTAGAAAACATTTTTTGGTTTTTGTATAATCGAACCGAAATTTGAAAAGAATAAGTGTCTGTCCTATATTTACCAACCAAATTTAAAATAAATTTCAAGGTCCCAGGATTACTGGATCGTGTAGCTCCCATACACATTTTTCGGATTTATTGTTCAAATGCTGTATGTATACCAACTCTATTTGAACCATAATTCATATCAATAATGAAATATTTCTGTATACTCAATGACAGGAGCGTAGGCAAAAACGATTTCTAGAAATGAATGAAGAGTGTAACGACTTAATAGGCCCATCCCATGTTAAGGAACATTTTCTCACGTAACAATTTGCTCGTGTGTTTCCATACTAAGTTAAAATAGTGTATAACTTTGGATGAGCTCATTGAAAGAGCGTATGGATACTTTTGTTTGTTTGTTTTGTTTTGTTTTTGTTTAACTGTTTGCTTTATTTACAGAGGCGAGATCCGTGATTTTTTTTTTTTTTTTTTTTTTTTTTGATAGGATCGTGAGACAATTTGGCCCGTTAGGTGATTTTTTTTCCTTTAAAAACACAATATGCGATATTTTGATATTAAAGAATAAGCCTTTAAGTCGAATAAGACCAAGAACAGTCATATGTAATTTGTTTATATTTTGTGTTGTGTTGTACTTTAAACAGTTATATAAGCATTTTGTAAATAAATTCTGTAATACAATACAGTTTTCGTATTTTAGAATGAATGAGGCGCCGATGTGAATAAACGAGTTTGAAAAGAATTCAGTTTTCTAGATTGTGTTGTGTTGCTTATCAAGACAGCTGACTATCAGCTTTTATTATTGTTATTTCACTTGTATCATCTTCTTCATTTCATTTGATGCTGTTTACTTAAAAATGCATACAAAAAAGACATTTTTAAATAGTACATATATGTATGGATACATAATATCTAGATAATGACGTACTCGTATATCGTTGGGCTTATAGAAATATGTATGTAGATATTTTTATGTGCTAAAAAGACTGAGGAGGATAAATCATTTTACCATTAAAATTGCGACTCGTCTCGTATATCATCACTTTATCTTGAGCTTGAACTAAACGAGAAATATGGGCGGCGAATAAAGTATTCTGATATTTACAACATGTTCTCTCTTAAATGATTATACAGTAACACAACTTACACAAGCGAGTAGCGGACCGCTTTTGAAACGCATTCGCTTGGTTCAGTTCAGTTAAAAATATCAAATTTCATTGTTTTGTTCAACAAATTGCTAAAGACAACAACGAGATTTTTCTTTATAATTTTTATATTTGATTTATTATAATATTTTTATTATTATTGTTTTTTATTTGTGTGAATGAAGTCTAAAGTGTTGTGTTTCTGTCTGTCTTAAAGTGACATCTTAATTAAGCGCATACTTCCGTATACTTTGATACACTTGAAGAGTTCCCAAAGGATCATCAGAATATCAAACATCCATTATATCTTTTTATTTTGGAAAATGATAAACAATTCATTTGAGTTCTCGTGTAAATTGCCAAATAATATTTACTTTGATATAAATGAGATACATAACATGATAACATTAAATCATTATTAAATATTTTCTTATTTTCTGTTTCAGCTGACGACGATTCTGACAGTTGCCCGCACGATATGGAAGGAAATAGCTCCGATTTAGAATATGGCCAACCAGATATGAATGGTTTAAGCCTAAATTCATATAGTAGTGGCCTACAAGCTCAGTTACAGGTATGTATTTGAAATTATTTAGCAATAAATCATTTGACCTCATTTGAAGAAAGTAGATTGACTTTTCTGTATTGTATCTTCAAATATACTTAGATTGATAGAATGCTGTCAATTGTTTAGCTTGAATGGAGAATATTATTGCAACTTATTCGACCGTTTCAGCGACGATGACGAGACAAAAGAACACCGATTCTATTTGCTCAAGAGAAGAAAAGTATTTTTCTATTAAGACAATGCATGGATACACACATGTAATAACACTGTCCTATTTCCAAGTCTAAAACAAACTCTCCTACAATAACAATACAGAACATTAAGTTCGGTTCACCGAATTACCCCTTTGGTAATTTTATTCTTTCTTTCGTCGCACTAATAATTTTCATATATATTGTATGTGATCTCCTAATAGTGTGAAAAGTATAAAAAGACTTTTTGTAGTTTTTTATTTCATAATCTTTCACTTGTTAACAAATAAAATCTTAAATTGTTTTTATAAAATACTTGTAAACTAATCTTGATTCTTTTCATTGCAGAGAGATTTAGACCGAGAACATCTATTGAGCGATAGATCACTGAATGGTGTTTATGAAAGTGTTGTTTCCGAAGGTATCGAAGGCATGGAACATCAAGAACGGTGAGTCAAACATAAGTATTGTAGTTAATTTATCTTTAATCCAGTAAGAAAAATGGAAATTTGTCACTCGATTATTGATGGATCAAGTTCATGAAATCAAGACAACTATTTCTCAAAATTCTATCACTATATGTTGGAGTTTTGTTGACTTTATTTTCTGTTCGTTATCATATTGAAACTATCTATCTATTAGTCCGAATTTGGTTTGATCAATGAATAATCAAAATTGAGTTTTTCCAACGAATTAAGATTTAGTTAATGGAGTGATTCTTCCGATTAAGTATGAAAAATTATTTCACGGCAGTAGGCCATTCTGGAACATCAATTTTAAAGCGCATTATCCACTGCTTGCTGGTCAATTTTAGCAATTTTGGCGCAAATGTTCTGTTTCATGTGATGAATTGTTTGGGGATTGTCGGCATAAACTTTATAAAGGTACCCCACAGAAAAAGTCCAGCGGCGTCAAATCGCACTTTCGAGGGCTACAGTCAAAAAGACTAATCAGACGGTTGTTGTGTACAGAATGTAGAAGCTATACGCGGCGGTCTTGTTAAAACCATAGCTCCTCGAGATCGATATCTTCCTATTCCTGCCACAAAAAGTCCGTTATCAGGCTCGATAGCGTTCGCCATTGACAGTTACGGCATGACCTTCCGCATTTTCGAAAAAGAAAGGGTCAATGACACCACCACTCCAAAATCAGCACCACACAATAACAATGAGTGGATTTTCCGTTCCCCAAATTCTGCAGTTGTATTTGTCTCATAATTTTTCTTGCAAAATTCGGGTCATAGTTGAACTCATTCAAAGCCCACTCAGCGAAGTGTAAACGTTGTGGAAGGTCATTCGGTTCTAATTTTTGAACGAGTTGTAATTTTTGCGCAAACATACCGAATTCTTTTTGCAAAATCCTCCTCAGAGTGGTTTGTGAAAACCGCCTGGTTGACTTTTGTGCCGAGACGATGTTCTGGAGTTTTGGTCACTGCAGTGTTTACTTCAGCTATACAGTCCTTACGAGTATACGGGACTCCTCTGGCATCAACCAGCATCTCAGTTTCATGCACTTTAACCACAAATTTTCGAATTGCACATTCATTTTTACAATGCCTTGGCTATGAAAACCTCACAATTAAAATAAGTTTTCTGTATTTCCAAAGAGATGATATCCATATTCGTTCAGGGGAAGGTTAAAACTAAACTACTGCCAACAGTGTATGGCGTTAAAATTGACAGCGTCAGTATCGACAGGTAGTTCAAACTCGGACCAATCCAGAGATCTGGGAAAGCAAACTTGTATTTACTTTATATTTAAAAAGACGTAAAATTATATATGAAAAATCAGATACATCGATTCTACAGTATTTTTAAAAACAAACGTTAAAATATTTGTTTCTGAGACTTAATGTGTTAAAATTGGACAACACAATGTCAAATGTTAGACAACAAACCCATTAAAATCATTATAAATAATCATAATAAATGTTACATTTAACAAAATCCAAGTAAATTGTAAGAATCGTAAAAATCAAGTTGTTGCAATTTTTAAACGATTCTTAAAACAGCGCTATAAGTCAAAATAAAGCGCTTCAATTGTAAAATAAATAATAATACCTATTCAACTGGATTATTAGGCAACTTTTTTAAACTACAATATTTAATGAAAATGAAAACCCACTGTAAGTTTCAGATGAATCATCTGAAAGTTATAAGCTTGGCTGTATTAGTCAAAATCATTTTCGTACTTAAATGTTTTGTAATATGTTTACAAAGTTTCAGACATTTCGATGTGCAAAGTTGTTTTGTTAAACCTTTTCGATCTTAAGACAAATATCAATTATTTGATTTGTCTATATAATATTGTATTATCTTAAAGAATGTACTGAAGAATTGAGGTTTCATGTACCAACAGTAATAAATCAACGGAACAAATCTGATATAAAATTTTCTTCTTCTCATGTTATAATATGCAAACAGATTTAAAGAAAGCATTTAAGGAAGATGTTAATTAAAGAAAAAAACGCGAGGCGAAAAAAGTGTTGTAAGCTATACCAATTTCAGTGAAAATTGAATTGAAATTGATTCATTCATTACATAAACGTTCTATGAGTTATTTACTTAAATGGTTTCAACAAAGACCTTATTCTGTTGGCTGAATTTTTATTACTTTTAAATAAAGTTTGATACTTGATCTTAAGGCTTAAAACTTTTCATACACCCCTTGCATATATATAGTATATAGGTATTGCTTACATATTTATGTGTATATGTTTTTATTACGCTTCGTTAATTGGCAACATTTTGATTGAATTTAAATTGTGGTTTGTTGTCTTGGCACATTGACTGACTGATTTGAATCGAAATTTATTGAACCCGACAAATGAACAATTGTCAACTGACCAATCGAAATAATATTCAGCTAAATTTGTCACATTTTTTCTAGGTTTATCAAGTTTATTTCAATTTTATAAACGAGATACACTTATACATAACACAAAGTGACATGATTATGAACAATTCACATGTCTTTTCACTTGGAAACTTAGGGCTTGAAAGAAAACTCCTATGAATATCATCAAACTTAAGAAATAACTGGACAATATATGTTTTTTAAACTTGACAAAAAATAAAAGTAATGTAATTTTTGAATTTAAATGAATTTTGAAATCATAAATCGTACGTGATATGAGTTAAATTTAAGATTTATATCCACAACAAACAATACAAGTAAATTCGCTTACCTCTCGGTTCATTAACATACAGAAGCCAATAATCTCCTCCATATGAGTGACTATGCATTTGCAAATAATTAAATAAAAACCACTTGACAGTTTGGTTGCATCTTAATGGCGATTACAAGTTTACTCACACGATTCAACCAAAAATATATCAGGTTATTCATGTTCCTTTTTCTTTTTTTGTTTGTTAAAAATTCAAGTCACGATTATTCAGTTTATTTGCACTCGTTTAACGTTTCACTTCCTTTTAAATACCAGATCGGTGAATATCCGTAAGTCTTTACCTTTAGTTCCATAGGTATGCTTAAATTTCAACAGTATTGATATTTTGAAAAGAATCTCACACTAATAAATTCGAATACTAATTCCCGTGATGTGATTGCGCCTTTGCGATCGATTATCTTTTTAGCACTGATTTATCAATTTGTTTTACTCTCTGAAAATTGTAAAAACTCGCAAAACATTCAATCAAAACTTATGTAGTCAATTCGAATTGACAATCACCTAAGCTTTTGAAGATAGAATAAGTTATATCTAACATTAAATGCTATTTTTGAATAGTTGATGAGTCTACATAAGGTACAATTTATATCCAGTGTGGACAACCAGCGTACATAGAACAATCTGTCGTATCTCTTTGTCTGTTTTTTAGATATATTTAGTAAGTAATATATTCAATCTTTTCCCATCAATTTGGAATTCTTCAAGCCCCAAAGCAAAGTTAATAACTTCACCAAATCTAATAACATCTTTGAAAATTTCATGATACATTCTTTTGAAAATAATAAATTTAGTTTATCTTATTTATCTGGATTTATTTGGTTTTCTATTTATTATTTTTATTTTTTTGGCATGAGGCATAGATAATAGTAACTAAATATTTTTTATTCGGTAGCAACCGCCGCAATATTTACTTAATTAAAGATAACAATTAGAGCTTGTTTTTTTTTGCAATTAGATAAACTTTTAATTTATTTTGTATAGAATCTTATATGAATATAAATAATATTCATTGGGGTCTCTCAAAAAGTAAGCAAATAAAATTGAAGCATAAAAAATAAAATCGATTTAATATTTCTATTGTATGTATAAAGAAAATTGAAATTAAAAATTATGAAAAATGAAAACAAAAAAAAAAGTGCAGTGAATAATGTCCTTGTATCTTTTTTTTTCGTTTTCATTTGATGTCATTGAGAATGAACACAAATAGCTAACTAAACCTATGGTAAGGAGCAACTGCAGCAAGTCTCAGAAAAAAAGTATTGCCTCTCACAAAAAAAAAAAAAAAATAGATTCACAGTGGAAACAAATGCATGCATTCATTTTGATTAAGCACGTTCATAGAATTGATTTAAAATTATTGTCTATATACAATACATATGAATCTTCTTGTATAATATTTCTGTTCTGGTTCTTCGGCTACTGTTTTTCCTATTTGTTGTACCCTGTACCAAATATATGTATAAATAGCTAAGTATATTAAGTTTGTCGAAAGGTATGTAACAACTAGAAAGAGTAGGAGAATAAACTCACTCCAATTGGAAATGGTTTTAATTAGCATGACGAGATGAATTGCTTCAACCATGAAAATAGATATAAAAAGTTAAAATTTGGCATCTCTAGACACTTTTGGAAATGCGAAAATGAAAATAATCTGAAATAGAATTAGGAAATAAATCAATAAAGCCATGTCAGTTCCGAAATAATAAGAGATATAAAGCTGAAAATAAAAATTGTAATGTGCTAAGCAATAGACTCAATTCGAAATCAACTCGTCACATTTTTAGACATATGTTTTTCACAGTAAATTCTATAAATAATCCATAATAAAAATATGATAAAATATTGATTATTTTTTTTAGATACATAAAATTTATTATTATTTATAATTCAATTTTCTGTTGCTTAACTTTTATCACTCCTTGAGCTTCCATTTTGAGGCACAGGGTTACATTTGTCCCCCCTTAAGAAAGACATTGAAACCGGAAACAAAACGTTAGTTATTTTGCTAACGATAAGACAGAAGATTATGATTAATACAAGTATTCAATAGTCGGTCTCACCTGACTTTAGCACCCTTTTGTAGTTGTCATTGTTGTTGCTCATGTTATTTGTGTTTGTTTTGTAGTGTTTTGAAAATATTTTGAAAAATAGCAAAAAGTACAATAAGTGAGTAAATGAGTGAGTAGCATTGTATAATATTCTCTTTAAGCTTTCTCTTGGTCACGCGCAGATACAACAAAACTGCTCTCATTGTTGCTCAGTTGTCTCTCAAGCGACAACGATGACAATGTAGCTTCCCTCCATCACCCCCACTCTTCTCAGCTGGCCAACACATTAAACGACGAACAAAGCCAATGAATGAAGAGCAGCACAACGAGACAAACCATCTCAGTCCTGAATTACATCTCAACGCAAACGGTTCTTAACAAGAAAATAATTAAATCGAAAAAGAATTTGCACTACGTTTGAGTCATTCAAGTGCACTGAATATTCTTAGTCTTCTTAATTAAATTTTCCATAATTATTAAATAATAAAATAAAACATATTTCATCACTTTGTTCTGATTTGACTTAGTCATCATAGACACAATTTATTATTCATCGTAGATACATAAATCGCTGCAGTCCAGATTTATAAAGAAAAAAAAAACTTCCGGCAACCTAAATAAAATTTCATCAAAAGAATATAATATTTAAAAGTCTATAAAACTTTGAAAACACGCAGACACACTGAAATTCCAACTTGCCAAAAATAGCCAACAAAACAAAAACAAAAAAAAAACATTAACATTAAAAACAAATATAAAAACAAAAGTAAATTTCAATTTGAAAGAAAACAGAAAATCAACTACGTCAATTATATATATACTACTTATATTTTGAAAGAATTATTTTTGGTGTGGAAAAAAAAAGGAAAAGAACAACCGACGACGTCTGTGATGTCTATTTTTTGTCTTGCATTCTACTCGTAATATACAAGTATATTCCGTGAGAGTAAGAAAATCGATAAATTTATATAGTTCTACGAAAGAGTGAAGATAAAAAAAAAGAAAAAAAAAAAAAATAAAACACAGAAAACAAAATAAAATAGAATCATCAACCAACTAAAGCAATCAACATAATAATAACATAGAAAGAACAAACAAGAACATAAAAAAAACCAATCTACCGATTAAACGAACATCCTAACAACCAACCCACCACCTTCCCACACCTTTTCAAATAAGAAAAGGACCTTAGCAGAAAAGCGACACGCAAGCAGAGGCAGTCAACTAGTCAGTCAGGCAAAGCTTAAGTTTTAAGGACATCGTCATCATCATCATCATCATCGTATAGTTTTAAAATAGCATGACAATGATTGAAGGTATGACGTCGATTGATTTGGGCTCAAGCCCCATGCAAGAGACAACCAGAGACATTGGCGACGTAATGCCCGATGAGCTCATGGAGTCACCAGAAGAAAGGTCAGTTCGTTGTCATAATAAAAAATTAAGTTAAGGGTGAAGGAGTGATAACAATCCTTTTCTCATTAATTCAAATAGAAAATATAATTGAAAATCTTTGACTGTTTTAGCCTATCGAATAAATAACTTAAATAACCTAACTCCTATCTTATTGTACATTTGTTTTTTTATAAAGATAAAAAGTATATGATGAAATATTTCTTAAATGACGTCACAGTAATAGAATATGAAATCATTTTATCATTTATTTTTTTATTTTTTGTGAGCATTGGGAGAAATGAAATTGACCATATTTTTCACTGATTCACTCAAATAACAAAATTTATGGAAAAAATTATTGTTATAATTTATTTTTATTGGCATTGCATTTTATTAGTCTTATTTAGAGATACAGATATCTATCTCTCTCTTTATACATATAGTATATATTTGTATGAATGTTTATATAATTAGTATTTTTTAATTACGTGATGTCTACATTTGCACAAATTTCCAATATATTGCATTATTTTTAATTTGTTATTATAGAAAACTTTGAAAAGAAATATAATATTGCAATGAGCTTCAATCACGAAATCATTTAAAATACCAAAATAGAAATTGAAAAAAAAAAAAAAAAAAAAAAAAATTACAAGAATTTTTAATTTAATTGAGATACAAAAACATAACATACATTATTTCCATTTTAATCGATTCTGGTCTATCAAAGACATCTCAGCGATAATATACAATGTTCCATTTGTCAGAAAGCATCCTACACTTTCTATGTGACTGCCTTACTTATATTGGGAAAATAGGTAGCTGATCATGAAAGCCTTTTTCAAAGGCCTATGTAGTTTGCTAAATGTGCTCTATTTGTTGATTTTGTGGTTGAGTGTGTGCCAAAAACTTAAGACAACCTAAGGATAATTTGAGGAAAGTCTTCTAGATGAGCTCACCCTATGTGGCGAACAGCTTTGGCTTATGCAATCCTATAGCCTATCGGATGTTGGCACTTAGTTTTTGAGATAATGACATGGAATTTTTCATATGATGTCCTTTTTCTATATTTTTGTCGCAGCATTTATGACCGAGCTGGTCAGTCTTATAAAGTGTAGTAATGAGTAATCTTTGGTGAGATTAAAGTTTGCGTTTATCTTGCATACAATGTAAATCTGTTTATTTGTATAGAAATTATTTATACAATTATTTTTTCCCCATTCACAATTTATTACAGCTATAGGTAGTAGATGATAGTGTGAACTAATTATTCAATGCTTTTAAAATATTTTTATTGTTTCGTAAGTAGTCATTAACGTGATCCATAATAATTCATTCATTCATTCTATTATTATTTATTACATTTGCAACTAGAATAAATCTAAATTTTCTATCTACATTGTAATACATTCTCATCTTCAGCACAACAATTTTTAAAAGTTATAGAGAATCAATCGTAATGATTTACTCTAATATTTATAAAATTAAATTTTGATAACTAATTTATATTTTTGGATACTTAAGAAAAACTCATATTTGATTGATTGATTTATTTATTCACACAATTTTTTTTTTTTATTAATATAAATTAGAAAAGTCCTAATGAGATAGAATAGGTGGGTTTATAATAAAGGATGCTTTATGTATCATATACTACTACTAGTACTGATTGATCTTATGCAAAACTTGATTCATCAAGTACGACGTTTCCGGTGGTCCGATTTGCACCAAACTTCACACTTAACACTCTCAGGACTATTTTAGATTTTCCCTGAAAATTTCATCAAAATCGGTATATCAGTTTCAAAGTCCATAGGCTGCATACAAACATACAAATAAACATATATCCAATTTTAAGTATATAGAAGATATATTGTACATATATAGATGTTATGGTTATTGTATCTAGGGGATCGATGCTCACGGCAAATATAAGTGGTTCTTGGTCATTTTTATGTTGTAATAGATGTAATATAGAAGCTACACCTTCGTAGGCTGATATTCAGGGTCTTTGATCGAATCAATTCAACTACTTCCGGATTGAATTCTCGATTGTGAAATGATTTCTTATAATTTCAAATTCTTCAATTGTAAAAGTGAAAATATATTTTCTATTGGGTGTATGCATATGATTCCGCCCTTTTTTGTGAAAACAAAACAAATTTGCTTGTTTAGAAAAAGGAAAATTTATTTATTCAAAGTATGCCCCATCTGCAGCTACAACCTTTGCCCATCTTTCAGGCAATTTACGGATTCCTTGCATAAAGAAGTCCTGGTCTTTTGAGGCAATCCAATTATGAAGCCAAATTTTGATATCTTCATAAGAAGTGAATCGCTCTCCCGTAAGATCAGACTGCATCCTTCGAAATAAATGAAAATCTGAAGGGGCTATATCTGGTGAATATGGCGGGTGGGGTAGCACTTCCCAGTCTTGTCCATTTAAATATGTTTTCACAACATTTGCCGTATGCGGTCTGGCGTTGTCATGTTGAAGAATTAATTTGTCATGCCTATTCACCCATTCCGGTCGTTTTTCTTCTATAGCTACCTTCAACCGCATTAGTTGTCGTCTGTAAACATCGCCAGTGATAGTATCAGACGGTTTCAGCAACTCATAGTGCACAACACCTTTCTGATCCCACCAAATACAGAGCATAACCTTGGTACAATGAATATTTTTCTTTGGCTGTGATGGGCCGGCCTCACCTGGCTTCAGCCAAGATTTTTTGCGTTTAGGATTCTCGTAATATATCCATTTTTCATCTCCCGTGATTATCCGATGCAAAAAACCTTTTCTTTTTTGTCTTTGAAGCAGCATTTCACAAATGGTTTTGCGACGTTCGATGTCTCGGTCTTTCAAATTCATGTGGCACCCAGTTATTGACTTTTTGAACCATTCCCATTGCTTGCAAACGTCTTGAAATAGTTGATTGATCAACATTTAATGTTGTTGCCAATTCTGATTGTGTTTGACAACAATCTTCGGTCAATAAATCTTCCAATTCAGCATCTTCAAATTTTTTGGGTGGTTTTCCATGTTCTCTGTCCTCAATGTCAAAATCATCATTTTTAAATCGTCGAAACCATTCTTTGCAAGTTGTATTCGATGGAGCATGCTCACCGTAAGCATCAGCAAGCAAACGATAAGTTTCCGCTGCACTTTTCTTTGCAACAAAATAGTGCAATAAAACCTCCCGCAAATGATGTTTACTTGGGATAAAACTCGACATTTTCAATGAATTAGAAATATTTGTTGTTTATGCTTCCACCGAATGTTATACACTGTGTTTAACAGCTGATAGAAGGCACTATCGAATGCAAGTATTAGTATTTTAGTGTGCAAGTGTAAGCGGCGATACTAGCGAAACTATCGGAAAGGGCGGAATCATATGCATACACCCAATATAAAAAACTTAAATTTGATGAATTTGATTAGTTGTCGATGTTGAACTGTAGGTTGAACATTTTTGTTAAACTTGGAAGGTTTCTGTTTTAGGAAGTATATATTTTGTAATGCCCCACCACGATTTAAGTTTAAGTAAATTTGCTTAATCGTTTTGGGAGGCCCCTCTTATAGTGTTTGGCATACCCTAGGTAGTAATTTTTTTACGTAGTAACCAACGTAGTAATGACTGTGCTCATTTTAAATCGGATTATTTATTTGTTTTCCACCAAACTAAGTACTGCTACGCTATGATGAAAAACCTTACGCTGCTTTCGAAACTTTGGTTGTTGTTTTTGTTGGTTGGTACAGAATAAATTTTGAGTGACATTTTTTAGTCACCTTCAACTTGTGACAACAGTAAATTTTTGATGAAACTTAGAAAACATGAGAAAATTAAGATTTTTTTATCTTTTCTGATAACAGCATTCAACTCGTGTTGCAGTAACTTCTGCGGTAGCGATAGTCCAAGTCCACAAAAGATAAGCCCCAGAGATTTGCGGGAACAACTAAAGCACTTACACTTTACTCGCCTTTATCTTAGCAATTATTTATGAAGCGTAAATAAGGCTCCACATATTGGAAAAATATGATTTCTCTATTTAATTGCGTTTAATTTCATTTATAAATCCTCATTTTTATGATACTACAAAAAATATTCTATATATAAAAGTTCCAACTATTAAATACTAGTAATAAGTACTACATATTTATATAGAAATATGGTTCGAAGTAAGAATGCAATAATTTACTTAATGTACCGTGAACATGACTATACACTATAAAATAAAAAACTTGGATGTTTTGAATCAAATAACAGTAATAGAATAATAAAATTTTTATTACAGATACGAACGACTTCTACATCGTGCTCATGTTGAAGATCTCACCGAAGTGTCCGGTATTGGGTGCCTTTACCAAAGTGGCTTTGATCGTTTGGGTCGACCTGTGATTGTGTTCTGTGGCAAATGGTTTCCAGCTCAAAATTTGGATTTGGAAAAGGTTAGTAGTACAATATTATATACTAGTATTTTTATAAGAAGGATAATAGAAACGGGTCCTGCTACCCGCTGATGGGTAGAGTGTCCAGACTCTGTGGCCTTATTACCAACTGAACCATAGATTCGAGCTTCTACACTTTAACAAAAATATGATTCGCAATTTGTGAAACTTGGCTGTTTCTGTCCATTCATTCCATTTTAATAAACTGTGTACTCTGTTCGGTCTATGTACGTTGTTATCCCTTATAAGTCTAAGACACTTTTTGTGTTGTGAGTTGCTTTAAGAAAAAAATATAATTATAATAATAAAAATACAAATTGTTTTGATTATATATATAAATATATATATTTTTTTTGGTTTAGGCACTTTTATATCTGATTAAACTATTGGATCCCATCGTTAAAGGAGACTATGTGATTGCTTACTTCCACACACTAACATCAAATAGTAACTACCCATCGTTTCACTGGCTGCGAGAGGTTTACAGTGTTTTACCCTACAAGTTAGTATAATCGATTTAAAATTGTATATATGGTAGATTTTTATAAGAAATCTCTTACATTTACCTAAAGGTACAAGAAAAATTTGAAGGCCTTTTATATTGTGCATCCAACATTTTGGACAAAGGTAATCATCACTGAGATTTTAAATAAAATACTATAGCATCACAATCTTAATTTCCATAAATTTCTTAATAGATGATGACTTGGTGGTTTACCACTTTTATGGCGCCCGCCATTAAAGCCAAAGTGCATTCGCTTCCTGGCGTCGAGCATTTATACTCGGCAATCACAAAGGATCAATTAGAAATTCCTGCATATATCACTGAATACGATATGGCAGTAAGTACAATGAAAACAAAAAATCTGTAATTAAATTCTTAAGAATCATTGAAAATTCTTACTTTCTGTCTTTACAGACTAATGGACTCCACTACTTTAATCCGATGCCTACTGCATCATAGATAGCGGCCGTGGTTGCCGTGTAAAACCACCATAAAATTATTTATATACACAAGATATTTACATACTTTTTATTGAGTTTTTTTTTTAACAAACATATGCTTTATGTATCCAAAGTGCATACATGAATTGAATTATATATTAATACGTTGACCATTAGTTTGCGGCAGCAGATAATCCACAAAATTTAATCCAGCCGACTTTAAAGATTGTTGACCTTGTAGTTTGTAGCTTCACAGTAAGAAATAAAAAAAGGAAAAAACAACCAGAGCGGAGAGAGAAGAAATAACGTTAATAGATGAAAGAAGAAATATATATACAATATAATATTAAAATCCTAAGCAACACATTCTTATGACGACCACACATTGTTATGTAGACAAAAAATAAAAGAAAAAAAATCATTTTAGGACTAACAAAAAAAAAAAAAAAAAAAAATAAAAATATAACAATAAAAAATTAATAAGAAGAAATTATGCAAAATTATAAAACAGCAACAAAAAAAAAAAAATTATATTATATGAAATGAAATAAATAAATTAAACAAAAGAAAATATTTCTAATCTGTTTCGAAAATTATTATAAGACATAAATCAGAATATTGTTTTTCTTGACTAATGGAAAAATATATAATAATATGAATATTATAAAGTTCTGTTCTGATTTACATGATAATTTTTAGCATTTTGTATTGTAAACTTATCACAAAAACCAATTAAAAATATACACCAATTTCTGTAATCTGAAATGCTTCAATATAATATGTTTGGAGTCAATATTTTTGTGTTTTTAAAGGACAAATAGAATTTCAATCAATTGCTTATGAATGCAGTTCAACTTGTAGGCTCCCAAGAACAATGAATTAAGTCAACCAATGTGACTGTCGTATATGATAAAGTGATGCAGTCTTTACCAAATCAACAGATGGTCAATACTTAGAATATCAAATTGAATTTTTGAGTTTAATTTCAGTTTATGAGTTTAAAAACTGAGAAATGGGTCATCAGAATCAATGTTAAGATCGATTAGATTACATACTAGAATCGAATTTTCAATTAGTCAGCTTACTAAACAGTTTATAAGCTTAATTACTAAGAAATGGAAAGATTAATCAATGTTAAGATCAATTTATTTTCATAACAGAACCCAAATTTCAAGATCTTTTAAGATCTTGTTAAAAATGTTAGCTTGTTAGCACATAAACTAAGAAAAGTACATGGACTAAGATTTAGATCGTTTCATTTCTTCAAGTTGATTCGGAAGTTACTACATACTTAAAGGAATCTAATATGAGTTCACTAAATGCAAACTTTACGATGAACTTAATATACCATTAACAGCTATAAGATGTAGTTATCCAAATCGATAAATGTTCAGTATAATATAACACGGATGACTTGCGTGAAATTTCAGTAGTAGTAAACTTAATAAATGAGAATTAAAAAGATTGATTTATATTTACAATTAATTGACTTATATAATAACTATATGATATAGTGATCCGAACTTAAGATCTAATGAAAAATTTAAGCTTGTAAACTCATAAAATTTGGAAAGTAGATGGACCAATATTTAAATCTACTCATTTCCGTTTAAGACACCCAAAAATCAATGAAGAAGAGATTCAATCTTAAGATTTTAGTATAGCTTAGCAGCTGAAAACTTATGACTAGATGGACCAATATATTAATGGTTTCATGCCTAAACAAAAATTTCAATTAGTGTTTTTAGTTAAATGATGTAATGATCTAATGATCTTCCCCAAAACAAACAAACGGGTTTCTTGCTTATAAATTGAGAAATAGATACATCAATATTAAGATCGATTCAAAGCCCGAAATTTCCATTTTTTCGGCTTATGTGACGTCTATATGATGTAGTGATTCGAACTTAACTATATTATATGTATTGATAAATATTCAATTGAATACTAATCGGTGATCTTGTGAAAAAGTCTTACTCATATACTGAGGACAGTAGATAGATCAATCGTTAGATTTAAATCGGTCTTCATAGTGATTAGGAATATACTAAAAATTATTCAATTTTATTCTTCAAATCAGGCAAATTTAATCAACTTTGTTAAAGGAATTTCATTTTACTTATAGTTGCAGCATTTTTAGATTTTTTCCAATCGAATTTTAACATCTATCTGCTTTATACGTTCGATATATATATATTTTTTTATTATTCAGTATTCAATTCTTAGTTCAATAAAATAAAAATTAGCATTCCAAGAGGAAAAATTATTTTTAAATTTTTTTTTTTTTGTATTGGGGAACCTCAACCTCAACCTTTTTATAGATCAATAAGACTCAAGGACCTTAAATTCAATCAATGTAAATGACAAAATCTTTTAAAAACATTTTGTTAATTCATATTATTAAAATGTAATTATAAAGTAAGAGTAAGTGTGTAGCAATCTTCATTTGAAATCGGAAGAAAAATGCAAAATATTGGCTTATCGAGACAGCAATCTTACAACCAGGCATAAACCCATAAAAAAATCTCTTAAAGGCTGTTGTCTGCCATTTTTAAATTTGCCAGGAAAGCTCTTACGCCTTGCGAAGAGCGATTGATTCGCCGAGAAGCCTCAAACTCAATGCGCTCTGCAGCCAAAATTCAAAAAGAAAAACACCTTCTACCGACTTTTGTAAGCATACTCGCTCTCCGTTTGCTCGGAACCACATGAAACGAAATATAGAGTAGTATCGGATCGTTTTTTCTGATGAAAAACACTTTAATTTGGATGGACCAGATGGTTTTAACTACTACTTTCATGACATAAAAAAGGAAAAACACTATTTGACTCATCATCATAGCCCGAATGGGGCATAATGATGTGGGGTGCGAACTCCTCTTATGGCTTATTTGAACTCCAATTCGTTTCATCTAAAATAAATGCCACACGCTATAGAGAGCTGCTTCATTGCTCCATTACCTTGTATATTTCAACATGATAATACCGATCGAGTGGTAAAGAAGTGGATTAACGACCCCAAATGTTACCTTAATGGAGTTGCCTCCGTACTCTCCTGACAAACAATTTGAAGATTACGAATTTTTAAAGTGATTCTAAATTAAAAAAAAAAAAAAATTAAAAAAAATTAACTTTTTAATTAGCATTCGAATTTTTATTTGATTTATTTAAGAATTGAATACTGAATAATTTTATTAGTAAGCACATATTTCGATGTAAAAGATGATATATTCTATTAAAAAAAACCTTAAGTCTTTTTGATTTATCGGGAGTGTAATAAAAATGAATGGCTAAATGCGTTGCTAAGAGCAAAACTCGAGAGAGGCTGGACCAATTTTGATGAATTTTTTTTTTTTTGGTTTGACTTATGGGATCACGTGGATGGCGCTGTTGTTTGAGTTTTTTGTTGCCATTTTCATTTATTGTGTGCTTAGCCGATTTTAATGATTTTTTTAATACAAATGAATTCTAATGCATCAAGTTGCATACTTATTTTTTTTCATTTTCTAAAGTTAAATATACATTTTTTACGATTAAGATTTTGATTCCGGTACATGACCACAGTCCATGACCTGACAGTCGAAATCTTAGTATTTATTAGATCGTAAAAAGAGGACTTTCAAAAAGACAATAAGACCAAACAAAAAAAATTCATATTTTCCTTTAAAAAATCAAAAAAGGACAAGTGAAATTGAAATGCTTTTTTTTTTTAAATTTTATTTTAATTCAACAAACGAACAAAGCTAGTTGATTTAAAAATTATTTATTATTGTATTATCCAAATTGAAATTGATTTTGTGAGATTTTAAGATGTTAAATGCTTAATGAAACGTAAATATTTACAATATAATGAAATGAGTAATAAGAATTTTGTCGATATTATTTGAAAACAATTAACACCAAAGTGTTTAATTTTCATTGTAGCTTTAAATTTGTTAAATTTGTTAAATGACTAATCAGATTACAGAATATGCATATGATGAATTCAGACTTATTGTTATGGTGTAGGTATGCTGAAAAATACATATATATCTAATATACATAGTACTTTATATTGAATTGTATATAAATAAATTTGCAAATAAAAAGAAAACATTACTAAATAATATACAAACAACAACAAAAAAACCATTAAAAAGTTGTTACAAAAAAAAAAAAAAAACACAAAAAAATAACAGCAAAAAACCTTGTTAAAATTTTCGTAGATATTCCTATTAGAAATTTAAATACTACTATTGCTAACATAAGCCACAATTGACCGTGAAACCCCAATACTCACTCAACTAACTAAAAATTGCTTAAGAAAATGTTTCAATACATAAAGCATTTTACTGCTTTTATTCAGTAAATCTAAATCCAAAATAAAACCAATTAAATCTATTTACTCGTCCAAGCACAATTTGAACTCAAGCCCCTTTTCAATGAATAGTGCACTCAACTCAATCGTATTTATTCTACATATAAACACATCTATACATTTTTAAAGTTTTTATCTTTCTTCTTCTAATGATGAGATGATTTTAATAATGAAAATAGTTAATTTTTGAAAAATAAATCGAAAAACAAAATACATTACAAAAATCGGTTAACAAAAAATCTTAAATCAATTGTAAATCATTTCAAAAATGACTATAATTAAATTAAAATGCACTCAGGGATTGATTTCAAAACGAAACTTTTTTGGAACCACAATCAACATGAGTATACATAGATACTTATGTGTACATATGTAAATTTAAATTTTTTGTATAGATGAAAATGACCTACTGCATCAACGATTGGCTGCCAGTTCCTAATCCAGCTAGCACTGCATTCGGAAGATATATATATTTTGTAGTTACCAAAATTCATTAGTTGTATGAAAAAATATACAAATTAAATAAAAAAAAAAAATAATTATAATTAAATAATTAATAAATTTAACAATTTAGGCAATTTCAAAATTCATCATCAATTTATGAAATAAATAAATTAAATAAATCATTCACACACACACACACACACATCATAAGAATGATAAAACCTTTATATTGGTCTGACCAAGTGCTACGTATTACATACACTTCATAGAAAATGTGGAGGACTTGTAAAAGTACATAGAATTATTTATTTACTCTAAAATAGTCTGATCATGACGAATGTGTTCGAAACTCTACCTGCATATAGTTAAAAGAAGATCATGTATTATTTTTCAAATGTCTATTTCAATTATTAAGGTGATAAGCACATTCATATTTTGAATGCTGTGGATGCCATAATGTACCTTTCCCGTCGTGACTACTAATACCACCCCAATAAATGGAGCTACTAACAGACTCCTTGTGGACTTTGCCTATTATATTGTTTATTCGGAAGACTCTACATATCCAAAATTTGAGATCTCAATTTCAAAAACTAAGACTAGGCTTATTTACCATAAGTTTCCTTGTTACTCTGATAATGCCAATTCAAACACCGGCATTAAGTAGTTTCAAGCCGGCTCGATAAGTAACGCTAAAAATTATGTGTAAGCAAAGACTAAGAAATGCCTAGTTTGGGCAGAATGTCATCTAAAGTCAAAGTAAATGATCGATGTTACTTTAAAATTTTATAACTGTTGCACTTCTTTGATGCCAATATACGAGTATTCTTTGTACGGTCTCCGATGCCCGGTTCTGTAACTAAATAACACACACTAGACTAATCAGCATACCATATCAACTCCTCCTCCTCCTGGTGTGTGGTTTTCAGTGTTGTATTTTAGGCAGTTCACTCGTGATTCGTGACATGAGTCAAATTTAAACATGCTCAGTTAGCATTGACTTACAACGCTAACAAATTATTGATTTTTATTATCAACAAGCAATTCAATCCATAGAGACCAAATTTCGCATCAATTTCTCCACCCATGCGTAAGGAGGAAAATAGCATGGCTATATCTGCCAGTGTTAACGTGAATTGTGATTTGATTTGATGCCTTTAGAGTATTTTTTTTTTATGGGGATTCGTCAAATCACAAGTTTATGCCGATAAGCCAAAGTCAATTGCACGAAATTTAATATGATGCCGCTATAATTACGCAATAAATCTTATATCAATATTAAAATTTGTTTGTTTGTTCAAATCTTATGCGCGGCATATCGTTAATCAGATTGCGATGAAATTTTGTGAATGTGTATGGTTGGTTCCAGCCATGGACATAGGATAGTTTTAGATCTGATGTAAGGCGCAGTTGTCGCTTAGAGACATATGAATGTATTTTAAAATTAATCAGTTCGTCCGTGTCAAGAACCAGAGATAATATGTCCATTACTAAATCAAAATATTCGATTCGTCTGATTTTCCCAAAGATATTTCAAGTATCCTTTTATGGATTATTTGATCAAATCATCAAATGATAGGTCATCCATGTTGCCTGCCACTCAGCTGCAAATAATTGGACAATTACAAAAGTTGCTGTCTCAGCAATTTAGTGACCACAATATAGAAGAGGGTTTGCAAAATGCTGACGTGTTTAAAGAGGACGTTCCTTGTTTATTAACATTAAATATTAGGCAGATGATATCCCAAAATCTCCAGGAGATGCATACAAAAGAGCAAAGGTTCTGCCAAATATTGAAACCCTATAAGAATTATTGTGCACGTTTCCAGTTACTAATAGCAATGGTGAGTGACCTTTCTCTACCTTACGTCGACTAAAAACATATCTTCGCAGCAGGATGTCAGAAGATCGTTTAGCTTTATTGCAAGGATTTCGTCAAAAATTAACATTTTCTGTATGAAGCATACAAAAATCCACACCATCCTACAAGAGATCCGCCCCTGTATTGATGCGTGTATAAATCTGATGTATTGAGTGGAAAGTTTCATGATTTAAATTCTTCATCACTCAAAAACTTATCTACGAAAACTAGCATACATCATACTTATCACATTGTGTTCCTTTACATGTATGAATTGTGTTCCTTTTCCCTTCTTGTAATACTAAACAAAACCCACAGATTGAATTCTTATTGCTAAAGAATAATTTTAGTTTGTGGACTGTGGTTAAATGTGTTTTTTATATAGAGGTTTCTTTCTTTAATGTTCAAATGATGCTGTGCAATTTTAGTTTATTAGCTAATGTGATTTATTAGGTAGAAGTGTCTAATATCACAAACATTTTGATTAAAAGAAATAATGACCTCTGTATAAATAACTTTTTTTTTTTTTGAAAATTTTATTTGATATCTCTAGACTGACGAACGAATGGAAATAAATCTTGATAAGCATTAAGTCAATAAATATTAGGTAAAATACAATAGTTTTGTTAAATGTAACACTAAGTTTGAAGTGTATGGAAAATAGTCACCAAACAAACAAACAAAATTCGAAAACTTGTTACTCAGATGTGTTGTATAGATATTGTACATTCATAAACATACACATAAACATACTCCCGACACTCAAAAACTCTCACCAACATACACAATGCATATACATACATGATTATTGTAAGTATATTGTTGTTATTGAAATTGAATATTTAAAAAAAAAGAAATATTATTATTATTAATTTCTAATAGAAATGTTATTAATTTGTCAATATAAAATTAAATTAACTAATTATAAAAACCAATTTAAAAGTTTAAACCCCATAAATCATTAGTTAATAATAAATATCATTTCAATTTTAAAAAATCTGAATCAAAATTTTTTTATTAAATTGGATCAACTAATATTTGTCCTAGCTAAATCTTAACTTATTGTATAAGAAACAAAAACAAAAAAAAAAAAAAAAAACCAAAAAAACAGAAGTATGTAAGATAAAATTACTTGCAATAAATCTGAATTATCCTATTAAAAAATCTTTAAAATGAACAATCGGCTTATATCATTGTATCAAATTCCCAAGAATTTCAATGTAATAAAAACATTTGGCTAATGTGTAAAAATAAATAAAAAACAAGGTTTTATCAGAAACTAGCCCCCCAGTTTTTGAGGTAAAGAGCACGAAGTTTTCTTACATTTGTCGGAATCAGCTGAATCTGAATCGGACGGAATCGGGTAACTCACATACAAACCCAAAAATATAAATTCATGTTCTCATTAGATAACATTTATTGTTTGTTTTTTTTTTTTTGTTTTTTTTTTTTGTTTTTTTTTTGTATTATCGAACTGAAATAGTAATTAAAATATAGAAACAAATATAACAAAACAAATTTTGCATTAAAAATATTCTGTTGTTTATTCAATATTTACAATGTCTATTGGTTGCTTCAATTGGTATTACTAATATTATTGGTTTGTGGTAACTAAAATGTACATAAGTCTTGTTGTACACACGTACATATCTTTTATATTTGTTGCGAATTTTTGTTGATTGTCAATTATCTTTGATCATGTTTCGTAACAAAACAATTTTAATGGGACTGCATACACTCGAAATTGTTCCAAGGCATCTATGTTTCACAAAATTTTCATTTTAAATTCTCACTATTAGCCGCCACAACGTTCCATTTGTTTGATCTTACATACGTATAACGAAAACAAAAGACAAATGTTCACCATCGGTAATAGTAAGTAATAGAGGTAATTAACATAAATAATAACAAACTGCATTAAGTTACAAAGCATTGCTTGAAACATAAGCTATTGTAATTGTAATTACTCCTTCATTGAGATTTGCCGACATTTCCAGAGGATTTTCCAAACGTATTATTATTTTTTCTCGATATGGCAATAGAAATACACGCTATGTGAAAATTTGAAGTGTCTACATAGTGTGGGTCATGAGATACAGAATAGACAAAACTTGACAGTTTCTTATTAATGCACACTAAATTTTTGCCCAGCGCCGGTAAAGAAGTTTCACTTCAATAACTGTATTATTTTTTTTTGTTCTCACGAAGTGAAATTTGGCCAGTCCCATCTTCACCCTCAAACACAAACCCAGATTTAATTTCATGTTCTTATTAAAAAAAAATCTTTTGCTGTTTGTACTAACGAATTGAAATTTGGATAGTATAAGTGTCTCATCCATATCCACTAACTATGTAAATTTTAAGACCCTACGATTACTGGATCTTACCCTCTCATATAAATATTTCGGACTCAATTTAGAAATGTAAGTCAACTCAATAATGAGATATTTCTGTTAGCTCAATCTAAGGAGCATAGGCAGAAATATTGTCTAGTGGTGCGTAAAGAGTATAACAACTTCGGCATAGTTGAACTTTACCTTCTTTTTACTCGTTTTATTTTCACATTGATACAACATTTGTTCTTAATTCATAGATCCCATTAAGGAAAATATGTCCATATATAGAAATAGTCAATTGTGACATGGACAATTGATTGGGGCTTATCTGTTAGTTTATGAGCTATCGATTTAAAGATATGTTGGAGACATGACTTATTATCGTACATAGATAATTGCTCGAAACCGGAGTTCCCCGATAATTGGAAGAAGTGGTCGCTATACCAATAACATTCAGATTTTATAATTAAGAATACCGTAATACTCGTATATCACACCGATTTAGAATGACAGTAGAATTGGTAGTTGTTTATATTAATCTTTCAATTGTTATGAATTTTGGCATTGACTTAAGATATTTCAACACAAGTTTCAATGATTGTAAGATTGGAAAAATGGCGACAAAGAATCACAACGTCACTTTGGCCTTTTGTAAAATAGGTTAAGTCTTAAATGTACATATACAGAAAGATTTTTCTCTATCTTCGAGCATGTGTGTGTTTGTTTTATTAAAAATATAAAATACATAGGATAATCATTAGTAAAATACTTTACAAATTATTTTCAGTGCACAAAAAATAATGAATTCTTAAAATTGCAAAACCACAAACATTTAACCAGTTCTAGATGACATTTCTCATTCAATGTATAATAAGTTCTGCTTTATCAGCATATTCAATATATTTAGTTTTATATTTCTCAAATATTGTTTCTAGACTTTTAATGACTTTCTCATGGATTTCATCCACATATTTTGAATCTGGATTATCATTTCGCACAACCTCAATGGGGGCACCAACTGAAATGATATTAATTATGATAATAAATACTCGAGAGCCTGAAATTCATTTCAGTTCACTTACCAACTTGAACGATATGCTTACGATGTGGTAAAAAACCAAAAGTATAATTAAATACTCCACGACCCACAACAATCAATGGAGCAATACCAGTTGCCTTTTTAATAACTGATTGTACACGACGCAACAACGAATCTGGAGGATTATCCACTTGATTGAAAATGTCAACTTCCCCAAATGACAACGATGGCACAATTGGTGATCTGTTTAATTTAATAGATCAAAATTATACTGCACCAATCAAAAAGTCTCCTAATCAGACTTACCCAGTTTGAATTGCTAATTTAACAAAGCCTTTGCGGTTCTTCAAAGTTAAAATATATTGGCCAGGATGTGAGTCTAGAGCTTCTTGCGCTCCACCAACTAAAATAGCAACTGCATTCGATGTAAAACCATCACTGTTAGTCGGATGCATCGGATCATTCGATTTGGTTAGATAATAAATCAATGATTCTTTCGAAACAGACACAAAACCCCAAACACGCAGAACTTCACGTAAAATTGGTGTATAAAAATGTTGATCTAAAGTGGCAATTTTTGGTCGTACACCAGGAAATAACTCTAACCATTTTGTTATATCCACTCCCATGTTAATGCAAACGCCAGTTCTATAAAATAAAAGTATAAATATTTAATAAAGTCTTAAAAGTTTCTATCAAAAATTTTTAATAAAATGCTTATAATACTGCTATAAAATCTTGGAAGAAGGTTTAAAAGGTTATGTCAACCTTATTAAATTTGATTTCTGGGGTGTTGTCTTATACTTACCTGTCTTAATATCAACATTTCCGACAATTGATCTACGCTGGTAAGGTAAACGAGGTTTTGACGACCGAAAGAAAGCCGGTACCTGTATACCATCAATCCTACTCCCCTCCAAGCCGCTTCTTATATTTTCTTTCTCTCTGCAGCATTAAAACGAACCCAAAATGGTTCTGGCTATCTGGTTCTGGTAACGGATTAGGATTACTAACTTAACATAACTAAAAGCTTGAAAGAGAAGTACATATTGTGGTTCCAAAAAACTAAAGCCAACAATCCTCTTAAAGGTAAGTTTCTTCCTCCATATTTTTCAGATCAAGGATAGAAATTTTACTATTTTCATAGATAAATCTATGAATAAATATCCTAAGTGGTTTTCTTAGAAGACGGACCCAGATTCAAGGGAAGACTTTCTTTAAAAACTTGCATTATCAAATTTGCTACTAAGGGACTCTTTTTGTTGATTCTCCTAAGGATACCCAACCGCAAACTTCCATACCCTATGTATATTTTTCAGGCATCACAATAGACGACTGTAAGGCTTCTTGGTGAACTTGTACAAATATTATAAACACTTTAGCAGTTGAGCCGAACGCCCATAGTATTGCATATTAAATAGTCTTTAGTACTCACCCAATAATTCCATGTGGAAAGCTCACCAAGATATAATTCTTATTTGGTGGTAAATCTGCGGTCTTTACTAAATCCACAGGAAAATAATCACGATAATTTTTGTTTATTCTATTATTTCGTATAGCCACCCATCTATAATGTGTTGATTTACATATGTAAGTATTTCAATTATAGAATAATTTTCTTTTTTTTTTAAATTGTACTTACCCATTGCCATCCAAGGCTGAGTATTTTCGACTGTGTTGCAAGTATCCATAGATTATGTATATCAGCACTAAGGTTCTTATTATCAAATTGCCATAAAGCTAATAAAAATCATCAACAACAATATGATAATTAAATCTATGAATTTTGAAGGAAACTCAATAACAAAAAGTTATTATTACCAAGAGAAGAGCAACTAGTACAAGTGAAGTTATTGCAAGTCCAAAAAAGGTAAAAGTATAAAGGGCAGTGATCAAAGTTTGCAACCGCCGACGAGGTGGAATCTTTAATGGCGCCCACTCAATTTTCATTTTGATGTACAATACTTTTCAATAAAATCTAACAAACTAATTACTGTGTTTATAATGATTTCACGGATAGTTTCAAGTTTTGACGTCTATACTCCGAAAAGATAAAGCACCAACTGAACACCATCCAGTTACGTTCTTAACTTATCGCTAAAAATTATTTGAAAACCAACAATTTAGTATAAAAATAAAAACAGAAAATCAATTTAAGAATTTATTGTATTTTGACTGTCGATAGTCAGAGAGATAAGACTATAAACATACTCGTACTTATGAATCTTTTAGTATAATAGATTGAGTTTAGTGTTTAGTCGTAATATCTTGGATTTGGTTTGGGTTCATTATCACCAACATACTTATGTATACTTATACTTATCTATCGTTTGTACATACATTGTACATGTACAATAGTTTGATGTTTATATTTTTGGAAATTTAATTTTAAATTGCTTGACTATTTGTTAGATGTACTCGTTTTTTATGATTACAAACAACCTTTGTGAAATAAAAATTTACCATAGTTTCGCAATCGGTAAAAACAAATGGATAACACTACCTCAAACTTAAGCCTCACGCAAACCTGGGGCCATTGGAGGAGCTGTGGCTTCCAAAATCCAATGGAGCGCCCACTATGGAAGATTTACTTTTGGATTAATATTCTCAGTACTGATGCTCACAAATTGGTAAAAATATGATTGTACATGTTGAACAAAACGTGCATAAATGAGTAAATGTATATATCCCTTACCTATTTTATTTTTCGCTAAAAATGACTTTTAAGATTTTGTTGTTTAGAATCTAAGGAATATCTAATATTTTATTATTTTTTTTTTAAATAATTTTCTATTCAACTGTTTGCCTCCTACATATCAAAATGTGTAAAAGTAACGAACATTTACTCATTTTGGTTTCCACTCTTTGCGCTCTATGTCAAGAAAGGTTAACTGTATAAAAAGTTGCCTTAGACCAAATTTGTAGAGAATTTTATGCTTTACAACTTTTATCTAAACATTAATTGTCATGTAAAGCATAAAAAATAAGATATTTATAAAACACCCATTTTTAGGACCTGTGACCTTGATTAAAATTTTTTCCACGCCCACGATTGGTGGGGAATTTTCATATATTTTTTATTTATAAAGGTGTATTAAAGTCTATGCCAACTATTAGCTCTTACGGATTTTTGTCTATTTTGTCCATACTATTATTCTTCCATTTATTTGATAATACATAGATAATTTTTATTTTTAACAAAATGCCTAGTCATATCGAAGTTATAAATGTTAATTACTGAATTCCAGAAATTTCTAATTTGATTTCTCGAAGACAATAGAATATCTCTGATATGCATTCCTTTAGGTCAATAGCTGCTTACACCCAAGTTGTGAGGTTTTATGAAGGATTGGTTCATCATTTGCTAGTTCAATGATTTCAGTTAAGAAACTGAACAATCTTATTTGGTTATGACTTAGTCTTCCAGTAGTTGGATGACAAATGCGATGCGATCATATACAGAATTTCATCTCGAAACTTGTGGGACAGACGAATGGTCTAGATCCATCAGGAACCTGATTATGCCATATACATACTTAGTATTCACTCTACTTGTTAATGGTTCTATATACTACAAATGATTACTCGTATACATATCAGTCTAGTGAAATGTACACAAAAAAACACAGAGAATAATATAATCTTTTTTCATATACAAGAGATTCTTTTAGATTTGTTTCTTTTAGCATATTTTGCCTTTGGGTCTTAGTATTTATCTATGTTGTTTTATAATGCAACTGACTTTATCACATGTAGTGATTATTAAACTGGTTGATTACAGTGCCACATAGATTAAACACGAGTTCAATGTGCATGCAATTGAAAGGTTTAAAGAACTTTAAACTTGTTTGAAAATATAAAAATTTTGTTGTTATAATTGGAATAGTTTTCATTGATTGTTTTTTTCGAGTTCAATTATTGTATTTTGACCATGAATTTATGTTGATTTGCATTTGATATTGTGTTTTTCCAGATTAATTTACAATACAAAAATATAATACATAAGTACGAGAATATGGTGTACTATCTGTGCGAATGTCAATGTAATAATTACTCATACTGACAGTAATTACTAAGTAATATTCTTGCCCACACACACTCTTCTTAAACCCGGTTAATGCTTCAATCTAGTATATAACTCGTATACTTGTTTCACATATGTATGTATATATACATATATATGATGCAATTAATAATGATATTCAATAAGCAAAGTTTAACATGAAAACTATTTAAATTCGCAATTTATCACGAGGAGTATTTTCCAATTGAATTATCGCTCTGTTTTTAAACCGACTTCGTTCCTTATCAATTTAATACTGACACACTTAATTTAAAAATTTGTAAACTTTATAATATAACATTTTATTTAGTAGAAAATTCTATATGTTAAGTCAAATATATTAAGCAATGCCGAATAGATAGTATCGCTACACCGCTACACTACTGTTTATTTAAACAACGAAATAAAATAGATGAAATGAACAAAAGCAAAGCACAACTACACACACATTAAAAGATGTAGGCAAATGGGACAAACCATTTACCTCATCGAACATGCCTACGATGGCAATAGCAACAACAACTATGAGAAAAGGAATAATCTTGTAAATACACGAATCAATGAGTATTCAGACGCAATGGAAGATTAAACCAGAGCGTCCTAGTTCGGTGGCAGGATTGCTGCCTTGAACCGAAGGTTATTTAATGCAAACAGGCCTCCGAACTTGCCAGCTTTGCTAAGTGTACCGTAATATTTCCTCTACAGTACTGCTAAAGGGGAACAGATATACCGATGAACACTCGGTCGCCATTGCCTCATTTGTGAAAAACGGCGGACACCACGAGAAAAAATAACGAACCGCATTAAGTTACAAAGTTTTACTTGAAACAAAACCTGAGGCTAAAATAAATTAAAAATGATATCTCTAAAAGTATACTTAACTTTTTTATTTATTGAGATTTTGATACAAAAAATAATTTCAAATTTTTCTATATTTTAACTATATTGCTTACAAATAATTACAGTAAATATAAAATAGCATTATTCTTCTCAACTTGTTTTCACAGTTGGCTGTTTGGTCATGGTCTGTGGGACTTAGAGCAAATATTTCGAAATTGGTCATGTCAGTCAGTCATGTTGTCGTAAAGTTTCGTGACAATTTTTTGCGACAATTTCAAATTGTTTTTTTGTTTTTGTTTTTTTCGTGACTTGATTAGATTTGGATATGATATGATTATGATGTTGAAAATAATTAATACTTTACTTTTTATGAAAACTAGCAGATAACTTTAAATAGAAATGCGAGGATGAAATGAATGTTAATTTTAGTTTTTAAAATATGCAAAGAATACAAAGAAATTTATAGATAAACTAATATTAGTATTAAAATTCTATTTTTTTTAATAAGTATGTTATGGCAGCCTGCCATTTCAAGAATTTACTTTACTTTTCCATCCTAACTTCAAATTTTTCGGTTCAAATATCCAAAAATTTCCTTCATATTAATCTAATTTATCCTATATCGAACACAACTAAAAAAAAAAAAAAACAATCAAATCGGTCAAGCCGTTCTCAAGAGATACGCTTAAAAAGAATAGCATATTCACAGTTTTTCCCCCTTGATGACGTAAACACGCAATGACAAAAATGCTCTTATAGGTCACGTGCAATCTTCTATTTTGAGAATGCAAAAATTACTTTATGCTACGTCTTTTGAGTCACGAGATGTATTCAATTTTCTGGTGACACCAATATCGTTTGGGTGTAACGCAGCAATAGATTTTGGAAACCTTTTGTAAAAACGTGTTCACATTAAAAATGATACTGATTTACTTAGGATTTGGCATAATGACTTTCATTTATGTTATACAGAAAAATCAAAAAAAAAATTGTAAGAAGAACAAAATATATATGTTTACATACATATGTAGTTATGTAATGTAATTTGTAATGTAATTTGCATGAAACTTTTAACAAAAGAAAATTTAGAAATTGGTTAATTGGAAAAGTTTTAAATTTTACAATATTAAAAATTACAATTTCATTTCATTTAAAGTTGAATCATTTTCTTTCGTTTAAATGAAAACTATATCCTACATAGATTTAAATAAATTAAAAATGCAATAAATTAGCTAAAAACATAAAATTTTTATTGCTATTCTTGAGATTTTACATATTTTAAGGTAACTTGGGTTCAAAAAGTCGAAAATTTTTTTTTGCTTAATTTGATAGTACAATGTCTTGAGAATATACTGTGAAAATTTTAGATAGAAATTCCAAATATTTCGGGAGTTATAACGAGTTTCCTAGAGCCCCTCGGAGTCCAACCTTTAAGGTTGTTGAACTTTAAACGCGTTTTTCTCAAAACATTGTTTTTCTGGTCGGCCCGGGTCCTAACTTTTTTCTACTGAACCGATTGCTTTCAAATAACAGGCTGTTCTACATAGTTATAGTTCTCGTCGGTACTAACGAGAATTTTTTCACCCCAAACTTTTTATTTTACAACCCTTTCTTTGCTAAAATATAAGGACTTTTTTTTTCAAAGTCCGCCATTTTCTTATTTACCCTTGAAATTTAACTTCAGTAGTTCCGACCAGAATGACATGTCTATAGATTAAGAATAATCAAGAATATTTGATTTCAGATAACATCAAGAGCCAACATTACCCGGGCCACCCACGTGCACTTTTTTTTGAGGTTCCAACTTCGAGTGACAATAATAATAGTAATAAACTATTAAATTTTTTCAAATAAATTTTTTTTTATATATTCAATATGTAAATAAAAACACTCTAAATATTCAAGATAATTCATTTTCATTTTCCTATAAAAAACCACCCTCCAAAAAAGTCATGAAAATAGGCATAAGTTACCACTACCTTAAACCAACCATCTTTCTTTTAATTTTTTCAAATTAAGTTTTATGTATTGTATATCACAACTTTTTCAAAAAGATCTTTCGTTATAGAGGACTTCGTCGTACCATCATACATAAACCAAAAATGAAAAACTTTCTTATCGTTGAATGAAATGGTTTAAACTGTTTAAAAATCTAACCAAGGAGCATCACTTTCAATCAGATTAATTAATATAAATAATAATAATTGTAGAATATTTGATTAGATGTTGCATGTTTTCTTAGCGAATTTTATACACTGTGTCGTCACGAAGCGTCGGTTTTCATGCGTGACGAGATGAGAGTCCAGTAGAAGCGAAGTCTATATGTATGTACATATGTAGTAGCGTTTTCAAGAAATTTGGCTTTGTTCACTTCGTTATCTTTTATATACAATAACAAAAATCTCATGCAACGCTTAAGACTTCCCTATTGTAACAAGATAACGTAGAGCATTCTGCCTACATACATAATGTTACCTTAAGCCTGGACTTCGCATTCACCAGAAATAGATGTTCGTATATATGTGCCATTGTCGATTTAGGCGCAAATTTGTTTCTTGAAATATCAAAATATGAACTTGTAAAACAAAAATAGAAGATTTACGTATCAAACTCAAACGACTAAAGGGATGCTTATTATGACGTCCCCTTGTTTAAGTTGTTGTTTTGCTATTTCCATATATTCAAACTAACAGAAAAAAGAATTATGCATTTCGTAATTAAAAGAAAAATGAATTTAAAAAATAACGTTGGTCATTATTAGTAGCGAGTACCCTTGAAAAATAGCGAGTACCCTTGAAAAAAGAAGTTAGTTGGCAATAAGTGTCAGCGTATACCCTGAAAAATTGAATCAGATGACAATAATAGCATGACGAGGGCTGGGAATTTACTTCAGTTAATGAATGCAACAGTTGCTTGTGTGTTCCTTGAGCGAGGGATGGAAATAATTGGAATGTTACAATCGATAACTTTATTGCTTTGTTACAATTTGAATTTCATTTATTATCAACTAAAATATACTAATGTAAATTTCTTATTATTCATATAAGATTCAATATAAAATAGAAGATTAATTTCAATATCCCATATCTCTTTATCTCTTGAATCGATTGTTTCTTACCTGTCGCACATGTCGGTAATGTCAAAATATATCGATATATTTTTTAATATTCAATATCATTATATCAATTTATTTTTCAACATCCTTATCAGGATCCTGAAACCAAACAACACCAACAACACCTGTGGTGGATAAATACGGTCGTGAAGTCTGTTTATGTTTTTCAATTCATCGGTTATCGGTGTTTCTCAGTCAATCGAAAAACGTTCCATCTTAGTGAAATCTCCCTCGATCACTCGCTACTTTCGACTTGCTTGCTACTTTTCTCTCGTTACTTTTAAGTCGAAATTCGACTTTTAACGAAAGTGGATCTACGCGCGCCATTTCTTTTCGCCGTCGGCAAATTTCTATTCGAATTTTCCAACACCAACACCTGTGGGGGATTCGCTGTCATTGTCTCTTGTACTATAAGAAAAATAAAAACAACACAATAAAAGATTACACGCAGACACAACCAACTGTCGTGTGATTGTCGTTTTTCTTCATAATTTTCTTTTAGTTAATTAATTCTTCAACATAATACTAATTCAATTTCTGATGTGCTGCTGATTTTGTTAATTTAAAGTTATTTAAGTTTAAAGTGCAATTAGCATTTTTCTTTTTAAATGCGTAAATAAAACAAGTGCCTTATTAATCTTTAATTTCAACAACGACATCATCATCATCATCATAATTTGCTGTTGCATTTCGTTTGTAATTATTCAATTATCTTTATGAATTGTGAGTTACAAAATCAACAAATAAATGAAGTGATTGTGATCAATATAAAATTTATTCATATATCCCCAACACGAGGATCTGTATCGTGTTTTCATTATTGATGAAACAAAAAATAAATAAATAAATAAGTTAAAAATATATTTTTATACAAAATAAATAAATACAAGTGAAAATTATAAAAATAAAACAACAAACATCGAAGGTAAAGGCACAGGCGAAGACGAAAACGACGACAACAACATTAACACAAATGCATAAAGACACGTTTAATAAAATTAAACACAGCAGGTAATTTAATTAATGCATATCACAATAATTTTTGTGCAGATACATTCATTTTTTCATTTCATTTCTTTTGTCGTTCATTTCATTTCATTTCATTTGAATTCTTGACATTGCTTTGCATATTTGTTTATTGCTTCTTTTACTGTTTTGTGTTTGCTGTTTGCCATTTCTTTTTGCGCGTTTTCTCTTTTACACATTTAATTATTTTTACATTTTACCCTTTTTTTTTTTTCATTTATTATTTTCTGTTTTATTAATTTCTTTTTATGGTTTCGTTTGTTTCTATATCGTTGCTATGAACACTCATTATTATCGTTATTAATTTGCACTTTTTTCGTTTTTTTGTGATTTTTGTTTTACCAACTAATACAAATATGTGCTCAAATGTCTCAAATACATACTCTCTAACATACGTTTATAAACCAACGACCCACTATTTGGTCAAGTATTTGCTCTCTCTCCCTCTCTTTCTCAAGACAATCACTATCTGGTAATGCACCTGCCTCTTCAGCCGGTAGATTGGCTCAGAAACAGCAACAGAGACTGAAACTGCGGCTGAGACTTGGCACTCACTATGTCGTCATTTCTACACTTGTTGTTTCTCATTGGAATTTTTCTATTGTTTTTGTTACTTTATGCTTTGTTCTTTGCCTTCGTCTTATTATACTATTCTTACTACCACTTTGGCTATCGATAATAAACGATTTTTGTGTGTTGTTTGTTAACTTAACATTTATTTGAAATTAAAAAGACAAAGTCTGTTTGAGTGGAGAATAAAAAACATTCCAAATCAACTCGAGCATCGAATTGGAATTGTTAAATATAATGGAAGTGTTGTTCGGCATTTAAAGGGTTTAAAGGTTTTGCCTCGTAAAGTTTTATTGTTCTTTGGGTAAATGAACCCCAACAAAACACTACTAAGACCATGGTGTTTCGCTCACACAAAAATTACATTGTGACGTCATGAGAGAATTGCTTCTTGATCTAATTTTGAAATTTTGCGCTACACAACACTATCATATGTTTATTAATTTCATTGTTTACAAATGTGATAATCTGCTATATGCAGAGAGAACTGTCTGGTTGAAATTATATGGAATATAGGAAAATTGCTGTTTCCTTGTTTAATTTATTAAATTATTCTAATTTTTTGATACTTTGTGTTGACTTTACGTTATGTTCAACACTAAATGCTTGCTTTTTAGCGTTTAATACACTGACCTTAATGTGACGTCAAAATAGAGAATAATCAATTTTCGAGAGCATAACAGGCCAAATTTGCGCTACCTTGTATCATTGTATCATGCTACTAGACTAGGAATTTCGTTCGTATATTCGAAATATGATTCCTATGAATTGGATTTCAAAGAAAAAGGGCGTAAATCAATTGCTCTGTGTTCTTGTTATAATAATAGGTTGATGGAGTTCTGGATAATCGAGGTTCAACTTGTATGTGGAATAACACATCTAAGAGTTTAAACTTATTTGCAATTTATTTATTTTTAATTGAATATCGATTAACTGGACAATCCATTAAATGGTTTTACATACTGTATCTCTTAACCGGCATGCTAAATGATTGCATTGATAACTTTCTTATCAGTGATTTGAGAGATGATTCATTGCTTCAATAAACAGTGAAGTATGAATTTGTATTGAATCGATGGTCTAAGTAAATCTGTTCTTGGAATCGGTTACCACTTCTACCTATATTATATATATATATACATATATTGTTGCATAGGTCCTAGTTATGAGAAATGTCATGTAGGAAATATAAAAGTAGTCATTATGGCGGAACTATGGTCTTAAGTTTTGAGTGTTGGAACCAAAGTGTTTTTGTAGTAAATATAATTCTGGCATATTTCTGGTACTTCATTTATAATTCTCTAGTTTTTGCTTGTATATATGTAAAGAGTGTTCAAATTTTTAGGGTATCTTTTTAAATACCTAAAAAAAAAGACATAAATTGTGTGAAATCATTATATATTTTTATTAAAAATAAGAATCTCATTCAAGTCACCTCCTCTGCTAGCACATCAATATCTTCCCATTGACTTCACAAAATGTGTCTGATCATCTTTCGATATCGAGTTCCATTCACATTAAATGTATTTCCATTTTAATTTTAGAATAATTATGCCAAAAACCTCTGTAATTCGTGAAAAATGCTGTTCCCTTGCAATTTCGAATTATCGGGATTCAGAAGTAGTAACTGTTTTTTTAGTTTTATGCGCGGCTTTTCAAACAATTCTCTGGGATTTTCTTCAGACCAAAATGCGACAGTATTGTTTGTTGACATAGTAGCAAATTTCAAAATGAGCTGAACTTCTTCCATAAATACAATTTCTTTTAAAAATTCTTCTTGTTTTTCTCGTGTAGCGATCCATTTTAACTAATTGAAATGTATTTTCTTCATTATGATGGATACTTATTAAAGAAAGTCCAATTTATTCTAGATAATAAATAAGAAGCTTACTAAAGTGCGTTTCATAATTATAAGACATTTAAAAAATGCAAATTTAAGCTTCAAGTATGATCAGTAAAAGCTTTTGAAACTGCTTTTTCATCATCATCATCATATGAACCAGTATCATTTATTGGCGCCAGGACACAAATCCTGCCATAGTCCTGTTATCGTTTCCTTGGTAAGTGCATTTTCGATAATGTTTTTGCTGTTTCAGAATGATAAGGCAATCAGTCGGAATTTTCATTTTAATGTCTTTTTAATAAGTCGATCGCAATTGGTTTTAGTTGGGGATTAAAATCGATTATGGCTGCCAAAGTGTATAATAAAGTGTGAAAAAATACAATTTGGTGCACCCTGCAGCGGTATAACCACAAAAATACAAGTATATCCAAAATTAAGAAAAGAACGAATATTTTGCCATGGCAGAAGCAGGCGTGTCTTCAATTTGCAGAAAAGCATCTTACCACCACTTATTGGAGAAAAAATTTAATTTAATGGAGTGATTTTTTAAAGAAGGAAGTACATCAAAGTAGTGGAGAACAGTCTCCCATCTTTTGTTGAGGCAAATAGAACGGATTATCGTTCGCATTCATATGAGAAATGACACAAAATCCAATTTGGGAGATGGTATTATCCATACCATGAACAAAGTGACTTGTAATCAGGACTTAAGAAACCATAGAGAATGTGTGAGGCATATATTCGCCGATATACGTAAGTAACATCATTTAAATCTTAAAACAGCAATTTTTACTAAAAGTGCTAAACTTGATGGTCGGCCTGTCTATAAAGTTATCTAAATGTATGAATAAATGATTGTCTTGCATTGTTTAAGTCTAAAGTCAGTGGGACTACTAAAAACTATTATAACCTGCAAAAAACTTCAAAAAATTTCATTCATAATTGAAAGTGTTTTAACAATTAGATCAATAAACCAAATGTATATCTAATTTTGTTAATAAAAACGTTCTCTTAAAATACAACTTTGTAGTGGAAATATTTGATAGCGTCTTATGATTATGAAACTCACCTTATAGGTATGAAATCTTGATAGTCAATAAACTGTTTAAACGGTGGTCACCTATAACATCATCATCAGAAAGAAACACACTGTGTGATTCTTAATTCTTAGAGTTTATGCTAAAACTTACAATTTTCTTGATATAAGAGATAAGATAAAAAATGTAAAATTATTTTTATAAATTTATTTTCATAGTAAAATTTCTGTGTCAATCACCTGCTGCACAAATATGCGGTACTTGTCGTTGCCGCTCTGAGAATTGTCGGCGCGACAATTTTACGTTCAAAAATTTTCACACGCAAACTTAACTTTTGCAACAAAAACAACCACAAACAAATTGCGATGATAAAAATAACAGAGAAACAAAATTTATATTCAGTGCCGGTTAAAGTCTTTCGTCTTTTTTGTCTCTTCTCTCTTATCACTTATCTCTCTCTCTCTGTTATAGTATTTTGTGTTTTTTTTTTTTTTTGCTTTTGTAATTTTTATAATAAGTATTCGCCACCTTACGCGGCAAGGCGAATTCAAAAATCAGCTGAGCTGATGTTGATGATGAAGATTTTCATTCGTGCAAATTTACTCTGTCGTCGTTGGTCGTTGGTCGTTCGCCTTTCGCCGTTCATTCGTTTGTTTATGTCGGTGTTTCCTGTTGACTGAACTGAATTGATGGCGGCGATGGACATTTTCAACTGTTTTTTTAGTTTGCTACGAACTTTCTAACGGAACGCAAGGATATTTCACGAAACCAATTCTCGTTTAGTTAGTTACAATTTAGATGGTGATTCAGTTGTTGTTGTTGTTGTTGTTGCGAATAGTTTTAGAGCTTCTTCTGTTTTACTATAAATTTTACCATGTTGCTGCTGTGCTTACGTGTGTTTTTCAATTATTCAAGAAGCAAACGTGTACGAAAAGAAAATAAATGATATTGTAGAAGACAACGGATAGTGAAGCTTTTAAAGTATCTTTTACTGAAATTGAAATTTTGTAGCAGCAACTAAAACTAAAGTAGCACAAAAAAAAAATAAACTACAAATGAAATGAAAATAAATTGAATTCAATTAAACTAAACTAAGCATATAAAATGTCTAAAGCTCAAATGAGAGATGCCACATCCATGTGCACATGTTTTGTAAATGTTTTAGACACTCTATGTATGTAAGTACATACAGATATACAAATGTATGTATGTATGTATTAATGAAGTAAAGACACTATACCATAGTATTAAAAATTCACTTGGCGCTTTTATTTTTATTTTTGTTTAAATATTTCATATTTTATAATTTTTCATTTCTGTGTTTGCATTTACTTTTTGTATTAAAATAAATTTTGTTTTTTTTTTTTTATATTTTTGGTTGCATAATTTCAGTTTTTGTTGTTGCTGGTGCCAATTTGAAATAAACATTTTACATTTTCTTACCTTTTAGTTAATTTATTTCTTTTTTTTTTACAGATAACGAACAAAGATAATAATAACAAATTGCAACAACAAGATCGAGTCATATTAAATTTCAACACCAACAAACAAAAAGATACAAACAAAGAAAATAAAAAAAACAAATAAAAGAAAAGAAGTCTTCATTAAAGCAAAGTTAAGGGAACTAAGCAAAATTTCTTTTACTTTCTTTCTTTAACATTTTGTAGTTGTTGATATTATTATATTATTGTTGTTGTTGTTGTTGTTGCTGCTCTTGTTTGTTGTTACTGTTATCGTCGTTTCGTTTACAAAAAATGGAATCCATGGAATACGAAATGGCACGCAACATGACGTTGCTATTCTTTCTGGAACGTTTACTTGATAAAGGTGAACCACGTACCGTGCATGATCTTTCCTGTCAATTTGGCAATAAAGAGTTTACCAAGGAAATGCGTCAAATTGCCGGCGGCAGTCAGTCTGGTAAGTTTGTCAACATCAACTAAAACAAACAATACATAAATTTATCATTACAAAAATGTATGTATGCAGTAAGTTTTTCATTTTCCAAAGAAAACTCACTTTTACTGCAACAATTTTTAAATATTTTCACACAACAATGTATCCATCCAATTGATTGCATTTTTCTATTTTGTTGTTACACAATAAACATGTTTAGCTGCCTTTGGCAACTATCAAACATTAATAAGTATAACAAAAAAAACTATATGTCTATTCAGTGTTATTCAGTGCACCTGCCTGCTTTTTGTTGTTTAAAATTTGTATCTGTTAACAACAACATCACACCATCATCATCATATCATCATTATTATATTGATTTCAATTTTAATGAGGACATCAGCAGCAGCAGCAGCAGCATCATTGATGCCACCAGCAATAGTGATTTTTAAAATTTATATTAAATTCATTCAACATGTCATTGCCATTGTCAATGTCATTTAAAACAATAACAATAACAAATTTAATGAATGAACATGATTTAAAAAGAAAACCATAAAAATAGATACAAATTGATGTGAAATGAAAAACAGCAAACATTGATACTTTTATTTACAAATGTACATCATACAACACAATCTCAGGTTTCAATCCATTGGTCATTCATATGTACAAACGAGTATGTTAGTTGTTCAATAATAAGAAAATGTCAGAAATGAAAATATAAAATGTATAACACAAAAAAAAAAAAAATGGAATATTATTGTATAATAATTTTTATGCCATTCATACTTTAATATTTTTAATTTTTTATATTGGAAATCTCTTATTAATTTGAATGTAAAAGTTTTGATAAGTGATGAAGGTCATTTTCTAGGTTTAGATGATTCCATGAATCCCTCTGATGATCCTCTCATAATTATTTTTAGAGTTAGTTAAACGATGTCAAACATAAAATGTGCTTAAAGAAATCATATCATTTGTAAATAATCACCTATTTATACATTTTGAATAAATTTTATTCAACTTAAAGTTGTTTGACAAGACAAAATAAAAGAATCGGTTAAAATCAGAATAATAATACATACAAAATAAACAAATGTTAGTCTTAAAGTTGCTGTATGGAGAAATCGCTTGTAGACTTCTTTGATCTTATAAAAATATCAATTTCAAAAAATATTCTAACAAATATGAAAATTATCTGATAAATATAGGGGTGACCATATTAAGTGAACCCATTTATTATAAACAAAGTGAATGAAAGGAAAAACACAATTCGCAATGTTTTAGTGAAAGATCATTTATGTGACTTGGTTTAACGAGATTTGATTACATCAATTTTGTTTTATTTTCCCCAAGTACCGTAAAGAGCATATTTTTCGTCTTTTTCCATGGTATTTGCTTCCTGGCGGATGTTGGCCTTAAGTTCATCTAGGGTTCTTGCATCTGATTGTTATAAACCTTTGAATCCAAGTAGCCCCAGAGGAAAAAGTCCAGCTGTGTCAAATCAGGCGAACGCGGAAGCCAGCTAAAATTTTAATCTAGGGACCAGTGGCTTCAGAAAGTCGATTGTGACATGAACTATGTAAAGTGGTGCGGCGTATTGTTAAAACCAGAAATTCTCGATACTATTGTATTCTCATATATAATCGGCTTTAAAAAATCGATTATCATAGCCCGAAAACACTCCTGATTTACGGCTGGTGCGTTTCCACAATTGTCTTCAAAAAAGAACGGTCCAATAATCATATCCACACAAATTACGCAACACACATTATGTATTACTTTTGTGTCATGGAGACGTACATACATATCTCTTTAATAATTTGAGGTTTTCCGGTAGTGTAGAACCGACAATTTTGATAATTGAATGCGCACTTTTCAATTGAGTTTTCATAAATGAGAATTTATTGTACAGCTGAACAATTGAACACTTGCTGTTTTTAATCGATCTGATGTTCCTTTTCTAGGTTATAGTGCTGCCTGATGGGTCCACCTAATATGGCCTACCTGATACTGGTTCACTCTGTTCCTTGATAGCAGGAGTGTAGTAAAGTCCTTAATTACATTATAACATAACAAAATCTGTGGCAATATGTCAAAGTAGCTTAAACCGAAAATTGAGTTTGAATGTTATTGTTTTTCAACGCTTCAAAGCACATATTTTCACTAAGGAATTTTTGAAAAATCTGTCTTCATCATTTACTTTACAACTTAAATTGTTTCAAGCTGTAATACACATGTCAAAATATCTTAAATAGTTTTTTGTTCCCACAGAAATATTCCTTTAAATATTCATTATACTGTCCGCCTCATTTTAAGATCGTTCATCATCATGATGCAGTAAATATTTTAATTATTTTCAAACTAGCAGTGTCAGCTTATGCCTGGTAATTAACCTTGCATCTCTTGCATTTTGCTCTGTAGAAAAATCATGAAATGTGATAATAAATTGATTGTCTTTATAGGCAACTCGCATTTCAAATTCTTTTATTTGTCCTTATCTAGATTTCTAGTTTCAATCATTTCTAACTGAAAATATATTATATTTAGGAATTGTTTAATCGAAAGCTAATATTTCTTTCAAAAAAATTAATTGAGATATCATATTTTTATTGTTGAATAATGAATGCATCCAATTTCCATTAACATGATACAATAATATATTGTATTTATTATTCTAAAATATTGCATTACAAATTGTTACTTGTGGTTCATTTATTTTTTTTTTTTAAATAAATATATTTTATAATTATTTTCACTTGAATATCTTATTTGTTTTTTATGATTTATGAAACCACAATAAAAAAAGCAATTAACCACAATTTGCAATACTTATAAACATCAAGATAATTGTACATAAGTTAAAAAATAAAACAAGTCAGAATATTAATTTTGAGTGCAATGAAAAATATTTTCTATCTTTCACCCGCAAGCTAAAGAAATGATTAACAACTTGGTTATACAGAAATATTATAACTACTGTTTCGATCAGTCTAATTTATGGATATTCATTTGACCACATTATTATAAACATTCATAAAATAATTTACCGTAACTACGATTAAAGAAAAGAGTCATTAACCACACCAAAAATCTTAGATTACATTCAGGCATATTGCTCTCATCATCAGAAGAAATCAGCTCATTTTGCAAAATCTTCGTTTGTTCTTTTCAAGATTCTCTTATGGCATCAACTAGTGAAGTTTACAGTGATAAGATTCTTCTGAGTGTAAAATTTTCATCAATATTCTTTGTCTGTTTCAAGTTGAACAAAATGAATTGACCCAATCACTGTAATCACTTCTTGGGTAAGCAGGACGGGCGTTAACAAATAGCAAGGTCTCTTTTCTTAAGCAAATTTACTGTCAACTAGTTTCATAAGCCACTTCTCAAAAATTTCACTGCACCTCAAGGGATATTAGTTCTTTGAAGCATCTCGGATATTAGCAATGTCAATAATATCAGTTTCAACTTCTATGCGTTTGGCGTTTGAAGAAAATCGTTACAGAAGATTGTTTTTATAAGATTCAACTAGGGCAGGAATTGAAGCCGGCGGAACGATACAGAGGCATGATTAGAATTTTTCGTACATCAATTAGCCAGCACTAATCTTGCTGACATGTGGTTCCAACAGGGCGAAGCCACATGCAACACAGCGCACACTACAATTGATTTACTCAAAGAAACTTTTGATGAACAAAAAATTTCACGTAATCCTATTAATTGGCCACCAAGATCGTGGGATTTAACCCCAATGGATTATTTTCTTTGGGGCTATGTAAAGTCACTTGCCTTCATTAATGTCATAAAATTATCTATCCAATAAATCCAGTTTAATTGATATTAAAAATATTTTTTTTTTAGTATTATTTTATTTTAAAGTTGTGTAACTCTAAAAAAACACACCCTTTATAATGAGTTCTCTTCTGAGCGGTTTAAGGATGAAAAAATTAAAAAAACAAAACCCGAGTGATTTTAAAATAAACGCGCTTTAGAGAAGTATTCACTATTGAAGAGAGTTTGTTGAAGAGGAGAAGTCCTAACAAAATTTCTAACAATCAAGACTATTTTCAATAAATTCAGACTATAAATAAAAAATGTACGTTATTAATGAAATACTAATACTAATCAAATCATAATATGAATGTCTAACATGAATAATACTTTATAACTCAAAAGTCAAAAGAGTCTTTCATTTCTAATACAGAAAAAACACAAGCGATCTATTTTAAAAGTTGCCCAAAACTAAAAATAAATTTCTTAATTTTCATCGAATTTCTAATTTATATTTATTTGAAAGTGCAATGGACTTTCTTTCTTATCTTTATCGAAACATTCTCAAAGGTAATTCTAAATACATTTTAAGATATATAGTTTTTCGGTTTGTGGAGGCCTCCTGAGAATTGACAGGAAACAGATGCATTTTTTTTTTGTTTATTTTGTTTAGAGAATAAAAATATTTCAAAGAAGAAACTCTAAAAATATATGGAAATTGATATATTATTGTAAATATCTATAGATATTTTATCTTTAATTAGAATAGAAAAAAATATTTGAATAGCAACACCATAAATGATTAATAGTTCTCGCAACAGAACTCAAGAGATACTGAAGCCAACTCGGTAAGATATTCGTATAGTCTCAGACTTCTTAACAGGACATTACAGATTTAGGAAGATGTTAAGAGTTCAAATCAATCGATCAAAGTAGAATATACGATGAAGAGGAGAAAACAACTGACACTTATTTCTATGTAACCATTATCTAGTATATCTTTTGGGGTCATTACGGGCTTTAGTGGTTCAGTGATCGGTTTTTTTGTACCAGCTAGCACCACAACTTAACCTAACAGAAATTGCAGACTTAGATTAAGTTAGGTGTTCTGGTCGCTCCTGCCACAAAATCATTAAAATATACCAGTAGGGAGTAGAACAAGTCCTTCCCCTTATCCTTCCCTGTGAAACCATTTTGTGCTTTTAACAAAGCCCGAGTTATTACCTATTTCGGCCCCATGTAGGTCAGCTAGACTATTACTAGAAAGTATCTTGTAACAACAACTTCTACAGAAGTCGTTTGAAACAATTCCAACTACAGGTGTTTCTAAAAACCACGTATCATTTGCAATTTTAATAATGCTGTCTTAGACCATTAATTTGTAGGTCCTGAGGGGAATCTTACATCAGTTTTTTGAAGGATTTCTTCAAGCATGGTGCCCGCCTTAGGAAGCTCGTCAGCAATACAGTTGCAATATCCCTGTGCCCTAGGAGCCACAGTAGCTGAATCGCTGAAGATAACCTTAGTGGTTAGGAACTGAATGCGTATACTTCACCTTGGAAAACACTACAATAGTTGAGAAGGTGAAAGAAGACCTTGATGTTTAAATTATTAGAGGAAATACCACCTCCCACTTTGCCGACTTATTTCGACCCATCCGTGTAGATATGGGTTGAATCACTACCAAGAATGGCCCCTTCCACCTATTCCTCCGTGTAGGGAATACGGAAAAAGAAGCGATGTCCAACGAATGGTTTGGAAATTGTATAGCCTTCGTTAATATACCTGGACTTATTATCAATTGAATTAACGGTAAAACTTTGGCATGACTAACTGGAAGAAGTCCAACAACCTATTGCCCTGGGCCGATTCGCAGATTTAGTTGCCAAATCCCGACCGTACAGGTCCACAGGTATGAGGTTAAAAATGGCTTCAAGTGCTTCAATACAAATTCTCAGAGTAGTTGGGCCCAATTGAGGCCGCAGTGACAAACAGACAAGCTCCTGCTGCTTTATGTTATCTCTCATTTTAATTATGGTTTATTAATTCGTTATGATAATATTAACAAACAAATTAATTTCGCTTTTAAAAATTCAAGAGAAATAAAGTAAAGTAATATAAAACAAATCAAGGTTAGTTAGTTAGTTAGTTGGCCAAGAGTGCGTGTTTAAACTTATCATGAGTCGAACACCCACAAACGTTTAAACTGTGTTAAGTAGTTAAATGCACGTTTTTTTTTGTTTTTGGTGTTTGTATTGCGAATTTGCGAATACATTGAAAAATATAGGTAAAAAAAAAAAAAAACTATAAGTCGCAAATACCATGACGACATAAATATTTTTATAGGAAACAAAACAAAACGTAATATAAAAAAATATATAACCTTGCGACCCACTGATTCAAAAAATGGTCGTAACCGTAGCAGGTGTCAAAATGTGACAAACTCATGCAAAACGAAACTTAATTAATCTATTTAAAGGATTATAACAGAATGTGAAACAAATATGTACACACATACTTTCCTTTGAAGTTAAGCGTGACCTAATTACATATGTATATGTGAGCAACGCTATCTTTGGTTTTAGACAGAAACATTTCACTCCACCTTTTTCTTTTGATTTGATAACTTTATTTGTAAGTATTTACAATGAAATATTCTCCATAACCAATGAGAAGTTAACTATTACAAGTAGATGAAGTGACCACCAAGTAGCAAATTATTCTTTGATTAGTTAAATTATCTGTTTGTGTTTCCTAATAAAATTACTATTTAGATTCTTTGATTATTAGTTAGTAATACTCAACCTCATAACTTTGATTATATGGCAGAAGATTTGCACAAGTTAAGTTCTTTGTAATCTTCCAAAAATGCTCGATGAAAAGCCTTTTGATTACGAACTTTTAATGAGGAACATAAGGCACACTGAGGTCAAGTTGTTTATTTTCTTATGTGGAAAACCATATTTTATGATGGCTTGTTTACACTTGAGCCTTTTGCGGCTAAGGTTAACACACATTCACATACAATAAGACTAAGACTCAGACTCACACTCAGACATCAAACCACCCCATTTAGAATTGTTTCATACTTATTTTCTTGTTATAATTTTCACACACAATTCATAACATGAATAGGTTATTGTCACTTTGTCATGATGTTTGTTTGCTTTGGTCTGTAAACTACAATACAATAGTTTTTCTCAATGTGCCATAAGAAGTTCATCGATTGGCGGAATAATTTAGTTTGCATTGAATTCTCGATTTGCCAAATGATGAATGAAAAGTTTCACTTAAGGATTTAAAATGATAATAAAAATAAATTTTTTAATAAAAATTTAAATTTAAATTTTATTTGATCTTGTATGCAAATCTATCATAGAGAGACCTAATTTCATCCTTTATTATATACTGTACATATATCTTAATGAATGTCTTCATAGAGGTAAAACAAATTCTTGTATGTAGGTAAACCGCTTACAATTCTTAACAAAATCTGTAAACACAATTTTTCAGAAAGACATAATATCAAAATCAACGCAATATATTAAAAATTTGAGTGGATTCCACCAATTTATCATTTAGTTGCTGTATAAATTGTAGATCTTTTATTAAAAGTTTCAAAATTTCTTCAGTTAGTGACTCCAAAATACATTAAAAATTCAATGTAAAATTTGTTAAAATTAGATGGTTGGAATTACTTAACATACTAAGTATACCCTATAACTGATAAACATTACTTTTGGTATCAAAACTTCATTTTTATTGTAGCTAAGAAAAATTAAAGTATTCATATGAAAGGTATAAAATTTGCAGTGTTGTCGCATTGAAAATGTTCTTTCTTGTTTTTCTTTTTCTATTTATTTGTTTGTGAAGAAAATTGTTATAGAAAAGTGTCGATTACGTGACAAAAATGTTCAATTGAATTACAATAAAGACACATTAAATCCCAAAAAGAAGCTAAAGAAATGAAGTCTCTCATGACAGGATTATTTGTAACTACAATAAAATATTTGCGTCTAAGCAATCCCCAAAGGTTGACAAGGGTTTATGTATCATTGGTCTCGTCCTCTGTTTCCTTGGAAAAGTCACATTTTGTTGGACACATTTAGGAAATTAATACCAAATGAAAAGAAATGTTTTTTTTTTCAGTTTTCTGTACTTGCAGAAATATATTTTTGATATTCTTTAAAACTGTTGCTATAAGGTAAAACATTCATTAATCTATCCATTCCCATTCATTCAATATACATACATATGTTATTATGAACACTAATAACTTGTTTCAATATAACAAGTTTTATTGTTTACTTTGGAATATTTTCGCAAATTATATTAAAATTCAATGATTTGTTAAACTAAGATGACAATCGTTTTATGTCTAATGGTGGCATTCAAAGTCAAAAATTATATCAAGTTTCGCTTCATTTGATCAATGAGAATTTCGATTCAACTAAAAGTGACAACGCATTCAGCATAACATACAAGTAGTGAGTAATACAATTGAGTTCTGACTTACGTAATCATTGTATATATTGTATTTTTCTTTAAATATCAAAAAGAGAATTTGTAATTTACTCAGGTATTTTTGAAATTCAGTTGCGTATTAATTAATAATAAGAAACTTTTAATTCAAGCTACCTCAGTAGTATCAATTTCAATTCTTAATTATGTCTATATGCCGCTGTTCTGACCAAATTATTCTCTTTAAAATTTTGTTTTGTTTTTTTGATTGAATCATTGATCAATCTATTGTATTTTGTGAGGCACGCTTCGCATGTCTAATACACGCTATATGTAGTAGTATGTATATATTGTACATATGTATGTACTTATAAGTAGACCACCCCAACCCATAAAATTTTATTTTGTTACGCTTGATTCAATTCATTCCTAATGTTGTTTATAAACACAATTAGTGTTAGTTAATTTTTGACTGATTACTTTGAAACGTTGTAAAATTATTTACTATAACATTCAGTTAAATTGGATTCGGTACTAATAATAATTGTGTTTGTATGCTTCAGATGTAATTATACAATATTAATTATTGTATTTATCTATCGGTTGATAAGTTAAAAAACTGTATCGGATCTAAAAGAAAATTTCTATTTCCCTTAAAAATTCATATACAATTATTATGAAGTTGCATTTACGAAACCTTGCAAGGTTAATAAATAAAATATCATTTAAGATTTATATAAAGATAACAATCGGATAACCATATGTTGTCACATACAAATCGAATAAATTTAAAGGAGCAAGATCTTTAGATTACTGGATCGTATAGTTCTTATACAAACCACGAGCATAGCTCGATAGTCTGGTGCTACAATATTAAAAGTACTTTTGATCTTAATTTATGAAACATAGAAGTTTTTCCGAATTCGACAGTAGTTAATAGATTTTAGTAGACTACTCTAATAAAAAGCACAATGCGCCGATTGTATTTTATACAAGACTTGTTCAGAAAGTAAGAAGACTTTTTATTTTTCGGTCCACGTGTTATCGATTTTCGATTTTTGTTTATTGGTACATATATCTCCAACATACAATATGATGTTATATTTTTTTTATACAATAGATAAAAAATACATAATACGTGTTTTGGCTCGTCTTCGAATTTTGCCTGTTCCAAAACATGTATCAAAGAATCTGTAATAATTTTTTTTTGTGATATATAAAATTAAGAACTCCAAAGCACTTAAAATATTGTCTGTGGTATTATCCGAGTTTACCCTGAACAAAAAATAAAAATTATAAGTGGTACAAACTCTTTACAAAAAGCCGAAAAGATGTTAATGACGATGGACGGCTACAACCGATGAAAACAATAGAGCAGTGAAGAAAATTTTGGCATGAAACTTGTGCCAGCGAAAGTTGTTTCGTAATTGTTAAATTTTGAGTAAAAGAGATGACGCATGAGCATCGCTCAGGAGCTGTTGATTTACCTTTACGACGATCCTAAAGTACTGAAAAGGGTCATAACTGAAGATGATACATGGTACATGGGTTCGAAAAAAAATAATACAGTTTCTCTGATCCATTTTTTTTTTAGAAATAGGCAAAAATAGAAGACGAGCCAAGTCTCATTTTTTTTTTTTATATATAAACGAAATTTAAGTAGCGTGCCTCATCCTCATAAGTACAATATAGAAGTGAAAATTCTTTAGCGAAGGGAGGTAAATCCAAAAATTAGAAAAGGAAATGTGACGAAAATCAAAATGCGATGATGATGATCATAATAATATCGTCATATTTCATTTTCATATTTTTTGGATTTACTCCCCTTCGCTAAAGAAGTTTAACTTCAAAAAAAAAAAGAAAAAAATTAAAACTTACAATAAAAATTGGCTGATAATGACATGATATAATGGGGATATGTGTACTAAGAAACCACGACCAAAAAAATGGAAAATCGAATATACGTAGCTCCGCGTAATTTCAAAGCTCGCGATACGTTTTGAAGAGACCTCGTAAATAAATAAAAATAAATACATATATAGAGACATATTTGTAAACTGAAAAAAGTTTGTAACAAAATGAAATTGTCACCATCTAATGCATTTCTGAATGTTGATCTCTTGACCTCTTAAATAAATTTTGAACAAATCCTTTAATGCTTTGCTCTGCTATGTTAACCTTTTGTGTTAGGTTTATTCAGTGTACCACAATACAATATTTGAAATTAAAATTCATACGAATTCAAATGCTGGAAACTTTGGTCGACCAAAAATACTCACTACCAACATCCTTTGCTTGCCTCTTTTGACTCTTTATTTCTGACTCAAACATAAATTTGACTTTTTATGTTTATAACATTTTTCGACAATATGTTGTGTTTCTGTTGAAGTTTGTACATGTTTCCATAGATTGGGTTATGTTTCCCTCTAATTCTACTACACAAACATACTACTCCTGCTGATGTATATAATGTGTAAGAACATTGAATGAAAACCCCTTTTGCCCAATAATACAATAAATATCAAATACAGCAAATGGCAGGCAGACAGGCAGACAGGCAGCTTTCGAAGGAAAAAGGACCTATGAAGGAATATAGAGGGAAGAAGCAAGTTTTATACGCATTATTCGTGCTGAACTCAGAATTGCGTGTTTGGAGTTTTACTAAATGGTAAAAACGCGTAGCTGGCGCTCAAGGTTCTCTGTGTTTTGTGTTCGAATATCAAACAAAAAACCTATTGGAAAACTCAAAACAACTTGACTTCACTGAACTGAATCAAAAATGTGTGCCGTCGTCATGATACATTGATTTTCCCATAGATTCAACCAGTCTCAGTCAGAGTCAGTTCATTAAGAAGATATTTCCATTTTGATAATTTGCTTTAATTGCAAAAGTTGAATAAGCAATTCCCCTCATTATTTAAATGCTTTAAAATGAACTTTTGCAATTAGTCAAAAGTTAATCAGCAACAATTGTTGCTTACCAAAAGAAAGTACGATTCCTATGACTTGGCTGATAAAGTTGTTTGAATATACATATTCAACTGGCAATGGTAATACTCGTATGGAAGGATTTGGATATGTTTGCGCTACCGTTTGGCAAATTGCCATATTCCGGTGGCTAAGTAGAATGTTGATGGCAGTAACACCTTGCTGCTACACATGTGTACTAGCGCACATACTTGTATTATTAGTCATAAAATCTTAAATTTATTGCAAACGGCCAACTGAGTGAGTGAGTGAATGGTACAAAGTCAACCCTTTTACCTGGTTTACTTAACCACATATTTGAATTCTTTTCTCCGTTTTTACTTTTTATTTTTTCCTTTTCCTTGGTTCAATTTTTATGTATTGAAATTTATAACTTATGTATGTATTTACTTACTTGTTCTGTTCGAATGGAACTCGTTACATTTCAATAAGTAAGCATAAATATACATAAATTTATGGTGTTGTTGGTGTCAACGTTATCATCATCGACGTACGTTGTTGTCTTCATCCTTGTTGTTCTCATCGTCTTAGTGGGCTTGCATTCAGCCACCTACAACTGGAAAAAGGCATTTGTGTACAGAAACGATTTACCATTCCTTCCTTTATCCTTCCCCTTTATCATGGGAAACATTCAATTCTATGTGGTCATAAAGAAGGCCAAACAAATATTATCTTCTCTAGCCAAAGTCAAGCAGGATATTCTTTTCATATAATAATAGATAGTCTCGAACAGAATTGTAAACCCTACAAAAAACTTCGTGGTCATTGAAGATTTGACATTTTTATACGAGCATTAGGACAAGGGCTTATTAATAAGTGTGTTCTTAGTTGTGGCTGAGGGACTTGAAATATTCATTGCCTAACACCCCAAATAGTCAAAATGCACCACTAATTATTTAGTATGTCAATTTTCTTTCAGAGATACAAGATGGAATCTATATAAGTTAAATTTCAGTAACCAATTTACCTAAAATATTTAATCAAACAGGATTAGATCGAGTTTCCACCACCACAAAAAAAACCAACATAAATGATTATAGATTTGCATGATTAAAGAACATAGAGGAAAAAGGGTAGAAAAACTATGAAAAAGAAATTGTAAAAAATAGTACAAAAAAAAAAAAAACAGAAAATGGGCCAAGTGCGTGTCTCATACACGGAGAGTGCCGTACCAGATTGGGGTTGGATTTGACTGATTTCCAACAAATGTAACGCGCCTATATCACAAACTTATAGTGTCTAAATTTCCGTTCAATAGTCCAAAAAACAAAAAAGTTTTTCGAATAAGAACCTGAATTTTAATGGTTGTTTGTATGGGAGGTACCCTCCCTAGTGGTCTGATTAAACTGATAGTATAATTTCAAGATCGTGAGATTGCTGGATTGTGATGAGGACCCCTTTAATTTTTTGAAAATATTTAAGTTTTAGTATTTTGTTGTTGATGCCTGGATAGAACTACATATTCTGTGAAACTTTCAACTATCCAGCTATTGCGGTTTATGAGATATGACCCGAGGTCGGACGGACAATGAAGTCTCTGCAATAGGGTTCCTTTTGGTACCCTTTGGGTCCGGAACCCTAAAAAATGAAAATGTAATACTCAAACATATATTTGTTGGCCAAAGAAAACAAATTTGAATAATTTTTCCCAACTGTGTGTCCACATAAATAAGAATATAATATTTTGTGGTTTAAAATTTTTATGAAGTTGGCATTTCGTGCTGGAGTTGCGCAGAGTGCTCACCTTGGCACTGAGTACTAAGTACTATGATTGCTAACCTATTCAGTTGTGTCGTCGTGGTCGTGGTCGTCGTTCAGTGTTCTGTGTTCCTTTTGGTCGATGCCTAGTGGGCGGCGGTTTATTAGACGCTTTACAAAAGCAAATAGCAATAGGAACAGGGAGGGTCACGGTGGTGGCTATGGTAAAGTACAATAACAGAAGCAGCTGTGCTCAACAAAATTTCATTTTCTAAAGTAAGTATTTTCAAAAAGCATTAAATTGAATTATTATCAAATGGTAGTAAGTAGTAACATGTTGCTCAGAATTTCATGCATTTTACCCACTATGTATTTTATTGTGTAACCATTTAATATTCTCTGGTGCAGAAACAGAACCTTGGTTCCTTCTTACCTCTTAGCATATGCCCTTCCTTAGTCGTAGTATTGTTGAGAGGGTGTTTCTTATATACAAATAGACTTCTAAGTCGAATTGTGGGTAATGGGTAGTATTTGTCACAGTTCTGCCTCATTTGGCACAAGGTTTTGATTTGTTTTATTCTTTTTTTTATATTCATTTCATTTGGTTTGGTTTGGTTTGGTTTCTTTATGATTTGTTTATTGAGAATTTGAGATAGAGAAAGTTCTTCAAATTTAGATGCCTTGGATTTGTAGTCAAATCAAATGACAATCACTTAAATACTTTGTGATTGATGTGAGTTTGGTTCTTCTCCTGTTAGACAGACTACTTTACAACCAAATTTATCTTTAGGCTTGGATTAATGTTTTAAATTTTCTTGAATATATAGAAAAATTTGATTAATCAAAGTTCATTTGCTTTGAATTTACATAATTTGAGACATGAGAATGCAATTGAATTAATTTATATTGTTCCATAATGTTGACTGCTGACAATGTGTTTTTTGTTGCTACTTGTATCTAGATACTTTTAGTTCTTGCTGATAATGTTGATGACACAATGGTTGAGCACCAACAACAACAACAACAACAACAATAACTATAACATTAGTAGCAACAATGTCAACAACAAGCAACATCATCATCACCATAATTATGAACATCATCATTATTGTTCCATCGTCGCAACTGATGACAACACGCAACACTACCATCGCCACCACCACCATCAACACTTTCCGTTGCCGGTTTTTTCTTTTACTCATTTTTGTTTTTCCCTATTTTTCATTCAGCGCCAACATTTCCGTCTATCTTTCAGTTTGTCTGTGTGTTTGGTTTATATACTTCTTCAAAATCTTGCCGTACACACTCTTCAACATCATCCGCCGGCTTTTGCCTTGTCTGTCACGTCATATTAGTCGAACAATAGACTTTGCCTACCAATTGTGACAGCAGCAATATTATGACCTGATTTACAAAAACTAACGCTGCCATTCCATGCCTCACTGCATTCATTCGTTCAATCATTCATTCATGTATTCATTTATTCATTCGTTCGTTCGTTCGTTCACTCTTTACTTTATACAAAATTTACACTGAAAACCATTTAGATTTAGGTTGTAAATTGATAATAGAAAAAAAAAAGAAAACAAAAAACGGCTTCAGGTTACGTTCAATGACAAATGAACAGTGCCGGGTCTTAACTTGTAGAGGCACTAAGGGCAAAACAGAATTTCGGGGCGACTAAACTCAACTAAAAGAAAAAAACATTTGTAAAAACATATGCATATTTGATGTTCCCCATCTAATCAGCATACCTGAGTGATGACGAAGAATAAGAAAGCATCCAATTATCCAGCTCTTCTTGGAAGACGCACCCAAAGGCCTTTCTTTGAAGACCTTGGCTGTAAGGAAAATTTGACTTGGATCTTTTTGTTGATTGTGTGGCATATGATCATTTATGTGGCCACTAAGGATACTATCCAGTGATTCCCCCTGAATATCAATCATCAACATGGACCGTAACTCTTCTCGATAAACTCTTCCTATGTGACGAGCATCTTGGATATCCTATCCTTTTCTATATAGGTATGACGGACTTTCTTTTTCTTAGGATTTTGATTGGTGTTTACGGCCCCCATTTTTCTTGAAACTCCGCCCATTTACAAATAAATAATATAAAATGTTTTTTGTTCTCAAAGCTAAAGAAATTGAATAAAAATTTTATTTAAAAGTACTTATTTCCTAATTACAATAGTAAGAAAAATAATTTCAGTGCATTAAGCTTTTGATATTTTATGAATTATACGTTGTATGTTTATGAGTTATATGTATATATTGTATTCAGTATAGTAAGTTCCGCATAAACTGAAATTGAAAACATTTCATTACTGCATTCATACGAGTACTTCGGGAGTCATTGTCGCCCTGCTCTGTCTTACCCTACCATTAATAACTTTTATTCTGAGATTGATGTAGGTATTATGATACAAATAAACTATGGGAATATTGCATATGTATGACGTACATACTATAATGCTAAGAGTTAGTCAGATATGTGAACACGATATAATATGTATTATTTGATAACAACACAATTACACAATAACAACAATTACAACAATACTAAAAACAAAGTGACAACAAGAACAATAAGATTAACAACATTTTATAGGACTCAGATACTTAGTTACTACATGTGAATGACTGCAGTTGAAGCAGTTCAAGTTGAATGAAAGACTCAAAGGCAAAGTTTTGTGATTGTGATTGCTTTTTCTTGTAAAACTTTTCTGATTTTAAACTAAAAATCAAGTTATACTTACTTAAAGTCAACATGTTTGAAAACGAGGACAAAAGGAAAGCGAAGATTTAAAAAAAAAAAATGTTCTATTAATTAATTTCATCAGACAAAGTCAATTATTGCACTACATAGTGAGTTTAATTAAATGTCATTATAATTATCCTTTATAATGTTTACACTTTACTACAATACACTTCATTATGAAATTTGTGACACATTGAAAATCAGATGTTGCTTCATAGGACTTTACTTGTAACTTGCTGCCTACAAAATCTTAGCAAAGAATCACTAGCAGAATCTCAATTTACAAAATATGTAAATGATCATAAAATTTGTATTGAAATGATGGTAGATAAACGTTCTAGAAGATTAGACAGCGGCTACAATTGGGTCTATTGTTACACAACCCTCTAATTATGTACATCTCCGCCGAGAGTCTGGTATTCTCATTAGAAGTTCTAAGATTTTCTTCGGAAATAAGTCGGTAATTTCTTTTGGTTCTGTTGTTGTATTGTAGGTAATGATTGCCTAGATAATGGAGTCTGGTCGAAATATTTCGATTTTGCTTAGAACCATTTTTTTAATTTTGCGTAAGTGACTGACCCATATTCATCAATTCAAAATCCTACGATTACTAGGACGCATACAAACCCAGATTCAAATACATTTTCTCATTAGAAAAACTTTTAGATAATATCTAACTGAAATTTGGGTGCTATAGGTGTCTGGTCCTTGTTCACCAACCTTGTAAATTTCAAAACCTTAGGATTACTGGATATTACAGCTCCCATAACCAAGATTTAAATCTATGTTCTTATAAGAATTTTTTTTTGTTTTTTGTATTAAGATACTAAAACCTGTACACTAACCATGTAAATTTTAAGACCCTTGGATTCATGTTCTTATTAAAAAAAACTTTTTTGTTTTTTGTATTATCAAACGGTGCGGTATACTTAGTTGGTCTAAGCATATAGGGACGGTTTCTTGTATCCAATCTTGTCTTTGTCCACTTTAGTTTTGGCGTGCTTTTCGGTTGATTTACATAGGATGGTGCTTTGGCCATCAATTCGGATTTTTGCTGCACTTCTAGCTTCTATGTGCTTAAGATAAAAGCAGTTACCAAAATTAGAATGACATTTAGAGCTCCTTGTGGTTAGAACGCAGATATCAAAACTGGTTGTTTTTTGTACCTAAAATGATTTTTTGTAAGCTGCCTTTCAAAAGACTAGAGTCGATTGCCTTAACTGCAGTCTAAACCTAGGGGATATTGTACAGTCCCCATTTTTTTTCTTCCAAAAGTCCTTTTACACCAATCGATTCAATTTGTAAATAAACTAAACAGTCTGATGATACATTGATTGCACTGAAGAAATAAATTGAATAAAATAAATATAATCTATAAAATCTATAAAAAGGAACTTATAAATTCAGAATTTTAAAAACTTCTATATTTCTGAGGTTATGAATTTAAAATTTGTGAAATTTACTTAATATTAATCTTTAAAGGCAATTAATTCATATACAATATTTTGTATTATATAAACATCTCTCTCATCTATAAAGTAACGGTTGCATATAAAGTATTAAATTTTTTATATAACTGAACTGAACTATCCATAAATATTGTATTACATATTACATTCTGATTTTCATTTATTTTGCATTATATTCTAAAGTGTTAATGGGGTATAAATTAACGTTGACATTTCTCTTATGCGTCTTCTTCTTTTATCTGTGTAGGTTTAAAGAAGTTTTTGGCTCAGTATCCATCGATATTTCTTGTTGACGGTGACTATGTGCAGGTGAACTCATTCCAGCACACGAGTGCTGATGAAGGCAGCAACGGCGGTAAACGTGATTACATTCAAGAGGCTAAAGACTATTTTAAGAATAAAATGTTGCAATATGGAGCGAGTGCTGAGGTGCCAGTGCGAAGTCTTCTAGGGCATCGTTCGCAGGCCTCGCCACAAGTAAGACATATTTCGGGTAAGTTAACTTCACACTTGTGTCAATATAAAATGAGTGGTTAACTAAATAATAAAGTCAATAAATGTATTATACTTATTTATGGTTATGGTTTGTTGTAGGTCAACATATTAAAGAGTTCACTGAATTTCTGATGAAGCATCCAGATACTTTCAAGGTGATTGATGACTATGTGATGTTGGTTGGTTGTGAGAACATGACCGAACTGCCGGCTGGAGAGCGCCTGCATTTACCCCAAACGAATATTGATACGAGAGGAACACAACAAATGTTGGACTTCTTTGCTCAGTGTATTGAATTAAAGGGTCCCATGCTAGTGGATCAACTATTTCAGTTGCTCATCACAAATTTCCCACAAGATCAATGGCTGCGTATGTTTAAGACTCCATGTGATCTGAGCACCTTCTTGAAGCTCTTCTCAGATTGTTTTCACTTACAAGCTAATCTAGTCACTTTGCTGCAAAAGCCTAAGCTCAGCGATTCGCATATCCAACAAGCTCAGGCCAAGTCACGGGAACAATTCAATGCAATCAATAATAATCAAAGGAAGCAGGAGGCATTGGCAACATCACAACCGATGAGCTCCATTCAACAGCGTCTACAATCGCCGGCACTGCGTAATCACAATCAACAGAATAATATTAATGGTTTTACCATTGCAAACAACAATAACAATCACATAGCATCACCCAATTTCAAACTGAATGCTCCAGTCTCAAATATGACTGGCGCTGGAGGCGGCAGTGGCGATTCGTTTTCACAATCATCACGTTCGGAACCAAACTCAGGATTCGATAGTTATGTGCCATTGTCTGAGTTGAAATTGGAGAATCTCTGTGAACGAAACTATCCCAGTCCCAATGTCTGCACATCGTATGGACCCATCAATACGACAACGACAAACAATACACAAGCGCCTCATAGCAATGGGCCACAGTCTCTGGTTACACAATTACCGGCAACTGAACGCCTGAATAGTGTCAATCAGACGCTTAAGCAACGCATCAACAATCTGGTCATACGCACGCTGGCAGAGAATCTGGAAAAAGATAAGCAATCGTTGGCGTTTCAATCAGGTGGTAGCAATCTAAATTCAGCTCATTCAAGTCCCGTACATTCCAACAGTTCAGCGCCGGGGGCAACGTCAGCCTCCAATGGTAGTAACAATGTCAATCACACTTCACCTAGTCACAATTATTTTGTCGGTGATACTTGGAAGATTAAGGTACTGCAAAATACCACAGTCATTGCCAATATCAAGCAATCGGTTTTCGTTACGGATGCCATGCTGAAATTGGCCCAAAGCAATCAAAGTATTGTGGTGTCATTCGACTGTGAGGGTATCAATTTGGGCGTAAAAGGTGAGATCACTCTAATCCAGATTGGCACAACCCGAGGTGAGTCCTTCATTTTTGATGTGCGTACCTGCCCCGAAATGGTTAGTGATGGTGGCTTGAAGACTCTATTAGAGCATGATAATGTCATCAAAGTTGTACATGATTGTCGTAATGATTCAACCAATTTGTATCAACAGTTTGGCATTTTATTGCGAAACGTTTTTGATACACAAGCTGCGCATGCTGTTCTCCAGTTTCAGGATCATGGCAAACAAGTCTACAAAGCCAAATATGTATCGCTCAATTCGCTATGCGAATATTACAATGCACCGATCAATCCAATTAAAGAGCAATTGAAACAAATCTATAGACGTGATCAGAAATACTGGGCCAAGCGTCCTTTGACTCGTGATATGTTATTATATGCGGCTGGTGATGTTTTGGTGCTCATCAATGATCAATTATTTGGCAATCTAGCACGGTTAGTTCACATGATAACTAAGAATAGCTCATCACCATTAATCATTAATTCATATATTAATTCTTGTTTACTTGTATAGGCAAATTAAACCAGAAAATCGACAACTTTTTGCCGACTTGTGTACTGAACAAATTCTCATGCAAATCAAACCCACTGAGGTCAAGATACGAAAGAAGCAACGCAAAATTAGCACCGAGGTATCTGATCTTAAACAGAAATTGTCACAAACAAGTAAAAGTATTGTACTTTCCAATCGTGAGATACGCTTATTGAGGTGAGTTAAAGATAATATTGAGACATAGATATGTTTACCATAAATAACTTTTGGGTTTCAACGAATCTTCCATACCGTGTACCATGTACACTAGCTAAGGAAATGAAGTATTAAAAAATATAGAATTTTTAATAAGTTTTATTTAAGGCAGTTTTATGCTAACAGCATCAATCGATCCAATCTGTCCAGTATACATATATAGATGTATTAACCCAAAATCATTCTTATCATTATCATTCTTAAATTTCACTTCTCGATATACTTAACAAGAGAGAGGCGCGATTCATTTTATAATCTTTGGATCCAGTTTAAGGAGTCTCTTACTTAAAATAATTCAAATATCCTTAATAGTCAAATCCGAAACAAGCGTAAATTATGTCTGGTTCAATCAGCAATCCTTAAGGAAATATTCTCGAAGCGTATTGATTGATTTCATCTAATCAGCATCAAGATGAGAGGAAAATTTGAAGACACAACAACCAACAATCACTAAAAAGGTTCCATTTTCAGTTCAGTTCACAGTGAGTTTTAATGATCATTTGAATCATTTTGAATCGACTGAGAGCCTTATTATTTAGTTTTGGCGCCCTGGGCCAATGAAAACCTTAGTCATACGTGTATATCAATTATTACTAAGTCGTTCTAAATGGGCTCAATTGTATTTTTCTATGGACAGAAGGAGACATCGGAGACCGTATTAAGTATATATATTCTTGATTAGATCAACGAGACGAGTTGATTAAGCTTTGTCCGTCTGTGAGTATGCAAACTAGTCCCTCAGTTTTTGTAGATAGATAGCTGAAATTTCGCAGGCTCTGTACATTTGTAGGTATCGGCAGGATCGGACCACTAGAACGGGTACCTCCCATACAAACCCAAATTCATATTCTTATTGGAAAAACTTTTCTGGGCTTTGTCTTAACGAAATAAAATTTTGATACCATAAGGCTCTTACCCATGTCCACGAACCATGTAGCCCCTGGAATTATTGGATCCATATTCAAATCACTGATCTTATAAGAAAAACATTTAGTTTTTTGTATTATCGCACTGAAATATGGGTAGTATAATTGTAGGATCTATATTCACTAACCATGTTAGTTTCAAGAGCCTTGGCTTACTAGATCGTATAGCTCCCATACAAATATTTCAGTCTCAATGTTGAATAGCTGTATGTATTTATGTTCTAACAAATAAAAATGTTTGGATGTTTTGTGGTTTTTATATAAGGACTATCTATTCTAGTAATCGGTGACCTACCTTTGCAATGCATTAACAATATACGAAATCAAAAACTGTACTGTACTGTATCAAATTTCATCATTTTAACTCAAAAACAGAGTAGGATAGTTTGTTACGAAAAGCTCGGACGTTAGGAACGACTGATGCGTTACAAATATTCCATTAAACAATAAAATCTATTCTCACTATGTGAGCATCGAAACAATAAGAATCGATTGTATTTGTATTGTTTAATGAGATTTACCTTATTTTTACTTGCAGATACATGGATTTGACAGATGAAGAGAAAGAACGTCTTAAGGGTTACAATAAGGTTGCCAAGAAACTTGAGAAAATGGAATCAGCAGGCAATCAAAATAAGTAAGTTTTCACCTCATGATTTACATAACATTTGAAGACACATACTACAGAGACTTAACACTTTCTATTCAACGCAGAGACCAAAGTGATTCTGAAGATGAACAAGAACAAAATGAAAATGATAATTTTCCAAGTTTGGATTCAGTGCCATCAGATAATTCTTTAACTGGTGGCACCTTTTCGCCACGTTTCTGTTCTGAACCACCAAGTCTGACTGAATCCATGCAAATGATGGATGAAATATTATCGGATCAATCAATGGATCGTTTAGCGAGAATTGATAAACTCGAAGCAATATTATCGGCTGTAACACAGTTGCCTAGTGATCAAGTATGTCACACACACAGTCACCATTAATAGGAAACATTGATCTAATCTGATATTATATTTTATCATTATTTATAGATTATAACTTCTAATACAATGCAAGATCAATTGGGTTCAACAATTGCAACAACAGAGAATCTACAAGTTGTTCGTGAGAAATCTAAAAAGTAAATGTATTTAAAAATGAATGTATTGATATTTTAATGAATAAATATTTTCTGTTTAGTTTCAAGAATTGCAACTGCCATGGAGAACGCAGCACTACACCGACACAACGTGCTAATAATGTTGGTGCTACTGATAAGAAATCAATAAAACTTGTGGATGCTGCATCACAGACCTTAAGCACGGGAGATATTGTCATAACGAAAATATTCTTCCAAGATGAACATGAAAAGGCTAAAGAAAAAGTTATGACATCATCACCAAAACGCTCATTTACAGCAGCCACATAAAAAATGCACAGTAAATCAATCGAAATCAAGAAAATTTACTAACAAAAAAAAAAAAAAATCGAAAATTATCGAAAAACGAACACAATAAATTAAATGAATGAAAAACAATAAAACGAAACTATGGGAAATGAAAGTGAAAATTTATATTAAATTGAAGATGATGTTGGTGATGATGATGATGATGATGATAATGATGATGATGATGATTCCTAATATAAAGAGAAGAGAAGAAGTTGATAAAAAATTGTGTACCATATAAAGCGAAGCTTCTATAATTAAAAAAGAAACAACAAAACAATAAACAAAAAAACTAAAAACTAATTAGAAAACAAAAAGAAATAATGAATTATGATGAAGATGATGATGAAAGAAGAAATTTAGTATTTCATTAGTTTAATTAAATTTAATAATTTTTCTTTTCTCTTAGTAGTTTTTTATTTGTGCCTAAATGTTGATCAATAACAGCAAAACAATATTAATCTTTTTCTAATTGTTTTCATATAGATGATTCTTTTATTTATTTTATTAAATTTAATTTATATTATATTTTTAAATTTTCCAACACAATTTTTTTTATAATTTTTAATTGATTTGTTGAACACACAAAATTGTTAAAAGACACAAAATACAAAAACAGAAGAACAGATTGATTTTCGTTCTACCGAAGTTTTACATTATCCACCTTTCACATCTTGGGAGAAATACATAATAATACATGATTTTTATGGCAGCTTCTGAGAACATTTTCTGAAAAGTTTTTTTATTTTTTATTTAATTAATTCCAAAAAAATGAAAGATTATCTGGTCTAATATTTCTTCAAAATACATATTTCCACAATTTCAATTCAAGAACATGGAACATAAAATTATTCGTTCATCAATTGACTTCATTGAATTCGGGATTCCAATATGTAATGGTTTTGAATAGGCAAATTATTTTAGTATAAAATTTGAATAAAAGAAATCATGAAGTCAATAATCCATCGATGATGAAATATATTTCTTTAAAAAATTGTCTATAATCTATTGTATATATGTAGCTGCCATATAGAGTATGAGACCGATCTAAAAGATTATTCATGTTTTCGAACATAAATAAAAAGAACACAATTTTCAAGACCATTATGTTTTGGCTCTCTGTAGGGACAATCACTTCCAGTATTCGGATAACTCCAGTTAAAACATAGTATTAAATTAAGTATATGGAAATAAGAAGTGTCTGTGCCAAATTCTTAACACAACGGACGGAATATAACTCATATTGATTAATTCCATATACTTTAGGTGGTGTCCCTGATGTCTGAGGTGTGAAAGGTGTCTATTACTATGGGGAAAATCTTAAGAATTTGCAATTATTGAATCACACTTCTCATGTTTAACAATGAGATTGTGTTGACTTCAATCACAAAAAAAAAAAAAATAAAAATAGAAACAAAACAAAATTACATAAAACAATCAAAATTTTAGTGAAATACAAAAATTTGATGAAATAGTTTTTTGCATAAACTTTCTGACTTTATTAAATTTAAAATGAAAATTTTAATCAGCAAAACAAAAACAAAAAAAAAAAAATAAATAAAATAAATAAATTTACTTAATATTAACTTAACATATCCTGAAGTGTATCTCATTTATAAAAAAATAAAGCAAAGAAATTATATTCCATTTAAAGAAAAACTAAGAAAGCAAAAGAAGCAAAGCAATAAAATGAAAAAAAGTATTTATTGGACCAATTAATCACATACATAAAAAACTATACTATATTTCATGTATTTTGTGCCTAATCAAAACTTATAAACGTAGAAACATACATATATTTATATCATACATATGTATATCAAAAATCTAATCTGCTTAATTATAATGATGAGATAATCCTTTCTATTGTATTTTCTTTCTTCTTTGTTTTTTTCTTAATTTTTAATGCCATAAACAAAAAACTATAAAACCGATTAACCTTTTTAACTATAGAAAAAAATGTTTATTATCGATTTAATGAAGAAACTTTAAAGTTTATATGCTAATACAAACACAACAACAACAACAACAATTATTAAACAATTACATAACTATAAATTAATTAATTATTTAAGAAATTATTATTGAAATATATTAATTATTGATGATTTTTTGACTAAAAAATGTTAAATAAAAAATTGTATATAAAAACAAATAAAAATATAAAAAACAAACAAATTGTATCTTTTTTATACTCTTCACGCAGTGAATAGTATTATAAGTTTGCCTCCAATACATACCACCCAATAAAATTTAAGTTTTAATTAAAAAAACTGTTCCATTTTTTCCAGAAAAGGCGCAGTACATTTGTCGTAACCAGCCAAATCGGACTACTTGGGAGGGTACCTCCGATACAAACAACCCATTTAAATTCAGGTTCCTATTAAGTGTCTGACCCATGTTCAACAACTATGTAGTTTTCAAGACCCTTGGATTATTGGATCATAAAGCTTCCATACAAATATTTCGGTCTCAGTGTTGTATGCTGTCCTATTTGAGAATTTTATTATGCAAAGTTTGGGCATGGCAAGTTTCGTGCTGATGTAAATATATAGCAAAGAGAGAAGATCAATGAATTAAAAGATGCTGTTGAGCAAACATTCCATTAATTGTCTTATTGATTGTTGAAAGTTAAAATCATTCTTATCATTTTGCGCTGGGCTAACATCCCAAAAGTCGCGGGCTCTATTCCCGCCCAAGGTAGTCTGTTTCTGCACTTTTCTAATTTCCTCCTTTCCTTCTTAACTTTCCCATGAAGTGAATATGACTCTGTCGCTATTGCTCATATTAAATACAACGTTATAATTTGTAATTATAATCTTAGTTCTAATAAATAAATAAATAAATTTTCATTAATTTCATACTTAATAATCTTTCTTTCATTTAACAAAGTATTTCATTATTATTAATTTTTTTAAACCAAAATAATAAAATTGCTTTTTTTTATAAATTCAAAATTCATTTTGGCCAACAAAAAAAAAAACCATTGCATACTTTCTGCTGCATAATGATGATGGACGAAAATATCAAATCGCGCTGTTTCAAAATTTGAAAGAAATACCAGGCGAACAGAAATGCACAGCAAAGCAAATGAGCAAAAATGTTCATGCTCAAAAGCTCGTTTCTGTGAAAAGAGAGAGATGGAGAGCGATACTGCCTCAAGTTTACTGAAAGTTTGGTGCATAAAAGCTTTGAACTTTAAAGTTCAACTTTGAAAGCAAAAGCGTTACGGTTTCAATTTTTTAAATTTTTAAAACTGCATATACAATATAAATTTTTAAATATTGTAATATAAATAAATTTTAAAAAAATTTCTAAAAAATTATTAGTAAATTTCTAAAGAAATTTAAGAGTTCCAATTTAATAAAGAATCATTAATTAAACTGAAGAAATTTTTATACTTGCATGTTGTATATTTTATTCCATTAAAATAAATGTTTATATTTGCATTAATTGTTTAAATTTTATTTTCATAAAATGGACATTTAGATATTTTAGAAACTCTGCGTTACATAGCGTCTATATAGCGACATTATCTTTTATATTTTTATATTTTTTCTGTATTTAATTTAGTTTATAATGGGAACAAAAATTTTGTTATTTTATTATTAATAAAATAATTCATTGGGTAACATTCGAATTTTTTACTTCCAAATTATTTAAACAAGATATTTTTTTTTTTTTTTTTATTGAAGACATAGACATACAAATATTTCAATATTGTATATTATTTTTTGTATTAAAAATATCATGTAAACAAACATTTATTCAGTCAAAGTAAAGTTCTGCACAATTTGCATTGTCAATTGAATGATTTCAAATTGTTACGATTTTTAAGCTCATCATTATTTCCCAGACATATACTTGTAGATCGATTAATCAATAATTTTCCTTGAAATAGAAACTAAGACGACTATAAGCTGAAAATTGGTACAAAAATCTCTGTTGGTTCTAACCCATTTCAAGCTTATTACAAATTTTTGTTATTCTCAAAAAAAAAAGATTCCTTGTTGAGATTGAAAAATGATTATTGCAGAAAAACTATACACAAGTCCGAAAATTTTAATTTTCCTAAATAGATGGTCCTTCTATAAATATTGTAGTAAATTACGAGTCGCTATGTCCAGAATATAAAATTTTCTATCAACAAATAAAAACACCTATAAAGAAATAAATAAAAATTATTTATTTGTTGTAGATTTGCTTGTTATTTTTAATATAATTTTTTATTGTTTTTTTTTTAACTTTATGTTTTTTTATAAATAAAACAAAACTTAATACATTTTATGCACATTAATAATAATAATAATAATTATGAACACCAATTACATTTCTTTCCGGTCCTTATTTTTATCGATCAAACAATAGTTTTTACATAGATGAATTATATATAAATTTCTTTAGTATTTTTGGTAGGATGTGTTTTGATTTTGTTTGTTTAAAAAAAATTTAATATGATATATTTATTTTTAACATTGGTTTTGATTTTTGAATTTTTAATTTAATGATTTTTAATTTTTTGGTTATTTAGTATTTTTGGGGTACATATTTTTTTTTTTTCTTATTTCTTGATTAACTACATTTAACACATTACAAAAAATTACGATAAAAAATAAACACATTAAAATTGCAATTTGATATGATCTCCTTATATATAATGGATGATCATCATTATTATAATCTACATATGAACTCTTGAATATTTTATACAATAATATGTTTCTAAACTGATCCTTTTGAAACAATATTGTTTCTGTTTTTTACTTGGAGAAATGAGATCATGTATTGTAGCGCATTATTTCGCGCAAAGCATAAAGCAATTCGGCCTGATTTCTGGCCTCCATAATCATTAGATTTACATGCACCTAAAATGAAATAAATGCAAATTACTGTTAATCATCAACATATCATAAAATTGTTGTAATCCATTGCCAGCATATGAACGATCAAGAGATTAGAAAATGTCTACTTTGCACTTACTTTTTCACTGTCCTGCAGTTCAACGAGTATACTATCATAATCCTTAGTGGTAATACGTTCTGGGAAACAGCAAGCAGTCTTAATGAACATTTTTAATGCTCGATCAAGTAGCTGAAAGATATTATAAGAGGATTTGTTTTAAAAGTTTGTTCGATGATGGATTGTTCTGATTTTAATAATGTTCAGTGAAAAGTTATAATTTTTATATTATAATAGTGGGAACTAAATACGCATAGCTTGGTTTCAAAAATGGATTTGTATGTCACATGCCGACCATTTTCCATAATTAGTTTACGCACAGCATCGATGTATTCGGGCGTACCAGCTTGTTTTGGTCGACCTTCACGAAATTCGTCCTGCAGCGAAGCGAAGTGTCCACGATGGAAACCCATAAGCTAGCGATATACAGTAGTTCATGCGGTGCTTTATCACCAAAAGCCGAATGAACTCTTCCCGCACTATCTTGCCAAGTTAAATCACTTCGAAATCGTAAAAAATCATCGCACAAAAATGTTCTCTATTTAAATCCATTTTTTTCTTTTTTGTTTGGTAAATTTTCTTTTTATAACGTTATCGCAATTACATATAGAATGAAAGATTTATGTGAGTATATATGATATTCACATGGCAATAAATATTAATATTAGTTGCTGGTAACCTTCAACTTAGAAGGTCATTAGGATGGAGCCTCTTTAAACGGCGTCGGCTCACTCCATGAGTGTAGAAGCGGCAGATCGTGAAAACTCACGATAGTGTTGCCAGACTGCAAATCTTTTATAGTGCCCCTCGTAGAACTACTACTACGTACTATACGATAGAATAGGCATGTTGCTTGGCACAGGGGATAAGTTCTTCCAGAAGTCCAATTCTATTGGCTTAAAGTAAGGGGCGTTTCAGGATAGGGCATCCTTAGTTAGTCTTAAAGATCACACTACACGTTAGAAAACAAATCCTCAAAATAATCAACAAAAACCACAAACCCAAGTGGGAAGTGTGCCATGTGCCGAAGAAATGTTTCCCCAAGGAAACGGGTATAAAAATGACATTTATCAATTAAATAATTTACCTGATTGACTTCACCATAATCATAATCGTCGTGACGAATGCCATAGATGCATTGTATATAATTCCAAATGGCTCGGCGAAATTTCGATGTATCAACATTTTTAATGCCACCCATGGTGAAATATGTCAAATTATAGGCGGCACGGAATTTTTGATCCAATAAACTGCCAACATCATTATACAAGCTAAAAATATTCATTAAAGAAATCATAAGGAATTGATTTCATTATGAGTAACTTACTCTTCAACTAAAGAATAACCATGATCTTCCCATGAATAGTCCTGTATACGAAAAGTATTTGGAATATTTTCGGCACCACGACGTGCGAAATCCTGATATGTGAAATTGGGATCATCAACATAGTGTGAAATGTTTGGTGGCACATGGAGTTGATTGTTTGGTGTATTGGAAGCCAATTCGGCAGTTTGCATTTCAACATTTTTAAATCGATTGATGAGCTCAGCTTCACTGCAATCGCTTGGCTTCTGTGAGAGGACTTTCATGCGTTCCATCAAAGCTTCAACACTGACACCAGCTTCTCTTGCTGAAGCTATAGGAGATCATATAGAATGTAATTCAAATCTTTATTGTAGACAAACCTGAAACTTACCAATATATTTGGCTGTGCCATTTGGTGAAATAGTTCCATCAAAATCTTCAAGAACCAATTTAATGGGACTACTTTTCTTGCCATCACCATTCGAATCATTTAAATCTACACCAGGAATTACAACTGTATCAGGAATACAAATGGAAAATGATTAAGTTCTTCTTGTTGGTATCGTGGGTTAAAAATGCAATTCTACCTGGAGAAGATTTTTCTTGATTTCCTTGCTGTTGTTGTTGTTTCTCTGGTGATGGGGTTTTCATTATTGGTTGCTGATGCTGCTGTTGCATTGCTTCCCTCAATGGTTTTTGTTGTTTATCTAATTGCTGCGTAGGCGATTGCTGTTGCGCTGCATTTGGATCCGATTTCAATTTCGGACTAGACAAACCATCCAGTTTTTGTGTTAAACCACATGAGAACACAAACGACGACAACGAATGAAAATGCGATAGCAAAACCATCGCATGCACCACCTCCGACAATGACCATGACCAATTTTTACTTTTAGTGAGGGCCTGGAATATTAAAAACACAAGCATGATGATGAATGACAACATGGATGGAAGGATGGATGAATTGAATCAAACTTACCTCAATGTGTTCTTTGCGTAACAACCACGGTCGATGGGCTAGAATTTTATTTATTTCATAAATGGCACGTAGTTTGGCGGGAATATAATCAAGACCATTTAGCCATTCACTGTTGCCGCCCTGATTGATAAACTCCTTTTCATACATTTTAACCAAATAAGGACATTGATGGCGAGCAGCAGCCTAAAATTATACACAAATAGAAAGAAACAATTAAAATTTTTGATGGAATTTTATTATTATTAGAAATTCATAGCTTATGCCCGTGATTTCGTAATTCGCTGTTCGAATCGAAAATGTAACACAGGTATTTTTACTACTCAAGCCGAGCAGGAAATTTCTAGTGTTTCATTCTTAATTTTTTTTCCCCTGTTGCTCGCCTATTTTAGGTGAATGGCTTTGAGCAAAACCCTCCATAGAAATGAAATACTGATACATACAATATTATATATAAGTGGAGCATTTAAAAGAACTAACATACATCTATATATATAAAAGAAAGTCGTGTTAGTTACACTATTTATAACTCAAGAATGGCTGAACCGATTTGGCTGAAAATTGGTGGGGAGGTAGCTTAGAGCCAGGAGACGGACATAGGATAGGATAGGTTTTTTTTTCATCCGTCCGTCTGTCCGTCCTCGGGTCATGTTTTAAAAACCGCAATAGCTAGAGGGTTGAAATTTTCAGAGAATGTGTAGTTCTATCCGGGCATCAGCAACAAATACTAAAACTAAAATATTTTCGAAAACTTAAAGGGCCAATACAAGAAACATTTTGGTTTGTATGGCAGCTATACGATCCAGTAATCCCACTATCTTGAAATTTGGATGGTTGGTGGGTATACATCAGAAACTTATATTGTCGAAATTTCAGTTTGATCGGACCATACAAAGCCCCATTAATATTCAGGTTCTTATTGGAAAAACTTTTCTGTTTTTTGTTCTATCGAACTGAAATTTAGACACTATAAGTTTTTAACATAGGTGCGGTAAATTTGTTGGAATCAGTCAAATCGGACCACTAGGAAGAGTACCTCCCATACAAACCCCTCCGTGTACGAGTCTCACTTGCACTTGGCCCATTTCTTTTTTTTTTTAATAACTGGGCACGCACAGGGGACGTAGCAACGCACGCCGGGTAAGGCTAGTATATTATAAATAAATATTTTCAATAGGATCATGCGACATGGTAGAATAATAATTTCGTCTCCCTGGTCATGTCTTCAAGATTATAGTTTTAAATCTAAACACGGCATTTAAACTAACCGTTCTGCATCGAATATGTATGTATGTTATAAGTTAATCATTCAGTCTAAACTCAATCTGTTAGAAAGGCATACAATGCCGCTGGTAATTTTGTAGTTTCTTGAACAATAGAAATATGTTAAAACTTAATTTATATGTGGACTTGAAACCCTGGTAGCAATTGTCTTGCCTCCCTTTCCCAAAAAAAAAAAAAAAAATTGGTAAATACTGATTGATCAGATAAACTTAATTAATTCGGACAGCCTATACATCGCTCGCTGGTCATCATTGCGGTGAGAACTGAGTCCTCGAGTCTTGCTAAAATACAAAAATGATTTTAATTTATTTGAAAAAAAAATTTTTAAATCGCTTTAATTGACTAGCTTTTTTTACTTTTGAAATATTAAATTCAATGTCAACCGAATTGTTAGCAGTACTTTTAAAAGAAATGCCAATGCATGGTACTTTTGAAAGAGACCTCCATCTCATTTAAGCACCGTGCCATTAATGATTTTTTGGGTTCTCGCTTATGGGTTTTTTGCAAGTTATCTTTTTCCTAAACCGAAAAATATTATTCAAATCGGTCGACGCATTCTCGAGTTTTAAAAAGACCCACACTTACAGTAATTGGATTTTAAATATATATATATATATATATATATATTTATATAGTTATATATATATATAGGGATATATGGATCAAAAATTATATTGAATATTCCAAATTAAAAGAAAGATTCGAGTAATGTTAAACTCTTCTTAATACAACAAGTTAATTAAATTAATGAAAACATATTTTCGCTGATGACATAAAAAGCTAAATATTGGTTAGGCGGTACTAAGGCCAGCTTATTTTAAATCCTGATCTAAGGGGATTCCCCTAAAGTTGAACTTGAAGATTTAAGGAGTGTAACTCGCACTTGTCCGATTTTTTTTCCCCTTTTTGTTTAACTATTTATTTTTATTTTTTTATTTATTGTCAACAATGCAAATGACATGTGGCACCAAAATAATAATAAGAAAACTATAAGCAAAAAAAAAAAAAATTAGAAACAAAAGGTATCTCATATTTTATTGTTATGTCTTTGGTTGGTTTGCATTTGTTGTTGTTTCATTTTGTCTTCATTGATATTGTGCTGGCTGCTTGTATCTGTGACATCTATAAGGCATGTTGTGTTAAACATAATGAAAATTATGTATAAACAAAAAACAAAAATATAATCATGCCGTGCCGTGTCATCGTAATTATTATTATTATTTTATTTTACATTTGTAAGAAATAAAACAACCAAACAATTAGCCTAGTTTAAGTCATTGTACCCCTTTCAAAGTAATAATAACAACAACAAAAACAACAATAATAATATTATTATAAACAATAATGAATATTGAGATAAATACATAGTAAACAAAACACAAACCAAACCATGAGACCCTCAAGTCCCGCAAAATGATAAAAATAAAAATCAAAAAAAAAAAAAAAATCGCCCCCAATATTTTGCTAAAATATAAGTAATGTGTAACGGTAACAAAAATATATATCATAGAAATAAAAAAAGCTAAAGAATGCAAAAAAAAAAATAAAATATAGAAAAACAACAAACAATATAAATAAAGAAGAATTTATATGAAAATGCTTTTCATTTAGTAAACAAGTGCATAAAATTTCAATGAACTGTGTCATAGAGAGGGATATATATCTATGTATATATATATATATCTATATACATTTATATATACTAAATAGATTCATCCATTCATATTCAAATGAACATTTCTTTTTTGTAATGTGATGATGAATTCATTTTCATAACAAGATATAACCACCATATAAACAAAGCAATTAATTTGAAATTTGTACAGATCTGTAAGTTTGCCGTAAGTTGGTAGAAACTAGACCTCTCTCATTAATAGTTTTGGATGGTAAATATATTATAATATAAACAAGGTTTGTCACGAAAGATACCAAAAAGGCCTTTTACGCAATCATAGCAGTTATAAGCTCAGTTTTTCATATCATTTCAGTTCGGAAAAAGATTTCCTTTCGCACGATCTGTTTTTTTTTTTTGTATATGCACTGGGACAGAGAGAGAGAGAACTGAAGCCAGAAATGATGCATTTCTTTACATGTAGGAATTTCTAAGAACTAAAATGAAATAAATAGATCTGTCCATTCCGTTAGTTCTCAGCTTCCATTTCAGTTCTTGTTTCAGCTTTCACTTTTTACACATAAAAAAACCGACCGTCTGAACAACTGAAAAATAACTAACAACTGGCATTACCATTTATATGCCCCATAATTGTAGTCCAAAAGAATCTTTAACCGAATCTTACATACTGTTACGACAAATTGTAATGCTAATTGAAGAAAAAGGGAAAGACTCTTTTTGGATCGAGGATGAAGAATGAGGTAAGAATTTGGTTGCCGAACAATTATGGAAGAAAAGTATCCAGCCAATGGAGTATGAAAAAAACATAGAAAAATTGGAAAAATACTATTTTTTGGTGATCATGCAGCTGTGCAACAAACAGCAAACAAAATGGAATTCAAAATTTTTGTAACAATAAAGTCGAAAGTTTGTTATCTAAACCTCAATCTATATATTGCATATTGTGTATATTGGGTAAATGGTTAATTTCAAATTGATTTAAGAACAATAGATTTAAAATTTTTCGATTATAGAGAAATAAAACAGCAATCTTGAGTTTAAAGTGACTATTGTATGCATCTTCTCATGAAAACTGAGTGCGTGGTCATAAAGACTTTCTATATACAATTCTTACTAAAATTAATATGTATATAAATCAAATAAAATATCACCAAATAATTAATTGTTTCCATAAACAGCACTATGTGCTTTTTAGAATTTATACTCGTAATTAATTATTTTGGTAATATTCACTTTTTCCAGAACGGCACTATGTGCATTTGTTAGTCCCGTTTACAGATTAACCTAACGATTACCTTTCCTAATGAAAAGAATAATCCTAGTCGATATACATACGTATCTTATGCCCGATCAATGCTGTTTGTTTGTACTGTATTGTATTTCGTCTGATCTGCTTCAAAATTGTTTTTGTAATCATTTGTTCGATCGGCTTAACATCGGTTTTCTAGTTTATTACCAAGTTCATTAACCTTCTACAGTTGTTTCTTTTAACATTTTTTCTACACATTTTCTTTTCCATGTGTTAACTATACATACTAATTCAAATAGGGTACTTCTCCAGTGTCATTTGGATTACTTAAATCAATATTGTGTATCAATTGTTAAAATGATATAAATTTATATAAAAATAATAAAAAAAATAGTATTATTATAGTTATGAATCTTAAACTATTTTTGATTAAATGAAATGCAACGAAATGCAACCAAATTATATTGTACACTTAAGCATTCATTCAACACAAGTATGTACAATATAAAAGTATCTACTGTATGTAGATGTAAAAACATCAATAGCATCATTCTTAGATGCTTAAAATGCTGTTACAAAAATAAAATATTTAAAAAGAAAAAAAATTATTATTCGCTTTGACAAAAGGCTTTTCGCAGTGCGTTGGTCGTTTTGTTTTTGTTTTGTTTTTAATATAACGACGGTTGTTTCAAAAGTTTTGCATTCAAACATGTGTCAATCAATCTAAATTGATATGAAAGAATAGTTAATTCTTACATAAACATTTCTTAAAAAAAAAAAATCATTGACCGACTGTCAATCAACAAATGATAGAGTCTAAAATCCTTGCAATTTTTCCTCTGCTACTTAAAACTTCACAGTTAAAACTTGTACACATCTTATTGTTAATTATAAAAGATTTTCTCGTATCCGTGAGTATCTAGATTTGTAGGATAGTCCTTAGAAAAAAGTAGAACAGAAATTTTGTTGTCGCAATTTTCTTTTTAATTTTCCAATTGAATCTTCTTTTAGCTCGATTCATTTAGTCCAGTATTTTTCCAGGTTTTTTATAAGTTTTCTCGAGGTCCTCAAAATAGGCGTTTGTTTCAGTGATGAGCTCTTTTTCTTCAGGTTTAAAAACAGGAAATAGTTGTAGAGATGCTAAATTTGGAAAATGTGCTGGGTGGGGTAGCATTTCGTAGCTAAATTTATATATTTTTTCCTTTTTTTCTTCACCAAATATTGTCCTTTTTGGCTTCAAATCAATATCGAATCTGTCCAACAGATCTGAATAATATTTGTCGGTGATTGTTTTACCTTTTTTGAGGAATTTATTGAGAATGACACCGCGTGTATTCCAAAGAAAAAAAAACTTTCGCCATGGCCTCGTTTACCGACAGACCCACCACCTTGGCCTTCTTTGATACACGTTGGGCGTTGGAATTTAGTAAACCTCTTCTTAACCATTGAAATTGATGGGAATAGTCCCCATAGCATTTTTCAAGACTTTTCTTGGTTCCGGTGATGGTTTTTTACGCAAAAAATAATGCTTGATATTCAGGTTTGTATATTTTTTACTAAAGTTTCTTCTATATTTTAATTGATAATAAAATGAAACACGTGGTCAATATTATTGAGACTACAGCAGCAGATTAGTGATGAATTAAAGAAAAAAAAAATTATATCTCTCGGATTTTCTAAAGACTTATTGATGTAACCTCGTATCTACAAATGCACTTGATAAAGGTGTGTGTAATTATGTGTATCTATCTGTATTTGTGTGCGTATCAGATTTTGTTTTCGTTTTATGCAGCAGCAAATTAACCCAAAAACGAAATGGACTGCACCATAAATAAATTTTAATTATAAGCAGAATTCACTTAATTTAATTATATATTGTTTTATATAATTTTTTTGGCCTTTGTTTAATGAATTTATTATTTTCAAATTTCTTATTTTTGATTTTGTCTTTTATTTAAATTTAATTTTTAATTTAAAAGCCATTAAATCTCTATTTATATCAAATATTGTTTGACTCGAGAATTAAAAACATAATATACTTAAATATATTGAATTTATTTCTCTATTAAACAATTTTGCATTTTATTTTCTTATCATTTGTAGTTATTAACAAATGAAGTTGGTGATACCTTTAAAAACTGTGCATTTCATAATAAAAAAACTGTGCAGTTCATAATATACAACTGTACAGTTCAGTTAGTATACTGTGTATATATTTTCGCTTATTTCATGCTGCATTGACATAAACTTATCATTGACTTTTAATAACTTCCAGAACACTGAGCTCAACAGTTATATAATACATTCTTGTTGTTGTTACTTGTGTTGTTGCTGTTGGTCTTCTTATTATTAATATTTGCTACTATTGCAACTATAAATTACATTCGAGACACAAGTGCCAATAAAGTAAATATTGTCGAATGAAAATGTGTTCATACATTTCTATTATAACCATCATCAGCATCATCATCATCGCAATCATTTCAACATCATCATCATCATCTTCATTATCATTAACAACAAATATACATACACAAAATATTTGTGTTTGCAACAAGTTAAAGTAAGATGAATTACGAAGACTTGAATCAACAAGCAAAATGAAAAGTGAAAATGATGAAAATAATCCTTTCTTTATTATTGTATGTTCTATGAAGTTGTTGCCATAAATGAAGGACTACATTCGCCTGTTTGTATCCTTTGACATTTTGTTGAAATTATGTTAATTAATTTCCATGAAATTCTTCATTTGATGATTAAATAACAATTCCAATTAAATACTCAAAGAAAAATATTTTCATATTTGATTCGCTTGATGGTAATTTGAACATGAACATACAATACAATAAGAAAAGAAGAACATTTTTACACAAACCCTCTTCGCTTTTAAACACATCTCCCATTCGTTATATTGTGCGTAAAAGCAATAGGGTATTTTAAAGACCACAGAAGAATGATTTAAGCGATGTTCATCCGAACGTCTGACTAATCGACTGGGCGTCTGATTTTCAGAAATTATAGGAAGTAATTCAATATACTACTACTATGCGCGATTCATAAATTATGTCGAACGAATTTCATGATTTTGAATCCTTTGAATCCATTCCGATATATTTTTTATCACTGGCTTAGCAGTCACTTCATTCTCGTTGATGAAACACAGAACACAGCCCTTGCAGCGGCTTTATACTTATATCGAAACTTGCTTCCAATATGATGAGTCTCTGAGATCCAAAAATTGCTGTATTAATAGTAGAGCGAATTTACTTTCGACATCATCATTCCCTACGCTTATACTCGTACTTATACCCGTTTGATATCTGTTTAATCAAGACATGTTGCTGTCCTAATAGTCGCCAAAGGATAGACCGTGAACAACATTTGCATACCAAGATACATAAATTTTTAATATCTTAGCCTGTTCAATATCCAGTCTGGTATTTGTTAGAACAATGTATTCAGCAACATCAGGAAAATTTTTAATGACCAATTGGCTCCAAATATTACGTTGTCTAAGTTCTCAAAAATCCGTTTTTCTAGCTTACAGCTATGTTTCCCGATTTAATTCTCTGCATTTTGACTTTTGACGTCACAAAGTTTTTCCTCCTCCCATGTTTTTGTCACACAATGTCCCACTTCGTTTCTTTTAATCAAATTTCTTTGTATTTATAATCACATTTCCAAATACTTTTCTATACATTATACTATGTAGATATGTAAATATTATATATAATTTTACTATATATTGATATGAGGTCACTGATATCTCATAACATCAAAAACAATTACTTAAATGTTTGTATGTTTAAAGTGAATACAATTAAATGTTATTGTTCGTTAGTACATAGATGCCACGGGCGTTTCTTGAAATACTGCTAAGTTTTTAAATGTACATACATATTCATTTGTAAATTTGATATGTATCTAGATAGACAGATAGATAGATATAACTTGTGTACAATAGTTACATGCTATAAAATTTCAATTAATTTTTCTTTTTAGATCTGTTTCTTACTAGTGTGAACAAGTAAGTAGTATTAATGTGCCTTGATGTTTGTAATGAGTTTTAGAAATTTGCGTTGGAGACTCTATAATTGTCATGTTTTTATGGAAATGATCAGAATCGATGTCTGTCGGTACAAATGTCTGTGCTTATGTATATTTTAGGCTCTATGCTCATGAACTATTAAGTTATCAAGTAAAAAATCAAAAATCTCTGATTACTGGAAGAAGTAATCGTGCAAAATTCACTTTAAAGGCGGGACTATTGTATTTAATTTTTTTTTTTTTTATTAAATTATTTTGACAATGAAATCGATTTATAACTATGTACAAACAAAGGTAGGTTAAAGGTATGTAAGCTTCGATGAACTGAAGTTAACGGTCTTTTCCTTTGGCTTATTTGTGTTTCTTTTTTTTTTTTCTTTAATTTCTTTTGTTTTAAGATTGTACTTTAGAATATGAAAATATGGCAACGCAAATTACAATTGCATAAGTTGTAGTTCTACCCCGTTATAGTAACAATATCAACGACATCAACAATAACAATGAATAAATAAATACTCAATTTGCAAGTTAAATAAAAAAGAAAACATGAGTAACTGATGTAATGATGGGGTAAGTGTGATAGAGGAAAAGTATACCATACATTCAGTATAAGAGAATATAGCAAAAGTAGCAATTCTAGTATAAATATACATATTGCAAATTGTAAATAATGAAAAACATGTGTACTCAAGTACAAGTTAATAAATTATAGAATAAGTAAAGAAACAGAGACATAAAGACATACAGTACAATAATAGAAAGAAACAAAAAATTGTTAAATAAAGCGATTAGATGACAATGAAATTTGATATTTTAATATCTCTTTACAAGTATCCTTATATGGAACACTAGATACATAAAAAATTCATTGTAAAGGGAAAAAATATCATATTTTTATTCAAATGCTTACTGTAAGTACTTACACAGCTTACCCATGTAATTTGTATGAAAAAATAAGGGCAAAGAATGAATTAATTTTAAGACATTTGAGAGCAGCAAATGAAAGAAAAAAAAAATAATGAAAAAATGAATAAAAAATATTGCTAAGATTAGAGGTCTGCAGGCCAAGACATTGCGCATGATTTCTGGGGCCCCTTGGTTCATGCGCACAGCGGACTTTGAGCACGACTTGAAAATACCAAAAATTGGCGACGTGATTAATCATCAGGCCAAGGACTACATTAATCGAATGGCAAATCATCCAAACGATCTAGACAGGCGGCTTTTAAGGCGACGCAGAAAGGGAGGGGTCAGAGTGGCGAGGAGGCTGAGAAGATCGCATCCTGTCGACCTCCCTACTAGATCATATTAAATGTAGTAGTATTATTCCCACTTGTTAATATAAGTTGTTTTGTTATTGTTTTGTATATAGTTTAATTTAAGTTGTTTCATAATAACAGTATAATTAAAGATTTTAAAAGGAAAAAAAAAAAAAAGAAAAAATAAAATTTAGATACATTTAGATAAAGTAATGCCCAATTGAGTAAGATTGATCAGGCAGTTGAGAAATTGACCAGTATAGTGTGGAGTTCCATTGATTTGAAAACTGCATTTCTTAGCAAGGAAATCCTTATTAAGCTAGTTCTAGCGCTGCCACACTTCTTTAGAAGAAGCAGGTGGTAAACGCCTATGCAAATGATTTTGAGTAGACCTGCTAATAATAGATTTGTCTAACAAAACGGTTTCTATTTGCACCTAATTTCGCGTTGGATATCCTTTTTAAATACATAAAAGGCATGGAATAAGGGATTTCATATATACACTTTCTCTATGTCAAATACCGAATGGTATACAGTAGCATTATATGGTGCGACATCTTTTATATCGTTATGGTAACAATGAATAACTTTGAAAAAAAAAAAAAAACAGCAACCGATTTTTATATAATTTGGTCCTTTGTAATTTATTTGGACTAGTTTTTGAATACAAGATCAATTAAGTGGCCACAGCAAAATGTTCCTTTTTTTCACTGCGTTTTCCATTATTTTTTCGAGTATTTTGGGCGGCATAGCGATGATTTCGTCATGAATGTTTATCTTAAGCTAGACAATGGACTGAGGCGTACACTCTGCTTTTCAAATAACCCCACAAGAAGAAGTATAGAGTGGTCAATTCTGGAGATCTGGGTGGCCAATAAATGACGCATCTTTTTAACATCATTCCAGGGAATTTTCCTTGCAAAAACTGAGCCAACATCCACTGGTATCGACCGCCATCAACTGTTTCGTTTTGTCTGAAATAATATGACCCTATAATGGTTTTTGCGCAGCCGCCGACACACACGAACACTTTTTGGTCATGCAATGGCGTTTCATCGATCACTTGTGAATTTTCCGTTACACAAATACGGCAATTTTGCTTATTAACGCCGCCAGATGTCGTAAAAAGGGCCTCGTCGGTCATCAAAATTTTTGGTTTTGGGCAATGCTCTCTCTGATCATATCAACCAATAAAATTGGTAAATTGGAATGCCTTGATCGTTGATGAACGGCTTGTTGACAATCTCCCATTATTCAATGTTTACATACCGACATAAAAGAAGGGTATTAAGTTATTTGCTGGATATATTTTTTTGAAGGCAGTGAACTTTACCTATACAATTACTACTACTACTATTAAAGACAAATTGCGTAAATTTCTAAGATTTCTATCATATAGAACAGTGATTCTCAAACTATTGTATTCATCACGGTATATTTCTAGCAATTTTACAACTTGGCGGTACGAAAAAACTCCCTTTCGCTGATATTATCAAGAAGTGAGCGGGTTCTAACACATCCTTTATTATTCCGATGTTTATAAATGTTTGACTACCCTTTGGCACAATACATTTTTTAGGTCAAAAATGATGGAGGCTTTAACAAAACAAAAAAAATAAAAGAAAAATCATTGTGTGAATACGCCTACGCCTACATGACACTGAGCCCGTGAAATTGTTGAAGTTGAGATGTTCTCGCATGATCGCTCATTATGTTGACGAGCACTTTAATTATTGCTCAATGTTGAAAACAAACAATCTTATTATTTTGAAAAGTAATTTTTTGTTTATAAAATTTGATAAATAAAAAATCTTTTGACTTACAATTATGGCCAAATAGTAACGATAATCATAGGGTAATGGACCATCACCATTCATAATAAAATTTTGCGTACGCAAAAAATGATCGCGAAATAGAGGATGGTAGCCAATAACTTGGGTCACTTGATCCAATTCGAGATCATCCATTATATCATAGTCCGTTGTTGTTGGGCACTGGAAAAAGTAACAAAATATAAGTATCTACATATATTAACAATTAACAAAAGTGAAATAAATAAAATTGAAAAAAATAAATAAATATATAAACAAGGTGATAGACAGACAAATGGGCGACAAACGTGAATTATGAATTTTATAGGTAAACAAAAAAAATACTCATAGTAATAATACGTATACGCCGCATGTGTTGTTCCTGCGTCATGAATAAATAAACCAACCAAGTGTAAATGATTTGAAAAAGCGTTAAAAGGTAATGTGCTAATTTGATTAGAAAACTTCATTTCAACAAACATAGAAACACTCACACAGGTTCACACAAACAAACGCACACAAACACACACAAACAAACCCCAATTACATTATACACTCATACATATATGAATATGAATGAATATATCTGTCATGGATTCTGATTTTTATAACACTTGTGTAAAGAGACTTGATTTTATAAATTGATATTGATGTTGTTGTTGATGTTGATGTTGATGCCAGCAACCGCCACCATCAATGCCAATGGCAATGGCAAATTTCAATTTGCTTGCTTATGATAAATATGGGCGCAACAGCCTTTTGTCTGATATTCATTTAACCATATATGAAGATAAACGAGTAAATAAATGCATACATATGGATATGTCTATATTTGTATACTCGCATATATAAAATATACTTATATGCATGGACTTCATGCTTGATCATGCATTAATAATAATAATTAAAAACAAAAAATTCTATTATATCTTTAATACATTTTTTATTTTTTATCATATAAATAATTTATTGTTTTTCAGTTTTGTTTCGTTTTTTTTTTTTTCTTAAATAATATTTATGATTTTATTAAACGCAAAATGTTCTTTTCATTTATTTATTTCTTATTGTACTTTCATTTTATTAAATAGGAATGATATATTAAATTGTTGCAAAAGTTTGTATTATGATAAGGTAAGGAGGAAAGGAGATACTATTGACAATTGATCATGGTAATACAGTATTTGCATAAATACTTTTCCAATTTTACGGGTGTTAGAAGCCTTTAATACACTCTTCAAAGGTCACATCCGCAAATAGTTCATTTCTACTAGTCAACCTGTTATTGGAAACTAAGTATTGTATTGGCATTCGCCAAGAATATTGCTATACCAACAAATGGAGTGTCTTGCACAATAATGCGCCCGTCTACACATCGCTAATTGTGTGTCAATTTTAGACCCCAAGGCAACCACCGTATTTACCTGAAATAGCCCCTTGTCACTTCCTCTTCTTTTTAATGAAAGTTATAAGGTTACTTTTCTTTTTTGGAAACAGAGACGGATATGTCACACAACGAGGTGGATTATACATTTAAATCACTATTGAATCGATGTAGCAATTGTATAGAAACAACAAAAAATACTTAACTGCCACAACGTATACATGAAAAGCGTATTAAAAAATATAATACACCGATATATGTTAAATCTGATAGTGACAAATAAAATTCATCTATAAAAAACTTTAATAATTTTTATATTCAAACCATCAGCAATGCATACCTTAACAAAAAAAATCATTCAGATGATGACGGTAGTTTTAACGAGGCACTATACAATTAGACTGATGGCCCAAGGGTGAACGTTCCACATCAAGACTTCTGTCGCAGTTTTCAGGATGAGAAGGAATCAAAAAACATTCAACACCTTCTGCGCGATTACCATACTCTTCTTGGTACACGAACCCGCTTTCTCAGCAGTACTTTTTGTGAGGTTTGGGAAGTGTGGCAAAGGTCCCAATGTGGGATCTGGCTTGCTTCGTGGTTTGTTTTAGGGGGGACCTTCTGATAGTATTATCATTTTTATTCTCGACCCCTCACCACACCCGCCCCATCCTCTTCCCTTAAACCAACATCACAATAGACCACAACACTTCTATGTGACCTCGCCTAAACTTACTAGCGGCCTGCGTAACCCAACCTATCACAATGGAAGTAATTATTAAGAAACATTTACACATTTAACGTTGCAATTCTCATTTCGAATATCCTATTTTTATAACATTACTACGACAACCTCAGCGCTGATCGATCCTGGAGTAGTTGAAAGATTAAGAAGAAGAAAAACAATGAAAATAAAATGGCTAAAACAAGAAGAAATAATCACGACAATGGACAAATGAAATTTACATTTGAACGGAGATAGATGATTGTCCATTGCAACACATTGAGCCCAAAATAAATAAATATATAAATTAAAATCTAAACTAAACTCGCCTAAAATGCGGTGAACGATCGATTGATTGTTGAATAGGCTACGTGAGGAATAAAGAAATCACCTTAGATTGTTCAATTATTCTAGCGAAGTGGAGAACTGTACAAATTAAAATCATAAACAAATAAAAGAATATAAACCACATAAGGTAGAAACTTGTCTATGAAACACAAACTTATGACTTTCTTCGTTAATATTTAATTTATTTATTTATTAATGTTTTATTACACTTAATTAACAGATACATAAGCAAGCAAGCAGTGCGTATGAGTAATATGTATTTAATATGTATGAGCGGTACGTGTGGATGGGTGAGTATTCATTAGAGTCAAATCTTATTGTTAAATATATACGTACATTACTCATACGCAGCATGTAACAATTATATTACAAATCCATAAATACACAATAGAATATTTCTTGATTCATCATATAAAAGAATTAGAATAGAAACTGACATCCATTGCCATGCCAATGGTATTTTGTATAATTGTGTATTAATATAAATATTCATCATAATTGCTTTATTAATTAGACATTGTTATCACTTTGCCTTGAACATAAGAATCTGTCTTTTTATGCTTCATGTCTCAGCTTCTGAGCAAATATTGAATTCAGACACTAATTATATTTTAATCCTCTTATAAAATTCAATTAAAACTTGAGTTTTTTTCCCCAAATTATGTGCCTCTTTCCTTGACAAATTATACAATTTATCATAAAATCACCTACCGGACCAATATTTGATATAAGTTGCTGCTGTATGAGTATTTAAGAGTTTTTTTTTTTAACATACTTAAATATTTTAAAAATTTATGATAAAAAGTATGAAAGCTTTGGTGAATATTCTGTCAGATTTTTCCACAATTTTGCACATTTTTTTCGATAAAGAAAATTCTTAAAAAATAAATGAGTTTTTAACAATCAATGCGATTTTCATTTACAATTAACAACAAAGCAAAGTAGGCACATAGTTTCATATAGAGAAATTTAAAGAGGATAGCTTACATTGATTGATAATAATAATATTATAGAGGGCTTACCTCTCCCTCCCTTTGTATGACTCCCCATCAGTTGCTAATTAATAATAGAAAAATATTTTGATAAATGTAGTAGTTCATGCATGTATGCATTTATTGCTTTGTAATGGAAATAATGGGTTTGTGTTGATATATTGTTTTGTTTTGAATTAAACAAAAAAAAAAAAAATAAATAAAAAATCATCAAGCCAACGTCATTTGTTTTGTCTGGTTTACTTATTTGAATAATACAAATAACAATAATTGCATCTGCTTATTATGTATTATACTACTTAGATTAATGCTAGACTTTGCTTACTGAGTGACACCACCGTCGATTTTTTGTCATACGATACACAAAAATGGGCCAAGTGCGAGTCAGACTCGTACACGGAGGGTTTCACACAAGATTGGTCCGATTTGATTGATTCCAACAAATGTACTGCGCCTATATCAGAAACTTATAGTGTCTAAATTTCAGTTCAATAGTTCAAAAAACAAAAAAGTTTTTCGAACAAGAACCTGAATTTTAGTGGTGGGTTCGTATGGGAGGTACCCCTCCTAGTTGGCCGAATTGGTTGATTCCAACAAATGTACAGCGCCTATATTAGAAACTTATAGTGTTTAAATTTTAGTTCGATAGAACAAATAACAAAAAAGTTTTTCTAATAAGAACATGAATTTTAATGGGGGTTTGTATGGGAGGTACCCACCCTAGTGGTCCGATCAAACTGAAATTTCGACAGTAAAAAATTCTGATATATAGTCACCAAGCAATTAAATTTCAAGATCGTTGGGTTACTTGATCGTATAGCTGCCATACAAACCAAAATGTCCAACTCTCTAACTATTGCGGCTTATGCGATATGACCTGAGGGCGGTTGGACGGACTGACGGCCGGACAACGAAGTCTCTGCAATAGGGTTCTCTTTGGTACCCTTTGGGTCCGGAACTCTAATAAAGAAGGCAAATATTAAGAGAAATTTTGTAACAGAAACATCATTTATGGAAAGAAAAACAAAAAAAAAAAAAAAATAAATACATTTGCATTAATATTCTCTATTAAAACATGGATTTTTTATATTATTTTATTACAATAATTTGGTCTTCATTATTTGTTACGTGCATTTTTAATAAAATTTCATTTCTTCTTTTCAGTTTTTTAATTTATTATATTTTATTTGTTTATTTTTTGTTTTTCATCATCATAGTCTTCATTATCATCATTGGGAGCAACATTAATATCAATCATTATTGAGCAATAATGATGATAAAACAGATGTTTACACTTTGAAATTGTATCTCTTGACGAAACAACAATGATAATAATAATAATAATAATAATAATAATAATAGAATAATAGAAATAATAATAAAATTGTACATTCGAATGAGTGAATGATGAAACATGTATTGTTTATTTGCACAAACGCCTGCAAAATTTAATCAAAATGTTTATTTTGTTTTTGTGTTTTTAGATTTGCTTATAATTTTTTCTGTTTTTTTTTTGTTGTTAACATTTGTTTTTATTTTTACTTTTTTTATTTCAAACTAGGGCGCCGTTATTATACGTTCAATGACTTTTTGTTATATATATTTTGTTGTTTTTGTTGTTATTTGTTGTTATTTGTTGATATAAGTACTTGTTGTTGATTTAAACTTAGTTGTTGCTTGTTGTTTTCTACTTCTACTGCTTTGTCTTGCTGTTGTTATTATCATTTCTTCTTATATACAAACAGTTTTAAAATAGATTCTTTTTATCATAACAATGTGTTCTTTGTGTGGTATATATATATGTGTGTGTTAAGTGCATATGTATTTGTCTGCGTATGATAATAAAATGATTTATAAAAATAGTAAAATAAATAAAAAAAATTGTTGTACAATAACAAAAAATGAGCAATAAATTGAAATAACGCGGCGTATGCGTGACACACGCATGGACATTGCCGCATATGAAGACGTTTGTCGTCTGCACAATCGAACAACAACAACAACATTAAAAAATCACAACAAAAATAAACAAAATTAGGGTTAAATGATAAAATTTTCTTTGTATGTATTTTATTTACTTCAAATTCATTTGAAATATGCATAAATTATACTAGAAAACTGATAAAATCAATAAAAAAAAAATTAAATGAAAATTATTTATTTATTTATTAATAAAGTTATATAGCATTTTACAATTGCGAATATGGAAGAAACTAGGAGCAGTCCAAACTAGAAAACGCTATGGATTTGTTTATACTGTCCTATCCTAAACCACACATGTATATGTGTATAATGTAAGTAGAAGCCAACAACTACCTACGAATTCAATATTTACAGGATAAACTATGATAATTATATATGACTAGCAAGGGTTCCAGACTGTGGATTGTGTGGTAGTTGGAATAAAATGATATCACTGTATCTGTTTGATTACTCACACTTCACTGTTTGTTGAGTGTTGCTCCACAATGATCTGGGATGGGTGGAATAGAGGGCTACCACATCATAAAACTCCCTTGATCGTACAGGGACTCGTTTCTGAGTTTAAGCGGTACACAAATTCTACACTTTTGTAATACACATATATTGATTGATTACTAGTGATGTCCGGCGCGCGTTGCTACGCCCTATTCGAACTGTGACTATACCAGAATTTTAGCTGAAGTTTGATCTACGTTTTTCGGTCTGGTTTAAATTTAACGGAAGAAATGTTGAAGGAATTCTCGATTATGCGACCAAAATCAAAGCAGTCACATGTGGTTACCATAGTTCATGGCATTATTTTCTCGACATTTTCAATAATCGTCATATTTCAGTCAAATTTCATAAAACCTTTTACCTTTCTCTTAAATCGTTCCGTCCATTGGGGAAAACCGTATGAAAATACGTTTGGTACTTTTTGAGTTTTTCGCTTTCAGACAGACAAAAGTGGCCGGGAGGAGACTACTTTATAATAAGTATATGTATAATAGAATAGATCTGTCATCTGTTATTTGTAAACAGATATGAATTCATTACAACTAACTAACTAAAAAGTCCTTGAAAAGAATTCAATGCCAAACAAATTTTAAATTCCACTCTCACCAAATTTACATATGTTATTAAGAATTAGTAAAAAGTTTAAATACCATACAGAATGAAAGAGCAAAGCACAAATAACTAAATTGACAAAGGCTAAATTTGTGGAGAATTTCATTTTATTTAAACATTAATACTTTTAATGGTCACAAATGGGAGAAGATGTGCAACTCGATGGCAGATCGCAAGAAATGAAGTATCTCACCTCTCTTTCCCAATCTCCTATGCTCGCCTTCTCGTGGTGACCCTCTTTACTCAATACGGAGTTCGAGTATGCAGCTTATTCATAGGTTATGAACCTCGGTGGAAGTACAAGGAACAAAAGAGCATAGGTAAGAATCCCGAAAGGGGCTGGCCTTTAGGCTAACGATCTAATATCAGTTGAAAAAGCTAATTGTTACGACACTACAACTAGCCTCGGATAATGATGGAAACCTTAGATATCGACCCTCGCAACGAATCAAAAGAGAGGGCGATGGATATGGACGCATGCAAGAGAATAGTTGCAGAAGCAGTGGTCCATACCGGACTGTAGAGCTAAGAAGAAGATTAATACTTTTAGTGATCTTTGACCTTGAATATCTTTGATCCTAAGAGACTTTTCAGATAACGTATAAAATATCAAAATAAAGTTATAGACAAGCTTATAGATTATTGCATTTCATCATTTACCATATATTCATGATGCACAAAACCAAAAGAAGTCAGTAGATCGCTTCTAATCACAACTTAAAACTACAATCTCTTTGATATGGAATACTCTTCCAAAACATTTTCGAAAGTTAATCTAATTGTTCTTTTATGTAAAGCTCACAATAGTACAAGCAAATTGAAGACACAACATTACTTTAAGGTAATTTAAATTTGAAGGTTTAAGAATAGTCAGAATCCAATTGAGTGTTGTCAGCTTTAGTGTCACAACATCTAATAAAAGATTCCTTAAGTTTATTTATTCAACTCATTCCTCTTCATTTTTACTCTTCTTAATAGAACAATAACAATGTGAATGTTTGGATCAATTCTATCGGTATCCACAACTCGTTTATAAGATTTAACAAAACCGTTTCCTGGCAATGAAGTTACTAATGCATCTATCTATTCTATTCTATTCTATTCAAATCAACTAACTCATTGTTTAATATCAACCAACATAACTCTATCAATACATTCTTTGGAATTGAATACAAAAATGGATTTATGAACACCTCACGATTAAATAAGCGAATCAATATGAAACAACCTCTACTTTAAATATTTTGATTAAGAATAGTTATAGCACGAGAAACTTGCTCTGAAAAAAAAAAACAAAATAAGAACATTATATCAGACAACACACGTTGACTGACAAACACATTTTTGCAGAATTTGTTAATTTTTCAATTCAAACAAAAAAAAATAAAACAATAAATAAAAAAACAAAAACAATTTTTTGTGTGCAGTTAAAAACAAAATCTGCTGAAATACTGACAGGTTTCATTATGACACTCACAAAATTGACGTGACAATTTACCTTAAAAAGAAGCAACACAACACAAACAAACAACTTAACTTAATTAACTTACAGTAAAATATGAAAAAAGACACTAAGTAGTAGTGTTTTTTTTTTTTTTTTGGTACTGATTTTTATCTTTGTATTTTGGTTTTTTGTTTTTTGTGTTTGTTTGATACTTTGTTTGTTGCTTAGTTGGAATTAGATTGAAAATAGCCAAAATAGTAAATTGAAAATCTAATGGAACCGTGTCAAAATAATTAGTAAAATTGTTCACGTGCCAAATGCAATAAAAATGTTTTAAAAATTGCCCAATATCATGTCAACATATAGCAACAACAACAACAACAACAACAACAACAACAACAGTGAACTTTATATGTGTAGGTTGAGTGAACACGACAGACAATAAAGATACTAATTCTTAAAATACAACTAAAAAAATAAAAGCCTAAACATGTTTGGCATAACAAAAAAAAAAAATAAAATTTGAAATAAAATAAAAATAAATTTCAAATGGAAATTTAATCCAATTAAATTTGTTGTGTGGCGCCAAAGACTTATGTCAATTTAATTTTATTAATTTTAATTTCATTATTTATTTTAATTTGTGTTTTGTGTGTATTTTTTTGGGTTTTGCAGGAAATCATTTTAAATTCGATTTTTTGTTTTTGTTATACACAATTTCCACATCACATTTCTTTCATATTGACAAAGTTATTTTATTAATATTTATTGACATAAGCAGCAAATCACTGATATACTTAGGAATAAAATAAAATAAAGAAATCAATCACTTTTTATTACAAATAACAAAATTGAAATGTTTAAAACATAAAATAATCAATAATCAAAATCAATAGATTAATTTAATTTATATTCAAATGTAAATTGAAATTTAAATTAAAATAAAATGTCAATTTTTATTTGTGGTTTATTATAAGAAAAGCTTCTTCTTTTTGTTTGTTTTTTGTTATTATTGTTTATTGTATTTTTTGTATTTATTCATTGATCATTGACAAGAAACTAACTGCAAACAAATACTAACCGAGAGACGACAGAAAGATAAATGGAAATAAGTTCATTTCGATGAAACATAAAACAAAGCACAACAAGATCAAAAGTTAAATGAAATTATAATAAATATGGCAAAAAAAAAAAAAAGAAAAAAAAAAACGAAGCAAACAGCGTGCGAAAAGACAAAAGATAAACGAGTTTTAGATTCATCCGAATTAAGTGTTTTATTTATTTATTATTTTTTTTTTTCGTATTTTTTGTTCATAAAAACGCGTTGACACACCTTAAAAGATACAACCTTAATAACAATAACAACAGCAACATCAGAAGAAATCATCTAATATAATGTTAAAATACAACAAATTTAACAAGACGGTTTTCACACAAATATTAGGTAGGTTGTTGATTAAAATCAATTCACTTTTATTCATTTGTTTTCAGGTACCGCACCTGATGATGATGGTGATGATTATGACGATGATACTTATAAGTATCTGATGTACTACATAATGAACTAATTAGATTTGATGACATTCTGGTATCCCTCTGCCAACTTTATAATACTGACTATCCTATCTTATATATCTTTTTCTTGAACAAACTTGTGAAGCTTTTTGTTGTGATCAGCAAACTTTCTTCTTTTACACTAAGTAGATAACATTTTTCTATAAAATATTAACAACTAATGCTTACAAATATTTAACATTCATATGACGATCGGTTACAAATATGTAAATGCGGACTATAGAAACAAAATTCAATGAATATTGTCTAACCCAATAGCAAAATTAAGACAGTTACTGCTCAGTAAATGATGACACATTGAATAATGTTATGGTTCTTCTTCCGATCAACTTCATACATACATCGCATGTCCTATCATGTCCCAGCCTAACCTTCTCTAAGTCAAAGTGCGAAGACGCTGCTTAATACGATCTTCATAAGAAACAAAATATAGCATTGGAAGCCTGATGACCAAAGGTTAGGGCGATATGCTGGATGTGATTTTTAGAGTAAGAGCCATCAATAAAATGCATGTAAACATTTGACATTCAGATGACGAAAATACACAACACAATGTAAAGAAAAGTAACTAATGGTACCAAACGCAATGACGCTTTGAAGGTGCTTCGTGCTTGAAGAGATCTTCATAAAGAAATGTTCCACCATTTGTCACAGACAATACACACAATAATTCAACTACAAAGTTCGCTTCAAACAACTTAGTATTCAATTTTAACATCCCAGAATTTTCTGGTTAACGAATTATCCAGAAGAAAATCCTGAACTGCGACTATATGAAATCATGATCTACAATTCTTCAACTCTAAACCTAGATGTTTCGATTGACACTTTGAATGCCTCCGATGGTTCTGTTGCGACAAAGATGATAAGGGAACAAAGTTCAATATAAAAATTATGCGAAAATATGATACTATAGAAGTTTCACACATAAAAACAATGATATGAATGAATGGTTAGTTTATTGTATAATTTTTGAATTCATATAATAGGAAGACAATTGGATATCAGTAAATTGGAATACAAAACATCTCCTATGCAAATTGTCAGTCTAGACTACATCATATAAGAAAGTCCAGACTATCCACTTAGCCCCAAAGTCTAAGTTTAAGCGAAATAAAATGTCAAAAGTCTCCATATAAAACAAAACGAGATTAGAAACTTTAAGCTTAGAAGTAGTCAAGTATGTTGCATTGCTAAATGTTATCGCTACTGTCAGATTACTATAACGTATTTTATAATTAATTTAATTTTATTGCTTTCTATTGCAAATAAATCGATAAATTTTGAAGTATATTTTTTAATTGTTGCTGATTTTTATGTAAATAAATTGTTGTTTTTATCATGTATTGAAATTAAAATACAAGTGGTGGCAGTTCATTAAATTTTCTCAACATAAACATACCAAATGAGCAATAATTTGTTAGACAAACTTAGATACAAAAAAAAAAAAAAAACAATAATACAATTGTAGAAATTTAACAAAATATCAATATTCAATTTGTTGCCACGCTTCAGGTAAAAACATTTTATATAATTAAAACTAATAAATAAATAATTGACTTTTAACCTTAAAATTAAAATTGATATTATTACTCGTACAACGAACATGACCTTTTTTATTTGAGTTTGAGTTCAATCGAACGAATTCAACTTATCTAAAATTCATAGCAAAAGCATATTAAATTCTAAATTTGATTGTTGTTGCCATTGTTAATGTTAATTGAACAAATAAACCATAAATTTATTTGTATTTTTTTAATTCAACAACAACAATCAACTCATTGTAAATCACTCCCACAATTTAGAAAAAAACAAATAATAATAATAAAATCACAATAAAAATAAAGAAAAACAAAAAGAAAAGAAAAACCTGTTCACATTCAAATATCTACAATATTATTGTTGTTATTCTGTTGTATTGTACTTAGTTTGTTTATTTTTATTTATTGATTGCATTTTGTTTATTTATTTAGTTAAATATTGTGAAACTGGTTTCGTTGCACTTGTGGCACATGAATGCACACAAAACAACACAATACAACATTGAATGCAATTTCAATTTCAATTGCAATATCAAAATATTGTATATAAATATATTATTATTATTATTATTGTTAGTAGTATTTTCTACAAAATTGACCTTTCTTTTTGTCTGAAATTTCTTTAAAAAGAATGGAAAGTCTTGAAACAACCTTAATTTCATTACGGAACATCTTAAACTATAAGAAGTTCAAAAAATCTCAAATGTTCATTATAACCTTGGTGAAAGTTGGATTTTCCAATAAGATATCGATCTAAAACTTTAACATTATTGACTACACATTTGTGAGATTCTAGAGATTTTTCCTTTTCTTATGCCATCAAAAATAGCAAATTTGCATAAAATATTCTCTTCAAATAAAATTACATGCGCGGAAATTAAGTCCGTGGTTAAATAAAGTCTTTTCAGACACTATATTTGGATGGATTTTCTTCCATACATGCCCTGCATAGTGTTACATATATGAATTATCTTAAAATCTTACTTTGACAAGCCTGAACTTTCCTCATGTTATATGCGGTTGTGATACGTCAAATTTGTATGGCTCAGAGCCAAATCGTGGTCACTATTTGGCTGTAGATGAGTCTGTCGCGTAAGCTAAAAAAATGTACTCCAATGCTGAAGAGTCTTCTAGAAGAATGGAAACGAATAACCGGCACTCAGATTGAAAACTAAGTCACTTTACTGTTCAGATGCTTGAAGGCAGTCATCGATGCCCGTAGAGGGTTAACCAAAAAATTATTTTAAAATATCTATTGCTTGAGTTCTTCTATTGAAATTAAAGTCCTATGTAGGCTTTTTGATTTTAAACAAAACTGCATGATTACTACATATAATCATAATTTGCTTTTGCAGTCGGCAGGGAGCAGATCTTTTTAACTGAACCTGTATCTTTTTTAACTTCTTTATCAGGCACACACCGAAACCCTGAATATTGCTTGTACCAAAATTGGCCCCCTCTTTTATGAATACATATTTATTTATTTGGTGGAAAATTACAAAATCGCATAGATTTTTTTTCATAGTTTTTGTTTATGATTTTAACAAACGAGTATTGAAATAAAATAAGCTTGTTGTATACAAAAAAAAAAAAAAAAAAATATCAGCAATAACAAAAATAATAAAATTAAAATTCCAAAACTGGCGCCAATTTTATTGTTATTTCAAGATCTTATAACAAAACCTTAAATAAAATGAAAAGTTTCAATAATTTTATTGTTATTGTTCCTCATTCGGTTTCCCGTGCGAAGAACATGAACACAACAAAATAGTGGAATTGAGAAGCAAAAGAGGAAAACGTCAAAAAACAACGAAACCATAAAAATGTAAAACTTGAAGACTCGATGAAAAATACAAAAAAGGTCAACATGTTTAGGGCGTGAATGATTACAAAAAATTAAAATAAAATATAATAAAACAAACAAAATAATAAAGTAAGGAAGTTGTTTTATGTTTAGTTTGTTTATTACAATATTTTTTTTTTTTTTTTATTATTCATGTTGCTTGCCGCTACTTACTGTAAAAGATCTCTGACGCGTGACTGAGCATAATTTCAATACAATGAAATAATAATCATTTCTAAAGCAACTCATTCACTCAGCCAACCCAAACTTACAGATTAGTGTAAAATGATTCAAATTTAAACAATAAATTCAAAAACATGTTCATATAAGAAAGTTTATAGTAAAGAAAACCATGCTTCGGGAACCCAACCGAGCTTGTTATATTTTGTATATGTTGGACCAGAAAATTTGACATTGCAACTTCTTAGAACCTTTTTATAATTTCTTACAACCACAGCATTTCTTTGAATACTAGAAGGGATAGTCCTTATAAAAAAGCAGCTTGCTTTGTACAATAAATTTAAAATAATAATTTGAAATGACAATTTAACTGACAAAGCCATATGGACCGATCGGATAAAAGTATCACGACAGCACTATCAATTACGTTAAATTAAGGAGCGAGGGTCAGAATAACTTCTTCGATCATGTGAAGCGACATATAAGTTGTAATATGGAAGTAAGAAGGTGGTACAAGCCGAAAGAATCTTGCTTGTCATCGCATCGGCACCGGGGTAGTTCCATCAATTCGACAGCCTTCGAGATGAGTAACAAATTCTAAAAGGCAGAGACAGAACAATGGGAAGGAATTATGACTTCCTGGGAAAAGTGGTGCGTGTTAATCGTCTGGCCAAGCACATCACAGGAAGCAGTGACGGTGATCTCAGTCAGTAGCCGCGAGTCTAAGCGGATATAGTAAAATATGTAGATCGAATGATCAAGAGTTGCCGGTGTTAAGGTGTTAAACAAGGAGCAGTGTACCCCTGGCAAGAGCAGCTGAGGAAAATGAGGAAGAGACAGGAGATTTGTGGGCGAAGTAGGAAAAAAAATAGTGAAGCTATTGAAAGAAAGATTCAAGCCGAAAGCAAATAGAATAAAAAATAAAAAAGTGGAAAAAAAGTGTATTTCTAGAACAATGTTAGTGATTCAATGCTTTATTGTTTTATCTTAATATGAACTTTAGATGCTACGCCATAAATAAATTAAGAAACTTTTACAAAATAAGGGGCTCAGGATCTTGTATTTTATCCTATCACCATATTTCATATAGGTATTCGTAAAGTCATACAAGTATAAAAAATGGGTAAACTCTCTCCATACTAACACAGTGTTAGGTTAGGTAAGAGGTGGTAGCCGGTACCAAGGCCAGAACACACAGGCCATTAAAGGTCCGGTTGTGATGCCATAGACACAGTAAGCCCTATTACCTTGAAATCAGGCGGTAAGCTTTTAGGAACCCTAAAAGGTAAGTAGTGTGTAAGTTTTGGAACCAAAATTAATATTTTATTGCATTTCAAATCAAATCTGAGAAAAGTTAAAACACTTTCATTGCACAAGTGCAACAAAGTTTTTGTTTTTTTTGGCAAAGAATAGGAAAGTACAACACAACTAACAGATTGCGCTTCATATATTACCACGACTTTATCTACCTATATGTACAATAGATAAAAGATAAAATAAATACAATTTGAAAAGCGCGGCGATGCAACAACATCAAAATGTTTGCAATTGAAAATGAAATATAAGAAAAATTAGAAAAACAACAATAACGAGCCTTTCACATTTTCTTTACCAATACAAATGAATAAATAACAAGAAACCACACACACGCACATAACTACCACACAAATACATTTAATTAAACATTGTATCTTTTCATCTATCTACCTAGTTGTTGTTGCTGTTGTTATTCTTGATTGTATCTAAAGCAAAATAAATGGCGTGCAACGAATCTGCTGTTGCGGCATAATTAATTCAATTTACCATAAAAACAACAGTAATAACGAAAACAATAATAATAATAGTATGTAATATTAGAACCTGTTTATTATATGAGAGTTTTTTGTTGTTTTGTTTTCCAATTTTATGTGTTCTACTTAATATAATCCACAAACTGCAAGTTAACATTATAACAAGAAGAAGGCATTAACTTCGGTTTCACAAAAAATACCACACATCTTTTATATCTAGAAAGTCTTTTGAATGATCCAGTAAAAGATCAAAATAGAGAGAAGAAAAGAAGGGAATATAAAGACACAAAGATGTAAGCATAGTTTAGTTGTTAATGTTGTTGTTATTAAGAGTCCTTCTAATACAACAAACTATGAAACAAAAAGCAACACTTCACTACAGAACAGTACGTGGCAAACAACAAAAGATACTTAAGATACTATTATAGTTACCCATAATTTCTACCTCATGTGCCTGCTCAATAATCTTATTTTCGGTCTTTTACGAGGATTTTAACATTTCATACTGTTGCTATTTAATAGTGATGTTTGTCCTTTGTTTTTAGTGTATTTAAAAAAATCGGCCACGGGAGGTTCCTTAACGAACTGGGGTTTGTATGCGGAGACCCCCTAGTGGCTCAATTTGGGTAATTCCAGCTAATGTCCAGCGCCTATATGAAAAACTTATAGTGTCTACATTTCAGTTCAATAGTGAAGATACAAAAAAGACTTTCTAATAAGAGCCTGAATATTAGTGGAGAGTTTGTATGGGAGGTATCCTCCCTAGTGGTCCGATTTGGTTGATTCCAATAAATCTACCGCGCCTACCTATATCAGAAACTTATAGTGTCTAAATTTCAGTTCAATAGACCAAAAAACAAAAAAGTTTTTCTAATAAGAACCTGAATTTTTTTGGGGTATAGAAGGTGCACTCCCTAGTGGTCCGAACAAACTGAAATTTCAACAGTATAAGTTTCAAATCCAGTTTTAGCAACCAAGCAAGATCAAGATCGTGGGTTACTGGATCGTATAATTCCCATAAATTTTTAAATATATTTTAGTTTTAGTATTTGTTGCTATTGCCCCGATAGAACTTGATATTCTGTCAAAATTTCAACTCTCTACCTATTACGGTTCATGAGATATGGCCCGAAGACGGACGGACAGTGTATCCTTAGTAGTAGGGTTCCGTTTGGTACCCTTCGTGTCCGGAACATTATAAATTGAAAAATATGAGTTTCGTGTGCTCATTAAGTATTATACATACTTGTATTTTTAGTCGAAACCAAGCGAAAGCTTGATAAATACTATGGGGACTGTGCACCATCAAAATTTCAACGGTTAAGAAGAGGTTTACGGACACACCAGTCAAAGCAGGGGACTTCTCCGGGTCAACGTGTATCAAAGAAAGCCAAAGTGGGTCTGTCGGCCAACAAGGCTATGGCGACAGGTTATTCGGATGTACGCGTTTGCATTCACATCGCATGCCATAAAAAAAGGAATATACATAATCATGGAGTTGTTGGACAAATTCGACTTTGATTTGAATTTTGCTTCAAATCAATTGCATATTGTGAAGAAAAAAATGCTTTTCCACTATGACAATACACGTGTGTAGTCACCATAATTTAATCTACAAAATTTTGTTCTTCTATCATTTTCTAAGGATTTTTTCCATCAAAGTAATAACGTCATATGTAGGCATATTCATAAATTAGAACAATCCTAATTATGAAAAGTTCTACTTGTATATGAAAATTCTAAATCAAATGTCATCGTGTGGAATCGTGCTTCAAACAAATTAAATTATTCAAATTCTTTCTATCCTGAGTTTTTGTTACATTTATTGGAAGCGAAGTTAATGTTCTCTCTGTGTTACTGTCTGTATTAATGTCAATGTTTCTGACTAATTAATATATCCAGTTAATAAACCACAAAAAAGATCTCTTCCTTTTTATTCTATGGCAACAAGTCAAAGTAGCTTTTATCGAAAATTGAGTTTTAACGTTATTATTATTCATCGCTTCCAAACAGGTATTTCCACTAAAGAAATACAGCATAGAAATATATTGTATTTATATCATTTTACTTTATAACTTAAGTGTTTTTAAACAGTAATTTATATATTAACATAAGTATCTTAAATGGAGATAGCTTTTTATAACATTGATTTCATTGATTTTCGACATAAGCTACTTTGACTTGTTGCCACAGCATTGTTTTATCTTCTTAATATAAAATTTTTAATTGAAAACAGTTCGGTGAATCTTAACATCAATTTGCAGAAAAAAAATAAATAAATAAATTTATAATTAAAACAAGAAAACAACAAGTAGCAGATTAAGTGAAAACGTCACTTTATGAAGAATTTAAAATATTTTATAAACTTTGTGATTGGCTGCCGGTTAATCTGTTTGTTTGTATTTCTAGTAAGGTTCTAGTGAGTTGTTGATCTACCACTCTACTACCATACAATCCGTTTTGTATATTTGATAAAAAAAATATATATGTACATACAAAGTATTATATGTAATTCATACTCAGACAACAAAACAGGAAAAAAAAAACATTAAAAACAATAACAATAAGAACAACAGAAGTAGACAGATAACTGCAAAATCGTCTAGACATGATAAACTATTTTCGAACAACAAAATCAACATCAACAACAGAATATTTAATTGTTTTCACCATCATTTGTTTATTTAATGAATAAATACTACAAAAAATTAATGTTATTATTTAAATTTATTCCTTTATTCATTTCTATTTTCAATTTCCTTTGCAAAAAAAATAAACAAATTGTATAACAACAAATGAAATCATTAGAAGTGTTGAATTTTTACCCTTTACGATAAATGGATAAATTAATTAATAGAAAGTTATATATTATTTATGAAAAAGTTCATTCTAGAAAGAGATTCGGTAGGGTACCATAATCAGGGATGAGTTTAATCTGTGCAAAACAAACTTTAACCCAAGTGATATTTGTCTGATTGAATTTAACTCCCAACAAAAATTTTGAAGTTACATTTCCGGATAGGGCAAAATGAGAATATTTATGATCAAAACCCGTTTGTGTGTGGTTAAATGAATACTGATGTTGGAGCAAGAGTTTGTGAGGAAAACCCTAGTAAATACTTCTGTAGCAGCACGGGGCAACAGAACTCAGTTTTTTATGCCAAAATTCATGCAATAGAACTAGAGAAGAACGATACTGTGCTACTTACTTTCAATAGGCACACATATGATAGCAAGACTGCACTACACGTTTGAAGCTTGATTGCGACTGATTAACGTCCGGAAAACTATATTTATGTTACTATAACTATGTTAATCTTATTTAGATACCAGGGCATCTTAAGAACGATGAGGCAAATTAATTCGCCAGAAAGAGATTTGAGCAGAGCATTTTTATTTGCCACTGTAAGGGCAGTACAATACATACATCCAACCCAAATTGCACTTTTAATTTGATGAATATCAGAATCTCGGAGAAATTGTAATTATGGGGCTTGTCACAATAGGCATTAATATTTAAATTTTCAGTTGTACCAATATCTTGAAAGATTCTACTTCTTCACTTCCTAGGCCAAACATAAATCAAACGATTTATAGGAAAGTAGTAGAAAAAAATTTAAAAATTCGACGAACCAGACTATCGATAGCTTAATCGTTTTTAATTCTTATTGTTTAGGTCAATTAATTTTGAATGAAGTTTGTGCCGAAATTGATTCAAGTGCCATTTTCTTAACAAATATATTTCTTGCAATTAATGTTTTTAATCAGTAGTGTGTTAACAATTTTGCTTTATGGTGCCAATTGAGGCCAACATTGTTTTAGGCTTCTTCTACTTTATAAGAAATAACAACTTTTATAATCTTAAAGAATGAATTTTTCACAATCATACATAATCAATTTTAGTATTCTAACTGCCTTACAGTGTCTAAAAGATCGTTCAGGTTGCTTATGGGACAAACATTTTAAGAATATAGAACCTATGAAAAATTTTTGAATTGAAAACCAAAGAATCAATTTAGAATACTAAATTATTAAATAACAAAAATGTTATTTCTTTGTACTTAACTTTAATTTGAAAGGTGATGACATTATTTCTTGGCCGTTTGTCAAAAACAAAAGTGTGGCCAAATCTCTTGATCCTACGATATACGAGTATGTATTTTGTTTGTTCTCTTTTGTTTTCTCTCTACCTAAATTTTATGATTAATGACTTGGTTCTTAAAAGAAACAAAAACAATTTTCTACTTACAATCTCAACAAACAATTGAATACATTATTATTATTATTTTAAGCATTGTATATATATATATATTAATGTTGACCAACCTCAATGAGTTCGTACTTTGTAAGTAACTTGACGACGATGAGTAGCGGTTGCCTGACAATTTGTCTGGCTTTCAATGCGTCGCTTTGTCTACTGATAAAGAACTCTTTCTTTATGCTGAATTAATGAAATGGAATATAACTGAGGCCAAAATGATATTGTATTTAATTATTAATTTCATACATTTAAATGTTTATATTGCCTTTAAGGGCCAACAACAGTAGCAAACAAGTGCGTCGTCGTCTTGTACAAAATTACAATAACAATAGGCAAAAATAAGCAAAAAATTTACGTAGATATTATTATTTTGATAACAAATGAATAACAAATATAATTATTGCTTATAATTCCATTTAGATATGAATTTATTGATAAGAAATTGTGAAATCTATACATATTATAAAACAAAGTCGCTTTTTTCCTTTAACCGCTTCAATCTTTAAAAATACGCAACCTATTTTGATGCGGTTTTTTTTAATAGATAGAGTGATTGAAGAGGAAGGTTTATATTTATAATAACATCCATTAAATAGTGCAGAAATACTGTTATTTTCACTATACATATACCTATATGCCTATCTTTAAAATTAATGTAGTAGGCATAGTGTTATAATTCATGGAAAAAGCATTTACTGTCACTACAATATTCCAGCTTCTCATTGTTTACACAACAAAGTTTCTTCAAATGAGATTTTAGATTTATTTTATTTAAGTCCGATTATTACTATCAAGAAATTAAAAAGTCATGTCTGGAAGACGTCGTCGTTCGAACATAGGTCGTAGTAAAGTGAATGCCAAAAGAGTACGTTCAGCAAGAGATGAAGAATCGTCAACGGAACGTGAGGCTCGCCTCAGTCAGCTTCGGGATAGATATAGAGCACTCAAAAAATAGTATTACCCAGCAAAACTCAAGAACGGCTAGACCAATTTTGATGGTTTTTGGTTTTTTGTTGTACTCATGGAGTTACAGGCACCCCTACCGGGGTAGCGCTGTTGTCCAAATATAGATAGTTTTATGCCATTTTTAAATTTTTTTTTTATTTGGTGCAAAATATACTGAACCTATTTTTTTTAAAAGAACAAATGATTCTTAAAGTTGCTTAGGTTATAATAGAATATTAAAATACATTGTAAATTATTAATTACACATTTTACAACAAAGCTTTTTATAAGAAACACCCAATTAACGCATAGAGGGTGTAGCAACGCACGCCGGTTAACGCTAGTATTTTATAAAAAGAAAAGATACAATGCATTTATAAAGTTAGTCACCTTTTCTTTATTAACTTCTTTCTTCAGTTCTTTCTAGATTAAGATTCAGTTTGTTTCCATGAATTTTATGATTTCAATTACATATATTTTCCATTCTGTCATAAGTATTTAGAGAAAAAGATCAATTAATTTTAAAATAGTCTTATTGAAACATGAAAAAACTATTGTATACAATGTTGTCAAGTAAATTGCTTAATTAATTAAAGAATTTTATTGAAAAATTGTCTTCATCTACATTTTCTAAAATGCATTTCGAAATAAGCAAGATTGTACAAGAGATAGAAACATATACATAAATGTCCTAAGATTCTTCCGCATTCATTTGTAATTCAAAAGTATTTCTATATTTAAAATTCAAAGCCATTTGGAATTAAACCAAAAACAAGAGAAATTTATATCAAAATAATTAGTCGAATTTATTGTAATATTTCTTATTCCTTCATAAAAAAAAATATATATATATATTTTGAAAACTTCTACATTGAGTATTCAATGTGGTTGAGAATATAAAAAGGTGAAATAGAAGCAAGCAGAGTAGAAAGTGAAGTGGAATACAGTAGAATTGAGTAAAGATTCTCAAAACGAAGCAATCGCATTGTTTATTTACTATTGTAATTAACGAAAAACGAATAAATCCCCAAAGGTTAAGACACATATTGTATTTAGGCATCATAATTGTATCATATTATACAATAGTATCATAGAAGACATTAAGAATCTATTAAGATCTACTATTTATTGTACTACTGTTTAGATATCAAATTGTAAAGTTCTCCACATCGTAGACATCTACATAGGTATGTATGCACTATGTACACACATTATATGGAAATGAATATATTTACGAAAGAAATGTTTGTCATATGTTTCTTTATAGAACAGTTTCTGAATATTGTCTTGATACTGACAAATTCGGACTCTTCATGTCGATTTTGGTTTTCAATCTCAATTAAATTAATTCCACAATCACTGGAATCTGCAGATGTTGTAGGTTTTGTTTTATCCAACTTTTAACTGATAAGCATGGAATTCATTTATCAATTTCATTCTGCTGGAGTTTTGGCTATATCGCATTGTGTTATGGCTGCAAACCTATTAAGACCAGACATTAAAGTTAGATTGTTAAAACTGATAATCAAATGAGACTGTGATCTGCCAATAAGACCTGACAAATGGGCTAGGCTAGGCAATTCCGCTATTGGAGAATTTGCATCAAAGACTTTATTGATTTGATACTTTAAGGAAGATCGTTTGAAAATCAGTCCAACTATTGTACTTTGTTTATCAATCTAACAACAACAAAAAAAAAAAAAATGTGACACAAAAACCAAGGAGAAACATAGAAAAGAAAATTGACAGTAAAAAGAAAAAAGAATCAATGCACATACCAATTAAAGGAAAATAATAATAATGAATATGTTAAACACATAAATATTGTATGTATCTAAATATAGAAACTTGTGGGAAGACTTCTTTCTGTATAGTTTGCATCTAAAATTGTACAAAAGAAGTTACATGAAACTAGTTTTATTTGTTTTGCTTATGTATACTTTTTACTACGATGTTTTCCCGATCTCACTTTAAATTCTCATACATATTATGGATCTGTTGCGTAAATAAAATTATACCTACAAATAAATACTTCATACATAAAAGAATTATTTGTTGTTGTTTGTGTTGTTGGTGTTATTATTGTTGTATTTACATATTTAATTTACCCAGAGTTTCTTTATAAACTAATTTTAGGCATTTGCCATGTGTATTTTTTTTTTTTATGGAATAGAAAATAATCCTATTCAAAAAATACAAAATATAGAAAAAAAAGTAGTGACTGCTGCTGCCTCAAGTTTGCGATTACCATGTGAATGTGTTTGTATGTGTTTGTTGATAAAGCAAGAGAACGAACGATGTTTGGGTCTGTTTTTCTATACAGTTCTACCGTAGTGAATATTGTATTATCATCACGCAGTGAAGAGTATTATAACTTTGTCATGAAGTTTGTAGTGGACAGAAGTAGTCATGGGAGACCCCATAAAGTGTATACTCGACAAGACGAATTGAATAAGGGATGTTTATCTGTCCGTCTGCATGCAAACTAGTCCCTCAGTTTTCGACCTCCCATACAAACCAACCATTTAAATTGAGGTTCTTATTAGAAAAGTTTATTTGTTTTTTGTACTATCGAATTGGAATTTGCACACTACAAGTTTCTGACCCATGTCCACCAACCGTGTAAATTTCAAGAACCTAGATTTACAGCATCATATAATTTCTATACAAACTTTTTTGTTTTTTTATGGATTTTCGAGACTATAAGTTTCTACCTCACATTCACCAATCATTTCAATAAACTAGGATAACTGGATCGTATAGCTCCCATACAAATATTTCGGTCTCAGTGTTGAAATGCAGTATGAATACTGAATAGATCCTAAACATAAGTCAAATTAATAAGGAAATACGGGTGCACGAAGAGGTTATCAACTTCAGCATAGCCGAAGTTAACCTTCTTTTTAGTTGTTTTAGTCTGATGTTAATAACATATGGAATCGTGTATCACAAGGGGAATCCAAACAACAATTGGCCTCGATTGAGTCGACTTTTGTCTCGCATGCCAAAATCGGTTGACATTCAGCAATGGGAGGGAGATTAATATATAGAGACTCTCTGCATGGGTACTTCTTTCATTACAATGGAAGTGAGCGAAGAGTATCCCAGTTTGGGTGAGACCAAAATTTTTAGCTTCTTTTTTGTTTTCGTCTTATTCGAAACGGCGATTTAATCAACAACAATAATATGATCCACCTCGATGTCGTTTGAACCAAAAAGACTTAAAAAAAACTAAAAAAAAAAAAAGAAATAATAAGAAGAAAAAAATACCAAAAAGAAAACAAAAACAATTCACTGTGATGACGTTATTTTTTTGGCATTTTGTTGTTTTCTTAGAGAAGATTGTTTTGTTTTAATTTTGTTTCAAATTTTATCAAATTAGTTCTATTTCTTTTTTTTTTTTTTTTTTTTTTTTTGTAAATAATTAGAACTAAAACTGTTAAATAAAAAATACAAACACACTGGTTCACTGTGTTTTTGTTATTGTTATCATCAAAACCTGTTGCAAAAAAAAAAAAAAAATACACTATTATAATAATTAAGTATAATTGTTTCAAATGTGATAATAAAAAATCTATATAATTGACCCACTTCTTAACAATATAAACAGCAATAACAACAACAACAAAGTCACCTAATAAACAAAATATGTCAATGAAATAATTAAAATAAAAGAAATTCAATCAGAAGCAATTAGCTTAACTTAAATACGACAAATTTCAATGGGAAAAATAATAAAACAAAAAAAATTTTTTTTTTTTTGAAGTTAATGATGGTGTCATTTTACTGAAATAAACAACAACTTCAAGCAAATATGTATATATAATTTATTATGTAATATAAGAAAAAAACAGTTGAGAAAAACAAAAACAAGGAAAGACATTAATTTCGACACACCGAAACTTACAGACCCCTTTAACATCTCCGAAGAATATCATGCTTTTTTAGAAATCAAAGTTTGATACATATTTGGGGTTGATATGGCTTTATTAATTCTTTGTATAATCGGATTAAAGTTTCAAAAATATATTATCATAGTTACATGTGTTAGTAGCCATTTTAAATAATTTTTATTAAAACAACCAAGGTCATATTGTTTTTTTTTTTTATGGTAATGACTACTCCATCCAGCAATCGGCAACTTATCTGTTGATACCCTTAAAATAAAGAATTTTTCCCACAGGTAATAAACAGACACACGATTAACACCCAATCAATTCATTAAGTCAATATTCAAAATACTTTTTGGGATCACAGTTCTATGCGTTACAAACATCACAAAACAGTGATAATGCCCTAGTATTATAACTACTATGGAAATAATACAAAAAAAAAAAAAAAAAAAAAAAAATTTGAAAACAAAAACAAGCAAAACAAAAAATATGCGCTTAAAATAATTCAATATGTTGTAAACAAAAAACAATCGACAAATGAAAATCAACATAATATGACCAAATCGTATAGTGATGATCAAAACAATAGGAATATATGATTTATTTAATGAAGTATTGCAATTATATAGCAAATATTTAAGGTTCTAACGGATTTTTCTTATAAGGAACAAATTTTTAAACTAAACAAATCTAAGAATTTTTCTACAAATTTTTGTGAGCCATGAATACATAAAATAATATTCGCTTTTAAAAATAATAAGTGGTTCAAAGAAAATTTAAGTAGCCTGTTAATTGAAACAAATACAGTTACGACAAATCGTAGCCGTCATCAGGCTGTGATAAAGGGTTAATGGATGAGCAAAGTAAGAATACGAATAGAAGGAAGAACCCCGCCATGGATTGAGCGGGAATTTCTCGAGTATCAGTATCTGGTCTACGTCTGGTACCTGCAAAATGCCCCTTTTAATCCTTCTAGCGATCTCGTGTGTTTTCGTTTTATGTTATTGTTAACTTAACTTTTAAATCAATACAAATTATTGTATATAAACTTTAGTTAGTCTTTTAATGTAAAACTCTCAGTTAATATGTAATTTTACTACTTTTTAATATATTCGATTTATGATACTCGTACATATATGATGATGCAACACATGCAATTTTGAATCTAACAAAATGTCCATTACTGTTCAGCATAAAACTCATTAGCATAAACAAATTTGTTTTTTTTCTTTTTGTCTGTTTTTCTGTAGAATTGGAATTATTTATGCGATTTCACAGATTGTACATATATTGTTTTTCTCGTATTGGCTACAAAAATATGTAAACAAAAAGAGAAAAGATTGACATTCTCACTTTTTTAAAACGATAAATAAGATGATGAGGAAAAGAAATAAATAAATTTAATTACAATACTTTTAATATGATTTCAAAATTGGAAAACAAGTAAAAACGTCAAGTCAATAAATTTACGCTAAACTAAGAATTAAGTAAGGCAATATTCCTTTAGTTTATATTCCTTTTTTATATTCCTTTTTTTTTTTTTTTGTTTACATTGACCAAACCGACAAAATCATATTGAAAGATTGATTTGGTTTGGTAGGTTAATTAGTTCGCTCAAACACTGGGAATTTGAAAGGGTCTAAGAAGAATGACTATAACAAGGAATACAGAAAAGAACGAAAGTTGCTTTGTTTAGAATTTAAATTATTATTCAATTTACAATCATCTAAAGTTATAGACTGACTTTTTTCAATCTTCACACTTATCACCAAGTGGGCTATAAACAAGGGAATTTGGTATTTTTTATATTAAAATTTAATAAAATAAATACAAATAAAATAAAATGTTATAAATTACTTAAATAAATAAATATAAATACGTCAAAAAAGAAAAAAAACCAATTGACGCATTTCGAGTATTTATGCGGACATTTGATGGAATTTTTTCTCTCTTCACATGAATACAAGAATTTTTACGATATACTTTTTATCCGCTCAGCAATTCAATAAATATTTGCTTGTATTTTTTTAACAACACGAAATTATGGCTACCAATCAAACATGCCCTTTGTGTAGTTTTGAAAAACATTTCCTAACTCCGTTGTCGGAACCAGGCGAATCAGACCACCCATACAAATCCAAATTCATATTAATATTCTCATAAGAAAATCTTTTTTGTTTTTCGTGCTAAGAAAATAAAATTTAGACACTATAAATGCTTGATCTATATTCACAAGCCATGTACATAACAAGACGCTAGGATTACTGGATCGTATAGCTCTCATACAAACCCATATTTAAATTCGTGTTCTTATTAGAAAAACTTTTTCGTTCTTTCTTTTATCGAACTGAAATTTGGCAACAATAAGTCTCATGTCCATCAATCATGTTAATTTTAACATCCTAGGATTACTGGATCATAGATCATAGCACCCATATAAACCCAGTTTCAAATTAATGTTCTGATTAGAAAAACTTTTTCGTTTTTTCCTTTATCGAGCTGAAGTTTGGACACTATTAAGTCTCTGACTCACCCTAGGATTACTGGATCGTATAGCTCCCACACAATCCACACTCCTCACAATCACTCCTGGCTCATAGCGAAAATGACACGGTGTTGCAACTGGCAAGTTATATGAAATTATGCAGAGATTGCAAGAGGTTTATTTTACAAAAATATTTCTGCTTGAATGTTGGATTTACTTTTATAAGCTAACATACATGTTTTACATTTTTTTTTTTTTGATAACTTTTTTGATATCATTCAAAGGTTTTATGACTTTTTATGAAAACGATGGGCGCGGAACAAGTTTTTCTCGTACGGTTCTGTATTTCAGAGCAGCTCTTCGGCTCTTTCTTCTTAGAAATTTACAATTTGAGATTCTGATTCACCTTATCTTCATGATCACCTGTTTGTATTACAGTCATTACTGAATGCTATTGTACTATAGTTTTAAGAATTTAATGTAAACTCAATCATCTAGTATAGTAAATAGTTCCGTTCATATAAATCGTTTATTAAAAACAATAACAAACTTTATAAGTAAATTATTAATTTACATATTAAATACTTGCAGAGTTTTAAATTCTTATGACAGAATCAACAATGTCATTGAGTATATGATTGTTAATCTTTAACTATACAGATAACATTAAGTTTTTAAACAACAAATACGAATTTAATAGATTTAAACTCAGAATTTATTGTTTACTTGACGTATGAGTAATTTAAATTGTCGTTCCTAACTTTTCTTTGTTGTACAAAAGATGTTTTTCATAAACATTTATCTATCTATATATTATAATTCATAATTGAAATATTGCAATTTAAATAATACAAACAAAAAAAAAACAATAAAGTGCAATTGCCTTTTTTCAATACACACATAAGTATTTACAAATAAATATCATACATTGGTTAGTTAAGTGGTTTATTGTTTATTATTATTTTTTATTTAACCACGTACATGACTTCATTTCTAGACAACTTTACTTTATTTTGTAGTCGTCGTTGTCGATGTTGTTTTGTTGGTGGTGTACATAAATAAAGTAATAAAAAAAATGTTTACGAGTTTATTTTTGTTTTGTTTTTCTAAAAATTTAGCCCAGAACTCAACAAGTGCATTTTATTTATAAATTCATTCATTTATTCAGTGTTTTTTTAACACTCTTCAAAATTGAAATAAATTCTTTTTATTTTTGTCCAGTTTTTATATTGTTATGTTTTTATGGATTCAATGCCTCAAGGAGAAGAGACAACAAATTTTATTGTTTTATTTTTGTGAGTTTGTATGCAATAAGAAAATATGTCAATGACACCATTTATGAAAAATATTCAAATGTGATACATATATTTTATGGATGAAATTAACTGATGAATATATGTAAATTTAAAGAAAAAAATGTATAGTAACTTCACTTACATCTTGAGAGATTTGTCCCATATCGGCGTAATAATCCACAGCCGAGAACATTTGATGTTTGATGTCTGAGTTTTGTTTGTTTGTATCTTTATTGTCTCTTCTGTATATCTTTCAATCTTTTTTTTTTCTGTTTTGTTATTTGAATTCTTCTTTGGTTGTAGTAGTTTCAGTAGTAGTAGTTGTTGTTGTTGTTGTTGTGGTGGTTATTATTGTTGCCAATTACCAGTTTCGGGCACAACCAAAAATCAGGAAATACCAAAAAGAAGAAGTAAAGAAAAGTACAGCAAAACTGCAACACTTTTAGCAACAATATAAAGATGGAACCAGCAGTGGACGCCTGAAGAGCGTCAGCCTGATACTGAGTCTGAGAGTCTGAATTAAAAGTCAAAACGAAAACCAACTCAAATTGTAGGCTCACACAGCAGCAGCATCAAATGTGGACCAACACACAGAGAGTATATGGTAAAAGCAGACGTCGTTTTGATTGAATCAGCCTCACTTACTGGAATCGACTCGACCGTATTAGTTGGTTTGTTCGTTGTTTGGTTGGTTGTTGCTTTAGATACAAACCAGATCTTTCACAAACAAAAAAAAAAAATAATATATATATTACACCAAAAACCAGACGAAGAAGAGAGACAGCAGAAATATGTTCAGGATTTAATGTAAACGAAAAACTTTTATTTGTTAAATCAATGTTGGGTCTCCGTTACTTGCTTTTGTTGCAAGAATTTTCACTCTCTTGCTTTTTTACTTTTCACTTTTCCTCTTGTTAATTTTCTTTTTCTTATGAATTTCGTCTCTTTATGTTTTCTTTTTTGTTTCTACTTTGCTCTATGCTTAACGCAAAATCTCCTTCCTTTCTTTGTTTAGTGATGTTTTTCCTGACTGGAACAGTTTCAACCGAGTCTTTCTGTGTGTTTGCCTAAACTCTTTGTTTAGGTCTATTAAAAAGTTGGCTTTCTTGTTATTGCTTTGTTGACCAAAAACAAGTCGATACAATTGATGATCACCGGTCGGTCAATTAAGATGAGGTCATGTCAATACAAATTTTCAATTCTCACTGACTGAATGAATTGACTCAGGTTTTTTTTTATCTATCTGACTTTCAACTTGACTTTTAATTATTCACAAAGATTTCAATTTCTCAGTTTTTTCTATATGTTTTCTTCTTTATCTTTAAGTTTATGTTCAGCCAAAAGGAGACGACAACGACGCTAAGAAGAAATATGTAATTATAGTCTTTCTTTTCCTCAATTTCCTCCTTTTATTTTCCTTTTCCCTTTATTTGATACTTGGTGATTGAATAAATATTCTTGGATTATGATTTAAACGTTTGAATGTGTAAATATTGCGTTTTATTTTGTTGTAGAATTTATTCAATTTTTGTTGTTCTTGGATTTGTTCAATTGAGTTTAACGTTGTTGTAATTGTCTCCTTCTGCTTGGTGTTGTTGTTGGTTTTCATTTGTATTTTGCCAACTTGAATTTATTATTGGTATTTAAATTAATTTTCCTTTTTTTTTTTTGTTTTATTAAATTTAGTTTTCCAAATTATATTTGATTTCCTTTTTTATTTTTTCGTTTTTTTGTTTTATCTACTCATTCACATTAATAAACTTTATGAAAATTTTGCTGAAATAGAAATAAAAAAATTTAAAAAAAAATAAATTAATAAATTGAAATGATAAGTTTCTTGTTTTCTTTTATTTAAACTAGCATTTGATTGTGCATTCGAAAAATTCAACAAATTAAACAATAAATTAAATTATCATCACATACAAACCAAATAATATTGAATAAAAACATTTTAATCTTGTATTGTATTTTATTGGGCAAGAATGAAGTACCGGAGTTTTACGTGCTCGCCTGTCTGTAAGAAGACTCAAGAACACGGTGCCAAGCACATGGATTGAACGTCAATCAACGTGTTCTTGGATAAATATCCGCAGGTACCAAATTAGAGTCATATTAAATTTGGAATATGACTCCCTCCTTGGTGGGGAGCGAGGCCCACCTTAAACCTCTGCTGCTCTCTGGGTCACAGCACCCGGTTGTATAACGCAACTCCACGTCTAGTTATTACTCTACCCGCATTTGGGTATTAAACCATAGCCACCACGATACTCCCACAAGGGGGCCGTACCCGCTGGCCCGGACGGAACAAGTTCCGTGAGCTCCTGACCACCCGTGGTACCAGAAAATAGCCTCTGGTCAGACTTCGTACCGAAAGGTACCACCAATTCGAACCCCAAAAAGTCCATGGGTTGGTGCCCATTATGTTTTCATTCATGTAGTAGCCAAGAAATCCAATTTATAGAGGATAACCTGGATCACAAATTATAAATGAAAATAATCTTCCCTCCAGGAATATGAGTTCTATACATAAAGATATAAAACTCAGAAGAATTTACCCGGAGGGGAACTATTGGGCAAGAATATAAGAATATAAATTTCTTTCAATAAAGAATGAAAAACCTTTCAACAAACAATTAATTTAAAACATAAACTGTTTATATCGAAACGCCAATCATAGAATATTGCATACTTGAATTACATAAAAGGGCGCAGAGAAGCTCTCAATCCTAAGAAGACGGTGAAAACCTTTATACATGATGGCTGTGATATTTTATGGAAAGTACTATGGACCAGAATTCTTATTTAGATGTTCTGCGATTCAAGAATACTTCTTATTTCAACACATCAACGAAGCATAGCACACTGAAAGCACATAAGGCACGAATATGCTGTTGGTTAATGCTTGAATATTTGGCACCTCATATCAAAGTCCTGTTTTGAATCTAATATAAGCAGCATACATAACATTTAGTAAGAGAAGAGAATCAGGCAAACAGATACATGTATAAAGCAAAGCAAATAAGTTAAGGATAAAAAGAGATTGAGCTACACAAGACTAAAAATTTAAATGAAAATTAAAGTCACTATTACTTTTGTGGAGACATATGCACATACATTGAATTACCAACATACAGATTAATACATGTAATATGGAGGGCTATGCAGAAAGACCAACGATATACTAAGAACGATTAACCTAAGAAGAACGATTAGACTAGTGTCTAATAATTAATTTAATTAAATTTCTTACAAGCAAAGGAAACACGTATTTTTGGTTTCTTCAATATACACACTAAGGACGAGGACAACAAACTGAAGTAAGTATCTCACTATCATTCTGATGAAGAATAAATTGGAAAAAGTCTAATTGAATGCAATACTCGGATAACAAAAATTGAAAAGAAAACTAAACAAGAATAAGACAAAAGTTAAGAAATTGTCCACTATTTTCCCAAAATTTAAATATTTTATATTTAGAAAAGAATTTCAATAAAAAGGCAAACACAACTAAAATTTTATAATTTCAATCATGAATACCCTTTTTTTGTGTTAGTATTATTATTATTATTATTATTATTATTATTATAAGTTTCATTTCAATCTAAATTTAGTTAAAAGCTCAAAATGTCGAGAAAGAATAAAATATTTTGAAAATGCTAAAATAAAATGCCAAGAACAATAACAAAAACAATATCAACAACAATAACAATGACTATAGCTACTACGTATGACAAGTCTTAGAGCAAAGTATAAATGTTTCTGTAGAATAATCAAAATTATGAACATGAACAAGGAACGTGACTTTTTTGTAGGCGTCCGCTGTCATTTGATTGTTCACTGCTTGCTTTGCTTTGCTTTGCTTTGCCTTGCTTTGTTCATTCAAAAGTAACTTAAGCAACTGAACAATATTATGGATGAGCTCGAAATATCAACAACAACGACATGAACATACTTGTACGTATGTAAGTTTAGCTTCCCCATTTGAAATTCATATTTTTGTGTATTTTGTATTTTTTAATAATAATTTTATTCTATTTTTTATTATTAAGTATATTTTTGCTCTAAATTCGAGCATTAAACGCTTCAAAGATTTCATCAAAGTGACTTTGTGACTTTTGTTATTGTGATGATTGAACTGAACTGAAGACAACCGACTGACTACTACTTACAATAAGAATCAATTATAAATAGTATCTATAACAATAACAACTATAAATAATAATGCCAACAACTCAGATGCGCAGTTGTATCTTGAGACCCGCACAGCTGCTTGTGCGGTTGTCGCCTTTAACGACCCCAACGACACCAAACTCAAATTAATGCCATTTTGCCTGTTGATTCGCTTGTGTATTGACAAACAGATGTGCGACTTTTAACCACAATAAACAAAAAAAAAAAAAAACTAGAAAGAAAAACAATATTGAATTTGATCGCTTGCTCATCTGTTTATTAGTTTATTGTATTGACTAACAATAAATTAAATCTACAGATTCTTTTGTATATTTTACTATACAAAAGACGCACACGTACATATAATCAAATTTTATGTTTAAATCGTTTTTAAATAGGCCAATTGCCTATGTAAGTGATTTTTAATTCTCAAATAATCTTTAATTTGGCTGTTTTAAAAAGGCTAGACCAGTGATTTTCAACCCATTTACAAAGACAATGTAGTTTGCTGAGGAATTTTTAAAAAAGTACCACCACTGAAAGAAAAGGAGTTCTTTCACCAACGACTTAATGATGATTCACCCCTTACACTTCTTCAGAACTGATTGCAAATGATACACAAAATCTAAAAAAAAAGACAAGGACATGAAAGTCTAGTTGCTATAACTTGAAAACTTGTCATAAAGTCCTAATATCACAGTGCCGAGCACAAAGTTTGATAAGCATCAATCAACGCCTCCATGGAGTTATATCCCCAAGGTACTAATTTTGAAGTCATACTTGTTTAGTCAAGGTGAAATGTTATAAATAATAAGAGAAAATGAAGTGTTTCCCTTAGTAAAAGGGCTTAGTAGGTGTAAATACCCAGAGAGCGGTGCCAGTGGTAGCCTTGGCTTTCGGTAAGATCTTCCATGATACTAACGTCGCAGGTTAACACTAAAGCTAAGAGTGGCCCAAACTAGGTATCGCAATGAACTGTAAAGCTTTTGGGTGAAATCGCCCCTATGGCGATCATCCTATCCTACACGAAATCTTCCGTGAATAACTTAATAAGAGTCTCTGTTTTTGGTTCTTGAAAACTGATGGAAAATCATACAAATATCCTAAAAAACAAACCCAATTTCTTATATCTTCGCAGTTAAGGAACCCAGATGGCATCACATAATAAATTCAGTTTTAATGTTCTATCAAATTTTTTAATTATTTAAAGTGTTCCATGATGCCAAAAGTTTAAGAGTCACTGGCCTTGACTATACAAATTTTTTTGTGCTTTTTTCCATTTTATGAGTAGGCACTTGGTCAAATTTATATTATACTTGTGTTAATTATTTATTCATTAGCTTCAATACTTTCAAATTAAATCTAAAGTAGAAGCTTTTTGTTGATTAAGGTCAATATTTCAATAACTTTAGTTGTAATCTTTATGACATCTTTTATTTACATTTGGACATTAACAAAGACCTTATCCTAGTCACTTACAATACATAGAAACATTAACCACTTAACTCAATAATTTAAATGACAATTAAGTGGTGCCACATACATTTGTAGTTAATGAAGTAATTCATCTACAAGTTGGAATTATGAAAATACAAGAAATATACAATAACATGAGAAGTTTAAAGAGCAAAGGGGATAAATTTCAAAGAAAAAAGTGCATAATGTTAATACAGTTAAATAGTATTTACTGAAATATAAAATCTTTTCATTAGTTTATTATAATTATAGACAATCACAAAACTTAACTAATTAAAGAAAAATATTGAAAATTAATGACTTACAAAAAGAAAATATTATAAGCAACAGACAAGAAGCACGAATCATCATCATATTGTATCTTGTAGAAGGTAAAAGCAAAATCATCATGTAAGAAATTTTTGTTTGGATTGAAAATATTAAGAAAATAAATTATGGTACACAAATTTCCATTTATTGTATTTTATAAACACACGCGCAGCGAAATTAAAATAAATATAAACAAAATTAAAATTTTATAATATTTTCCATTCACATTAAATTAAAATTTTTAAAATAAATTATAATCTTTTTTCACGATAACAAAGGAAAATGTACAACATTTTGCTATGAGATACAAAAATGAACTGTTAGCGTTAAGAATGAAATCACGCTGATATGCCTACGAAATTAAATCGAATCGCATCGAATAAAGAATCTCTGAAGTGTCCGATGCTTGGCATGGGATATATGAATGTTTACTCGTATGTATAAAAAAAAAAATGTTCCCACACTGATTATTCAGCAGCTTTAAAAACAACAATATAAACGAACTGATATTCAGGAACCAAAAGGTAGAACTTAGCAGCTGACGGCGATAACAACAAAATGCAAATTGAATTCTTTTTTAAAAGACTCATTTCTTTTCTTTTCAGTTCGTATTTGTTCTGTTCTTTTTTGTTTAGTATTAAGGAAAAGCAAACAAAATTTCTTGCATGCGATAAAAAGTGTATTTCCGAATACGTGTACGAGGCCATGCATGACAAAAGTATCTGTATCTATGAATGCATTGTTTGTGAAATGGATGCTAGTGGTAGTAGTAGTAGATAACTGATGCAATTTCAATATTCGATTGCAAAAACAGTCAAAGCACTACAACAACAACAACAACGGCCATTACACAAACAAAATATCGCTTCATTTTTAGGGTTCCGTACCCAAAGGGTACCAGACGGAACCCTATTGTAGAGACTTCGTTGTCCGTCCATCCTTGAGTCATATCTCATGAACCGTAATAGCTAGAGAGTTGAAATTTTCACAGAATGTGTAGTTCTATCCGAGCATCAACATACTAAAATATTTAAAATTTAAAGGAATTCCCAAACATGAAACATTTTGGTTTGTATGGCAACTATATGATCCAGTATCCCCACAATCTTGAATCTTGGTTGGTTGGTGGCTGTGGATTAGAAACTTATGCTGTCGATATTCGAAAAACTTTTTTGTTTGTTTTTACAGAAATTTAGACACAATAAGTTTTTAATATAGGCGCGGTACATTCTTTGGAATCAGTCAAATCAGACCACTAGGGAGAGTTCCTGTCATACCAACCCCAATCTGGTACGGAACCCTCCGTGTACGAGTCTGACTCGCACTTGGCCGATTTTCCCTTTGTTTCTGATAAGGATGAAACAAACAGATGTCGTATATCAGATACAAATAAACAGATCTATTGAAAGGAAATACAATGAAATTTGGAATAAGCCAATACATAAGTTTCTCAACCAATAAAATATCCATGGACCATAATAATACAACAAGAAATTTAATACATATAACATTTAATATAATAAAAGTATAGAATTGGAATGGCTGCTTGCCAAAAAGTCGAGTTCACCAGGAGTCTGACTGTCCATTATGATGTATAGTAGTTCCCAACCAATAATACATAAATGTGTCTATGTAACAACAACATAATATCAACTTAAGCAGAAGGATATGAGCCAAGAGGAGAGGACAGGATAGGACAGGATAGAATATCCCATGATTTCATTGGATGTTACGTACATATATGAAGCATATAGGAAATTTAGCCATAAGTCCCATTGCACAGTGACAGCCATAGGCCAAGAAGAGAAAAAAAAACAAAGTCCAATATAAATTTGTTTTGTTTGGATTATTACGGTTCATTTGGTCGATGAAGTGTGAGCTGCCTGACTGATGGTATGGTTCATATTAGAATATTAATAATTTTTTAAGAAAGTCTTCAAATTTGAAATTAAAGTGGATAGTGAAATGATTAAATGATTTTTTACTGCTGATCCAGATGTCCAAAATGTATTTCATCCAGAAGATGCAGAACTTTGTCCTCCGTCAAATTGTAAACGCTCCTCGGTACGTGCGTAATGATGTTATATCCAGGGAGCTGTAAATCCTCTCTGTCCGTGAGCAGATCAACCATCACACAAGCCGGTATAATGACCAGCTTAAGAGGCTTGTCAACAAATTAGCATCTTCTCTTGCCATAAACACCTTCACGATGAGGCTCAAGCGCTTTCACCCTGAAGACCTATGGTTACACGGATGCCAAAGAGGATGTCGGCGCCGTTTCTTAATGTAAAATATTGTCACATTAATTTTTGATAACCGTTAAGTCGGGGGCTGAATTTTTACCACTTAAAGAAATAAAAAATAAACAATATTTTGCAATTGTCGGTTTTTTTTTTTTTTTTACTATTATTTTAGTATGTCACTTAAAATTTTAGTTGTGTTCCGCCCCGAATCCCCTCATAATTTTTTGTTCCTAATATTAGTTCACGTCCATTGACTGTGGCAACATTTGGGAAGAATACAAAACTTTCAATCGGACTTTTGGAAAAAAATATATTAGATTTAGGAAATAAGCCTTCGATACTGCTAAGGCACTGATAGATCCATGAATCCATGATACTATCTTCCTCTATCTGTACATAAAATTTTAATACATGCTCCTGACGTCATAGAACACGCGTTAGCAGTATCGATTTTGGAGCTTTCCGAGGAAGCTGCTGGAGCTAAAAATAAAGATTCCAAAAATTTTATATTCCATCACTCGCGTAAAATTTCAGGTTTTTCAATGAATTCTAATTTGATAAATAGATTGTGTTTCATCATGGGACAAAGAAAATTACCATGCAAACAAAAACAAAAGTCAAGTTCAATGAAATTAGTTTTTGATTAAACACAACCTTAGGTAAAATTAGTTTTCCACTTAAAAACAAGAACAAATATCCATAATATTTTCTTATTGAAAGTTGATGGTGATAGTGGGTGTAAAAGCGTTGAACCACACCTATTTTTTTCATTCAATAATTCTATAATTTATATAAAGATGTAACCAAAGTTTCAAGCTGATATCTCGAATGGAAGTATTTTTTACCACTGCCTCCATACAAGCCCGACCACTGTGCACTGTAAAGCCTGAGAAAGGGTTGGGAACAAAATAAAATACCAATGAAAATACCAAATACTTCATCTGTTTCATTTTATTTTATTTATTTACTTTTTTTTTGCAATTCCTTTTTTAAATGTGCAAAAATAAAAAAAAATATATCATGTGAATGCTTGCATTTCTTTCACTCGTTACACATTTATTTTTATATTGTACTTAGATGAAAATAAACAAGCAAAAAGAAAAAAAAAAAAAACAAAAAAAAATAATGAAAAGGAAAAGCAAAGAAAATCACCTCTGAGTAATGCAACAAGTGAATTTCTATTTGTAGCATGTGACAAATTACGCACAACATCTGATGGAAACGAAACTAAACTACGAGTATGCACAATAAACGAAAGAAACTAAACTCAATTCAACTGAGCTGAACTACTCGTACTCGTACATACTTGTATGCATGTTAGTGAATGTACAAATGCAGCAAATGTAAAAGAAGAAACCACATACTTGTGTTCAGTCATTTAGCGATACACATATAAGTGTTTAGTATCTATGTAGTAGATCAAATAGTATAACTAATATGTAAAGATACATTTGATTCAGTAGACATTTTGTCGCTCGAGTGTTTCTTTCTGTATTTCTTTCTTTAAATGTAAGTTTTCCTTTTTATTTTATTTTCTTTTTTATTATAGCATAGAGAAGAAGAGAAGAGTGTTCAAAATGGATTTCACAATATCTTTTTTTCATATATGCAAAATATTCTAGTTCTTCTAAGTATTGTATTTTATATAAAACTTTCTTATATCTTTCGTGTCTCATTGAATATTTCCTTTTTAAAAGTTGTAATAATTAAAATCATATCATATTTAAATGTGAAAACCCATGTATATTTATATAATGACACATGTATCTGTATAATTATCACAAATTCTATATGCATTTGTTTTTATATCTTTTTTTTATTGTATCTATTATCAGTATTTAAATTTGTTTTCTGTTAATACAAATTGAAATTAAACTTTTATTTGCATCTAAATACATGTATTTTACTACTTATATCAGCAAATGCATTTATTTAAGTATTTTTTACTTAAACTTTTGTATATGTTTGTACTTAATTTGCGTTTGACATATTGACCGAATCAGGTTCATGGTTCACATTGTCATAACGAAACAATATCAAACATTTTTCGTCTTTTTATATAGACTATTCTAATCTACCCGGAGGTTTTTTCATTTGAATATTTTCAGAGTAAGCAACGTCTCATGGGCTGCCATACGCACTCAGATTCTATGGTTATTGGTTGCATTATCAAAAAGTTCAAAGATTGTAGGCTCTTAACGCTTCACACATTGTGGTGTGACATCACGCTCATGATTTGTAGTTACTTGTAATTGCTTTGTGCAAGAGTTAGGTTTTTGACCTGAATGAGTGTGGGCCACTTAATCAGAAAGTTGCAGCTGTGCTATGCGTAAACTTTGCTGACAGATTTTATGATTCTGACATACCTATAAATGTTTCAAGCAAGTGTATGTGAAAAAATAACAACAAACAGAATAGAGCAAAGAACTGCAATAAAGTGAAGTGACAAAGCAAAGCAAAGTAGGCAATGTTACTACTTCCAACGAGCTAAAATGAAAAAGTATCTGATTCTTTTAGACTAAAAAACTAGACACATGCATTCTCTTAAATTACTTTAATAAAACCAAAACAACATTCTCAACGACACCATAGCACATGTGAAAGTATTTTTTATGTGACGAAAAGGGACTTGTGTCATTATAGCTCGTATAACAGGATATTCAACAACTGTATACAAAGACAGATAAAGATTTTTATTTACGAGTGCAAGATTGTCTTATTTGTAGTCCAAACAACCAAACAATGACGCTACACAAACAGAAATCGCAAATAATAATGCACCAAAAGCGAACAGCGAAAATTTCGAAATTTGTTAGATTAGAGATATTCATATGTTCTTACCAATATGTAAAAATGATTAGATCTGTATCTCGACTATATTTTATGATAATTTGAAGTTTTATCTTTGATTTTAATACAAGATTTCCTATTTACTTATATAGAAACTATTCGGGGTAGTTGGAAATTATGTTTCGTTTTCAAAACAGTTACAAGAAATCGGTTAAGACATTGATAAATGGATGTAAGGCAATGTGTGACAGTAGAATGGCGTCGATGGCTTCAGTTAATTTCTGGGTCGTTACTTTGCTAAACTGGCGGAAACTTAAATATTTATAGTTTGACCATAATATGCAGTGCGGAGCAGCAAGTTTTCATATTTTTATTAAGATATGCTAATAGGAGAACAATAAAAAAATTGTAATCTCTTTTCTTTTTTCTTTTCCGGGGGTTTCCAAAAATTTGTTGGGGATATGGCAATAGAAATACACATACTGTGAAAATTTGACGTCTCTACCTAGTGCGGTTCATGAGATACAGTGAGTAAAAAAACGTGACGTTTTGTATTTTTTCACTCAAATTTTTAGTATAAATTTTTGCCTAACAACTCTAAAACTTTCTCTACAGTTTGTAACACCTATTTTTTGTTTTAAACTGTAAAAATATCATGGAAAAAAACTGGGTGCTTCAGTTTTGCCCGTCTCTGTCTGAACCAATAATTTAAGATTATATTTGTTTATTTGGTTAATTGTTTTTTTCTTGTTTTTCCTAAAATTATCATAAAAATTGCAATGAACATCTGATGTTTTTTCGCTTTGACTTGTACATATAAAAATAAATGCAAAATTTGAAAACTGCACACAGAGATACTTTAATCGATACTCACTTACATACACATGAATGTGTATGTTCGCTAGCATAAATACGAAAAATATAAAACGTTCGATTATAAATACAAAAATACATATAGAAAAAATAAAAATCGAGATCTAAAGGTGTGGTGAAGTGTGCGATGGTGTTTCGCTTGTTGGTGTCAAACTGTCTAACAAACATTCATTTCACTAAGGCAATTCTTTATATTCATTTTTATTTTTATATTTATTTTTTATTTGTATTTGTTTTTGCGCTTTTGTGTCATGCGATAAATGGAAAAGAAAAACAAAAAAAAAAACAAAAAATCACGGGTGAGAGAGATGCACATTGTGCGGAACATACAAACAAGTAAGTAAAGTATCTACGATCAAATAGCTCTTTTGTTGCAGTAGTCAAACGGATCATTGTTTTTGTATCTAATGTACTAAGTGTGCTGTCGTTGTTGTTGTTTTTGCTTTATTTGCGCTACTGTGCAGTAAACTTTGTTGTTGTTGTTGTTGTTGTTATCCAAATGAACGATCGTTCAATTGTTTATTATTTCACCAACACCATAACCTCACCCTCTCTTCTTGCACCCTCCTCTTCAGCATTGTTTTTGTCATCAGCTACATACATTCGTTGCCAACAAAACTGCTACTTATCACATTTTTCTCTATTTATACCTTTCACACTGTGTCATATGTGTAGGGTATTTATAATTTGCTTTGGTATTTGTAACTTATTTAAGAAGTAGAATAATGTAAGCATCACATGGACCTCGTCAGTCCTCGGCGATTAGAATGTACAATCTAATTTTATCCTATAGAGAATCAATACTCTACCTATCAGTCAGTCTGAGGTATGATCATAGACGTCTTATAATTTTCAAGATATTTTGCCAGATTCTTCTAATGGAAAACAAATTTTTCTATGGAATAGTATGTTTTTTTTTTTTTATTAATAATAATAATAAGAAAACTACAGAAAAATGTATAAAATAACAATTCTTAATCATATCATCAACATATCACATAGAGCATAGGTGCCAATGGCATTACATGCGGGATACAAAAAAATTAAGTAGTGTGCCTCACCCTCAAAAGCACAATATGAAAGTGAAACTTCTTTAGCGAAGTAAATCTAAAAATTTGAAAATGAAATGTGACGAAAATCAAAATGCGATGATGCTTCAATGCGCATTGTTTTGTGCGGGCTCGTCGGCAACGTAGAGAATGAAGGCTTATTCATGAGTAAGAGAAAGATATAAAATGCTTTACTGATTGTGTTTACTTTACGAAAAAACGTAATAAGTGGCCGAATGACCGAAAAATAAAATAAAATTTAAACAATATAACAGTACAATACTCTGTATTCTTGCTTGACCATCTACTTTAAAAGTTTCACTTCTATATTGTATTTGCCTAAATAGCTGCAATATAATAATAACACCGTCAAATTTTGATTTTCGTCACATTTCATTTTCATATTTTTTTTGGATTTACTCCCCTTCGCTCAAGAAGTTTCACTTCAAATATAATCTCAAAACATTAGAAAGAACTTTTGAAAATTTCATTATTTCCTAAGCCAAATTTTGAATAGAACAAAGAACTTCTTTATTTCCAAACCTAAAAATTCAAATGAAAAATTTGTCAGTTTTAGTTTAATTGAATAGAAAGAAGGGTATTAAATTTGAAGTGTTACTAAAGTAAAGTTTTTTCCAGTACGCGTTCATGTATGCGATTTTTGCTTGGCCTTTCTTCTATATATTTGATTTTTATGTTTGATTTTACTGTTTAGCTTTTCAATCTAAAAGTCTTTGTATCTACTCTGCCTCTGCTGTGTGTGAGTGTGTGTGTGTGAGTGTGTATGGATGTGTATGCTTGTTGCGAGTTCATTGACATAAAAATCCCATGTTTGTTTGTTTATTTGTTTATTTGATCATTGTTTTCTGTGTCGTTGCATATAAATTTGAAATTGTATCCGTAAGTCTTCTTGCATGAATTGCAAATACACAACACTACGTTTGTATCTTTGCCTGAATGTTAACTCAAGTGTTATCAATAACAACTGACTGACAAACTGATTGACTGAATGACTGAGTGTGAATGAAAGATTGACTGAATGACTGACTAAGCGTTTGATGAGTAATGCACACATTTCTCTTATGCAATACAAATTGTTTATAGAAAAAACAATTGCAGTTTTAAATTTATTTATACTACATATATATATATATATTTTTCTTTATATATATATATATATATATTCTTTTTTCTTGTATTTATTTATTGCTGCTGCACTTAAAACTTTCGCAGTCACCTCTTGAATTCCTCATTATTTATTTATTTTTTTTTGTTTTTGTTGTTTTCAAAATAAATGAAAAGCAGCACGAGAATTGCGTTCATGCCCAAAGCCATGGCAGTTCACTGCACTACACAGCATTGCATTGTATCTCATGGCAATTGCATTTAATGTTTGTATTTAGAACGTAACAGCGAAAACAACAGCAACAACAATGACAACTGACTTAGTTGCCAATTCAAAAGTTGCAGCAGCTGATAGTCATGCGTAAATATATATCTATGCAAACAACACTTGTATAATATGTATCTATTTAGATACTTTGTATATTGTGCAAATTTATCGGTAGATAGACTTGTATCTAGCTACATATTCTATCTACCAAAAGCAGCAGCAGCAGCAACAACACACACAACATTGCACAACATTTTGTTCTTTTTTTTTTTTTAATTTATTTTTGTATCTTGTTTAAGTTTTTTGGTTTTCGGGTGATTTTATTGTTTGAGACACGTCACATGCACAAAAAAATCGCATGCTTTCATTTGATTTGAAATTTATTTAGTTATTTGTTGCACATCTGTCCTAAAATCAAAAGAGCAACTTATTTTCAGTGAAATGCATTTATTTTTAATTTATTTCATTTGCTACAAAATACATGAAACAGAAAAAAAAAATACGAAAACATCTTAAATTGAATTTATTCGTATTTCTTGGTTTTATTGGCAGATTTAGATTAAAAAATAAAATGGGCATCAATGCGTCAGTCGAATATAAATATATTTTTTTTTTGTTGTATTTCATGATGAAATCAAATATTATCTTCTGTCTGTCTCACTGTATATTTAGTACCCTTTAAGCATATCAAGAAATATTAGATTCAAAACAAAAACTACAAATATCAATGACAATATTATATACTTTTACATATATATGATTATAAGATTTATTGATAAAATTTTGCTTACTTATATATAAACTATGATTTGAAATAAAATGAGAAATAAAAAGATTCTCTAACCATTGCCGATAGTAAGGAAAGCATAGGCTTTATGTAAGTCCATGCCCATGCCCATAAGATTAAAGACAAAAACTGAAGCTAAGAACAGTCCAAATTAGGTAATACAATGGTTGAACTCGACCTTCTAGCGAACAACTTGTCCATACTATCCTGACCTAAAGGAGTTGCTTACAAAATCTATCAATACTATGTTGGATTAATTTCAAATAGATTTAAGACATAAGAGGAAACGAAGCAGATATGGAAAATGGAAAAACTATTTGCATGCACAGCAAATTATCCTAAATCATCTATTTTTCACAAATTATACGTTTCATTTGCCAAAATGGCCAATACTGACTCTGCGTGAAAAGGCTATAAGTTTACCTTATTGTATAGTAGTGACAAAAATGCTTCAAAAGTATAATCAAACATTAAAAATGGCTTTCTTGTGCTTTTGCCAAATCTTATAACCTCCTTTTTAGAGCATAAACCTTCTCTTCAACTCAGCCGTACTTCTTATTTCTGACGAAAGCACGATCTGGTTAAGATCTGGGAATCGTATAGTACAATCCCAAGTGTTGACAGAGCTTGATAATAAGAATGAATCCTTGTTTATTCTTGAACTTACAAAAGTACTAAATGGAAGACTCTATAATACAATTCTACAATATAATATATACAGTTATATAAGACAGTTTATATGAAAAACCAACATTCCCTTCCTCCCTTGCCTATAACCACATTTCATTTCTTGTGAAATAAAGTTTCTCGACAATCAAAAATCTTAAAATTTTTCAATATAAAACAAAAACCTTTCGTTTTCATTTTCATTTCAAAAAGTAAAAACAACAAAAATTACAACAATTGACACATTTCAATTTCTCAAAATATCTCACTTCAAACTATTTGAATGCATCCCTTTTTGCATTAAATGTCAATCAAAACTGTCGAAACCAATATGTTTTCTAGTTTACCTAATGTGATGTGTAATTTATAGTAAAACCATTTATATGGCATATATATTTTACCTATAACGTTATATACTCGTACTATAGTTTATAATCGTACATATGTGTGTATGTTTGTAAATATGTTTTGGTGTGTTGGATCGAATAAGAAACAAGTCAAAACCTTATCTTTAATTATACCGAAACTTGCATACCTTTTATCAACCCTAGAAGAAGGGTATGAAAATCTAGAAAATATAATTTTAGAGTCTACAGCATTAGCAATACCATCCATATATTGGTACTATTGGTTTGATTATTTGATATAACATGTATTTGCCAAGTTTCATTTGAATATCTTACATAAAAGACAAAAGTTTCCCATACAAAAACTATCGGAACAAGATATTTTTCTTATCAGTAAAAGGCAATAGAAAAATTTCTATGCAGAATTCCATATCGCTAGATCAAAAAAGTATCGCTTTACTACTGTAATATTTTTTGCGAGAAAACGTTTTTCGTGAACAATCAAGTGTAATTTAATAGGAAAGAAATGAAACTTATTTTTTTTATGAATCGATTCCTTTATAAGGGGATCATTGTAATGATATTGCATTTATATAGTGAGGTGAGGCTGCAGATCCGGCGACTGAAATCCATGAAATGTCCTGGACACGACAGAATCAATGCTGATGTGGCCAAAGGCCTCCCTTGTAAGGGAATACTGTTTTTGGTAACTCTGTTAAATGCTATATTACGTGTCTGCTAATTCCCTACTCAGAGGAAGTGCGCATCGATCGTTCATGAGATATGATCTGTGGACGGACAGACGGACGGACGGACAACGAAGTCTCTGCAATAGGATTAATTAGTACAAAAAAAATCCAAATCCATCCAAATTTCCAATATTTCCGGTGGATTAATCAAAAATTTTCTTTCACATTCTTCTAAGTTGCTTTATAATGAAAATAACAAACAAAAATATCAACCAAATCGGTTAAGCCGTTCTCAAGAGATACGCTTACAAAGAAAAGCTATTTCATATTTTTTTCATATTCAACCACCTTGATGACGAAAGCGCGCAATGACAAAAACGCTCTTACATGCAACGTGCAGTTCTATAATTTCGGAATATATACATAAACTACTTGGCCATTTGACTTTTGATGCAAGAGATATATTAAAATTTTTGGCGACACTAAAAGCATTTGATTGTAACACAGCGTTAGATTTTGACATGACAATAGAACCTTTTTTAAAAACGAGCTGAAGGCCTCTGTCACTATTGCTCATATTACTAATTATAATCCTAGTTCCAATAAATAACTAAATAAATTTTATTATACCATTAAAACAATATTATAAAATAGAATATTTATTTACTAAATTATGTTTGCATATTAAGGTCTCAGTAACTAAATGTAACATGTTAAAACTTACCGTGATTATTTTATCTGAACGATGAATTGATGGAAATTCCAAAAATCTAAAATAAATCAGAATAAAAAAATTGAATTAATAATAGTTGAAAAAATAAATTTATAGTTAAAAAAAATATATAACACAAATGACAGTCACAAACAAATAGAAAACAAAAGTACAATATGTACATCCAAAACTAAAGTGCAGTATAATCTCCAGTGGGCGGACACCAACGGTTCCAATGAAATTGTACGCACACCGGAATGTATTTTGTTCTAAAAACATAACTAGATACACAAAAATATGTCCAGCCATGACAGTTGTCCACCTGGGAAGATAACCGCGACTATAGATTTTACTATATATAAATATACAACTTAGCATAGAATTGTTTTATAGGCGTCAAAACCATGACGAATAGAACACTAAAAATATTAATATTTAGAAAAAAAAAAAACTTCAAAGATATTTACTCATCATCATCTTAATCATTATGTTATGTTGTTTGTTAGTCTTGATTTCGTTACTTTTCGTATCAGTAAGATTGTTAATGTATAGTGCAATATATTGTTTTTATTACGAGAGATTTTGTTTTCTAATCAATTCGTAGATTTTACATTATGTACACTAGTCGGCATAAATATTTTGACAAGAATTTTGTATATGTTTCCCTTAATGGTGGTAAGCGAAAGCCGGAAGTCTTTTGACCAGAATAGATCATATGTCTGTCTGTGTAGATGGAAATCTTGATATTTTCAATAAAATGGAGAAATTGATTGATTTATTGTACAGTATGGATTCTTAAATAGAGTATTCAATCATTTTATTCAGTTATTTACTTTGTTGCCTGTGTAAACTATTTGAAAAGATATATTTTACATACAATTTAATTGGCCATTTGAACTAATTGTTAATTTTTGAAAAGAAAATGTTTTAAGTTTTTAACTTAAGAAGAGATCTTTTTGTCCCACAATTTTCTAAACATATTTTTTCAGTTTTATTGTCAAAAAATATCTACAAACATTTGACAAGATAATTTAGCTATTCAATCACATTCAATATATCATATATTTGATTAATATTATACATTTTGCATATCATAATATTCATTCCAACTACTGTATGATACTTACATATGTACTCGTATATACGAGTATGTGTACAGTTTAATCAGCAATTGATTATTTTACATCATAGAACATTGTCTTGGAAATCATTAAACTGTAGACATTTATACCATTCCCACTAATGTGAATTGCGAGTATTTTTACTTTGGGGTAATGTTGGTAACCCATAAAACTGTTCTTAGGAGAACCATAAAGTCGACTGGCTAAGCATAATCCATGCGTTTGTCTGCTACTAGTCATACTAATCTGTCAGTTGTTAAGCTTTCAAGCAGATATTTGACACAGATACTATATCAAAATTAGAGACCTATTTTATTATTTATTTATTTTTTTTTTGATAAACTATTATGTTAGAAATTAAATCTTTTATTTGAAAACAATTTGCACAGTTGTACAAGTAAATGTATGTTAACATCATTTTCTTTCTCCGTATGTATATACATAGGTATGACTACAGACCACTAACTCAATACTTTAACAGTAGAACTAAGTATTTAGTGGAGTATGTGAGTATGTTATGCATGGTTAAGACACTCATCTCTTATCAGAGGTAAGTTTACCTTCTTTTGATTTCATTTAATGAAAATTAATTTTATTCTATGAGTATTTAAAAAAAATGTCTGCCTATCTGTCTGTCTAAAATATAAGAAATAAAGAAAGAAACAAAAAAAACAAAATGTTTCCAAATGAAAAATAAAATTCATTATGTGTCTAGCTTTTTTCTGATAGCTTTTTGTTGTGCTTACAAGGCTTCATTGATAAGATTAGTAACACTAACACAATATTTTTTTAAATTTTTTTTTTTTTATATTTCGTCTACTTTTTCTTCTTCTCGTCATGTTTTTTATTATACATTATTTACTTTTGTCATACCCCTTGATTCTTTGCACTTATTTACTTCAGTAAATTTTATCATTTGCTATTGCTTTGTCTAAGAAAATATGTAGTTTCTTCTTTATTAGTCAAATTGTATTTAATTTGTTAAATAAACATTCTGGTAACATAAAAGAAGCGTGTGACTAGAGGACATGTGTTTTTTTTTTGTGTGTGAATAAATTTATTAATAAAATATCAAACAGTCAATCTAAAACAAATTGTACATAAAAAAATAACTCAATATTTCTATCACTAAAAACAACAATAAAATTAAATTAGAACAATTTCACATTATTCGTTTGAACTAAACAAAAAAAAAAAAAAAACAAATAAAAAATCTTCAATATTTTGGTAGGTGTGTGTATCAGTGGCAAGGCCATTCCAATATGAATTTACTTTATATCAACCGCGTCTCAATCAAGAATGGTTGGAAAATAAAGTTCCCTACTTCATTTCTTCAATAAAATGGAATTGAATTTCTTCATTTTGAAAAAAAACTAACATTAAACAAGATCAAAGTGTTAATGACCTCAAGTCAACATATCGCCAGGAATGACAGCACAATCCGGAGCCTCATATTTATGGAGATAAGTTTTTTAACCGACTAAAGGTTATAAATAAAGCAAAATGAGATCCTATCACGTATAAGTGAATGTATTCTAAAATTTAAAAGTATTTTCTATTATTTTAAGTTTTCTTCAATTAATTTAATTTAAGAATAACAAATGAAATAAAAATTTAGTTTGTTTTTAACAACATTGTACACATGTTAAGAAGATTAATCCAGTATAGGACTAACCATATCAAGGGCCCGGGGCAGCAAAACAAAATAATATCTTTGGTATGCTTAGAAATTTTCGAATTGAATTGAACCGTGGCTCAGTCAATTTATCGATCATACAACAACGAAGAAAACATAATTTTAAAAATTATATGTCCAATAAGTAAATATAAGTGAATACACACAAAACAAAAAATAAAATGAATTTGAATTTTGGTTTATATGGGAGCTATATGTTCCAGTAAGCCTAGGGTTTTGAAATTCACATGGTTGGTGGACATTTGTCAAAGACTTATAGTGTCTCAATTTTAGTTCGATCATGCATAAAACAAAAAAGTTTCTAATAAGAACATAAATTTGAATTTAGGGAGGTAGCACTTCCAGTGGTCCGATTCAGCTGGTTCCGACAAATGAAAGAAAAGAAAAATTCTTGCAAAATTTCGGCACTCTATGAAGGACTAGTTTGCATACATACAGACACACAGACGGACATGGCTTAATCAATTAGTCTTTTCGAACTGAGCAAGATTATATACTATTGTATGTATGTATACTTTAAGGAGTCTCTGATGTCTCCTTCTGCTGTTACAAACTTCATGATAAACTTACAATACTATTCACTGCGTGAAGAGTATAATGAGGGCGTACAAGTAAGTTAACCAAGTATCTGAGTGAATAAGTTAAGTTACAAAATGGATAAAAAGAGACTACATATTTAAGATAGAGAAAGAGTAAAAAATAGTGTTGTTGAGAGAGACCTTAAAAGAGGCAACATACTAAACTACACTACACAATGCAGTTCAACAAGTTCACTCACCTCGTTTTTCGTAGCCACAGTAAAATATAGTAAATGACTGCATTGTTGTTATTGTTGTTTTCACTGTCGTTACGTATGATGCACCCATGACTTGTAGGCATCATTATCTTCATTATCATCATCATTTTTTCAACATTATTTCATGAGTACCATAATTATTACTATGTACAATTAGTACCATAGAAAGTGTGCCTTACTTACTAATTAAAATGTCAAATGATTTCGGTTAATTTTTTGTGTTTATTTTTGCAAACATTTTCATATACATTACTCATACGCCATGTTGTCTTTTATATTATTATTATATTTTCTCAACGACAAGTTGAATTTGTGTTATACATATGATGCATTTATCTTATACTTTATATATATTTTTGTTGAACTTTTTTTGATTCCTTAAGTATAATCAACGAAAGATGAAGAAAAAAAAAAAGAAAAATGGTTGTTCGGTTGATGAAGAAAGTTTCGATCCTGTTTCTGTTTTGCAATAAAAAAGTTTATTTTCTTGAATTTTCATATATAATTTTCATAATTAAATAAGGCACACAATACATCACAGCGTGTGATTAATTTCAATTAAAATAAATAAATATTCCCCCTAACTAATTATTAAGTATACGCAACGCAACCAAAATCACAGGGAATGTCATAAAATTGCATAGCAACATCAAATACAAACAAAAAATAAAAAAATTATTTTGTTGCATAGCAACAATTTGTCTTTGCGTTTATATGAATTCGAGTCCAGCAACATGTTGAGTCAAAAAAAAAAAAAAAAGAGAAAAATTATATTCAAACTCAACAATAATAAACATAGTACGATGTACGAGCGTAGTCCCTGAAGTACATAACTAACATAACAAATGATATGCAAGCAACAGAATTTATCTTCATTTCTTAACATAGTCTCCATTAAATTACATTCACTTTTCCCAGCAATGTTCATTCAGTCACAAAAACCGCTCCAAAGCCATGTTTGCCATTTTTATTTCTTCGCCCTCATTAAAGGAACTTTTGTAGCGATGCTTCCTGGTAGTTTATTATGCGGTATATATTCCTTGACGATTTATATGAATTAATTTTATGTATTGTTACCATGCAGTAGTCAAATGATGGCGTGTGCATGCCACGTGTTTTCTTGGTTAGTTTAATTTTAAAAACATTTTGCAGAAGAATAACAGACCGATTCAACAATTTTTCAATGTATCGCAGAGATTTTTCGTCTTTCCTAGATGCGAGACCAATTTGTAATCATCAGGCGAGCAGGAAAAGTTTCGACCAATTTAGAAAGATTCTCTATCGCGTTTCACATCGATATAAAGAACACTGAGGCTACTTTACGAAATGTACCGGCCCAAGATTGAAATAACCCGAACAATTCCGAAACTTTTCCTGCACAAAGAATGTTGCTGGTATATCTTTGATTTTTATATATTGTGAAGCTATCAATCATACACTTCATCTCTTCAAATCTTATTCAACAAGGAGATTTTTATAAAGAGGGCTGATTCATTAAGACAATTACAAACTTTACTCTTTGGTTAAGATAACAAACCTTGAAGACATCATTGATTTCTAAACGCATACAAAAAGGACATGAGCCGTTTAAATATTTCTCGTGATAACATAGTCTTTTTTAAATTTTAAATGCATACAACATACATAGCACGCTTTTTTTTTTTGGTCTTTATGATGTATTTCTTGCTTGAAGATGATTTAACTTGACATCCTAATTAGAACATCTACAATCTTTAGTACTACCAAGAGACAATTAATAATATTTAACGGTCATTTTCGAAAATGTTAATGTTAACTGCAGTGAAACCTCGAGACAGGTACTTCTGGCATTACCCTCGGAGGGTAAAACAACGTTTTTACAATATGAAAAACGGGTTGCTTAGAAACAAATAAAATAGAGAAATGTAATGAAAAGAGAAATCAAAATTGCTGCATATACTACTTGAGTGTACCATATGAATTATTATATTCTGCACGGGAGAGAATAGTAATATAAGTTTGTCATGAAGTTTGTAACAGGCAAAAGGAACAAAAAAAACACATATAGTATGTATATTCGAATTGATTAGCCATGTCCGTCTGTCCGTCTGTATGTATGCAAACTAGTCCCTCAGTTTTGAGCTAGAGAGCTGAAATTTTGCAAGAACCTTTCTTTTTACCATAGGCAGTACATTTGTCGGAACCAGCCGAATCGGACCACTAGAAGGGGTACCTCCCATACAAACACACCAAAAAAAAACATGTTCTTATTAGAATAACTTATTTGATTTTTATCCTGGAACTTGGAGTCTATCAGTTTCCAATATAGGCACAGAACATTTGTTGGAACCAGCTCAATCGGAACACTAGGGAGGGGACCTCCCATACAAACCCACCATTAAAATTCATGTTCTTATTAGAAAAACTTTTCTGTTTTTTGTCCTATCGAATTGAAACTTTGACACTATCAGTTTCCAATACAGGCACAGAACAGGAATCGGCCGAATCGGACCACTAGGAGGGGTACCTCCCATACAAACCCATCATTAAAATTCATGTTCTTGTTAGAAAAACTTTTCTGTTTTTTGTCCTATCAAATTGAAACTTGGACACTATCAGTTTCCAATACAGGCACAGAACATTTGTTGGAATCAGCCGAATCGGACCACTAGGGAGGGTACCTCCCATACAAATACCGTGAAGAGTATTTCATCAGCGGCAAATTCGAAGATAACCTTCTTTCTAGTTTTTCTTTACAAATCTGAATGCGCAAAATAAAAAAAATATATATATAGCAAAAATTAGATAAATAAATATGTAAGTATATAAATATACATATATAGTATTTGTTGCTTTCTCATAGCAACACAAGCAACATTTTATATTTAATATGCAATGATTTCTTTATACTCAAGTGTGTGTATTTGTGTGTATGTTTGTTTACCTATGTGTGTGTGGTATGTGCATGTATATTGTTATTCATTGTGTTTTTTTGAATTTATTCTTTTTTTTCACTGGGAGCCACTTAAGTTTATTTTTCATTTTCTTCATTACAAATGATTTTTTTTTTGAGAGCACAAGCAATCAAAACGCCCAAGATAAACTGATTGATCGCTTAGCAACAAAAAAATAATAACCATGAAAACAACATGAATACTAAAGAAAATCAACAGTTATGGTTGTATTTAGATACATTCGTACATGTGTGTAAGGAATAAACAAAGATTAATTTCTTTAAATCTCATTTAATATATTTTTCTTTTATCAAACAAAGAAAAAAAAACCCCATTTATTACCCAAAGGCAGATAACCAGAGAAATGAAGCTAAGCCAATTGATAAACAATATACTTAGTATGTTAAAATCATAATTAAAATAATCATGTATGCTATATAATAAATACTATACATACTTACTGATAAGGTGTGTACGCACTTACAAGGTCATTCAAGGTGATCTACTCTCTTAAATTCTACCTATGTTTGTACTTATTCATGTTGTGTATGTATTTCTATACTAAAGTGCAACTTAAACCTTTTCTTTATTATTGAATAAGTTGTAAAATGTATACTAAGTATAAACTTGAATAAAAGCAAACAAAGTAGCCTAGAGTTATATTTTATATAATAAACTTCAAAGAAAATGTTACATTTTTTAACACGAAATTTTAATTAAAAGATGCTATGAAAATTTATGTATTAAAATAAAAGTATCCTATGTCCAAATGAAGAAAATTAACTTATGTCTGTGAAATGTTTGTAATCAATTGTGAGATGAAAGTCACCGACAATTCTTATTTAACAAAACATTGTATGGAAGTTTTCTTGAATTTGACTAAGACAGTGTACCTAAATTCCTTCGTTACTTATCGTTTTAATTTTTGTTTTTGCAAGGAAAGTGTAATTCGATTTACTTATTATACAACTAGCTACCCGCCTAATTTAGAAATTGTAGCTTTGAGAAGCCGCAATAAGTAAGAATAATGATTGATACAAATTTCCTACCAGAAATTGTAAAATACACAAATTATACAGTGGCAATAAAAGCTTTTCCCATAAATTATTAGAAATGAATGAAAATTAATTATATATTTTTATTGCCGAATTAGTTGTTTATCTACATATAAACCTTCCGGGATAAAATCTTTAAATGACAGTGGAAACCATATGAAAATCTGTTGCATGGCTTAGAAGTTATGCGTATCGGAACATACATAAATTTTGACTTTTCTTTGTACTATGTAATAATGATAATACATGCGTCATCTTACATCATCCATATAACATAAGTTCAGTATGTTTGTTAATATAAGTTTACATTCAGAACAAAGTCCGTTTTAACTAAACAGAATTTCGGAGAATTTAAACTCAAATAAATTATTTTCAAAAATAGGAAAACCTGTAAAGTTTATTAGTCCACAGTATTATAAATGGAACTGATTCTATGATGCCCTAAATTCTTGATATATGAATTTTAAAAATTTTTAAAAAGGCGCTTTGTTCCAAAGGGCAAATACTCAGGGGCCAAAATACAAACCTTGTAATAGTAATTTATAAATTTTTTGGCATATTGGAGATTTTATTTACTTTTACCTAAAGCCGAAAATATTTGGTATATTTGGATGCCGAAATTCAAAGCTCCTATTAATTAGAACACAACTCAGAGTATGTGAAAAGTATATAAAATTTGGTGAAACCGAATGTATGTAGAATAATATCTTCCATACTCATACATTCATATGTTTATCTATGCATCTAAAATAAATGAATATGGGAATCATTTGTTGTTGATTTTTTATGAGACCGCAGATGAGAAAATCAGAAACATGCAAACGAAGTGTTGCTTAATTTAGATTTTCGTGTGGTAGGTCAAGTGCCAATAAAGAAATCATTTTATGTTTAAAAACATAAAAAAAAAACCAAAAGTCAAAAAGAAAAGTTTAAAGCAAAAAAGAAATATAGTATTCATTTGTACAACGTGTACATACATACATTCTCAATTATATTGAAATGACTTTGAGCTTTTAGTACAGAATTCTCCATTAACAAAAAAAAAATAAACGAAATATCTTGAGCATCGACATTTTCTTTTTGCAGACAGTTTGTCGAATTGTGAAAGAAGATTGTGTTTCATGACATTTCATTATACTACAAGGTTAACTTAATAAAATCTTCTCAAGAGTAGTTCAATTGAATTAAGGGAAAATTTTGTTTATATGTATTTCTTGTTTCTACTTATATTCTGAAATGCAGAAAGTTTTCTTTTATATCAAAAGTCAAAGACACGCGCTCATTTGCCTCAAGAATCTTTAATAATAGAAAAATGTCTTGCTTAAATACTTTTCATATTGGTCGTTTGCGTATCAATGTCAAATACAGAAGATGATACAAAACAAGACAGCAGGATTAAGAAGTTGACCTAGACATTGCCTTCGGTGAATTAAATATTCAGATAAACCATTAGTTTTTAGTTCAATGGTCATTTGATCCAACGCAACGCAACCCAGACCAACCAAACCCAACCGAAATCAAGACACTGTAAAATTTTTTCTGTAGAATTCTTGCCATCGGCTGAAAACTAAAAAAAATTAGAGATATTTTGAAATTTTATTCACAACCTAAAATGTTTAAGTAAAGTTACTTATTGTGAACAACGGCATTTTATTAGAAATAAAATTAAATTAGGTTTTATCAAACATTACAAAATGTGTAATAAAATGATCCCTTAAATAAATATTGGGTAAGAGAGAATTCGTGTTGAATAAAAAAGATATCGATAGATAGATAAATTTTAAATGTGTATTTGTGTACTTAGGCTGCTTAATTTTTGGATTTAAATATGATAATTTTCATATCAAAAAGTATTTTTTATAATCATCGAATATCAAACATAAAAATGAATTTTAGTGTCAAGAAGGCCGTGTTTTTGATTATAAAGAGAATGGGCTTTTTAAAGATCCAAGAACAAAAATTTCTAGAACTGTTTCAAAATGATTCAACTAAGTATATAGGTGTTTTATCGAATATATACTTAAACAACTGTATTGTTAATCTGTTTTTGCTGCTCTCAATTTCGGAAGGCCCCAAATCTCCAATGACCAAAGACTTTGAATCGTGTTGAAGTCTATGCATTGCGCTGGTTACTCCTTCAAGTGAAGTGATGACTCTGATAGCTGATTCTAGAATATACGCTCAGTTTCGGTAGAGAAAGGAATCTATGTACTTAGCTGTGTAAAAATGACGAACGAGAAAATCCTTAATTTTTTGCGTTACTTTATATAAATTACACAGGTCTGCAAAAAAAAATTTTTGATTTCCTTCACTGGTTTCTCGATTGAGCATCCAACAGTAGTCGGCTAACATATTGACATCCCATCTTCCTTGGTAACGTCTCTCGATTTCACGGACATCCCATGTGACAGCAATTTTTTGTTCTTCAGCCTTGATCCTAGCAGTTCGGCTGCATCTTTTGAAAGTCCTAAGTCTCTTACTAGGTCGTTCAGCTCACTCTGAGAAAACAGTTGAGGTCCCTCGTCAACAGGAAAATACGGGCTAGATTCGTCCTGGGAAGCTGATGTGTCTGATTCTTCTGACTCACACAGGATATCATCTAAATTAGAAGGTGGCTGTGGAACTGGTATTTCAGGGCCATGGGGTACTGGACGAATAGCTGAATCAAGGTTAGGATAAAATATTTTCTTTTTATTTTTTGTATTAAATCCTTTTACATCTACTGTGCAGAAGTAGCAGTCGGTTGTATGACTTTTCTGTTCACGCCATATCATAGGGATGCCAAAATGAAACGAATTTTTCTTGCCCTTAAACCACAAGCGAAGATCTTCCTCACATCTAATACAATACAATACAATAATTATTGTATTGTATTGTATTCTTATGTCTTAATGCTAATCAAATATAAAGTCTTGTGTTTGTTGGAGGTTACACCTATCATACCTCATTCAGGGATGCATATATGTATATGTATATGTGTCGAGAATGCAAGGATACTTTATGCGAAATAACAGTAGTCAGATTTATAAATTAGAAGATAGCCGCCATAAAAACTGAAAAAATAAACAAATAGGCATGCATAGATAGAATAAAATGTCTACTGTGGCTTTTCTTTATCTCTTATCTTCAAGCTCTATACAAATGTACTACATAGTACATAAGTAGATAGATGTGATCGCCTTTTAATGATCTAGAAGCGTGAGTTTGGGATGAATTCATAAGATAAAAAAATGTTTTTAATCAAAACAACGATTTCAACTTACCGTAAGATGTCCAAAAAAAAAAAAACAATGCTAGCAACAATTAATTATTAACAGTACTTTACTGTGTATCTCTTTCCATATGTGTTGTTGTTGTTGTTGTTGTTGTTGTTGTTGGCTGTTGTGTTATGTGGTGTTGCATATGTAAATCGATACAACTGTAGTTTGATGTAAATGTTGTTTTTCCTTTTTTTGTTTTGTTTTTTTGCTTGCTTTCTTTTATCGTTGCTTGTCACTGATAACGATTTCTTTTTTCTTCTCCTTTATTTTATTTGTTACTACCTTTTTTAAATCGTTTTAATTTTAATAAATATTTCTTTTAATTGTTTTATTTTATGCACAAACACATTGAACAGAGAAAGTTCAAGAAGAAACAGAAATAAAATTAAAACGAATGGAAAAAAACAAGAAAAAAACGTTTGAGGAAAAAAGCTAAATGGGAAAACGCAGAAAATAAATATATTATTTTAATTATTTTCTTTTTTTAATTTTATTAATTCAATTTAAAAAAAAAAGCTATTTAATAGAAAACAAAATAAATAAATGAATAATTTTTACAAGTCACGAATTTGTTTTTGTACAAAAATATTTATAAGTAGATGACGATTATTATGTTATTTGTGAAAAACAACATGATTTGCATTAAATTTTGAAAATAATATTTAATTTTAATTTAATATTATTTTTTTGCAATAAAAATAAAATAAAGTTAAAAATATTATAAAATAAATTGAAATGACAGAAATAATTTAATATTTAAAATGAAAACAGTAAACAGCTACCGGCAAATGTTATTTATTTATTTATTTTTTTATCACCCAATTTATTCTTCAATTGTCACTTATTAAGTTAATTAATTTAATTGGTTTTTAAGCAAACATTTTTTTAGTAGTTTTCCATCCAATAATGTACATTTTTTATTATTTTCGCCTTCTTTTCTTCTCTTTTCTTCTAAAATTGTTAATGTATTTGATTTTTATTATTTCTTTTTTCATACACACAACAAAATAAATGCAGTAACAAAGAGGAAAGTGAATTTAAATTGACGAAAACACAAAAATTCACATAAATTTAAATTTAAAAAATGAGCCAAAAACAAAACAAAAACAAAACGACCAATATACAAGCATATCGGAGCACAAAAACTATACACAAATCGTGATCTATCTCCTGTTCAAGTTAATAGTCAATCAATGGCATCATTTGAGTCTGATCTTCTTTAAATTTCAAGGTTTTCCAATTTTTTCTGAACTCAAATGATTTTTGCTGAACGGCAATAAAAAATAAATCCCTTTTCTTGATCGCACGAGAGAAATATTTTTTTTCCAAACCGATCTCATTAATTAATTCAAAATTGAAATCGAATTATGTATTAATATTATTTAAAACGATTTACATGCAAAAGAATATTTGAACTTTCGTAGACGGCCGAAAATATAAACGCCGTGCGCAGTTGTGCTTTCTTTAATTGTCATTCGCCGAGTAAAAAGTGGCGAGTATCCGATTTTGATTTTCACAGCAGCAACGAGTCAACTTTAGCAACAACAATAACATCAGCAGCAGCAGCGGACCGAAGTGAATACGAATGAAAAACGACTACGACAACAAGTGCTATCAGCAACAATAACAACATACACAATAAGAACGTCTATAGACAGTTTCATTATTATTGTAGTTGCTGCTGATGTTGTTGTTGTTATAGCAGCTAGTTGTTGCTAACGTAGAGAGAAACAAACCTACGAGCAACAAACGAACGCATGAGCTTTGTTGTTGCCATGACCAACAAGTTAGCACACAGCTGAGACTATAACAACAGCAACAAAATAACAAGCAAAACACCATAAATATTATGTGAGTAGCCTATGCCTTCAATACCCTCCTATATGTATTATATGCATGTTCACAATACAATGACAGCATTGATTGATTTTCATTTTTGAGAATCTCCAGTACATACTCGTAGCTAAATTACCAATCAGTGTACATCTATCTATTGTACCTTACTTTTTATTAAATGAATTAATGAATAAATAAAGTAAAGTTTATCGAAATCTGCCTATCAGAATTTGTTTGTTGCCATTTTCCTTTAATCTCTTCACTTAGAATAAGGGTATATAAACATTTGCTAACTTAATCATTGCTAAATAAACATACATACATACATACATATGTACGAGTATGTATGCGCTTAATGTCTACTTGAAAACGAAAAGAAAAACAAAATAGTAAACAAAAAACAAACAAGCTCTCCAGATGATTGACTGTTTAACTTAATCAAGCAAATCCACAGCAGAAGAACTCCTCCCCACTATAGCAACAAAATCTCCTTAAAGCCAAACAATGCAAGCAAAACTGTTTTGAACATGTTTGCTTGAAGCAAAAAGTTGTTATTGTTTACCAGATCGACGACTTAACTCAGCTCAACTGAACTCAACTCAACTTAGCCACTCAGCACTTGGCTCAGTGTCAGTCTCTCTCTCATTTGCAATTATCAACAGTTTATCGTCTTCGTTTACTGTTCTTGCTGTTTTTTGTTTTTCTGTGGTTGTTATTTAAAGCCTACAATGATTCTAGTGCAAACTAAACTGCAATAAAAAAGCAACAAAGTAAACAGCATTGTTTTTTCTGTGCTTTTTGTTTTTGTTTTATACATTCGCCAAGTTGGTGTAAGCATTTGTTTTTGAGTGTGGGAGATAAGCAAAGAAAAGTGGAGAACAGAACAGAACACAACAGAATAAAACAGAATACCTCGTAAAAAGAAAAGAGTTGTGATGTTGTTCGTCTTGTTGCTTAACTAAAGCTAAACTATGAAAACAAAGCCCCCAACTTGATGTGTTGTTCTTCGTCTGTCCTTCTGTCTCGCCGTCATCTTAGACAATAAAAATATGTAGACTATTTGTGTGTATATTATGTATACTATAGACATACATATGTCGTTCTAAAGTGCAAAGTCCTGATCATGATCGTTTTAGTGTATGCGTAAATTTTGCATAAAAAAGAATTAGAAAAACTAGATTATATTTTCTTTCCATTTCTTATCATCACTACAAGCTGATAACACAAATACAATTAAAGACGCAAAAGACTATAAACATACATTTGCTAAATTGATTTTATATATGTACATACATAAGTACAATCATATTTCTACATATGGTAACTGCCTTCTTTTTGCCTTTGTTTTGTTTTTGTAATAAATCTTTTCATACAAACACGTACACACATCAAATTGATAAGCTTACAATTATTGATAAGCATTGACCGATATACAAACATACACACAGATATACACACGTATGTACATTTATGTAAGTATTCCCTCTCGCAATGAACCACGACAAAAACAAGTTGACAACTTTTCCAAAGTGTGTATGACAAAAATCAAATGCATCATAGAAAATTACTTTAAACAAACGTTTTTCAATTTTTTTTTTCTATAAATCTTTGACAAAATCCCATCACATATGGCCCGAAAACGAAATGAGTGTATAAGTACATCTAACCAACCCACCAACCCACCAACCCATTGATGTCAGCCATACGTTTAACCGACCATTACAGTTCTTTAGGTTTCACAATACAATATACTCGTAAATAATATTGTATCCCTATCACCTGTTGGGGTTGACTCATTGAGTGGGTGATTTGGGTGAGTGGATGGGTGGTTGGTTGGTTGTTCTCTCGCTTCATTGCATTTCGAAGACCGGGTGAAAAACATTGACGACATTGAGCCGATAAGCTGAGGCACAAATTGCCCATAAGAAGATTTGCTTTCAGTGTCGCCGGGCCAGACATGCTTCCCTCTTAATGCTTCTTTTTTAATACATTTTTACGTTTATTTCGTAAACGTTGCTAAATACTTTCGTGTGGTTCTGAAATAAAGGTAATTAAACAGAACTTACTGTGTTTTTGTATGGCTCGGCTGTGACTAAAAATTGGACGATTGGCTAGATAAAATTGTAGTGGGTTTGATTGGATTGCATGCATGCATGCCTGTTGTCATGGGGAATAAAGATATCTCATCTCTGACATTTGTCATTTGACTTTTATATGTATTTAGATACACACATATGTACATACTCGTATATGATTGATAAAATAAACAGATTGTCAACTTTTTTACGTGGCTGGCGGATTGTGCGTAAGCAAGCTTGCTCGCTCAATATTTCTCTTGGCTTGGAATGGGTTCGAAAACGAGCTGGAAATCGGCTCGGACTTGATCAGCTCAAACTTAAAAGGCTCGAATCTGAAAAGGAATGATTTTACGAGTCATGCCACAAGTTATCTCGTTTGCCATTTTGTAAACTAATGCTAAGTTCGAAGGTCTATAACGCGAGAGTCACTGGACCGACTTGGTATAGCTGAATTATTGTATTTATGAAAAATTTTGTAGGAATTACGTTTTTTTTCAACAAATACAAATTCTGTTACTTTGAAATGATCTTTGGTCCAATTTGAAGAAATAAAAACTTTTCCAATAAAGCAAATCCGACATTCAATCAAAGATTATATACTACAATACTATGGTATGTAGTAAATAGTACTCGTAAATACAAGAAACCTCGTACGATGTTGCACTATTCTTCTAATGTAATGCAATGTGTCATCAATAATTTATAGAAAATATTGATTAGAAATTAGCACAGTTTATAAGAAGTGTCTCTTTTCTATTTAGTATTCCACAAATGTTGCTGCAAAATAAATGCTTCTATTACAATCTACATTGATTATGTGAGAATGTCTAACCAAGTTTGTTATTAATTCAGTGTTTCTCCAACATGTTTTATAAAAACTTGGATAAAATTATTCTCATGGGAACAAAAATGTATTATTCTTAGAAAAAGAGGCAATTAATCGATAATATAATCAATTTGCATTGGTTTAAAATATAACGTCTTCAAGTAAATGAGAGTAAAAATCCCTCAACAATTTGCCAATCACATTGAATGTTAACACGGGAAATTCTTAGCCGCTTGGAGGGAAATGCTAAATATTTAAAATAATTTATTTTAACTTAGTAAAATCTTTGCTCAGAATAATTTTGTAACTTTGTCCCGTTCTTTTATTGTTTGGAGCCAATCAATAATCATTTTGAAAAATGATTCAAGTTGAATTGTTTGCCGGTTCAATTGAAATGTTTCCTTTTTATGTATTTCCAATGATTTTGCAACATTAAAATGGGGTGAATTACTTATTGATTATGCTTTAAAAAATCCATTTCCAAATCTTAATGAAAATCTCAATTGTTTTTGAGCCTATCAATATTTAATGTGAACTCCACGCACACACACACAATTTGACCAGTGCTGCCAGGTTGCATAAGAAAAAATCAGCAGAGCTGACAGCTCTTGTTTGATGAAAGCATAAAACCTGGTAACAATTGTTGAATGGAAGAATTGGGTATATCGGGTGCATAGGACGAAAATTTATTTTAAGGATATTGTAAATGGCGCCGACAAAAGGGAATCGCGCTTTAAATAAGCGCCGCAAAGAGCGTTCGATTGAAGCTCTTATGCAGAAATATGTGAATTGGGATTTTGCAAAGTACTTGATTTTCGAACCGGCTGCTTTGCCAATTGTCAGTGTGCTGATTATATTGGCCGAATTAGTTATCAATTTCATTATCATTCAACGAGTGCCATATACAGAAATTGATTGGATTGCTTATATGCAAGAGTGTGAAGGATTTCTAAATGGAACAACCAACTATGCTCAGCTGCGCGGTAAGTTCCAAGTTTATTTTTGGATGATTTTGTTGTAGCTGTTTGTTGTTTTGTTGCTTCGTCCCCGAGGCAACATTAGTATTTATACTTCATAGTTGTGTGTGTGTGTGTATGGCTGTGTGCTCGTGACCATAATAACTAAGAAATCCAGCTTTGAAGAGAATAAGAAAATGTATTCGCAATTTGGCTTAGTTTTCTTCCATGAATTGTATTTTTGGAATCAGTTATGTTTTTATCATTAACATATAATAAATCTATTATGTATTTAAGCCAATATGGTAATAATACGCAACTAAAGAAATATCTAACAAAATAGCGTAATAGATCAGATAAACATTGATTTAATTTTATTTAAAAATCCTTCCTTTGCCGACGGCTTTGCCTCCTTCTCGCTTTTAGGTTCCTCCTGGTTCGTTTGTTCTGACTTTGTCTTTGCTTGTGTTTCCGTCTGCTGATCCGGCGCTTGTGTCGTCTTTATATTGTCTCGACTCTTGACTCCTGTGCTGCAACGAATAACAAAATGTTAAGTGGTTGTCAATTTAAATTTCATTCTAGCTTCATATTTAACATCTAAATAATGTTATAAAAAAGTCTGTATTTACGTTGATTTTTTCTTGCCATCTTTCGTATGTGTTATGCCACGAATTTGGCCAGGTGTGTCTGTCTCCAATTCTGCATACGCCTCCACCAGTGCTCGTTGCTCTTTACTAAGAGTTTTAGGTACGTCCACTTTAATTGAAACATAATGATCGCCATGTCCATGCGCATTGACGCGTTTCAAACCTTTGCCTCGTAGAAACACCTTCTGGTGTGATGAAGTGCCTGGTTCAATGTTAATCCAGTGATCTTCGTACACACCTTGGGCACGCACCGTACCACCTAAGAGTGCCTGTGCCACAGAGATTTTTACGTCACTGTGAATATCGGCACCATCACGTCGGAAATTATCACTTTTTTCAACTCTAAATGTGATAAAGAGTTCCTTCTTTCCCACTTGCATACGAACGGTTTGCCCATTTTCGATACCTGCCGGCACTGGCACTGTAACCTTACGACGTTGTATTGTTTGGCCCTTGCCTTCGCACTCGGCGCATGGATATTTGATATATTGGCGTGTACCCTGACAGTAGCGACAAGTTGACCGCATTACAAAAGGTCCTGTCGAAATTGTTTCGAAGCCTGTTCCATTACAATAATGACATTTTCCAGGTTTGGTACCAGGCTCACACTTGGACCCAGCGCACTTGGCGCAAGTATCAACAACATTTATATTTACATCTTTGTTTATACCGCGAGCCGCCTGAGAGAATGTCAAGTCCATCACAAGTTCCTGAGACTGACCAAAGCCAAATTTCGAGTCTGCAAAATCATCAAAACTATTTGTACGAAAATTTCCTTCCCCAAAAATCTTGCGAAACAACTCCTCAGGGTCAATAGTTGAGCGAAATTGCCAATTTTGCGAAAAACCTTCTGGTCCAAAGCCGCCACTGCCTCCGCCGCCTGCACCGAAACCACCATGCCCAGCACGTCCCATATTCTCTGCCGTCTGGCCGTAAGTATCATACTCACGGCGTTTCTGATCATCACTCAGTACTTCATATGCCTCAGAAACTTCCTGGAACTTTTTGCTTGAGTCGGGATCGTCTTTGTTAGTGTCCGGGTGGTACTTTTTAGCCAATTGGTAATAGGCTTTTTTAATGTCTTTGGAAGAAGCGTTTTTCGCTACACCCAGTGTCTTGTAATAGTCTTTTGATGCATCCAAACGATTTGTGGTGTGTATGCTACGCATTTGCTGCGCTGCCACCAATACCGGACTCGAGCTTATCAAAAGCGGCTGCCGCTTTTGTTCTCCAAATTCACGAATACTATTGAAACTGCAGATTGTTCGAGATTTGATGCCATATAGTGTCGCCGCTGACGGCTTAACCCGGAGATGTGAACAATAACGTTGGCATGTCTTGGTTGGAATTTGTGTAATCACACGTAAATTTATACTTTTACACGAAATCATTTTTATATTTTTAGCTAATAGTAACATGCCGTAACCTCCATGCTTCACAAAAATGCTCTGCTTCTTAATAAAATTGACATTTGCCATTCACATTCAATCACATTAATTTTGACGTTCACTACAAATGTATTTGTGTTTTGATTTGAATAAATCGTTAAATCGTAAATGAAATCCGAATATATCACTATCTTTCCTTGAGTCCATGAAAAAGGCACAATATTTCCAGAAGGATGGCTCCCTGGATACTTCTTTTTTTTTTCTTAAAACTAATTAAGATTGCGTAAAAGAAAGTCCAATAGTAAGTATGTTATATGCACTGACAGGCTGTCAATAGTCGATAACATTTATACGGGACGCCTAAACCAAGGTCGCCTGTATTAACAAAAATATGCTGGTATCCGACCACAAAGGAATTGCCGGTAATAAATAAGCTTAGAGTGGCATTCACCTTCTATTATCTCAATTCCGCACATGCTGCAATCTCATAAATCGTGTACTGGCACAAGCATAAAATTTTCAAACCCACACCTTGCGAAACCCAACTACACGGATAATTGCTAAAACAAAAACTATTTTCACTCGTCTACAAATTGGCCACCCCGTCATTGTTGTCTGGTGATTGCGTGGCGAGAATCCACCCCACTTCAGCTCAGGTTGTGCTGGTCTCTTATCCTCCAGTGCTACACAGAACGTAATGGTTTATCTTTTCAATTTTCCTAGTTTACCTGCCCAACTGACTCCCATATACTATTGCACACACATCTATAAAATAGTAACAGTATTTTTTTTTTTTTTTAATTGTATTATAATTAATATTAAGAAAACTTCTTAAATTGTTATTTCATTTCAGGTGATACTGGTCCGTTAGTATATCCAGCCGCCTTTGTCTACATCTATTCAGCATTGTACTTTGTAACATCACAAGGAAGAAATATTCGTTTGGCTCAGTATATCTTTGGAATTATCTATTTGGTGCAAATGTGGCTTGTTTTACGTCTCTACACCAAAAGTAGGAAAGTTCCACCATATGTTTTGGTATTAAGTGCTTTTACCTCCTACCGGATACATTCAATTTATGTGCTTCGATTATTCAACGATCCAATTGCCATAATGTTTCTCTATGCTGCTCTTAACTCTTTCATAGATCAACGTTGGACCCTTGGTAGTGTGTTGTTCAGTTTGGGAGTTGGGGTTAAGATGAATATTCTTCTTTTTGCTCCGGTGCTCTTACTGTTTTATATAATCAATTTGAGCTTAGTAAAGACTCTTTTGCAGTTAACTGTATGTGCCAGTATACAATTACTAATCGGTGCACCGTTCTTGTTAACATATCCAGTGGAATATCTTAAGGGAAGCTTTGATTTGGGTCGCATTTTTGAACATAAATGGACTGTCAACTATAGATTTCTACCAAGGGAAATATTTGAACATAAATATTTCCATATGGGGTTGCTCACTGTTCATTTGATCCTACTGCTGATACTTGCCAAACCGACCTGGACGTTTTTTAAAAGCTATGCACGGTTGCGCGAAATACAAAAACAAATGGAGCCACAACTTGAAAGAAGAAATCGTGAACTGAAGGCGGCGGCAAGTAAACTTAAAGTTAAGAAACCAAAACCGATTGTCACCAAAGAAGATGAAGTTCTCACCAGCAAGCAAAAGGCATTCCTTAAATCATTTGAGAAGACACTGCAAAAATCAACTGGTCAACGAGCACCTAGTGTTGCTCCCCAGATAACTATGGAAGAAGACTCTGTCAATATACATTTCGATCAATGCTCTCAACTGGCCGTTCTACCGTTCTTCATAGCTAATTTTATTGGAGTAGCATGTGCTCGTTCTCTGCATTATCAATTCTATGTTTGGTACTTTCATTCTTTGCCCTATTTAGTTTGGACAGCACCATACTCATTGGGTGTTCGGTGCCTATTACTTGGTTTAATTGAGTACTGCTGGAACACCTATCCAAGTACAAATTTTTCCAGCTATGTCCTGCATTTGTGTCATTTCATTTTACTCCTGGGTATCGGACGTCAGATTTTCAAAACGAAAAGAATCAGTGATACTGTTCGTAAAAATAAAGATCAACAACAACCAAATGACTTAAGCATTGGTAGAAATGAAGCCTTAAAGAATGGCCACAAATTGAAAGTAACTTAAGAGATAAGGATGATGATGGAAGACTTTACCAATGATAAATACATACTACAAGTATTTTTATCATAATTTTTAACAAAAAATGACAACGCAACGCAAACCTAAGCAAGCAACACAATCACAACCCAAAATTGTAGGACATTAAGTAGTGGAGGCTTCGTTAAACATTTTTAGGATTGATTTTATTGTCTTATTTTAAAAATCTTAACTACATATATGTGTGTATATTCTGAATGAACTAGTCACCAGTTCTGTTGGATTCTATGAAAATATATTACATAATTAAATTATAATCTATCAAAAAAAAAAAAAGTCCATTGATCATTTTATCAATATTATCTTAAATAAATAAATAAAAATATATAATATATATAATAATCTATGGTAGGATAGTGCTACCTTAAAAAAAACGTACTAAACTTATTAGAATATATTAACAAAGGCGACAACTGTGTAACTGTAACAATTGCCATCAATCACTCGCACATACTGCAACTGGTGGATGTAAAATGTTGTTGCGGAAAGGGTATCGTTGCAGGTGCAGGAGCAGGAGACGGCGGCAGTGAATGCATATCATCATCAACATCGCCAATAGTATCACCATTGCCATTGCTATTATCATTTCTATGTTCAAAGCTGCCACCACGTTGTACACTGAAGAAGCGCAGAAGTGTCGTTTCACTATTTCGTCGACTTGATGTCGGGGTACGTGGATGCGATGAATGATTGTCTGAATGTGAAATACGCCGTCTCGGTGACGTCGACAATAATCGTGGACTACCTTCAGAATTACGAAGACTCTGGAGGCGTGGAGAGGCGAAATCTGAATGTGCCTCTTGCATTTTTTCGCATAATCCACCAGTTCGACGATTAGACATTAATTTCTGTTTGCGTATTTTTGTTAGCCAATCGACTTTCTCTTTCATTTTACGCTTTGGTGACATAATGCCCAAATGAGGCGCATCACCATCTAGGACATAGTTAGGTAAATTGGAAGTGGGTGAAAAGACATTAGACATTGAATGATTATGATGATGATTATGTCGATTACTGGATGATGATGCACCATTGCTTGATGTGGTGGGTGGTGAAGTATAAACATTATTGAGTTTTTCGCTAAGCGGTGACGGAGTTGTTGTGCTATTAAATACTATTCTACTTGTAGCGCATGTGGAAACAAGTGACTCCGACTGAACATTTTCTTGGTTGCAATTAGTACTGATGTAGGCTATACTTGTGTTGGAATCATGTGTAGGCGTTGTATTTGTTGTTGTGGTGCTTTCTTCGGGAACAGTAGTTAAGTGTACGTTCGTCGCAGATCGCTCAGTCGGAATGCTTTGGCTTGTAGAAGGTCCAAACAGTCTACGTCCTAAAATGAAAAAAAAAAAAAAAAAAAATTTAAATACTTATTACTTTCTTTTTTTTTTGCACTTTACTATTTACCTCTGGATTCTAAAATCTTTGGTCGTTTCTGATGTGGTTCGAAATTTGTTTCTTCGGCACAACTTGTTGCTGTACCCAACATATCGAGGAAAGAACGTTTGCTGGGTAATTTCTCAATGGATACTGGCGTACGTTCATTTTGTTCCATTAGCCGCTTTAATGAGCGCGGTGTCGATTCCAGCTCCCGTAGATTGTATTTGTGTGTCGAACCTTGCTGCTTCCTTTCAAATGAACGGACATACTCAGCATGCCCTCGATACAGTTCTTCTCTATCCGAATCAGACACATGATCTGGACCTATTCGCCAGATTTTATGTCGTGCATCATCACCACATGTTACAATGGGTTTATCGTGTGAAGCACCCCAAGCGACACACGTTACCTCAACTGTGTGACCAGAAAGAGCTACTAATGGTTCAGCGGGATAATCTAAGCCCCAGATGTATGCTTTCTCATCGCTGCTGCCACTTATTAAATATTTGCCATCGGGACTAAGGCATGACTTTATATAGAATGTGCTATTCTGTAAGCCTTTGTAGCGGGCAAGTGGTTTGGGGGAATACGAGTGCAAGTTATAACAGTAGATTGTGTTATCCATACAGTTTGCGTAAAGACGTGAACCCGCTTCGTCGATAACAAGATTCGTGAAACCTTTAAATGTTGAACTACCCGCATATGGTAGACTTTGCCGAGGATGCGGTTCCTTTTTGTAGGCCGAATAATTGCGCCGCAAATCCCAAACCTTAATAACCCCATCACCTGCACCACATGATATCAAGGTATTGCTATCCTGAAACACTAGGCCAGTTATGCTACTCGACGTTGCATTCGGTTTCACTTTCGGGGTACGCGTGCGTTGTTTTCTTTGAGACACCGGTGTACCAGGTCCCCCGGCATGTCCACTATAAATGCAATTATCAGCTCGCGGCTGCAAATCGATATTATGATGTGCTCGGGTATCCCATATAAGAATGGCACCATCACGACCGCCTGTCGCAAAAACCGCTGGATCTTTGTGTCTGAAAGCGGCTGTTTTAACCGAACGCGTGTGACCCATGTAGGCATTAAGACCTCTAACTCCAGTTCCTGTTACCTCCCACAGACGAGCTGTATGATCTCCTGATGCAGAAACAAGCCTCATTTGGCCTGGGGCCCATTCTAAATCAAATACGGCATTATAATGACATTGTTCGGCAGCTAAGGCCTTTTCCTCTAGTTCAAGGTTACGTTGTGTAGTGTCCTGCAGTGCAATCTTTCCATCCTCATTGGCTATGGCCAGCATATTTCTATAACCATCACAATTGGCGAATTTTGCAGAAAAAATTGGTGGTTCCGGATTATAATCTGGTCCATCATTTGAAGGCAATATGCCGCGCCAACTATCCTCTTTAGCTACACACAAACGCCTTAAAGCAAAGTCATAATTACGTTCAGTCACTAAAAATATATAAAAAATATATATATAGTATATTTTGTATATGTAAGAAATTCAACCTATAATGTAGTTTATTTCATCACAACAATTGTTTACATTTTGTAGAGTATTTTTTGCTTGCGCTGCATTTATTTAAATATGCTGTGCATTGTAGGAAATGATGTAGTTGTTAAATGTTGAAACATATTCAAAGACAAATAAAGTTCATTGCACAACCGCCAATTTTGACCCCCAACTCCAACACAGCAATTTTTTGGCGCTCGATTTTCCCGCGAAAGGAGGCTCCATTCATTCATGGTTGACCGCCAAAAAGTTGCGTAGTAAACCTAAACCCCGCATTTACCAAATACCACACTTACCTAAACCACGCTCCCGGTTCATCACTTTTTGCAATATGTTCATTTTTACTACTTTATTACTTAATATTAATCTCTAACTCAAATAATTCACTTTTAACTAAATTAAACCGATTTATTTTCTAATTTCACTACATTCCGCATTCGAATCAATTTTGAGTTTACTGCTTCATTCGCTTGTGCCAGTTAAAGTGAATAGGTGTGCAATTTGAATGCAGCCCTGCGCTTTTGGTGTTGTGTGTTGCGCAAGTGAAATAAAAACCTCGCTGAAAGATGCCAATCTGTGTGGTTGTGTTCTCACATTGGCACACGCCTTCTCTAACAACTGGATTGTGCATGACCATTTCAAGTTGTATTTTTTCACCCGTGCGACTCCGAATCGTCTAAAAGCCGTCACTCGCTTTTTTCGACTTTCTCGCTACTTTTCTACTCGTTACACTTAAGTCGAAATTTGACGTTTAACGAAAAAAGGTTTAGATACGCCGGTTTCTTTCGCCGTCGGCAAATTGTTTCCATGAAAATCGTTTAAAAGATATTAATAATTCGATTTTTAAATTTTGTCTATTAATTAATTACAAGTCGAATATTAATTATTATTAATTAATATATAGATTACGCCTACACGCCGGTTTGTAAAGTTTGTGGGTGAGTGTTTCGAATTTGTTTAAACAATAAAAGCTCCGCCGTGGGACTAAAACAAAACAAACAACAACATAATAAACAAAAACTTTAAGTGTTATCTTTCTATTTTCGACTACATACTGGGTATATTTATTTTATATTTCGATCAGTTTATGCCTAAGACTGCACCTGCCTGCCGCCTGCTGTGTTCATCAATAATAACAGCAATCGTAGCGGGACATTTTCATTTCTAACGTGAATGTTGTACATAATGTAAAAAAAACCAATGAAAACGTGCTTACAGCTAATTATGTAAAATTCAGTCCGTTTAAAGGCATAAACCAATATCAATTTACAATTGGCCAAAATAATTTTTTCCGTTTCACCGCTGCGCCTTCCCTCTTTAAATTTATTTGGCGCACGTGCATAAATTAATTTTTGTTTATTAGGAGAAATTAAATAAGAAACAATAAATACTCAATTCAAGAGAAAGTGAAATTTAATATGTTGTTTGTTGTGACATTGTGACACTTATCAATGTTGAAAGTTGAAAGGTCAGCGGCATTTAATCTTGATTGTTTCATGGACATGAGTTGTGAAGAACGACGATGCCGATGCCTTCACACAAATGTGATAATATTTTCCGACCAACGCCAATGCCAACAACAACATAAATTTCATTCGTGTGCCTGCAATAACAAAAACTATAACAATAACAGCATCATCACATATCGCCATCATTCCACTTGCGGTCATCAACAACGGTTCTAGACAAAAGCAGACAGCGAGGAGACAAAGCTCTCCATTTAATTTATTTTAAACCGGCAACAGCTGAGTGGCGCCAACTTAAGCAAGGTGAGTGTACATACTCATACACACACACACACATATGCGCATGCATGCATATGTTTGTGTTTCGGTGTTTATCTCTTTTCAAACGGATGTTCATTGTACTCGACTCGGTTTTGAAACTATTTTTAATCATTAGATATCATGAAAAAAGAAACTCTTAGCAACAACCAGAAAGAAACTTTGTTGCCCATTTTTCTATTTTTATTCTTTATGTTTTGTTTTCATTTAAACGGGACTGCGACAACAATAACGAAAGCGACGACTATGATGACAATGTATGCCGATGTTGCTTACCTTCTACAAACATATGAGTTTTGGTTGCCGTGGTTTTTTACGGAAGTTTTGAAACTTTGCCAAAAATTCTTGCTTCACTCTACCTTGCAATGGTCAAGTATTTTAGTTATTACTTGAGTTTGCTTGAATCTTATGTTGATTAATAAGTTCCACTAAAACATAGTAGAGTATTTCAGGAAACTGACTGCTGCAGCACGTTACTTTTAAACATTCAAAATCTCATTATAAAATATCATTTGACGTATTGTTGCCTTGACTTTGTTTCGTTTTGCTTTGTTTTGTTTGACGATGATGAAAGAGTTGAAAATACAATAAATAAACATTCACATGTGTACATTGAAATATGCATTGTTTTTAGGGTTCCGGACGAAAAGGGTATCAAACGAAACCTTATTACTAAGACTACGCTGTCCGTTCGACCGTCCGTTCTCTGACCATATCTCATGAACCGTAATAGATAGAGAGTTGAAATTTTCACAGAATCCGGACAACAGCAACTAATACTAAAACACATATTTTCAAAAATTGAAAGAGGTCTCCATACAAGAAACATTTTGGTTTGTATAGGAGCTATACGATCCACTAACCCCACGATCTTGAAATTTGCTTAGTTAATGAAAATGGATTTGAAACTTATAACGTCGAAATTTCAGTTTGATCGGACCACTAGGACGGGTACCTCCCATACAAACCCTCATGAAAAATCCGGTTTTTATTAGAAAAACTTTTTTTTTATTTTTGCACTATTGAACTGAAATGTAGACACTATAAGTTTTTGATATAGGCGCTATACATCTGTTGGAATCAGCCAAACCGGACCACTAGGGGACCCCAATGTGTTACGGAAACATCCGGGTACGAGCCTGACCCGTACTTGGCCCATTTGTTTGTTTATATCTTTCACACTAGTGTGAAATCGCCATTACGACATTATCACTTTGATGTTATATTTGTGACGCTGTGTCAGAATTGTGCGTCGGAGACTCTAAACAGAATTAACATATAAAAATGATCATTTAGATGAGGGAGAATCAATTAAGTCCAGTTTATTTGTCCCTCATGCCCCATACAATAAAGCTGACTTTAAAGATATGATATTTTTTATTGCTTTCTGTTGCATAAGAAAATACTGTATAGACATATAGGTAGAATACGGTTGTGAAGCTTAACGCCGAATCTTATTCAAAAAACCTTATGAGGGAGTTTGTGTTCCCAATTATAAAACACGGAATACGAAAATTTAACCGAAATCATGTATTACAACTTGATTTTGCCATTGGCTTCCTAGTTTCTAGAGGAAATACCCAGCGACTCGAGAAAAAATACCATTCGGAAATTTTGAATTGCTAGGTTCTTAAGTAGATACTATTTGTATGAATCAGGCAGAGAGAGATTCGTTTGCAAACTGACATCACATAAGCCAATTGGAATTTAAAAAAAAAAAAAATTACACCATTTTATTTATTTTTTTTTTTGTTGCTTAATTAATATAAACTCGATTTGTAATTTTTCAACAGCAAACAGGTTAGAATTTAATATACAAACGAAGATGAAATACTCTTCACGGGATTTGTATGTGAGGTATCCTCCTTAGTGGTCCGATTTGGCTGGTTCCAACAAATGTACTGCGCCTATATTGTAAATTGATACTGTCCAAGTTTCAGTTCGATAGGACAAATTACAAAAACGTTTTTCTAATAAGAACATGACTTCAAATGTGTGGTTTGTATGGAAGGTACCCCCCTGGTAGTCTGATTGGACTGGGTCCGACAAATGTCCTGCGCCTCTCTTGGAAACTAATAGTAACCAAGTTTCAGTTCGATAGAACAAAAAACAAAAAAGTTTTTCTAATAAGAACATGAATTCAAATGGGTGGTTTGTATGGGAGGTAGTGGTCATGCACAATTTCAGCTCTCTAGCTCAAAAACTGAGGGACTACTTTGCATACATACAGACGGACATGGCTTAATCAATTCGTCTAATCAAGCTGATCGAGAATATATATACTTAATGTAGTTTTTTTTGTCTCCTTCTGCCTGTTACAAACTTCATGACAAACTTATAATATTATTCACTTCCGTGAAGAGTATAAATATAAGCGGTCAATGGTGGTTATAGGCATATTTACAAGGGTGTAAATGTATCATACTTACATACATTTCTGTATAATACGTACGAGTACACTACTTTTCGAACTCGTTATTATATTTTTGCGCTGGCAATACTGTAAATTGCAATGTTTTTTCCTATGTTCTCGAATTCGGGAATTTCCCCAAAGGGTCGACGACACTCCACAACAAATTCACGGCCACTTGGCTCAAGTAAAAGTATATATCAATGAAACTATTGTAATATTGGTACTAAGTACAAATTAAATGAAATGATTTATTAAAAACTAAGTTTTTTATATTTAACCTAACCATTTTGCCCATGAAGTTCGCGAAAAGTACTGTAAACTCAATAAATTTTAAATTGATCATGTGCTCGATATTTTGAATACCTTTACTGATTATTCAACTCATCACGCAGTGAATAGTATAATAAGTTTGTCGTGAAGTTTGGAACAGACAGAAGGAGACATCGAAGGAGTCGCCATCTAATATATAAATATTAAAATTTACTTGTTTGTTTGTTCGAATTTTATACCCGGCCGTACTGTTAATCTGGTTGGAATGAATTAATACTTACTATGTGTTAAGACATTACAAGGCACTCCGACGATTCGTCTGAATCCAAAAAATGTAAAGCATCTGGTGAAAAGATAAGTTGTGGGACAAGTTTGTATACATACAGATTGACAAACGGACAGCAGAGCTACTCAAATGCTGTTTTTATTTAAATCTTGTTCGATGGGTTGGGACCCTCCGTGTGCTAGTGGAAGTCGTACTTGACCGATTTTTTTTTTCTTGTTTTAATTGCTTTTGGCATAATATTTCTTTATCAATTAATGATTTAATTTCCATACATAATAAATATTCAAGTTAAGAACTTTGAATTTTGGCAAAAGTTGCTTACGATGTTCATAGACATTGCAACTTTTGATTTATGGGAAAATATCTATAGACATAACTTAGAAATTCAGAATTTTCTCAGACTATACGACTTAAAACTTAAGATATGCTATGAATTAGATTGAAGTTAACATCTTCTTGTTTGTCTTTCACATTTTTCACTTTGTACTAAAAATAAAATTGTGTTTTTTATTTAATTTCAGATTGTGTATAAAAACTGAATCAAATTAACACATTATACAATAATTTAATTTGCAAATGTGTAAATGAATAGAAATCGCTTTGAGAAAGAATCAAATGGAATCAAATCAAATGAAATAATATAAAGATATGTCATTTATACCGCAATGATGAATAAACTGCTGGTCAGTTCAAGAAATATTAATGGACATTCAATCCAAATATTCGCATAATAAAATTCAAAAAAATTGATAAAAAACAATAAAATAAAGCAATGCCAAATTTAAGGCAAATACTTAAATAATTTTAATAGAAAAGAAAACTTTAAACAGAATATGTTAAATATTTTTGTGTTCGCAGTGCGAATTATTGAAAATACAATAAAAATAAAGTCAAAAAAGAAAATACAAGGAAAAATTGAATTGTAAAATTTAAAAGAAATTGCACTTTATCGCTAGTGTGCGTACTACATGCATCCATTGTGGATCCTTCAAGGAAGCAAAGGAGACGACGAAGTGTGCTATTATCACACAGACTACGTAGAAAAAAGGCATTCATGTCAAGAATATTGAAGGCAATGCGCACGAAACATCTAATTTTAATACTCTGTGGCGTCATCGTAATAACGATAATTTTCATATTGTTTGGACCAGTTGGAGAACCAAATGAATCATTTAAAAGTATTGTTAGTCATACACATCAACAATTTAAAGAATTGCAGGTGAGTTGATGACTTGATAATGAATGAAATGTTCAATTGAATTGGTTCAAATCAGTTCATCAATCAATTATATAAATTTAATAAATACATTTATTGTACAATATTATACATATACAATATTTTTAAATTGGGGCGTTATTTATTTGAAATGATAAGCGATTTGTTTATCATGAAGACAACCAATACATTGTACATATATATATTTTATTACATGACAACTTATCTTTACATTTTTGTTGATCTTATCAATGCCAAAGTATTCATATTGTGTTTTTTTCCTCAGCGCACAAATCGAAGGATGACACATGACACATGATATTCATAAGTCTATTTACGAACATTTGTTATCTCAACAATTTTAGTTTTATAAAATCATTGGCTGTATGTACTTTATTTGTATGTATTTGTCTTATGTGACTGATAACAAATATTGTTTCGACAATAGTTTTAATTACTTATACGCCGCGTTAACTAAACACTTCAAGCAAAATTATTTCTGATTATTTAAATGCTATGCCGATATTCTTATTGTATTGTGGCAAGGGCACATTTAAGATTATCTCATACAGATAAAATTATACTGAATAAAAAGATTTAAATTTTTCTAAGAATTATTACTTCGCAATGCCGCCAAATTGTTTCAGTTACATACAATATATTTATTCTATTTATTCATTTACCATATTCTTAGTTTTTTCAAAGGCGTTTAATTTATTTGTTTTCTGACATAATTTTAATTCATATTTTTTTTTCTTGTTTCTTGTGTATCTTTTTAACACAATTTTCTTTTCAAAAATTGCAAATTTACTAGTACATTCTGGTCTTGTAGTGCCATGGGATAAATCTATATTTTTATATCTCTTTTGCTTGGCATATTCTTTAAAACAATTTAGTTTTGCTTGCCCACAAAAACAGTTTTCAAAACTACAACAATAATTCGATTTCTCTTTGTGACCTTCCTCGCCTTTTTCTATTGTGAGTGAGGTCATTGATTTTGACCCAAAATGAAAAGAAAGGCGGCAACAGAACAAAGAATATTTCAAAAAAAAAAAAAAAAATGGAACGACAACACGAAAATTGAAATAAACTTTCCATTATCGCCGTCATTGTTCATGTTGTTTTGTGTTGGTGATGATGATGCCACACAGATACAAACATGTAGTACATGTATGTGTATCTGTGTGTTTATGTACATATTTACTATCATGTGTTTTGGCGTGTGAATTTCCGCATCCGCCGGCGGCACCGAAGTTAAATTCATTTCAGTTTCCTCAGGGTCTTCTACTGCACTCATGTACACATTTCTAACTATTGCCATATCTCTGTTTGTTTTTTCTTTTTTCTTTAAAAACAGATTGAAGCTGCTGACCAAGCAAACACTTTTTTAAACATTTCCTTTACATTCTGTTTGTATTAAAATTCTCTTTATTTTCCATTCTTGGTGATGACAAATCCAATCCATATTGCTTCTTTTTTCTTTTATCAATGAAACTTTCCTATAACCAAATTTATTATGTAAATATTTTTATTATGATTTATTATTTTTAAGCTTAAATGATCGTGCAATATTTATTGGAGCTTTAATAAAGTTCAGATACACAAATAATATTGTTTTTGTTTCCCATTTCATCATGAATTTGATAACTTCGTTTATATATTTCAAAGTAATAATAATATTTACTAATAATATTTTGTAATATCCACATATGTACATTATTAGATTAAGAAAAGATTAAGCTTCGTTATCAACATTCTTTTATATTTTTTACTTTGTTGATAGAATGTATTGTATTTCATAATTATTGGTTAGACTGATGAGTCTCAAAGTTGTCATTGTCTGCCTCTTTCTGAAACAATACTTTTGACAATGGTTGGTTAACGTCAATGTTTACTTTTTCTTATTCTTTGTATGATTTCCGAATTCTATACATAACAAACAAAAGATTTACAGTGATAAGGAATTGAAAGTAAGCAGAATTTTATTGTCTGGGTGGTCATCGGCCAAGCTTGGTTTGTTTAGTCTATATCGCCGATAACAGATAGATTTACAGAGTTAACTGACGTTCTACTAGTAAAAAAAAACCAGTTCTTTTGTTGAATTTGAGAATATTGCTCTAATAAGGAGAAATCATATACGGTTATGTGCCAGAAATCTCTATCAACCCAATTTCAATTGAATAGCAATCTCCCACTCTTTTATACTCTTCACGAAGTGTAGAAGACGAGTTGGAAGACCCCGTAAAGTGCATACATATGTATATATATTCTTGATCAGCTTGACGAGACGAGTTTATAAATATATGTTTCATTTGACTGGATTATATAGCTCCAATAGAAACCCAAATTGGAATTTAGGTTCTTATTAGAAAATCTTATTTGCTTTTTGTTTTATCCAGATTCACCAACCATGTAAATATCATCATCCTGGGATTACTGGATCATATAGCTCCCATTTACATATTTCGGCCTCAGTGTTGAAATACTGTATGTGTACTGATTCTGTATGTTCAATCACAGTAGCATAGACAAAAATGTTTTCTAAGGGTGTGTGAAAAATGTGACAATTAAGGAATAGCGGAAGTTAACGTTCATTTTTAGGGTTCCGGATCCAAAGGGTACCAAACGGAACCCTATTACTAAGACTTCGTTGTCCGTCCGTCATCGGAACATATCTCATAAACCGTAATAGGTAAATTTTTACAGAATATGTAGTTCTATCAGGGCAACAGCAACAAATACTAAAACGAAAATATTTTCAAAAATTGAAAGTCGCGCTATATTTGTTGGAATCGGCTAAATCGGACCACTTGGGCGATACCTCCCATAAAAACCCCAATCTGGTACATGCAAAATTTCTCTAGCCCAAAAACTGAGGGACTAGTTTACTAGTTTACATACAGACGGACAGACCGATATGGCTTAATCAATTCGTCTCGTCGAGTTGGTCAAGAATATACGTATTTACTTTATGGGGTTTTTGATATCTCCTTCTGCCTGTTACAAGCTTCATAACAAACTTATAATACTACGTGAAGATTAAAAATATGTATGAACAACTGTAGCTTATTGTTTTCCTCGGTAATCTGCATTTACGTACACAAATCTCTTTTGCATTAAAGGAAAATCAACCGACAATGGTTTCAGTCGAAAACGTACTGAAATCTGAATGTGGATCTGATTCTTTTTAATGTGGCAATTAGTCTTGAAATGCAAACACTCTACAATCAGCTGTTTAAAGTTTGAAAAAATTAAATCACCCAAACTGTTGGCACACCTATGCATTTTCTTGGGCGAAATTGAAACCATCCAATCTTAAAACCGTCTGTCATTTCTGGCACATAGGCGATAGCATCTCCATTAGTAAAGCCCCACTATGTCTGTGGGTGTTCTTAGTAGTGCACGCAGTACCTACAAATCGTTCTTTCATTTTTATTGGTGATTTCCACTTTATCCATATGAATGTTGCTTTACTAAACTGGGAGTAAGCCTATGATAGTTTTACAGTATTTCATGTCTATCCTCCTCTATAATATTTATTCGAAAATGTATATACAATATATCATTCTACACTTGTTAAGTGTTTTTTAAAACTACTATCTAAAAGTATTTATTGCTGTTGTTATCAACAATTGCATATTTGAGTCAAAGAATCAATGTATGAATGAATGAATGAATAAATTTAAATGACTCAGAAGTGATGAAAGTATATGCTTAAGCACAGCATGCTTTTAGTAATAAATTTCCTGCTGATTTTTGAAAGGCAACGACACGCAGATACAATACTTTTTATTCAAATATGCACTTGAGATGCTTTTGAATCGTTTTATGTATTTCGTGTGTAGGTCAATAATATGAACTTACACTTGTACTGGTATCTATCTCATTGTTATTGTTGTTTGTTGTTGCACAAATGATGAATAATGAATAATGCACAATGCGATATAACTCACATCCACACACTGAAACAATAAGTTGTTTTTGTTGTTGTTATTATTATTCTTTATGTGTATTTTTGTATATCATCATATAGAGATTTTTTGTTTTTTTTTTTTGTTTTTTCACATTCATTGTTATTATTTTTTAAATGCATTTAACCAACCACAAAGTTATATACTCGTACATATCTATGTACATATATTCATGTGAATAAGTATCTAGATACATTTTACTAGTACATATAGAAAAAAATTTCGCAATTAAAAGCTTTTTCACTATTTGCATTGTGGTTTTTGTTGTTGTTGTTGTTGTTATTATTATATTTTAAGCAAATATGTGTATAACTGTAATTTGAGCATTTCAAATTGAAACCAGTTTAATACAATTGTCAATTGATATTAGTACAGTGAAACCTCATCTAAATCAATCATTTTTCAAAATTTATACTTATTTTTAAATAATTTCAATGATTAGAAATGTGTTTATTTGAATTACAATTCTCAATTTCGTCAGAGTGAAGAAAGGGGAATGGGATAAGGGGATTTACTTTAAAACAATGAGTCAAGTCAATGGAAATAAAGTCTGAATCCAATTTGAGATGATTACGAGAACAAGTTTTTATTGTGAAAACGAACCAACCAACCAACCAATAACAATAACAGCAACAACAATAAACAATAAATTGTTGTACTTATTTGTGTTATTGTATAACAAAGTTTGTTACACTTTCAAATTTTTAGAAATATCTTAATGGCAAATAATCTAAAAAGACTTCAAATCCCTTTGTTTGATTAATTGTTCGATCAATTCAAAGTTAAGTTTTTGTAAAATACTTGTATATAAATTATCGTAACAAATAGAAATTTTTTATGTTTTGTGTGTAGGGAAAGATTGTCATAAATGGGCAAAGTTTTGTCTTTAACCCATTTCATTAGAATCAGATATGAGAAGATAGGAAATAATGAGATTATGGGTATTTAATAACCATTTCGGTTGGCATAGACGGGCTTTCTGGTGTCAGAGTTGAGTCACCTGAGCTCACGTAGTTGTCTCTCTATTCCAAGTTCCGGTACAAGCGTGCTACCAGCCGGAAGATCCTTTTGAAGTTGAAGGTTGCCGTTGAGAATAGTTGGAGCATACGTGGGCTTAGCCTAGGCCGACCATCGGCAGTTATTCTGAGTTGAGTTTGTTTTTTTTTTTTTTTTTTTTGAACATTCTCTAGATATGTAGGTCACAAAGCCAAAGATAGAGTTGGTAATATTTTGAAGTTTCGCGTTTAAATACTTAGTATTTTTATAAGTGATGTCACAAAGCTTACGACTCCTCTCACCACTGAGACTCTTATACATTAAAGTTCCGAATTTATATTTGATTATATGTATTATTGTACTTTGCCTATAAAATGTGCAAGAAAAGTGTGAGGCAATATCCAACTTAGTCTATAGATTACAAATAAACTTGTTCCAATCTGCGTCTAAACTAACAAAGTTTACACCATTGTCTTGTTGTTCGTGTTTCGAGAACAAACAGAAAAACATTCAATCTTCAATTGCATCATCATAGTGCATGCATTTTCTTTACTTGATTGCTTTTTGAAAAATACTTATTTCTTCCAATTTATTCTTAAGATCTTTAAATATTTCTAAAAGAGGTTAGTTGAGTCTTGGCTCTTGAATTTTACGCAAGAAGATCATTTAAACTTGTATAAACTTATGTTTAATTTAGTAATAATGATTAATAAATAATACACGACACATCTTCAGCAAATACAAATGCCCTTAAACTTTTTGACATTGATCAATATGTATATATATATATATATATACTAGGGTATCCTGCCCGACGTCGTACGGCCAATCGGATTCCTTAAACTTCACTTTCAGTAGAACGCAAGTGGATTGGGCCATACCTACAGTTGCGGTTTCGCACCATCGCTATTAATAAGTTGAATTGCAATTCTGGTATTTCATTTTTGCTTCCCGCTGCACTTTAATTTGGCTAAATGGATAGTCAGTCACATTAATAATTCCAGTGACTTACCACATCCACAACAATGCACAGCTCCCTGGTCTTGCCTTAAGTGTTATTGTATTATTGAGTCCTTTAATTTATTCAAAACTAACTGTAGTACATTGCGCAGAATCAGACAAATTAAATGCAGTATTTGATCCACCAATTTCTCGACAACAGCGTCACATATCGAATCCAAAAGTACTCTGTTATGTTCAAGGCTAAAACCAACCATGCACGCATTCACAAAATGTCATTGCAATCAGATGAACGAACGGTATAGCCGCGCATAAGACTCAATATGAACACACATAAGAGAAGTTCAGTGACATACACACTCACAGAAGAATTATATATATAAAGATTGTGAATCTAAACCATTCTCAGATCCCCTTGAACACACACAAAAAATTTCATCAAAGTCGGTCCAGTCGTTTAAGATAAGTTCAGTGACATACACACTCACAGAAGAATTATATATATTAATTGTGAATCTAAAGCATTCTCAGATCCCCTTGAACACACACAAAAAATTTCATCAAAATCGGTCCAGTCATTTAAGAGAAGTTCATTGACATACACACTCACAGAAGAATTATATATATAAAGATACGAGTATAGTACTTATACAGAAATTGCTCCATCACTAAGAATTTTCATTAATTTCCAAAGAAACCAACGAAACTTTGCTACTTATTATCATCTTAAATGTATTGTACTGGTATCTAGTATTCTGCCATAATACAATATATCTATTGCTTGTAAAATATTTTGTGTTAACCATAAACTCCATTGTCCTTGTCCTGTAAGACGACCGGCCTTGTACTACCTACAAACACCTCTACTCAGTGACAGTAATTAACTCAGCTAACCTTGTGTTTGTTTTACTTGCTCTCAAATTGCTTGGTTATGGTGACCCGGCATCGGCAACATATTTCTCATCATTTATTCAAGAGCAGTGGGCACACATCGAATGAATAAGAAACGACCAGCAAAGGAAGGAATGACATTGGCCGAATCAATAGCAGCAATAAAGTAAGCATTTTATCCACCGGTTGGGGTCTGGTCGGCAGTTAGTCTGTCGGTCGTTTGTCATAGAATACAGTTTTACTTGACACTGTTAAATAATTCAATATCGACTTTGATAGGCAACTCAGCTCAACTCGTAGTAGGCAAGCCAATAATTTGAATACGATTATATCAGCAGGATAAACGCAATGCGAATAAAGGTTTGTCGTTCGTTTGTCCTTTTGACTTTTGTTCTAAAGAAACAAAACAAAAAAAAAACAAAAAACAAATATATAGAAAAAATGGAAAAAATTCAAAGTTGCGCATTGAACAAATGAAGAAAAGATAGCAAGATACGAGTAAAGTAAGAAAATGATATATGTAAGTGGTTAAATTAAGTGAGCTAAGGAATGAGGAAAACAAAGGCCTTTTGTGCAGAAGGCGAAACTAAGAAAATTAAGGGAAAATAAAAAAAAAATTCTTCTGAGTTGCATTTAAGAATAATAGAATAATAAACGTATAAATATAATTGCAAATTCAAGAACACAAAATGGCAGACGACAGCCGCCTCTTTGTTTTTTGCAAAACAACAAATTCTATTATGAAATCTATCCACTAACATTTCGACATCATATGCATATTAATAAGCATTTTTTGCTTCAATTTTCAGAATTGTACTCTTATGACATTTGTGAATGTGGATATATGTATGTATGATTGTGTATGTGTGTGTGAGTTTGTTTGACCTTTGTACCCTGCACTAAATTTAATAACATAATAATTGTCGCTATGACTTCATATTGTATTTGGTAGCCTTCTTCGTTGCTGCGTGGTGGCACCATCATTACAATTTCCACAATAAAACAAAGAGAGAAATAGGAAAAACAAAAGTAATTAACTTGACCTGGTTTTTGACTGGTTCACATAAGTGCACAATTTTAGCTGCCAATTTGTCCCACTTGAAAATGCATTTAAGCATGCACAAAATGAACAAAGTACAAACAAATAAAAGTCAATCTTGTATAAAAAAAAAGGAAGAAAGCTTACAAAGATTTCTTCACTTATTCAGAATTCACTTTCAATTACTACAACACAATTGAATACAAAAATATATTGTACATACATTCATATGTACATAGTTCATGATATTCTTAAATTTTGAACTTGAGACAGGAAATTAAACTTGCACCCATGATTTACATACATGGAAGTTATTAACTACAGTATGTAGTAGTTCGGAGATTTCCATGAAATCTTGTTCCAAGTAAAGTGACATCGTATTGTCCTGTTTTGCTTCCCAAAAATATGTAAAAATGGTTTTGATTGATTTTTCTATTTAATTTGATAGATAGATAAATTTTCACTGAAGGTCTATCCGGGCATCAGCTAAAACTAAAATATTTTCGAAAACTTACAGGGGCAGCTATACGATCTAGTAATCCCACGATCTTGAAATTTGAAAGTTTGGTGGCTTTACATCAGAAACGTAGATTATCGAAATTTCAGTTTGATTGGATTGCTGGGGAGGGTACGTCCCATACAAACCCCCATTAAAAATCTGATTCTTATTAGAAAAACTTTTTTGTTTTTTGATCTATCGACCTGAAATTTAGAAACTATAAGTTTCTGATATAAGCGCGGAACATCTGTTGGAATCAAACAAATCGGCCACCTAGGGGGGGTACCTCCCATACAAACCCCAAATAAAATTCAGGTTCTTATTAGAAAAACTTTTTTATTTTTTGTTTTATCGAACTGAAATTTAGACACTATAAGTTCTTGACATAGGTGCTACACATCTTTTGGGATCAGCCAAATCGGCCAACTAGAAGAAGTACCTCCCATACAAACCCACCATTAAAATTCAGGTTTTTATTCGAAAAACTTTTTTGTTTTTTGGACTCGTACTTGGCCCATTTTTTGAGTTTTACATATTAAATCGGAAATATTTAATGCAATCAGAGCAAAGCAAGAACTGAAAGATTTTTCCATTAAAGAAGGACTTTGTAGACATTATCGATTTATCTTGTCTCTCGGATCAAGAATATATTTCCATATAGATCACCAATTCCTTCTTTACCATGTTGCAAGCCTTTCTTTAATGTCAATATGCTTTTCATTGAAAATTGAGTGTAGAAATAAATAACTAATCATATGAAAAAGACAAATCAAAGAATTCTACTTTATAATCTTTGCCTACAATTACAAAAGTATCCTTTAGAAAACTTACATACTCGTATGAGTTATATGTTGTTTTGTTGTTCTTATTTTTTCTAAATAAGCAGCATGCCATAATTTAATTGATTTGTTGTTGCCGCACACGATTTGCGTTGGCATTAAAAACACTTAAATCGCTTTTAATGGTGGCAGGTGCAATGGACAGAGGTCATGCGGCGCACCCATTCAACTATTAAACATGCGACCAGCAAACAAAGGGCATCGACACACGCATATACTCACTCCTTTATATGTAGATATGCAAAAATACATACATACATATATATGAAACACATTTACAAACGCAAAGTTAGTCATTTCATTTGTAGAAAAACAAAAAAAAAATGTATTGCCGTCCTTTAGGCGCGTCACGTTTGGCCAAATATGTAAGTACAATGCCCAACATGTACGAGTTGAAGGAAGAAACCATGTGTGGCATGCGAATTGTTTGTTGTACAATAATTATTACAAAATCCATGCACATAACCACAATAATAAAAACAAAAAGAAAATAATAATAAATAATAAAATATGATGAAAACTCATTTAGAAATCCAATTGTTGTTTATTTACTTTTGTAAGTACGAGTATGTACAATATTTTATAAATGCACCTTAATACTAAACTTAATAGCTTTAGAAACTTTTCATGAAATTGCAAATTGTTGTTCATACAAAATTGATTTATTCTTTCCACATCACAAACAAAAAACAAAAATTTCAATTACATTTGAAAATCAACAATATAAACAAACACATTTGGTTGGTAATAGCCATCTATTTTGATACTTTTGATATGAGAAATAAAAGAAAATAAATGAATTTGTTGCAACTCATTCATAGAACTTGTTTCTGTTATAAACATTTTATTATTGAGGCCACGAAGATAACCAAAAATCCAATGTGTTCAACATTTTGAATTGGCACATTTCCAAAATGGAAACAAAAAAAAACAATAAGGAAAGAAGACTATTTATTATAGTCAAGAATGTTATGTATTCCCTACACTTAACATAGAAATATTGTTAACTGTTTTGCAGTTTTATAGATTAGTTTACTTTACTCAGAGACCAAATTAAACGTTCAAACAATCACTTAAATTGAGGGATAAATGTACATATAATTTCAGTGAACTACTGTTGACTTAGTGTTTATATAAGTTTCAATGAGTCGGCACTTACTCATACAAGGTTTGTTCCAACTCCGCAGTAGCATTATTCATGTTCTCCTTCAAAGCAATCCTCAATTAGTTGAACAATACGTTTCCATTGGTACTTCCACATCTTGAAGTAGTTCTGAAAGTCAGTTGCATTTGGTGATCTTGTCTTAATGAAGTCAAACCGGAATTTTGATAACAGACTTAAGTCATTAGGGGGTTTTTAACATATTTTCAATGTTCTACAATATTTAATCTTATCCAATAAATTTCAAGTTTCTTTTACTCTAATTTTCATAAGATAAATGAATTCTGACTATAAATGTTAGTCATTACATTATTATAACATCAATAGTGTGTTACAATAATCATTAAGACCAATCAGATAAAGTGAAGTACAATAGATAAAATAAAACCAATCAACAACACGCTGCCATAGTCAATCTCTATTTTCAAATGGATTTTGGCCATGTAAAGACAATAAATGCCAATCTCTGATGTTGTTTCTGATGTTGCTGATTATGATAATGTTGTATGTATCTGGGGTCAGTTGGTAAATGAACAATAGCACAATGTGTAACAGTGGCTACGGAAGCTATTTGTGGTGCTGGTGAATCATTTGACTACCATGATGCCGGCTGTTTTCTATATTGTTTTATTGTTACTGCTGCTGAGCAAACGTCGTATCATAGATGTGTCCTTTCATTTGGCAAAACGCCCACCCACTCAGATAATTTGCTTACAATACAAACATAGAAAAATAGAAGTAAACAAGAAGCATACCAAAAAATCAACTAATTTGGCATTTAAATGATTTTACATGCTTTGTTTTTTGCTACTGCTTCCTGAAGGTAATTTTGATCATGATCATGATGATGATGATGATTTTGCATTTATTTTTCCAACTTTCATATTACGAAATGAAAAATTTCAATATCAGTTTTTTGTTGTCATGAATTTAGTTTGCAAAGTCCTTGGCACAAGTGCTGCCATGCGATCTGAGTGTCACACTCTTTTTTAGTTGACGTGGCACCGCCTTGAGGCACCTGCTCATTTAATCACAGGTATGAATATATAGGAACATTTAATTTGCCTGCAGCACGCAAAATCAAAAGAATTGAGTTGACATAAGGCGGCATGTCGCATCAGTTGGATTTGTTCGTTCATTCATTTTATTATTGTTGATGAAAGTTTTCCTAAAACCGCAACAGAAAACGCCCTTTTGGTGACTATATATTTGACGTATACGTACTAATGTATTTAATAATGTTAATGATGACAATCATTGCTACCGCTATCATTTGTTTACGGAGCGTTTCATGATTGCCTTTCGTTTTTCCTTTTTCCGTTCCATTTAAACAGGAAAAGCGGAAATGTTCGTTAGGTTGTCGTCGTTTGTTGTTGTTGTGGTTGTTGGGCCTCTTGATTTATTCACATTTGCTTGCGGCAGGTGTGAAACCGCAAATATGTAGAATTCCTTCTGTATAATCAAACATTCATCCGGCCCGTCGGACGTTTTGGTGGCTGTTAAAGATATTTTGCAGTTTAATTTGAATTAAAATATTCATCATGAGAGATTTACTCGTTTGTTTGTTTGTTTGTTGCGTTAAATTATGTGTGAAAATATAAAATTACGATTTATGGGATTTTTTTCTTTTTGCAAGTGGAAAACTTATTTCTATTTAACAAGTTATAATTTTTTATAGAATTTAGACCATTAAACTAAGTACATTTATTTATTAAAAAAAGAATATTAAATGAGTTTATTACTTTCTTAATTATAATATTTATTTTATGATTTTGTAAATACTTTTGTGTATCACCACTCTTTGACCGCAATTTAAACTTAACTCCCCTCCGTGCTGCAGTTTGTTGAGTTGTTACTGCTTATATGAAAGCCTCTATTGACAATCTAACAATATCTGTAAGTGAACCAATTCTATAGGTAAATAATGATTCAAAAATCCAAGATTGTACACCAACTCCCATAAATGGATAAAGTTAATTAAAGAAAACAATCTCAATGAATTTATTTAAAACAAAAAAATTAAGGTGGAAGCTACACGATTCAGTAGATCGTAGGGTTTTGAAATTGACATAGTTTGTAAATATAAGCCAAATATCTAACTATCCAAATTTCAGTTGTTCCAATAAGATTATGAATTTGAATTTGGGTTTGTATGGTACCTTATGTCCGATTCGCATATATAAACTTTATGGGATCCCCGATCGCTCCTTCTGACTGTTACAAACTTTACTGCTTGAAAAGTTTTAAGATTTCTATATCATAACGCAGTAATCACCGTTAAAAATGTAATGGTCAAGTCTAAAGACTAGATTTTTCTTCAGTCTTTGGAATTACAGTTGAGGAAACTTAACTTTCCATCTGAAATATGCGTTTACTAATGAACTACGAGTAAACATAGCAATAAAAAATCAATTAAATTGATGATTTTAATATTTTCTTATATCGAATACATTATGGTAAGTTATGAAATCTCTAAAAAATATACTTGACTTGCTCTTTGAACTAAAATCGCTATAAGGCTTAAAACTACCACGGGTAACAAATATCATGGCACCACCTTACAAATACAAAGTACAAAATACAAAATATTTGTATGAAATTATTATAAATTATTGTGTTAGTATTTATGTAGTGTGGTTGTCTTTTATATCCTGGCCGGGATTGCTAATTTATTATGAACATTTAATTTAATATTCCATTGCGGCTTAATTTGAACAAAAACTGGGCAGAACCTCACTAATTACAATGAATGAATGAATGAATTTTGTAGAATTTAATTTTTATGACCATTTTAATATTCGAGATTTTATTACTCTTATGAGAATTGCATACAAAATTTAAGCAGCACATGAAATAAAATTATTAATTACTTTTGCGTACAATTTTATGAACTGCAAATTTTCATCTGATGCAATTAAATTATTTATTATGGTATAGAATGAAGTGTGCATAGAATAAATTAAAATGCATTTAGTTTTGGTAGTCTGTAAATATTGTGTAAGTTAAAAGTGCGATTTCTTTGTATCTCTAGTGACTTTGATTAAATTAGCTTAGATTTACTACTTGGAAGTGTTATATTCTCTATGCTCTGTATTCGCTGTCATTTGCTTAGAATAATTGTATGACAAAAAAATAAATAGACGCCAGCCACCATCAATCCCCCATTTCTACTCACCCACAATTTCTTTCTCGTTTGCAGTTGCAGTTTAGGAAAATACAAGTAAATAAAACAAATTGCATTTAAATTGTTTTGCGAGTGCAAATAGAAATTTGTGCAGCAAAACTTTGAATTGAAATGAATTGAATTGAATTATTTATGTAAAATGTTGCGGGTGGCGCTTCAACAAAAAGTTTCGGACTGTTGTTAGTTCTTTATTAAAACTTTTCGTTTTTCTTTTGTTTGTTGATACTTTCAGGAGAATCTGCGTGGCGCATCAGAGATAAAGAAACTAGAAATTGATCCAAAGTACTTGGCTATACTCGGTTTCACAGGTTCGCTCTTGGAAAAGGATGCAGAACAATATCTCAAATATAAAGTCGATCAGCAAATTGGACCGCCACCGCGACAAGAGCAGAAACAGCAACCAAACAGTGACAATGACCAAAGACCTGGAGAAGGAGCAGCGAATAAAGCTGAAATTGAATTAGTGGCACTACAAGACCAACATCAGCAACAACAACAGCGAGCAGCAGCAGGCGTTCCAAATGCTCGAACACATCTGGGACGTAATGGCAAGCCACATCATGTTCCAACAACGCCATACAATGGCACCAAAACCAATTTCACCATAGTCACTTACGCACAAGACGGCCAAGCTCCTTCGGCCATATTATTAGCGCAAAATATTGCGACCAAATTCCCCAGTGAATATCTGCTCGTCTATGATCTCGGCCTGTCGGAAGAGGAGGCCCGTTCCGTCAGCGCCTTCTGTAATAGCTCAAAGTGTACAGTCATCAATTATGATTTGTCTGTGTTTCCATCTTACGTTGCTAATCAACGAACACATGCATATCGACCACTTGTGATAAAGGATGCCCTCATGCGTTCCAAATCGATACTATTTACTGAGAATCATATGCGTATACGTGGCTCCAGTCGGGAGCTTCATGAGTTGAAGGACAAAGTCCTTGTAGCCGGTGTCCTTGGTTGGAATACAGCAACAGCGGTTTCCACGCGTACACATCCTAAAATGTTTGACTACTTTCAAACTGTTGCTGACAATTTTTACTTTTTACGTATGATTGAACTAGATGCGGTCCTTTTTACGGATAGTCTTTTTGTTACAGATAAAATAATGTTGCCTTGGATTAAATGTGCACTAACATTAGAATGTATTGATCCAATTGGTAAGTAGATATTTAAATATCATCAACTAACAAACATATTTATTAGGATAATTTAATGTTACTTGTTTCTCTGTCCCCATAATGGTTTACGTAATTAGTTTGCTGTCAATCAATAGTTTCTTGATTGTTTGGTTGACACACGATTAACTTTAATACATACATACCTATATAGTTGACAGAGACCACCGAGGGAAACATAGTAAGATAATAACTCAAATCATATGTATCTGAACGTAATTTAATATAGGTATCTTTGTCAATGCAATGATGATAATTTATAGTATGAAAAGGCACCATAGTGAGTGAACTGAATGAAATGGAATGGAATAAATCAGGGGCGGTCTAAGGCTTTTGATGGCTTGAGGCGGTTAATTTGAAATGTAGCCTTCAGTCGACTCAAAAAAACTTCCTACTACTATCTGAACTGAAGATAGAACAACTCGACTTGAGGCGTTGTGCTTGCTTCGAGGTCCTATTCTTCAGATTTAAACGACTCCTTTGATCACATTTTGACTCTTGTTGTGATTTGATTATAAAGAAGAGATAGAGGCTCCCTTAGTCCGCTACTGGACTGAACTGAATAAATGGAATCTTATATTAAGTTTGAGTTGGGTGTCATTGTATTCGATTTTTATATTAATGGACGGGCTCTATTTACCTATATAACTAATGCGATTATTTGTAGTATTCGTATCATGTAATATAATTATTGAAAGGCATAACGAATGTGATGATATGATTCTTCTTTGCCCACCAAGGAGATAAACCCTTCATATCAATTAATAGATATAGCCTTATATGAATATTTAAATATTCTTTGTATGTATTGTAATTTTATTAAAATTCGATGAATGTTGCACGTGCATTTAAAATGTTCAACAAACTTCTGCTAAGCAACATTTTATAAATAAACGGCAATTAGTTACTATTGTATCTATAAAGAAGAATTTAAAAATATTCCAGAGGAATTTCGGTGTATCTGCATAAAAATTGCATACGCCAAAGATATATTCATGTGCTTCAATATTGTAGCCATGATGTCCGGCGAGCATTTGATGTGTGTCATAGATTATATAGCAGGCCCTGCCGAAAGCTGGCACTAAGAAAAAAGTAGGCCAAAGAGAATGTTGTAATAATTGGATGGGAAGAAGTATAGAACAATAAATAATGAGAACGATTAGCAAACCATAGCAACTTCTAAACATTATGATGCTTTGTTTAGTTAAAATTATGAGTCCGAGAATTTGTGTTATATAAGTCAGTGGGAAAAAGAGAACCTGGAAAGGATTTGATAAAAATGTATATTTTAATTGAATTTATTCTGCTCTTACCCACTGATTTTGTCCGAACCGCAATAGAGTAAGAGCCTCTGATATGGCGTTGATTAATGTTATAAACAATAATGTCATATAATTATAGGGTGGTTGCCGACGCAAGTTGCGTCTTTTATAAAGTATGATATAAATAATCTGGCACATTACCGACATAGATTGTGAGATAGAATCCACATGTGTTATTGAATAGTAAATCCCTAGTTCGATGAGAGGTACAATGAAAAGTGTCTGAATCTAGAATTTTGATTTGATTAATAAGAAAAACGATGAGATCTAATTTTGCATTTGCTTACCATTAATAAAGCGTACATACGACGTACAAGGCCACGTCTTAAACTTGCATTTACTATATCAAAGTGTTTCCAATAGTTTCTCTCTTTATCCAGCGGTGGTAGATCACATTCTGTAGAAGCATCCTGAAAACCCAATTCTATTTCTTCATTAGAATTTGAATTTTCAATCAATTCAAAAAAATTCTTAGTACCCGCTTCATTTATGTTTCTTGCCATATGGCTACATCTGGGTTCAGAATTTACTATATAAAAATTCTGAAAGGAATGACGCTGTTCATCCAACTTTGATAGATCACCTTCTGTAGCATCATCCTGAAAATAATTTCTAGTTGTGACTGCTTCATTTAAGCTCCTTGCCATGTGACCGTTTGTTTTTGATCTGAAGTTGAAGTTAAATGTTGTGAGCGAGCAATGACAAAAAGTACTTGAACCAAAAATTAATCAATTAATGGATATTATTAGTACATATATAGTAGTATGTGTGATAAAATTATTGATTAATAAATTTATCACTTTTCTGTGATGCGTATAACTAGATAGCGGAATCAGCAAGAGACCCATAATGTTTTTGAAGCCAATCTGGATTTGTACATCTAAGCAAATTGGTGTCCCAGTTTAAATTTCAAAGGTTCAGTGGAACATTCAAAATTGATGAACTCAAGACAAATGATAGCGGCAACTTTATTGTTAAAAAAAAAATAATGCAAATATGATAAATTAAAAATATTGCCATATCTATTGTATTTAAATTCTAATTTCCCATTTGAAATTCATTCGAATAATTCATTTTCTCTATTTTGTTTCCTTTAGGCGCTCAATCGATTGGTTGCAAATACAATAAGAAACCATTATATCGCTATTCCGGTTGTCATGGCTACGATGCATCCGCTTTTAATATTGTGCTTGGCCTGCAATGGCATTATGATGAATCAAAATATTCACTGCCAAGTGATAGATTGAATATCTTTTATAAAGAGACCTTAGAGCAAGCGACCAAAATATTGGAAAATCGAAAACGTAACAGTAGCGAAACATCTGATCATCCATTTACGGAAGAATAGACTTTTAAAACACAAAAGAAAACTATTAATTCAGAATCAAAGCAAAGCAGAAAAGAACAGCGCAATGAAATGATGTGAAATGGTGTTGATGTTGCTATATGGTGGAGCAAGTAACTCAGGAGCCGCTGGAACAAACAAACAAACAAAAACCGTAACAACACAAACAACACACAGAAAGAAACATTATAACGATTCAATTACTTACCACATAAGATACTTATGTAAGATAATTAAGACATAAACTAAATAATAATAATTATACACACAAAAAAATGAAAAAAAAAGAGAATAAAGTAAGAGATTCTAGTTAAACAAAGAATCGCCATCTTAAATTATAATTTAAGTTTGTTTTTTGTTGTCAATAAGTTTCTGTTCAATTCCTTAAACTACAATACAATATTTTCTATCATTATTATTATTAAAATGTGAATTCGCTTTAAGCATAGAACCTAGAAACAAAAAAAAAAACAAAAATACAAGAGAAAGCAAATACTTGTGATTGTAAAAAAAAAAAAAACAAATGAGTAGAGAAGAATTGTAATAAATTAAGATGAAGAACAACAAAAGAAATAGTCATTAATAAATGGAATGCTGTGTAATACTGAAAATATAATAAAATAAAAACTAAAATCGGAAAATCAAACACTCAGGATTAACGACTAAAAAGTTGTTTTCATTTCTTTTAAAAATAATTTTAAAATAAATTAAACTTCAATTGCAATAAGCGAAGTTTGTTTCTACAATGGAATTTTTCAAATCATTTTCTTTTATCTGTCGGATTGAGAGTCATTTTATTGGATCGTGTGAGCATAATAAACACAGTAGCAACTGTTATGGTATAACAACATAAAGCTTCGCTGTGCAAGTCACAATAAACATCCAAATTTTAAAAGCCAAGACAATAACTGAATTCAGTTCAGTTTTAGCCACGAACTCAACACCGCCAACAGATCAGCTAACGACGAAGGAAAACAAGTTTCGCGTATTGTGTTTTTATATTTAATATACCACCAAAAAAAAAAAAAAAGTAAAAGTTAACTAAAAAATAATAATAATAATAAAATAAAAAGGCAACAAGTAACAACATAAAAGCAAATGTTTCATTCTATGAAAACAATTGGTTGCGTATCGTTAGTTGTAATATGGCTAGCCTACATAGATTTCCATACAGCGGAGGCTTATGATCCAAATGATTCTAAGATTGCTGAGTGTTGTCTCCCACCAGCAGGAATGTTCGAGGCATTTTATCCTCGCGAAATCGATGGTGTACCGAATAGTGCCTCAAGACCAGCTCATGGACATGGCAGTTTCTTTAAGTATCGCAATCCAGCTTTGGTAGACACTAAAAATGCTGCTGCCTATGGTTATCGTTTTGATGGCAAGCGTCGTTTTAACTTTGATTGATTGATTGTACACATATTAAAATGTTTCACATTAAATGTTTAAATAAAATTTTACCAATAAATGTGCAATCTGTCTCTCAACAACCAATAAATTGTAAAATTGTGTGTTAAATTACAGGATTGGTGATGATTTGGGTTGCCGGACGTCCCGTATTTCCCGGGACATCCCGGATTTCAGGCAAAATTTCAAAAGTCCCGCCGAGACAGACTTTGTCCCGTTTTTAAACCTTATTTAATGTATTTTTAAAAACCTATCGCTATTCGGTTGATTTACCGATTTCACGAGAACGCATCACAATGCTGAGTCGACCCAATGAAAAAGTATTAATACTAACATACCCGATAAGAGCCAACGCTCGAAAATTGACCGCTCTAATAAATGACTTCACAATAAAAAAAAAGTGTATAAAATGCTAAAACCACGCATTTATTGCAAAATCAATCTTGAGATAAGTGAAATAGATAATTGTTAGAAGGTGGCGCTAATATTATTTGTTTATATATTCTTTTAATTGCTTCATATATTGTTCGCAAGGTATATTGAGCAAATGCGTGTTACGTTCGTGTTAACATTTCTTTATTGCAGAAACTATTGTATTAAAGAAAATGAGTAATTCAAGTGACAGTGACACAAATAATTCGTCTGAAAGAGGTTGTAGGGGAATACCCTCCAAGGCATCCAAAAGGCTTACAAAGTGTAATCAGAACTGGAAAAATAATTATTCCTAGTTCATATCCGTAAAGGAAAACTTTTATAAGGCATTCTGTAGTCTATGTGGTAAACATTTCTCTTGTTGTCATGGTGGAATTACTCATGTAACCCAACATGCATCCATTAAATCTCACAAAACTGTTGTTAGCAATTTTTCAAAACCATACACATTTGCCTCGGAGACGAAAGATAAGATAAGATTACTGCGGGAGAACTCACATTCATTTATCACACGGTAAAGCATTCTCTTAGTTACAAAAGCTTGGATTGTTCATAAAAGTTATTACCATTTATCTGCAGTGATTCAAAAATCGCTCAATGTTTTAGCTGTGGAAGAACAAAAGCGGAAACTATAGTAAGTCAAATATTAGTCAAAGAATCCGTTAAAAATATTTTAAGCACCATCCAAGAAAATGATCTATACTTCTCCATAGCAACCGATGCGAGTAATAAAAGTAACAGAAAAATATTTCCAATTTGCATAAGATTCTTTGATTATGATACCGGTATTCAAAACCGTCTACTTGAATTTATAGAAATGAATGACGAATATGCTAATCAAGTATCGAAATTTTACTAAAAGACGCTTTGGAGCAAAAGGGACTTTCGTTAAAAAAAAGTTTCGGCATTCTCCTCTGACAACACTAATGAAAACTTCGGCAAAAACCATTCGATTGACACTCTTTTTTTTTTAGCTGAAAATAAAAAAATTATTAAAGCTGGTTGCTCCGTTCATATACTCCAAAATGCTGCCAAACATAGTACGAACAAATTGGAATTGGACGTTGAAAGTTTGATTTTGAAAATTTCCAACCACTTCAGTAGATCTGCTACACGAAGAGCGAACTTGCAACTCCAGTTTGAAGCAAATGAGGTGCAATGGGAAGAAATAGTAAACTTGTTGCTACAATATTTTAATCTCTTGGTCCTGCAGTGGAAAGAGTCAGAAAAACTCTTTTTCTTGAATACCTCAACGAAAGTCCAAGTCTATCAGAGAAAATTATTACTTCCAAAGAAGAGGAGAAAAAAAACTTTGCCGTATTTTGCGTTCCTTTACAACGTGATGTTTTCAATAGAATCAACAATATACAAGATTGAAGCAGATTCTCTATCAGTTGTTGAGATACATGATGAAATGCATGGAGTTCGCGAAATTCAACAACAATTTTAGATAACTTTTTTGGAAGTCAAACAAGACAAATAACTGACGAATAAGGTACGAGTATTAATGTAAAAGAATCTAACGAAAACGATTTTCGACAGTTTTACAAAAATTTCATTAAGTATTTGACAACGCGATGCGACTTCTCTGAAAGCAACATCCTCAGGGATATGTTCTTTTTAAATTTAAAATCGACAATTTCAAATTATAAAAACAAAAAAAAAAATCCTAGACATTGAAAAGTCTTTTGACAGAAGTATGAGTGGCATTAAAAAATAAATAATTATTCAGTATCGCTAATTCCAACTGCTTTGTGGAAAGGATTTGAATTAATGACCCTTTTCAACTATGACTATAACTGCGTTGAATTTTACAGATATGTAAAATCAAACAAAGATATATTAAAACTTGCACGATCTTTTTTAAAGTATAGGTAAGAATCAATAATTAAATAAAAATAAGAACATAAAATACGTTTTTTCATTTGTCCCGGGTAGAAATTTGAAATCCCCTTTTTAATATCAAATTGAGCATTTGTCCCTTACAGGTGACCCTAGTGATGATGCTCCAGCAAATTCAACTAGTATAACTACATATTTCTTTTTAAAAACTATATGGAAGTTCCAATGTATAAAAATTTGCCGAACGCCTAGATAACGTTTTTTCCTACATTCTTTTGATAGAGCATTCAGAAACACCCCTCTAGTGGTGCCGATTCGGCTGGTTTCGAGAAACTTACAGTGTCCAAGTTTCATTTCGATAGGACAATAACTTAAAAGTTTTTCTAATAAGAACATGAGTTTTAATGGTAGGTTTGTATGGGAGGTACCATGGCTTAGTCAATTCGTCTCATCGAGCTGAGCAAGAATATGTGTACTTTATGGAGTCTCTGATGGCTCCTTCTGCCTGTTACAAACTTCAAGGCAAAGTTGTAATTCTATTCTCTGCGTGAGGAGTATAATAATGATACGAAAAAAAATCGAGTGTATTGAAAACTATGTTAAGAAGAACCGTAAATTAAGTGATTTCATGATTTTTTGATCGCCTGTCGTTGTCACAAGTGGTCACATTTGTCATACTCCCCATACAAAGGGGCAATAATGCTACTTTAGGAAGTTATACTTTAGATTTTGACGTCACGAAGCTTATGACTTCTTCCACCCCTTGTTAAATAATAACACCATCCCCTTCCCAACACTCACCTTAAAGTGTAATGGTGTAATTTATGGATGGTTCCTAATGAAGAAAGACAAGACAAAATGCTACTGCTACAATGGAAACACGAACTTAGAAAGGTCAAAATGTCCCATTATATAATGGCAAGAAATGATCGAATGAACGTTGGAATCAAATAAATGGCATTTAATAACCTAAAAGTCTTTATGTGTGACGGGAAAACCAAATGTGTATCATTGATGTTATCCTTAAAATTTGAGGCCAAGAAAAAAAAATTGTTTAAAGCTTTTACCGTGGAAGGAAAATGAAAAGTTAAAGTATCATTGGTTTGATATATTGTATATATATGGAATGTCAGATAGATAGATGTAAATATCAATAAATAGAAAATAAATTTGTGATTTTTAAATTCTATGAACTTTTGAGCGTTGAACCAAAATTTGTTGTTTTATATTGAGCGAATGAGATGATTTGATATATGAATAGAAAGTCTGGCAACATTTCGAAACAGCTGATCCCAGAAGTCTGGTAATACCATTCGCAATTTTATCGTTGTAAATTCGTGTGAACGCAAACTGCCGCGACGAGGCAGCAGTCTTTGCAAATTTTGATAAAAAAAAAATGTTTTTGAAAAAATTGTGATTCCAAAGAATATTTATAATACCGGCACCTTTAACAACAACTTAATCGCACCGCTTTGGTCACTACCCGAAGGCAAACGCGTAACAGATATTTAGATATTATTCAATAAGAGATGAATATGAAAACTTTTAGCATGTTGAAAAGTTCTTGGCGCATGTAAGTTTTTGTGTTGAAGTGACAGTATATAGAAGTCTCAAAATTAATTTAAATTGAATTGAGAATTTAAAATTTTTCATATCGATGCTTCTATCCAGGCTACCGCGTCGCTTTGCGACAAAAGTAACATCGGTTCCAGGTGATGAAATTGGCAGTGGCACCGGAATTGGGAAAATTACCGGGCGCAAACGCACCGTGGATGGTATCGATACAGTAAATGAGCCTTCCAAGGAGATTGTTACACACTTACCGCCACTAACAGACGCCATTCCTGGCCTACCTGAAGTTGAATATGCCAAACCGATGGCGGAAAGTTCTGTAACGAAAGTGACGACGTTAGTGAATGGCTTGCGGATTGCGTCAGAACCACGTTTCGGACAATTTTGTACAGTTGGACTGGTCATAGACTCGGGGCCACGTTATGAGGTTGCATATCCCAGTGGTATATCACATTTTCTCGAAAAGTTAGCATTTAATGTGAGTTGATTGATTGAGCCAATGTTAGGTTATGATATACTTAAAGACATGCTTTTCCAAAGTCCACAGTGAATTTTCCCAATAAAGATGCCATACTAAAAGAATTGGAACGAAATGGTGGCATTTGTGATTGTCAGAGTTCACGCGACACTCTTATTTACGCTGCCAGCATAGACAGTAGAGCAATTGATTCCGTGACAAGATTATTGGCTGATGTCACATTGCGACCATCGCTACAAATCGAAGAGGTTAATGCTGCTCGTAAAGCTGTACAATTTGAATTGGAAACTCTGGGCATGCGACCAGAACAGGAACCTATACTGATGGATATGATACACGCTGCTGGGTACAGAGAGAACACGCTTGGCCTGCCTAAACTATGTCCACCTAGTAATTTGGATGTCATAGATCATGATGTCCTAATGACTTATCTAAGAAGCCATCATACACCGGAGCGTATGGTGATTGCGGGTGTCGGTGTAAGTATAGCTTTGTTATACAATACAGTTAAGATTTATATTATATTGGTTTCATAGGTCGATCATGATGCACTTGTGGAAAGTGTGAAAAGATATTTTGTCGACGTGCCAGCAATCTGGGAAAATGAAAAAGATATTATCAATGAAAAAAGAATTGTTGACACTTCAATAGCACAATACACTGGCGGATGCGTCAAAGAAATATGTGAGATTCCTATATATGCAGCTGCTGGCTTACCAGAACTTGCGCATGTCGTAATAGGTTTCGAAGGTTGTTCGCACCAGGATCCCGACTTTGTTGCTCTCTGTGTGCTTAACATAATGATGGGTGGAGGTGGTTCATTCTCAGCCGGCGGACCTGGCAAAGGCATGTATTCGCGCCTTTATACTAAAGTCCTTAATCGCTATCACTGGATGTATAGCGCAACTGCCTACAATCATGCGTACACTGATACTGGTCTGTTTTGTATACATGCTAGTGCGCCACCAAGTCATGTACGCGATATGGTTGAAGTGATCACCCGTGAACTGATAAATATGGCAATAGAGCCCGGTAGAGAGGAGCTCATGCGTTCAAAAATACAATTACAATCGATGTTGCTCATGAACTTAGAATCACGACCAGTGGTCTTTGAAGATGTTGGCCGGCAGGTGCTTGTCACTGGACATAGAAAACGACCAGAACATTTTATGAGGGAAATTGGTAAACAAAATCTTTTAAATGGGAAACAAACATTTTTGTACAAATTTATCTTTTCTTGTTTTTGTAGAGAAAATATCTGCCGCAGACATTCAACGTGTAGCACAACGCATTCTATCAACGCCACCTTCAATGGCTGCTCGCGGTGATATCCAAAATCTACCCAATCTAACTGATGTTTCTGGTGCAATTAATAACGCTGGTAGTTCTTTTAGACGCAGACTGTCGCTATTCAAATAAATGTTATTGTTGGTGGTAATCGATAGAACAGTAAAACCCATACATGGAAGAAAAACATTTTCAAATTTAATTCCAATTGACGTTTTTATGGAATTCCTTTTTTTATTTCATAATTTGGTTATTATAAATCCAAACTACTTTGCCTTATCGACAACAAAATTATTCTGAGACATTTTAGGCAAGCGAAAAAGTAAATTGTCCTTAGTAAAATTGAACGCAATAAAATTGGGAAATTCAAAATAAAAACTACTACTTTGAATCGCTTAATTCACCAGATTCAATTTCTGAGCCTGAGGACACATCCTCCACCAAATCCTTAAGATCTGGAAATGTGTTTTCCGGCAGTTTGTGCATGGTTGAGGATGCTTTTCTAGTGGTTGTGACATTTGGTTTTTCATCAGCAAAGCATTCATCGCTGCTAACAATTTCACCCAATGATTCCCTTCTTAAAAACTTTCTGGGTCGTGTCCTTTTTAGTTTTCTGTCCCTTGATGTCCCTTTGGATTTATCATTACTTGAGCTTGAACTTAAAGAAGTTTGACTATCATTACGACTACGTTTACCTGATTGAAAGAGGGAAAAGAATACATTAGCTGATGAAAGTTTGCTGAGCTGTATGTCTGTTGTTACTCACGAAAAGTTTTATCAGTTCTGTTACTTTGATAACTACAATTGCTGGCATTATCGTCATCATCATCGGGCAATTCATCACTTGAAATATCCTCACGTGTGCGATACTGTTTCGGTAAATGCGATTCATCATCCAACAATGAAAGTTGTTTACTTTTATTTTTTCCCAATTGAAATATCTCTAGTTGTGGATCGATTTCACTGCCTGTTTGTTTCTTAATACTTTTGGCAATGACTCGTTTTTGATGATCCAATTGCGGAAACAAGTCACGTGAGTTTTCAAGTGCCTCTTTGGCGGCGTTCATCTCTGCCTGTTGTATAGAAGAACCGTTGGCCGTGGCCAAACGTTTAGACCGAAAGTAGACGGCGACTTTGTAGACACGTGTATTTGTGGGCCCTGTCGCTTCAATGACTTTATAGAAAGGAATGTCTGGTTCACCACCATCCATTGTGCGCAATGTTAGACAGCACTGCTGGAGTTTCGACTTAGGATCGTTCCAGTCTTGATTCATAATGAAGATTTGCAAACGCGGAAATAGGCAAACATGGCAGAATTGTTCACAATAAAGCAAACCTTTATCCACATACAGTGCACCTAGAAAGGCTTCCAGTAAATCGGCACGATCTTTGGTCTTTAATTCAGCCTTTGGATTGGAATACACAGCATACTTTGTCATGCCTAAATCATCACACACAACAGCCTGAGTACGATTGTTGACAAGTGATGAACGCAACAGAGACAAGTGACCCTCATGATGTTCTGGAAAATGTCTATAAAGATACTCTGAGCAAATCAATTGCAGCACTGTATCTCCCAGAAACTCTAAACGTTGATTGGATCCTAATGTTAAATGCGTAAAGCCCATGGAACGATCAGTGAAGGCACGTGCTAGCAATCGAATATGCTTAAATTTAATGCCAATGGAATCTTCGAATTTCGTAAGTTCCTTAAGAACTGGATAGGACTCAATCCAACCACGATCACCTTAAAAAAAAAAGAAAAAAAAAAATGGAAATTAGAATATAGCAGAAAGAATTCTATTAAAACCAACCTAAGGGTTCCTGTTCCTGTAACGGATGCTCCGGAAAATTCTTCCATATACTACGTAAAGTATCATCTTCCATATACAAAGCATCTGTGAATACTTCGTCAGCCACTTTTATGCCACCATCCAAAAGTAAAGCACCCATTAAAGCCTCAAAGCAATTGGCCATTGCATGACGTAATTCAAGTTCATGGCACAAATCTGAACCATGTGCATAGAGCATAAATTCTTCGAGATTCAGTTTCTTTGAAAGCAAAGCTAAATGCTGATTTTGAACAATTGCTGCACGATATGTGGCCAAACCACCTTCCTCAAGATCAGGAAACATAAAGAACAAGTGTATTGAACTAAGAAACTCAACCACGGCATCACCCAAAAATTCCAAGCGTTCATTGTGCGTTATATTCGACATTGTCTCATAATCCTTGCCAAACCGTGACATAATATTGATGAGCGTATTAATGCCACGTTTTCGCGTATTCATGTAGTGTATTTTTCGATCTCCATATTCTGGTTGACGTATACCGCAGTTTGTTAAGGAATTCCGGGCATGATCTGGATTGGTGCCATAGTTCTCCTTGTACGATGGATGCGTGAGAGCCAATTGAAGTAAATAACGATTTTTAAAACTATAACCGATTTTTTCTTCGAGTAAACCGAGGGATTTGTGGAAACGTAAGTGACCTGTAAGAACGGGCACAAGCATGGCATGTTGTACCATGTCACACATCATTCCAGTGCGATAGTAACCCGAAGAACTGATGGCCACTGTAACGTTACGCTTCATGCGACCTTGAGTTCTCATCTCCTGTAGCCGGGCTTCTTTTTCTTCCAATTTACGTTTATCTTTAAACGAAGGCTTCGACATATTTGCTAATAAATGACGAAACTTAACATACTCACGCCATGCCTTCTGATATTCAGGATTGCCAGCATAGCTTAGCTGTGGGGGCCGAATGCCAAAGTGTACAATTGCCGGATGAGATAAACCAGTTTCTGCATCAATACACTCAGGCAAATCCGAATTATTGCGATCCAGTTGATCTACACGCAGTGAACATGGCTTGTATCCAGGCTTCGTGACAAGCATTCCCTTGATGAAATCAACATAATCCTGCCACTCGTGTTGATCAATGTTACTTAAATTACGCAATCTATCCTCATCCACCAAAGGAGCAGCATTGCCCAATAAATATTTAAGTACTTCGCACATGGACAGAACCTCTTTCCCATTGTCAGGCAAATCACGAACAAAACGCGGTAGAAAATGAAATGCTGGACAAGAGACTGCTGCACTTTCATGTGCAACTACATTTGGATACAATGTAAAATCAACCAGTTCGAGGAGTTCATGGAATAGATATTTAACTATAAGAAATAAAATGTTGAAATTAGTATTAGACCTTTACAAAATTTTAGTGTAGTTACAAAATAAATCCAATTCCTTGATGGTAAAGTTCTCCGGCACTTTCTCCTCTACGTAGAGTATGGTGTACTCGATATTAAAACGTATAACTTTGCATGTCGGCAGATCATCAAGTGGTACATGCGATAGCAAGGAGAATCCCTCAAAGATAAACTCGTGCTCATCATGCTCAATAATTGTTGGTGTTTTTGTGAGGAAATTAGTTGGCGGTGAGATGGTGATGCGATAATGGTATAATTTATCAATGTTATTCGAATTTGGATTACATTTCGTGTACCCGGTTTCCCCGGGATAGATACCATGCCGTATGCCAATCCGACGAGATTTCGCCGAGCATCGGCACAATGGTCCATCATTCATTTCTCCAGCATCATTGTGCCATAGATCAGGATGCACACGGTTGGGATGTTCAATTTTACGCGTCAGTTCTTCCATACAACAATCATGCTCAAATTTGAACTCTGATTCGTCTGATTCATCTGAGGATGAAGAACAAGCCTCTGACTTGTGCTTACATATGCGACGGCGCGCTGGCCTCGGTGGTGGTTTATATTCGGGCAAATTGGCTCTTACTTTTGTAGCACGTTGCAACAATTCTTCATCAAAGAGTTTACATAGAGCGGTCAAACGGGGTTTTGCCTCAATTTCGTTGTTAGTAAGACGGTCATAGTATAAGTCTGCCGGCGATGAACGAATCCATACTTCATCAACATTTTCATCTAGTTCGGCTAGCTCAGCAAGTTTGCTTGCTATATCCTCAGGTCTTTCACAATAATTAGCACGCCAGTTCTTTAGCAGCCGATCTCGTTCTGTTTCCGTTTTTTTACGCTCCAAATCACTTCGCTCGCGATAGTTGGGCTGTGTTTGCTGTATGGGCTGTGGTGGTGCAGACACATAGTTTGTATATCGTGGTCCTGGCTTCTTACTAAAATGTCCCCTACCAATGCTACTACGGCTGTCTTGGTACAAAGCGTAATTGTCTCTTCCAACATACCGATTATACAAATTCGGTTGCACTGGCGCACTACTGCTATAAGATGTCCAGTTTGCACTAGCACAATGTCCATAGGTAGTATTTCCATATTGTTGATGGCTAGTATTGTAATTGGAGCTTCCATATGGGACATTTGAGTAACTGCCATCATCGTAGTAGTTTTGATCATAGTTTGTGTAAGTTGGCTGACTTGTGAGATAAAAGTTTGCAGGTGTTGCTGCTGCTTGCACATTTGTAGTCACTTCTGGAGTAGGTAATGGTGGTGGCGGTATATGCATGTAGTAGCCAAGTGGCGGTAGCAATGGGAGTTGTTGTGGTACATATGCAAAATTACTGGGAGATGCTGGGGATACTACATGTTGTTTTACATCTGGCTTGATATCCTCATCTATCGGTGGTGGAGGTGGCGGCGGTGGTGGTGGAATGCTAAATTGATTTGGCAGTGGAGGTTGGTAACTCATTTTTAAACATTTATGCTATTTGTGTTTTTTTGTTTTTTTTTTTTTTTTTTTTTCAATAAAATATGAGAAAAGAAACTTTGTAGATGCACTTTTTAACAAATGTTTTTCAACTTAACACATGGAAAATCAAAGCAACTCTGTCGCCACGACATGACCAAGACTCATGACCAGCATTTCTACCTACAAACAATTTTCGTTGTTATTTTACTATAATTATACAATCTCTCATGAATTAATTACTGCAGAATTAGTAGAACGATATAATTGTTGCGAGAATGACAAACTAGAAAGTGGAAGGAAGAAAACCAACTACAGTACAAAGAATGTAAACAAAAGTGAACGACCAGCTGTTTTCAAGTACTCGTTTAACAGTGAACTTGTTTGTGGCTACTCACAATTTTGTAGTGAATCAGTTAGTCGTTCACTTTGTGTTTGATATATTATCGTCGTAAGAATTTTGTGGCGGAGAATCACAAAATCATATTAAAATTACTTTCAACGTGAAATTACAACCTACAAGAAAAAATACAAAGTAATGAACGAAACTGGAAAACATATTATAATTTACTACAATTATATTTCAGCTTAGCTGAATAAATTTGTGATTTTCCCCTGTGTGTCTTAAATCAGTTGTCAATTAATTTGGTATCTTCTGAAATGATTATTTCGTTTTTGGGAAAATTGTTGGGTACAAGTCAAAGAATGTCGTACTACGCAGTTGCCAAAGGACGAAAGATTGGCGTTTATTTGACATGGGCACAGTGTCACGAACAAATAAACAAATTTAAAGGTGCAAGGTACAAAAAGTTTCCTACACTAAGCGCTGCTGAAGAATTTATAAAGGCGCATAATGTTAGTAGTGACTGTAGTTCCTCCTTTAATCCCCAAGACTGTGCTGTTCTATTGGGCAGTAAAGATTCACCGCCAACAGCATGGAAAGATGTTGCTGGCACATCGAAAGGTATAAATGCAAACACAACACCAAAATATGAGTTTTGGCCCGAATCAATTGGGGATAATGAATTTGAGGAGGGAGTGTGCAAAGCTGATTTGGTTGGTATTAACCTAATAATTATTGATCACTGATACATTATAACCATATTCACAGCTTGCCGCAATGGACGAAGTTGAAGGCGTAGAGCCAGTGACTACAACTGCAGCAAAAAAACGTAAATTGGACGCGATTATTCAAACTACAGACAACAAAATCCCTAGGCTTGAATCGATTGTTTTGGAACCAGCGGGAATAAAAACTGTCGGTGCTTTTGACTTCTTCATAGATGACCAAGGGTACGTTATTGTTTACACAGATGGTTCTTGCATTAACAATGGAAAACCAAATGCTATTGCTGGTTTTGGCGTTTATTTTGGAGATAAACATCCTCTGTGAGTATAGAATATTTTTTTCTGTAGCACTGATTCCTTTACCTTTTGGTATATGTATGATATAATTTTCAGGAATACTGCAAAGCCTGTTGCCGGACGAGCAACCAACAACGTTGGTGAGATTCAGGCGGCAATTTATGCTATTAGAACTGTTTTAGATCTTGGTATAAAGAAGCTCTGCATTAGCACAGATTCACAGTTTTTAATAAATTCCATCACATTGTGGGTTAAAGGTTGGAAACGTCGCAATTGGCGTTTGAGGACTGGCGAATCAGTAAAAAATGTTGCTGATTTTAAGGAATTGGACGAGTTGCTAGAAACTAATGACATAGATGTCAAATGGGTAATTATATATACATACATATTTTTGAAACAATTATTAAGTAATTTTTATCATAGAATTATGTGAAAGGACATGACGGCATCGGGGGTAATGAAATGGCAGACAAACTAGCACGCGAGGGTGCTGCATTGTATGAAATGCAGCGCAAAAATAAGTAACTTTTACTTTACTTTTTTAATATAAGATTTATTTTCAAATCTCATTTTTTATAAAAATCCATGATCATTAAGTTGTTTTATAAACAATTGTTACAAACACTGTTAAAGTAAGGAGCATATATTTTTCTTTTCAATAAAATTGCAGCATTTTTTTTATTAACATTGGTAGCACTTTTTAATTGATTAAATTGATATGGCAATACTTTGTACATAATTGCATTGAGTTGGCAGCATTAGCGACAAAATAACAAAAATGTTGTTTGTGAAAAATTTGCCGAAGTTGTTAAAATAAATTAGATAAATTACAACGACAATGCATTTAATAATGCTGAAAGGATTGCTATATAGCATTCTGCTCTTGGTGCCAATCATATGTGAAGCTGAGGTAACGCAAAGTCCGATTGTAGGAATAGAAATGGATGAAGCTGGAATGCATCGGTAACAACCAAAAATTCTGTTTATAAAGATAAAAAAGTAATTAAATTCTTTTGAAACAATTCCAGTGAGTTACTTTATACAGTGCAATTTGATTATCCGTTGGCAGGCAAAGAATGTGAGTATATGTTGGAGCAAACTTTACCAGCTGCTGTTTATGTTAGTACAGATCAATTGGCAGATTTGAAGCGTTTAAATAAAGTAAGTTTATAATAAATGAAAAATTGTAAATTTATGTATTAATCGGAATCATATAAACTGTCTAGCTTCATATTAAATATCCTAGTTTTGTGGACATTGAAGTTTCAACTGAACGCGCTAAACCATTGAGTATATTAATTCCCGGTACACCGAAAATAACCGATTCTATTAAATTGCCCATACATTTTCGTTATCATTCACCAAGAGATAAAAAGTAAGCGACATTGGGTTTAATTTTTAAATCACTTACAACAACTCTTACATTCTTTTAGAAATTTTGTTAACGTTTACATTAATCCACCTGCTATGTATATGAATTGTCTTGATGAGGATAATGAATTGGCCACCATGTCTGATACCATGTATTGTTTAAATGAACATTCTGATGGTTTCGAAGAGTTAGATGATACGTCTAGAGGTCAAAATGTAGAAAACTGTAATTGGAAACATATTAAAGTTGAATTCCAATTAAAAACACCGCTGCGAGCACAAATTCCTGTTGGTAATACAAAATTTAAGCCTTCCATTCTATATGCTACTATAATAGTGAGTTGGATTGTTTCATTATGGACTATATTTCGTACACATACCATTCCAAGGCGTATAAATCATAAGCTTAACGAACAAAGAATACTACAAGAGAAATTTAAATAAACAAGATGATGCAGTTGTCCAAATTTACTTTTACTTTGTATAATATAAAAAGCAATATATCAATATATAGAAAAGATGAGTTTATTTGTAAAATGAAACTTGTTTAAATAAGTTTTTAGTTTATGTTAAGCGGTTGTTAGCTTTAAACTTCAAATTTCTTGAGTTACCTACTAAGTATAATAATTTGATTTTAGTTTTACTTTTATAAGTGAATTGTATATAAGATATATAAAGAAATGTATAGAGCAATGTCCTAATATGGAATTAAGTTAAGCACTCTACTCTCTACTCTATTCTGATAATGCAATAATTCCCACTGACGATGATTATTTGCTTTAATCTTAAAGTACAATATGTGTTTTATCAAAAATCTTTTCCTTATCTGTGCGACGCATACCAAAGTTAATTTCTATTTATAAAATAAATGTATAAATGTTAAGTAAACAGCAGTTTTATTTAAAGTGTAATTTAATTGTTAATAGTAGGTTATACGAAGATTTTGGTATTATAATTATTATATTTATTTTATATAAAATTAAACATTAACACTCAATAAAACTGAAAAAGATTGTCAACTATAAAAATAAAACAACTATTGAATATGATTGTCTGAGTGTTTGTTTAGTTTTCTAAAAGTGTGACTGACTGACTAAAAGTGTAGATCTCTCTGCGTCGCTTTATCAAAAATTAAGTTTATGAAGCGCACATAGAATAGTTTGTTTTTTTTTTGCAAAGAGTAAAGAAAGGCGTGCGCCAAGTTATTATTATTATTTTTATAAATTAACATAAATCACAATAACATATTACCAGATAAATAATTTTTTTTCACTAACAGCACTATGTGGTTTTATACTTTTGGAATTTAAGTATTTAATTTATTTGACGCACGATGTGTTTTCATGAATGTCAGGTTCAGCCTGATCCAAAGAAACAAATTCCTTAAGCAAAGCAGTCAGTCCAGTTCAGTTTTTAAGTATTTGCTGTGTACCGTTTTTTCCTGTCTTAAGTTTGTCCTAATTTTTTTGCTCGCCGTTACATCTGTATTACTTTAATACTAAAGTTCATAAACCTAAGTACTATAAGTACTTAGGTGTTTCTGTTAAAAACATCAGAATTGCATTTCCAGCCTTTTCCAATTGTTTCCATTGTTAACTTATATGCTTTATTTGTATTTTTTTTTAACAACAATGAAACATATTATATAAAACGTGATTATCATGTGGAATTGGAATTGTGTGTGTAATTCAGACGTGGCGGCATTGTTAAATAATTCTGATTTTTACAACTTATCTTGGTCTTGAGTTGTGATTGTCGGCAATGCATAAAAGAGACGTGAAGTGATATAAATTCTTTTAAGAAAGATAAGGGTATAGATTGTCATTTAATAAAGATATGGTACTTAGAAATATATGTAAATTGCCTAAAAAATAAATTCAAAGATCTTCAAACATATTCAATAATTGAAAGAACTTACTTTTTATTATTATTACTTACTAACATGTAAATGGTATTTCTTTATAAAAAATAATATGAGGCTATGAACATTCGATATTATATAAAAAATAAAAATATTCTATATACTTACAAATGATAATCTGACTAACTAACATTTAATACTTTTGTTCTGCTACTTGAGTTGTTGGTATTATTGTGTTGGACATTTGCTCGGAATTATTGCGCAATGTCGTTGTACTTGAAGTCAAGGATTTGGCATCATTCCAGGGTTGAAGCGTGGCCTTGCCAAAAGCAATGAAGAGTGCATTACACAGCAGATATATGCCAGCCGAGATAAAGAATACAATTCGCCACTGATTTGGATTCTCTTCGACCGTAACGATTGCACCGACAACAAGAGGCGCAATAATTGACATCAGGCCCGCAATACCATTTGTTATGGCCATCATGGGCCCAGCAAAGTTAGGTGATAAGTCCATGTGATTGACCAAATAGCCACAAAAGGAGGCAGCATTCACACCAACAGCTAGAGTCAAGAGTGTAATGGCTAAAGTTTTCTCATCAGCTGTCATATATCCTAAGGCAATAAGGCAAACCATTGGCACCCATTGGCCAATGGAATTGAAGAGTTTACGTGATGTAGTTACACTGAGAGTACCACGATTGATCAGCATATCAGATATGGGACTAACTGCTAATGACAGCACCCACATTGTGAAGTATGGCAAAGCAGAAAGTAGAGCATTCGATTTGACGTTTAATTGTAGAACTTTCGTCATATATAAAGGCATTTCAGTTAGGAGTGTATAGAAACCCCAAGTGAAGCCACAATGCGCTGCCAGCAGGCCATAGAATGGTAGTGAAGTAAAGATCGCTTTCCAGGGCACCGGCAACGACTAAGTGGATTTATTTTCATAAGACAATGATTAAGTTTTCAAATCGACTTTAACTTACCTCGGTTTTTTCGCCTCCCCCTGTTAGCGATTCAATATACTCACGTTCCGATTTTGTTATTTTCTTTGACTCCGAGGGTTGATTCGAGCCAAAAATAAGGAATAAAAGTGCCCAAGCGACATTTAAGCCACCAGTTATATAAAAAAGCCCTGGCCATCCCATACGGGAATCAAATACAAAACCACTTGTCGCCAGAATCACAGCAGTGCCAAATTGAGCACCTGAATAGACCAGAGCCGACAAGAATCCTCGTTCCGTTCGAGGTACCCACTTAGCAAGTAGTGTATGCATACACGGATACACTGTACCTTGCAGTAAACCAGTCAGTACACGCAGCACACAGATGCTTACCCAGCCTCCATTTGCTGCCGCCATGGGATGAAAGAATGAAATAATGCCACCACCAGCGGTGGCAAGACCCAACACAGGTTTAGCACCAAATCGCTTTGCAAGGAGACCTGAAGTCGTATAGAAATGAATTCAAGATAAATCAAATGAGAATCGAAATGTTATGTACAATAATTTTGGAAACCTACCCGCTGGTACCTGAGAAACGACGTAGCCCCAGAAGAAACTACTTAGAATCAGAGATTTTGTTGATGAATCCCATTCGTAGTATGCTGCTCCAGCTGTTGATTGAGTCATTGGTACTATGCTGGCTGATATATCCACTCTTTGGAAGTAACCAAATACCATGCCCAGAAACAGAAGTGCCACTTGTGTATGACGTGTACCAAGGCCATTTGCTGCAATAAGTATAAGATTTCTTATAATTCAGATTCTATATATTAGAATTATTATGTATGAAGTAGCAGATTGTATTAAGATAGTACACATGAATAATCCTTTGCCTCTGACAGCTGGTCGCACTAAGTCACTTAAGAGTGGCGTAGTCTCAGAACGCAACAAACTTCTGATGTAAACCATGTCCAAACTCTTTCGCTAGCTAGAGAAGTCTGCTATTGTTTGTAAAACTGATTATGGTATATATAAATATTTTTCATGATCAATCAATTAATCGATCGGTTTCAAAACGATGCTCTAGGGTTTATATGATTTGTCTTGTTTCTTTTTGCAATGATTGCATTTTGATAGTGATTACTTTTATTATAATAATTACTGCTCTTTTTACTTTGTTTATATTTTATTAATAAATATTGTGTCATTATCAACGAGAAATGCGTTCCAGAGAGACAATATGTCTATATTTCTTCAGAAAAATGTATATTGTACAATATGTTCCAATAAAACTATTCAAAATTAGTCATAACTAGAGATCTATATATGTATATAAAAATGAACTCAAAAAATAGTATGACCCCGCAAAACTCGAGAACGGCTGGACCAATTTTGATGTCTTTTTTTGTTATACTCATGGAGTTACCAGTCACGCTCTTGGCTACATTTGGATTCGGTAGGTGAAACTGTTTTCCAGATATAGATAGTTTCATTTGGCGCAAATATACTGAATTGATTTTAACAATTTTTGTTTGTATATATAAAAAATTAAAAAATATTGTTCATTCACGTAAATTATTAATTACATATTTTACAAGAAAACTTTTTGGAAGAAACACCCAATTAACGCATAGGGGTGTAGCAACGCACGCAGGGTGACGCTAGTTTTATATATGATATCATTTCTCATATAGAAACTACTCATATAGGTTGCATCCTTGAAAATGCACAATCTCGCAGTCTTCACTGATTAACTTGATAAGAGAATACATTATTTCGATAGTGATAAATTATCTATGAATAAAATAAAACCATGTAATGATGTCGTCGATAAGAAATACATGCATTTAGAGTTGAGAATGGAAAGTGAAATTTTAAGCTCATCACGTTTGCCTGCCAGCGGGCTATATCTAATTGACCGTCGTAATAGGTAGGACAGTTGAAATTTTGTGCAGTGTGTATTTTTAGTTCCGGCGGAAAAGTCAGACTTTTGTTGATCAAAAATTGCATATAAAACTTAGAGGCATATTTTAAGATAAATCAAGGAATCGGTGTCAAACGTCTCAGATATTAAATACTTATATCAATATTAGGTAACTTAATTTTATTTGTAAAGTATTTGATTTGTTTCATTTATTGAAAGGCATGTTAAGTCCTGCGCAATGTAATATAGTTTTTTGTGAATAGATAAAAGGACTTTACAATAAAATAATACTGAAGTCAAGGCCAGGGAGGTGTGCAATATTGAACATTGATACTAGGGTTGTAACGGAATTAGGCCTCCGCCTCCACAAGCGCGGAACATCAGTAAGCAATCGTACCTCCGCATCCGCCTACGAATGTTTTTAACGAAGTTTAAGCGCCGGAATATTTACATTTTGTCATTGCATGCAACGTTACATTTGTCAGTCCCTCTCACATTCTTCACTCAACAAAAGGCAAATTCGCGAAAAAAGTTAAAGAAAAACGTCAGCAGAGCTTACTGATTACTGTGTATATATTACCAGAGACTATATAAAATAGATAGACTGGATATTTCTCTCTCTCTGTTAATAAGTGCATCTGAATAATGTTTCGCAACAACAATTGCACACAAATGTGTGTGTGCTTTCGCGAGGGTCAAACTCTTGTCTTCCCCCGTATACCCCCCCTCGCTAAAATGGCCTCTTCTACAACCCAAATTGATACCAGTTAGTGATATTTGCATTGCAGAGTGTTAAATAAAAAATTCGTATTGTTGTAATTCTTTTGAGATGATGATGATGAGGTAAATGTCTTTTTGTTTTCTACACTTAATCTCTCTAATTCTTCTTCTATGACGTGTGCGGTGCTGCACACGCAATGATATATTTTTTTAATTTTGTATTTGCTTGCTTAGCCCCCGAAAATAGTGTTAATGCGGTTTAAACCCTATGATTACAAAGTTTTACAATGAAATTTACTATGGTATAGTATAGTATGCAATCTCTAAAAGATAAAGCTATCATATAGAACACTGTTTGTTCTGTGATGTCAATGTCTAGTTCACATCATCTGTGATTAAATTAAGTATTTATACACATACATACCTACATAGCTATTGTATATTATTATATTGCTAAGGTTGAAAGTCTTAATTATTCCAAGAGTTGGTATAATACATATTGTAAAATCTGTTAAAATGTTAACCGTAAGATGTTTTTAAAATTAAAAGGATGATAAGCTTTTGCGAATAATAATATAACATATACAGAAAAAATTAATTAAAAATTTCAGAAAGTACATATACGTATAATATACTTGTATGTATTTTACTTATGTACAATATATGTGTAAGAATGTCAAATGGACGCCTCGACACCTCTTTCATTTTGTTTTTAATCAAGGATCTGATTGCTGGTATGCCATGGAAATTTTGAACTAAAGGAAGTACCTCGTTCTTGCCGTCCAGTTAAGTTCGATGCATGAAAATTTGGGCCAAATTATAAGGGAACTGGCATAGACAATGAAATGCTCTCACACTACTATAGAGTTGCATGTTAACTCGATTTCATAGGCTTCGAAGTGTGGACCATGGAAAGTCCTACAACTACACCAGCCGTACTCTCTCTAGTTGACACCAATTAATTTCCAACTGTTTTGATTTTTGTGAAATGCTATAAGCGAAGTTTGCAATCATTGGTCTGATGCATTGCAGAAATTTATGAATTTTTCGAGTCGAAACAGGATGACTTCTACATCCAACGATGTATTGAAGATCTATTTGAATGTTTGGACAAAGTTGTAATTAAAAAAGGAGAATACATTATTAATAAGTTAGTAGTTAATTTTTATTTATTATATTCAAACCCAATATACATACATTTTTTCGGAAACCCTCAGAGGTTGAAAACTGATATTGTATTTGGTATGTAAACATGGTTGCTTCCTGATGCCAGATCATATTTTTTTCTAATTTGTGCTATGCCACTACTATGTCTGCTAAAAGCACATTTTCAATCTACCATTGGTTTTATTACAATATTGTAAATTTATTTAACATAATCTTCAAACGAGAAAAATGTCCTGGCTTCTTAAGCACAACTCAAAACTGTTATTACGCCACAAACTCATGCAATACAAGAAAGTTCTTAAGCCCATATGGAATACAGCTATGGCGCTCTGTTTCGCAATCTAATATTGAGATACTCCAGAGAGTGCAGTGAATGTTTTTAAGCTTTATTCGCAACGAAATGGATAGTTTGTATATAGAGGTACCCCTCATTGGCTCGATTCGGCGGGTTCCGACAAATGTCTTGCGCCTGTCTTAGAAACTGATAGTGTTCAAGTTTCAGTTCGAAAGGACAAAAAAAAATAATAAGAACATGAATTCAAATGGTTCGTTTGTATGGGAGGCACCCCCATATTCGGCTGATACGACAAATGTCCTGCGTATAGTAAAAAGAAAGGTTCGTGCAAAATTTCAGCTCTCTAGATCAAATACTGAGGGCATACATAAAGATGGACAGACTGACATGGCTTGATCAATTCGTCTAATCGAGCTGCCTATTACAAACTTCATTATAAACTTATAATACTATTCACTCCCGTGAAGAGTATAAAAATATAATACGATCATTCACAGAGATCTTCATGTTCCATGGATTAAATACGAAATTGGTAGATTTATCAGAAAATATGTATCCCGTCTTGAAGCACATTCTAACGATCTAGTCACTTTTAACAACATCCGCTGACTAAAAAGGTGTCACCCCCTGGTTTCCTGAAGGATATGTAATCTCGACCTCTAACTATGATGTTTTTTTGTGTTACTTATTTTCATTTACTTATGGTTAATTCGTCTTTTAACCGATCGTAAATATATTTCTTAATATACAATACCTATGTAAATAAATTGATTTTTTCCTAACATCAAAAGTCATATCACATCATGACATCAAAAGATGTGGTTATTCTTTTGTCCAATGTAAGTAGTCTTTCTGAATGTTTACAATATTTATATTTCTTCAAATAGCGCTAAATTCTTTATGAGTTTCATTAGAATGTTCCATATTTGGAATATCAAAGAAAAGAAAAAGATCCAGACTTTTAAAGCTGTGTAGTAAAATGAGAGTGGCATTATCATTTTTATGCCCAAACATAAATGAAATTATCAGAAATCACAAAACTCAGATTTCACATTAAAAGTAATTTGTAATTTATCATTGAATAAACATTTTTTTTTTTTTTTTTTTTTTTTACTTTGTAATGGAATTTTAATTCTATTATCATTGGAAAATATGTACATACCTATATTACAAAATAATTTATAGGCCCAAAAAATTCCTTCCAATAACAAATAGGAAAAACAAAAAAAATTTATTGTATCATAAAAATTATTGCATTAATATTCTTTATTATTCTGCAAGTAAACATTTTTGCCAAAATCGTGTTTGTTGTCTCTCAGTTCTAAGGTCAGTTATTATAGTAATTATCTTTTATGAAATTGTTTTTACCATAAGATTTTGAATATTTTTATTATTATCATTTAATCAGATACTTTCATTTTAGTATGTTTGTTTTTTGATATAAGTTTTTTCTTACGTTTTTTGTATTCATCCTTTTTTATATCAATTGAATTCGTAAATCCCATTGTGTGTGTGTAAATTTGTAAACGAAAAGTAAATTATACTTGAACTTATCGAGCGATCTGCTATGGTTACTATATATACTACTTATAACTCCGTAACCGTTCGCTCTTGATTGACAACTGAAAATTATATTTTGGTTTACATGTTGCTTATATACAATCCACAACACACAACTCACAACTGAATTGAACTAAACTCAACTGACTGTACTACTTAGGTTCTACAATATGGTATTTTGCTGATTAGCGCTTGCACTTGAAAAGTTAATGTTAATATATTTGATGTTGTTTTTATTGTTATTGTTGTCGTTGTTGTTGCTGTTGTTAGCTCTACTTTTATCATTCGCATTTGGTTTAACTTCTCATTTAACCAAAAATTACAAAATGTCTAAGTGGTATTTCGGTAATTTCGTCTATCAGACAAATTATGGGTAACTTAATAACTTATTTATGTTTTGTTTTATTTATTTATTTATTTATTAATAATTTAGTATAATATTAGTTGCAATATGATTGCCTTTGGCTCTGCGAAATTATTAATAAATTAAATTAAATCTAAAAAGTGATAATTTTCCATTTAGAAAGGAAAGAAGAGTATTGGCGACTAGGATGGGATTAACTGAAATAACTATGAATATAATATCGGAGACACGACAAAGAGGATTTCATAGCCAATATCAAATCATACCAAAATTGAAATTATGACAATGCAATCCATTTTAAGAATTGAAGAATATACTCTTATTATACTGTCATCTTTCTAAGATCAGTGTTTCCAATTCAAACTGTTGCGAACGTTTTTCGGTACGCCGAAGTACGTCAGAAACTAGATCATTCACCGAGACTTTAAGATTCCAATAATTAGAAAGAAGATCGTCAGTCACAGCAACAGACACATCTCACTTTTTAAGGATCATTTGGCATTCAGCCCACTGGACAAAAGCGACAAACGTGTCGCCTGAAAAGGAGCATTTTCTGGAACTCCCTTTCCGCCTTCTGATTCCCGGATCAGTGATCCTCTGATAAAAAAAATTAATTAATAATATGTGATTTTTCCGTTATTCAAATTCGCCTAAAGTCATTTTTTGGCAACCAACTATTGTATTTGCAAAGTGTGTGCAAAGGTGTGGGTTAAAAATATTGCTCCTGTGTTTATAAGAAACCCAGAACTAGTACATAATAACGATGTTGGAGGATGTGTGGGATATTAGTCCGATGCATATATTTCTTGAGGGAAAGGATTTTGGAAATAGAAAGTGAATGCGATACCTACTAATTTTACTGCTGCGTTAGCAGCTGGGTGCTTACAATATTCTTATGGGACTTTGAAACAAGCAATAATTTATATTTTTTAAAAAATTCAGGAAAATATTTAATGAAACTATGTATTTTTATAAAAAGAAATAATAATTTAGCTTTGTTCATAAATACAATTCATAAATTTAGAAGAGAGACGCATTTAAATCAAACAAAGACAAATTCAGATCAAATTTACTTATCTTGTATTTATTTCTAGATTAAATGTTGTTTGTTGACCGACACAAATGCATGATGCGTTTTCCTCTGAAATAATTTATGAATTGTTCTAAGAAGATATAATTCCAACTTATAATAAAACAATTGTTCTATATATTTATTTTGATGCATTTCTAAACAAATGACTAATATTTTAATTATATGAACGTAAGTAAGTTTAAAGCAGAAATTTAACAGATTAGATTAGAAAACAACGTAATTTGAATATTTTTTTTAAAAAGAATGGCAGCACGCTCTCTTTTTCTTTGAATGCATTCCAACACTATGCATTTTTCACACGTTTACATCACTCGCAATTCTGTTGCTTTGCCGCCGAGTGTCGTCCGTCTATTCTTTTCTATTGAGTTCTATTTTGTTGTCTTATGTGAATTTGTACAATTTTTTAGTTAAAGTGAAGTAAAGAAGTTACGCAGAACAATTATGTCGACAGATAATTCAGATGATGTTTTTGGACAATCTTCGACACCTCGAATAATGACATTTCGTCCAAGTTACGAAGAGTTCAAAAATTTTACCGACTATATTGACTACATTGAGTCGCGTGGTGCTCATCGTGCCGGTATTGCTAAAATTATACCGCCACCCGAGTGGGTGCCACGCAGATCGGGTTACGACATTGAGGAGATTAATATGACCATACCAACTCCTATCCGTCAGATGATTGGCGGGTACCGATTTATTAAATTTATAAATTATTTTTTTTAAATCTTTTTCAATATTCACTCATATTTGTCTATATTTGTTCTAGAGCTCATGGCATGTACCAAGTCATCAATGTGCAGCAACGTCAATTGACTCTACGCCAGTTCATGGCTAAGGCAAATTCCGAACTGCACCAGACACCGCGTCACTTTGATTATGATGATTTGGAGAGAAAATTCTGGAAGAATGTGGCTTATGTACCTGCATTATATGCTGCCGATGTCAGAGGCAGCCTTAACGATGATGATTTAACCGTATGGAATATAGATCGCCTCGATACCATATTAAATCTTGTCGATAGCGACTATGGCATAGAAATTGAAGGAGTGAACACGGCATATCTTTACTTTGGCATGTGGAAGAGTTCATTTGCATGGCACACAGAAGACATGGACTTGTACTCAATAAACTATTTACATTTTGGCGCTCCAAAAACTTGGTATGCCGTTCCACCTGCCCATGGGCGGCGATTGGAACGTTTGGCAAATGAGACTTTTAAGGAAAACTATCAAAACTGTAATGCCCACCTGCGACACAAAATGACTCTGATAAGTCCAAAAGTCTTACGAGATCATCAGATACCATTTAATAAAATTACCCAAGAAGCTGGTGAAATAATGATAACTTTTCCATTTGGGTACCATGCTGGATTTAATCATGGATTCAATGGAGCGGAATCAACAAATTTTGCCACCAAACGATGGATTGATTATGGCAAAAGGGCGAGCATGTGTAATTGTCGCAGTGATATGGTTAAGATTTCGATGGAAACATTTGTAAGACGTTTTCAAGAGGAACGCTATGAAAATTGGCTAAAGGGACAGGATTATGGCTGCCACCCAGAAGAGCCAGGAAAACTATGTGCTGCAGCTCCACCAACAATAAACCGATATGATCAGCCAAGGTATTGAAATCACATTTACATTAAAATCATTGAATATTTTTATACTCTTCACGTAGTGAATAGTATAACGGACAGAAGGAGACATCGGAGACCTCATAAAGTATATACTTATCGATCCCTAACCGTGAAAATAACGTAAGTGACAAAATCAAAACTTTACAGGAAAGCGATTTTTCTACCTTTTGTTTAACGCTATAATATTTTACTAGATGATGAGGTAGTGGTTTTAGAGGAATTTCCCATCAAAAAGTCAATTTTGAAAAAAATGGCACTTACGTTATTTTCGTGGTAAGGGCTCGATATATTCCTGATAAGGTCGACGAGACGAGTTCATTAAGGCATGTCCGTCTTTATGTGTGCAAATTAGTCTCTCAGTTTATGAGCTAGAAAGCTGAAATTCGCCATGAAGTTTTCTTTTTACCAGACTCTGTACATTTGTCGTAACCAGTCGATACGAAAAAAAAAAAACTTTTTTGTTTTTTGTGTTATCGAACAAACCGAAATAGGAGTCACCAACCACCTACATTTCAAGACCCTAGGATTACTGAATCGCAAAATCATGGTTCTTATTAGAAAAACTTTTTTTTTTTATTGTGTTATCGAACTGAAATTCGGATAGTATAAGTGTGTGATGTATATTCACGTTGAAATGTATATATGCTGACTCTATCCTAAGCATAAGTCAAAATAATAATGAAATATTTCTGTATGCTCAATGAAAGGAGCTTGGGTAAAAACGTTTTCTAGGGGTGTGTGGAGAGTATAATAACTTCGGCATGACCAAAGTGAACCTTTTTTTTCTAGTTGGCGTAAAGTTGTTTTATTTTATTTAATTTTTTTTTTTCGTTAGTTCGTCATCCGCCAATTCACGTAGCAAAAAATCCAAGTCAAATTCTCAGAAACGTGGTTGTTCATTAATATCTGAAGATGCTGGTGCCGATATCCCGGATAATGATAGCACCACCAGTAATACTAATGGTGTGAACATACGCAAAAAACGTCCTGTCATCATGCTGAAACGTTTTGATTCTCAGGAATCCCTGAAAAAGAAATATGATTTTAATGCCACAGCAGCAGGAGGCGTTAAGCGTCTATGGAATGAGTTGCCATGCCCTAATCCGGGGGTAAATTTGTTGCCAAATGCCGTCGTAAAAAATACCAAACGTATGCGTTTCCAGACAAAAACAATTAATTTAGATGATGAGGATTAGATTATTTTTTGTATTTGTAATAAAATAGTATTACAAAAAAATATATATATAAAGTTTATGTTTACTAATTCATACTAAATTGGATCTATTCCACACATCAACATCAACATCATCAGTGTCCAGTGATTTAAATCTATACTGGCAATATATATAAACGATTACATCATACTTATAGCTTTATAGATACGTAAACACTCTTATCTACTACTCTTACTAATGATAATTTTCTATTGTTTAAAAAGAAATAAAAAAGTTTTTGAAATGTATAAATAAAGTAAAAATAATGTTATATATAAATATGTATATAGTTGTATGTTCTATGAACGTCATCAACTCTACAGAAATAAAACTAGATGAGGAGAGAAACCCTTCATTATAAACCTAAATGAATCTTAAAAGGTATATTTTTTTTATATTGTATTTTCTAAAAGGCTTATTAAATAAATTTAAGTTTAGACATCCTCCATAAAATTATATGTATATTTAGGAACTACTATGTACATACCTATATTCCTTTATAAAATAAAATACAAATTTTGAACCTATAAAAAGAGAAAATTCATTCATTCTAGGAAGGGAAGTATAAGTTCAATTAAGATAATTGAGGTTTGGAAGAAATGTATTAGTTATGTATAAAGCTAAATTTATCTACCTCCCAGTCGTACAAAGTTTCAAGCTTAGGTTTATATGGAATGGCAATGGTCCATTGGTTTATTATGCAACTGAAAATAAAATAAAACAGATAATTTTTAACAAACAAAAAAAAAAAACAACAAATAAGTTTTCTTAAAGAATGAATTCCATAGTGGGTTACTTTCCTCATATAAGGTTAACTTACTAGAAGTATAAACTGAAAGGTTCTCCCATAATTCACAATTCTAAGAAAAGGAAGAAATTAGAAAACTCCAGGACCAGACTTGCCTTGAGCGGAAATCGAACCTACAACTAACTCTTGGGATGTCAGCTCAGCGCACTAGCCTCCGGGCTAACGAGCCAGTCAAAAATATTTGTACAATTTTGATGGAACTGCATTTGATGTTTCTTGTTTTGGTGATACATAAATAGAAAAGAAACTTTGCCTTCAGGTCAAACGTAAAATCGAAAATCTCTTAAAAAGAGCCACCAGCCATGCACATTTCACAGTGCAATCCTGCGCAGAAATGTACTCTATATATATATTTTCAAAAATATATACCATATTCGTGGCGACAACATTGTAGAGCTATAAATCACATAATATGCGAATAATAAGTCCCTACGATCAGATCAATGTAGATTATGTATTGAAGAATAGAACATCAGAGAATTATTGGGGTCCAGCAAAATATTTATTAAATGCATTCAAGCTCAATAGGAAATGATCATTAAAAAATTTTAAAATCCTTAATATACAAAGTTTATTTCTTTTTATTTTGGATGCATTTATCACAAAAAACTTTTCCTTGACTTATTTGTGGGTCCAAATAGTTATTCCATTTATATTCACATGCACTCCACATCATAATCGTCACACAACTCAGTCCAAAGAGCGGCATATAAACCATACATTATAAGTGCGACGATTGTGAAAACAAGAAACCAGAAAATAAAGCGTGTAACTCCAACGTTCATGATGATTTCCGTATAGAGAAATGATAATTTTTTTAAGAAATATATTGATCTTCAAGTGTAGTTTTCTATTCAATTTAATATACAATAATCAAAACCCACTTAGTTTTTGTAATTTTTAAATTGAGGTAAGTTTCAGTGAGGAATTGTTTGGATATACCTCTCCGCATGGTTCATTTAATCAGCTAAAGAGTAAACAGCCTGAAAAGAAATCGATATTAAGATATTTATGTATATAATCTTAACAATCAAACTTACCATAAGATTTATGACCAGGCTTATTGGAACTATACCTATGCATTAAATAAAGCATAGTTTTCCTATAATTTTACCATCTTGATTGAAAAATATTGGCAAGTTTATCGCAATCATCCAGCAAACAGCGAGACAGGGACTACAGACGTGCTGCTATAACAAAAAAATATTGTACTAACATTAGATGTTAGATCAGCAAATATCATAATAGTTATGATAGCAATGCCTATAAAAAAGCCACAAACACAAAAACTGCCTAATGATAGTGTAAGAAAGCATTGGCCAACTAATTCAGCAAACCTGAAATGGGATTATATGTTTATATATTATGTGTTATTTATTCATATCTTGATTAATTTCTGATTTTTTTCACTCAATTAAAATTATTATTATTACATTTTGCGTTGATTAAAAAAAAAAAAAAAATATGCAAGAAACGCCGTAACAAAGTAATGTATTGCTACAGTAACCCGAAAAATTCCAGCAGATGAGGAAGGATGAGGGAAAGTTAGTTCGTGGTGGAGAATTTTGCGAAAATTATTCCAGATTTTGATGGGGAAAATATGGAAGTCACAAAATGGTTCACAAATTTCGAGTTGAATCCCGATGCCTATGGACTCAGCAAAAAACAAAAATATATTCTGTCCTATTATGCCCTCTCGGCATGCACCAATCTGTATCGCCATTAACGAAGCACGTTCGAAATAAAGTTTTGGCTGATTGAAGTATCGCCCACACGTGCAAAGTTGTAAAGCACGCGTTTTTCTGAAAAATGACAATTGTTTTTTCTCTAATCCGTTCTGTGGACAAAGAGAAGGAGAGATCAGCAAATATCATAATAGTTATGATAGCAATGCCTATAAAAAAGCCACAAACACAAAAACTGCCTAATGATAGTGTAAGAAAGCATTGGCCAAACTAATTCAGCAAACCTGATTTTTTTCACTCAATTAAAATTATTATTATTACATTTTGCGTTGATTATCTAATGTATCGCGTAAATTACTGACGCGATAAAACAACAGATTGCCATGAGTGAGTAGTATATGTAAGAACAAATAATGGGGCATCGCAATCGGTGTAAATTACTTCATATATTTTGACAATCAACTAAAAAGGATCACTAGCGGCCATCTTTTGGTCCGATTTTGAAATACCTGTCGTTAATTACGATATCAAGTTTAGTGCCATAAACAGTTGACAGTAGTTTAGTTTTAACGTTCCGCTGATTGAATATGGATCGCTTATCTTTAGTACAATGCTTTGAAATACCAAAAACTTATTTTGACGAAGCGCATTTTCATCTCGATGGCTAACTAAACAACCAAAATGTAGAATTTAGGGAACGTCGTCGTCTAGAAGCAAATGCATCCAACTGGTGTCACTGTGTGGTGCGGTTTTTGGAGTAGTGGCATCATTGGCCTTTTATTTTCCAAAAATGCGCAAGGTCCCATAGTTACTGTCATTGGTGAAGGCTATCGAGACATGATAATTGACTTTTTGTGAGGAATTGGAACATATCGATATCACTCACGATTAGCTACGGCTACCACTAGACGCCGGGAGTACCATCAAACTTCTGCGCACAAGATTCAACAACCGTGTTGAATAAAATCATTTTTTATACTTAATCGGAAGATCCACTCTATCAAATAAAGCAAAATTCGTTAAAAAAAAATTAGCTTTTCTCCATTTAATGACCAAACGAAAATCCAACAAACAGTTGGCCCACTCAATAAATAAACTTTTCCAATCTTACATTTGGGGGCTCAATCGCGCCGAATCGCAAACAGTAAAATTTGTGCATGAGTGCGAAAGGAAAGGAAACACTCAAAAGGACGGACGACGGCAGTGAAAGCGAAACAACAAGCGAAGACTAGATCAGCCGATATTAGCAAGCCGCCAGAAGAAAAAGCGAGGTAGCCATATAGTTCACGTTTACAGACAACAAAGGAATAAAAAAGAGAATATGCATAATGAAAAACCACAGTTACTACAAAAAACAAAAAAACAAAACAAAAAAAAATACAAAAAACGCCGTAAAAAAGTAATGTATTGCTACAGTAACCCGAAAAATTCCAGCAGATGGGGTTATAAAGGATGAGGGAAAGTTAGTTCGTGGTGGAGAATTTTGCGAAAATTATTCCAGATTTTGATGGGGAAAATATGGAAGTCACAAAATGGTTCACAAATTTCGAGTTGAATGCCGGCCTATAGACTCAGCAAAAAACAAAAATATATTCTGTCCTATTATGCCCTCTCGCCATACACCAACCTGTATCGCCATTAACGAAGCACGTTCGAAATAAAGTTTTGGCTGATTGAAGTATCGCACACACGTGCAAAGTTGTAAAGCGCGCGTTTTTCTGAAAAATGACAATTGTTTTTTCTCTGATCCGTTCTGTGGACAAAGAGAAGGAGAACAGTAAAATTCCGAAGCCACCGAGTAATGTGGCTAATGAATATATAATGAATTTATATACGCCAAAAAGGCCAATTAGAAGAATGTGAATGAAAATCTAACGGAAAAGTTGGAAATTTTCACTTTTTGTATTAAAATCTGAATAAATACAAAAATATGATCATTTCAAGGAAGTATTCTGTCTAAATGCATTGCAAGATGATTTTTCTTTTCCTCCAGGGCTTAAAGCCAAACTGGTTTTTTGAATTATATTTAAGAGTGGTGACATGTTCGTCATAATTTTTTAGTCGCGTCATTAATCGGACTCAAATAATTTTAAAAACGAATTTAGACCTCACGGTTTAAATTCATTTCGGGGGAGCAACTTTATTTCACGCGGTCTTATTTCACTCAGCCGCAAAAATTCATACATACACACGAATAACCTCGTAAATAAATATCTCCTTTAATCGGTTAGCGGCCGACCTTGCCATAAAAAAAAAACAAAAATAAATAAATGGCATTGTACATAAATATTGAAAAACGAAAAATAAATCACAAGGTCTTTTTCATCCCTTCGATTTCTTAACATTGTTTGACAACGGAATGAAAATTATCCCAATTATTTGCGAACTCTGGTTTCTAATTAATTAATTGATGTCTTAATGCAAATTGATCAAATTAAACAACTAAGGGAGTACCTGCCATACAAACCCCTCATTTGGTGCGGAAACATTCGTATTTCTTGTTTTATTTTGTATTAAATGAAACTTGTACATATTTGTTAACATCAATAATTACTACATTCGTGCTTTATATTGATTAATTAAATGGGTTTGATTAATTTAGATTTAAATTCCAATTTTTAGTTGTGTTCATCCAAAAATTCACCATACACTTTTGAACTTCTCACCGAGATTCATAGCGTCTGCTATTGCATAAACTGACAAAGCAAATTTAGCCACCTGCAAACAAAATATGATACTTGAAGGCATTCATAGAAATTTATACTAATAAGCACCACTTACTTTTATATTAGTAGTCAAATTTATGGGGAATATATTCAATGCTGTAAATGTCATGGGTTGCTGGGTTTTTTGCAAAAATTGAAGTATTGCCTTCTTATAGCGTTGATTCTCGAACATCCATTCCGAGTGGAATACCGCATCTGACAACTCATAGCAACTATCAGTGAGATCAGTACAAACATAACATAAGGGAAATGTTTGCACTAGCACTGCTATTAAGTAAAATATGCAAGCAGCACGGGATACTCCATCCGGGGAGACCATAAAATTGACGAGACAAATACCGATTATTGTGCCACAGAATAGAAACTGGGCAAATATTGAAGCAGACATTGGAGTTTTTATAATATCGCAGTATCTACTTATACACGTGTATATAACAATTATAAAATGAATTAATTGGATTGGATTAATTAAGGGATTCACTTACCTTAGCATACATTGATGTACTTTAACACACCTTATCAATTTATCATATCTCTCTGACTCACTGAGTTCTTTTGTACCCAACTTTGCAACGCGATTCTTAAGTATATTAACATGAGCGGTTAAGGGCATAACAAATAGTAATGCATAAACATCAGTTATAACTGATGTAACACCGCCACAAGCAATTGAGAGAAACTCAATAAATGTCTGGATATACAAATCAGATGTACTTTCTCGCCAATCCAGAAATGGATAATAAGTTTTATATGGTGTTTCCGAATTCAAAAGACCGTTTATCAAATTTGATATTGTGGGAGCAATATATATGCAAAGAAAACATAGCAAGGTCTTGTTACCCAATGCGGCAGCTTTTCTAATCTTATGAAGCTCTTCTTCGGTCTCGCAATATTTGTCCATTTCATCCAATTCATCAAGAGCTTCATCAAACAAACCAAAATACAGAAAAACACTAAGCACAAAGGCTTTTACGAATAAACTCCAAAAATTTAAACAAATTTGAAGCAATGACAAAAATTCAACCAATGAAAGTTTTTCAAAGTGAATAACAAAATTAATTATGAAACTGATTGGTAAATAGATTACACCATTGCTGAATATCAAAAATTGCAAGATTTTATAGAATATCTTTACTGGTTTATTGCTTACACCAAAAATCCATAAAAGGCGATACAAATATATAAATGAATCCCGAGTTCCCGTTGCTACGATTTTCGGAGCAGTATGAATACGTTTGAATAACATCTTGTCTAGTAACCTCAAAAAGGACTTGCAGTAGCTTTTATACACTAAGCCTGGTGCCATTTTAAATTTACATATGTGAGAATAAATGCATATGGAATTTAATATTGGGCGTTATAAAAATGCAAATATTTACTTGTCAGCGTTAATTGACGACTACTATTGAAAACTATACCATAAACAATAATTAAAAGGACACGACAATGTAATTCACGTAAATCAAACACAGTTCTCAGTGGAAGAAACAAAAAAAAAAAAAAGTCATCCCGTGCGGGTTGCATATCCATATAGTACAACATGTACTCGTATGTTCTCATTTCAAATCGATTTGCAAATATTCGTTTGAATATTTTAAGAAATGAAAAATCTTATAAATGTGCTAAGGAAACAGAAATTGACTTTTGTATAAAACAACTAAAATGCGCAGCGCCTGGACCTTGTAGTGTCCAAATTTCAGTTCGTTAGAACAAGGTTTACAATTAAGAATTTGAATTTTAATGGTCGGTTTGTATGGGAGGTACCCCCTAGTGATCCGATTCGGCTGATACCGACAAATGTTCTGTCCAGTAAAAAGAAAAGAAAAGTCGTGCAAAATTTCAGCTCACTAGCTCAAAAACTGAAGTACTACATAGTTTAACATGACATGGCTTAATCAACTCGTCTCATCGGGCTAATCAACCACATATACTTTATGTGGTCTGCGATGCCTTGTTCTGTCTGTTACAAACTTCATGACAAACTTATAAAAGTATTCACTGCGTGAATAATATAGAAATCGGCCAAGTGCGAGTCAGACTCATACGCGAAGGGTTCCGTACCAGATTGGGGTTTTAATGGTATGTACTCCACTCCCCATAGTGGTCAGAATTTCTTTTCAATAGGAAAAAAACCAAAAAGTTTTTGGAATAAGAATCTGAATTTTAATGAGGTGTTGTAATGGTCCGATCAAACTGAAATTACGACAATATAAGTTTCTGATGTATAGCCACCAACCCCAAATTTCAAGATCGTGGAACTACTAGATCGTAAGCTGCCACACATTAAAAATGTGTCTTGTACTTCTTTGAGTTTCTTAAAATATTTTAGTTTTAGTATTTGTTGCTGATGCCCGGTTAAAACTACATATTCTGTGAAAATTTCAACTCTCTAACTATTGCGGTTCATGAGATATGACCCGAGGACGGACAGCGAAGTCTCTGCAATACGGTTCCGTTTGGCGATATATCGAGTTTATTAAGTTTATGTTTATGTGTGTTTTTTTTTTTGACAATGACTGCTTCAATGATCTTCAATGATTTGATTTCGTCTTCGACATTCTTTAATAGTAAATATCTATTATAAAATCGGGTGAATCATCTTTGGCAGCTCTAGCATTTGTAAGTGGCTTTGTACAACTTTTGCGTTGCTTCACTTACTGATCTCATGTATATTTGAAATGAACTAATAAATCCTTTTTTTGTGCACCATGCTACAGTCTTTAATGACATAATTTTGCTTTAATTAATTTCTTTCCCAGAAGTTTAGAAACAATTAAAAACTATACATAATTCATAAGCGAAAGTGAAAGTATTTTGTCACGCCCTATTTGTATGTTTGTCAACGCTAACCAAATTACTTCAAAGTTTGAGACTCCATGTGGGAAAAATTACATACTGTATACCATATCTAAAGAGACAGTTCAAAAAAGTTTTAAAACAATAATATAGTGTTTTGACAATGGAAAACTACTCCTCCATGTGCAATAATATTTTATGTACGAATATATATAGAGTAAAAGCATAGTTGGGAATCGCATCAGTCTTAGGACAATTGCCTAGTGAGCTAACTATTAATATATTGTAAAGATGTTATTCAAACGTATTCATACTGCTCCGATAATCGTAGCAACGGGAACCCGGGATTCATTTATATATTTTTTTGGCCTTTTATGGATCTTAGGTGTAAACACTAAACCAGTAAAGTCGAAGATACTCTATAAAATCTTGCAATTTTTGATATTCAGCAATGGTGTAATCTATTTACCAATCAGTTTCCTAATTAATTATGTTATTAATTTTGAAAAACTTTCATTTGTTGAATTTTTGTCATCACTTCAAATGTGTTTAAATTGTTGGAGTTTATTCGTAAAAGTCTTTGTGCTTTGTGTTTTTATGTATTTTGATTGGTTTGAAGAAGCTTTTGATGAATTGGATGCAATGGACAAATATTGTGAGACCGAAGAAGAGTTTCATAAAATTAGAAAAGCTGCCGCATTGGGTAACAAGACCTTGCTATGTTTTCTTTGCATATATATTGGTACCACAATATCAAATTTGATAAACGGTCTTTTGAATTCGGAAACACCATATAAAACTTATTATCCATTTCTGGATTGGCGAGAAAGTACATCTGATTTGTATATACAGACATTTATTGAGTTTCTCACAGTTAGTTATGGCGGTGTTGCAGCAGTTATAACTGATGTTTATCTATTATTATTTGTTATGGCCTTAACCGTTCATGTTAATATACTTAAGAATCGCGTTGCAAAGTTGAGGGCAAAAGAACTCAGTGAAAAGGAGCGATATGATGAATTGATAAGGTGTATTAAAGTACATCAATGTATGCGAAGGTGAGTCTCTTTATCCATCTATCCAGTTTATAATAAATTGTTATATACACGTAAATAGATACTGCGATATTATAAAAACTCCAATGTCTGCTTCAATATTTGCCCAGTTTCTATTCTGTGGCACAATAATCGGTATTTGTCTCGTCAATTTTATGGTCTCCCCGGATGGAGTATCCCGTGCTACTGTCATATTTTACTTAATAGCAGTGCTAGTGCAAACATTTCCCTTATGTTATGTTTGTACTGACCTCACTGATAGTTGCTATGAGTTGTCAGATGCGGTATTCCACTCGGAATGGGTGTTCGAGAATCAACGCTATAAGAAGGCAATACTTCAATTTTTTCCAAAAACTCAGCAACCCATGACATTTACAGCATTGAATATATTTTCAATAAATTTGTCTTCCAATATAAGTGTAAGTTTGCTAAACTATTTTTTATGACTGTCAACAACTGTTTAACTTTATTTGTAGGTGGCTAGATTTGCTTTTTCGGTATTTGCAATAGCTAAATCCATGCATCTCGATGAAAAATTTAAGAACTATCACTAATAAATGGAATGAATTCATCATATGCTTTCACGCATAATACTCGCAATAGGAACATTGTGAAACAAAGGATCAAAAATAAGTCATGACATACCACTTCAAATCAATTTCTAAGAGACGTTCTTTTCATTCATTTCTACTTAACATAAGGAAAATCATTGAGTTCTAATCATCATGTCATCCATCTTATTTCAATAAATATAAGTACATACTTACAAATATAATATTCATCAATTATTATTTTTTTTTTGCATTACAACTACATATTTGATTATAATGTAAATTATTTTGTTTTTTCGTTGAATAATTTTAAAAGTGGTTTTTACTCTATGATACTATCCGGCTTCTTTTCTTCACGCACCCCCTAGAAAACGTTTTTGCCTACGCTCTGTGATAGAGTATTCAGAAATATTTCATTATTGCTTTGACTTATGTTTAGGGCGAGTTTTACTATCCAGTAATCCTAGGCTCTTGAAATCTACACGGTTGTTGAATATTGGACAATTGAAATTTCAGTTCGATAACACAAAAAAAATTTTGTAATACAATAAAAACTTATATTTGGGTTTGGGTTTGTATGGGAGCTATACTCTAGGGTCTTGAAATTTACGCATTTTATCGACATTGATTAGAAACTTACATATATTGTCTGAATTTTAGTTCAATATGATAAAAAACAAAAAAGTTTTTCGATTAAGAACCATGGGTGGTTTGTATGGGAGCTACCCCCTAGTGATCTGACAAACGTACTGCACCTATCTTGGAAACTGATATTGTCCAAGTTTCATTTCGATAGGATAAAAAACGAAACAGTTTTTCTAATAATGGGTGGCTTGTATGGGATGAACCCCCCCAGTGGTCGGTTCGGTTCGTTCCGTCAAATGTACTGCGTCTAGTAAAAATAAAGGTTCGTACAAAATTTCAGCTCTCTAGCTGAAAAACTAAGCGATTAGTTTGTACACATACAAACGGCCATGGCTTAACCCATTAGTCTCATCGAGCTGATCAAGCATATATATATTTTATGTGGTCTCTGTTGTCTCCTTCTGCCTGTTATAAACTTCATGACAAACTTTTAATAACATTCACTACGTGAAGAATATAAAAAACGTCAAGAGAGCTGATTTCTGTATATAACCAGAGATTATATAAAATAGATAGACTAGAAAATTCTCTCTCTCTCTCTCTGTTAATAAATTCGTCTGAATAATATTTCGCAGTATCAACTGAAAGCAAGTTGTTCGAAATTTTTGTTGTTCTCTGTGAACCCACCTCCGCCTCCGTTAACCACTGCTTCTGCGGAGGTCAAACTCGGAACTTTCACCTAGTCCTCCGCTAAAAAGGCCTCGTCAATCTTTCAGACAAAGCAACGACTCCGCGCTCGAAGAAACCCTTGGGTCTTTTCAAACAATCCATTGGAGTGGCAATCAAAAATCTTATGCTGTGTTCAACAGCAGACACTTAGACTGCTTAATCACATGTGCAGCCAACTTTAAGCACCTACACACAAAGAACCTTATAGACCCAATACATAAAGGATGGGTGCCAGTACACTGCCCTGGATATAATATGCATGTATTAGTCAAAGATATAATTTATTTTTTTGTCGAAATTTGATACAGAACAATAATTCATTTTATTTGCAAGCCTTTGTTAATTAATCAATCAATACTCAGCTAGACAGATACTCATACTCCAAAGCGGGAATTATGAATACAATGACAAATATAAGTAATTTTGAAACACCGAAGTCGAATTATTTGTTTGTTGTTTTTTTTCTTTTCATTCATTTTAATGTTGCGATCATCTATATCTTGTATTTTGTTGTTGATGTCCTGGGTTCGTGCTGAAAAAAAAAATTTGCTTTAATGTAAATTTAAGAAATAATCAATCATTTTCACTTGGAAGAACTAAAATATTTATTTACTATTTTTGTTTTTATTTATTGTAAGATTTTAATTATATCCTTTTTTTTTTTTACAAAAATTGCAGGGGTTGGTTTTTTTAATGATAGATAAATATAGAAGTAGTTATGAATCACGAATTGCTATCCTTTAGAAATACATAGTTTTTAATTGTATACCAACTTTGCAAATTGAAGAACAACAATCGGAATCAGTTTAAAAATAAAATATATATTATTTCATAAACAAAAGACTCGGTACATCAAATAGCAAAAAAATTAAAAAAAAAAAAAAAAAAAACAAATTGAAATACGAAACTTCAATCGTCTTTTAGGACGTTGTTAATTTTAATCGTTTATGTGTGTTGTATGATAAATAGGAAATGTCGTGGGTGGTGGGGTTTGCTCCGCAAAATGAATAACTAAAGCTGACACAATTTGGCAAACATAATAATCTCATCTCTTCATAGACAATAGAAAAGCAACTGTTGTCGGCATATTTTCTTCATCATCTTAAGTGGGATGCTGATATTCAATTCAATATTATGTTAAGTTAAAGTTGAGTTTTTTTATTTTAAAATATGACTACCTTAGTTTAAGCTAAATAGCTGTATGTGTCTTTTGACCCTTCCATGCGTTCTAGATACTCTTTCTCAATTAAGATGTCAATGCACTTCTTTATGACCGGCACTTTTGGTTTGAAGCGCGTCGACAATTGATTTAGAACTTCCGAAATGAGGTTCGTGTGGTTGAGCTTTTTGCGCATTTTCATAATGCGCACAATTGCGGCCTGTATGAGCAACTTCCGATCTTCTTCGATGTGCTTATGGACAGTTTCCTGTTCGACCTTCATTTCAGTCTTTAACGGTTGATTGATATTTATTCTGCGCTTCTTGTTCTTGTAATCCAAAAAGAGCTCCATCACAGAATTAGGCGTTATCGAATTCTCATTATCAACACTGGTCAAGAGTTTGGCTTTAAGCAATATTTGTAAAACCTGAGCAAATATTCAAAACCATTTAATAAAAGACAATCAGCCACCATTAATCAAATCTTACCTGTATAAGATTTTCCTGTTGAATTTGTGTGTTCTCACCCAATTGCTGAACAGTGAAACTAGTTTGATCGTTGAATTGTAACAAAACGGCCAATTGATATGTACTCGCTTGTAGCGTGTACATCGAAGTTGTATTGTTGCGAGAAACATTCATGACTAGCTCACCCTTGCACATGTGATAGAGCCAGTTGAGTCGGCGACCAGAGTGCCGTGATGCATAGAATGTTTTGAATTGTTGTACAGAACGCTCCAGTTCAGCAGGTAGAAGGAAACTGCTGCTCTGTATGAATGGCCATGACCCGGTCGAGAGGACTTCAATGCTAAAATCGATTTCAGGCGTTATATTCTCACGCTGTTGGTATTCCTTAAAGCTATTATTCAGATCCTTAGAAAGTCCAATATCTTGGAACATGCGTTGCAATTTCACAGTATACTCATAGCCACATGTTTGCTTCAATTTTGAGATCATCATTGCTTCAGCATCATCTGATGCCGATGAGTGATTCACCAAACGTTTAGCGAGCATCTTTGAATAATACTTCTGGAATACATCCTTATCCTCAATGTACTTAAAGACAACCATTACTTGATTGAGATTATCTTCCAGTTCTTTGTCTTCAGGGTTTTTAGCAGATTTCTTAAGTAACACATCGCAGTATTTGGCAAGTAATTCTGGCGATTTACTGGCGCTATTTGCTTGAGTCACCACATTTGTATTGATGAACTTGCCGCACGCTTTATCCAATGCGGCTACAAATCCATTGTGTTACCAAACGACGTCAGTACAAGTGCATTATATTTCTTATGCACTTCCAATATAGTTTGCACATAAATTTTCGGATCATTTGCTGCTTCTGTATTGCCACATTTTTCAATTGCTTCGGTGCCTTGTTGCAAGATGTGTGCTTCTAGTATTGACTTTAACTCGTTAAGATTCTTGGGATTCCTCGACACAAGTGAGTACATTCGTTTCAAGTCTTCATTTCTATCTGCATTTAAAAGATTTTGAAATTCGGTTCGGAATACAGCCAAATGTTTTTCAATGAGCACCTACAATAATAAAACAAAAAGAACAAGATTTAAGTCTCACTAGTATACATTTTTGTTTTGTTTAAATAATTTCCGCAACTTACCCGTTCGCATGTTGTTACTAGAATATCGAACGTGCTCTCGTGCAGATATGAAGTGAGCACACATTTTAAATCTTTGCTGCGAACACGTTGGCGTTCTTCGTCAAGTCTTTGTTCCACATGCTTCATGTACTCGGTGACGGTATTCGTTGATAGGAACGCATCGGATTCTTTCTCATAGAAAGCGATAGTCTCAGCAATAAATTTCCGTTCAAAGTTTTCTTTGTACACTGCTAACTTTTGATCTAGAGGATCAGTGTCTTCTTCGTTGAAACCCAATTCGACATAGCATTCAATGACATTTCGCACTAATGAACGATTAATTAGTTTACCCTGACGTTCCTCCTCTATCGATTTGAGTACAGCATTAGTTACTGGCTCATTGAGAACTTTGAACAAATGTTCTTTCCAGGTGACCAATGCTAAACGGTAAACCTCATAGATTCCCTTTTGACCTTCTTCGCATTCACGTTTTACCCAGTGACGATTTAAATACATGCAAATGCCATTTAGCACCGTGCTAGAGAACTGATAGCCAACCCATTGCCTGGTATAATATGACAAGAGCACCTCCTCTCCTTTTATTGTAACGAAATTTTTAAGCAAGCCACTGAGATAGCCCTTAAGAAAGTCCTTAAGGCGATCATATAATTTCTTCCCAACCAGTTGGGCGCCACCAGTTTTATTGTTATTACGGCTACTGTTCGGGGTAGCATTAACATTTGTACAATAGTTATAAACATATGTGTACAAGTTCATATAACGACCGCGAGTGAGCGATTGGTTGGGCTCGAACACCTGACGTATGCCTTCTTCGAGATCAGACCATATTTCCTCCAGGTTAACGTGTTTCTGTGTTGACCCGTACGAATTTGGCCGATTCATTTTAGCGGCAGTTGCCTCGAGCCCTTCTTGTTGTTGTTGCTGCGATTGGTCCTTTGCTGTTGTTGCTGGCGACTTTGGAGAATTCTCGTTATGCCGTCGTTTGGTTGTCCTTGTTTTATTTATTTTGGTCGGAATTTTGGCTGTACTGATAGAGGAAATTTGGGAAAAATACTTTTTGTACTGAAAAAGAATACAAAAAAATAAAAAAAAAAATTTTATTAACAATAATAATAACAAATACAATTCATTCAGAATGTAATATTTTCATTTTTTTTTTTTACTGAAAATTTAACAAAATAAAAAAAGCACACGCAGCACGCAAAAAACAAAAAATTTTGTTGAACTATGTATGAAGGTTAAACTAAAATTGAAATTGAGATACGCACACGATACGAACAATGAAACCACTCTACTCTGTGTTGGCTCACTTGCGGCACTCACCAACAATTACAATTTCGTTATAATCGCTTAACGCAAAATACGCAGTGAAAAGCGAAGTTGGCTTCGTGAACACTCTGCGCACCAGTCAACGAAAGGGAAGGGTATAGGGAACGCTGAAATCTGATACACTGGTGCACTAACGAAATGAAAGTGTGTGTGCTTATGTAGACATAGTATGCACTTCCTGGTATTGAGATTTTTTCTTTTTTTTTTTTTTCTCTATTTGAAAAAGGGAGTTGTTCTATTTGGTGGTAGGGAGCCTGCTGCCTTATTGAATATTAAAATTTTCATGCACAAAATAAATTTCACTTCTAATGTTAATTGCAAAGTAAAAATTTATTAACATTTCACAAGCAACTTCATCATTGCCTCTCATTAGCACATTTGCTTCTTTTTGCTTTTTGTTCATGTTGCAACGCCATTTTTGTTTTTCATTAGTGTAAATTTTGCAATTATTTGTGTACAAAAATTATTTCGTAATTTTACCTGGTGTCAATCACTATACGCGACTTTGTTCTGTGTGTATGTTAATGTTTTAGATCAAAATATACGTATTTACACTTTATTACAATTATAATTTTACTTAAATTAAATTGTTGAAAAAATAAAGAAATTTTCAACATATAAAAATGTGCACAGTGTTGAACAACTGCACAAGTTGACAACAGTGCTGTAGGCGCTCACTTTCTTGATGACGACCAGGGCTGCAAAAGCACAATCTAATGACTTACAGCACTTACAATTTAATAATTTAAATAAAATATCTCATAATTTTCTCAAAATAGTTACATCTAAATTAAATTCAACAAATTTTTTGTTTAAAAATTATTATGTTTCTATTTAAAAATTCATCTATTTAAAAACTATGCATATGCAAATGCAAATGTTTGTTGACATTATGGATTTCGACATTCACACAAAAACAAGAAAATTTACACGTCGTTCACATATGATTCTTTTGCAATAAACAGAAGGTTTTTTTTGTGTTTTAAAACTTTACAAACGTGCAACAATATTACAAAAATAACTCACACAAATTGTTCCATAAAAATGAAGTTGACAACAAAACACGTCGCCATTAATGGGCTTTTAATAACAATTGGGTTTTTGATACTAAATATTTCAATGGCAGATGAAGTGATTCAGATTCCAAAAGTTGAAGTAAAACTCAATACAGACGAAACAGCTAAGATTGTTTATCAAAAAGAATCGAATTCGGTAAAAAAAGCTTTGGCACCAGAAATACCAAAACTTCCAGTTATTATAGAGCAAGAAGAGGAAGCACCGCCTTTAAAAGCACAAGAAGATACTTCAAAAGAGAAATCACCAGCATCCGCGCCCGCAGTTGTTGCCATCAGTGAAGCGGCGATACCACAAGTAGTAGAGTTGAAACAAACAAAAAGGCTAAACGACCACGTTGGCACAGCACATAGGGCAAACAAAATCACAGAATCATCTGTTGGTAGCGGCAGTGGGGGTGGCGGAATTGGAGATGATGATGTGCAAATAGTTAGTAGTTCTAGAATACAACAAACATTTTTAACAAATGATATGGATATGCCAGATGCATACCGAGCCGGTTTTTACTTTTTCTTTGGCATCAGCAGTGCAGCAATACTTTTCATAGTGGTGCGAGTGTATCGGTAAGTAATGTTTCAAATAATAGTGGCTACCATGAGCTTGTCAATGTAATGGTTCACTAATTACACAGTGTAAAGACATGATTTGCTTTGAGAATGGTACTTACCAAATATGTTTTTTTAATCTTTACTATACATGACACTTTGTATAGTTGTTGTTATTGTTAAGCTTTTTGTATTCACCCAAAAAGACACCGGGAATCCTATCCAATATGGCACAAATGGATATGCATCGCAAGGAAAATTACGATTCTTCTTCCTGTTTTAACTCAGTTTTTTTATCTATAAAGCTGAATAGGCTTTTTATTTCCCTGTCGAAATCCTATATAACGGTTTATCAATTCGCTAGAAAGAATTCTTTAGTATAGGAGAGTTCTTAATAGATAAGTTCGACAGTATGAATGTATGTCTTCTTAGGTTGTGGAAAAAATTAACACAAACAAAATTTTGCTCTATTTGATTCAATTGGACCAAATACATTCCAAGAAAAACATCCTTAGACGTTGATTTTGCATCGGCCATGCTGAAGTCAATCTCTGTCTCTTTTGGTGACTTAACATACCTTCCACCATCATTTCGTCATTCCAGACCACATAATTGCAATCAGCGTCTTCACAAATTTAACGCGGCGATGGCCATGATGGCCAGCCTTAATCAAGCGATGCGCAACAGTTCTTTTTGAGATGTTTACACCATTTTAATCCACTATTATGCATGGGATGTCTGAAGCACTCAAACGAGGACTAAATTTTGACCTATTTCCAATCTGTCATCCATTTATTCTGCAATTTTGCGCTTTTTTTTTTTTTTTATGAAACGTTTGAATACTATCTTTTAGTTGAGTTGTAATTTAGTGATATGTCAAGCGAGTCTTTTGGAGCTTAATAATTGCCGATATGCAACTTTTGTTACTGCTCCAATAAACAATTCTATCAAAGAGAATTCTTTCACTTAAATTTTGACAAAATATTCAGTAAATTAACCATTTTACTTGAAATTCTCTCCAATTATGTGGCACAGCTAAATCTGAGGTCTGAGGAGTAAATCATCTATAAACCTTGTTTAAGCTATGAATTTACATTCAATTTTATGTTTATTATAGTTTATATGATACAAATTAATTATGTAGATTCCAATTAGTTGTCAACTGGTTATATCTGTCAGTATATCCATTTATTTTAAGTGTATTTCATTTTCGGCATAGTCGAAGATAACGTTCTTACTGGTTCCCATATTATGAATGTTTCACATCTCGTAGGAAAATTTTCTCCAAATATTGTGTTTTATTATTGTACAATAAAAATATCCATATATCTTAGATTAGAGTTTTTTAAGGGAGTTTTTATAATATAATAATAATATATTATAAAATTTGTATTGATTTGATTGTTTAAATAAGGGGAAGGCACAAGCTTGAAGCCTCAGTGGCTTCAATTGGTGGATCTATTGTAAAAAAGTCTTGTAATTTCTTCTTTTCATACTTTAAATTTCAATTCTCAGAACTTTAGCCTTTTTCTAAAGTTCATATTCCGGCGTAGGTATTTTTGATAATTAAATATTTATTAAAATAAAATGTATTTATTGATTACTTATTTATTGCAGACTTCGTCTATCACGTGCTGAACGTAAATATGGCGTGCAAGGAGATCGCGCAAATCAGGAACTCACGCCGCTACCCATGGCCATAGAGGATATAAATAGCGATGAAGATGATCATACACTTTTCGAGATTAATCGACATAATATAAGAATCTTATGAAATAACTGAAATTAAATGTAACAGAAAAAAAAAAACACCAAAGCTTTATGTATCATTTACTTAAAACACAAGTGCATAATATTTATCATGCTCTCTTTTTTTCTAATGCATTTACATTGTTCTTGCCATGTAAACAAAACACACTCATGCAGTTTATGAACTCATCACTCACTCGCTAAACTTATTATACAAAATAATAATTTAATCATGTAAATTTATACTAACAAAAAATCTCTGAATATGCCTTAATCGTTTAAAATTTAATCTTGAAACAATTATTATTTAATTTTCTTTAATGAATTTTGTGATATTAAACGAAGAAATATGAAATGATGAAAAATCAATTAAATACAATGAATTAATTATATACATAAGTAAGTACATGTACTTGATGAATGATAACGATGATTTGTAAACTCACAAAAAGCTACGCTTAGATATATAAAATAAAATATAATATATACTTATGTATATTTTTCGGTATATTATGTAGTAATCATAATAAATTTATGTATGTATTTTTTTCTTTTTTTGTCTTGTTATAAACATAACATTAACAAAAATATATATATATGTATATAGATATATATATTAATATAAGTACTAAAAATGAAAGATATTAATAAATGTTAAATCTCTCCAAATATAAAATGAAACAAAATTAATTGTATTTTTATTTCGAAATCATTTTATTTGCATTATAGAAAAAAAATTCATCACATGCATTAGTTATTTATTTTGTTTATTATTATTATTAACTGTTTTTTTTTTTTTTTTTTTTTGAAGAAATTAGAACAATCGAAGTCTTAAGCAAATTTATTGTTATAACATTTCTTATATATTATTTTTTTTTTAATGCAAAACTAACTTAAAAAACTAACATCACAAATAATAATTTATTAACAATACTGCTACACTTCGGCTGTTTGCTTTGCTTCCATATAAAATGCGAAACTATGTAAAAACTATTTAGAAGAAACACAAAATTGGAATTTTACATAAAAAGGACACACGCTTAATACTAACACATATTAACATAAGCTTATTCATTTGTAATTATTATTACTACTATTATTTATATTTATTTTTTCATAGCTTCCCGTTTATAAAGCGGCATGGCTTTCGTTGTACAATATATTTTTATACACAAATAAAACAAAAAAGGAAAAATTTGTTTCACCATATTGTTCATTATCATTTTAAGTATCATTGTTCGATTTAAAGGAAGTGGATTTTTATTATGCTAAACTTAGAACTTAAACTCGTGTCCACTGTACAAGAAAGTGGTAATTGTGGTTCAAATCATGCTGCCAAACATTCGCTTGCCACGCGTTAGAACCAAACTGACCACCATCACCGTCAGCAGAAAGAAGACCAGACTTAGAAATGTCGTTATATAACGACATCTTTGGCGGAACTTTTTCTCTTTTTCCATTTTGAGACGCAATTGCTCGGCACGTGGTAAATCGAGTGTGAAATCAGATTCAGGCCGTGAAGATGGCTGCAAAAGAAAGAACTTATGAAATAAGCAAAGAAAATGAGAGATAGAGTAAAAGAATAAATTATTATACATAAATGCGAGTAAACGTAAGTCATTCATTATCAAAGTGTGCAATTACATTTAATAAAGAATGACTTACCGTTTAGTACCCTTTGGATCAGGAACCCTATTCCTAAGGCTATGCTGTCCGTTCGTCGGTCCTCAGCTTCTATCTCATGAACTGTAATAGGTAGAGCGTTGAAATATTCACAGAATGTGAGTGTGTATGAATACTAAAACTAAAATATAATTAAATATTTAGAGGGGTTTTTTCTATACAAGAAACTTATGGAAATTACATGGTTCATGGAAATAGATTAGAAACTAATAGTCTCTAAATATCTTCATAGTGAGGTTCATGATGGCTTGCGAAAATAATGAGCCGAAGTTAGCCGGAATTTCATATACACACATTCTGTAAATATTTCAACTTTCTACCTATTCGCTTCATGAGATAGAGCCTGAGGAACGACGGACGGACAGTGTTCCGGAACCCTAAAAACGAAGGTTAACTTTGCCAATGCTCAAGTTGTTATACTCTTCAAGAGCGTTTTTACCTACTCATTTCAACATTGAGACAGAAATATTTGTATAGTAGCTTAGTAGCTATATGATCCAGTAAACCTAGAGTTTTGAAATTTACATGGTTGGTAAATATGGGGCAGGTAATTATAGTATCCAAATTTCGACAACCCAAAAAACAAAAAAATTTTTTTTATAATCATAATCAACATAAATTTAAATCGGGGTTTTAATGGAAGCTATACGATCCAGTAACCATACGATCATGAAATTTACATAATTGGTGAAATAGTATAGTATAGTATATTCTCAAAATTTCAGTTCGATGATACAAAAAATAAAAAAAAATTTCTATTAACAACATGAATTTGAATTAAGGTTTGAATGAGTGATACCCCTTCTTGTGGTTCGATTCGGCTAATTCCGATAAATGTACACCGTCTGTTAAAAGAAACTTCGTTCAGCTGTCTAGCACAAAAACTGGGGGATTAGTTTGTACACATACAGACGGACAGCCGGACATGTCTAAATCAACTCGACTCTCGAGCACAATAATGAGAATAAGTGGATGTATGGGGCTCGGATGTCACTTTCTGATTGTTGCAAACTTTATGACACTGTTTTACCCTCATTAAGCTGTTTCTTTGGAAATATAATATTTACAGATGTCCGACATTTTACCGACTAGCACCTACATCATAAATTTTCAGTGATAAAAAATCCAAGTTGATTATGTTATTCGATTTATTCGGCGTTGTTGTTATTAAAAGTATAAGTTTTTCACGCAAGTTTTGTGTTAATAACCCCAACCATATCTGCTATTATACAAACTAGATGGTCAATATTGTCAAGAAAAGTAATGAAAGAATATAAGTATGTAAATGAGTTTTTAAAAGAAAGTTATCGGGCCTTTTTTGGAAAGCAACTTGGTACTTAAACTTTGTACTTAAACCAGAGCTTACCGAGAAAACCCCTTTACAAATTTAAAAATCTCATCAATTTCAAAATGTCAATTGATACAATAAATCTAAGAATTGAAGAAACAAATAATACTTATACCCCCAAAACATTATAATTTCATTAGTTATTGAGATTTAAAAGGTATGTAAGCTTCGTTGGAACCGAAGTTAATATTCTATTTTGATTTTGACACATGGTAGAGTCAAGACAGTTAATGAACCTTTTGTTATGCCTCAAATTCAATAATTACCGGTTTGGTTTTTTTTTTTTTTTTGTTATCTTGGCATTGATGATGACTTTATTAGGCTCATGTAATTATGAGTGAATAAATATATAATTTAAATTTAATGACAAAACATAAAAATGTTAAAATTATTTTGTTGTATTTACGCCCATTTAAGATCGGATATATTCAACTGTTATAAGTCAAAATAAAACTACCAAAGAGAGTGCAAAATATTATCAATTATGCTTGAATATTTTTATGTTTTAAGGTGGGTTTATTGTACTTAAAATTAGATTAATAAGTGCCAGAAATTTCATAAATTCATATCAACAATAACAACATTTTGAAGTATGAAATAGATGTCAATAGAGGGGATGAAGAGAAAATGTGTGTATTTGCCACGGTTTTCGTAAAAACTCTTGTTTACATTTGAATGCATCGTGTTCTGTTCAACTTTTACAAAAATATTGTAAATGATTTTAAAGTTTTTAGAGTTTCTTGTAAATATAATAAATTGGTTTGTATTTAAAAACCCAACTACGTACATCTTCTAAGCTACCGTATAGATAGTATAGATGGTTCTTAGTACTGTACTACACGTTAAGATCTTCTTGATCATTAGAAATAGGGAAACGCAGTATACGGTATACTGGATACGACTATCAGTATTTAATTTAGGCTACTTCACAACCACATTCCTATTTATGTTTAATTGCTTAAATTTTTTACCTTTATGGTTCATTATCGAAAATACATTTGGTAAAGAAATCGAAAAGAGATAATACTAAATTATTCTTTTAAAAGTAACCGCCAGCTAAGTATTTATGTGTCTTAACATTAAGATTTTATTATATTGTTCCTTAAGTTACTCAAAACTTAATATTTTTTTGTATGTATGAAACAAAGATATACCTATGAACATATGTATTTATAAATGTATCTACAGGTATGTATGTATGTAATCATATCTTATCAAAAATTCTTTGCACGCCACTGACTTTTTATTTTCTTTCGGCAAAAGAATACATTAAAGACTTTAGATATCATCGTCTTACACTCATAAGTCACTTCTTCGACATTCAGTTCAAGGCGTTGCATGACTGACTGACTGACACCAACCAGGTTGCCTCCGACCAAAGGCACATAAATGCCAAGTGCAATTCAAGGCAGGAAGTATCTGCACTCACTTATTTGCCCATATATTGTACCTTATGCATAGACAAAGATGTCTGCCTGCCTGCAGCTGTTGAAATTTTGGTTATGCAGCAAAATAGAAAAAAAAAAAAAAAAAAAAACAAAATTGCAAGAAAAGGTTCAAAATTCAACATAAATTGATGTGACAATCATACAGAGATTATGAAAAAGCCACAACTCAATATTGTGTGGCGCGTCTTAAATTTCAAATTTTAAATAGAGAGAAAGTTTTCTGTGCACTTACATATACCATAAGTATTATATATAGTAATACTATAGTAATATATACATACATATGTATGTACCATCTATGTATACAATATTGTTAAGGCATGTAAATTAGAAATTGAAGGCATTCAAGTGCAATTTTCTCCATTATTATTATTAAACATTTCTCAGTTTTTAAGGGTTTTTTTTTCTTAGTGTTTGTATTGTTACATATATAAACAAATTGCTATGCATAATCGTAAGCACTACCTATAATTTTGGGTTCCCTTTTAAAAATCCCAAAAGATCGAAATAAATAAACAATAAACGATGTTTGGATCTGATGGATTTGGACTTGCGGGTGAATGAAATCATATAATCAATAATGGCACAAACAATGGATGGATGAATGGTTGATGCGATGAAATCAGAAAAAAAAAAAACGAAATAAATGAATGAGTGATGTGAGTATGTGAAGCGAAGTGTTTGTAATGCGAGGAAAGACAAAAAAAAAAAAAAAAAAGAAATACCATATTGCGGTATCTTTTTGTGACTTCCGCTTTTCATGTTTATGTTGCTGTCATGTTTATGTTTTATGCTTACAATAATGTGGCATTCCTCTCTTTCTCCAAAGGTTAGTGATGCTCTGTACACATCAGAGTTGGACATCTATCATATAAACAATGTAACCAGCTTTGACCCAAATTGGACCTGCGGCTTTTGTTATAAATAAATCAAAGCTGGCTCATTGGTCAAGATGTATTTGGTCGGACCTGATATTCACCTTTTAAGGACCCCGAGGGCCTTCATTTCATTAAAATTTATTGTCAAAAAATATGTAATGAAGAACTGCTCAATAAAAGTCAATTTTGTCTACGTAAGTTTTTTTGGACTTGGATTTATGAAACAGAAAAATCCCCAAAAATATTGCAAAATATATGTATATTGTTTGATTCTTCTAAAATGTAATGAAATCAATAACTCAATAATGATCAAATTGATTAGCACATACTAACTGTTTATATGTTAATAATAAATACTATCAACACAACAACAAAAAGACCTAATATGGATTGGTAGCCACCTAAACATAACCTTGAAATTTTTGTATATTTTTTATTTATTTGTTTTATTCATTTTCGGAGTGATGCTTTTTCTTTGGTCTTTTTTTGGTCAAAAAAAAAAAAAAAACAAAGAAGATAATATTACATTACATAGTTGCGTTTATGGATCAAAATTATTAATATTATTAATGTATTGTTTGCTTTTTTTACCTTATACGAGTATGTGTGATAAGGCACTACAACTTTGTTGTGGTGTTTGCAACTTATCTAATTTATTTATACGAGCAATTCTTGTATATTTATACTTATTTTATATAGTTATTTATATATATAAATATATTTCGCGTAATCTCAGAAACGATTCTAACGATTTGCACACTGTAAGTGTCTGATCAACCATGTAAATTTCAAGACCCTAGGATTAATTGATTATATGTATACCTTCCATACAAAGCACGATTTTAATTCATGTTCTTATAAGAATATCTTGTTGGTTTTTGTATTAGCAAACTGAAATTTAGACACTATAAGTGTCTTGCCCATATTCACCAATCATGTAAATTTCAAGATCCTAGAACTAATAGGATGGGTAGCTGCCATACAAACACAAATTCAAATTAATGTTCTTGTTAGAAATACAAAAAAGTATATTTTTCTGTTTTATCAAACTTCAATTTAAATACTACATATTCACAAACTATGTAAATTTCAAGACCCTAGGATTACTGGATCGCATAGCTATGATACAAACACCGATTTATCTTTTTGTTCGTATTAGAAAACCTGGTTTCTTTTTTGTATTATCAAACGAAAGTTTCGACATTACAAATACCTACCAACCATGTAAATTACAAGTTCCTAGGCTTACAGGATCGAAAAGCTCAGTCGCCTGGTACTAGACTCTTAAAGAAGAACCAGAAGCTTGCATCATAATATGATATGTGGAAACTATCATTGCAATCGTCTTTATGCAAACCAGTCAATTATATTCTACTTACTTTTAAATGCCATTAGTAAGAGTACAACAAAAACCCGAAATAACCCCCGATTAGAATATTTCTATATATTGTATATAATTTCTTTCTTTTTCACAGCACAAATAAAAATCGAAACAATTGAACCAATATGTTATAAAGATTCCATAAAAACTTATGGTAAAGAATGAGTCTTTAAAAGGATCGGTATTTTTTAACTTATTCAAATGAAACTTTTTAGAAAGAATTAAGACAAAATATTTTACACAGATGCTTTCAATAAAATAATAATGCTCTAATCTTATTGTTTTATTTTCTTCTGACTAATCTGTGTTCATGACATCAAATACAATATTTTAATGCTATAATTTTTACCAAAATTTACTCAATATTTGTTTTTGTAAGTAATTTAATTAATTTGTTTGACACGTTTTTTTTTCATTGACATTGAATATTTTTTGGTTTGGTTTTATTTTTAGGAAATTGGCCAAGTTTAATCAAATAACATAACACATCATAACATTTTTAGTTAAAGCAATTCCAACACGTATTTTTACACATGATTGACAAAGAGAAATTAAATAAATAAATCAATAATATTATGCGAAAAATATGTTCAATGATATTTTGAAATAGGTTGGGGCCAATGTGATTTATTAATTTTAAAATACAATTATATAAATTGGAAGTAGTTTGATTAGGAAAGATTTCTTTATTAGAACTCAAAATTTAATTTTGTAAATAAAATATTTTAAAGAATAGCAACTTTACAACTTTTATATTATCCATTCCATTAAATTTCCAAATTAATACAATGGAAACACTAAAAAATGTGCATATGATTATTGAGTCACATATGCTTTAACTAGCAGTGTTTCTCTCTGAAATATCTTCTAAGTGTCGTTATACATTGTGTCTTGTTAGTTTTTCATAGTGGGGATGCTGTTCCAATTGAAAGAACTCTGATACTACATAAATTTGAAATTGTTACAGATGTATGTGTGTGCTGACCTTTTAGGCCAATATTGGACTTGAACGTAGAGTTTTTGCAAGAATTGCACATCTAAATCCAATCATCTGCTTGACTTGGCTCATATGTGCGATATTGCTTCTTACAAAGAAATATGAAAGGAAACATTAATAAAAACATTAAAATGAAAATTCATAAATGCTTATAATCAACGTTTTAATAGACTTTTTACGAACCATTGACTAGACTGTCGTCAAAAGCATTGCATTGCAATAAGAGTGATATTGTGATGAAACAAAGGATTTCTATTCCTATAAATAGGATTTGTTTGACTCGAATATATAGTGGATGGCACACCATGGTCGCCACCCATTAAATTTTTAATTCAGAAGCTCAATACATCGTTTCACACTTGTTCGTATGGCATTATTGTTGAAAATTATATTCGGTATAGTTTTATATGGCAAATTTGCTTTGCCATACAACTATGGTACAGATAGCAAATAAAGATTATCCATTTAAAAAAACATTAATTAAATTGTAAATGATAAATTTTAATTCCTTTCCATTCCATTATCTTTCAAAAAAACCACATAAGAAGCACTGCTTGAGTTATGGTACATATTTATTTTTTATTTATAAAATTAAAGATGAAAAATCTAAAAATTGAGTAAAACGAAATCTATGAAAATAGTTCACTCTATTCTTCTAGTATACGAGTATGTACCATTTTACTCATGACATTGATTATGATTTTAAATTCTTACTAAGTTGTTATCATTTTTAGGGTTCCGGATCCAAAGGATACCAAAAGGAACCCTATTGCAGAGACTTCGTTGTCCGTCCGATCCGGCTCATATCTCATAAACCGTAATAGCTAGAGAGTTGAAATTTTTACAGAATGTGTACTTCTATCCGGGCATCAGCAACAAATACTAAAACTAAAATATTTTTAAAAACTTAAAGTGGTCCCCATACAAGAAACATTTTGTTTTGTATAGCAGCTATACGATCCAGAAATCACACGATCTTGAAATTTGGATGGTTAGTGGCTATACATCAGAAACTTTTATTGTCAAAAATTTCAGTTTAATCGGACCACTATGTAGGGTACTTCACATACAAGCCCCCAATAAAAGTCAGGTTGTTCTTAGAAAAACTTTTTTGTTTTTTGTTCTATCGAATTGAAATTTAGACACTATAAGTTTTTGATATAGGCGCTGCATATCTATTGGAATCAGCCAAATCGATTCTGGTTCTTATTCGAAAAACTTTTTTTGTTTTTTGGACTATTGAGCTGAAATTTAGACACTATAAGTTTCTGATATAGGTGCGGTACATTTGTTGAAATCAGTCAAATCTGACACCTAGGGTGAGTACCTCCCCGACAAACCCCAATCTGGTATGGAACCCTCCGTGTACGAGTCTGACTCGCACTTGGCCCAATTCTTTTTATTTTCTTGAAGATTTCCTTTAATTACCTTCATATTATGTATCCCACTGACTGACTCCACTTTCTTACAATTATCACACTAAACTAATTTCAATTGTTGTCCTGTTTACCAGCATCAACTAAAAGCAACTAAAAATATAATAAAAATAAGTTGCATGCAGAAAAACATACAAAAATATCGCTTGCGATATTTTATGTGATCTTGTTTATTTTTGTTATTGTATTTGTTAAGTATAACTAAAATTGTACATAAATACATAAGTATATAAGCACATTTTGTCTCTCATTGATATTTACAAATATTGTTGTAGTCATTGTTATTTATTTCTTGTTGCTGTTGTTGTTGTTGTTGTTGTTGCTGTGTTATTTTCTTTAACTTTTGCTATAACAAATTAACAAAGTTATGCAAATTAAACTTAAAGTGTGGCAATAATAGTTTTTCAAACCAAATCTTTTCGTAATTGTTGATTTAACAAAAAACTATATAGTTTTGTTATTGTTAATATTGTATTGGGTTTGGTTGCAATTGTTTTTTTTTTTTTTTTTCTTTGAACTTTTAAATATAATCAAATATAAGAAAATAAATGAGTTGAAGGCGTAACTTGCTTTGTATGTATGATTGCATTGTTTCGAATGCAATAATTACATTCCAAAGATATAAAAACTTAACACATGGGAGAAGAAATTACAATTTTTCATCATCATGATTATCATTCTCATAATCATCATCTACAGCTTCTTTATTGTATATGATTTTATTTAAAATATTTGTAAGTGTGAAAAATATTAGCAAAAATATAAAAAAATGAAAATATATGTGCCTCCTTTAAAATTGGGGCAAAGTGAGGCAAATGGGGGCGAGCAGTAGCAATATGTTTTGTTTTGTTGCAAAAAAAAAAAAAAAAACAACAACAACAAAAAGAAAAACATGAAATTATGTAATTACCTCGATATTTTTACAATACGAAAAACAAAATCATACAAAATGTATTGTATATAAAAAATAAGTATATAATACTTTATTTTCTTTCACTTCATTTCACCTTTTGCAGTTGAACACATTTGAAAAGAAAATTCATTCATGCAGCAATCAGTGGAAAATTATAAGAAATATAAAAGAAAATCAAAAGAAAAGCAAATTGAAGTTGACTTGAGATTATAAAGTCCATTGGAGAGGAGATGTGAGAGGGGTTTGCAGATACTATTGTGGTGGTTGGTTTTACATCTTAAAATGCATTTTAAATTGTAGTTTTCAATATTTCAAATTAAAATTGAAGTGTCCAGATCAACTTCATTTGAGTAGAAATATGCAGTTTGGTAATTTTAAAAAAAATTTAAAGGATGATGATAGAAAGATGGAGGGGGATGGAGATGTAGTAATAATTATAGTCTATAGTAGTTTAAGCGTCACAATGATGACGATGATGATGATTGATGAAACAAGCAGCTGCTGCAGGCATTTGTTTTACTCACATTTCTGAAGCAGTCCAAAATTACTGAGTCACTGTGCCACTAGTTTTTGTTAGTTGCTGGAATCAATTTCGCTTGGCTACTATATATGTCTGTACATAGTTCAATTGTTTAATAACTTAGTTGCACAAATGTACAAACATTTGGCATATTTATTTATTTTATGTGTTTGTATTTGGTTAATCGATTTAAGCACTTAATTTAATATGAGATTTACAAAAGTAGAAATATGTAAATGCAAGCTCAATGAAAACCAACATTTCCTTGTGAATAATTTCACTCTTTTAAGGTACAATAAGTTAAAAAGCTAATATCCTTAGGCGTATACGTGATATTTTATACATCAGCAGTTCTTAAACTGTGATCATTAACATTACTCTTTCTAGCTGAAGAGGAGTCACTTTTGATTCTGGAAGATTATTAAACATAAAATTCTTTGTAAAATAAAAATACTTAGTAAGAAAAAGTTCAATCGAAATAGTAAATTCTTTGTCATCATCGCCATTGGTAGAATGTTAGATTATTGAACCAGAAATATAGATAAGTGAGGATGGAAAGGTGTAAAATTATTAGTGTTCGGATAAGATACATTAAAAAAAACTTTGTTGAATTGTGAATACGCGGACTACTTAAGTCTAAGAAGAAGTCTTACATTTTCTGCTTTCCTCATCATAAAGTGGCCAAAGTCATTTGATATATAATCAGACTTCGAAGACAGAGTAATTGCAGAAAGAAAGACCAAACTCGTAATAAAAAACTAGTTAATCAAGGAACATGAAAATATTTCAGCTGCCTTGACAAACCTTACCAAAGATATTTCATAAAATATATGTATATAAATGAAATTAATGTATTTGTCAAAAAAACAAAATACAAGAAAAAACCAAAACGGTTTTAGAGGGTGTCATTTGTAACTTGTTATGATCTATTTTGCTTACAGGTTCATTTTATGGCATGGTCACTGCTAAAGATATCAGGTACAACAAGATACTCCAAGCATTCGTATGTATAGCTGCTATGCCACTTGAAGATCACACCATAAATTTTATATGTTGCCAGTGACACTACCTGCCTAATCTACTGGGCATGCATGCCTACATACCTTGTTTTAGTGGCTCTGGTAGCATTTCTTGCTGCTCTTGACTGGCTTTTTATAGTGGACAAGCAAAAAATGCGTTCATAGCTAAAGTTACTAGTTCACTTTATTCATCCACAACAACTATTACAATAATAATCTGAACAGGAACAACAGAAATCTGAACAAATCCAAGACAAGATATGTATGTATGTTTTTCCTTCCTTTTTGTTGGTTTTTGGCATTTTGTATTTATTCGCTTGATCCACTTGGTTTGGTGTTGCACTCAAAGATTGCAACACTCGCAGACGAAGTCAGTGGCCATTGGCAATTGTCGTCGTTTGTCTGAGTTTCTTTCTTAGCTCAAATTTCATTTTCATTTAACTTTGGAACTTGTTTACGTGTTTCTTATTTTATTTTATTTTCTGTACTTTTTACTCTATTTTTCTCAACTATTTACTACTAAAGACTTGCAACAACATTTGCCATTGCTTGAAGCGATTGCATTCTGTGTTTCTTTGTGCAGCAACAAGACAAGTTTTTATTTAAGTTTTTTTTTTTTTATCTAAAGTCTTCACCATCATTATCATCAACATTATCATTATTATGGTTGTGATTGTTGTTTTTACTGTTGTTGATGTTGTTGCTGTTGTTCAAGCAAACGTCCTTAAAGGTCATTTAAGTGTTATTTACTTCTTGATGCTGGTTGGATTTGTTTTGTAGGGCAAAAGGCAATAATAATAATAAAAAAAAAAAAAAAAAAATAAAGATGAAACACCGGTTTCCTTCTTCTTGACTTACTAACTTACTTTTTGATTAAGGATTCCAGTACCCAGCAACAACTGTGGGCAATAAATGGCAACAATAATAAGAAAACTTTCAACTTATTTTCAGTTTGTTGTTTGTTTGGAAATGTTTTATTGCAAGTTGCAACTTGTTGATGTTGCTGTCTCTGAGCCAAAAGCAATCCAAGCAAAACCAAACCAGACTAGGTCAGATCGGATGTCTGAAGAAGGGATGAACAACATTAAAAAGCAAAAGCGAGAACTTGCAAGTTTCTTTAATTTTTTTTTTTTTTTTTTTGTTATACTATGTGACTTCTACATAAAGTTGATTGTTGGCTAGTTGAGTTCGGTTTCTGGTTTTGGTTTGTTGTTTTTGAATTTTTCACTGTGCGTGCGGTTTGTGCAGTTTAACGGAATTTTAAGGTTAACTTCTTTGTTTGTGACAGTTTCACGTACCTTTTCTTCTTCTGCCACGTCTTCCACTTTTTATTTTTTTGCATGGGTACTTTTGAACAAGTTTACAAAATACCATGTCTAAGTTAAAACTCCTGATGCTTATAAATTTAATCGAACTATAACTATAAAAGATAATATTTAATCGTACAAATGCATCCAATAAATTTAATAATGTCTACCATAAGAAGTTCTTATTAGAATTAACAAATTAAATTCTAGTGTCCTTTGGAAGAAAATCATATCTGGTCTATTCTGTCTTCCCTACTGGTAAGGGAGGCCTTATGATCTATAAAGAGTTTTTGGAAGTAATGATCTAAGCCATCAGTTGGCCAATTCCTAGGCTTGTAACATCATTTAAGTCTTAACTTCTGTCTCAAATATCTTAAAGATCTACGAGCCATAATTTCTCGACAAAAACGTGTAAAAGAAAAAAAAAAAAAAGTTTTAGTCGAATGTTTCTGTCTTTTTTATTTGTATTTTGCAGTGCATTTTGTACAGAACTTTACAAACGCTACGGTAAATCCTTTTCAACCAGGAGGAAGAAAGAAAGAAATTCCTTACAAGTCCCATTATCTGCTTTCTCCACTATCGACCAAGGGCGAGTCTGCCCGCTCACGGAGGTTTTCGTATCATATGGAGGATTTGTATGAGGAGTACACCCAGTGTTCCAATTTGGCTGATTCCAACAAATGTATAACGCCTATATCAAAAGCTTATAATGTCAAAAGATTTCTAACACAACCTGAATTTTAATGGGGGGTTTGTATAAGAGGTACCACCCCTAATGGTCCGATTTGTCTAATTCCCACAAATGTACAGCGCCTATATCTAGAACTTATAGTATCCAAATTTCAGTTCAATAGTACGGAAAACAAAAAAGTTTTCTAATTAATAATAATCTGAACTTTAATGGTTTCATTTCTGTTCAATAGTCCAATAAACAAAAAAGTTTTTCGAATAAGAACCTGAATTTAATGGGCGTTTGTATGGGAGGTACCCTCCATAGTGGTCCGATCAAAGTAAAATTACAATAATATATGTAAGTTTGTGATGTATAGTCATCAAACACTCAAATTTCAAGATCGTGGGATTACAGGATTGTATAGCTGAAATACAAACCACAATGTTTCTTGTATAGGCACCACTTTACGTTTTTGAAAATATTTTAGTTTTAGTATTCGCTGCTGATGCCCGGATAGAACTACATATTCTGTGCAAATTTCAACTCTCTAGAGATTACGGTTCATAAGATATGATCCGAGGACCCGAGGTTTGGTACCCTTTGGGTCCGGAACCCTAAAGAGGATGCTTTTTAATTTTGGCATTGTACCTAAAAATCGTAAAAAATGAAAAACTGTCAAATAATCTTTTGATTTGACAGAGATAATTGACCATATTAACAAACAAAACAAACACTATCCCGCATCCAGCCAATTTTATTCTACGGCAATGTGGGTACATCAGTATATAAACAAAGTTGAAATTTATTAATTTTTTTTTTTTTTTATACATACATAGTACTTTCGGTACTCCAATTATAAAATCTAATGTATAAATATTTTACTATTAATTAACTTTACACTGCAAAAAGTCGGAAAATATTTGATGAACATGATAAAACATATGCTAACTTTGAAAGGTCACAGCTGGGTGAATATTGAAAGTAAAATCAATTCAAAAATCAGAAGGAACTAAAAATGTTGGCGTGATTCGAAAATTTAAAATTTGGCTAAAGCGCCGCCAGATCGGCATTCCCTCACTCTGTGCGATGATTTAGGTTATAAGTCAACTAAAAGCTATTTGATGCTATCATGTTATGTAAAGTCTAATCTATATAATATGCTTATTTAAAGAATTGTGAAAGTAAAGTTTTATACTGAAATAATTTGTGTCACTCATCGAGATCGCCAAAATTTGTTACAATTTAGAAAAGAAGAATCTACTATCTAAAACATCTTAACAACCATAGTAATATGCTAATAGGTCATCATTCATCTTTATTTTATTTATTTTTTTTATGTAGAACTAATATATTATAGTAATATTAATTACAAAATATAAATTAGTTAAAGCACGAGCATTAGCAACAAAGGCCTTGAGCTGATTCTTCAATGATAATAGCATTAATACAATACTATAATGAAAGAAGGTGTAAGTGTGCTCATCCTTCTAGAGTCTAGACCACTGGTTCCCAAAGAGAGTGCTGGAAGCTTTTATTGGGGCAAAAGCCAATTAGGAGGCGTTCAGGCGTTCATCTTCGAAATCAGGGGTGTTTAACCCGCGGCTTAAGGCAAGTAATGGACTAACTAATATTGCCAGAAGAGAAACCTCTATTATGAATTTTCTGTAGAGGACATTACTTTGGAAATTTATAAACAGAGGCGCCACTACTTCAGAGATTCTGAAATTCATTGTATAATGGAACTATTCTGTGTCTGTTCTGAGTCTAGCTCTCGGTTTTTTTAACTATTTGTGTTTCGGGGGCATCTTCTCTAAAGTAAAGTGGATTAAATCTTACTTAAAACACACAATGAGTCAGCGCAGCGCGACTTACCAATCTCTCCATATTGTCCACTGAAAAGTACAGGAAAGTAAATTTAAATATTTTAGCAAAATAAAGTCACGTGCTCAATATAAAACTACGCCGGGTGCCAACCATTGCTACGCCGCCACTGGTAAATCATACATAACATCATAACAAGAACATCAACAACAAATAATTGATTCAAGTTCACATCATCCTACACAAAATCTATCTAAACACATAATCATCTAACTCAAACAACAAAATAACCGCATAAGGTGAATAAACCAACAATAAACGATTACAAATTGTGTTAATGACTCAATATTAAAAATTATAATTATTGAATTGCCAACAACAACAATAATAATAATATTAACAATATAACATGTGTAAGTAAATACTATTGTATTGTAGATACTTAAATATGTATCTGAATAAATGCTTGCAAATCATTTGAATGAAAGTGAAAATTATGTTATTAAAATTCTAAATGAATCGTGAAAACTTTATTCAACGGAAATTATAATACATAATCAATACTAATAATATTTATTTTATATATCATACATAAGCAAACAAGCTTTTTAAAAATGGATTGAAATATTTGAATTGTTGATGTATGTATGTATGTAACGTACGTAGTGAGAATACCATAGATAGTAGATAGATCGGTAGGTAGTATTCTAAGTATGTATATACATAGTAGTGATGACGTGTAACATGTGAATGCCAATAAACGGAAGCGATTGCCAAATGTGTTAAAATCAAAATAACTAAACACGCTATAAATAAATGTGATTTTCTATTAATTTATTAGTATTATAAATCTTTTTTTGTTTTTTTTGTTTTGTGGATTTTATATATTTAAATTCTACAAGATTCTATTGTATTTATTAATTTTCTATGAACTTTGCAAATTAAAAACAACAACACACAGGTGCTTTAGTGGGCTATAAGAAGCTTTACTTCTAAATAAAAGACTTATGTATGTACATATATCGAATATCCATCATTCAAAATTTAAATTGAAATTGAAAAAAACCTCTTGCAAAACAAAAGGGAATTTTTACAAAAATTATTACCTTTAAGGCAGCTTATATTTATACTTTTCACGCAGTGAATAGTAGTATAAGTTTGTCATTAAGTTTGTAACAGACAGAAGGAGTCATCGAAGACGCCGAATTGATTAAGACATGTCCGTCTTGCACTTAGTTTTTGAACTAGAGAGCTGAAATTTTGCACGAAGTTTTCATTTTACTAGACTGTTTCAGTCGAATCAGACTATTAAAAGGATTACCTTCCATACAAAACTCAATTCAAATTCATGTTATTGCTTGAAACACTCGTTTGTTTTTTATAATATCGAACTGAAATTTGGTAACTTTAAGTTTCGGATCCATATTTATTAACCATGTAAATTTCAAGACCTTAGAATTACTGGATTGTATAGCTCTCATACAAACCTTGATTTAAATTCATGTTCTTATTAGAAATACTTTTATGTTTATTGAATTGTCGAACTGAAATTTACATAGTATAAGTGTCTAACATATATTCACCAACCATGTAAATTTGAAGACCCTAGGATCGTATAGCTCCCATTCAAATATACTGATTCTACTTTAAACATAAGTTAAATCAATAAGGATATACTTTTGTAAAAATGGTTTTTAGGGGTGCATGAGGAGTATAACAACTTCAGAATAGCTGAAATTTACATTCTTTTTCTTATTTTAAATAACGTTTGCACACCATTGACAATTGACATACTTTAATGCATGATATTCAATGATAACGGAAGCCAATTTAAATCAATATTTACTTATCTATCTATAGATATATATATATATATATATATAATTCAAATACAATAATTTGTTGTATACTAGACTTGTTTGTTGTATACGAGTAAACCAAATTCATTTTTGATGACAGTTGCCAGCTTTACCAGCATTAACCAGCTTTCATAGTGAGAAAATATCAACCTACTATTTATATTATTAGTTGATGGAATTATTATGTTTTATCTTATCTTATCAATATAATTTGATATTGGCTACAAGAAACATTACTCGTTCATAATAATGTATAATCACAACATAACAATAGCAAAGGTTGAGCAGACTGCCATTTTTTTGCAACTGAGCCTTCTTGACTATGCTGTCAATGAACTGGAAAACATTCCAAGATTTTCATATGTATTGTATGCTAAGTATTATTCAAATTAATTGGCGGAAGCCAATAAGTACATACATACATACATATATTACTTGTCAATAAAATTTAATATTGAACACAATTGAAAGGAACTTTCATATTAAGAACAAAATTCAGTCATTATAATTTGTGGTATACCATAATTGTTGCATATATCAAAAATACCAATAATAAATATGATTAGTAATATTTTCTCATATCTTTGTTGATGACTGTTGCAGCCAAGTAAAAAGAGCACATCAATAAATTGACATACAATCGTGACAATATCATTTGGCATAGTTTGTGTAATGATAGTGTAATTGAGGTGTAAAAAAGCAAGAAATTTGATGATTATTGGATGCCATTAATTTAATGTATTAGTTCAATTATATAATATTTTTGTTTCTTTACACTTAAAATTGACGACAACCCAAGCCGAAATTACAAAAATAACAAAATTAACTGACATGTTTCAGATGATTGTTGCATCTCTTGCAACTGAAAAATGATTAGGTAAGATATTTGTTAGTTTAGAGGTACATAGTTGGTAGTGATATGGTACTTGTTTTTATCAACATGTTTAACTTGTTAGAGTTTTACTACATACAAGTGGTGATGATGTTTTTCAGTTGAATGACTACACAACTGACCAACTGACAAACTGACCGAGTCGGTCAAGGAAGTCATGCATTCTCAAACAAATATCAATTATGTACATACTCTACTACTTGTGATAAATATTAAAAGGTTTACTGATTAATAAATTTTATTTAATTCAATTCGATTGATTGAATGATAGATTGATAATATGACATCATTAATTTAATCATAGCTTATAGAAAAATTCTTACAAATTCAGTTAATTCTTTTAATGATGCGTTCATCGTTGTCATCGTCATCGTCATCGTCATTGTTATCGTTATGTAGCCAGCAGATACATTTCATTAAATCATCGTATCTCAATCTTAAAAACTCATTAATTTGCAATAATTTCATATACTTAAATGCAACTGAATAGTGAATACTTGTTTAAACAGTTTTCGTTTTCGTTTAAGTTTTTTTTTTTTGATATTTAATTTCGTGTTCGTGCAAAATTTTATTAATTTTATCCTTGGCCGCATTGTGACCGATTTTGGTAGCACAAAAATAGTCGAACGTCTTTCCCGCTGTTATTGTCTCATTGCTGCTGTTGTCAGTCAGTTAGTCAGTCACTCCACATGCTCATGAATATTTCTGTTTTTTATGTATAAATAATTTTTAAGCGCATCGCGGCGCATGCTTAAACAAAATTCATGAACGCCCCAAACTGCCCCACGCATAAACTAACAACAACAACAGCAACAACAATAACAAATATATCTATGCATTAAAGAATTTGACTTACACCCGCGCATATTGCATTTTTTTTTTTTTATTTGTTTTGCTTTGTTGTTTATTTGTAAGTTGTACAGTACATATTTTTTTTTGAGTTGTTTGTGTTTCTTATTGTTGTTTAATATTTTTTTTTTGTTGTTATTATTTGCGATGAGGTTTTTTGTTTATATTATTATTTGCTTCTATTTTAATGTAAACATTTTTTTGTTACATTGCTCATATGCATTGCTATTTTTATTCCTATCACACATACGACTAGGAGTACATAGTGTGACGGATATTATCACTACTTATTTTAAGATGTTTGTAATGTATTGTATGTAAGTAGTAATGGAGATTTCGGAGATTTGATATGCATGCATATACCTATGGCATGTATAAAAGTATTCAGCATCGAGGCTCGTCTGTTTATTTGCACGTCTATTTGTTTTTGAGCGCTTGAAATTGTTTACAGCGTGTGATTTGTTTCAACTGAAGTTCTTTGATTACTGGTAAAGATAGATCCGCATATAAAAATAATCTCTGTATTCCTATCGTGTCTTTGCACTTCACCTTCAACCTTTTTTTATATTTAACCATTAATGATATCGATAATAGAATATCTGACATATAAACGATGCACTAAACTCAAGTGGCAGTTGGTAGTGGTATTTCTCATACCAAAAAACAAAAGAATCTCGATTTTCAGCATTTACCATCTTATTATGGTTCCGGACCCTAAGGGCACCAAACGGAATCCTAATACTTGGTTGTCCATCCGTCCGTCCGTCCTCAGGTCATATCTCATGAAACGTAATAGCTAGAGAGTTGAAATTTTCAACAACAAATACTAAAACTAAAATAATTTCAAAAATTTACAAGAAACATTTTGGTTTGTGTGGGAGCTAAAATTATTTCGTCTCGTCGAGCTGATCAAGAATATATACCTATACTTTATGGGGTCTTTCTATAATGTCTTCTTCTGCCTCTTACAAACTTCATGATAAACTTATAATATTGTACTATACACTGCGTGAAGAGTATAATAATTATGTAGATTTGGATTGCATTCTTCAATTAATTTGTATAGTTGCATAGGTTCTCCTTAAAAATATTGCATTGTTTGTTTGCCAATTTGTTGACATGCTTGTACTACTAGTTGATCATTAAGAAAAAAAATATGCAATAATAAAAAACATTAGAAACTATTATTTATCATTATATTATCTTTGGTATTTTTGATCTATACAAGTACAAGCAACAATTGTTTTATTATGTCTGGGTCGCTCAATATCAAATATTATGTATTGACATAAAAAAAAATTAGTGGCTTCCGTCAATTAACAAAATGTTCTTACTAAAAATCATGTTTAGAATACACGTTACAATACAATTAATTGCTACAAACCACAGAATTTGTTACACCGATTTATCGTTTAAAATTATTGTACAAAATTGACAAAGTCAACATGGAGGAACAGGCGGAGGAGGATTGAAAATATTGCATTACATACATAGATATATCAAAATTAACAAAAATTCTTGAAATTTATTAGAAAAGTGACATTCAACATGCAAAAAGTGATAAATCTCATATTAAAATCGTTACACGTTGCAATTAATAAAAATCATGTTGGGACACAAACTTAAAATTGTTCACCTTGTCAAAACAACAACGACAACGTTTAAAAATATTCGCACTATGGAGAACAAACTTAAATTACTTCAATTTACATGATTTTGGACATATTTCTGTTGTTGTTGTTGTTGTTGTTGTTATTATTACAATATTATTGCAATATTCTGTCACTGTGCTAATTTTGCAATAAATTCTTAAGTTTCATTTGATTTTTAATCAGTTTTCAACGGAATTAAGTAATTTCATGAAAATTGTTACAATTAATTGACATAAAAAAAAAATAAGAAAATTAAAAGCAACCCAAATTAAAATCATTTCAATTTCCAATGGCATTTAATAGTTCAGTAGTTTGGTATGAATTATTTTACTTTAGTTATACTTTGACTGTCTAATTAATTTATTCAGATGATTAATGAATCTGCAGGGAGCAATTGTCTTGACCTAACCTAACATTTTCTTTATTTTAAAAAACTAACCATATCAGTAAATTTGGTGGATTTAAATTTAATATTTCACCATATCACTATACATTACTACTACTATGCTATTTGAAGGATGAATGTGTTCTCAACTTACATATGACATGGTAGCCTGTGTACTGCTACTGATGGCCAATTCACTGCTTCGCTGTTGTTTACCCAAAAGTGCCTGATGCATGCGATTGGTGCCATAGTACATCTCCCAATAGCTTGGTTTCTTGCTATGCCAATCTGATATGACATCATCACGTTCATCACGGGAACCTCCTCTTATGGCATCACAATTATTTGCATCGAAGCTTGTTCTTGCACTCAAGATGTTCGGTGCGGATTTTTTATTTAAAATGCCATCGCTAAAATTGAAACCAGCACCAATATTCGTATCGAATTGCTTGAGCACAGGATTGAAAAATGAGAGATTTCGTTGCATTTGTGTTGTATTATTCATCAATGGTGGTAGTGGTGGTGGTGGCGGTGGTAATGGTGCCTGTACATTAATTTGTCTTGATTTGTGATGTGGCATTCGATGCGCTTCGATGCCATTCGCCATCACCACCGCCGGCTCCGTTTCAACATAATAGTCCGCAATAGGGAAAACTTCAGTTATTGATTTACGTTTCATTTTGAAATTGGGATCACTTGCACAACGTATAGTTGTCACTTGTTCACGTATCGTACTCAGTGGCACACCATGTGTTGAGAGAAGCACACCATCTCTGATATCTTCATATTCACTTAAATCATAGTCAGCATTGAGTCTCATTGAAGATTGTCGACGTTCGAAGGCCTTTTGAATTTTAAGGACATGTTGATTCTTGACTAAGCCACTACACAGCTGTCGTATTTCCAATTCACTATGCTGATTCATTCGTTGCAAATAGGATTCCAGTTCATGTTTTAATGTTTGTATCATTCCTTCCAATTCTTTCGGCACTTCGGAGTCACTTGGATGCGAAGGCGACTTTGGATTTTCATCACGCATCTCATTACGTGACCTTGACAATAAACGTATTTTATCCCTAACATCTTCAAGTAATTCCCGCGTACTTTGAAAATGTAATTGATCCTCATAGCGCTTGAGATAATGATCTGTTTCATGAGGTGGTGCTTGTTCACCATTTACACTTTCAACGCAATAGGCATCTTCGGGGCAGGAGTTAATATATTTGGCACATTTATAGTTATTCTCTTCGACTTGTTCGTCCGTCAGAAATGTCGGATTAACGAAGCCAGCAATTTGGGTTTTATTAGTGTGACGACGTTTATTACCACCCTCTTTACTTTTTTCATTGACTAGCAGAAATGAGTCCAAATCAATATCGAGCAATGAGTCATCCGTTGCGATCTCATGTTGCAAAGTATGCCGATGCAAGCATTTCTCGGCACTTGCATCGAATCCACCTTCCATAATAGTGGGCAAATGATTGTAATGACGTAATTTTTCATTGATATCTATGGGTGGTGGCGGTGCTGCCGAATGCACATAGGACACAATACGATCTTGAGTATATAAGTTTGGGAAGCTTTTCAAATGGCGATCCAAATTCTCAATGCTTGTCTCAAGTATGCGTAAGTTTTCACTATAATGTGGCAACACTGTGGACTTTGAATCAATTCGATTGCAGATTGCTGAAACTTTCGCTGCTACCTCCACATCCTCAGACACAGCATCAGCATCAGCATCATCATCATCATCTACTTCTCCTTCTCCATCATCATCATCATCATCGTCGTCATCATCGGCATCAGCTTCAGCATTGTTACCGATAATTCTAACGCCCGTCGTATTGCGTTTACGGCGACCGATTCCAAGCATGTCTAAGCGTTGACTATTCAATGGCAAATTGACTTTCATTGGATCGACTGACGTTGTGGCTACTTTTGATGTGGGTTTCACTTTCTGCTGCAGCTGCAGTTGCTGATGATGATGTTCATGTTGCTGCTGCTGCTGCTGCTTCTGTTGTTGTAACAAATTTAGTTGTGGTCTTACTTTTCCTATGTTTTTACTCTTCTCATTTGAATCTAGGATGATGTCGATTACCGGTTCGCAATAGATGTGCTCGTCCAGCGAGTATGTGGAACACACATTCGAACTGTAATAACCGGACGAACCACTTTTATCTGTTGAATAGTGTGACTGATGTGAGCTTGCCCGTCCATGTTGCACGTTCTCTGCCTGCTGAGGTTGATGCTGCTGATGCCGTTGCTTAAGTTGCTGATGTTGTTGCTGTAGCACATGCTGCTTTGTTGCCTCAACTATTGATGTTGCTGCTGCTGTTGTAGCCGGCGTCACTATTGAAATTTTGTCGCTAGGAATTTCGTCAATACTGATGCTGCCACTGCTCACAGCGGAATCATTTGTGCTAGTTGTTGTTGCAATGCTGGAACTCGTCGATTGCTTCTTTTGACGCACTGTTGTTGATGCTGCTCTATTTGTGTTGTTGGCTTTTCTATCGTTGCTGTTATCGCTGGCACTGTTGCTGTTGCACACTCGCCTCTATCTGTCAGAAAACCCGTCTGACTGTCATGACCATTCTTCTTCGCATTATAGATTAATCTGGTTTTCTTGCTAACATTATTGGAAGCAGCATTTGGTGTGCCACTGACGACGACAGCAACATTGCTACTACTATTACTATTACTATTGCTGATGTTGTTGCTGTTATTATTGTTGTTGGTCATCAATTTCATCTTTCCGTTGTTGCTATTATGACTACTGCTCTGCATACGTTGCTGTTTACCGGGCAGTGCTACAGCCGCATTATTTACAGAAATATCTGCCAATGGCATTGAAATCGTATTCCCACCGATGCTGCCTCCTCCGCCACCGATACTGCAAATAAAGAAAAACAAAAATGTCTTTGAAATTGCAGTAGTTAACATTAAAGAAAAAACAGTTGAAAAACTGACTGTGTTTGCTTAAAAGTTTCGCTTTGCAGTATTAAAAGGGAAATTTATACTACATTTTAATGCATTTTTTATGATTCAATGAACGAAAGTGGTTTGTTTGGTTAGTTTTTCATTTTGTTTTTCTTTCAATTTTGTTTAAGTTGTTGATGTTGTTGTTATTACTATTTATATATTACAATTCTGTAGGTCAGTGCATCTGCAGCGATACAGTATTTTTATTATTGATACTTCCATCCGGTTTCTCCATGGAAGCATCAACTTTTTATTCTTCAATTTGTTAAAATCTATTACTTGTACATACTACAACACATTAGTGATCCATATTTTGTTAATCAGATGAAGATGGACTCACATTCCCTGCAAATTTGCAATAGATTTCAACAAACTTGACATAATAAAACTTTAGATTGACAGTTGATGTAGAATTAGGATCTTCAATTGGAACTTAGATTTAATGTTCCAATTTACATCGTAAAATGAAGAGGATTCATTTTTTAAGAATGTATGTTTGAATCTTTAGATTTTGAATCTGAGACAATACTCAGCTGACTTATCTTATCTCTTTTGATAATAAAATCTCCAGAAAAGGCCTTGGATTATTTTAAATCTGGAAGAGGTTATTATGAATCACTTCTTTGTACATGTGTATCTAACTTTAGCAAACTTCGTCAGAGAATATTTGAAGGAAATATGCTTATCATTTGGTTGGGTCTACTTGAACGTTCTTAAACAATTCTTTGATTTGATTTTGTTCTTTGATCTCCACAAGAAAACAATCAACAATCACCATAATTCAACAAATTTCTTAAGATAATTGAAAAGTTTTAATTTGAGATTTCTTTTACAACACAAATTCAGATAAAAATTACGCGGCCCTCTTTAACACAAATTCAGATATTTTTAGGGTTCCGAACCCAAAGGGTACCAATCGCAATCCAATTACTAAAGCTACGCTGTTCGCAGGTTCGTCAGTCATCGGGTTCACATGAAACGTAATAGGTAGAAAGTTTAAATATTCACAAAATGTATATTTCTATCGGGGCTACAGCAACAAATACTACAACAAGTACTCATACAAGAAACTTATGGGTTTGAATGGGAGATCTACGATTCAGTATGCATAAGATATTGAAATTTACATGGTTGGTCGAAATGGATTCGAAAATTATAAAACCCTCCATTAAAATTAAGGTTCTTGTTAGAAAAACTATTTTTTTTTTTGCTCTATCGAACTGAAGTTTTTAACCAATGCCCACCAAACGTGTAAGTTTCAAGTCCTTAGGTTTACTGGATCGTAAAGCTCCTATACAAATATTTCGGTCTCAGTGTTGAAATGCTGTATGTATACTCATCCTACAGCAAGCATAAAGCAAATAATCAAATATTTCTGAATGGTCTATCACAGGAGCGTAGGCAAAAACGATTTCTAGTGGCGATTGAAGACCAGATTAACTTCGGCATAGGCGAAGTTAACCTTCTTTTTACTTGTTTTCAATTCCTTTCTTCAATCGTACTAATTGTTGGCAGTAGACATTCGAACCAATCGTTTGATCAGACGGTAGTAGCTCATAATGGATGACTCACTTCCAATCCCTCCAAACACACAGCAACATCTTCTTTGCCGTCAATCCTGGCTTTGCAACTGTGTGTGGAGCTTCGACCAAAACCACTTTCACTCAACAGTCTCGTATGTTCTCCATATTTCATCGCCCATTATAAATCGCTTCAAAAATAATTCAGTATCATTACGTTTCAACAATGATTCGCATATGGAAATTTGTTATATTAAGTTTTTTTCATTCAATTCATGAGACACCCAAATATCGAACTCCTTCTTTAAGACCAACTCCTTAGAAATGGCTAAAAACTGTTTTGTTATCGATGTTATGTTCCTTAGCAATGCCACGACGATTTTGATCAACTTTTTTCATGATTTCATCGACTTTCTCAGCGATAGGTCCCCCTGAGGGTGGTGCAGCTTTGACAGAAAAATACGAAAACTAAAGATAGTGAACCATTTATTGGCTATAACTACACTATAAACAGCACAAATTTTTTTATGTACCTGCACCGCATTGTCTTCCCTTTATTGTAATAAAATTGTAAAATGCATATATCGTTTTTTGTCCCCAAATTTTCAATCACTTTGCCTTCGTAATAACTTTTTATAGAACGAACCAATCTCAATTAAATTGCTTCAATGATTAACTGATATCGTCAACTGTGAAACGAAAAAAAGAATTGCTGGATACATTCTTTTCTCAACTCGATATCAACTAAAATAATAAAATATTCAATTTTATTCAATCATTGAAAATTCAGAAAAACAATATTTCAGATCATCACTCACTTGTTCAATGAACTACAAATGTAGACAAATACTGATTGCATCTTTTAATTTTATCTATTTCTATTTCTAGTACTTTAATTTACGATATTTTAACAGAAACAGAAATCAAAATGATTTCCATTTCTAACAATTTCAATAATTAAAGTGAGAGCAAATAGCAACAAGAAAAAATACATATGTAAAACAAAAATCAAGACAGAAAAAGAATAAAAATAAACAAAAAATTCAATTGAATTTCAAAATCAAATAAACTCGTTCTAAACAGGATTTCAACTTGGATAACTGAGTTTTGAGTTTATCGTATTTATTTATGTTTTATTTCTTGTTGCGAATTGATTTCTAGAGTCAGAGACAGAAATCAACAGCAGCAGCAGCAGCAACAACACAACAATAATTATTACAGTTAGAGTTCGACATACATATGTAAGTGAATTAATATACATACAAACGCAAACAGTGGATATCTATTTATCTTTGTATCTATGTGCGTCCACAAGTTTGTTCGTTGTGTTGTATTGAATGTGAGTAACTGCGCCAACTGCAAGCAAAAAATGTTCGACTGTAAGCCACCATGAAAGTGAAGTACATAGTAGTAAAAATGAAGCTGAATGCTTTAGCTTTTGCTTCTGGCCACTAGAAAATCCAAGTGAAACGAAGCAACAACATACAACGAAAATATTCGCCGGTGCTGTTACCAAGTTATTGTTGCTGGTATTGTTGTTGTGAAGGTCTTTGAAAAAAAGCAACTTAACTCAACTCAAGTTGGATGCTTTGGTGTGGATTAAATCGCATGCAACAAACAACATAAAGAAGAAAACTAACTAGAAGAAAAAAGGCAACCAAAAGCCAATTAATTCCAATATAAAGTACCCGGGGAGGGCACCAGCAATACTCGCAGTAACATAACCTCAAAAGTTTCGTTCCGCTCACATTGGCGCCTAATCAAAATGAAACTATTGCAACAGCAATAAGAAGTTCCAAGTTGTTTCTTTTTACAAACATTGCACTAGGTCAACCTCAACCCAAGTCTTGATGGTGTAGTGATGGTGATGGTGGTGGCAATGGTTGGGGCACTGCTCAGCTGCTGCTGTTGTTGTTCATGTTGCGTAATCAAAGCTCTTAACTTTTATCTGTTCTTGCCACACCAGTTGGACAAGTCTTGACTTTTGATTAATATACATACATACATATATACATATATGCACGAACGCACGCAGGCACGCACGCATGCACGCGTACCTTTAGTTATAAAGTTGAGTGCGACATACATATACGACGAACTCGTATGTACATATGTGTATATGTGTAACATATGCAAGTGGGCTGGTCTCCACTGTTTGGATCTGATCTGGTCAACTTCAATCGAGTTTCATTACTCTTATCCTACTCTGCATTACCTACTCATACCCTACGCTTGACTTACTCTTATGCTCAACGATGCGTTGCGGTGGCACTGGCGATGGTGATGGTGATGGCAAACGTCTACTAAAGTTGGGGGTTCTTGTTACCAGATCCAACTACAAGGTTATCGACGTTGTTGCCGTCATTTTTATTATCATCATCACCACAGTGTTAGCGCCACTTTTAATCATGATTAAAATAGTTGCCAGTTTTTACTTCATTTTGGCTATGGAAATTTTGCAATTTTTAACTAAATTTAGTTTTTATTTATTTGAATATTGTTAATTAAAATGTTCAGCCTTGTTATTGTGATAGTTGTTGTTATTGTTGCTATTGGTGTCTATATAAAAACCGACAGTATTGGATAAGTGAAAAAAATTAATTTGTGTTACCACTAATTATAATTGACTTGGCTTCTTGATTGCTCTTTATTAAGTGGCAAAATTAAAATAAAAACTTAAGACGGAAAAATGCATAAAAACAAAATATATAATAAAAAGAACAACACATACTTGTTGTTATTGTTGTTTTTGATTTTACATACATAGTTTTGAGTAAAATATGTAGACTAAAATTTACAAAATAATTTGTTTAATAAAATTGTTGGATGGTGACCTTCATTGAAATAATGTCGGTTTTTAGTTTTTTGTCTTTTGCATTTCATTACCTTTTAATTGGTCATTGAATTACTTGTGGACTTAAGAGAGGGAGAAGGAGAAGAAGACGAAGACTGTCCGCTCCAAGTCTCACGATGTCCTGAAAATCTCTTTTCAATATCAAAAAAGCCACACAAAAAGAAACTAAGCGTCTTGTCTTTCTGCTAGACTCTACAAACTTAAGTAGACGAAATATAAATTCATATAAAAAGAATGATTCATTGAATCATGTTCTTGTTTCGACTTCTGAACAATTTTGCTTTGCATCACCATGTTACTGACGTGATTAGAGTCCACAGACTTAAATTAATGTTGAAATCAAATTAAATTAGGAAAGGGTTGTTAGCTAGTACACCTCATCGCTGTGCTCACGAGTAGGCCTATTGTGACAACCCCGGAATCGCGATTCCTCCTTGATTCTGGTATTCATCAAGAATTCCAAGATATTCTTCAGAGGTAAATCTGCAATTCCATTTGATTCCAAATACAGGTTTCCCAGATAGCGGAATCTGGTCCACATTAGGCGCTCTAAATGCTCTGGATCTTCTGCATTTCATAGTCCCCATTCATGTAGAAGTTCCATTGCTCTGAAATGTCCTGTAAAGAAACCTTCCGAGTTAGTCCCAGTAGTTCTTGTGTTCTTTTGAGAGGTCTAGTTGGCATGAAGATCTTTGCTGTACATAGTAGTTAGCCAAAACTCTGTGTTTCAGTTTTATGATTAATGAAATTCGCTAACTTTACTTCTATTGAAAGTTTGATTGTGTCAGGTGTCTCTTTTCAAGTACATAACCTACTCAGTCATTGATCTATTGCTGCAATAAAAATATAAAGTATTCGCTAAAAACGAAAAAAGAGCCACCAAAGATTATTGCAATCAAATAATACTTAAATAAATAACTAAAAAGTGCCAAGAAACTAGTAACACCAAACATTTCAAAGCGATGGCCAAACTGCGCCTTAAAGGTCAACGCGATTTTTTGCGCAAAAACCAAATACAAATATACAAAACTTTCAAAACATTTGTACATTATGTACTTATAAAAAATCATAAACCAAAGAAGAAGATACAGAAAAAGAATTCATTTAATTATAAATATAAAATTAAAATTCCACAGCGGCAATCAAAAGCTTAAAACGCACAAATGATGCGTTTCCATGCATACTAAAAAAGCTAGCAACCAACCGACAAACCAATCAATCCAATCGACCAACGAATCTATGCAATATGAGAGGGAATAATATATACATAAATACGAGTACACTAAGTATAAAACAGAAATTATCGAAAAACGTATTGAAAATTGGAAGAAACTAAGTAACGTTAAGTATGTAAAGTAAAGCCCCGAATGAACAAGTGGCAGATAGAGGTTATGGTTTCCCCGTATGAAGAATTAATGAATGAAATAAAAACTAAAATTTTGTGGTTAGATGAATTTGTATGGGGAAAAGACTGCGAGCTCTAAATTTATTAAAGGATGTAAGAAGAAATATAGTAGAAGGAAAAAACAAGAGGCTTTAAATGCTCCTCAACAAGATCAACAACCATTAAATTGCAAAAGATACAGAAGTAGTTGCAAAGGGAGTGATAGAGAGGGGGACAGGTCTCATTTGCTTAAAAACAAAAGGTACCACTGACCTTGCATTCCATTGTATGGATTTTATTTTTTATTTATTTTTTTTGTTTTTGTTTCGATTTCATATTGAATGTCAATTGAAATGATGGAAAGCTCTTTTGTTTTTGATTGAAGAAGGGGCAAGCAGCAATAAATGAATGAATGTATAGCAAAAGCTATTTGTAATAATAATAATAATAATAATAATAATAATAATAATAATAATAATGATGATAATAGAAACTAATACAAAGATATAAGGAAGTAAGTAGAAGAACAAAAATAAAGAAACATATTATAAAATATTGAAGGAATATTCTTAATTCTATTTCACTTGAATACTGCACGTGATTTTAGAACAGGAAAGAGTTTTATAGAGTTAAGATGGAGCTGTCAAAAAAACTAGAAACTTTGAACGATAATCTTGTACCATAATTGGCACTACTTTGGTATAAAAGTATAATAATTATGTTTCTTGATGGTCGTTTAATAAAATCGGTATGAAAAAAACATACAAATAAGTAATCGGGAAGTTATATATGTATGTAATTATGTATAGAAGTAGTGGATCATCAACATACCTATGTTATATCAAAGGCTTGATTGACATTCAAACTAATTGTTTCTAGCCAACACGGTTGTCAACTGATAAAAATAAGTAGAAAAAAGGAAAATAGGAAATTTGTATGGTGAAGGCTCAAAGATATTTTAATAATTTTTCATAATTTAACAAAGACGTATAGTTAGGAATGATTTCTGTCACTCTATCACATCATACATCCTTTTTATGCAATTATACACGTTGAATCTCGGGATTTTAACTAGAAACTTCACACAAAACTATAGGAGCAGTTATCATTAAAAAAAAAAAACAACATGTCTCTCTTAGGCATAAAAGCTAGGCAACTTTATGAACTTGCCCGGTAAAGACTTTCCAACAAGAAGTTAAAAATCTTCCACAGATACTTATGGCCCGTGTCACAAGTTATGTCGGATTCCTATCGATAAAAAAAACCTCTTTCGTCTCATATTCCTTTCTGTGGGCCGCAAGCAAGCCCTATTATTCGCTGATACATTCGAGCGCCCCGCATTATGTTGCCAATTTCTGCAGAGGAGAATTTCCATTCCTCCGAGGATGTTATCATTCGCCTTATAATCTCTTGTGAACTTCGTTGCTCCGCTTTGAAACGGAGGTACTCATGCACAAGGTGCAGTTTTGTGTAGTGGCATCTGTTTTTTTGGCTGACTCGTTTAGCATAGTCGATGGTCCAAAAGGATACACAAGTATTTAATGAAAAATTTCGAATCAATTACGTGACTCCAAACTATCACTGGGAAAGTTTACACCTTTTTCCTGGAGCTCATAAGTACCAACATAAGCCACCTTCTCGAAGCAGCAACTGTGCTTTCAACTTTGGACCTGACCTCACTCAATGTCTTTGCTACCAAGACTATTTAAAAAACCACCAAATGCCATCAAACATGAGATTCCACAGAACTGGACTCAATACGGAGCCTTGTGGGACACCTCCAATTATATCAAATGCACCAGTACCTTCATCTGGATCGCAAGCCAGTGTTCTCTCATTGAAGTAACACATCATAATCTCGATTAGCTGGCACGATATATCCAGTGTGGCTTACGCATTAATAAAGCCGCTCCAACTAAGTACAAACATGACCAAAGTTTATGTACGAGTACATAAAGTTGTAATATTTATTCTAAAGTTATTGAGGGCTTTACAACAATTGCAATATGTAATTATGTAGTATTGTTGTAATTAAGCACAAATGATGGTTTCTGATACTAAGTAGTTTCTTTTTTTGTTTTGTTTTTGATGTTGTCACAATTATTGGTAAATGTTGTATCATTTTTTTTTGTCGCTTCTTTGGCTTCTTTAAATTTCAATTAATAAACATAATAAATATAATTATTGTTGCAGGTGCTTGTAGTATCTGAACAGCAGCAACAACAAATCATTGTTGCATCTGTTGCAGAAATTACAATACAACAAACGACAACAAATGTTTGCATAGTTGTCAGTTGGAGTTGTTGTCATTATATACAAACATATGCATATATGTGTAGTGACGCTGCTTTAAGGAGGTGAAGGCTGACAACAGGCGCCAAAACCACATCGGATTGCATCTCATCGCATCGCACAACCACTTGACAAGCGGCAACTTGAACTTCGATTTATTATTTCTTTTTGTTTTTTTTTTTTATGTTTTACATTCATTTCATCTTAACTCATTATTTTTCTTTTTTTTTTTTTTCATTTTTGTTCACTTTACTGTCAGCAGAAATGATAAGCAAAATACACACTTATGTAGACTTTTAATACTTATTTATTTTTTTTGTTTTTATTTTTTCTGTGTTTAAAGTCATTTATGTACATAAGATGGACGACAACAATTGTTGTTCTTGTTCATTTAAAAAAAAAAATTTTTTTTTTTTTTTTTTGAATATTCGTTGTGTTGTTTGGTGGCTTCCAATGACCTTCTTTTTCCAATCTTTATACTTTATATGTATAAAACAACAAATCATCATCAACAACAGCAACAACATCGTCATCAACATTATTATTAACAACAGCAACAATATTAATAACAAGTTGACTGCAACCGCCTACAATAAAACCGGATTGTTCAAATAACATTTTGAACTGTGACCAACCAAACAACAAAGTTACCATCAAAAAGTTAAAATATTCTCAGTTTTATTAATAAGATCAAAATACCAAACTAAAACATGTATAGTCGGGTGGGTTTGACTATTGAATACTCTGCATCCCCATCCATTTCGAAACTGAAACAAACACCCAATGTAATGTAAAAGTTAGAACACGCTGTATTATTTAGTGGGGATACTAAATAATTTAAAACTAAGAGACAAAAATTTACATAAAACTTCCCATAAAATCCGTAGGTAGCTTGGAATATTTTGGTGTTGTTATGAACGATATCGATGGTATATTATAATAATAAAAACCAATACTTCCAATACTATGCAAATCATAGGAATTTACATAAATGCCAAGTTTAAGGCTTCCCTCGCGTAAGAGGTATTTATATCTTTATCTTCAAGTATCGGGTTTACGCTAAATTTCAAAAATATTTCGTGTACTCCAGACCAATATAATTTACATACCAATTGTTTTCTAGCTTTTATAGAACCCTAATGAAAGGACAGATTAAAAATATACAGGGTGTGCCATACTAGGTAGACCCTTTTTTTTTTGCGCTATAAGTGAGGGATCATATAATTTCGTTCAAGCAGATATAATTGCATTACTTTTGAAGAATATATCTCGCAAATAGTCACCCTGAGCTTGCATGGCGTAATGTACCCGTTTTTCGGAATTTTCCATTGTATTTGCCTATTTTTTTGGCTGTAAACCTTCGATTTCAAGAAGCCCCAGAGGAAAAAAAGTTTGACGGTGCCAAATCAGACGAACGTGGAGGTCAGGAAAGATCTCAATTTTTTGATATCAAGCGACCGGGGAACTATGAGCTCAAAAATTCAATTGTGGCACGAGCTGAGTGAGATGGTGAGCGGATTTTGTTGAAACCAGAAGTGCTCAATAACATTTTTTTGAACAATCGGCATCAAAAAATTGGTTACTATAGCTCGACAACGCTTCTGATTTACGGTTGTTGTGTTTCAACTAGAGTCTTCGAAAAGCAACGATCACTGACACTTTTCTGTCATGAAGAGGTATCTCGTCAATCATTTGAGGGTTTTTGGGTGGCATAGAACGGGCAATTTTGTTCTTTGACGGCGCATTTTTCATTTTTGTTTTTGTCCACTCACGTTTAGTTTTCACAATTGTGAAGTTATTTTGAATGTAGAGCTGAACAATTTCAGAGCGTTTGATTGATGCACACTGCTCCATAGGAAATATCTCATAAGATTGACCTTCAAACACTTAAGTTTTTAAACAGTCTGACGTTCCTTGTTAAAATTTTTGTGTTGCCTAATGACCAACCCTGTACAATGTACAGTGTATGTGAATGTAGTTTGGTAGATTTTACTTCCCTCTTTCTTGATATTCCATATATTTTCATCGACATTTTGTACACTTCTATTCATACAAGTATAATGGGGTGCAGGGTACAAAATAACAAATTACTTTACTAATTAGTTTTAGAAAGAAGAAGGCATTAGCAAATGAAAGAAACACAAAATATCTTTTGGCAATCAAGGTAATAAAGAGAAAAGAAATATTATCTCATAATATCTGCAATGTACCGCAAAGTGTGAAATAAAATCACATTTTGTCTACTCGCTAATTGGCCATCAAACGCAACAGAAACAGAAAATAATTACCAAAGATCAAGTGACCTTCAGCATAAGTAGGTGTAAATTATAGTAAGGTAGTAATTTATAAGATATAAAATTGATTTTCCTCAAAGAAACTTTAGTCTTACTATCTGCTACTGAGTCACTATAATTTATATGCTACTAGTGACCCGCCATGCTTCGCACGGTCATATTTAAAGAAAGTGTAGGGGTTCGAGAGTAAATTTTGCTTTTCTTTGTAAGCAACACATTAGATTCATCTTCATATTCACAGACAACACACATTGTATCTATTGAGTTGACAGAATCATTCCGGTATTTAATAAAAGAGTTGTATTTCATAGCAGGATTCTTTTTATTTGATGACAACTTAAAACTCCTGCTTTCGTACAATTCCCTGGCTCTCTGTCAGGTATGTCTCTATCTGGTCAAGACTAATTGACATTATATTCACATTTAATGGACGATTCTCTATTTCTTCGCAAAGAATTACTTATACCTTTCTTCTTCGGCACAGCAGCGAAAATGCGATTTTAAAAAATTTCCCAACAGAATTTATTAAATACCGAAAGGATATTTCGTATTCATTATGCTACGCGCACTTACGTCTATCGCATTCTAACGGTAGTAAATACTTTTTTCATAAAACTCCACTTATTATAATTGAATCAATTGTTCATGTACACATAAACCTTCAGCAAAGAATTCTCTGAATGACAGTGAATACCATATCAAAATCCGTTGCGTGGTTTAGAAGTTCTGTGTATCGGTACGGACAGGAATTTCGACTTTGCTTTATACTATGTAAGATGTAGATGAAGGAATACATATTATATTAGTGAATAGCCATCTAATGAGTTACTGATTCAAATTTAAGATACCAACGAACAAGAGGAGAAATATTTTATGTGTTGAGTTTTGGTCTAAGTAAACTGATTATTCCATTCTTTATAATGGGAATACAAACTGTGAAAATTTAATATTTTCCAAGACTTGAAATTACGAATGAATTATTGATAAAAGCAAGAATTTTATATTAATATCTCAAAATTTGTCTCAATTTATTTTCCTTTACTAAACGCTACGTGCTCCTTCATTAGTCCCAAGCTGCTCACCTCCCCCACTACTCTTATAGTTTGGCACTTATGTATGATGGTGATAAAATCATTCAAAATCAGTTAAGTGCAAGAGATTGAAAAACCAATTAAGTGGATTGGCTCGTTGGCTCAGAGGTTAGTGCGCTGGGTTGACATCCCAAGACGCGCGGGTTCGATTCCCGCTCAAGGCAAGTCTAGTCCTACAATTTTCCTCCTTTCCTTCTTAACTTTCCCACGAGCTGAAGGCTTCTGTCGCTATTGCTTATATTAAATACTATGTTATAATTATAATTTTAGTTTTAATAAATATATAAGATACTCGTATTTTAATGTAACAATTGAAGTTTAATTTTATCATGGATCGATGATCATAACTTTCCTTTTATTTCATTTTTCATTTATTTAAAAGCGATTGAACCTTAATAGACTTCATGGTTTCCTCAGATTTCACTTACCTTTGATATTTGAGCATGGCACGTGGCAACAAAAAGTTACTATTATGTGTTACAGTTGCATGATCGTTTAGTTCTATGCCACCATAGCCTACAACATCATCCAAGACAATAGCAGCTGCTGAGGCTGCCGGAGTATTTCGTTCAGAGTTATTAATAAGCGTTCCACTAAAGAATGCGCCTAAACGTTGTAGATATGCGCATTTCGTATTGTTGTTCTTGTTATTATTGATATTATTATTATTATTATTTGGTTTCTTCACACCTTCACTGACGCCAACACCAACTCCGACACCTCCGACACCACCGACACAGCCGACACCATGTGCCTCTGAATAACGACCGCTGCTGCTACGTGATGATGATTCTGACGTTGTTGGAACAGTGGAACTATTTTTTGATGAAGACAATGAAGAGGCAACCTTTTGTTGTTGTTGTTGTTTCTTTTGTTTATGTTTAATGTTTTCCTCCTCCTCCTCCCCTCCATCTTCTTCAGCAGTTGTGTCATCATTGGGCAAAACTTCGATTGCATCAAAATCGTAGGAGTTAAAATATGCCTGCTCTCTTGTTCGTTTAACCTTGGCCGCTTCGGTGACATGATCGGCAGAGATGTCAGCATTGGGTTTCTTATTCATCGTTGCTGGCGGACTATTGCAAATGGGCATGACGGCACTTAATGCGTAATGTTAGATTTGCCAACTGAAAAATACATACAAAAAGAAAAATTTGAATTAAGTAAATTTAGATACAAATTTAATAGCTAATAGATAGATAGAAATGAAAAGTGCGGAAAGAGACTTTATATATTGGTATTCTTATGGGCTGCCAAATTATCTTTAGTTAGAGATCTGCCCTGCTCAGTAAAACTGTTAACTTAGGCTGTCATTACTAGGCACTCCCTTGTTGAAAGGCATGCCGAGGGAGTGAGGTACAATTCATGTTTTGAACAAATTTTGCATAAGCTTTAGGGATGAAGAGGAAAAGTAGCTGAACTGACTCTTCCTCCATTTCTCCTGAACTGATAACTTCGACCAAATGCACATCAAATTTAATCAAAATAAAGTAATAAAGTTCTGGGTCAGTCCCTAAGAAGTAGGTTACAATGTGTCACCACAATGGTCCAAATCTGAGATACCTTAGCTGGTTGCAATTAGTTTCTGCCACTTTCACCCAACTATCTAACTATTGCCTTCTTTCCCACATAGGTGAAATTGTGAAATTTTAACATTATTTTTCTTTCAATTTGCATTTGGTTAATTTTGGAATACTTTTCATTTATCTTTGATTTTTTATTTTTGTTGTGCTATTTACTACAATATTTTGTATCGTTTGATTAAAATCCGCTTCGAAAACCAACTGGTTTTCCATACAAAAACATAAAAATGTGTTAAAATGACTTTAAAATGCTTCGCATGCTATTGCATTCATTAAACAGTGCGTCAGATACAACAACAAAAAACAATAACAACAACAACAAAAATGTCCACAATTTTTTAAGAATTTATAAGAAATGCTTACCTGGATTTTTATGAAAATTTTAACAAGAAAATTTACTCTGAAATCAACTAAATAACTTCATTGTATCTTATTCATTAATCACAACTGAAAATATTACACAATTTTGCAACAAGAAACAACAGAAAAACTTATATTGTAGTATTTCCTCTACCGACACCGAAAAGAAAAGCAAAACAAGAAAAAAGAAGGTTAACCACGGCTATGCCGAATTTGTTGTACTCTGCACGCAACCCTAGAAAACAGTTTTTTACCTACGCTCTTGTGATTGAGCATATAGAATGATACATATATCATTATTGAATTGATTTATGCTTAGCATTTCGACATTGGACTGATAGTATGGGTCCATTAACATAGTGTCTTGCATGGTTCGAATATGGATCAGATCAAATTTCAGTTCGATTATACAAACAGCAAAAAAGTTTTTCTAAAGAGAACATAAATTTGAATCGCGGTTTGTATACGCGGTAGCTATATGATCCGGTAATCCTAGGGCCTTGAAATTTACGTGATTCTTGAAAACGGGTCAGACACTTGTTGAATTTGAAGAAATTAAATTTCATGGGAATCAAGTGATAGTGAGATTAGATGACATTTCTTTCTTCTTTTCTTTGTTTCTTTACTTGAGTAAAATTATCGAGTTCTGCTTTTCCAATGAAGATCTTGTTTCCAGTATCAGGATTCTGTAATATAATAATAATAAGAACTTGAATTTGAATAAGAATTTGGGCTTGCATGGGAGGTACTCCTTTTAGTGGACCGATTCGGCTGATTCCAACAAATGTTTAGCGAATTCATGCAAAATTTCAGCTCACTAAATCTAAGGGACTAATTTGCATACATATAGACAGATACATGGCTTAAACAACTCGTCTCGTCTAGCTGATCAAGATCAATATACAATATTTACTTTATGGAGTCTCCGACTTCTCCTTCTGTCCGCTACAAACTTCATGACAAACTTGTCATACTATTCACTGCATGAAGAGTATAAAAACACATAATTTATTAATAAATGTCATGCGTTGTGACAACTGATTATGCGCACAAAGATACAAAAATACTCAGATAGATAGATAGACAGATAGATGGATGATAGATACATTAAGTATTCACATCCATGTAGGTGTGCTTGCTATTTGCTTGCAATATGGATTTAAAAAGAAATTTGCAAAAAAAAAAACACAATTTGTTATTCCGTTGTTGTTGCTGTTGTTGAATTTTGAAATGAGTCTCTGACCTATCTAAAGCAAACTATATAACCTGAGATGAAAAGATACTTTAGTTTTTGTTGTTCGTTGCATTATATTTTATCTGATATTAATGTAGGAAGGTGTGAGTAATAGACAAGTGGCAACAGCAACATCTTTATCTTCTCTCAATTATTATTGTTGCCATCTTTCTGTCTGTTTGACTGTCTATCTTTTGTCTGTCACGTCATGTAACTGCAAGTTGAAGTGTATCTGCGTGTGAGAGTGTGTATCTAAGAGTCTTTATATTTGTTTAACAAGTCCGTTATCGTTCGTATTTTTTTTTATGCGGTAATCGCATGCGTAGCTTTTGTAGTTTTTATTTTATCATTGTGATGTCGATGATGATGATGATGATGATGATGATGCTGTTTCAGATTTATGTTTTTTAATTAATATTTTTTGGTTTTTTGTTTTGTTGTGTTTTTTATTGTTATTATTGTCTCTTGGCATAATTCAAGTAATATTACAACAATTGGTTACTGCTTTTATTAACTTTGTTTGTTTGTTAACGATGTCTCACTTTTGATATAGTCCGTCTATAGTTTATCTGTATGTCTGTCTAAGTATTTGTCTGTCTATAACCTGTAGTAAATCAGTGCAATAGGTCACTTGATCTCTACATTTATAAATTTATGGTATCTTAGCTCTGGTTTCTGGTTTTTTTTCTTTGTTTGAATATAAAAGGAAAACTAATATTTTTTTTTTGTGTTATTTGACTTTGCATTGTTTTTTAAAAATTTATTTCATTATTTCTTTTGGTTAAATTTGTTGGTTTGATGTTATTGTGAAATATGTTTGTTTGGTGGACTATTGGGAGGAAAAATTATTTGCAATCAAATCCAAAACTTGGCTTATTTCATATGAAATATTTACAGCTTTTTAAATATTTTTAATTCATTTATTTATTGTATTGGGAAACAATTGTGTCAGCCTTAGCAAAAATCACGTGAATTATAAATAAATAAAAATGTATAAAAATAATTCACCATTTATATCATGAAAAAAAATACAACAGATACACATGTTTGTACAGTATAAAGATACATTAATATAACACATATGGACATCTGCACATGTGTGCCATGGTCATGCCAGGCAGCTGTATGAGTTTCTAATTCTTTACAATAAAAATAAATAAGAAAATACAAATTGCAGAAGCTAAAGAAAGATACAAAAAATAACTTTACATGATACAAACTCACAGTGTAACTTGACAATTCAAAGCTCATTTTATGACAATGATAGACCAAACCAAACGATGGGAGGGTGGTAAATATAAGTAGAAGTATAAATAAGACATACAATGCATAAGATAGATAGATAGATACTTTACTTAGATACAGGCAATGAAAGACAGACAGTGGCATACAACAGAAGCAATAACTACAGTCTCATATGCAAAAGAAAAAAAACTATTTGATATTTGCTAAGATATCAAACTGGTAATTCTGTACAATAAAATAAAAAACTTGCTGCACTCAGCTGATTTCCGTTGAGAACAATTTTTTCATCGATTCATAATTGCAACAATTTTTTTATCATTTGTTTTTACATTTTTATCTTATACTTTTTGTGATATTTTTTTTTGACACATTTAACATGCAAAACTTCACATTGAGTTTTACTGACTTAGTTTCTTTTCTAATCTAAAACTACACAAAAAAAAAAAAAACCAATAAATAAATAAAAAATACATTCATCAGCTCAGTTTACTTCAGAAAAAAACAAATTGTTTTTAGATCACTTTTTCTTTTGCTTTGGACTAAGTTTTTGTTATAGCGAAAAAAAAACATCATTAATCTTCTTTTACTTCATTTGTGTAACCGTAATCGGGAGCATGGATGCATGTCGAATTGGAGACCAATGTAATGGGACATTGGACATGGGAAACCCTTAATGCCTTTGTTAATTAAGCAATAAAGTTGCCTATACAATAGTAGGCATTAGTATAAAGAAATGCAATTATATTAGTACTTATGTACGTAGATCAATGGAAGTGTAACGTTCAATGAGATGAACTTCATATCAACCTTTTATTCCAATAAATCAAAATCGTTTTGTGGTTGTCAAAGAATTTGAAACGTTTAAAAAGATCAAGCAGAAATAATAACTTCATATAAAACTAGAAATAAGGTTATCTTCGACTATGCCGAAGACGAAATACTCTTCACGGGATTTGTATGGGAGGTACCCTCCAGTGGTCCGATTGGGCTGGTTCCGAGAAATATGTTGCGCCTTTCTTGGAAACTGATAGTGTCTAAGTTTCAGTTTGATAGGATAAAAAACAAAAAAGTTTTCTAATAAAAACATGAATTCAAATGGGTGGTTTGTATGGAAGGTACCCCCCTGGTGATCTGATTGGATGGTTCCGACAAATATCCTGCGCTTCTTTTGGAAACTGATAGTGACCAAGTTTCAGTTCGGACAAAAAACAAAAAAGTTTTTCTAATAAGAACTGAATGGTCTGATTCGGGTGGTTCCGTCAAATGCTGTAATGGTAAAAAGAAAGGTTCGTTCAAAATTTCAGTTCTCTAGCTCAAAAACTGAGGGACTAGTTTGCATACATACAGACGGACAGACGGACATGGCTTAATCAATTCGTCTAATCGAGCTGATCAAGAATATATACACTTTATGTTTTTTTTTTTTGTCTGCCTGTTACAAACTTTATGAAGAGTATAATTAAAGTACATATTTTGTTTAACTTTACTTTAACTGAACAATTGTGAAAGAGAACAAATATTCTAACATAGATATAAATCATATACTCTTGATCACGATGATAAATCTTTCAAAGATCTTAATAGTTAGGGTTATATGAATGCGCGATGCTATGTAACATATATTTATTTAGTTTAGCACTAATATATAAAAGTAACTTCGCATTGCATTGGATCTGATTGTTTATAGAGAACCACCAAAGAAATCTATTGAATTTAATTCGATTGGCTTTTAAAATTTTTCCCTATTGTATCAAAAGAAAAGTTCTATGAATCTGTCTAAAAGCGCTTATAGAAGTTATGATTTGATGATTTTTTCCGATTTTCGAAGTGGATTAACTTAGCAAGATAGTGCGGAAAGACTTAATTTGCCTTCCGGTGATAAAGCACCACTAAGATTACCGTGTATCGTTGGTTTATGGATTTCGTGAAATTCGACCAAATATATCTGTTAGGCCCGAAAACATCGATGCTGCGCGGAAACTAATGGAAGATCGGCATATCGTGAGAAATAATTGCCTACAGATTGATCAAAAACTGCAGAAAGAATTGTGTGAGGAGTCTTTGGGCCTAACACTTATCCCAAAGAATCAATGAAATGGAAAATACAATTTTTTATGACATCAAATTCATTTATTTTTTATAACATCTTTAAAAATGTAACTTCAATACTTTAGATAATTTTGCAAAGTCAAACAATAAACATTTATTATTTATATCTCTATTAATAAAGATCAAATGACATTTGCCAATGGCAACTGTTGACTTTTTATTCTCGTAACAAAATTTTTTAAGTTTTTATTTAACAAGTTTGCAATATAAAAAATATAAAAAATAAGAAATAAGTATTATTACACTAATAAGGATATTATTTTTATTGATTGCACAACTCTAGACATTTACCTACATATACAATAATATTGTATATTTTATATTTTTCATATGTTTATTTTGATTAATAGAAACTTTAGACTTAGACAAGATTTTAAATTAATGATTTTTTGCATCTTGTAGTACTTAATATTGTCACATCATCATCCCACATCGAAGACACTAAATCACATCACATGAAACCATGACATATTCATTAATTTATACATAATTAATCCATCAATTTATATGTTAACGAAATATGGTAGACAAGTAAAAGATATGAACATATTATGAAGATGAATTTTGTAAGTGTTTAAAACAAAAGAGTCAAGTGTCAAACTTGGCAGACAGTCAACGCCGCCAGAGAAAGAGTTACGAGAAAACAACATTTTAACGTAATCATTGCAAAATTATTGTAAATTGCAAAAAAAGAAAAAAAAAGATTTGTTGCAACAAAAAATATTTAAGCAAAAATAACAAAGCAAACAATAACCCATAAAAGTTGTGCTAAAAACTAGAGACAACACCAAAAATGGTGGCCTCCCTTGGCGTGTGTCAAAAAAGATAGAATACACAACCAGAAACGAAAAGAAAACCAGGCATAACTTTAACCTCGTTTAACCGAAATTTATATACCTTTTACAACTCCTACAACTCTATGAACTCACTCATACATATTGTAAATTAGAATATTTGCGGTAGGCAACTATGTCAATCAATTGTAAATATGAATTTTGATTTTTTGATTCTTAACTCTATTTAAATCTCATTTTAGTAAATCATCAAAAGTTCATCATCTAAAACTGACTAAAAATTAGTTTTACTACCATAAACCACAATAACATAAGTTTTACTGAACCAATTTTTGGATGTATTGAAAAAGATATAAGCCAACCGCTTTAATTAGCCTCACTTAAAAAATGTTTTAGTTTTCTACCTCCCTTCCAGTAATCGAGTACCGATTTTTAGTTGGACAGCTTAAAAACTAAGAGACCAAAAATAGACAAACAGACATGGTTCAATTGATTATCCTGATTGAATTTATTATTTTTTTTTTTTTTGTTACAAACATCACAACAACATGGCAATACCCTATTTATTTTTTTACCCTAGTGTGCAAGGTATAACGATCAACAACCAACAACCACAACATGCTGCTCACATGTATGTAACTTACTGAATTGTTGTTGTTGTTTATTATTTACTACTTTTGTAATAATTTTTACGCGCATCGGAGTTAAAGATACATCTAAAAATCATAAGTAAGCATCATCAATAGCCACAGTCTCTTTACATATTTTTAGGTACAAAATTGTTTGTTAAATTTATAATATTCACTTAACAATCAAATATGATTATGCTACGTTCCATGAAGCTTCTTATTTTAGTACCAATTAAATCAATATATTTAATGACTAATAACAATTTTATTATTTTCAATTATTATATATAGTTCTTATAAAAGAGTATTCTAAAACAAAGTCCCTCTTTCGTTTCTCTCTTTCTGTCTAAACGCGATAAACTCAAAAACTACCGAACAGATTTTCATACGTGTTTGACCATTGGACAGAGTGATTCACGGAAAAGGTTGAGATGTGTAATTCATTAAGGTTTTCTTTAAATTGTCAATTTGCTTTGGTATCAATACATACTGGTACAACAAAACAAATTCCCATTTGCCTCAGTACAAATGCGATATAATACTCATGCTTGACGCAACAGCCTGACAAGAGACTATGACAGAAAAAAGAATATAGTACAATATTAATAAAAGTAACTTAAAATTACCAAGTAATAAGATTCAAAGTATTCAAATCTTAAGATCGTAATGCAACAATAATCAACACAATCTACAAAATTTCAAAATGAAATTCATCAAATTCATGCAGAGTTCTTTGAGAGGCATGTATCACAAGTTCATGGCGGTATCCAGTTTTCTCAAGCAAGACCTACGCAGCCCTAGTAAGGCTCATGCCAAATTGAGGCGTGCATCCGATGCGAAGCACCAGTATGCTTCCGCGCAGCCAAACACAGATCACATATGTATGTATCAAGGGACCTGCGTCTGTGTATCGACGTAATTCCATTAGGGTACTTGTATGTTGTGCATTCCGAATGGTTTCAGATGGCACAATAAGCATTTTTGCAAACTTCAATCCGATGGATATAGGCGTCAACAAGCTGGGCAATATATGCTCCGAGGAAATTACACTAGCTGACTCTTGGCAGTAGCAACGGCAAAGCTCAATAAAGGGGCATTGGGTGTACCAATTAATACCGAATTTCAGTGTTTGGGTGTCTCTAAAGCGTGCTAAGCTGAACTACAAACGCACAAAGTTCCTCACAGAATATGGCTGTTTCAGCGAGTAGCCGCACAAATTTAAGTATGCAGAAGACCCGCATTGTCTTCTCTGAGCAAGTCAGCTGGAAACTACACACCAAGTTCTCATGGATTGTAGTGCTGGAAGAAGACTAATGGAATGCACCGTGCAGTACAGGTCCGCAGAGGTAAGGAAAAGAATAGAAGTGTGGTCTAATCTGCATTCCCTGGTGAAGTAATACCTCAACTGCTAGTCCTACCAGGGTTGAAAACGGAAAGAGTTTAGACCGGGGTGGTTTTCTGTGCATTCATCATATGAGACTGTTTCTCCGGTGAATGTTGCATCGTAGTATGCTGGTCTCTTAGAATCATCACCTTTTTCAAGTTGTATCTGAGCCTGCATCGATTACTCAGAATGAAAATCCACAGCTTGTTTCTTTAGCTTTAGGTCCCAGGTTGACAATCCAAAAAAGCTTCAGGGTCGTTTGAAGGTTATGCAGATGTTCTCTTAGCTAGGATGATAACCTTTTCATTACCTTTCCAGAGTACTTCTGATAACATAAGTTAAGTAGATTGCTTGACACACCAGCACGGTGCAATTAGGTCATTACACTTTACTCTATTTACGTGTATATTTCACTATCTCACTATGTCAATGTGACAGTTTTATCATTTTATCTTAAATCTTTTACCATTTCCACATTCTGCGAACACTTCTGAAGTATGTATGTCATTTCGACATTTATTGCTGATATTCTCAGAAAAGAAATTTTATTTACCATAAGAAAATATTTCGCATCTAATAACATGACAAGATACTGTGCTACTCGTACAACAAAAACAATAATAAAATAACATAAAAATAAAAAAATAAAATATAAAAAGGTCAAACGTGCTTAAAAATTGATTATGCAACATTTCTTATTATTTTTTTTTTTTTTCAATTGTTTATTTTTGGTTTGGTTTCGCTTACTTCTTCCTTCTTTCTTTTATTTTGCACTCTTCCTCTCATCTGCAGCACTTTAATTAATTAAAGTAAAATGCGTCAAAACACAAACAGAAAAGTTACAAGCTGATGCAGATACTTTTTGGTTGCTCATTTGTTTTCTTCACTTGTATCTTTTTCTTAATTTACACATATTTTGGTTTTAAGTTAAGTGTAAATTACAGTTGATTAAAATAAAAAAAAAAACATGTGAAATGGTTTACTTTTTTTTTTTCAAATTAAATACTAACAATTTAATTTAGTTAAATGAATCCATTAATTTCATCAAAAAGGTGGATGGAACTACCAGCTTAAATTCAGGTTAAATTGGTTCAGCAGTAGATCGCCTACTAAAAAGATTTTCGGATTTTTTCAAAATACTTGTACGATTACGTGTATTTAGTTTTTAGGGTAATTGAGATAGTTTATTTTTTTTTAATTGTGTGGTTTTTTTTTTTTTTTTTTTTTTTTATTATTTTGGCTGTTGGTGTTGATGTCGGCAGAGGTTTTTTGTTTGTTGGCAACTGCACGCTTCGATACTTTTCAAATTTACACATATATCGTTTTCAAGACCCCATCAAAATAAGGTTATCTTTGACAAAATTGTTCAAATTTTGATGGCCTTTTGTGTGTGTGTTGACTTTAAGTGCATTGCTGAGACCAAAATTGTGAATCATTGCAGCTTGAATGCTTTTTATAATTTTTTTGTAATTGTAATTAGTGCGAATCGTCGCAACTCAACTCAGCTCAACTTAACTCAATCTAAAAACATTGTAATATTAAAAAAAAACCCATTAATTAGTTACTGTTTTATGTCGTGGTCTTCAGCAACATCAACGTCGTCATAGTGATCATCATGTTAGTAGGCAAATACTTTTGCAATAAATTGTTGCGCTAAGACAAATAATTTTTGTAATTAACACAGTAAGTTTTATACAAATGTTACCCACATTTTTTTTTTTTTTTTGTGTTTCGTTTTTCTTAAGTTAAATTATTGTAACTTTGCCCACTTTGCCACTTTTTACTATGTCATTACATATGATGTGCATTGCACTCTCTTTAACTCTATTTTTCTGTGTTGCTATGTATCTATGTAAAAGTATCTTTGTATTTCTGCATCCATAATATCTTTTTGCATCTAGTATTTGCTTGTTTGTTTAGTTTGTGCTGATTTGTGTTTATGTTTTTATGTTAATTATTATACAATTGCATTTGTTTTTCTTTCTCATTCATTTGTATCTATTCAATGCAGAAGATTATTGCATCTCATTATGATTATTATTGCTTTTTGTTTAATTTAAATGATTGTTCAAATAACATTAACACTATTTGTTACTATAGACAGATAATAATGTAATGTTGTTTTAAATTAGTTCACCCAGTGTTAATTAATTTGTAATAATAGAAATTTATTGAAAATTATATTTCATTGCACTTTATATATATTTTCTTGTAAAATTGATTAAAGATCATTGGTCTTAATTTGAAATGAAATTATCATATATCTAAAATTGAAATGCATTAGAAGTTTGCATATGGATTTGCAACTGATTGAAAAATATAACCTATCCACTTTGTGTTGAGAACCAAATTTCAAACCCCACGGAAATTTCAGTTTTTTTAAGATAATAAAATTGAAATCATATGTGTGAGTTGAGGCATCTTAACTCCCACACATTAGTGAGAATAGAATTGGCAAGATGAGACTTAACGGAGTCACTGCGCCATTGAAGTAATGGGTGTAAGGATGTATGAGATGAAGAAGAATCAGAAAGCTTTCAACAACTTTTATGTGTCTACTATGTTTTTTGAGGCTTATCTATGAGTCAATGCAACTACATGTTCCCAACCAGTTAGGGTACTTGAAATAAAAGTTTCATATACACTTAACCACCATTGCCCATCTATTGGTCCGATTTTTGGTTTGTTCATTAAATAGGCAAAAGTTAAATTTTGTCCACGAGTTTCAATACATTTGATAGAGTTGTTCTTTTGATTAATTATGCGAAATGCTCCGAGCAAGACAATGGACAGAAAATTGATGATTCGCACGACGGTCTTACAGATTGCGCCGTCTTGTTGTAACCATAACTCATCGCGAACGATATCTTTCAATTCCTGCCACAAAAAGTCAGTTATCATGTGATGATAGTGTTCACTATTGACAGACACGTTTCGAAAAAGAAAGTGCCAATGACGCCACCAGTCCAAAATCTACACCACACAGGACCTCGAGCTGAATGCGTTGGCTTCTGTACGATGATGTATGGATTTTCCGTTCCCCAAAATGCTTACGTAGCCGCCGAGATGAAAATGAGCTTTGTAAAAAAAAGAAGATTTATCTTGCAAAATTGGGATCATCATTGAACTCATTCAAAGCACACTCAGCGAAACGTAAAAGTTGTGGAAGATTGTGCTCCTCAGAGTGGTTAGAGAAATGCAGGCTTGTTGACTTTTAAGCAGAGTCGATATTCTGGGGTTTTGGCGAACACTTTCACCCATAGCAACGATTGCTTCAGCAACGTCTGGTATCAACCAGAACCCCAGTTTCACGAACGTTATCCACCAATTTTCGAATTGCACGATCGGTAAGTGCTTCATTTCTTCCAAATTTTGTACGCAATTTTCGTACTGTTTTGGCCATGAAATATTGACAATCAAAATAAGATTTCAGTACTTCAAAGCATTGTTCCATAAAGTAGCGATCCATATTCGTTCAGGGGAAGGTTAAAACTAATAACAATTTAAGGTCCTAAAATTAACAGCTCATTATCGACAGGTAGTTCAAAATAGGACCATTAGATGGTTAACACTTTATTTATAAAATTCTTACCAAAAGTATTTTAATTTAATAATGAAAACAAATTATTAAATTATTTAATATTAGTAAATACTATATCACAAAAATCCAACCTTCTACCCATGAAGACATTATTCACATCACTTTCCCATATGAAACTTCTAGTATTAACTTATTATCAATATGGATTTTCCATTTTCGCTGATGATACAGCGATTTTTTGCTCTGGGCTGTTAGCATCTGACATTTGCATTAAGTTGCAGTTTGCTTTTGAAACCCTCCATGTCTACTTTAATAGATGGAAGATAATGATCAATCCGGACCAAAACTCAAGCCATTTAGTTCACTAGGAAACGCAAAGTCATATTTATACCTACTAGCCAAATAAATCTCCACAACACTGATATCCCCTGGGAACAAAACGTAAGATTCCTAGAAATTGTCCTAGATCCTAAAACCATTTCTAAGGACCACGTCGCTTATATTATTAATAAAGTAAACGTCTCCATTAGAACTCTGCATCAATCACAACAACAGAAACTCTTGCTTGAATATTGAGAAGAAAATGTACCTCTTCAGATCAGTTTTCCAAGCTATAATATTCTATGGGGCCCCAGTTTGGACAAATATTGCTCGAAGCCATTTAAACAAATTACAGGTTGTGCAAAACAAATTGCTCAAAATGATTTTCGGTCAACCATGGCACCACTCTACCACCGACTTGCATAAGAAAGCCAATGTTGAAAAAGTAATTGACAGGCTAGTCCGGCTCAATCAGATTTTCGACAATGGATGTACTTATGCTCATATCAATGATAGTATTAGACCTTATTAGATTTTAGTTTTAGTCTCAAGTTTTACTTTTCAAAAACAGTCTAGGTGGGTTTATGATAATTTTTCCCCCACAGTAGTTCGATAATATTAGCTAATTATTACAAAAACTAAGCTTATATTAACCGTTTATATATAATTATTTTAGGATATCATAAGCATAAGAAAATTTATATATTGTATTATTAGTAACTTAGTTACAATAAATTGAATTGAATTGAATTGAAAAATTGAGTTGTCAATATGACTAATTTATGCATAGTCAATTTCACATTAAGCAATAGTATCTTCTTCTACTAACATATTTTTTTATTGATTTCTAAATTGAACAAGTGCTAATTATAAAGTTAAGATGAAATTTCCCAACAGCAAACAAATAAGTTGCCTTTTTAAGCTTTGAAGATCCACAGAAAGACTATCATAGATACTTTGGTTTGTGTTTGTCTTATGCTAATATAAGTCTTCTTTCCATATATCAAAAATGAGTTAAGTAAATATTGTACATAAGTAAAAAGGTAAGCAGCCCTTCCAAGCGCTCAGGTAAACTAAATAAATTAAATGTAATATTTAAATGTATTTAACTTGGTTAAACAAAGTTTAGCAAACATTTGACATTTTCTTATGTTAGAAAGATGAAATCATCGAAAATATATCTTTCTCTTCATTTAATTAAAATTTCTATTTAATCATAAGGATACAATTTATTTTAATCTTTCTTTCTTTGTAAATTAAACAAAATAAGTAAACAAACGTAAAGATGGTAAAGCAATGATTTATTTTGAAACACAACACAATAACAATTTAAGGAAATCAAATAGATTAAATACAATACTGCAAATGTATTTATATCTTTACTATTTATTTATCTGCATGTAATTTGGTTGTAAATGAGATTACCATGCGACATTAAGTAAAGAGTTTTATGTTAAATTAGAATAAGAATAAGAATAAGAATACGAAGACAGAATCGAAGAAGAAGATACATTTACAATAAATAGATACACAACAAACCCATGCAAAAGTCATTAATGAGAGAGCATAAGATACAAAACCAAGGAAACAAATAGACAGGCAGACAGACGAACGGAAAGATAGATAGATAATATACATTTGTACCATAGATAGACAGACGATAATAGAACGGTTCATTGAGTTGAACACTGGCAATACTATTGTAGTAAACTGTAAACAAATGCAATAGAATCAATGATGAAGAAGAAAACTTTATTAGAAATACAAAATAAATTGAAAACTACAAAAAGACAACAGCACAACAACACAAGAATATAACAACAACCAACCACCATGGAAATGGTAAATTTATGCAAAGCTAATGTTGAACCTTGCCCTTGAGCTTGTCTTGTCTTGACTTAACTTTACTTTGATATAAAGGCAAAAGATACAACATACATACTTGACAAACATTTTTGTTTTTGTTGCTATTATTAATATTGTTGGTATAGTATTGATAGTAGTAGTAGAACAGGTAATGTCATCATTGATCTGCTGCCGTTACGTGGGTTTTCTATTCGACAAAACGCATTTAATCTTCAATCTACGAGGTGTGTTCAAAGAAAAAAGTTACTTGTGATTTGTCTCGAAAATATTTATTTATGCTTCAATATCTATGTTGTTCCCATCAAAATAATCCCCCTCAGATACAACTTTAACTTGTGCCAGCGCTTTTTCCCATCTTCGAAGTACTTCTGATATGAAGTCTTCTACCGATGCGGTTTTTATTTGATTGATAATTCTGCCAAGCCTGCGTCCTTTCAAGGTCCTCATAATTTTGGGAACAGAAAAACATCGTCCGGCTTTAAGTTCATTGAATACTGTTGCTGAGGTATAATTACAGTTTTGTTTTTGTCCAACAAATCACGAAGAAGCAATGGTCAAAATTCGGGAAATTTGGAATAAACTCCGTTGCCACATTTTTATGCCAAAAACATGCGAAAAAATTGTATGGCATGATCCAACCGATATGTTGAAATCCTCAACAATTTCTCTAATAGTGATTCGTCGATTCTATATAATAATTTTCTTCACTGCTTCAACGTTTTCATCTGTTATTAACATTTCCTCGACCTTCTGAGAAGAGCTTGCAGAACTTAAAAAAATTTTTTTTTTTTTTTTTTGTGTTCAAAGAAGACTTGGGAAATGCCACAGCCATAATTTTAAGTGTTCGGAGCACTTAATTGTATTTTTCAAACAACTTTTAATACACACATAATTTAAACAATTTTTTTTTTATATTGCAAAAAATCTGCTAAAACATTTAAAAACTTTATGTCTCTCAAAAAAAAAAAAAAAAAAATAAATAAATAAATAAAATAAAAAAAAAATTAAAATTGAAAAAGGCAGTTATGGGGCCTGCCGGCAGTCGTTTTACGAGTCTGAAGTCAAAAATTTACCTACTTTCATTTTTTCTCCCCGTTTCGACGACAAACAGCTGTTGTTTGTATTTTTAAGACCCAAGATGCAAAAACGAATTTGAAAGAAAACGTCCAATCACTGACAAAGGGAATTCTACTTCCTGGCATTGTGACTATCGACTACTTTACAGAGTTTTGCTAATCACGTAGAATGTATAGCGTCGACGCGAACTGTTATATTCTCCGTCTATCAAAAATCGCCCAACGCGTTTAAAGAAGTTTTCACTTCAAAAATCGAAAACACTTAGGCCGAGAAAAATTATAAATCTCCTTTTTTTTAACACATCTCGTATGTCCGATTTGGATTGGTACCCTATATCCACAATACACATCTAGGTCTATGAATGAAAGAGTATATTAAGTTTATGCAAGTGTATGTCAAAATCACAAGGAAGGGGCAAACCATGTGTGCCAGTTTCACAAAAACGAGAAGAGCTAGAAAAGTAATTACTATTATTGGCTTAGTATTGCACATTCTGCTTCCACGCTTTCTAATTATGAAAATTTATATTTGGATTACATAAAATACTAGTGATAGCCGGCGACTTTCCTACGACCTCTTGGTCATGTGTTTCGAGCGATTTTTTAAGCACTGTTGATGTTGGATGTATGTTTTCGGTCTGGTTTAAATTGAATGGAATGCATTGTATGTCTGCCATCGAGAAGTGTTAAGGCAATTCCCGATGATGCGACCAAAATCAAAACAGTCAACTGTTTACAATTTATTATCAACTACACTGTTTTTTGGTAACACAGTTCACGCAAATAGTTTTTCCTGACATTTTCAACAATCAACGTCATATTTCAACCAATTTACATAAAATCTTAACCTACAACCTTTCTAATGAATAACTTTGTCCAATGGTGAAATCTTTATGAAAATAAGTTAGGTACTTTTTGATTTTATCGCTTTCAGACAGACTTTGTTCTATAATATAATCTGTATATATAAAGTTTATATAGTTTCTCTTTCCATTGGCAGACATTCCACAATCATAGGTGCAAGTACATACTTCTTACCTGAACTGTTAAATGCAACTAATCACTGAAATGTCCCCTCAAAACAAATAGAAGTTTTTCTGTAAAATAAGAATCTTTATTACCTAAATTTTCACAATTTTCAAAATTATACTGAATTTCTATAAAATGATAAACTTAATGGCCAAGACGCTACTGCATTCAATTTACTCATATTAGGTTAAGTGCAATTTAACTTTATTGATAAATAAATAAATAAATATTTCCTACAACAAATTGAAAATGTGCATTGCACACAACTGGAAAAGACCATAAAATCCAAAATTGAAGAGATATTTGAATGAAAATACAAATTTAATTCCTATCAAATAAAATTCCATGTTTCAAGAGAAATGCAACTCCTAAGATCACTTCATTTGAATTTTTGAAATGAAAGGGTGTCTGATAGCCGATTCCATTCTATTGTGGAGTTTTTGTTTAATTTTGTTTGTTTTAAAATTTCTCAATATTTACAATGAAAAACCTTTGATTAAGCCGAAAGAGCAGCAGATTCCAATTTAATTTAGCCTTGTTCAAGTTTAATCAATGAAAGACTGCTACAGATAAACAGATAGATATACATACATATATGTTTACGATATCAAGCATGTGTGCATATTGGTGGATAGTTGATAGTAGACTTGTAGTGTTTTTTGTTAGGGATTTATCCTCTAGATAAATTTTATTGAAATTGGCATCTTAGTATGTTTAGACACACAAACATATACAGATACATATCAAATATTGCATGCAATTCAAGTTGTTTTTGTTGTTGTTTGTTCATCAATATTTTTTGTTGTTATTTCAGTTTTTCTATCGTTCGCCTGCAACAGCAACAACAGCAGCAGCATCATCATCATCATCATAAATTTGTTGTTGATGTGTTTTTCTTTTTGCTTTTGCAATTTCACAACTTTCGCTTCTTTCTTTTCTTGATATTCTGTTGGTTGCTTTGGCATTATCTGTTCATTCATTTCTTCATTCCTTTGTTTTTTCGTTCGTATATTTCTTGCTTCTCATTAGATACTCATACATTTGTGTCTATCGAGACGATTCTCTTGCTCATGTTTATCACCATCCTCATGGACGTACTTCAGTTATCGGGTTTTCTATTTGTTTATATTTATGAACCAACAAAGCAAAACTACTTGAGTATCTGCAGTATGCAATTATCTATCTGCATTTGACTAGATCTGTTAAATGCAAAGTAAATATTTTTTGCAATACGTTGACGAAATAATTAATTTCGTGTTGTTTTTTGTTTTTGTTTTTGTTTGTTTGGCTACTTTATAAAACACTTTTTTGCATAATTTTCGGCAACCTTTTAGTAACATCCGCAAAAAAAAAGAATATATATTATATTCTTTTAATGTCACTTGATACTATCTGTGCCATTTAAATTCGAATTTAATCTCGTGTTTCTGTGTAAATGCAGTTTTATTAAACTGGTTTTGCATTCACTCTCAGATTTCAATGAAGTTTACAATATGAAAGATAAAATTTTAACTATTGTAAATAAAATGAATAAGCATTAAAAGAAAAAATCTAAATTGGGTAATACAAAGTAATAAAAGGTTTGAGTAGCAAACTAACAAACAAAAACATAATAGGCCAAGTGCGAGTCAGACTCGTACACGGAGGGTTCCATACCGGAATAGGGTTTGTAAGGGAGGTCTTCCCCCTATGTGTCCAATTTGACAGATTCCACCAAATGTACCGCGCCTATATTAAAAACTTATATTGTATAAATTTCAGTTCAATATTGGGAAAAACAAACAAGTTTTTCGACTAAGAAGCTGAATATTAAAGGTGGGTTTGTATGGGAGGTACCCCCTAGTTGTCCGACTCGGCTGATTCCAACAGATATGCAGCGCCTATATCAAAAACTTATAGTGTCTAAATTGCAGTTCAATAGTCCAAAAAACAAAAAAGAGTTTCTAATAAGAACCTGAATTTTAATGGGGTTTGTGTGGGAGGTATCCTCCCTACTGGTCCGATTAAACTGAAATTTGGACACTAAGTTTTTAATCCACATCCAACAATCAAACAAATTTCAAGGTTACTGGATCGTATAGCTAAAATGCAAACCAAAATGCTCCTTGTGTGGGGACCCCTTAAATTTTCGAAAATAGTTTAGTTTTAGCATTTGTTGTTGCCCGGATAGAACTACACATTCTATAAAAATTTCAACTCTTTAGCTATTACGGTTCATGTGATATGACCCGAGGACGGACGAACGGACACTGAAGTCTTAGTAATAGTGTTCCGTTTGGTATTCTTTGGGTCCGGAAGCCTAATATTGGAAAAAAGAGAAAGAACATGCAAAACAGTTTTGTTTAATTTCTGGCATTTGGATATTTAAAGAGATCATTCACAAAAAAGTCACGAAACGAAAATTTCCGTTTATAACGAAGCCCTTAAAAAAACCATCCATCACAATTATTTGGTTCCCAATAAGAAAATTATGAATTACAATGTAATTCATATTTTTTTTTTTTTTTTTACTATAAAATGAATTTTAAGATCATTTCTGCTTGATTTTTTTTTCTCCTTCATTACTCAATGAAATGTCTTTGTATTACGAAGTAATTGATAACCGATAATTGACCTCATTTATAATACTAATAATATGTTTACTTTGTTATTCGAATAAACCAATTACTTCATGATATCCGTAAATCTACTAATTCGTTTCTATGCAAATTGAATACTAAATTTTTGAGATGTCAAGCTGAAATATCTTACAAAATTTAAGAAAATATTCTTTAAATGAAATAAGATTCTATAATGATAACTAGAAAGATAGGCTTACTATATAATAGAACTTTCATCCAAAACTATCATAAGAAATGATTAGTTACTTATAACAAAAATATTTTATAAAAAAAAACTTCAATAGAACTTAATTTTTATACAAGTCTTTCCATAACTTGACTATTAATAAATTTATATGAAAATAAAAGAGAAAAAACGTCTAAACCTATTATGTCTTCCAAAGATGTTAAAGACTACAAGATAAGAAACTTGTACAATAATTTTCCATCTATCATCATCATTTAACATTTGATAATTACGAATATAATTTTACAAAGATCCAAGTATCTGAAGAGTATCTCGTTGATTAAATTTGCCTCCGGAAGTTTATATATTATCAATTATAATGATAATATTGATTTTAAGCCTTTAAAATGCTTTTTTATTTACATAAATTTTATATAATTTGAATTAATTAAAATCCAAGAAAAAAAATATTAAGAGAACAAAAATGTGAACTTGAAATGCAATTTACAACAAATAAAGGTGAACAACAATGATGACGATAAAACGAGTTCATAATTTAATGAAAAAAGTTCAAGTTCACAATTTATCCATCCACCGATTTGTTGCTATTCTGGTTCTTTATAAGTCGAGCCCTTTGAATTCTATAAGATCTTCGGTAGCATTAACATCATCATCATCATCATCATTATCATCATCATCATCAACATTCTCATTGCATCGAATCGATTCGAATTGAGTTGAGTTGAAATTAATTGTACTGTAAAAATCAAAATGAAAAGTTAGTGTGTTCATAAGTATTAATGATCTTCAACATAAAAGACAATAATAAATTATTAATTATGAACTAATATTTTATCAACATTTTCGTTTTCTTTTTATGTCTTAAGTCATTCAAAATTAATGAAAGATTTGAGTTACATAAATACAGAATAGTCTTCATTTATGACATTTTGCTGACGGATTTTATATTTAAACTGCTCATTTAAAATACCAAAAGCCCATAAAAATATCACAACATAATAAAATATCATAATGGACATCTTAATCTTTATTATTATGTATTTTTGTATCTCTTTTTGTGTTTGTATGTGATTGTTTTTATGTACACATAAGTATCTGTAACTGTGTTCATTTATAACTAAAGAACTTTTGCTTACACTCATATACATTCAACTCTAAATAGCAACAGGTGCAATTTATTGCCAGTTTTATTGTTTTACTTCTTCATATCTTTGTATCTGTGTATTTTTCCTCTCTTAGTTCTCAGTGTGCGCCGTCGCAGGCCACAGTTGAGCGATGAATTGTTTGATGCTCCACTTGGAATTTTGTATCTTTTTTCGCATTATTTATGAGTCAGTTTGTGTTTGAGTGCTAGAGGCAGTTTTTGTTTTTGTGAACTTGAAATTGTGTAACTTTTGATTGTTGTTGTCATCATTCAGATGAACACCATAAAGACAATCACATATCAACAGAAATACAATAAAAACTATTCGATTGTCTATATATTCAAATATTCACATTCTTAGGTCACCATGATTGAATGGAGAAAATAAACAAAATACTATAGGAAATTATTGCCAAGAGAAATAAAAATACAATAAATATGCCATAGAAAGAAAATGGAAAGGAGGATTCAAATTTTAAAGTAGGGCAAATGAAAAAAACAACAAAAGTTATTATTATTATTATTATTTTTATTATTTAAGGTAATGTATTGTTGTATTGTATTATTGCATATTTTGTTGACAGTTGAGTGATAATCAAGAAAATGTTATAATTTTTGCATTATTTACTTTTGTTGAGCTTTGTAATTATTAATTATCATCACCACATTTGCTTATGATGTTAATCACGCTTTACAATAGTATATTTTGTTGAGGACATCAGGTTTTAAGATTTTTCATCACAAGTTCATCACAAGTTTGTCTCAAAAAGATTATCTTGCATACCAAGTTATTCAAAATATTCTATAAGTTCTAAAGGATTATTTGTTTGTGAAATTGAAAGTTTATTTAGAAATATTAGTAGAATATACATTCAAAGTATTATCCATCGAAAGCGATAACTTCATCATATTGTAAATAGCACATTCTTTTGGTTTCAATAAGAAACTGTGAAATGTACACATTTGGTTCGGGCATTTGATGATGGATCTTTTTCCTGGGGCATGCAATTTATGTCGGCTAACGCGTGTGTGTACAGAAAACCAAAAAATAAACCTTGAATTTATATTTTTTTAAATTAAGTATGCGTGAAGCAGACTGAAAATAACTGAACGAATAGACAACACAAAAGTCCTCTGAACGCATACAACTTACACACTTGTACTTTACAGTCAGATATTGCCACCCTACCTAGATCATCGTTCCCTATATATGGGAACTCTTTTTTCCACCATGGCGGACTTTTTATACCCCAAATTTTTGTCCCGCGAGCAAAAACTCTTAGAAAAGCAATTAGTGATGGCAATCATTCGCGAATCAGCAACAAGTAAACTAACATTTTGTCTAATACTAGTATATTCCTTTTTCAACCAACTCAATAGACAACGAATAACTAGAGAATTGTCCCAAAAACTGTTTCTTCAAATACCATTACCACTGATAACGCCAATAATGCCTCCAAATCATTGCCTTTTAACGATAATTTGAACGATCTAAAGTGACACATACTAGACAGAATTATCTTACATTAAGATATTTTTGCAAGAATATACCTTCAGTTATTGAACATCCTAAAACTGAGTTGTGCAATCTAATACTTAGCGTTTTAAGTATTTCTATGAAAAGCCAATAAATAAATAAAATGAAGTTAGTGTTTTCTTTTTTATAGAATTTTATCTTTATTATACAATATATTTCTTAGCACCAACGTCATCACCTTTATTTATTACTTGTGCAAATCTAATTTTATTCTTGTTTTTTGTTTTGCCTTAAATTATGAAAATTAGATTAAGATCTTTTTATTTTATCTTTGTTTGCTCTGCTTCCAGTTTTTGTTGTTATTATTGTATTGTACTAAACTATAAGGTTTCAAGTTCAAGTTTCTCTATAGTAGATAATCATTTGCTGTACTTAATAATTAGTTCCAATTCCAATGAAAATCAACAATTAATAATGAAATTATTCCAAATTAAAATTTGAAAAATAAAAAAAAAAAAAATTGAAATGATTAATTAGAAAGTTTGTCACGGTACTTGAACTTTGTTGTTTGTTGGTTTTTGTTTATTATGATTATCTTTATCTTTTTTGTATTTGTACTTTATTAAAATTATAATTATATTAAATACGAAATTCAATATATAAACAAAAATAAAATTTAGAATAAAATAATCCTCAGACAAAATTGATTTTAAACGAAAATATTTCTTGAAAATTTGCTTAAATTAAAATTCTTAGAAACACATTTTATTGCTTGTATTGTTCTACTTTATTTGAACACTTCACAGAACCATAAAGTGAAATCTGTTAGCATCGGTGAACCTAGAATGTATGTATATATTGTATGTCAAATTAAGACAGGGAACCGTTTTGGTGAGGATTAATATTATTATTATTATTCGGTTTATGGGATTAGATTAGTTTTTCATACACAGATCGTTTAAGGATGTTGTTTGTAATAATCCGACTATAAGGATATTTATATAACCACCATATAAGCCAAAATTGAGAGCTGAAATGGTACAGAAAGTCTTCTCTTGATTATACTAATACATCTCTTGCTGTCTATGTTTCAGTGATATAAATGCAAAACACTGGAATACGTAGCAGACATTCAAGAACTTGAATGAAACTTTCGATTTTTTCTGAAGATGCCAATAAATGGTAGCTTTCTTTACATTCCATGGAGTCAAAGCTTGGACTTAGAGCGTGAAGCGGAGTCCCAGAATTCTATGCCCATTGGTCTGTGCCAGCAAGTTATCTGCAGTAGTTTAGTAAAACATAACTTGTGGGAAGTGTATTTAAATTTTGTGGAGACCAAGTTGGTCTGTGTTGAATTTTATTTTATTTTTGTCTTTTTTTTTTTTAAATACAATACTTTGGACGCAAAGATAACAAACCAAATGAAATACTTTCAATGATATGATGAGAACACGTTTGAAATGTTTTGTTTTTATTTTTATTTTTTGTTTTTTCTTTAAATTAGAATGTTTCGTTTTTTTTTTTTTTTTAATGTTTGGGTTTGTTTTGTATTTTATTTTAATAAAAATTTATTTAAATTAAAAAACAATAATTTAAAGCAGAAACGTCGTTAGAGTTTGAGTTAGGTCTGGTTTTCTTTTTTGTATTTTATATCTTGTTGTTGAAAGATACACGTAGCTAGAGGAACAAGCTATTCGACAAACGAACTGCAATTTATTCATTCTGTACATTATTGTTGCTTGAAGGAAATTCCGGTTCGACGAACCTTTCACTATGTATTTCTTACATTCGGTTATTTTTGCTGTAGTTAGTATCGATTAATTTATTTATACATGTTTCAATTACAAAAATAATTTACGTGGGCACATTGTAATCAGAATGGTTCTAAATTTTATATCAACTTAAACTTGTATCCCTTAAGACTCATAGCAAACTAATTTTTCTAAATACCAACCTACTTACGATAAAAAAATCTGTTTGTGAAATTTACTTTAGACCTTATAAACCTTCAAAATCTAAAATGGAAATCATCTAATAACTTAGCAATTCATTCATTAAGTATATTATTGGAATTCGAACAAACATAATTATTTTATTATTAACTCTATTTGTTCCGTTCTACTTATTATATGCGCCTGATTAAAGTTAATCTCGAATATAATATATTTTCCTTAATAATTGATATTAATACAATGTATAATCGAGTAAAGTAAAGTAAAATGAAAAACTTCAAATGGTTTTTTTTTCATTTTTCAATTAAAAAAAAAAAAAAAAACTCTGGTAATATGAAAATCAATCAAGGTTTTGAATTTCGTTGTTGTTATAAAATACGAATATACATATGAAATGATTATGTTGATAATGTAGTAAAGTTATGTAAATATGAATGAAATACTAAAGATTTTATATCTTACAAAATATAACAAGTTTTTATAATAAACATGAAATTAAAAAAAAAAATCATGTGGAGATTAAAAATAGAATCACCCACAATACTTAGTAGTTCTATAGGTCACTTTATAATATTGTAGCAGTATATAATGTTTTAAAATCGGTTAAGAGCAAGACTCGCATATGGAGGGTTCCGTATCAAATGGGTGGTTTGTATGGGAAGTACCAAGGTTACTGGATCATAGAGCTCCTATACAAGCCTATACGTTTTTTGTATGGGGACCAATTTAACTTGTTTATTTTATTTTAGTTTTAGTAGTTGTTGCTGTAGCTTCGATAGAACTACACATTCTGTGATAATTTCAACTATCTATCTATTACGGTTCATGAGACAGACCCCGAGGACGGACAGACATTGTAGTTTCAGTAATAGGTGTCCGTTGGATCTGGACCCCCAAAAAACAAAAAAAACATGAAGTATATTTTATAATGATACATGATACAAAATATAAGGATTCTATAGCGAACGCGGCTCTATATTTAATATATTTTATATTTTATTATCCAAAATGTAAAGTTACTAGACTGGAAGGCAGAGGTGGTGTGGCCAACTCATAATGGGCCATTGAAGACCATTGACACAGTGTGTCCTATTTCCAAGAGATTCAACCTGAAGAGTTTAAGGACTAAAAGCTTTTATGATCAGTAGTAATTCGATAATGCACTTACTCTCTGATCCGAAAAGCCAGTAATCCGACTACTCTATAGTCTATATTAATTGCAATTCTTTAATTCGAATTGCATGTTAATCATCATCTTCTACTTTGTGCGAATTCTAGCGGTATAAATTTAAAATTGCCTAAAAGAAGAACATCTTTACTATTGTTTCATACCAAAAAAATTAAGACAAGAATCAACCTCGTTTATTTAAAGAACTGTGGAAATAAACTATCAATTTACTATATACTGCAGTTAAAAGAAATACAATCTACAAAAAGCTTATGCGACTCAAAAATTTATTAATGCAGATAAGTCTTCTCTGTTTTGGTTATGACATCTCAGAGTCTCATTCTGTTGCATGATAAAGAAAGATATTATTGAGAAAGAAAAATGTCCTAAGAACGGATTGTGTTTATAGAAGAATTAAACATTTTGATATTTCATCTTTAGTAAACTTATGTATACAAAACAATGCAATCATTAATTGGATTATCGACTTCACTTAAGATGGTTTCGGAAACACATGGTTTTAGTTATAGAAATCTAGGAAAAACAAGCAATGAATTAAGTTCATCAAAAACTGACTAATAACAATGGTTTCTTGATGAATAAAAAAGTGGTTCTCCTGAAAACAGATATGCATATTTTATAACCATTTGTTAATATATCAAAGGTAAGGCATAATACAATATTTTCGGGAATAAAAGCACACATTTTTCTTATCATACCTACATTATAGAAATCTGTTTTAAGCTGAAACATTACATACCAAAGACCATGTAAACCAAGATTCATGTTCTTTATGAAAATGTGGAATTTACTTTACAAATAATCAATAAAATGTGAAACTTTAGACAAATATTAATTATATACAATAAAATTTTTTCAAAATAACATCAAAACATATGTTTTTATGTTTTAACAGTAAAACACAAGGATCACAGCTATAAATACAATTTTGTTAAGTTATCTTATCAATCAAAGATCTTCTAATTGTTCACACTGCATGATCAGCCTTTGCGTCAGATAGATTTAATTAACGAATGTTCTCCAAATTTCAGTTCTGTATGATATCAGTTTAAACAAATGTTTTACCAACCCGAACCAAATCCGACTTTCCTGATGGAAAATCGGTTCACAAACAGAGAAGAAAATCGGTCTGAACTATTTTGACTTGCCTTTCTACAGATTTTAGTTTTCTTTACACTTTATACATATTATGTATTAATTGTATTTTAATATATTGATCAAATTACTTACAGACTTATAAATCAAATTAAGTAGAAGGGCAAGGCAAATGATTATGAACTTTAACCTTGGACTGACTAAATGATTAAGTGATCTCATTTACTTAGGTATCTCTACAACCTATATCAATGATTGCCATCTTGTCATCTATATATTTATAGTATGAACGAAGGGCTATCAATAAACATTTAGACTTATACATTCTGAATACCATTGAAGCCTTCAAAAAAAAACTTTGTTTTTAGATTCAAATTTCAACAAAATTTGTGAAAAAATGCAATGCAAAGAAAGTTTGATTTTGCTAAAATCCACAATCTTCATGGGCAATGATTTGCTTGGGAAAGTTATATCATTTGTAACCAAATCGCTGAATGTGTAATTTTTGTCAATATCTTTTTCAATTATTGTAACTTTTGAATTTCATTTATCTTTAAAATAACGAGATGACTTAATGGATATATATTGTATTTCATATTTATTGATTATCAATATTTTTGCAAATGTATTCATTTTATATTTAAATTAGCATTCATCCTCATGTATCATCGTCATCATCATTTTCATTATAATAATCATATGCAGTGACATTTGTTCACACATTGTTCTTTTTGCTTTTGTTGTTTTTATTTATACAATATTATTATCCAGTGAATTGCATTTTATTAAATTTATTATATGTGAATGAATGAAATGTGGGTTTTTGAGATAACCAAATATTTCAATTTTATTATGTTTGCCTTGTTTTAATAAATTAATTTCAATTTGCTCATACAAATACAATAAAATCAATAAATATTTATGGAAATAACTTAAATGCAAATGCTCAATAGACAAAATAAACCAAAAATATTTATGTTTGACACAGTGATTTGTGCAATTTCATGCCTCAATGCATTTTCGTTTATCTTTCAATCGAAATAATGAATAAATTGGAATTGAATTTAATAACCGAATTATTTAGTATAGAAAATTATTAAATTTTCACTTGTGGTAAATAATTTAGTTATTTATTTATTGATTTGGAGGGAAATTATACAAAATCAATTTAATTAATATGATTTTCTATGTTACTTGAGTATATTATTTTTTTATTTAATAAAATTTATTGCTTGAATTTGTTTCACTTGGAGTAAATAGAAAATATGATTTTCATTAATTTGAATAGCCAGTGACCGCAAAATACTTAATAATAAAATGAAATACATAATATAAATAGACTATGTATAGAAATATTTAAAAATAAAAATATTTATATTTGTACTTTCACAAAGTGTTTGGTATATTAGATTGATTAGAAAGTTTATAACATGTAAAAGAGGATGATGTATTAACATCACCAATAATTGACAAAAACTGAAAAAGACTGACTGACAGTTTTTAAATCCTGATTGAGATGATAATAAATCTAATATGTATGTATGTTGTATGTTTGTTTTTAATCTTGTTTCTTAATCTTATGAGATTTGATGTTGAAATGATTCACAGGATCTTCTTTATCAGTATTACAGATTACCCTTATAAGACTGCTATGTATACTTCTGGTCGTGGCAACACAACACTTACTATCGTTAAGCGACCAAGGACATTTTTAAACGATAATATGATATTTTCAATCATAACTTCTTTAAAGCATTTTGCAATTTTAGCATGATTTGTAAATTCAAAAATAAGTCTTGTGGAAAAAATTAGAATTGATTCGTGAACAGCGCAAGAGTGCTTCATTGAACTTAATTCTTTATACAGCGATACATCCTGCAGCACTATCAAAAAAAAATGATATAAAGAATTCAATCGTGGTCGATGTTCGCTCCAGGAGGAATTCCGTGAACGTCGTCCAAAAACATACATACCGTGAGATTGAGGCATTTTTCGGCATTAGAATCACCATTATCAATAAGATATTGCATGAATAATACCGTAAAAAAGATTTGTTCACTTCGGATCTCGCAGAATCTGACAAACGCTCAAAAGAATGCTCGTGTCGATTGGTGTAAGGAATTGTTGAAAACATACGTTCAAAGTGCATCAAAGGCTGTGTAGTATCTACATCTAACATCTAAACAAAAACAGCAACCGACTTCAATGACAAGTTTTGGAGTTTCCTCAATCGGAGTGGGAAAAGTGCTTTGAAAATTGATTCAAACGCATGCCAAATGTATTGACCTTCATGGAAAATATTTTGAAAAACCATAAAAACCAATTTTGATTGTAAATATGTGTATTTTCATTATTAGACCAGAAATATAAATAGCAACCCTCGTAGAGGAATGTTTGAAACAAGAAACCGAAGTTAGATAACCAACATTAGTTAACATAATGAGATGAAAACAAACTCAACCATCTGCCTAATTCTATATTTACTTTTACTATTGTTCCTTAGTCTATAATATTTTGTATTTGAATTTAGCATAGAGTCTTCTTTTCCATACTCCAGACTACCTTATGGAGAAGTGTTTTAACAGAAGATGATATATTGAAATCATGAAAGAAAGGCTTGGTATCTAAATATAAATTAATACATATTGTATAATATTGTATTGACACCATGATATTGACATAAATATTATTGACATCATTCTCAATTGTTAAAGTATAATAAAGCTCTTATATAAAATATATATTGTTAATTTGAAGATCTACTACTACTACTACTACATCCTCCATTTATGTTAAAAGTTATACAATTTTAAGTTCAACCGAAGTCATAGTCTTTACTGGTTTTAGTGAGTGATGCCACCCACATTTCTATATATGTTTACCATAATTTTGTGGTAAACCTTTCAAATCGATTCATTCAAGTATTTGCCTAATTTTGGACACACAATAATAAATAAAAAAAAAACAAAACAAAAAAAAAAAAAGCAAAATATTATTTAATCTAAACGACGAGGATGACCAACAGGTTTTCATATATTTTAATTTCTTTTTTTCTTTTATCTGTTTTTTTGTTTAATTTGTAATTTTAATTTTATTTGTTGTTGTTCTTCTTCATGTGTTTGTTCAACTCATGTCGTTGCCCAGTGGAATGTAGCTCATAAAATTCATATAAAAACAACAATAATAAAAATTTGGTTAAACAAACGAAAAAAAAATATTTACATTTTTGTATTTTCCTTTTATTGATTTTTGTATTCAATTTTTGTTTAAGTTTTTCTTATTCATCTTAGGTTATTCATACACAAGCAAATATCTTTAACTCCAACTCATGTTTCTATCAATTAGACGCAGATATTTGTCTTATTCTCGCTAAAAAAAAACTAATTGATAAAATTCACTGTTTTCCATTACAGAAACGCAAAAACGAGTCTTCCTCCCATAAATTTTTTGCCAATAAAATTTATTGCAATTGATATCAAACAAAAGATATTCATAGAACATAGAAATGTATATTGTACTTTGTACTATATATATTCAAATTTATAATTTATAAAAAATAATTTGAAATATTGATGCATTAAATTGTACAAATTTTGTCTTTTTTTTTTGTGATTTTTTGTATTTATAAATTGAAGTGTCAAATTCAATTGAAATTTGAATAAATCGTTTTACTTTCAAAACCATCAATTTTTGGCAATTTATATAAACATCAAATGTTCAAGTTTTATATTGAAATGAGATCTAGATGTCTTAATGGATGTTATAATACAATATTAAGACAACAGAACAAGAATGGAGAAATACACACATGATTTTATTGATTCTTTTTTTATATTTTTCAAAATAAATTTCATGTTTTCGTTTTTATCTAACTGGGTTGGCAAGGAATTGGTTGCGTTAGAGTTAAAAAAGAGAGCTCGTCTACAGATTATTGACAGCAACTAGATGAGAGAATGAATTGTTGTCCTATTCTACTATTCATGCTGTGACATTGTAGTATATATTCTATCTGATCGTGGTGTCTTTAATCTATTGCATTGTGTCTTTAATCTATTGGATTGTTATGTTTCTGCGATTCACAGTATTTCTCACATATCATTGATGCATTAACAAAATTTTCATATTAGCTTAGATTAGATTAGCTTACCTTTGTAATGAGTATAAATTTTAGAGATTTAGGATGGGTCAAAGTTCAAGTTCAAGACTATGCTTATGACTTTCAATCATCTTAACGTGCCATTAAACTACTGCGTGAACTGGCCCTATTCGGTGATCCTATAGACAATATTCATTCCTCTTTTAATTTTTAGATAATTTGTTGTCTCCGATTTTCGAAGCAATCAGATTTCATAAGAGTCTAACTAAAGCATTAATAGAATATGATTTATTTGCCTTAAAACTGTGTAGATTTTTGTGGATAATTTGTTTGCCTAATTTTTCAGCAATATTTTATATTTTTCAATCATGCCAATAAATGTATTCAATTTAATATAATTTATTGAGCGAATTTACATTCATTTTATAGCCATGATATTTATTTTCTATATTCTAGACTCCTTTGCTTTAATTTCAAAATGCAAACTGTTAATTAACCCGATTACAATGAATCATAAAAATGAAATAAAATACTTTCAATCAGATACAAATTTCAATCCATAATTCTATTAATTAAGTATTATTCTATGTTATATAAACATAATCGTAATTTTAAAATCCTCATTATAGATTTGCGATAAATTTGTAATAACTTTCTCTATAAACTTTAATTTTATATCTTTAATTCATTCGAAGGCATTTTGATTAAATGATTTTTTTTTTTCAGATTTTATAAAATTAAATAAACGAAAAATCCATGAACAATTCCGAAATGACATAAACAACTAATGAACTTTCGCCAAAAATAAATAAACAAAAATCATACTTATACATTTAATTTCATTATTATTACAAAATGTTTGTCATTAATCATCATAGGTAATGGCAATGGCAAAGGCAAAGGCGCAGGCAAAGCAAAAGTCAAATTTTTATACAATTTTTATGTAATGCGAGTAAATAAATAATTGCCAAATTGTAATAAATAAAATATGATAAAGGAAAAAAATAAAAGAATTGAATAAAATGCGGGTGTATTTCATTCAAAAATGTATTTTTTTTTTTTTTTTTGTGGCTTCTTGCAAAGTGCAAATGGCAATCGAAAATTAAATGGAGATTTGCTTATCGTGTGACCAGTAAAGAAAATATATACAGATACATTTAAACAGGTCTTACAAAAAGCAAATAAACAGTAATGAGTAACAAATTGGTAATAAAGAAAGGCATTTGAGGTAAAAAGAATGAGGTGAAAGATATAAGAAATTTATTGCATTTTATTGTAATTCGATATTTAAATGTCAAGCAAAGGATACTTGGTAGGTTAGTAACAATAACTTGTCATTAAAAACAAAAAAAAAAGAATTTATGTTGTATGTAGTTAATTGGATTAGTGGAAGAGGAAAGCCAAACCGTAATCACCCGATCAAATAGGCAGTTATGTGCTGGGTTAATAATCTTATTTTTGGAACATTTTAAGATTATTTTGTATCATTTGTTATTATGTGCAGCAACAAAGCTCAGCATCTACCCTGCATTCAATTAAAGCCTAGTTCCGCAAAGAAGTGTAAGTTAAGCTCCACCATATTTATTCGTCACAAGCGACCAACGCCTTGACGGTTATAGCAACAAGCAAAACCCTTGCAGAAGCAGCGCAATACCTGCAGATGTGGTTTGCATGACTGAAGAATAGTTAAAAATTTGGAAAATCAAGGTGAATCTGCAAAGTACTTAAGACTACATCTTGACGGCAGGCTAAAAAGGAAAACCCACATCAAGGCCAAGTTGATCCAACTCACTCTGAAAACAACTGGCAACTAAGCCTAGAAAACAAGATTCTTATCTACAAAGTGATGTTAAAACTGGTGTGGATTGATGCCATGCAACTTTGGGGTACTGCAATCAATTCTAACAACGAAATACTTCAAAATAAAGCACTCAGAACAATTGTCAATCCTTCTTGGTAAGTGACAAACTACTATGTTATTCACAAAGACTTTAACATACCTTTTGTTCGAAACGAAATAGATAAAATCACCGTAACATAAATAGATAGGTCATAGCAAGGAATTAGCCATTAATATATGTACTTGACAACAGCGAGACAGTCTAATTGGAGACCAAATATTTCTGTAATTGTAAATTGTAATGACATAAAAAAAAGCTTGTATTCACTCCTTGCACTTTCTTTTTATATGCATACATAATAATGTTTGTAATCCCCTATTATTACCATACAAGGAGTATGTATATCTCCTAATAAAATTCATTCAAAAGTTTTTCTTCCTTATTATTGTACTTCCATATTTTGAAGTACTTTATTGAAATTGAAAATGATTGTAACATTAGATCCAAAAATTCATCTATTAGACCAATTTCATTTTTGTCTTCATATAATTCAAAAAATTTTCTTTTACGCTTAAAACATAATAAGAGGATTCCCAAAAGTTGAAAATAACAACAGAACAAAAGAAAAACAAATCCAACACTAAAATTTTTATCAGCCTGTGTTGCTTGTGATCAGTGAGCAAAGTAAAAATGTCGCAACGAAGTTGCATTTCCGTTGGAGAAAGTTAAAAAAAGTTAAATGCAAAAAGATATTGCTAAGCAGTTTTGAATTCTTCTCAGCACCTTATCAATTATTTTAAATAATGATTGTTTAGTATTGTGAATAATTCACGAAATCATTAACAAAATGAAAATAAAGCAAAATAATTGTACTAATTACATAAAATACAAGTATAATACAATAATTAATTTTATGGCAACTGGGCACATTTCAATTCGCCTAAGAAAAATAAGGACAGCATTGAAACATGCTCTTCGTGAACTTGCATCGTCAACTCGCTTCGTGTGTTCAATGCACATTGAAAAAGTGTTTATCCATGCGTGTTGAGTCTAACCGAAATTTGAAAATTTGGTTTCAGCTTTCGTATAAAGAGTAACAGTAACACACAGCCGCGCACATTAACATCGTCGCTTCACTTCTTGTTTTTACTGCTACTATACGAAAGAGCTCTGTCGCATCAATTATCGTTGATACTTCTTTGGTGTTTTTGCTTGTCTTCACACTCAGGGAAAACTATTTTGGCATTTCTCATTCCCTCTTACAACCCTCGGCCTACAAAATCTAAGAAAAACACAAATAAAAACGTTGCTGTTTTTGTGAAAGCAAACACAAAGTGCGGGAGAGAGTTCTGTCGCAGAGTCGGTACGTATAATAGTAATATGATTACATTGGACAAATCGCTCACGAATTTCTACCCAACCACGAATTGTATGTAATGTCAGGATACCCAACAATTAAATTACACTCAATTTGAAACAAAGAACTACTGCTATTTCTTAGTTTTCACCTCGGTCGGCAGCAAGGCAAAAGGACTACCCCGTAAACCTCATGCTTCCCTTCTCATTAAAAACAAAGTGCGTGAGATTGTTCTGCCGCAGAGTCGGCACGTATAATAGTCATTTTTGCTTGCCATGTGAGAGCAGCAACTGCAGCTAAGAATATAAAATAAATACACAATTCACTCGCGAAATCGTGCTCTTAAATTTCTATTCTCATGCTACCCAACAAAAAATTATGTGTAATCTCAGGATGCCGAACAAATAAATTTCACATAATTTGAAACAAAAAAACACTATTATTTCATAGTGTTTTACTTCTTGTGTTGTCTTAAGATCAATAACTTTAACCTCCCTCAACTGTGTATAGTCTAAGAGCACAATTAGTTAATTGTAAATTTAAAAATAATTTTATTACTTCCAGTTCAACTTACCTCAAATTGTTTTTTTTTTTTTATTATTATTTTTAAGAAATCCGCTGGATCTGTTTATGTAAATTTAATTTAATGTAGCACAAATTAAATGCAAGAATTTTTTACGTTGCACATTGCATATATTTAGAATGGCACTAAAAGAGAATATTAAATATAAAATTAATTTAAAAAAAAAAAAATAAATGAAGCAATAAATAAATTGATAAAGTTAAGCAGAGTTTTTTTTTTTTTTTTTTTGGTTTTTTATTTATTAAACAACATTTTTTTGCGGCTTTTGCGGCCAAATTACAAATAAACACGAGAAAAACAAAACAACGAAAACTAAAGTCAATAAAAAATAAGTAAAGGTAAAGTCAAGAAAACAGAGAAGTTGAAAGAAAATAAGTAATGAAGAAGCAAATGAAGACGCCGCTACTCCGATCTTATGCAATTTTTTTTTTATTATATTTCTGTTTTGTGTTTTGTTTTTGGTTTTCTCTCTTTTTTGCTTGAAACAATTTTCGATTAATGTACGAAAGAAAGAAAAAACAAGAAAGAAACGCATGCGAGCCTCAAAAATCACTTGTTAGTTGGTGTTGGTTTTGTTTTTGTTATTGATTATTTATTGAATATTTATTTATGCACTTTTTCCATAATTTCTTTTTCAAATTTTTTTTTATATGATTTAATTTAATTTGTTAATTGAAGATTTTATTTTCAAATTTTGTTTAAATTTTCATTTCAGATTCAATTTTAATTTTTCCATTGATTTGTGAAAATTGTTTTGCTAAATTCATTTACTAAATTTTGATCACCTCAAAATTATGAGTGGAGCGTGATGAGGAACTGGGAGTGAATTTCGCGCACACTATCGACCAGCGAGCGATCACAACCGACGCGAACGAAAGAAGAAAAGAAACAGACGAACAGAAACTGCTGAAGCTGCCAGTCTCCAACTTTTGTTACTCCACAACCAACAACCAACACACAACAGACGATCGATGCGATCGAACTAAAGAAAACATTGAACTTTTTTTGTGTTTTCTTAGCGTTGGTTGGCGCCGTTTGTGGTTTGTTTGTTGTTCGGCAGCTGGTGGAGAGCATCACTTTGGTTGCATTGCATTGATCCATGCTTGGTTCGAAGCGAGCATCAAACATGTTTGTAGTATCGTTAATTTTAAGGCTTTTTTTCGTGTTTCAAAGTTTTTTTATGACTTGGTTGTTTTGTGGTACCATTTGGGTCAGGAACCACCCTCCCTACTTTGAATAATTTTTAACATTACAAACTTCTGCTAAAATATGTTATTGATGGCACTGCAGTAACTTAACAGAGATTGTACATCATGGGCATGCAGAAAATAAAACATGCTTCTTTGAGTTTTAGCAGAGATGTAACTATATATGTTTAATTTCTTTGTTGTTTTGGGTCATGCTGATCATGAAAATGGAATATTTATCAAAATGGAGCAACGGGGCACGTATTACAATATATTTTAATTTGCTAAACATTGTTGAATTTAAATAGTGGCACGGAAAAAGCTCATGGCCAAACAGGAATTCCTGGTTCTTTTTCCACTTTTCAAAGTTTTTATTTGACTTACCAAATAAAGAAAGTACCTAAAAAAACAAATTAAATTTTGAAAAAATAAAATCTTAGACAGTCATTGTGACTGCCGACCGAGGTAAAAACTATGAAATAGCAGTGTTTATTTTTTCCAATTGTGTAAATTTTATTTGTTCGGTATCCTGAGATTACACACAATTTTTTGTTGGGTACCGCGAGAATAGAAACTTAACAATTTCGTGAGCGATTTGTTCAATGTATTCATTTTATACTCTTAGCTTACGTTGCTCACGTGGCAAGCACATTACCACAAGCAAGAAAAGACGACTATTATACGCACCGACTCTGCGGCAGTAACTCTTTCTCGCAATTTATGTTTGATAAGAAGGAAAGCACGAGGCTCACTTTTAACAACAGTCGGCTTAGAGCCGTTTTTCTTTGTCTTCTTTCGACTATGTTAGCTCTAAAGATGTAAGAGAGAATTAGTAATGTCAAAATAGATTTCTTTAAGTGCGAACACAAGCAAAAGCACCAAAGGAAGAATCAACGATAATTGGCGCGACAGAGCCCTTTCGTATAAAAACAGTAAAAACATGTGCGCGGCTGGCTGTTATTTTGTTTATACGACAGCTGAAACAGAATTTTCTGAGTTCAAAATGAAATAAAATATACTAATTACACACAAGGCTAAAAGTATGCCACAATTTTCTGTTTAATAAAATTTAAAATGCTATAAATCATAACAGACCAAAATTTACAAAGATGCTGGTTACTGATATAAAAGAGAAAGAATTTCCCTTTTAAACGCCAACATGCATCATCAATCAGGCAATATAGAAACTTAATGGCAACAAATAATAATTTACAAAGTAATATAGGAAGAAAACCAAGTAGCGAAACATAATGAAAGCATTAAAGATATTAATGCATTTGCAAATTAAGTAAAGTATCTGACAACAACATAAAATTCTATAAGTCGAACTCTTACTAAAGATGGATTTTATAAATATTGTTCAGTTAAGATTTGCATATGCATATGATACTCGTAGATAGACTAATGTAATGTTAATCAATTCAATTAAAGAATGAGGTTCATTTTGAAATAATTTGTTAAAATTTATTAATCAATAAATGTAAAATAAATCAATACACAAACCACAAATTAAGTGCTTTGACTTTGAGTAAAGTTTTAGATGCACACATGACACCCAGATGAAACTGACACACGGAGACCTCAAGAACTATTTAATTGAGCATTCAGCTATCTAAGGTAAAATGACTTCAGTTTGATCCTTGACAGACGTATGGACACATAAATACAGATGATGTTACTAGTGGAATGTTAGTTGCCCATTAATGAACATTAAGGATCAAAACCTCCAATGGTTTAGAAGCTTTTCTAACCAAAATGCCAGCAACATGTGTACGCTTACAGCCCGGGCTATTATTATTAGCATAATTTTTAAGATTATCACATCCCGCAATCACTAATAGTAAAAGTAATCACAGTTAAGTAAGTAGTACTCTCTCTCTCTCTCTCTCATACAATGCTTATGTCATCTTTATATCCACCATCATCATCACCATTACCATCCTCATTATCATTCTATATATCATTGTTGATTGTCTCAAAATGACTTCCACATATCTTTTATTGTTGTGGAGAAACATTAAACATGAAATCCTATTTACAATATTTGCCAATTTAACGTCTAAGAAAGAAAGCCAAAACAAAACACAAGTTACAAAGTCAAAAACAAATCACACACACAGACACACAAACAAGACATAAAAAAAGCTAATAAGCTCGAAGTGCATAAAATCCATTAAACAAAGCGAACTCGCAGATTTTGGCCTAAACTCAAAGAGCGTGGTCCCTTTGTTGTTGTTTTATTATCAATGTTGTTGGTGCAGTTGATTCAGTTGATTCTATGGGTGTTGAGGGTCCTTAGAATAGCCACAAATGATGTCATAGTTTTAGTCAAGAGACATAAAAGCCGGAAGTTAGTAGCGAGTCTGCGCCATAAAAATTAAATACGCAAAAGCCTAAACAACACTCCGGTTACACTCACGTCCTTTAGCAGAAACCTACGCACGCACGAGCCCACATGCCTATGCAAAGTGACGTCATAACTATGCTCTTAGCTTCAATGAGGCATACAACAAAAGAGAATATAACATATAAGAGAAAATATAATAAAAAAGAGAGTGGAAATTAAAGAAAATGAGTTTTCTCTCTTTATTTTCTGTTGAAAACTTATAAGTTTCTCTTTGATGATGATGATTATGATTATGATGATGGTAATGGTGCTAGTAATGATGATGGATGGATGAATTTCTCCTAGTTTGAGTGTGTATGTATGTCACACATAGTTGTTGTTTTTTCCCTTTAAAATTCATATTGGTCCTGTTTGTTATTGTTGATTTTTTTCAAAAAAAAAAAAACCATGTCATGTCCGTCTGCCCGTCGGTATGTACATATGTAAACTATAATAGTTTCTTAGTTTTTGAGCTAGAGAGCTGAAATTTTGCACGTTTTCTTTTCACCAATCGCAGTATATTTTTCGGAATCTGCGGAAACTGATCACTCGAAGGGCTACCTCCCATACGAAGTGAAATTTGGAAAGAATAGGCCTCTTATCTATGTTCGCCAACTGTATAAATTTCAAGACCCTAGGATTACTGGATCGTATGACTTCCATACAAATATTTGGGTCTCAATGTTGAAATGATGTGGGTATACTGACTCTACCCTAAATATAAGTCACATCAGCAATGATTTATTTCTGTATGCTCAATAAGGCACCAAAGTCTCTTCTTGTCTTGGCTTTGCCGAAGTTAACCTTATTTTTTCATGTTTTTATTATTTTTATGCACATTTTCACAACAACCATCAAAAGTAAAAAGATGCAATATACATTACTAAAAATAAAGTTAACTTGGCTGATTAATTTCTGTCTGAGATGACTCAATTTATTCTTTCGTTCTTTTTTTCATTATTTGCTTTCTTTTCCTTTTTTTTCGAGTTGCGTGTTTCTTTATTTATGGTCTCAAATATCCTTGTTGTTTGTTGAAATGTTTTCTTTTATTGTCGCCTTAAAGAAAACATTCAAAACCAGAAGCTATTAAATATAAAAATCCAAAAAGATACTTAATCTTTTTATTTTTTGTGTCTTCATTTATATGTTTTTTTTTTTTCTTATATACATACTTATGTTTCTTCTCATATAAGATATTATAGCTAAAATCTTTAAAAACAATAATATTGAATCTTTTATGATTAAGTGAAATAAAGTTATCAGAATATCTCAAATTCATGATCTTGATGGTGAAATGATTGGATTCATGCGTCTGTTTACATTTCTAAGCTCAATTATTTTTAAGGACGATGATAGGTGGAAAAATATTTAACACCATTTTTAACACCCCATGTGTGGAATATTCACAATTCAAGACACACAATTTATTTGGACTTGTTGCCAACAATATGTCGATATTGAATCTTGATAGTCATTATTGTAAATTATTCAGAATTTAAATAAACTTTTGATCTATTATTTGTCTGATTACAAAATGTGTTTGCTTATAACTCAAAATACAATGCGGCGTATGAGCAACAAAAATTTAAAAATTATTATTTCTACTATTTACTGTATCTGTAAGTATTTTGCATTTATCATTTAGGTTTATATTATTAAATTTGTTAAATATGAAATAAGTAGATGAAATGTAAAATAATAATTTGCTTAAAATAATCGAAGAAAATCTGTTGAAATGACAGAAAAGCGCGCAGCGAAAAGTTATGCTGGCATTGCCAACAATATGAAAAAACTTGCTTTTGCATTTGGTAAGCTTTAAAGTTGCTTTGAAACTCTGTTATGAAGATGTTACTCTCAGTTGATAAGAACTTACACTCAAATCTGAATTCGCTGACTAAAGCTTTCCTAAAGTATAAATTTAAAAATTCACTCAATTTTTTTCATGGCTCATTTTCTCTTAGATCCTTAAGGCTTAGCTCTTTGGCAACAACTTCTTTCATTTCGAATGTGTTACTAAGTTACACTCAATTTTTAAAACTAACTCAAAGGTCACTGGTAGTTTTGAGTGAGTCAGTTTTATTCCTATACAATATACAATTTGTAATGACGAACAAGCAACAAACCTCAGATAACCAAAAATACAAGTTTAATTTTCGGTACTCTTTCTTCGCTATCGCTCTCTCTTCGTGTAGTTTACTGGTTTGAGGTTATTCTTGTTTGATTGTGGTTGCGAAATAAAATAAGTTGCCATACAGAAAATAAAACAGGCTTTAACAGTTTTAGCAGATATGTAACAGAAATAACTATGTGTAATTTTTCTGTTTCTTTTGGTCATGTCTGGTAATGGAAATTTTCAAAATGGAGTAACGGGGCACGTATTACAAATTTTATATTTATATTGCAAAAAAAATTTTATTTTCCAATTTTTGAAAAATAACGGACATGCAGAAAATAAAACAGGCCACTAACATTTTGCTGTTGTGGCTGCTGTTATTGTTACAGCGCACAATTTACTTTCGGTATATGTATATAAATATTAAGAATGAATAAATTTTTTCTAGTGATTGTTGCATGTTTGTATGTGTATGTATGTATTTAGTACCAAATAAATTGTCAGGCAACCAGGCGCACAGAAATATTGTAGTAGTGAGAAAATCATAAAGGCACCTAGACACGGTACTTGCTTGTCCAACATCATCGTAATGTTAGTGAAATTTGTATTTGTGCGTCTCATATGCGATTCTGGATAGATTATCTAAATCGTTTTGATATTTCGTACAACATGACTCTCAATTCTCTAATACAATCTCTCTCTTTGCTGCATTGTGCTATCTCATTTACGCTTGCACAAGGTAAGTATGTATGAAAGAGATAGATACGCAGGTGCTCAGTTTTTTAAAATATTCGAAGTGAACAGACGTCATTGCCGACGGCAAATCGCAATTAAATTGTCATCCGTCATCGAGATTGTCTCTCTCTACACATCCGCACAGTTCAATAATAAAAAAGAAATGTGACAATGAATGTTGGTCCCACATAGTATGCTTGATACAACACACATAAACGCATGTTGGACAAGCAATGTAGTAGCGTGTCTAGGTGCCTTTAACGATACCTGCAATCATGTGAAAACTTTGTCTTTGGAACAATTATTGGTTGCTCTCAAACATCACATCAAAATCAGCTTCGCCAGGAAATACAAATTTTATCCGTTCATCATTTTTTTAAATCAATTTTTACTGGCATTCTGTACTATAAAATGGTCCAACTTTGCCCCTCTCAAAGGTGATATTCCACTTAGGCTTATGGATTGTAATACATCATATACACATCAAGCATAATGGGAATGAAATTGAAAGTGCTTTAACAGCAACGAGTAAATCGTAATACATGTACATATATTGCTTTATAAAAAGTATAACATCATCCTCATCCTTCTGATGTCATATGCACCCTTTCACTTTTGCTCTCAATTGCTCACAATGACAAGTGAACGGACAAGTGCTAAAAAAAGAAAGAGGTGTCGTGGGACATCCGTGTAGAGCGCAGCTCCATTCAGAACATCTTAATTTGATTATTATTATTTTTATTTATTTATTTTCAAAATCGAATCTCTATTTAAACACTAAAACACAAAAGAGAATGAACGATGTTTTTGCTCATGACAGCATTAATGAGAGAATGAGAGTTCTATTAAGACAGAATTAAGTAAAATTAAAAACAAATATATTCCCAGTGCAGGACTCGAGCCGCACACACCCACTGTTTGCCAGTCCTACTCACTAACCCAGTACACCACGCAGATATATTAATTATCTTTGCCTAAATAGTTCCACTATAATAATTATTATATTTAGAGAGCAGAATAAAATAGTCCAAGTAGACAAAAGTTAAGGTGTATGTGTGAGTTTACGAAATTGTAAAGACTTACATGCTGTTAATTTTAATTGTTGCTTTATTTTTAGTTTGTTGTTGATCATTACCATCATTATGTTTGCAAATCTTAATCATTTTATGTTTATTTGTTTATGTATATTTGTTGTTTGAAAGGCGACAGGAAAGCATGGCTGTGCAAAGCTAGTAATTTATATTTACACAAAACAAAGTAAAAGCAATCATTTAAAATATAAAAATAAAAAAAAAATCCCGTGCAGGATTCAAACCCCACACCATTGGTTTGCCAGTCAGCCCTACATTCTAACCAGAAGAAAAAACTGTGACGATTCTATTTTTAGTACCATTTTTTTAAATTTCACTCATGCCGTGACGCACATAAAAGAACTACACTCGAAAAACCCAGTAGGGAGATTTACACACATATAAATTTATTCATTCATTGTAGATTGTGTGTGTACTTCATAGGTGACTGCTTTAATTTAATTAACCGAAAAAGATAACAAAAAAAATCTCATTTATCCAAAAATTAGTTAACATTCTTTATTTGGCCTTAAATAGAATCACATTCAAGTTGTCATCAAATACTAATAGACAACATTAGACTATGCACATTCTTAATAACTAAAAGGAATTGTGAATTTGTACAAAAAGAATTAACAACTAGAGAATAATGTGCGTTTTCTAAAAGCTTCATTATACATCAAGTTTGGAACATAGCATCATCGTAACAAATCGATGATAAAGGACTTCATCCTCCATCCAACGATGTTCACATCAGACCAGTTTGTGATTTTATTCTCTTGAAGCATTTAATGGTTTCGATTTCTTAAGCAAAAAATGTGAAACATTTTCATAGACTAGAAAAGTTATCATACAAGCGGGAACTACACGTGTTAAACTTGGCTTCAGACCCTTATAGAAACCCATTGGACCCTCGTGTCTGAAATTAGAGGAAAAGTGAAATTTGTTGGGATTAGTTAATGTGTTTGCTTGTAAATCTCTTACCTTTGAATCAAAGAGATGTAATAATACTAAACTGAAATTCAAATTAGCAAAGAGATTCTGCACGCAATTTATGCATTTTTTTACACTATAAAAAATAAAATTTTGTTTTAAGAAATGTGTATTTTAATACAACAATTAGTAAACATATTACCTCTTAAATCAGATCAGATTAGATCAGAGATCAGTTTAAAGCGATTGATTGATTTTACTGATTAATAGATAATAGCATAACAAGATCAGATAAGATACGCAGATAAGGAATAAAGGAACCGGAGTGCACACACAACATAGGAAAATGTGTCGTCGTAGTCAAACAACAATCCACCTCTCAATGAAAATAAAAGACTTTTCAGATCGCAAGACTTTTATATCATAATAACTTTGCTTTTCTTTTTAATAAATTTTTCATATTTGTGTGGTTTCTTTCTTAAAATTGTGTTTTTTTTGTTTTGTTAATTTTTGCTACATCATCATTTTCAACATCATCATCATCATCATGATAATCATATTTTAAAGTCATTTAGATTTAAAATTTGTTGGTTAAAACAAATAAAAATTATATAAATTATGGTAGAATCTTTTTGCCAAAATGAATTGCAATTTAACATACTTAAATTAATCGAGAATAGAAGGGAAAAGTATAAGTAAAATTATTTTTTATAAATTAAAATTAAAATTTATAATTCTAAGACAAAATTCTATTCATTTCATTTGTTCCATTGTCATTTGCATCTTTCTATTTAACTTTAAATAAATTAAATTTCACTACTCTAAAAACTATAAAACTTAAATATAAAAAGATTGCAATAAAAATTTGATTCATTTGAAAAGAAATTTTACATCATTTTTTTAAAAACTAAAGCCAGCAAAAAAGTTTTTTTTTATTTATTTGAGTCTTTGTCTTTTAATGTCCTAAAATCTAAAAGAAAATAAAAATGCTTTTTGAAATTTATTTTCATTTTGTTTTGTGGCCTAATTTTTATCATTTTGATATTTATCACAACATTCATTTTAAGTAATTTGTTATTTTAATCGTTTTGTTTGTTTATTTTGCATTGACTTCTTTTAGTATCTTGGATATGTTCTTCATCATCATCATCTCAAAATATTTTACGCTGCCCGGCGGAATTCTCTTTATAAAGAAACACACAAAAACTTGTACATTTCGTTGTTTCTTTTCCCTTATGAAATACAATTGGAATAATTCTTAAATATAATGCTTTCGCTAATCTAAACTATAAATGATTTTAAATTCTAATTAAAAAAACAAAAAAAAAAAATAAAAAAAAAAATAAACAATATTCCATTTAAAAATAAATATAATAATACAAAATTAAAACAGAATAACTTCTTCTCCTTCTTCAGATGATTTTCATCATGCACACTTAGTTTATTTTCTAGTTTTAATGATAAAGATTCTTTTTGTTTTATTTTGGCCACTTTTGTGCTACGATGTCGCTCATCATCTTGTGCATCATGTTGTAACGTTGGTTCATATTCATTCTTATTGTAATTGGTTGATAGTTTCTTATACTGATTGTGTATTAGATATTAAGATTATGAAGATAGTGTGATGTAGTGGAGTATAGTAGGTATAATAATGATCTAGACACATCTTAAAAAATAATTTAGTTTAGTGTGTAGTTGCTTGTCTTAGTTGGTAAGCTTTTCCCAAATGAGCATAACCATGCAAATGTTGGGTGTCACATGTACTAAGTAGGGTGCCAGACCCTTATAGAAACCGCGCATGCGTTCGTACCTCCACGTTTGTTTGATGCAATCCCATGTACCATTATAGTTGTGATTGTGATCCTGAAGACGGGCGCGTACTACCTGATATGGGTAGGTAGTGGCAGCTGCAATCAATTTCGATATCGCTGCAAACGCCAAATACTCTGAAGTTGTCTGGAAAGTTGAAAAGATTTGATATTTTCATATTAGTAAAGTGAAAACTGTTTATGTTGTAATAAAAAACAAGAAAAAGAATGAGACTTTCGGCTATGCCAAAGCTGAAATACAGCTCACAGACATATTTCTACCGATTCTGCTGATTTCGAGAAATTTACAGCATTTGGTGAAAGGAAAACGTGCAAAATTTCAGCAATTTAGCTCAAAAAGTGAAGGACTTTTTTGCGGTTTTTTGATGTCTCCTTCTGGTTGTTACAAAATTTATGACAAACTTATAATTCTATTCACAGTATGAAGAGTATGAATATTCTACAACCAGTCAAAAATTGCAAATATTCTGTTCTTCTTCAAAATTTTTTACATTCACATTTTTTGTTGAACAAATGCCAAAATTGTGATATATGGAAGAAATTAATTATATTTCTTCACATGCGACGAAATTGTCATGTGATGCTTTGCGCTTTTGTTGGTCATGAGTAAAACAACAGTAAAATAAAAACAATGCTAAAGTTTGACGTAATAAGAAAAATGTATATATTTACGCACCATTTTTGTATCGATTGGTAATTTTCGATATTCATTATAGGCATTCTTCATCTCTTCGTAGGTCATGAATTGTATGGCGCCATGTGATACACCCAACATGCCGGGAACAAAGCCCTATAAATACAAGACACGCATTCATCATTAACATATTCAATCAATCAATAGTTTTAAATGTATGTCACACTTACTCTATATAAACCACGTATACCCTCCTCTCTATATATTTGTGCTAACGCATGCACCATGCCACGATACTCAGCGCTACTAGCTGCATCGCATTGTAAACATAGACGCGTCTTGACTACCCAAATGGGATTCGTAAGCACAAGTGTTAGTGCTCCCGATTCAGCTGCAGCCAACATATGCATGGCAGGTCCTAGGGGTAAAGTTGTATTACCGCCTTGAATAAAAGTCTTGATGGTATTGTAACTACAAGAAAATTATTATTAATAATACATTTACATTTTTAATATAAAGTGACTGTGTGACACCACTTACAACATAAAGTATAAGCCCCATGATGATCCAGAACCCCAAATATTCGGTGTTACACCTTTATAGAGTCCACGAAAGCCTTCCTGACGAAATATTGTCGTAAAGGCACTGCCCAAGCCACGATATTGTGGTACAGTTGCAGTGCGCCCATCATTTACTGTAAAACAGTAAGGACATCAAGAAAATATTGGTTAATTTTCAAATATTATTATTTTTTTTTTAAATCATAAAAGCAAAATGTACTATATGGGCTTTGGGCCAACTTTACTGGTTGTTCTTATTATTTTATTGATGATTATACTGCGACCCAAAAAAATCTATTGTTCTTTTGCTTGTTGTTGCCTGTATGTTGAGATTTTATTAAAAAGTTTATTGTTCCATATAAATAAAGAACGTGAAAATTATAATAGTCCCAAACATTGAGTCTTTTGCTAACGATTACATGAAATGATCGTTGATAATTTTCATTGTAATTGTACATATGTGTTTCATTATTATTGTTCTATCTGAACAAGTAATGGATGGATGATTGATATGGGAAAACTCACAAGTTTATTTGCAGGTGAATATAAGTAAAACAAAGCTTCAAGGACCACAGAAATTACATATGAAAATTAACAATGGGACGAGTAAAATTGAGTGAACCTCTATCTTACCATCCAGTCATCCCTCTGAGTTTATGCATGTTATGCTCTCTTACTGAAATTTGGATACGTTTTAAAGTCATACTATAGGTTATTGGAGTTATCTAACTACTAGAAGAAGTAGCCCCATACAAAACACACTTAAATCCCTTGAATGTTGTTTTATTTTGCTACAATTATAATCATGTCTTATCAAATTATGGTGAAAGTTCACACCTTTTCGTTGCTGAAATCATAAATTAATAGGTGTTTTTCTTAACAAAAATTGTAAAGTCATTTGTTATCAAACCATTGAAATAATTGTATGAGGGTAGAAATAAAACATGATTTCTTAATCAGGTGTTTTCGTATTGCCAACTGCCAGTTGAATTTACGCAAACAGTTGAAATCGCCAAAAAATGTATTGTAATAATTACAGAAGTTGCAATAAATAATTATATATTTGCTAAATATACACGGTTTAACTTACTCTATTGTCAATTAACACCAGTAATCAGTTTTTGAATCACGAATCAAAACAAACGGGAAATTACCAAATTCTGCCAACTTTCATAAAATTGCCTATCAGAGTGACCATTTCTAAAAATCCGAATCATGGCGAATCCAATCGGGATCTACTTTGATTCGAACCACATTCTACAATAATAACCCCTGATTGACTTCATTTTCTTGTATTTGTTGTCGAATGTAATTCGAATCAATGGTCGCATCACGATTGATTCGAATCTTGGGCTACTGTAAACGGGGTGTTAGTTTAAGGCATCACTTATACCTGTTTTTGTATAGAATTACAGGTGTAAAATAAATATACTCGACAAACACGCACTTGCATGTAGACCCAGATAATATTATTTCGCCGTATCAGTTGTTGACGCCTGAGCCCAATGTCAAGCTTCTTGGTTTAACTTTGAAAACAATTTCATCATCTGCCACATTTTGTTTTTACTTTGAACAACCAATGCCAATCACCCACTCAACTCACTGTTTCAGACAATTTCTCTTGTATTTGCTAGTCAATTTTTATTATATTTTCGTATTTCTCATTCATTTGTTTTTAATTATTGTTCAGTGATAACCCTCCCTGCCTGCAGTCAGTGAACGGATGTGATAAGTCCGAAAAAAAGTAGCACAACAAAAATTGCCTGACTTAATTCGATCGGATAATGTTGATGATGATGATGTTTTCGCTGAAATACAGTATTATAAAAACAAGCAACTAGAAAACAAATATATATATATATGTAAACAAAATTAGCTTTTTGCTATTTATGAGCAGCAAAACAGATAACAAAAAAACTAATGATGATGTTTATACGAAGGCACGTGTAAGATTGCTGGGGGTCGATTGACGACATCACATACTTATACACACCTATAGATGTAAACTTATACATACTTATATTATATGTGTGTATTGTAGATAGCTTGGCAACAACGCAAATGAAATGGAACAATTTTATGAGATTCTATACACATGGATGTACCTATGTGTAGAAATAGAATAATGATTAGTTAAAAGGGGGCTCGACTGCTGCGTATTGCGATCTTCATGGTTTCTATTTATACATAATTTTATTGTAAGGACAAACGCAATTTTCTTTAAAATTTTTTCTAATTTTAATGCATGTGTACCATGTGAAAAATATATTTTATTCCCTCTTACGCCTGTAAGTAAATAACTCAGCGAACAAGTTTTGGTTTATTTTTTTTTTTTTTTTTTTTTGTAAATGAAGTTTCCTCTCTATTAATATTAGGAATATAAAATGGTTGGAATTTTTGTGTTATATGACGGAAATAAGTGTAGTCAATATGCCAGAATATAGAATACAAGTACCTATATTCCAAAATTTATAACAAAATTTATTAAATATCAATCATTCCAACCATCTTGTTACAAATACATTTTAGGAACTTTATTGATCGACACTTCTGTGTATGCAAACAATGCAGGAGGTTAGCTGCCTCATGCCACTCACGGATTTGTACTTTCAACAGGTCAAAGATCCTAATTACATCAGCGAAATGTTCAAAAAAGGGTTCAGTCCAAGAATATAAATATTTTTAAATGTCTCCGCTTAGTCATGCTCCGGCATGAAGAAAACAGCCTTTGCTAATTTTCATCCAATCAAATTGACTAAGCTTGGATGCTTGGAATAATTTATTTCTGTCGAAAGATGTCAACATTTTGGGGATCCAGACACTTAGGTCCCACATCTTAATACTACTATAATGTAATACTATAACTAAGTGTTGATCTTTTATAAGCTTTTAACTTGTATCACAATTCCATGTCAATTTCAACTTCCTTTGGCACACTTCCAAATTAAGGGTACAATACAAAAACAAAACTCCCATCTCCCATATTTCTCTTCAATATATATTTTATCTAGGTTTTTATCTACAATATCCATCTAAAGTATCTAACTATCTATTACTCATATAAAAATCAGCTGTTTGCTCTCATAACTGTTTTTTTTTTTTCATTTCATTTATTTATTGCTGTTGTTCAAAACCCATAGCCATATCTGTTTTAGATTTACATACTTATATTTTTTCTCTCTCTGTGTTGTGTTGATTTATGCATCTAAACAACTTCACGCAAAATTACAAAAAATAAAAGGTAAAAAGTAAAACTTGTTAATGACTCACTCGTAATCAGTTATAGCAACAAAACAACTTAGAAATCGATTCAAAGCATCAAACAAGCGAAATGCGCACATGGCAACAGTCAGTTACAAAGGAACTTTTTGATGAATTCAAAGAAAAAAGCATGACGCCAGCATATACTTATTGTATATATCTGAAATCAACACTACTACAATATATGTGTATTGCACGAGTGTTAAGTTACCATCTACATGTGTATGTATGTGTGGATGGCCTATTGTTTTCGCAGAAGTATTTATTTTGTACAGTCAGCAGACATTAGGCAGCTTTAGTCACGTGAAAACTTGAAGACTTGTTTTGGTTTACTTGAACAAAGCGAAAGAAAACTTGTCAGCAAGAAATATATGCAACAACAGATCCAACGACCAAGTTTGCATAAGTGAGAAACAGCTGATTTAATGTTGAAAGCCTACACTAGATGACGCTCTGTGCTCAATTCTTTTTAAATTTTTAACAAATATGCTAAGTAAATTAAATAAAAATTAAAAAAAGAGATTAACACCTCAAGAAAATGTAGATAAACATATGTACTATGTTTTATATAAAAATGACGTGATGTTTTGCGTGTTCTAAATTGTTTTCTTAAGAAAAATAAACTTTTCTTTTACTACACTCTACTACTATATACTTTCGCGATATCGTACGACTACGTACATACATACATACATACATACATATGTATATACAATAGAAAATCATATTATTGTATTGCATTTGAAATTTGTATATTTGTTGAATTTATTATTATTGACTTGAATTTGTTATTGTTGTTTATTTTTTATTTTTTTTTATTATTATCTTTTTAAAATTATTTTTTTGTTTATATTCGCTATGTAAATCGTTTACTAATACGATAACAATAATATTAATAGCAATGACGACAACAAATCAACAATATTTTTGCATCATCAATAACAATAACATAAGAAACAAATAAATTAAATTATACTATTTAAGGGAATGGACTGAGATTATGAATTTCATTCAAACAGGGTAAAGGTGAGAAACCTCACAATAAATTTGAGGAAGAAATCCATTATGAATCTAAATTATGGCTGATTCTTCTTTACATCAAAAGCGTAAAAGGTCATAGACTGGAATTTTTCTTTTCCCTTTTTTTTTTATGGGCGGGCTTAAGATTTAAACATCGGCCACCATACTCTAGAATTTAGATTAAAGCATGATATTTATTAGTTATAAACCAACATTTAGAGAATTATGTGCTTAAGAACTTTAAACGTAAAGTATCAAGTCGAAAAAGAGTAAAGTGGATAATTGCGAATTAATGCTTAAACATGACAAAGTTCTCTAAATTTAAGATGAACAACCCGGCATGCCCCATCCTACATCCTACTTCTTCACTCCAACCAGAGCCAAAGATTTAAATAATCTTTTTACTCGTCATCTTCATACAAAGAAGTTGACGGGATGGGGACAGCGTACTGAGTGTTTTTCGTCTGCATATCGGACTCAATTTTCGCACCAACACCTCCTCAAAGAGTCAGTTCGCCCTCCATGCTCTCTTTGTGGGGCCGATTTCACAGCAAATCATGTTCTGGACTCTTGCCAATATTTGGAGAGCTTAAGGTTCTCCTTTTTTGGTTTTCCCAAGGCCCATCCCAACTTCTAAAAACTCCCTCACCCTTAAAAAAATACAACATATACAAATATTCTTTAAAATCCAACTTTATAAGTTCGTCACTGGTCGATAAATCGAAGAAGAATATAATTGTATGTATGTACACACTTTATATCTCCTTCTGTGTGTTACAAACTTTATGACATAATTATTACATTATTCACTGCGTGAAGAGTAAAAATATCGGTACAGTTTTGTTCACAATTGAAACTGAATTATATATATAATTGTTATGAGTAAGGTGTAACAATTTCAATCAATTGCAACTCATGTTAACCTTGTTTATTGTAAGTTTGTTTAGCAAAATACGGAAAAAGTGCATAATAAATAATTTCCTGTAAATAATTTTATTGGAAACAAAGCAACGCGGGTTTTCTTTATTTTTATTATTTTATATATTCTTTCTGTTTTGTCGCATTCGCTTGCGTCATAGTTCATTCGCATTAACACTTTAAGCAAAACATGCGCACTTATCATTAAAAACAAAATAATATAAAAAAAAAAAACAAGTTAGTAAATATTTGCAAGAAAATACTTAGATTGTTCAGGCCAATTTTTTGTAAGCAGTAAAATCAAGGCAATGAATGTTTCTAATTTTGCACCTGATCAATTTCGTGTCTTGTAGTGATGTATTATGTAATAAAACATAACGTTTCTCATCTTTGTGTTACAGGCATCTCAGTCCGTTAGGAGTCTTGTATGCTGCGCTCTGTAACTCCGTTAATTTTTGAATTTGTTTGATGTTAAACTACTCTGTTAGAATTAAAATAGTGCTGAGCGCTGCGACCGACCCTATGCAGCTTGGGTCCTGACTTAAATTGACTTCATATCTGACTTTACTTGCAAGCGAAAGTTGACAAGATCAGACTCCAGTCAATTCGACTTGTTTTTCTGATGACTTTTCCACTTTCCTTCTTGAGAATTAACTGCTTAAGAAATTGATTAACGATATCATAGGCAGCAACTTTACTGAATAACTGACTATCTGAGGCAAAATGTTATTGAACTTTGCTTTCATAGCAATCACTTGCTATACCCTACTGACTACTTACTTGACTTCACAAACTTACAAGTTGGACATTGTAGGACATTGCTTTCACAGCGATCACTGCTCTTCTCCCTCTCATCATCTTTAATTGCCAATCAATGCTTTTTAAAAAATTTTGCTTGGATTATTCCATACAAATCTTAAAAAACCAACAATAGCTTAGTTAGTTTAAAGATAATTGTACTTTATTTAAAAAAAAAACCCACAGACATGAGATATATGTATGTAAAATATAAAATAAACTCTTAAAAAAACACAGACTGACTGAAAAATATGACAAAAAGGAACTTAAAAAGAATAAATATCATTAGTTAAAATATATAAAAAAAACTAAATGCAAATATATTCAGTCTAACAAGTTTAATAATTCACAAAGTGTCTGTCTGACTAGACTAGTCTAGAAGAAACTTTATCAAAATTCTAATTATAATAGTTAATCACTTAGGCGGCGCGTGAATCTCATTTGTTTGATTTCTATAGAATTTTTATTATTAAAAAATAGTATTACATACTTCAAAATGTACTTTGCACTTGGAAACAAATAAACAATAATAAAGAAAAATTACAATTGTACAATATGAACGGCTAAATTGTTGTTACAATATTATCTCATCATTGTAGAATATTAATTAATATTTTGTATACAATATTTATGATACATAATTGTCTCCTCTTTTATTAGTCAATAAGTTGATAATGAAATCATATGAATAATACTTAATATTGGTATCGATTATCGAATTGATTCGTATTTCGTGTGAGACAACAGACAAAAAGCAATAAAAAATAAATAAATAGAAAACAAGATACTCAGACCAAAATCCTTGTCATTTTATTGTGTTACATTTTTTCATGGAAAATTTTCAACTGTTTGTGCATGAAAAGAAATTATTCCATAGAATTCGAGTCTCAAATCAAGTACATAAATGTAATCAGTCAATGAGGAGGGCGTTCATTAAACTCATCATCTTCATCATCATCAAATGTAAATAGTCACATGGGTTTATTAAGTTTGTATCTGAGTGTGTGTGTATATGAACAACGAGTTTTTTATTTTTATGTGTTTTATGTTTCATAGAGTGTGTAGTAGTAACGAAACTATACGACACTTTTTGTTTTCCAATTTTTTGGTTTACTTCAACATTTAAAATTAAGTTTCAGTATCAACAAGAGTTTTATGGTTTTGTTAAAATGATTAAATTAGAAAAAGGTAAAGTTTTGACAGCTTTATAGGCTTTATTTAGTTTATAACTAAATGCACAAATCAATGAGGTAATTCCTCAAATATGTAATCAAACATAAAATAAAGATACTTCGTGCTTTTGCTAATTGGGTATGGGTCCAGAGGTTTTTGATATGCTTCAGATCCAGTGATGATAATAAGAAGGCGACTGGTATGAATCCTTACATAAAAATATAATGGCTTTCCCTTTTACCCAGCATAAGCAGTTGTGAACTATTGTCCAACACTCCCACATATACACATCTGGGTGTCTATTCTTGAACTGACAAAGCGGATATCAAAACAGAATCACCTTCAATTTATGTTTAGAATATATGAGATATTAAATTTGTGAATATCATTTGGATAATCTAAATTAAACTTCTCCTTGACATTTTTAACAAAAAAGACAACAATAGATTACCACTATTTATAAGACAGTAGCTTAATATGATTCCAGAAAAATCAAAGTTTCATTTCCTATAAGAATGATCACCACATTTTAGGGATTTATTACATATTATACATATGTATATCGACTTGATAAAGCACTGATCTCTGCAATGAGTTGTAGACAACAATAGAGTACGAAATTTGTAAAAAAATATCATAAGTGTGAACTGCAATAGACTGAGGGACATTCGAATATCAAATAATCTGCATTAAAAAATGTGAGAAAGTTATGTATTAACAAAAGCTTACCAGCAAAACGTATTTTGATTAAATCCAACGGATGCAACATGATTGTTGAGGCTACACCACCAGAAACACCAGCAACAAGATGCTCATATTTCAAGTGTGCAAAAAGACTGAATTTATTCACTTTATTTTGTGTGGTCGGCGTCATTTTGGCTAAGGTATTTTTTCTTTAAGTATTTTCGACGAGTATAAAATCTGAATTTTTTTTAATCAAATTATTATAATTTTTTATTATATCTTTATGTTTTTCTTTGACTGTGTGGTTCGCTTTGCATTCACTTCAAAATTGTTGGATTTCCCTTTGTTCTACGCTCTTCTTTTATTGATTATTAAATTTCATCTATGTATATATTTTCACTCTTTGGTATGTTTCTTTTTTTTTCTTTTTTCGTATATATTATATTATGTTGATGTATCTATGTATCTGCTGATGCTGTACTATGTACGTTAATGTTGCTGATGCTCTTGCTGATAATGATTTGATTCAATCAAATCAAAGATACTCTTTACTCTTGCATATATTTTGCTTTTTCGCAAGAATGCTACTGTTGTTATTACTGTTGCTGAGCGCAGACTTTTTATGAATCTGGGGATCTGTGGTTATTGGAAAGCTACCAGTACATGTTCGCCTTTGTATTGTTGTTGCTCTGCTGTACATCTTCCTTATAATCCGTTATAATTGTGAATAAATATTTACTCTTTTATTTCAATATACAATAATAATTTAATATGTTTTAGCCACGCAATTTATAATTTTGGAAATTCAAAATCTCCCCCAATTCTTTGATTGACTGAGAAACACGCAAGATTTCATTGACTCTTCGTTTCGTATCGTCGTTTCTGTTGTTCTGGTTCGCTCTCCCAGTTGGTTTGTCTCAAAAAGACTCTTGGTTTTCGTTTGCAATACTTTTTATTATTTGACGAATTTCTTTTTAATTGTTTCCGTGCGCTTATGTAATTTAAAATGCATAGCTTTGCTGTGCTTTAAACAATATTTTAATTTATATCTCGAATGTACCGATGAAGGCCGTTTAATTTTATATACACATGGACATAGATGCTTTCTTTAATTTACAATTGACTAATATGAATTTGAGATATGCCGTAATAACTATTCTCTCTTCTTATATGTATAACTTTTAATTATTTCATTTCCGTCCGAACAGCGCAACTCTTTAAACTCTAAAACCCGAATGATAATGTGTCAATGTGCGAATCAATGTGAATTTGCCAATCTCAACAAGAATACAAAGCATTTTTAGTGCATTTTGGCATGGGCAGGTTGATAGTGTTGGAAAATTCCGCCTACAATTATTTTAGGCACTATTATGGCTGCATATTTCTTGAAAATAAGCAGACCATTTTGTGTGTCTTTCTTATTGAAAGTAAACAGACCACTTTTCTTGAAAACAAATTAAAACAAAACAAATCACAAACGCTTTTGATAATCACAAATTTACTTAAATGCCGCAAGAAAGCAAATACATACAAAGTTAAATACATACTTATTTGAATTAAGCTTGTGCATAGTGTAATGAGATTGTCATATCCTAAGGCAACATCACATGTAAATATGTTGGAAAGCTAATGATTAGAATTGAAGTGAATTCCAATTGTTTACTAAAATTTAATAGAATAAATATTGAAATACAAAAGTGTCATGTCGGAGGAAACAAATGTAAAAGACACTGTAGCAGCAGCTACAGCAGAACTAACGAAAGCACAAAAATGTCGCATCGAAAGGAATCGAGCAAAAGCTTTGAATCTACGCCAAGCTAAACTCATAGCACATCCTTATAGCAAGTAAGAAGTATACATAAAATCAAAGACTGTGGGTCTTTCCTACAATGAATTCACATAGAAATTTCGTTGTATGGAAATAAAGACTTTTGGTACATTTGTTATGTATTGATAAGACCATTATACCTAATGTTGAGGACGCTCTGTAATTTTTAACTCGATTATGTTAAGAGCTCCAAGCACATTGGTTGGGACGATATCACTATTCATCACATATCCAATCTCCTAAATTATATTTAAATTAGATAAAGGGGGAGCTAGTCATTTCGTAACTATGGCCTCCCTTGGGGGGGCCAATTCTAATAAGCCCCTTAATTACAGCTCCTTCGAAATTTAGGTTTAGCCTGTTGGTTATAGTTAATGATTGCCTTGACAGTGGCATACCAAATGCTTTGCTGTTTTCTATTCTTCTTTACTTTTTTTTGTAATGTGAATTAAATAATTGTTTATATTCTACAGGGACGGCACAGGGAACAGGGAAGGAAATGATGCCACTTCGAGCGACACATCATCTATTATAAAAGTACAAGGCACCAGATATGTTGACAGTGGTGGTGGCTTTTTAGTAGAGCAACCTTTGTTAAGCCAACCTTCTATAGCTGACCAACAATCCAGGGAACCAGTAGCACCTCTGCCACCCGGTGAAAGTGTACCACTGCCTATCACTTATGAAGAATGTACGGAATGCGGAGATCCCTATGCCGATTCATTTCTTTTCAATAATTTTGGTCTCTCGGTTTGTGATAAGTGCCGTGATCCAGATGGACAACATTCACTAATTACACGTACTGAAGCTAAAGCAGATTATTTGCTTAAAGATTGCGATTTCGATAATCGTGAACCTATTTTGCGTTACATAAGTCGTAAAAATCCACACAATGTGCGTTGGGGCGAAATGAAATTGTATCTTCATATGCAAGTTGAAGCAAGAGCCATGGAAGTATGGGGCACCGAAGAGGAACTTGTACGCCAACATGAACTAAGAGATGAGAAACGAGAAGTGGGCAAAATTAAAAAGTATAACAAAAAAATGAAACAATTGCGCATGGATGTACGCAGTAGCATGTTCACAAAGAAAACCTTTGAGGCTCATGTCCATGAATTCGGTGAAGATGCATATAACGAAGAAGAGGACAACTATACACATTCTTGCCTGACATGTCCATATACAGAAACCTACGAAAAGATGTAAAATTCAACTGTCCCAAACAGTGATCGTATAATTTAACTAAATGCAGTCTTCAGCCTACCTACTATTTATCTACAGGTTGACCTAGGCCTTTTCAACTTTTCTGAGAATTTCTCTAGTACATTAAATTTAGATTAGCATTGGTATTTCCACTAAAAGTATTGTATTGTTTTATATTATGTATTTAAACAAGAATAATAAAGTTGTAAGAGATAAGAAATACAGTAGAAGCTGAAAATTTAGAACTCTCAAAATTAGAATTGTAGAAACAAGAGTTGTGAAGCATTTAATGATGTGAAATGAAAACTATAGGTTCCAATATTTGAGTGAGTTTCATTTTTCCATGGGTAAGTGTTGAATTAGACAAAGAGTTTTAGGCTCGCAGTCAAAAACTCCAAGAAACTCAAGCGTTATTAACAAAAATAGATCTCTTGTCTCTAGACGAAAACGATATACATAATATCGATACCAGACCAAATGGACAAAATCTCTCGTTCGCATGCTTTGAAAGTGTTAATATGTTAATTAACAGTTTTAAAAAATATGTCAACTTAGCTACAACATACCCAATAATAATGATATGTATCTTTAAAACAGCAAAAAATTCGAACACCTCAATTACAAAGACGTCCTAATTTGGGAGTTTCTACTGTACCAAGATGAGTTGCATGAGGAAAATTGTGCACCCCGAATAAGTGAAAAGAAAAAGAACAAACGGAAACAGTATTAAGTATTACAATAGCATTAAATGAGTAGAGTTGAGTCGAGTCGCGCATTACGATGACAATTACAAGGCCAAGCCAAACCCAAACTAATGGAAGCACTTCTTCGGCTGACGTTCCACCCATTATTCGTAATTTAAAATTAAATGGTCACGTTGGATTCGATAGCTTACCCGAACAACTTGTCAATAAAAGTATAGAGAATGGCTTTGATTTTAATATATTGTGCATTGGAGACACCGGCATGGGGAAGTCAACATTAATGAATTCATTATTTAATACCAACTTTGATTCAACTCCTAGTCCTCATACATTGTCAAAGGTCAAGCTGAAGGCTCATACCTACGAAATGCAAGAAAGTAATGTACGATTGAAGTTGACAATTTGTGATACCATTGGATATGGCGATCAGGTCAATAAAAATGATTCTATCAATACTATTGTCGAGTACATAGATACACAGTTCGAGACTTACCTGCAGGAAGAACTCAAGATCAACCGGATTATGTCCAAGTGCCACGATAGCCGCATACATGCGTGTCTTTACTTTGTTTGTCCCACTGGTCATGGATTAAGATCGTTGGATATATTCTCTATGAAACAATTGGATAACAAAGTCAATATCATCCCAATTATTGCGAAAGCAGACACCATCACCGTACTGGAACTGCAAAGATTCAAGAAGCAAATTATGGATGAATTGTTTAAGAATGGTGTGAAGATCTATCAGTTTCCAGTAGATGATGAAACTGTTGCCAGCATAAACACTGAAATGAATAAAAAACTGCCCTTCGCCGTTGTTGCTAGCACTGATTTTGTTAAGATCGGTGGCAAATCTGTTCGCGCCCGCCAATATCCCTGGGGCACTGTACAAATCGAGAATGAAACCCACTGTGATTTCGTAAAACTAAGAGAAATGCTTATCCGCACAAATATGGAGGATCTTCGTGAAGTCACACACACGCTTCACTTTGAATTGTACCGGCAATCGCGAATGCTGCAAATGGGTTTTACTGATGTGGACAGTAATAACAAACCAGTATCATTTCAAGAGACATTCGAATCGAAACGTTGCCAGCATTTGGCTACTCTGCATGCTAATGAAGAGGAAGTACGTCAGATATTTGTTCAACGTGTCAAGAAAAAGGAAGCTGAACTTAAGGACAATGAAAAGGAATTATATGCAAAGTTTGAATTACTTAAACTGGAACTTCTTGCTGAGAGAGCCAAACTGGAGGAGAGTCAAAAGGCCTTAGAGGATGAATGTCTTGAATTACAAAAACGCAAGCAGCAATATACTTTTAGTAGTACTACAACTTTGGGTAGAGGAAAGAAGAAATAGAAACTATTTACTTATCTATATGTACATATGCATATGTATAAATATTATCGAATAAAGAGTTAAGATCACGATGTTGTTTTTTTTTTTTTTTTTGCTATAATGAATATCAAGCTTTTGAATTAAGGGCCTTAAGTATATACTCATAATCCCAAGAAACGGATATCGGGTGCAGCCACACGGACTAGGACTGTTAAAAAGGTGAACACAATTATGTGAAAAGCCACCACATTGTGACGAGGAAGCTTCATTTCTCTATAATGGACAGGGGAAAGACGTCCTTCCAATGCAACTCCTCATGTTCCGACTTATATTGACTATTATTGATAGTGTCGACTATTAAAAAGGCAATACTCTTCTCGCAATGTTTGATGTCTGAAGGGGAACATCGCCCATAAGTGCAACAGTTTTTGAATGCACTCACTTTATGTGAAATTCACAGATACTGCAAGCCATTCATTATGCCGAGAAACCGATAATACATTGGCATCCTGGTGGAGATGATCGATAATAGCCATTTGGAAATAAGTTATTTTGACTAGATTGATGGTGTCCAAATTAAGTGTCAAAACAGACACGGCATAATTCAATTGATTCTCAGGTGTTACATAATATCTCCTTCTTCTTTCCTGTTAAGACCTTGATCAGTGGATAAAGTGACTAAGTTGTCGAATTGCAAGAATTTTCGAATGGAGAGTCGTGGATACCTGCCTTCTTAGTCCAGCAGAAGATAGAAGTGGTGGAGACTTTCCTTGAGATAGTTAGTTATCAGGCCCCAAACATTTATACCAGAGGGAAAAAGGGATCAAACGTTTGCATATCGAAATGAATTTTCACATTTTGGTGGCACTGCTGCTTGTTAATCTTCTGGTCTGAAGCCCATGATTGAGTATTGATTCATCTCCCTTAACTCTGGTTGCCAACTAAATCAAATTTTCAAGGAGCTGCCTTTTGTGGCCAACTAAATCAACTTTTCGAGAATCAGCTGCCTTTTGTGATAAACAAAATAGAAAACAAATTCAATTTGATTAACTGTAGATTGTGCAATAAACAAAGACCATTAATTATATTCATAGTCTTAGAAACCTTATCCGTAATGCGTAAATATCAGCAATTGGCCCTGATGATAATATCGTGTTGTAGTGTTGGCTTCCTTTTGACTTATAAATCCGAAAACACACGACTTCGATATGTGCTACAGGTAATCAATTACTTTGGACGACAAGATGTTGTTGCCATGCATAAGCTAAACAATGGAACAAACGGGATGCTATCGGACTTGGCCAGTCCACTACCGGTTTGGCAGTCAATTGGTGTGGGATCTTTGTTTCATGCTTATGCCGCATTCTGGAGCCGCAATGAACTGGTCGCCGGTGGAGAGGCTCATGCCATAGTCGTCGGCAAACAAGGAGCAATTATTAACTTTCAATGCAATCTCATCTATGATCGTGGAAGGAAAAGTATACAGGGTAAATTTCGTTTTCAACGTGGCACCAATGAATCTGTCATTGATAACTTGAGCAGCACTTTTACCAGTTATAATTTCTTTTGCCGAATCACTCGAGACTTTGGTATGCCGGAAAGTGTTACTTTTGTCGATCGCACTACATCAAATGAGGCGATAGCCAACAAATTACGTCTAAGGCATCTAAAGCCAAAGGCATCGTTGAATATTACCAAGTCACTGCCTCTGACAGTCTGCATGGATTTTGTAAATTATAACAAGACTTCGCTTTTCTCGGAAAAGGAAGAATATTTGCAACAATTCTTTTTATTTCATCAAGCCCAAGGCATACAACACTTCATTATCTATGATTTTGATGAAGTTCCAAGTCTCACTGTACGTCTCCTACAAGGCACCAATTTGCAACTTTACCAACTGCCCTTCAACTTTCCATTCACATCGAAAAACACAAGTGCTTCAAGGTTACGTCAACTGATTGAAACCGATTGCTTGCTAAGGAATCTAAATCGGGCACATCATACTGTACTTCTTATGCCGAATGAATTTCTCTACTTGAATACGGAGGACTCCAGTGACATATCCTTACAGAATCTCCTACGTTCCTACAAAGAATCCCGTAACTTGCTCTCTAGTTATTCAGTTTGCCTGAATGATGCCCACAGACTACTCATGGATAAGAGTTTATATGATCCAGAACAAATTGCTGATCATAATGTATATCTCTTTGGCTTAGAAGGATCGGCGGGACAAATACTTGCGCCAAATAGAAGTGCAAACCCAGTGCCATTGACTGATGCATTCATACATCGATTTATTGACTGCAGGAAAGTGGGACCAGATGGTTTGCATGATTGGCGAAAATCTGTACGAGAGAACTTCATGAAACGTATTGTTGCCGCTCGTAATGAAGTTCATCTTTATGAATTGCCAAGTAGCATGTAATCATAAAATATATACAATTAATAAATATGTCTTAACATATCTTAGAGTAAACAAATTTTCATATGTCCAATGGATAATAATATAGATCTGATTTTATTAAACACTTTTATTTTCCATATAGTCGACAAACGTATCTACATCAGGTTATAGTGAATTTATGCATTTTGTATAAAATTAAATTAAAGAAAAATCTTTTCCGTTCATGGAATTGTCTTTGGAGCTAATTTTCCCCATTCAGTCGACTCAAAATTAAGCTTTAATGCTGTGAAACTTCACTAAACACTCGTTTGAAACATTCTCACGACGCTGCATATCTTTCTCGTGTTCAAATTTTTATTTAAAATGAAATTTTATGTTGAAATGCTCACTAACTTTTAGGTGACGATGATCTAATAACATTTTATGAACAACTTTTACCTCAAACCATGGAATAATATTGATCTGCTCCACTATATTATAAAGCGGTTTAATCAAATAACTCGGGATGCATCTGATTCGGAAGCTTACTAATGCAACTAAATATAAAATCTTGAAAAATACAGTGGCTTCTTGGGCCACAATCTTAACTTAGCGTAGGGCAGGTATGGCGAACATAATGTAATTCCCAATATATATTGAGATACTAAAAGGATCAGTTAGATTGTGACTCTACGTACTATAATAGCAAGTGATCCATGGTAAGAAAGCAATGAATTAAAATCAATGATAAATAAATTAATAGATTGCATAATCATAAGACAACCAGGTGCCTAAAATAGTTTCATGTCTCGGACTTTCCACATAGTTTTTAAGATTTAGATGTTATAGTAATGTTTGGTGTTAATGTTTGCAAGCAAATTTGATAGATGGCAATTAAGTAATTTAATAACCTCATTAAAAATTCTTCCTTATATCCAATGGATAATAGTAGATGTGATTTTATTAAAAAATTTTTTTCCGTATATAGACGTCATATGTAAGTCTGTATATTTATATAGTTTGTATATGTATACATTTAATTGTGTATGAAATTGTATTAGGCAAAAATCCTCTGCATCATCCATGGATGGCTTAGATGGCTAGAATCTTAAATTTATAGATGATAATCTTTGTGGAATCGTTTTTTCTTTGTATGTTGCTTTAAGTGGGAGACTGCATCTATTTAATACGCTGCATGAGAGCGGCATTCTTAAGTCCAGCCATTTCGATTGTGGAATTATCATCACTAAGTTCACGAGTAGGAAAAGATGACACCAAAGTAAAGTTGCTGTTTAGGTACTGTGGCCGAGCACTGTGAATAATATAAGATTGAAATTGAGAAATGCCTTCTACATAAGTATGCAGTAGATAAAAGTAGACTTAATTTACTTCTGTATGTAACGACGAATATCGGACACTGTATGTGACAAATTGAATTGTGCCGTCAAACGAGATCCATCGGCCAAGCGGATTTGTAATGTTGTAGTTGGTGCAGATGTATTTAAATTCAAGGTTTCACGTGCTGCTGCCTCATTTGTAGCATTAGCGTTAGTTGAGTCATTAGTGGCAGCAGTTGCTGCTGAAGTTGCTACAGTAACAGCATCTGTAGCTACATTTGGCACAGGACTAAACACAGAAATAAAGGAAAAATTTATAACTATGATACAAAAATATGAATAAAGAATCATCATACCTGCCAAGCGCTTGACCAGAGCCTCTAAATGTAGGCTGTGCTGGCTTATTCTTGTAATCCTCATGCCGGTGGTCTTCGACATCAACATTAACCATGCGTCCCATATCCAACAGTTCTTGTGGTATTTCACTAATAATTAAAAAAAAAAAAAAAAATTAGAAATTAACACTTTGCAACAGACTGATATTCATCCAAATCAGCTCACCCCCGCATAACAGTTGACAAAAACTCTTTGTTCTCCTTGTCATCATATTGACGTAATTCTCCATCATCAATGGAGAATCCTTGGCTCCATAGCTTAAGTACGACAGCTGGCTTCTTGTTGTCTTGGTTTGCTGATTGACGTGGAGCACCAACTACTGTGTGATCAGTATCCGTCATGCCCAGGCGGACACCTTGACCCCAAACTTCACCACTGCCACCACCACCACGACTTGTGCTTGGTCCTGGTTCGGCAATATTGGATTCTTGTGCCATACGGAACATGTCAGTTAATTGCTCTTTGAAGTTCTTACGTTTAGGTGGGCCCAATACTTGTTGTCCAGAACGGTCCGAGCCACCAGCATAGAATGCTTCCTGATCTTCATCATCTGTTGATGATTGCTTTGACATATCGCCAAGTGTTGCAAACCTTGGTTTGGCCTTCGATGAAAAAGTAGCATCATCAGAACGTTGATTAGATCCACTAGAAGTACTTGCAGTACCAGTACTGGAAGTTGGTACCTGTCCATCGGTACCACTGGCACGAGAATCATCAGTGGGATACATCAAAAACTGGTTTAGCGCATCCTTTCAAAGAAAAAAAAAATAGAAAAACAAGACATATCAAGAAAAAGTTAGTAATGATGATAAAAGACGAAGAAAATCATTTTAATTACCTCCAAACTCCAGTTGCTGCTACTCAAATAAAATCGGGCAACATCTTCATCGGTTCCGCTAACTTGTACAAATTGTGCAATTAGCTCGTTTTGGTCTGACATTTTTTATATTTTTCACTTCTTTCTTTTCTTTCAAAATTTTAAATAGTCTTCACCAAACGCCACCGATAACGAAGATGAGTTTACAAAATGAACATCTGTTCTTGCTACAAAGTGACCATGGTTTTTAAAAAAAAAATATGTATTCACAAATACTCATTATTAAAAATGTACTAATTTTGCCACCTGTGAATTTGAGGGACAATTACTTGTTGATTCATTTGAAAAAAGTATCGAATGTTGAAAAATCAATTAATCCAAATTAAATACACGGTGGAGCAGCAGCCGCAGCAGTTTGGTTGAATAAACATGTTTGGTGACACTGACAATGCTGCATGGCTTGCTGACGAAAATCAAAATGGTTTGATATTTGGCGTGGAGTAGAAGTCAGTTATCGGTTATCGAAACAAAATTAAATGAGTGAACATGTGCGGGGGCAAAAGCAAATTTTTCGAAGAAAAGTAATTCATAGAGTTCATCGAAAAAGCAACTAAACAAATGAATGCTGCTTTGATGTACGGGCTGCTGCTGCTGCATTCGTGTGTGGCGGGTTTTAACGATTCATTCTAGATGGCTTCAGCAGGTGGACAGACCGTTGGTTCATCATGATTAACAGCTCAGAATCTCAGCACTGTAATTCTCTGACCAAAAAATGACGACCATGCGGTGCATACAATATATGTATGTATAGTACAGTAGAAGCTCACAGTATTTGATTTTTCCAGTCATTTAAACCAAGAGTTGTGAAGCTCTAAAGGCTCTGGAATTACAAATTCATGTTCTCTAGCACCAGCACCAACTATTTCCCACTCATCACAGTTTTATTTTCCTTTTTTGCTGGTCACTCTGCATCGCTGCTAGCGATTTTTAGTTGATTTTCAATTGCTTCCCCTTTTTTGCTGCGCGCCAACATTAAACAGCTGATGATGGCGGTAAGCGATTGTAAGTAAACTTGGTTTTATTTTCATAAAAAAAAAAAAAAACTAGGAAAGACCTTACAAATTTTCATAAAACTCGTAGTAGAGCACAAAAAAGGAGCTGAAAAAACTGCATGGAGCGATAGAAATACCATAGTGTTCATGGACTTATGGGAAAGCAACGTGGAAGATCTGAGGAGCACAAGAAAAAAATCATATACATATGAAAGAATGGTTGAAGAATTAAAAAACAATGGGATAACAGTCACTGTCAAAGAAGTGACAACCAAGCTACATAATATGATTCGGAAATATCGGTAAGTTTCAGTTAACCATAAAATTAGCCAATAATGAATGAATCAAACATGCACATAACATATTTTAGAATTGAGAAGCGAAAGGTTGGCTCATCCGGCATAGCACCGTCAACGTGGGAATATTACACTCAAGTCCGCAACATTATAGTTGGGTACAAGCCATATAATTTGGGCGAGACGATGGTGGAAAGCACAGGTAAATATTGATATACTCATGGTGGCTGCAAATTTACCAAGTTTCATTTCTAGATTTTAAGCAGTTTCCTTCCACTACTTTAGCTTCGCCGGTGAAGAGTGATAGTGAGTCAACAACGGAGCTTCCTTTAAGGAAAAGGAAGCATAAGAATGAAGATAAGGAAAGCTACACACAACAAATAGTGCAATTGGCAGAAAAGCGGAATGCTGTTATGCAACAATTGGTAATATCGATTGTGAGAATGGAGGAAAGGATATGCAGGCTCCTAACAAAACTCGAGGAAGCTGAAACAGCTAGGTGCAAATGCTCCAAATCGAAATAATCTATTTTCATAAATTTTGCATTTTAGTTTGTTACGATAACCAATACAAAAACAGCAGTTCAAAACGGAGAATTGGCACCACTATATAAATCGTAAAAAAGCCATCATGCAGCTGTACCGTGAGAAGGCTTTAAGGAAAGATTTATTGTAACATAGGTAAATCAGTTCAGTGCACAGAACATCAAGAGACATCATAACAAGCTAGACTTAAATTCACTAATACAATCAAACCGATGCAAATGCAACGAGTATGGGGCTTAATACTGTCTACTGGGTTCCACTCAAAATCTACGGCTTCAATTAGATCTTTGGATCTTCAATTAAAAAAGATAACAAAACAAGTAAAAATACTTTTCACGCACCCCTACAAAATGTTTTTGCTTACGCTTTGTGATTGGAGTCTTAGTAGTCCCGTTGATTGTGACAAATGTACAGCGTCTGGTAAAAAGAAATATTTGTGCGAAATTTCAACCCTTTAGGTCTGATTGATTAAATTACTTATATACAGACGGACATGGCTTAAACTGCTATATACACTATGGGGTCTCCGATGTCTCCTTCTGTCTGTTAAAAACTTCACGACAAACTTATAATACATAAATACTGTTCACTGTGTGATTCCCCCTATGGGAAATTTTTGGGATTCTATAAGTCTTGATGTCTAGAACTCATATTCCTGGAGGGAACATTATTTTCATTTATAAATTGTGATCCAGGTTATCCTCTACAAATGGGATTTCTTGGCTACTACATGAATGATAACAATATGGGCCACCAACCCATGAACGTTTTAGAGTTTGAATTGATAGTACCTCGGGTACGAAGTCTGACCAGAGGTTTTTCCTGTACCACGGGTAGTCAGAAGCCCACGGAACTTGTTTCCGTCCTGGCTAGCGGGTACGGCCCCTTTGCATTAGGCATGTAGCTCGATAGAAAGCTGACTTGCTTGGCACACACTAAGAAAATGCGTGGCACAAATTGTGGCTAATGTTCAATAGAAGCAAACTCAGTTTAAGAAATAAGGTGCTAATTCACACATCAACTGTGCGTATCCTGGTATATCTGCAACTCAACTTTATACCGGGATTTAAAACTTCCTTTGTCACAGATACAATGCGCCTAGGGAAACACTGAAGAGGATCCATCCAAATGAGCTAAGCAAACTTAGAATTTAAAGAATAATTTATAAATCATTTATTAAAAATTGGTTTCATGAATATTTTACATGATTTTGTATTTGTTTTTATGTTTTTAATTACAATTTTGCACAATTTTTTTTTAAATTATTTATTATTACTAAATAACAACAATCGATATCGAACTCATATAACAGAACAGAGCATTTTAAAAATATATTTCATTTGCACATTTCACCGATAAATAAGTATATTTAGCATATTGAATTTTAGCTTCTAAATCAGTTATTATCACTCTGAAAGAACAAAAATATATTTATTTTGTATTTGTATATAATAAAATTTAGTTGAAATTAAGTGTGAAAATAAAAAGAAAGGTATGTGTTGCATATTAAAAAAAAAAAAAAAAGGAAAAATAACCCAATGGTTCAAGCAGATCGATTGTTCATTTAAATATTGGGAATATTGGGAATATTATTATAAAATGTTTTTTTTTTGTTAGTATCATATCATAGTACAGAGCCAAAATTTATGATTCAAAAGTAATACTAAAACATAGTATAACAATACATTGAATTGTGTTTGGTGTGAAATCCTATCTTCCTCAGGCGATAATGTCTCGATGACTCCTATGAGGAAAGTCAGCACATATTTAGCGCGACAACAGTTTACCCTTTAAATACATAAATATATATGCATTGTATATATGTATATTGAATATGTATTGTGGTATGTGTATGCATAAGCAAGTCGATGTATATCATATACCAGAAGAAGAGATGAGGAGAAGTACATAATAATGTAGTGTGTAGTGCATGTAAGAAACCCAAAGACATTATTCATTATTCAATACAAGTGCCCATAGCTTATGGTAAAACAGTAGTATAAAGTACCTTTCTTACCTGCATGTAGTAATTGACCAAGAAAGTCAGACCCACACCCAAGCCCACAGCCAATAAATGCGAAATGTGTAAATTTGGCAATGGGCGACGTTTACGCAACAGGAACGACAACAAGGAGGCCTTACACTCTGAATAGGGTGGATAGCGGGCTCTGAAACAATGAGTAGTATAGTATAATTATATAGATCATTTAAAGTACTTATAACTGATTGTTATGTTATACTTACGATGCCAATTTCTCACCAAATGCTGACAAATCCTTGCCAAGACACGACTTTTTATGTGTAAACGTTTCAAATCCATATTTACCATGATATTTACCCATGCCACTGGACCCGACGCCACCAAAAGGTAATGTGTCGACTATAGAATTATTATTTATAATTATTAATTCAAAATATAAGTAATTAAATAACTTAATTGGGGGTGGGGGCAAGCAGCACTACAAAATGGTAGTAATACTTATGGTTAGCATACAGGTAGAGGGGCCTTTTAATTACTTGAGGTTTTTATTTAAAATTTTTACTAAACATACCAAAACCAATCAATAGCTTTTTTTATATTACCTAATTATATTAAATTTTAAAATTTGATCTAATTAGCTTTTACATATCTTCAATAATAAAAAAAAAAATGTACCAAAAATTGTTAGTTGTTAAACTATACAAATAAGTACATAAATATGTACCTTCTTAGTATTGGCATAGGAGATTATATATATTATACAAAAAGCCATTACTGCTAGTTTCCTTCATCATTAAAAAGAAGCTCAATAAATTTCTTGACATTATTCTTAAAGTACACGAGGGTCGATCAACAATTTGCCCCAACTCTTATGGTATTTTGGACAGTAGCAGTACATGACAGTTATGTCAATTTTTATCAGTAATAATGCTACCTGTTTGGTTAATCGACTCTCGTGGAATTAATGTGTTCATGTAGTGTACGAGTATATGAGTATTTATTGGGAGTGCAAATAACTTTTTCACTGTTTTTAAGCAAAACTTGGGCATTTATTGTGAAATAATGACATGTTTTATAGAAAAGTATTTTCCTTGCTTAAGGTAGGAATCCACTATACAAATATTTGTGCAAATAGTTGTTGTTGTAATTTTTATCTTTGCCCATAAACAATACAAACATTTGCATAAATTGTTGTTGTTCTAATCATAATTCGCTCATAGTTTCGAATTTCTTTATTTTTTTTTAAACCAATTACCGTTTTTTTTTTTCTCTGTTGAACACCGACGTCTACTCATATCAAAATATTCACAAGAATGAGGGAATGAGAGAATTTCATCATCCACAAAAAAAAAAAATTAGAGTAAAGATTTGAAGAAAACTCAAAACGTTTCGATTTTCGCCAAACAGTGGCACAAGCTCTGAAACATGGCCATCGACGACACAAATGGCTTGCGCTCTCTCCCTCTCTTTTCATAACATTTGCGCAGATATTTGTAGAGTGGATTCCTACCTTTAGCTACGACTATTCCCTAACATTTAGGCAGCATATGGATTCCAATGTTTGGCTTCATCGTAAGAAGAGAAGTGCTGCTCGGCCAAGCCATGACCGGAACAAGTGGTAGTCGGAAGGAGCAATGTCTGGTGAATACGGCGGGTCGAGTAGGACATCCTATTGAAGCGCTTCCAAAGTACCTTTCACAAATTTTGTAACACGTGGGAATGCTTTGTCGTACTGCAAGATCAATTTGTCATGTCTTTTGGCATATTGGGGACGTTTGAGCTTCAGAGCTCGTCTCAATCGCATCAATTGTTGTTGGTAACGTACCTCACTGATGATTTCGTTAGGCTGGATTAGCTCATAGTAGATCACTCCCAGCTGATGCTACCAGGTGCACAGCATTAGCTTATTACCATGAATATTCGGTGTGGCCGCTTAAGTTTATGGATGGCCGGGCTTACCCAACGATTTTCTATGCCCGTTGCGATTCGATGCAAATAACCATTCCGATTTTGAGTTTATACGGCAAACTTTACGATACGGTTATGGTATTACCAAATGTCTAAAGTTACGATATAAAGTATTATATCTGAATATTTCAACCATAACTTACTGGTGGGGTCATAATTTGTCTACCGCGGAAACTTATTTGCACCCCCAATACAATTTAGTAGTGTATATGTTGTGTATTTTAAGTTAGTTTCTTGTTAAAATTCGTCCTAAATCTGATAAAATCATCTAAACATTTCAAAAGCGATGAAGAACCTAACATATCCTAAAGTCATGTTAATTAAAGTTGATTGCTTTACACCCTGTAATCATAATTAGCAGTTGAATTTTGGGAGCAGAAGAATTAATTACTGGTTCAATTTTGTATTTATTTTGAGTAGAATATGACTTGAAAAACATCTCGATTTGCCCGCATTTTACTTATAAATTTCAATATCTAAGAAACAGGGTATATAATAGTCGCACAAACCTGACAATGGTGCTATTGCTTGCTAGATCTTTATTATTGCCTTATATTTTATAATTTTCACACATTTAAATAAAGACGAATTTGTATGGTAAGTTTATTTTTATGGCGTTCTTTTTTGTGATTAATCAATCGAGCTTGGCCCCGAAATTTAATAAAATAAATTGGCAAGCAAAGACATTTGATGTAAATGCTATACGACGAGAGTTCACTTTCTATCGATAACAAAAATTGTAATACGGGCTACCAATATTATTGAGTTATTGTGAAGAATTCTCAGTCGCATATAATATTCTTAAGACTGATCGAGTTCCCAGATCACTGACATACTAAATGAAAACCTTTCTTCATAAATGGGCATCAGATCATTCTTAGTATACAAATTGAAACATTAAAGCACTGGGCTACCGTCGACCATTTGTATAGACTGAATTACTTACTTATTGTAGAGATACAGTTATCTATATGTAACTTCTTTTGATTCATATAAATTTTAGTTCCTACAGTGCCTTCCATTCACTCTAAGTGAATGTTGTTTAATGTGCATTTCAACACTGACATAATTCTTGTGACGAACTGCATCCGGCATATGTGTGAATCGCAGCTGAATTAGAACGTGGTAAGTCAGGCCGCAGCTCAAATCATGACAGAGCTGCGGCGTATTGAACAATTACGACGAGTTCAGACAAACGAAGACGTGATAGGTCATTAGTTTGATATTGACAAGAAGTTTTAACGTAAATTTGTTTTGATTTACATGGGGTAGAACAGACCTTAAAATTGGTAATATTGTTTTCCAAAATATTCTAATTGAAGTTCAATACACTTTTTGCACTCCGATTGAGGTAAATCCAAACTACGCGTTTGACTTGTCTTCGAAGACAAGATATATGTAGTCGATTACTGTACTGCTTATCATACTAATGCCCAAAAATGCCTCAATCTCAGGATATGTCACAAGACTATCTTGCATTATCAGTTCATGCGATGTTTTCTGGCAAAACAATTGATTTTGGTCGAGTTTCACAGAATTCGTCCTGGAGTTAACATAGACCACGATTAAATTCGGTATATCAGTTTTTACAGTACAGCAGGATGGTGCGAGTCAATTCCGTTTTAAAATGAAGTTTTCAATTTACTGTAAACAACACAAATCACGCTCAAATGGGAAAAATTTCTAAAGAAGTTATGATTAAAAATAACAAATTATCGTCGTCGGTTGCCTAACAACACTTACTTTTGCCAAGGCCAGTAATATAAATAGCAACCCTCGTATAAGAAACTTGTTTATTAATCGAGTGTGAAAAGATCGGACCCAGAACATAACTCTTTATAAATGAAATTACAATTTCTGTGTGCAAAGTAATCAACTTCGATGTAGTTCCGAAGTAAGAAATTATAATTTCTAATTTAAAGAAAGAAAAAAGTACCTGCACAATGCATTATAGTTTCGTTACTGGCAAATCCGCCACTTGTGGTATTGTTCTTGAATTCTTTGACTACTTTCTTTGAGTTCGAAAATACATAGACCACCAAGGGCTTCTCTCTAGATACAAAAAATAATTAAAATGATTTTTATGGATCAAAGAATGATGATAAAAATACACGGAAATGTATTTTCTATCAATTCACAAATAAATAAATGAATAACAATGTGGACAAAAATGGAATGAAATGTTAATGAAAATAAATGTATTAATGAAGTTCTATGAGCACAAAAACTGCAAGTGATCAAATTGTCGTCAAACAAACTTGAAAACTTGTCAAACTTGCTAAATTAAATATCGAAATAAATGTCATACATAAATACATCATCATCATCATACAAAAAGCAAATGTGTATCTGCTGCATATAAAGCAAATTTGTATCTAGAAGCGCAAATTCTGCTTATTTGCATACATACAAAACAGAAAAAATAAATGCATATTTTTCTTTTTTAAATAAACAATGGAAAAAAACCATCACCAAACTTAAATATTTTTTTACAAATATAAATTAACAATAACAAAAGAAAGAAAAAAAAAAATATTAAAAATTATATTAAAATAAACATATTTACAAAAGAAAACAACACATCCATCAGTTGTAGATGTCTGTTGTAGAACGAAGATTGAGATCAAAGTTCGGGTTCGGATCACCATACACCACAGAGAGATTATAAGATTAGCAGGCGCTAGGTATATCATATTTTTAGAAGGTAGGAGAGATTAACAAGTCAAAAGATCGATTGCCTTCAACTTGGCATAGCATACGATTGAGTTTACTTAGAAAACGAAAGGACCACAATTCTTACCAGCATAATGCATTATTGTATCATTGAGGCACAAGCCCCCCGACTGTGTGCCATTTATGAACAGATTTTGGACTTCTGTTTCCGATGTGAATATATACGAGACAAGTGGAGTTTCTCTGTATATTTTGGATGAATATTTGATTGTTTTGTTTCATATGCGTTTGTTGAGTTGTGTGCATGTGTGTTTTTTTTTATATGCGAGATTTTGGACGGACAAATGCGGATATGCGAAAAGAGAAAATGATAAAAACGAAAATATTTAAAAAAAATAAATAAAAATCCAAACAATTTTGTGTTTAACTAAAAATTCAAGAAATAATCAAATCCAATTAAATAAATTAATTCTTCAACAATCAAAGCAAACATTAAATCACTGAAAAATGAAAATCAAAAACTGGTCGCTCAGCAACCAACGAGATGAGTCACAGAATTGCATGGGTGTGAGGCATCTAATGATGGCCGATTACATTTGGCACACTGAAATCATACCTGGCATTGATAAACTTAATCGCATCGTAGGCATTTTCTACCGTGTAAATTGGTAAGATGGGACCGAAGATTTCCTCTTCCATAATGGAATCATCATGTTTGACATCGACAATAATTGTGGGTTCAATAAAGCGTTCGGTAGCATCATATTTTCCACCCAAAGCAACACGTCCACATTTCATGAGACCAAACAAGACGCCTATTATTTTTAGTATCAAATAAGAGTTTCAAAATAATTTTCTAATAAAAATTTCAATAAAATGCGTCGTAATTACTGGAAATTGTTTTGATTGATGATGCGACTAAGATCGGGACTGTTTTGTATATTGTCGCCATACCATTCCTTGAGAACATCTTTTGCTTCTGCTACAAACTTATCTTGAATCTCTTTTGAGCACAAAATATAATCGGGAGCAATGCATGTTTGACCACAATTGATGAGTTTACCCCAAAGTATGCGTTTCACAGCTGTACGTAATTCAACAGATTTGTCAATATAACAGGGACTAAGGAATATACATAGAAAATGAAGATAAATGGTATGATTAGTGAAATGGTGAACTAAAATTTATTGACTATACCTTTTGCCTCCCAATTCCAAAGTAACCGGCGTCAGATGTTTGTTAGCGGCAGCATGTATAATTTTACCAACACGTGTTGAACCAGTATAGAAAATATAGTCGAAACGTTGATTCAATAGTTCAGCAGTTTCCGTGGGTCCTCCACAAACAACAGGATAACATTCCTAAACGATATGAAGTCGCATGTTTATGAAAATCTTAGTTTATACGAGTATACTATTAACTTACATTATCCAAATATTTGGGTATTTTGTCAGCAATAAATTTTGCACAATTTGCAGCAATTTCACTTGGTTTGATGACTACACAATTTCCAGCTGCTATGGCAGCTGCCACAGGCACTAATAGTAATTGCAAAGGATAATTCCAAGCTCCAATCACCAAGACAACACCATAGGGATCATTAAATATCTGAACGTCATCCATTAAATTTACAATTGACTTTTCCGGCTAAAAACAACAAATTCCATTCAAAAATTAATACCATTTCTTAATCCACATAAGTGTATATAAATATAGTTCAACCTTTTCGGGCTTAACCCAATCATCCAATTGATATAAAATGTGCTTAATATCATTTTTCATGAATTCAGTTTCGACAATTAAACTTTCTTGCTTCGGCCGACGTAAATCGGCATCCAATGCACTTATGATTTCATTTTCATGGTCCTCATATAAACGTAAAAGATTTTCCAATTGTTTGCGTCTGGAATATAAAAAAGAAATACAAAACATTAATTTAGTTTTATTATAATTTTGTTTGTTAATTATAATGATTTATAAAAACCAAACCAATTGTTTTCAGAATGCAAAAAGTTACAAATGCATTAAAATATGAAAGAATAATAAAATCAAATACGAGGATCGTTCAAGAGTTTTTTGTATATTGTATTTTGTTGTTTAGATCGATACACTTAGAGTTATGTTTTCCTAATGCTTTGATCACTTTCAAATAAAAAGAATAGTCAGGGTCCTTTCTAGTTGTAAATCTCATCCCACCGTATTTCTATTTCCTATACCTATTTGTTGTGGTTTGGAATTAGGAAATAGTCGCAAGGGTCAAATATGACGACAAGATGTTTCTTCTTCATTTTCCTTTAATACAGTTTTATTTTTCCAAGTTTATCGCAATAGACTGCATAACATATTTTTATGGTTATAAAGATAATTAGGTGTGTACAGTGCTAGACTTTGGAATCGTTGTTCTGGCACAGCTGTAGTTTGGTAATGTTGTAGGTGGCAGCAGTTCCCCATATTTGGATGGCGTAACGCTAAGCTGGTATAATAACCTTTTACTGGTTAATGATAATTTATTTGAAGGTTGGATTCCCAGTTTGGCTTATCCAGGACTAGACCGAGATATCGGATTTGATCCATTTGCGGAATGATACTTGAATTGAAAGTTAAAACTGGAGAGTGAGCGTAGTTGATTTGGTGGCGTTGATGGCTATATTCCTATGAGATTATTATGATGTCGTTTTACAGATATCATTAACAAAGGTAGTAACACTTTTCTTCAGTTACGCCCATTTGTCTCAAGCACAAGTATTTTAGATCGACCCTCGTAAAAATAATTTATTTCACTTACGCCAAAATAATTTATGAAATGTTTCTAACTAACGGTTCATAAATGACAATAAATTTAACGCAAAACGATATAACTAATAATAACAACAAACAACATTGGACACCACGGTGACTACGCAAAACACTAAACGTTGAGCGAAATACAAATCGAAAACAAAATACAAAATCGAATTTGATTTGCTTTGATTAATAAGCAAAAAACGACGATTATCATCATCGGCGATGAATTAAATGAAAAAGTAAAAATAAAACAAAAAAAAAAAAAACTATAGGTTACGAAGACACGACAAGGTCAATGTTAATGTTGTATATATTATGTGCGGTTTTCGAATAACACATTCTTCAGCAATAGCCAGTAGTGGTGGGTCTGAATAAAAAACAATAAAAACAAAGCCTAGAATTGATCGAGAAAGCTTTAATTAAAGCACAACAACAAAGAAAATAGACATGATTAAAAAAAAAAAAAAAATAGTAAAATAAATTGAAGAATATGGAATTTTTTGTCAATCTAAAGAAAAGAAAGTAAAGGCCCAAAAAAAAAAAAATAAATAAATCTTATTGGACCTAATTTAGAATTGGGACAATCTATTGCATATTTCCAGGTATTTTTTTTTTTTTTTTACTATTAAGGAGAGGAAAGAAAGTTATTCAGCCTCAAAAAAGTAAATCTTGAAAGCATATTCCAGGATTGAGACAATCTAAAACTCTTTTCTGGAAAATTTCAATCCCAAAAGATCTAAGCAGTTGGTAAACATATCAAGAAAACTGAGTATTTGAAGAATCGTCGGCATAGCCATGAAAGTTATCTCATGAAAAACTAAATTATTGCATCTGGACTTTAGTTGCAGGAAAGTATATGAACTTCTTTAGGGAACCTTCAATTTAAGAAGAAAATAGGGTTATGACAATTGGCCTTATACACGTGTAGATCGCACTCTTCTTTAAATAATCTAAAGTTTTTAATCCATATACTTGTATATATACAATTATCACTTAAAGCTTACAATTTATACAGAGAAATAGATATTATTGACTATCTTTACAACTGAAAAATTTACATTAGAATTTTAACAAACTCGTAGTACCTATAAGGCTACCAATAAATAATAGGATTCAACTGAGTGCTACCATATAAATAAAATCAGCTCATAATAAGTGGAATATACGATTTCTTAAGCATAAAGTTATTTGTTGACCATAAGATTTGGCTAGTGGATTTGTTATTTTTTAAGAACTTATTGATATCTGGACCTTCACTTGCTGTTGCAGAGGAATAAAGTTTACTCAGAGAATTTTGTACAACTTTTGAGGTTTCAGAATCATCAGTTAAGTGGTGTTTCATTTCAAAACGTCTGCTATATATTGTGTTGTATGAAAATCTAATGAGAATCTAATCTTATTTGATCAAAGCAGACAAATAACTAGAAATTTGTGCACACAATTTCCTCAAACTTGCAACTGGTTTTCAATGTTGCCCAGATCAGGCCAAATTTAATTTGGAATTTAATGTTTAAAGACTTCCTGCACTTTTATAGATATATAAAATGAAAGAATAAAATGAATTTTTAATATACAATACATACATCATTTAATGACAATTAAGAATATCTTTTTTTTAAGTTTATTTTTTGTTTACACTTTTATTTTATCATTTGTTAAATTTATTGATATGACGTCGCAAAATGAAAACAAGAAAACAATAAAAATAGAAATATGTATATTATAGATTTTATTATGCAAAATTTTAATACAAATAAAATACAAACAAAGAAGCAAGCGAAAATCACACAAAGTTACACATACATACACACAAGACTTGTCCGTGAATGCGTTCAAAACGCCTTTTTGAATCATTCATTCACTTCAAAATTCGTACATCTTTTATCCGAACCCATTTAAAGTGAATGTAGTAGGTATGTTGAATTTCGTTTCTGTAAATGTGAATGTTGTTCCGATTTACATGTTCTTTTGTACATGTATGTTTGTGTTGTGAATGAAACTGAATGTCGGTCTGGTGAATTATGACGAACTCATTTTATATTTTGTATTGTTATGTTTTATGAGTTTGTCATGAAGTTTGTAACAGGCAGAATGGGACACCAGAGGCACCACAAACTATATTGAACTAAAATTTAGATACTTAAAGTTACTTATTAATGTCCATAATGCGTAAATTTCAAGACCTAGAATTACTGGATCGTAAAGCTCCCATGCAAATATTTCGGTGTCAGTGCTGAAATGCTCTATGTGTACTGACTATATCCTAAGCATAAGTCAAATCAAGAATTAAATATTTCTGAATGCTCTATCACAGAGCGGAGGCAAAAACTTTTTCTAGGAAAAGTATATCAACTTCGGCATAGGCGAAGTTAAACTTCTTATTACTTGTTTTACGTTATGTACATTTTACGCCTGTACAAGATCACGTCGCTTAGTACCGTTTTGCACTTACGATTCTTGAGAATCATCTCTCGCATCTTTGTTTTTTAGACGAAGGATGCGTGATGAGCGACGGGTAGTCGAGTTGCTTGTACCAGCAACAGTTTGCAATTCTGTCGACGTTTTTAGTGTTTTCTTTCGCCTTTTTCATTGTTTGTTATTTTGGTGGATGAAACTGCATTGTAGAAGCAATGGATTTCAATTGAAAGTGGAAATATTGCTTTGCGAGTCGCAATCAATTGTGAAAGCAAGCCCGCAACATCAAAGAAGAATGAACGATTGCTTAGCGACTCGCAATCGCAAATGTAAAACCGGTCTTAACGAAGTGAAATAACAGAGAAAACCACGAAAGAAGAAGATATTCGCCTCGCGTCCCTTACAAACAAGGAAAAATGCGTATAGGCCACGTTATTGTTTTTGTGTATCCTATTTTTAAGGTTCCGTACCCAAAGGATACCAAACAGAACAGTATTGCAGAGACTTCGTTGTCCGTCCGCCAGTCCTCGGGTCATATCTCATGAACCGTAATAACTAGAGAGTTGAAATTTTCACTGAATGTGTAGATCTATCCGGTCAGCAGCAACAAATACTAAAACTAAGATATTCTCAAAAACTTAAAGGGGTCCCCATACAAGAAACATTTTGGTTTGTATGGCAGTTAAACGATCCAGTAATCCCATGATCTTGGGTGGTTGATGGCTATACATCAGAAACTTATATTGTTGAAATTTCAGTTTGTGCGGACCGCTAGGGAGGGTACCTTCCACACAACCCCCCATTAAGATTCAGGTTCTTATTAGAAAAACTTTTTAGTTTTTTGTCCTATCGAACTGAAATTTAGACACTATAAGTTTTTGATATAGGCGCTGTACATCTGTACAATTCTCAGAATATAGGTAGGTAAAGCTTTAGAAGAAGTCAGTTAAAGGTCTTAGAAGCTTCGTTTGGTGTTGCTTCTTTGTATTTGATTATCAATAAAAAAAAAAATAAAAATAAATACATAAATAAGAGACAAAACAGAAAAAATGCCATGAAATTTAAATGATCATAAACCTTGAATTCAAGTTGCTGCTGCTACTTCCGTACTTCCGTTTCTCATTCTATGCTATTTTCATTTTATATATTGGTAAGATATTTTTAAATATACTCGTATAAACTTGGGTTAAATTCTTCAAATGACTTGAATGACAAAATTAAAATGCGCTTACATTTACATAGAAGAGGAAAGGAAAAAAATTCATCCCAATCCTATGTGTCTGCCAGATGGATATTGTATTTAGTAAGGATTTATTCTATTATTATGAAACATTAGGTTAAATATACATAGATACATATGTATACATATTTGTATCCAAATCTGATAGACCACAATCTTCCATGGATGGATCTGTCAGAACAGAAAGTATATGTTCTCAGTAAGATTTTATTCCGTAAATGTTATTGTTACTAAATCTTGGGATCACAGTTCGTATAATAAACTGTAAGATTTACATTGAGAGACAGAAAATGCAATTATTGCCTTTGTTGGGTGCCTCTGCTTTGTTCGCCTGATTGCCCGACTACCTGGCATACATTAACATCATCTACTGGAGAAAATATAAAAACTTGTTTGACTTGTGCGTTGAACTTTTATAATTGCTTTTGATTTGTATCTGTACATATGTACATTTGTATCTATACGAATGGTAACAACAACAAAAAATACTAAATGTGTATCATTTGAAGTGGCATTTTAATGACCTATAATTGCATGCAAAGTACAAAGTTTTGAACACTCTACGAATAATAAAATTCAACACATACAAGTTCATAGATTAAGTTCAAAATAATGAGACCATGGACTTTCATGTTGGGCGAGTCTAAATCGGTTGCCTATGTACTATATATATATTATATTGTATATACACACTAAGTAAGTAAATACCATAAAACAAGTGTATCAGTATCAGTCACAAAATATTTCACAAGTGTTTAGCTTATCAGTTTATATACTAGTCACTGTCTTTGTTCCCGACTTTGCTTGTTTTCTTATATGTACTTGTCTCTATCTACTCGTATGATTGTGTATAAATAACAAGTACCAAGCGATCGAGCTTTGCTCTTATAACATGGGGTCAGACAATTAAACTGTCAAAATTTCTACTAGATAATACAAAAAAACAAGAAGTTTTTTCTAATAAGAATATGAATTTGATTATCGGTTTGTGTGTTACGGGTACCTCACATAGTTATGTATATCAGGATCTTGAAATTTACATGGTTGTTGAATATGATCCAGGCATTTATACTTCCAAATTTCAGTTTGATAATACAAAAAACATAAAAAATTGTAATAAGAACATGAATGTGAGGTTGGGTTTGTATGGGAGGCACCCCTAGTAATCCTATGCACCACCCAGACCAAACCATTGGATTTAAGAAGCTAAAATTTCACAGCTTGTTCTTATTATGGAGATAAATGATCACCAAGGAAACCTTTTGAAACCCCGCCTCTAAAGGGTAAAATGATGGAGTGATCCATCTTTCTATGTTCCACTTAATGTTTGTAACTTACAGGGCTAAGAAAAAAAAAAAAAAAAAAAAAAAACAAGTAAGAAGTTTAACTTCGACTGTGACGAAGTTAATATACTTTTCACGCACCCCCTAGAAAACGCTTTTGACTGTGCTCTGTGATAGAGCATTCAGAAATTATTGATTTGACTTATGTTTAGGGTATAGTCATTAATATTTGTATGGGAGCTTTACGATCCAGTAATCCTAGTGTGTTGAAATCTACACAGTTGTTAAATATGGATCAGACACTTGTACAGTTCAAATTTCAGTTCGATAACACAAAAAACAAGAAAGTTTTCTAATAAAAACTTAAATTTGGGTTTAGGTATGGGAGCTATACGATCCAGTAACTCTAGATCTGTCGAGATCACTATAATTTCAAGTACTTAGTTTATTGGCAGAGAAAGAAAAGAAAGATTTTTATTATTACAAATGAAGAGATTCACTTTCAATGGAAGATTTTATAAAGTATTCTTTGAATAATGTTAATGTTATCGCAATTATAAATTGCATGAAATGGATTTACCTATATGATTGATTATACAGAATAATGACTTGGAAATTTTATAAAGTGAAAAGTATAAAAATAAAAGAAAAATACGAAGCCTACATAGGGACACAGTGAAGAAACCAAAATATTGAATTGGTGTTGTATGAGGCAGATAACCAAACCACTTTGTGTTATGTCACTAGTTAGTTAGTTATTTATTTCACTTTAAATTGATAATTATTTATGTATATATTTGTGATAATAAAGAATAATTAAGAGATCAGGCTACATATTTCCTATTTCAAAAACCCATGAAAATATTATTCATTAAAACTTACATATATCTAAAACTTAATATTAAAAGTAAGTTATTGTACTTGCTATATTATTAATATGCGGAAATTTGGATTGAGTACACTTATTATTAAAATATACATTTGTATGGTCGAGCACTTTTGCCTGTTACTAATTCGACCTTTGATTTGTGATGCAAGTCAATAGTGGAGTGGAGTAGTGCTAGGGTAGATTAAACACCATTTTCAATATTACATTGTATTTTAAGCGACTTGAAGTTTGTTGAGGTGGCATTTAGCCACATCTGCCCAAACGGGAGCCCCGTAAAAAATAAAGGAATAATTGGAAAATGGATCTAAATAGGAACAATTTATTTTCTATGTTAAGGCGTTAATTTCTATTAATTAAAGAGTAAAAAACAAAATTAAAAATCTAAATCAAAGAGAAACTGATATTTTGACATCGTGCTCCTATTACGATATTGTACTCCTAAGACTCGAGTGGAGTTTGATATCCTTATAATTTACAAATTTCTTCCTCATTCTTATTGTGTCTCTATAATATTGTAGATTAAGATTTATACAGAAGCCAAGAAAAAGGGAAGCGAGTCTTCTAATGGATTGAGAAGAACGAAATAACAAAAATGTGCTTGCTAATCGAGTCAGTGGCTGATTGTCAGAATTACAACTACTCGTAATAGCGAACAGCTGGGAACGAAGTTGCGATTAAAAATATGTATAAAATTACACTGATACCACACGTAACACTAAAACTACTTTCTTTAAAAACAAAAGAAACATTTCTTTTTCCCACTTCTCTACTCACACACTGACTCACTCACTCACTCACTCGCTCAACTTCACTAAAACTTGTCGTCGTTACCATAATGATGATTATGTATTATTGTTGTGTAGTCTGTAGTTGGGATTTTAAGTTTCAGTTTGAGTTGTTGTTTTACGACTTACCTGAAATTAACGTTCCGCGTCTTGCCGCTTGCAAATGCTGTACGAGCTCGTTGCAATATCTGGATATTTGTATTGATGTTTGTTGTTGGATTTTTCACATTTGCGCATTACATGAAGTCGCCGCACGCAACACGCAGCAACACACAAAGTAAATGACGACCGGTATGACGAAATAATATAACAAGAAAACAACGAAACAAAAAAATAAAAACCAAAGAAAATTAACAAAAAGAAGGAGGGGAAAATGGATAAAAGAAATTTGCTTTTAATGTTTGTTACGTGCATCAACGTGTTTATATTGATTTTACTTCATTTCTACTCATTTCATTTTTTAAATTTTATTTTATTGAATTGCTTTCTACTACTATGTATTTGTTGTAATAAAAAACAAAATAAAAATTGCACACTCACATCATCGTAATTTGCCATTATCTCGTTAGGTTTAGGTTCTGCAAATAATCAGATAAAACAAAAAACGAAAGTAAAAATTAACCAAAGAATAAACAAAACAAAACAAAACAAGAAATTAAATTTAAAAGTTTGTATTTCTTTGTTTATTTATTCATTTTTCATTTATGTGTGCTACGTACTTTTGAACACTTTGTTTATTTAGCCTCTCTCTACTCTCTACTCTCTTCTTTCTTCTTTGCTTGTTTAATTTAACTATTTAATTTTGTATGTATTTGTGATAAGAAATGAAATATTATTTTATTTTTATTTTATTTAATGCATCAACCACTTGTTGTTTGTTACTTAATGCTGATATTTCATTTGTCGATTCTCTATTGTACAATATTAATTAAAACGATTTTCAACTTTCGTACTGAAATTTACAAATGTGCGTGTGTCGTTGTGCCTCGTTTAATTGTTCAAATTTGAAGGTAACTAAATAATGGACAAAATTAAACAAATCGAATTTTTAATTCTTTGAAACGATTTTCAAGAAAAAACAATTTGCCGACGGCGTAAAAAAAACGGCGTGCACAAACCTTCCCCGTCAAAAGTCAAATCTCGATTCAAAATAACGAGTACAAAATAGCGAGATGTTGAAAAATACCGAGTGAAAGCTTTTAAGCGATTCGGAGTTGCGTGGGTAGTTTGAAAAGAATCAAAAAGTAACGAATTATAAACATTGCCAGACTGGAGAAATTAAATGAATTCAGGGCTGCAGTGAGAGAAAAGATTTACTGTGTCTACTACCTTGAAGTTTTATAGCGTATTTACACAGAGGCAAATGTGTCATATTTTTATAGATACGAGAATATGCGGCATCTATTTTACAATAACCACAAGGAAAAGAGGATTGCTACATGTAAAATAATATGCCTGCATATTCTGTAAAAATTCTGGCAGCTCTCCATTACATTTGCCAAGTGTTTGGTCATGGTCTTGCGGTTTGGTCAACCTCGCTCATTTTCTGGTCGAACATGATCATTTATTTCATGACCATTTCCTTTTTGGTTGCTGTTTTTGTTGTTGTCAGTTAATTTCAAATTGTAATCTTTTTACTAAAATATTAATAAAAGTGGGTGGCAGGGAAGGGTGGAAAAGAGAACTGCAAGAAATATTTGCGTACATTGCAACATTGTTTTTAATCATGTATTTTCCACAAATTTTGCATTTGTAATTATTGAAATTTGTGTACTATGCAGCCAAAGCAAAAAATAGCTGTTCAAAGAACGACTATGTGAACGGATTTACATTGACATTCGTGTACGAGTATGACTCGCACTTGGCAGATTTTTTTTATTTGTTGTTTTTTTTTACTATGATAAAATTTGTCTGAATTTGCTTTTAAAATCTTAGTATCTTATTAATTTTTTTTTAAATAAAGTGTTCTGTTAATAAAAATTAAAGATTTGTTGCCTTAAATTTACTTTATTTCAATAAAATATCAACTCAAAAGAATATGTCCATTGTAACTGAATAAGATACGTCAATGTATAATACCTTGAAAATTTCGAAATTTCAGTTATAAGAAATTAAATTGTATGAATACTAAATATTGTATGTAAATGTATTTAGAAATAAAGCTGATCTAGTTTTAATGCAACTATGAGTTTTGGTAGAAATGGATTTTCAATGATATTTATTCATCAAAATGTTTTGCTTCAATAACTTTTCCTAAACGCAATTCACACTTGATTAATTTTTTACATTACAGGGTACTTGTACTTGTACATATTTCAATGATAAGATATAGTAAATTCGTAGGACAGTATGTAACATTTGATATAATACCAGACCCTAATGTTTTGACTATTTTTTCCCAAAACAGATGAAATTGAGGAAAAGAAGATTTAAATTAATCGAATTCCGGTTTGTTACTCGTCACTCGAATGACAATAAAATTGAATTTACTTCCTGAAACGAAAGTTAGACAGCTAAGAAGCAAGTCAACTAGACATATGAAAAGCGAACTCTACTTTCTCAAATTTCAATTTTTACATACGAAATTGATTACCGATGTCATTGGATGTTATAAGACGTTACTTCTCATAGCAAGCAAAACTCCACTGCTCCTTCTAATCTTCTGAAAACGCTAATCTCTGGCTTTTAAAGAATCTTACCTGAAATTAAAAGACTTTTGTTCAATCATCCTACTGCTACTTTAAAAACTCAACGAGATTTTTTTTGCAGAGATCAGCTTGAATACAATCTTTCTTTCTACATTAAATATAACAATTGAATATTATCTCCAAAATCACTAAACGGCACTTTTGGTATGTTGCGCACAGACATATGATTTCTAAGAAGGCTTTTGATAAATTTTTATGAATGATTATATTTCTCAAGTTTCGATTAGGGTATCCAATAGTGTGGACCAATCAACTGTATGGCCCTTATTTGTTTCTTGTGTGTGTTATAAAATATCGATTTGAAGAAACACTGCACTCAATTAAGATCACAAAGGTCATGGGCATTGAAAACATGTTTTCTTAAGAAAAACGGAAGGTTTTGGTCGTAAAATCCATATGCATTTACCTATTTATAGATAATAAATTATGTATTGAAAAACCTTGAGCGGAATACGAGTTGGTTGCACCTTCTTTAAACGCATCTTAACAATGCAAAGTTTATATTGGAACTAAGTTATAATTAACATTAAATGTTTAATAAGCATTACGATTCCGTTTTTAATCAATTAGACACATCACTTGTATTATCAGGTTTTCTATTTTTGTTTCATAGAATTGTTTCTAAAACGAGATTAGAGAGCGGAATTGAATCGAATTGAATTTCATTTTTCTGTATAACAGATTAAATAGAGTTTCTAAAATGCATAGTTTTGAATAGACAGAATAAGAAATTGACCCTGAAACTTTCAAACATGTATCTATTGTTCTTATAAACTATGTACCAGTAGGATGTATAAAATTCTTCATAGATTTCAAAGTATAAAACTTACCAATATCGATAACCGTTGCCCGAGTATCACTTTCAGAATCTGTATTATAAAAATGTTAAAAAATATTATATTTTTCATATATATACTCGAACATAATAAATTTTGATGTTTTACCTTCATCTTTCGGAATTGTCATCCTAAAAACGCCTGCAGGACGTGTTTCCATGATTTTTGTTAAGCCCTTTCCTTGCGAAATTATGATCGATATCCACAAATCTAATATATTGTATTTAAATATATTTCGATTAAATTTTGCACACCATAAATATCTGTCCCATATCCACCAAACATTTAAATTTCAAGATCCCAGATTCAAATTCATGTTCTCATTAGAAAATCCTTTTTGTGTTTCGTATTATCACAATGAAATTTGGACACAATGAGTTCCTAATCCACTTTCATCAAGCAAGCAAATTTCAAAATCTTAGGGTTACTGGATCGTATAGCTTCCATACAAACCTTGGTAGCCTGTTACTATTTAGCTTATTTTAGCAAAAATCTTTTCTTTTTTTTTTGTACTTATCTATTTTGAAAAATTATTACAATTTGATGATATAGTAAGTGAAAATCTTTTGAAATTCCTTAATAAACATCACTGGAACTAAGCATACTATTTCTATTCAAAGGTTACAGACTCATTAAAAGGTGACAAACTTAATTATTGATATGACAAAATTAGCAAATTTCTTTAATTTTAGAAGAGTGTGGAAGTTTTTACCTTTTACATTAACATCAATGATATATGTTTTATTGTAATAAATGTAATGCAGAAAATCATGTGTCGAGGCACAGGAAATCGAGTACGCCATGTCTACTTAGATTAGGGGAAGGCCGGAATATATTCACATCGTCACAGCGACCTTGAATGGGCCTAATACAATTTCTTAAATTAAAACCTATCAATTTAAAATTAGATACAAACACGTTTTACTTTATTGTAGGTGTGAAGAGAACCATGTGTTTTAAAACACAACGATGGCATTATTTTGAAATGTTGACATAAACATAAGTACATAAATACGTGTGTCTGTAAATGGTATATGTTAAGTTATAGTTGTGAATATTTATCAGAAGCACCTTGAAGTGGTTATATGCATATCGGCAAAACATGGTAGTAGAGAGCAGAAATACATCATATATATAAAAATGAACGTTTAACGGAGCTAAACTCCGACACCGTTTGACCGATCTCCATGAAATTTGACACATATATGTATTACTTCATGGAGAAGGTTTTTGTCCTACACACTCTATTGTAACTTGCAAGATTTTTTCATATTTTTATATTTTTTTTTTTACTGTAAAATATTGTACATAAAATTCACGTATTAACGCTCGTGGGGAAACGCTAGTATTTTTATTGCATACATAATTCATTTCAATGCTCTGTGGCAGTTAACATTTTGGGATTGTAAAATGTTCAAAGAAATAAATAAATAAGAACATATATAAAATAAATTGCAAATAATTAACACTATGTCCTATTAATCTTAAGGTTATTATCCAATCGTTCTAATTTTAGCAAATCATTTAAACGTTTTTAAAAAGATTGGAGCTTTCGCATTTGTTAATTTTATATACCGTTAAGAAATGTGTATTACATTTTCTTCTTTCTGAAAACAATAATGGATTTCGATCCCCAAAAACTCAGGAAAGAATGTTACCATCATCTATTGCCACTCATTAACATTTTGTATGTTTTTCACCGAGGTTTAACTTTGAAGAACATTTCGGTGTCAGTTTTTGAATATCTTAAGCTTTGATTGATTAAAAAAGAACTACGGAGTTACGGAGAACTACGGACATGATCGAGCCCATTTATTTCTTGAAATTTTTTTAAATCTTTTTTAAAGAAGTACAAATATTAATGAGGTTGTTAGGCTCAAATGCAATATTTTTAATAAATCATAATTTAATACTTTTCATAGACTTTGATATTTGATAGGCTTTAAAAACGACAAAGGTCGGCTTATAAAAATATCTTGAAGAAGCAAGAAGAAAAACAATTTGTTTCATTTAATATTCGAAAGGTTACTTTTTACGTTTACTTTTTACGTTTGGTAGTGTCTCGCACCCTGTACAAGCTAAAAAAGTTGCTGCCGGCACTGTACTATCTGATGTTAAGATCGTTTCTGAACCAGAGGACTTTCTTTGTCAGATGCGAAGGACAGGAGTCGGACATAAAGTGTATGCGAGCTGGAGTTCCTCAAGGCAGTGTGCTTGGGCCCATCCTGTAGAATAGTATAGAGTGATAGTCATCCACCTATTGTCTCTGCTCTCCTGCAAGACTAGTTGGCTCTTATGGAGCCCTGGCTAAAGACGTGGAACATATGTGTCAATGCAGAGAAGGCAATGCAAATTTCAGTTCGGTAACACAAAAAAAAAAAAAAAAAAAACTAGAAAGAAGGTTATCTTCGACTATGCCGAAGATGAAATACTCTTTACGGGATTTGTATGGGTGGTACCCCCCTAGTGGTCCGATTCGACTGGTTCTAACAAATGTACTGCACCTATTCTGGAAACTTAAGGAGTCCAAGTTTCAATTCAATAGGACAAAGAATAAAAAAGTTTTTCCATAAGAACATGAATTTTAATGGGTGTTTTGTATGGGAAATGCTCTCATTCTCTCTCTTTCTCTCTACCTCTGCCCCATACAATAAAACACTTTCTTCAGATTTTTTTTTTATTTCTATGGTATCTTGTATGAGTATATGGTGATACCCCTGAATTGTTGTTTCTTTATTATAGTGTTCACGGTAAGGTTCACTGTAGGGTTAACCTTAAAGTTCACTGTCGAGATTACCATAATTACAAGTGAGTGAGTTTATTTGAAAAGAAAAATTGAAAGATTTTTATTATTACAAATGAAAGAGTTTCACTTTTAATGGAAGATTTTATAAAATCGCGTTTAACCTTTAACCACAATATTTAATTAATTAATAATTATGTACTTCATTTTACAAATCTTTATACTTAATTCTGAGCTTTGGATGGATGGAGGTCTTTTGTAACAATTTTTTTTTAAATCTGAATTAAGTTTATTAACAATAATTAAGCAAGTGCAATAAGTGAAGAGTTAACACAATTGAGACTATCTCGCGTTAAGACAGAATTTGAGCTGATCAAGCATTTCAAAATACTACAAACAAATCACATGGAATTCGCAGTGCAATGCAATAAAATATTAAATAATTTACGCAAGTTAACTAAGTTTTTGTAGGCGCTGCTTTAGTGCACCACTCACTTTTTATTTTATTGTTAAATGAATAATAAACTGTATTTATTTCGTTTCTCTGTTGTTTTTCTGTATTGCAAATCAAACTCAATCACAATCAAGAAGAGCTTTGCAATTTATATGCATCACATGTCGTTAGACGATGAGCGACGACAACCGAAACTTTTGGGAGACCCGACGACGCGTTTTTATGGCTTGACTTTGATTTACTAATAGTGTAATAACAATAAAAGTAGGGTATATTTCTGCTAAGTACTATGATAATAAATAGTAGTTAGTTTGATTAACTTGATAACTTGGTTTAACTCAACGGTTCAACTTAACGGTCCGATGTTCAAAACGCGTCTGAGTCTGAGACAACTTACAATTCCATTAACATAGCGATACGCGTTACGCTCTACGTTGGTCTACGTTGGTCTACGTTCAGTCAACAGACACCGAACACTTCCCACCTTCGGCCAGTTTTTCAGCCAATTCGGTTGAGTGTTTTGCGTATTGAAATTATTTTTATTTATATTATTTAATGTTGTACAAAGTTGGCGTGTAGTTTGTTTGGATCTTTCAGATACTCAGATACATACAAACATACATACACATAGTTGAGGGCCTCTTCTTAGCATACATACACACATATCTCATCATCATCATCATCATAATCATTTCATATCAGTTTATTCATACTAAATATGCAGCATAAAATAATCTAAATGAAAAGGTTTTTATTCAATTAAAGGAATTTATTTGTTTTTATTGAAAAAGTTTATATGATTAATTTATAAATTAGCATATAAACTTTATTTACTAATAATAAAAAATATGAAAAAAAAAAATAAGAATTTGTTGCATTTTGTTTTTGTTTTTTTGTTTTGTGCGATTCACTGTGTTTACTTTTTCATTATCATCGCAAGCAATTGAATATTTAATATTTTTTTTTTTTTTTTATTGTAAACCTGTTTTATTTGAATTCTCCTATGAATAGTGCGAACCCTGACAGTGATCTCGTCGTCAATGTTTGTCGTTTAAGTAAGTACATACATATATACGTACTACATACTCGTATATCTATAAACTATTTCTTGTTTTAATACAATATGTTTTCTAGTGATGTAATGAATGACAATTTTTAATGCGAATATTCAGTTTCTCGATTTTTCGAATGACAAAATAGCCATAATCTCTATGCATCCACACTTTGTCATTCAAAATAATCATTCATGAAACTAGTTCTTGGCAATGGAATGGAACAACAATGAATAGCAAGTATTTAGAAATGTGCGTAAGTCCTGTTTCAGAGTCTGCTGAGTAAGCTGCCATCCATACAATGAGTTTGGCGCCAAGTAAATATTTTCACTTTCCTCCTTTATTTGTGGTTAGTATTAATATTAGTTTACTTCGATCACAAAGCAAATTTGTTCTCATTCAATGAAATATAACCGGTGCAAAACAAAACAACGAATATGGGCATAAAACAGAAACGATAATGTAAACAAAATAATATTTCACGCATGGCACATGGATGAAATCTTCCGGCATCCGCAAACTCGACACTCAAGGCAGAAAATAATCATCGTCTGAATAGGGTCTAAATGATACTATGAAATGCTAAATGAATGGCAACTGACGACGAGCAAAGAGACAAATAAAAGTAGTTAATTTTAAAATTTAATGTTAAATCAAAAGAAAATATTTCTTTTTATTATTTTTGTAATTTTAATAATTTAATTTATATTTAATTTATAATATTCTATAATAACAATTCTCAAATCAAAAATTAAAAAATAAATTAATAAAATTAATTTTAATACTTTCTTGTTATTTAGAAACTTTTTCTTTTTTTTTTTTGCTTTTATTTTGGCAAGACAAATTCAAGAATCACTAACACCGATTGCATTTTTGCCATTCCATAGCAGGCATGCTATCATTCACATCACAAAGACATTCAATTTGCCATTTGCATATGTTAGACAAGTGGATTTCTGTCATTCACTTAAACCACTGACACCGCATATCAAAGTCAATCATTCACCCAAAATAATGACAATCAGCCATTTGGTTGAATTCCAGCTTATGAATCGCCTACGCTCAGTAGTATTTGTTGCTCTCTCCAGACTTACTATCTATTTTATTTCTAACTAGCGTTAACCGGCGTCGTTGCTACACCCCCTATGCGTTAATTGGGTGTTTCTTATAAAAAGCTTTGTTGTAAAATGTGTAATTAATATATTTTAATATTCTATTATAACCTAAGCAACTAAAAGAATCAATTGTTCTTTTAAAAAAAAATCGGTTCAGTATATTTCGCACCAAATAAAAAAAAAATTTAAAAATGGTATAAAACTATCTATATCTGGACAACAGCGCTACCTACCGGATCCAAATGTAGCAAAGAACCTGACTGTAACTCCATGAGTACAACAAAAAAAAACAAAATCATCGAAATTGGTCCAGCCGTTCTCGAGTTTTGCTGGGTCATACTATTTTTTGAGTGCTCTATATCTATCCCGAAGCTGACTAAGGCGAGCCTCACGTTCCGTTGACGATTCTTCAACTCTAGCAGAACGTAATCTTTTGGCATTCACTGTACTACGACCTATGTTCGAACGACGACGTCTTCCAGACATGACTTTATAATTTCTTGATAGTAATAATCAGACTTAAATAAAAAAAATCTAAAATAACATTTGAAGAAACTTTGCTGTGTAAACAATGAGAAGCTGGAATATTGTAGTGACAGTAAATGCTTTTTCCATGAATTATAACACTATGCCTACTACATTAATTTTAAAGATAGGCATATAGGTATATGTATAGTGAAAATAACAGTATTTCTGCACTATTTAATGGATGTTATTATAAATATTATAAATATAAAACTTCCTCTTCAATCACTCTATCTATTAAAAAAAACCGCATCAAAATAGGTTGCGTATTTTTAAAGATTGAAGCGGTTATAGGAAAAAAGCGACTTTGTTTTATAATATGTATAGATATAGATATAGATATAGAAGATATAGATGAAAACTTGATTCTTTTTTATTCCCAAATCTTAAAATGAAGGCTTGATGACAGATTTAATTGCAAGGTTAGCTTAAGTTACAAAAATCTTTTTTAATAAAAATGATAAGAAATTAATAATTACCTCATATTATTTAATTTACACCTTAGATTAGATTAGATTGAAACAAGGGCGGGAACCTAGACACCTCGTCACTGCTGCCTCGAATGGGCCTATTAATTACACATCTTCCGATATCCTGGTATTCATTAAGAATCTTCTCCGGAGGAAAATCTACAATTCCATTGGGTAAAGGCCACACAAAAGTATCGGAGTCTGGTCGAGATTAGACCCTCACAGGTGCACAGATGTTTCCTCTTCTTCATAACAAAGTTTACAATGCTGAACAGATGTTTCATGACTCTCCAATGTCATGTCAGTCAGCAGCCAGAGACAATGCAGATACATTTTTGTGTAAGTTCTCAGTAGTTCTTGTGCTCTCTTGGCATTAAGATTTTCGCTACTCTGATAACTCAGTGTCTCAATTTACACCTTATGTTATTTGATTTTTTTTTTTTTTGCGAATCAGGATGCGAATGCGAATGTTCGCTACTTCACTAACATGTTCCAACTAATGGGGACTTTGACTGAAGTTTTTGTATTTTCTGTATTCAACTTGTTTAATTACAATTACAAGTTTTTTTATACACAACTGAAATAAAATAAACTTGTTTTTATAACAATTTGTTTTAATTACTTTGTGCCTCTATAAAAGCAAAATACTTAATAACATTAATTACTTTGCAGATAATATTTGTTTTTTTTTTAATTGCGTAGTTTTATTTTAGTTTATTTTAACTTAAAAAAATAAGTATTTGTGCAAAACAAAGGCTTTTTGACCAATTTGCTTGATTTTTCTTTTGTTGTGTTCCCTGTAGAACAAATTAGAAAATCAATATCAATAAACAATTTTTGGAAATTTGGTTGTATTATAATTAAATTTATTAGGGTTTTTTCGCCATTAGCCTTTCCTTTGAATTGAAAAACTAAAACTGAATATTTCAGATAAAAATCAATTCAAAATTTTCAATTATTCTTCTTTATTTAATTTATTTCTCTCAATAAGAAACCATTTTACATAAAATTTTAATTAATTTTAATTTTAATTCAAATTAAAAATAAAAAAATGGAAAAATCTCGAAATTATCAAATTAATATGAATTACGAAATTGCCCTATGTTTCTAGCAAACTGTGGGGAACTTAGAGCACATATTTTGAATTTGATCATGTTTGTCAGGCATACTGTCGTATAATTTTGTGACAATTTTGTACTTCATTTTAACAAAATGATTAAAAAATCACATGACCAAAAATTGAACAAATCCTTCCTTGAATTCATTTTTATACAAAAATTATTGCATATTTTTCGGCTGCTGGAGAAAACACACGTCCACGTTACATTTGTAGCAGGTTGGCATGTCTATGATTAAAAAGTAGTTGTTGGAACCTTGAGAGTAAAAAAGTTGTTCTTAGAACCTTGAGAGACGCCGCTATTGGATAACATAACTTCTTTTTATTTAGTTTTACTAAGTTTCTTCACAGAAATCTTCAAAAAATTGGTAACAATTATGTTGGCTTACTTTAGGACACAAAGTGGCCGTCAATTAGTTTTCTATACCGCCGGCGCGACTACTTTGGGCCTATTCTTTGGTAATTTTGTGCCGCACACATTTGGTCTTCAGTACTACCGAGACTTTGTGCAATGCTATAAGTAGGTTTGACTATAATATACCGCATACGTTGATTGAATCTATTGTAAAAACATTTCTTAGACATAGCATTCCCATTGGTATTTCACCACAAATAGCGAAACGCTTAGAGGCAGCCTTAGATAAACTGGAAGTGGAACCATTTGAAAGGAGATTTATCAAACCGTTCACTGTATTTGGTTTTGATCTATTTCAAGCAGGTAAATTTAAAATTTTTACAATTTCTCAGTGAGATACATTTCTCTTTTTCTGAATAGGCACCACAAAAATGAAATATGGCGCTGTCCTTGGCATACCAGTGAACTATGATTATACAAGTCCTGCGGATATTAAGCGCAGTGAAATACGTTTTCGTGATCAGAAAATCAATTGGAGCTCGGAGAGTGGCAAACTCTTGGAGCAGTCCATAGTGCTAACAGAGGATGAACAAATCTTTGGCTTGTGCAAGGCAATTTTACAACTGCAAACGCATCGTGTCTTGTTAAATTCAATTTTTCCAAGTGTTTCTTTTCTAATGGTTTATACAATTGGACACTATATAAATTTGCGTCTCAATCTATTTGCACGACACATAAGCGTAAGTAATTTGGCAACTCAATGCAGGAGATTCATTCATCAGCAAGTATTTATCCTCATCTTATGCTTATAGATAAGACTTGTCTTGTACTCAATACTGGGCTTGTTTGGCTTAGGCAGCTGGTGCTTTATGAAAGACTTTAATCAAGTCAGTTACGATGCTGATATTGATAAGAAACTCTCCTCCTTAGGACCAGATTTCGTTGAAGCTGGTCTACGTTTTTATGACAAACAATTGAAGAAAAATATGGCATTACGAAATCTACTTGGGGATAACACATACACAGCATTGGGCAATGAAAATTATATGCTGCGACAAAAATCATTGCCATTGACTGCCCGGAAATCGTTCTTTGAAGAAAAGTGGCAAGAACTGAAAAAAACTAACACGCCAGCTCCAGCGGCTCAATGAAATTGTTGGAAAATGTCAAATGTTTCTTAGATTTGTTAATAAATAATATCTATTATTGTTAAATCCTCTTACATATTACATATTAATAACCTAAGAATGATATTAAGCTTTGCCCAATGGAATGATGAAACTCATATAATCAGCTGTGGCACCCCAAGCTGCACGATTTGTTTGGAATATAATTACCCAGGTGATGATGGCAACTAGCCAAATGAATGTGCCTAAAGCAGAGTAAATAACATCTGAAATATATGTTTATTAATATTGTAATGCGAGAAGATTATGGCCACAAATTATGTCTTACAACTTTTGATTTGCTTTTGCTCCGTATATTGCGGCTTCCGAAATGCCTCCTCAAAGAACCAACAGACATTGATAGCCCACACAAATGGAAGTAGGGCGAAGCCAGCTGTTGACAGCGTACGAGATTTGTAAGTGTTTCAACTTTTGTTTATTGTTATCTAAACTTACTGCGAAAATATGTGCGGCATAGCTGCAACTTGCGCTCGTTGGTTGCTTTTGATAAATCCATTTTATTAATTTAATGTAAAACAAAACAATAACAGCAACAGCAAAAGTGACAAGTAACAAAACTGCCAATCTGTTAAAATATAATAATATTTCACGCAACCTGGCAGCACTTTTTAGATAACCCACTATGTCACAGTCAACACTCTATTGAGTGAACAATTATCAAGTGAATTTAATAACAGCTAAACCGGTCAATTAAATTATTGTATTTAAAATGGAAAACAAAACATTATGGATTATGAGGTCACTAAATAGAGCCACCATTCCTCACTGTGTCATTACAAACGATATTTAACAGGCTAAGTGAGCTGATTTTGGTATCATCATAACTTAACATAAGGTCACTCGATTATAATAAGTAAACACAAATGATGCTGAGTCTTCTGGATTCCCGAATTCGGTAGTTGTTCCAGAACACATAAGAAAAGTGCACAAAACAGTATTAGATGGCAGGAAATTGAAGTTGTGCTACATGGCTGACACCTTAATAATATCAGAAGGATATGTAAAAATTATTTGGGAAGCTATACTTACAGTAGACTAAACAAATCAATGCAACAATGATTCAAAGCAAAATTGTACTAATAAGTAGAAGTTCCAATTACTAGACCACCTCAAAAATTATCTCTAGGGAAAGGGATTTGCTTGAGAAGCATGGGAATGTTAAAGAAAGTATTCTACGTTGATGAACAATAGTCCTCGGAATAAAGCGAAAAAATAAGTGAATCTACGGAATAATTAAGAGAAAATTGAATTTTGGCATGAACCTTCTTTTTGTGATTCTAAGCATTAACCGAAAAGTTCTCACCCATACATGTGCCACTATAAAAGTTACATGGGGTCAAAGGTCTGCAAAAATGATTTTAATGTGTTTTATAAAAACTGTAGAGCAATATTTTATACAGTTAACCGTTCTTGAGATAGTGTGCGAAGATTGGGAAGTAATATAAGTAAATGACCTTTGATTTTTCGCACTTTGGTATGTAGGAGGCAAACGTGTGTAAAAAAAAATATGAAAAAATACCAGGTATTCCTTAGATTATTACCAAAAAGATCCCGAAAAGTATTTTTAGCAAAATATAGAATAGGTGAGATAATAAAAAATAAAAAAAAAAAAATAAAAAGGGCTACCTGGATTATTTGTTTACATTTTGGTCCAAAATAACTTATTTTTTAATTTAATTTTTGAATTTGTGAACTTTGGTTCTGGTTCTAGTATTATTTCATTTATTCCAAAATAACTCATCAAAAGTGGGCGCCTTATTGGATTTTAGAAGTCAGCCCCTCAATCACTCAGATTGAGGTCTGGACTTTAGGCCGGCACATTTCTCTAAATGAAAAGATGAATCTGGCAGATAGTTATAGGTTTTAAGCGCAGTATGTTTTGTGAAGACACGGTTCTTTAAGTCCCTCTAACCTGACTAAGCTGGAGCGCAGATAATTGGAAATTCAATTTTTTGATCTTATGAATGTCCACTAAACTAATTTGAATTAGGTAAAAAGTAATATATCTGGCAGCGTCTGGTGAGAGTATTCCAAAGCATCATGCCCAGTAGATTATCAATTCTCAATTCTTGGCACAAGTAGCGAACATATGTGTAATTGGGTTCTTAGTCAGGTTAGGAACTTAATGAATCATCTCTTAATTTCATAAAATTTCTGTATCAATTAAGATTTTCTCTTAGGCCATTTTTTGGCACACACAATGTACAATGCATGATGACTATGACGATGACGATGAATCTCCTTTGATGAAATGTAATAAAATACTAATAAAACTACAATAAACAAGAAGCGGTTGTTCCTAACTCACTCAATGGCATTTTTAGCCGGAATCAAGTTGGAAGGTGTTTTTCCATTGAAAAATGTTTTAAAACAAAACTCGCCGGACACCATAAGTGGCAACAGGCTCCACCGCGCGTCAACCATTTTGGGTTTGGATGGCGGATGGTGGATGTCGTTGGATGGTTTAAGTGATACACTTAGAAAAGTGAAGTTAATATGAGAGACACTTTGGAGATGTTGATGGTGGCGGTGGTGGTGGTGGAGCTGAACATACGTGTTAATCAATGTAATTAAATGCGAACACATTGTCGATGAAGAGCTGACAAAAGAAGCGAAGGGAGGGGGGAAGGAGGATCAGTTATGTCGGCTAGTTTAATGTATGAAAAATTATGAAAATGCAATTTAAACAATTCAAAATAAAAAAGAGGGCAAAACAGCAAAAACAGAAAAAAGAAAAGCAAACCAACTCACGAACATAGAAATGTTTATGGTGTTGAACAGGGAAAGCGCTGGATAAATAAATGGATGGATGGATGCATGGTTGGACCAACCACAGACAAATGGATAGAAAGAAATACAAGAAATACAAACCTGAGTACACACCAAGCAACAGCTGCTAGCTAATGTAGTAGCTACTGTTGTTGGTGCTGCTGCTGGTGGTTGCTTTAGCTTCTGCGCCAAGCTAATGATGGAAAACTATTTGGAATGCATGTACGACACTTGTCGGCGGAGTTGTGACCAAATGTGGTTCCTCTCGTTGTTTGCTGTTGTTGTTGTTGTTGTTGTTGCCGTCGTCGTCGGTAGCAAATGCTGAAGATGGGAAGCTACAATGGATGAGATGCAGTAAAGCTTTTGTTGCAATTGGAAATCGCTGCGTGCGATAAAAGTATTAATAAGAATTTTACAATTGTTCGTGTAAAATTGTGTACCCTCTTAAAAGTGTCCCCTCCTAGCTTTAGTAACGCCTCTCCTCTTCTCTCTCATGTTGACTCTTTAGGTTTGGGCAATTGTGTTGAAGTCATTGGCGATACTTAGGTCGTCGATGATCTGGGGCGGCTTAACTAAATGAGACCCTTAGTGCAACTATGCATTGAATTGAATAGCTTCTTGTTGTTTTTATGGGATTGATGCTTTTAGCCCTTCTCTTTAGATTGCAAGGCCCCGGGCATGGGAACACTCAGTTTTTGCATTGTAAATCATGTATTGCATTACTTGTGGCAGCAGTCTAGGCCCAGAGGATGACATCTCCCCTCCCATGTTCCACTCGGAATGCCTGTGGATCACAAGCTCTAGGCCTCTCAGCAGTTTATGGCCATTTGGGGTCTGATTATAAGGAACTGCTCAACATTTGGGTGCGCCCTGGACCGGAGTCCGCCAGTGTGGCTTGTGTGAGTGTGTGTGATTTAATTTAAGTAGAAATCTCGCACTTGAGCGTAATTTTTATAAGGCAGACCAACATTTGCCTTTTACATACATTTCTGGTTGCAGACATCCCAACAATACAAGAATAATAATAATAACAGCAACAACCTCAAGAAGAAGTTATGAAAATTCCTACAACAACAAAAATAACAACAACAATGTGCAGAAATAACTTGACATCGTCATCGTCATCGGTAGCGCGACAGCAGTCAGCATGAAGATGAATTCCATGGACGCATGAAATGTGTTTCTGACTCTCGTTGAATGGGCTGTGGATGTGGATGTGGATGTGAATGTCTGGCTGCTTGGCTGCTTGGTTGACTGCCTGGAATAGCTTAAATATACATGCATTTAAACAACGTGTATATCGCTAATAAATATGCCGCCGCATTGGCCGCACTTAATGAAATTAACTTCCAGGAATTGTAGACGCACTCATGTAGTACAATGGGATACCGACCGACCAGCCAACCAACCAATTGACTCCTGTATACTGGGAACGGAACGCACACAAAGAAGTGAGGAGTGAGCATTCTATGCTGACTGACATTCATTCTGCCAGACGGCGCTGAATGGAGGAGAGTCAGTGAGTGAGTACAAATGGTGAAAAGGCAAAAAACTAACTAACTAATATGAAATTATGGATTTTCCATGGAAATAAACACATAACCTCACCTCACTTATTCATCGTAAACAGGAAGCCTACTACAATGCCATGTAATGTAAAAATAAAGTTGTTATGGTTATGGTGCAAATACAAAGCGATAATAACAAAAGCAACAATAGAAATAAATGGCGACCGACAGCTCCACCCACGTTACGAAATACAAAAATTTCCAAAGTAAAATATTAAAATAAAGTGCAATTATGTGAAGAACATCCAGAGTCCGAGGCAGGCAGTAAGGAGCCTGTGAAAATGCATCATCAAGAAAGCATATCCTTCAGTCAAGTGTGACAGAATGCAGACAAAAGAGGCAGCATCACAAAAATCCATACATACATCCATAAACTTCTGTAAATATAGATGTATGTTTACATATATATGTAGTATTGTATATGCGAGGGTCATTCTACTTATTAATAAGAGACAAATTGTTATAATAAATATCTACTAAATTTTACCAAATGAGACTTTTATTATATTTTAACAAAGTCGCCATCAATATTATTGTAATAAACTTGTATCAACGATAAACTACAGAGCCTTCTTAACCTCACGCATCCAAACAAGTCTGATTCTTCTTATTTCTAACACTTTTCCCACAAACCTTTTAACCTCCTTTTTGCTGTTTGGCCATATCAATTAAAATCAGAAGAATCCGAATCTGACTTATACGGAGAGCCCGCCCAGCTGGCCGATTTGAGGGCAAGCATTTTCGTTTAGGTGCATCACTCTTTATTTTTTTGAGACCTGCGACTTGTGTCCGTTATTGCAGTTTTAACTTTGTTCATTACGTCTTCATGTTTGAGTGAGAGGCCCTGATCGACAGAATAATCACAAAAGGCACTTCTAACATCCCAATAAACATTCTTAATTCATTGTTTTGATAATTTTATCCATCAGTTCCTGATCAACCATCTTTGAAATACTATCTTAAAGTCATTGTTACAAACTGATCCTATATGTACATCAAATTTTCTCTTTAACTATTGAACTACCCTATGTATTATCGTATGTATAGTACACAAAAGTTAGTCACATTCTAAACAAATATAACAAATTCGTAATGGTTTTGCGTCAAATGGTTTTTATGACTTTTGAACGCGTTAACTTTCAAACTTTGACTATAGAACTCTTTTGGTCATGGTCTCAAATTGATCCTTTCATGGCAATGCTTTTGTTCAAAGTCACGTAGCTACACACATGTATACAATACATTTAGATACTTATATACTCATATACTATTTGTGACATTGGAATGGGAAATGTTTTACTGATGAGGTTTCTCAGTGATGATTTGACAGTTTAACGATTTGGTTCAATGCAAAATTAGAAGGTGCAGCAGCGAGTGAGATATTTTTTTTATTATTGTAGTTTAAACGCTTTGCTTATGTTAAGATACATGTATAAGATACATGTAAACGCAATAAAATGATTGCAATTGCTTTCTTCTGTTTACAGGTTTCTTTCAACATTTAACTACTTCCTCGTTTAGCCAATTAAAACGAAAGCAACCACAACCCGGTGAAGCTCAACACAGTGGAGGCCAGTGAAGTTCAGTGCAAAGTGTAGTGTACTGTAGCGTAACATAGCGTGGTGTAACTCAGTCAAACTAAGTTGAGTTAAGTCAAGTTAACTCAAGTCAATGGAGAACGACAACATTTGTAATGCAATGCAGAAATAATTCACGCGCAAATTGCATTGCGTTGCACAAAACTAACAAACTGACCAACAACACAACAAATACAAGTATATACATCTACATGTGTATATACATACTGCATGATTGTGCAAAAATATATTGTAACATTCCTTAGAAATTTTACGATTATGATGCGAGCGCAGGAGTTGAAATTGCATTTGAAAGATCCAAACGCAGACGCACAGCAGAAGCAGACGCAGCAGATAGGAGCGGATTGAGGCCTAGGTATAGTAGTAGACATAGAAACAGGACGTCAACGTAAATAAATCAAGCAACTAATTGCTTAAGTTCTTATTCTATTTTTCTTCTATTTATTTAATTTCGTTTTGAAAAAAATTGAAAAACTTGCATCTATGACATCTCTAGCACGTGTATTATGAGTCTTAAGGATCTTTGTGTAATTCCTTTCCATTGATTTGTTGCGCCTATTTCATTTAATGTTAAATGTGTGGTGCTTCGTACATTTGAGTGACGTTTGCCTTTATTAAACTGAATGCAGAGTTTACGATAGATAGCGGAAGATTCTTAAATTATTGTCTGCTCTTTTGACTACTAATCTTATCTTAAAGACAACAAAATTTGAATCTTTTATTGTTTGTAGATACTCAATATTCAATACTCGCTCATCCACTCAAGTTTGGTCAAGTTCAATTTGTTTTGTATTCATGTAAAGTAAAATGATTCATGGTCATGGGTGGAGATTTCTTCAAGGGGATTTAATACCAAATTACAGTCTAAGGTATCTGGTCAGGCTTGGTCATGGCGAATCATTCGCACATGTCCGGCTGTATCTTAAGCTGGGGAAACGATACTTTGAATTATTCTTTATTTTGACAATCTATGTGAGCTGATTATCAATAAGACTCTATAAAGAGACTTTCCTTAGAATCTCTCGTTACACTATATTGGGTATTGAATCAAAGTAAACATTTACGATTGTTTTTTTTTTTCAAAGAGATTCCTGCAATGCTTCTGAAAAGGCGAGTCTAAATGCATTGAATCTTCTATTGCATATATCACTGTCTTTTATTCCACCTAATATCGCCCCTAAACTACTGGCATATCTATGTCAATTATACAGTATCCTTTAAATATATCTAAGTTATTTTAGCATTTAGCATTTGGCATTTTGTATGACCAATATCACAATAAAACCATGTTAGCCTACTAATATAGCAATTATTAGACTCCTACCATCTTGAGTCAGTAAGTCCCATAAAATGCTTATGTAGCAAACGCTTAGAGGCAACCATGACCATTGCGATTTATATGAAATCTTTCCTAACAAAAATTATCAGATTGTTTTGGATTGGATGATTTTGGTGATAAAGTTACCTTAGAAACCACACAAAATTTTTGAGATTTGAAGCTGAAATGTAGCAAAGAAATTGAATTTTAGGGATCGGATCACATAGGTATATAAGAAAGAAAGAGGATTGTTAAGCCATTGTAAGTTTATCTTCTTTTTTTAATTTTGCTATTAAAATGAATTCTTTGCCCCTCTCAACCTTTCAACCCTGTTTACCTAAGCCCATGATTATTATGACCATACCAATGACTTTGTCTTTAGTTTTGCGAAAATGTGTTGCACGTTGGTTGTCAATTGCAAGTGCTTGCAAGTCTTGCTGCCTGTTGTCATCGTCTGCATTCACAAAACCGTGTAGCGTAAAATAAAAATTAATTATAAATTCCATATTTGGCATGAAAATCATTGCGAGTGTTGCGCTTATTTTATTGTTATTGATTTTCATTTTGTATCGATCAATGCAGAGAGAAGAGAATCGAATCTGTTGCAATGTAATGCATCATCATCATCAACATTTCAATGGATGAATTTATAAAAATTTTATATAAAACGCTGGTAAATAAAGGGACACACAGAGACACAGAGTGAGATAGAGAAAGAGAGAGAGAGAGTTAGGTATGAAAACAAAAAATAAGTCATAAATACAACACAAAAAAAGAAAAGAAGTTAAGATCTCATATAAATCAAACACTTGTCTAAAGCGATTGAAGATTTAACTTGCTAAGGGGTCACACACATTTCTTTTGACTCACTTTGAAACTATCGTACGACGACCACACATGATCAAAGCTATAAAAGATAAAAAATTAATGCGTTACTAATTTAAAATAGCCACTTTTTGAACATAAAATTTAGTACCGCCTTATAAATTTCCACCTAATGCGATTGACACCTCAAAATCTGGTCTTTCTCATTTCGGTAAAGTTAATTTATGCCAAAATCTAATACTACAATACAATACAATACAATACAATATAATAAAAACTGTCTTTCACATTTTATTTATTTTGTATTTTATTTATATAAATACATGTACATAAATTATGTTATTAAGATTTAGTATACACAACTACAACTACAACTACAACTTAACTTAAGATGAGTTGAGTTGACTTGACTTTACTTTCGTTTCGCCTCATTGATTTGCAGTAAAGTTTCAACCAACTTTTTCAGTTTGTGTTTGGTTGACTGCGATTGTGATTAGCTCATCATTCAGGAAAAATCAAGAAAAATAAACACACAAGAGACCTTAAGAGTAGAAGGAAGACACTTTCAGTGACATTGATTGGCTGCTTTGGTCAATATGTTGACAATGTGGTTCAGCATCATCATCCACATCCACATCCTCATCATCCTCATCTGTAGCAATATCATCATCTTCATCCGCAGTAACAGAAAACAAACGTTATAAAAATGACACAGAAACAAAAAATGTATCTTCTAAAAACTAACGTACTCGTATGTATCTTAGTATAAACAACGTACGTTGTTTGGTTGTTATGTATAGTGGTTGTCATTATTTATGGAATTAAAATGTTGATGGTAACATGTTGTTGTGTTTCATCTTCATCTTCGTCTTCCACCTTCTTATATGTTTATGGTAAAGTATTTTACTAATATTGTTGCTATATGTTTATAAATCTTAAGTTAACTTGTTTATTTCAGTTATACAAGTAGAAAAAATATACAATACAATAAAAATGATTGGAGGGAAACTATGAAAACGTTTGTCGCTTTTTCTTTTGTCTTGTTTAGAAATTTATAAATCTTATGGTTCACCATGTTTCTTTCGGTTTGTATCTTCTGTTTGCTCGTTCATTCATTTTTATTAATTAATTATAAGCTTAAATATTTCGTTTATTGATGATCAACTTATTATCAACTAAATGCTTGAAAAAAAAATATATATATACAATATATACGAAATTGTGTTGAGTTAAATTTATTGAGATGATTTTATGGTTGAGATTTGCCAAGTGGAAACAAAGAAAACAAATATTAAATTTATTTTGATAAATTTAAATCATTAAGATGGAAAAAACTTAAACAAATCTTAAATCAATTTAAATTGAAATGAATCTATCATGATTTTATGTTGGGGTCATTTACATCTTAATATTTGGTTGGCCTATTTGTCATTGCAAATTTGTTTAGTAGACATTTTTGTCAGTCTGAACTCGAGACGTGAATTTTATATTCACCTTACTTTATCAGACTATCATTTATCTAGCAACTTTGAAAAATCTTCTTCAATGGTAGAGGAACATAACAAGTTTTATAAATGCAGTATTGTAAGATTGCCTGATAGATCGAAGAAGTTCGTCGAATAAAAAGCCTAATATATCATTGATTCAAATTCATTAATATTAGTAAATCTATTAGACTTTGTTGACATCATGTATGAAAATATTCATTTAAATTAATTTGCTTCATAAATTCAGGGTTCTTGGAAGTTTATTTAGATTTCTTTCAAACGGTCGACGATATATTAAAGTAATTTTTAGTAGTAACCATAACCATGATCATAATCATAATTATAATGTGTGTATATCACATATCACATGATACAATTATAAATAGTTGTAATAGTTGTGTCGAATACTTCACTGAAATGCTAGAATCTTTTACAAATTCAGTTTTATATTCAAGTCCGTTTGTCTTAAATAGATGAGCAATGAAGGAAGCACGACAGAAAAATAAAGAATGGAACACCAAATTTTTACTGCGTATTAAATAGTAAAGTAATCAGAATTACATACACCAACGGAACTGAGCTGAGTGTCTAGTTATGGGCAATATTTGTAATGTCACAAGTTATAAAGCATCTATTATATCTAAGCCTATAACCAACAACAAAAAAAAAAAAAAAATAAGAACTTCACAGAAGAATAAATAATTTTTACTATTTGCAACACTTTGGGCAAATGTATTTCTTGTTTTCTAAACAAATGACCATTGAGAAGCACCTAACAACAATAAATGCCAATAACAAAAAGAATAATATACAACAAAAACGACTAGAACAACAATAAGAATAACGAATATACAATAACAAAACAAACAGAACACATTTTATGAACCTTCACAGACTTGACGTGCGATTTGCATACGAAATTGAGTTCTTTTCATTGGAGAACAAGCTTGTTTTGTTGGACGAAAAAAAAAAACCAAAAACATAATAAATTTCAAAATGATAAGCAACAGTAACATACTTATAACAACAAGAATAACAACAATTCCTATAACAGCAACAACAATAACAATACTAACAACAACAAATCTATACATTTCACTCTCATAAATGTTGAGCAAAATATGACTAGATTTCATTTGATGCTGCTAAGTTCGTTTTTAGGATTCCGGACCGAAAGGGTACCAAAGGGAACCCTATTGTAGAGACTTCGTTGTCCGTCCGTCCTAGGGTCATATCTCATAAACCGCAAACGTAGAGAGTTGAAATTTTCAGAGAATATGTAGTTCTATCCGGGCATCAGCAACAAATACTAAAACTACAATATTTTCAAAAACTTAAAGGATCCAACGGTCTTAAAATTTGGGTGGTTGTTTGCTATGCATCGGAAATTTATGTTGTCGAAATTTCAGTTTGATCAGACCACTAGGGAAGGTACCTTACATGCAAACCTCCATTAAAATTCAGGTTCTTATTAGAAAAACTTTTTTGTTTTTTGTTCTATTGAACTGAAATTTAGACACTATAAGTTCTTGACATGAACGCTACACATATGTTGGAATCAGACAAATATGACATGTAGTGGGGGTTCCTCCTTTACAAGCCCACCATTAAAATTCAAGTTTTAATTCGAAAAACTTTTTGGTTTTTTGGACTAGTGAACTGAAATTTAGACACTATAAGTTTCTGATATAGGCGCGGTACATTTGTTGGAATCAGTCAAATCGGACTACTTGGGGGAGTACCTCCCATACAAACCCCAATCTGGTACGGAACCCTCCGTGTACGAGTCTAACTCGCATTTGGCACATTTTTTTACTTTTTATATATTTGTGCCGCAAGTTCTTCTTCTACATTGTGGAAAAGACTTAGTTGTTCTTAAACTTATGTGGACATTCCTTTGGGAATTTACATCTATATTTTGATTACAAGTCAAAACTCAAAAACTAATCAAAGGATGAAGAGAAAGAAGGATAACACAATCGGTCACCTTTTCTGCTTACAATATATCCAGCACTATGGTTAAGAACGCTTCTTCAATGAACTAATAGACCTAAAAATCATTGCAAGTTAAGTGTCTTTGGAGAAATGCAGAAATTTTTCTTGACATTGCTCCACTATAGTAAAAATAAATTATAATCATTGTAAAAGTAATTTAATTGTTAAATGGAAAATATTTTATAAACATGTGGTAATCATGAGAAACAACAACAGCAAACTTAAAAGATATTTCATAATTAATGCGTTATTTTTTCTAATGAAGTTTGCCAATGAAATGCACACATAAGTAGTTGTTAATCGGATTTGTTGCATCATGCAACATATTAACTTGTCATAGAATTTCTATTTGTTAAACATAAACACAATTTGTGTTTAATCTTATGAAAATAATGTAACATCAGCAACTAACAACAACCAAAGGAATAAGTAAAAAGACGGACGATTGTGCATTATACAATATTCATCAACATCAGAACAGAAATAGCAAGAGATTTAACACTTAGCAACATTACGTCAGTAGTAGCAACATGTTTGTGTGTCTAAACCATGAAAAAGCAGCAGAACGGAATAAAAGAGTAAAATAAAGAAACGGCAATGAAGCGCCTCATGTCAGTGTCCACTGTCGCTATCAATTATGACATTTTGTTGGTGTTTTGTCACTATTGCCACTGTGGATGTGGATGTGAATGGGGATGTATTTGTATTTGAGTTGTGTTCTGTTGCTTCTGTTGAAGTCATTGATGATGCTGTTTGTGATGTTGATGTTGATGGTGATGCTGTTGCTTGTTGTTGCTGTTGCTGTTGTGATTGTTAGTGCTATTTACTGCTGACAGTGCTCCACACAAAGTTGTCACCCTGACACTTTGTTGGCAAGTTGGACACACAGATACTAAGTACAAGCTACAGCAGCGCCCTTTGATTGTATAGCCATGTTACGGTTCAGTATCTGACGGTTTTGAGAATGGACAAACAGACAAAGTACGATCGAATTTCGTTATTTCATATTATTATTGTTGTTGTTACAATTTGCAATGCAATGAGCATCAAGTAACAAGGCATCAAGTAATTATTGTTGCCTCTTCCTCAGAGACTGAAAATGTTGCCCAACTTCAACTTTTTTGTTGTTTGTCATTTTGATGTTGCTGAGTCTGAGATTGCTGTTGTTGTTGTTGTTGGTTCTTGTTGGTTGTTATGCATTGAATTTTATTGCTATGTTTGTTGTTGTTATTGTTGTTACTCCTACCATTTAATGTTGACATTGACATGACATTGGTCACGCGTTATGACGAACGACGGTATCGCTTTTATGTAAGTTTATCTTTTATAGTAAATTTTCTTTGCCTTGTTTTATTTTATGATTTTCACTTAATTTAACAGTTTTATTTTTATTTAACCACATTGGTTTATTGTCAATTACTTGGTAAATTGATATCAATCAAAAGCTTAAATACATTTCATAATTTAACCATTTAATTTAATTGTCTCAAGTTGCGTATACGTGATGTTGATGAGGTTTGCTTGTAAGTCGAAAAATTAATACAAATTCAATGATTTGTATTTGTGGTTCTGCGGTTCAGTGGTTGATTCTCTGCTATTTAATACCACCAAACAATTAACAGCTGCTGGTTCGATGGTCATAAACATAAAATATAGTACTTTATAGATACATTTTCAAGATTTGTAAAGCAAATTAATATAAATAAAAGTAAGAATAAAAAATGCATTTATTATATTTTATATATGATTGCGCTTTACCGCCACCATTCCACTAAAGTCAGATTGTGGCTACTTATGTATAATTTATGAGTAAATTATATACGATCAATATAAGAAATCATTACAGTATGCAACAACAACTACAACAAAATTAGTTCCATTACGCTGAGGGCGAGACTATGGCAATAGATATATTGTTGCAAAAAATAATCTAGATTACGCTGGACATGCTGAGTGTGTTCTGTGTTGTGTGTGGTGTGTTGTATGGCACCACGAGCCTTGTTTATCTACTCTACTACTTATAAGAGCATGAAATTGTAAGTTAGCAAATGTGGCTGTCTAAGTTGCAGATCATTTCCAACTTACAAATGTCGCGGCTGCTTTGGACACTAATCGTGTTGCTAAGAAAAATTATGCAGGCGCATGCGTTTTGTCATTAAAATTTGGCGCGCTTAGCTCGATCAACCGTAAATGAAATTTTTCCAAATTTAAGTCATGACTAACATACGATACAAGAGTACAAGAATGTATGTATGTGTACATAAGTCTACAAATGAATGAATTTTCTAGTTATACAACTAAGTAATATCATGTTGAATTCAATATGATTTTAGTGTAAGGCGTGTAGTGTGCTGTACGTATTTGTCTATACATATTTGTATGCCTGCAGTTAAAAAAAATTATAAAATTTTTGTTGCAAATTGGTTTACCATTTTCATGAATGCAAATTGTTCGGTATCGGCTTCATTGGGACTTTAAGACCCTATAATTTTATTGTATTTTCTGAATACCTTTGTTTTTAGTTGTTCACACAACACACAAAAATTATAAGAAAAAAGGATGATGAACATAAATCCCATTCTTTTGAAAATTTCAAGATTATGAGCTTGTGACAATACAAAAATCGATTAACAAAAAAAAAAAAACAAATCTTATTGAATACAAAATCTGAAAATCAACTGGTGAATTCATTTATATTTTAGAGTATTTATTAATGGGTTCTTATGACAGTTATTTTATTTTATTACCAATCACTGGAGCTTAATTATTTACTGTATACTTTGTGTATTTTAAACAAAAAAAAAAAAGGAGGGCTGTCCAACCAACTGACCAAGGGACGTGTTATGTCAAAGAATAAAGAAGTCGTCAACTGAAATCGAGAAAATTATTTTTTTCTTTTAACCGAAAAGGTTGGAGAGTCCTGTAATGAAGTGTGTATTTGTTGTCTTTGTTTAATTCTGAAGCTGTACAACTGATACTTATTTTTATACAACTAGTCCACCAATATATGTATTAACATAATCGTTATTCTTATGTAGGTTCAGTCAGCACTGACATATTTTCCAGACATTTGTTAATCGTTTCTGACTAAATGATGATAACAACAATTTAGCTTAAAAATAGAAGAATGTTTAATATACAAAATATTTTAGTAAAACATTTTAGTAAAAACCAACCAAACGCAATTTTCGTGTAGGTTGAAAAGAAAAAGTTATTGTGAATTTCTACAAAATTTTCTCTTATAGGACTTTCTTGAATGAATGCTTTAGATCCCGACAAAGATTCCAGCATTAATCTGCTGTAATGTGGTTGTCCCATCTTCCTTGGTATCGTTCTTCCATTATTCGTATATCCCGGTGAAATCTTTCACCCTGCTCCTGTATATGAGACAAAAATTTTAAGAAAGAAGTAGCTTATCTCAAAAACTTGAGTTGATACGAAGCAAAAAAAATTGATTTTATTGAGCTTGCGATGGCTATGATTTTAATTGAGGGAGGCTTAATTCTAAAATAAATAAATAACTATTGTAATAAATTAATTAAGACAAATTATTGTTTTATTAAAAAAAAAAAAATAACGAAAATAAAAAAAATAATTATATGTAATTTAAAAAAAAAAAGCTTAAAAAGAAACTTAATAAAGGACAAGTCAAATAAAAATTGAAAATAAATCAAAAAGCTATTACCTTTAAATCAAAACATCTCTGACTTGTTGGGGGATTTTTTAAAGCTCACAGCCAACTGTGGTCGGAGACATTAATCGAACTGGTGAAGAAACATCAGAATAGGTGAACCAATAAGCGACGTCCAGATCATCTAGCCTGTTAGTGTGTTCCGAATCTCAAAGGCAGTGAAGTGCGATGAAATTAAACGCTGTGGGCGAAGGTATATTACATTGTATGATTTCCGACGAACGCACAGTAGAGAAACGGCAAATCTGATGGCGCTCTAGCGAAATTTATTCGATAGTGGATAAACCAACCGATTTTTTGGATATATTTATTGTCTTGTTATCTCAGTATTCGCACAGCTATTTTGTTTTAGCAAGTTCATCAAATATCTTTCCGCTTGTTTGCAGTGTCAAGTGCAATAACAAGAAAAATTATTATATTTATGATTTTTAAATTGTTCGAACGGTTCTATTGCATTACAAACATCAAGGCAAAGTTCTAAGGCCTGTCCACATTAGTTTGAAAAGTAAAAAAATTATATCGCAAAACATTAGCACAGAAAATTAAAAGGTGAAAAAATTTAAATTGTTCCAATTTGGCAATTTTTCACAATTCTGTTTTGTTTTTTTTTTTTTTTTGAATAAATTTTTCACCCGAATTTACTATATTTTGTTGGTGTTGTGTTGGAGTTGCCAATTAAGTGGGTAGCAAAGTGTAAATTAAGCGAGAAAATATGCATGTAAAGTATGTTACAGTGAATGAATAGAAATATTACTAGCTTTACACCAACAACACTGGACACAGATAGACTAAAGTAATAACAAAAAATTGTACAAATTGCATACAAAACTACTTAATACTACACACGCCTTTTAGTGACTAAATGTTGTTAACACTCTTTTGTATCTAATATTATTGTTGATGCTGATGTTGTTGCCATGTTGCTGCTGATGTTGTTGTCTATGATGTTATTATTGTGTGCTTTTGGTTTTTGTTAGTCGCTTTGGTTTGTTGTTGTTTTTGGCATGTTGTCGATTGCATCTATGCAGCAGCAACAAATTGCTCAACAACCAAATAAAATGCACAACAACAATATCACAAATGCTTTCAAAACGCTTGAGCAAACTTAAAAGAGCAGCAGCAATGGCAGTACAGCAATGTGACATAGCAACAAAACAACATAGCGATAAAAGACAGCAACATAAATGAGTGGCAACAACAACATTATCAAGAGGTTTTTTCCCATGGGACATTTAACGCGCATGCTTAACGTCTAAATCTGTCGCTGAATCTCGCTTAGAATGGCTAAAATGTTGACGATGAGCAACAGCAGCGGCAGCAGCAGCAGCATCATCATCATCAAACACAAGTCGGTAGTGTGAAAAAGGCGTAAAAGGCTTTTGCAGCAATTTGTATGCAACTTTATATTTGTTGTTGCTATTGTTGATCCCCCCGTTACTGTGGCTGTTGTTGCTGATTTTATACAATTTTTGTTATTGTTCCTGCTGATGTATTTTTAAAATGCGTTGCACAAACTCACAAAGTCAAAGCAAACGAAAATTTATGAACCGCAAGCGAAAAGCCAAACAAAGTCAAATAGCAACATCAACATCAACATCAACAACAGAAACAGCAACAATAACAACATCAACGACAATGAGGACAACATTATAAGAAGGAGAGCAGCAACTGCCAGCATTGCATGGTTTAGTGATGGCAGCAATGGCCAACAAAATGTTGCTATGGAATTTATATGCAACATAATCAACATAAATGCCGCTGCGCTGTTTGTTATTGGCATTGCTGTGGTCAACTTGGCCTGCGGAAACGCGCAGTTAGTGGCAACAACAAGAAGAATACCACTCAATGAAGAAGAGTAGCAATAGAGAAGGAGGAATGTGTAAGGAGAAGTTGCAACAAACATAAAGAGCAGCAATAATTTTGCTAGTTGCCTTATTTTCTTGCCTCCTTGTTGGCTTCCTTTATTTACTTACTTCTTGGTTGCTTGCTTGCTTGCTTGGGTGGGTGCAACACAAATTTTATAATGCAGCATGTAGTGGCGCAACCATGGGCGTACTGAGGGGCCTAGAAATGGTCATCGGATCCCTCTCACCTGAGACAGCAACCTAGCGGGCTAATGAACTACGAAGTATAATGGTAAATGTTAAATGCTGACAAAATTCTTAATTTGCACCTGCTCTGGGCCAAAAGCTAGGTGCCCCGCCCATGGGTGCTACGACAAAGAGCAGCGAGGATGAGGATGATGATGATGATGATGATCGACGAAGACGACGACAACTATAACATTGTTGCTTTTGCTGCTGCTGCTTTGGCTAATTTAAGCAATTTGCAAATTGAGAAATTGCAAATAATTTACAATTTAGTAAAGTTATTCAAATAAGTGCAAAGTAGACGCAATAAAAGCGAACTTAATGATGAAAAGTGGATTAGTGCGTTGTATAAACTTTATTTTTATTTTTCGTATCTTTCTTTTAATATTTGTTGTTTACAACTGTGGGCATCGAATAACTTTCAGAAATACGAGTAAAATGTATCCACAATAAATATTTTGCTGTTTTTATTGTTGTTAATGAAATCTTTGATATTTGATAGGGAATATAAAAATGAACTAGAGTTGACAATTGTAACTCGATTTAAAGCGAACAAAACGATACATCAAAGCTCAGTGGTTTAGTTTTTCGCTTCGTTGAGGTTAAGCTTTCTATTTATACACTTTACAATTATTTTAAAAAGGTGTTGCTATTATTTTGAAGACGTTGGGACGTTTGTATGATTTTTATGTGAAGATACTAATTATTCAAAATAAAAAACTTTGTTTCTTTTATTGAATTCCATGCTTTATTTTAGTGACAATGAAACGGAATATTTCCAAAGGTAGATGATCACTTATCACTTACGAGTACATTGATATACCATATAACTGAGAACCCTTTCGCGGCGTTTGCTTCATCTATTCACTGCTGGTCTGCACTTGGTCTTTTTTAAAGATAAACATGCTGCGACATTGATCGGTTAACGACATTGAGTCAATATTTGGGTCTTGTTTAGTTATGGACAGATTTAAGAAGATCCACTGTCTGGTCTTAAATAAACAAATCACTTGCATTTATCTGTCTTTACAATTATTCGAGTTGCTTGCAAATTTATTCTCCTTTTATTTTCTTAAACTTTTCTTTAAATATATTTTGATTAATCAAATGGAGACCAGCTTGGCTCCATGATACTTTTCTTAACTTCACTCCCTAGATTTTTTGATCAACTACAAGTCCTTTCCTCATGAATTCTATTTTATTCAATAAGAGGAAGAAACAACATATCCAACAAATATCGTCATACATATATCGGGAATGCCTATTTCATGGTCTTTTACTAACGAAATATATTTTTTGAGAAAACTTGTCCCATGTAGGGTATAGAATGGTGTGTGGAACATAAATAAGGATTTACTTTTGTTGACTTTCTTTGGCAAAATGTAATTTGAATAAGTTGTAAATATCATTTTTGCAACAACAATAAAAAAAGTTATAACAACAACAACATAACAATAGTCATACTAATTGACAGACTGAGTCTTGCTTTGTGATTCAACCCACATCCCACATTCAAAGCGCTTTTACTTGTGGTTTTCATTTCTTAGACAAAGCCAATTCCGGTACAAAATGGCACTCACTCACAATTCAAATTTTATTTATCTATTTGTGGTTTCGTTGTTTTGTTCATTTGCATCTAGTGAAGTGATATCAAAAAGTGCCAACTCAATTGAAATATTTTACTAACAAAACAATGTTAGTATATAGAAAAAAAAAGAAGAAATTGCAATTATTTTTAGTTGATTTTTTTTTGTGGTTTTGTGTTTGTTACAGTGACAATTTGTGATTGTTTGTTGCAAAGTAAAGTTAAATTTATTTAAAATTCTCTGCAAAATAGATACAACAAAACAAATAAACAGAAATTCAAAGAAATAAACAAAGTATATAAATAATAAAAATCGGCCAAGTGCGAGTCAGACTTGCACAGGGATGGTTCTTTATCAAATGGGGAGTTTGTATGGGAGGTACCGTCCCTAGTCGTTCAATTTGACTGATTCCAATAAATGTACCGCGCCTATATCAAAAACTTATAGTGTCTAAATTTTAGTTCAATAGTCCAAAATACAAAAAAGTTTTTCGAATAAGAACCTGAATTTTAATGGGGATTTGTATGGGAGGTACCCTTTCTAGTTGTTCGATCAAATTGAAATTTCGAAAATATAAGTTTCTAATGTATAGCCATCAAATAACCAAATTTTAAGATCGTGGGGTTACTGAATCTTATAGCTGCAATACAAACCAAAAGGTTTCTTGTATGGGGACCCCTTTAAGTTTTTAAAAATATTTTAAGTGTGGTATTTACTGCTAGAGCTCGGATAGAACTACATCTTCTCTGAAAGTTTCAACTCTCTAGCTATTAAGGTTCATGAGATATGACCCGAGGACTGACTGACAGACGGAGAGACAATGAAGTCTCTGCAATAGGGTTCCGTTTGGTACCCTTTCGCTCCAGAACCCCAAAAAAACAAGTGAAGAGAAGAACACTACAAATCGAAAATTAGTTGGTAGATTTGGCAATGAAGCTAAGTGAATCTCGAGTTCGACAGATTGTGACAGTTCCCAAAATCAATTGATGTCATTTAATCCCAATAACAAAGTCACATGATGGTAAGATATATGATATATTCTTCGTTTTGTTTTGTTTTGATGATGAAGTTAGTAGCAAAAGTCACCATCAACAATCATCATACAAAATCAACATCATCACCATCATCAACATTGGCATCATCAGAATCATCATTAGGGCCATCATTAACATCATTATCTTGAACCATGCCATCGTTGTCAATATCTCTGTGTCTCTTCTACGTTTGTTGCTTTGAATCTCGTTCACAATGACAAATTCCTCGAAGTTGTTACCATATAAATTTCTGCATTTTTGTTTGGGTTGCTTTTATTTCTTTACTGTCTCCAACATCTTTTTTTCTTCTCTTATTCAATTTTATTGTGTTGTTATTGCACACATATACATTTTGACCAGTTTCTGTCGATATTTTTGTCATTGCACAGTAGCCGCCAACAACTAAGCATTCAATGTGCTTCTCCGTTGACTTAAGTTTAACACAGATACTGAAACAACAACAAGAGATACATATACATTTTCTCTTTTTATTTTTGCTAAATGTTGTTGGTTACCAAAGTATCAAAGCAACCAAGGAGGAGGAGGAGGAGGAGATGATTAGTGGTGTCGCGTTAATACGGCGCTTATGACAACCGAACAACGCCTGTCCCACTATACTTTGCAATAATACAATACAATACAATACCAACAATATAAAGATACTTCTCAGTCAGTCAGATATTTTTGGTCTCACTTCTTAAGTATTGTATCTTGTGTTGTCCCTCATTTCGTTTGTGGTGGCTCTTTCTCCTTCTGGTAATTAGGCATATTACATATGTTCAGAAATTGCCGGGCTGCCTTTCGTGCCTCCTGAACGAGTTTTAGTTGTTTCTTCTTTCCATTCCTTAATGCAACTTTCATTTGACTTGTTGCTTCTTTGTTTTTGTAGCCCTTAAGTGTGTGTGTGTGTGTGTGTGTGTTTTTTATTTATTTGAGAGTCTTGTCTTCTTTGTTTCTTTGAGTTTTGCAATTAAGTCACTTTGGAATTTTTAAGCTGCATTTTTGTTAACAAACTTGTCGTTTTTTTTTTTTTTTTTGGCAACTTTAAAGGTTAAAACACTTGCTACACATATCGTATAGAATGGAAAAAATAAAGAGAATGACCATAAAATTAGGAAGAAAAAAATGAAGAGATATAATAAAATATTAAACGCAGATTAGATACTTTTATATGTCAGAACAACTGCAGGCCAATTGCAACGCCTACTAGTCATGGTTAAGTAAACACCTTCGCTAAATAACTATACATAATTAATATGTACATACATACACATTCATTCTCACAGATACGTATGTATGTAGACTCGGGATGCATAACTTGATTGCCTCAAACATGTGGCACGTATCGAACACGACGAAACTTAAGCTTAGAATAAATTATTAATAATCCGCGATAATAACAGACAATTAATTTTTAACGCTGATTTGTGTAAGTTTTATGCCTTTCTGCATGACTGCATCCGCCGGATTCGAAGTTGAATATACTCACACACATATCTATCTGTATGGATGTATGCAGATGCAGATACATTCACGTATGTGATACGCATGCAATGTAAAACTACGCGACTCGCCTACGAAAAGCGCGCGCGCAATAAAAGTAAAGAATAAAAATGCAAACAACAAAAAAAAAAATTAAAACAGAAATTATCAGAAAGAAAATAAGAATACTTAAAGAAGAAAGAAAGAACCTCAAGAAACAGAGAACTTGAATATCAATTTAGCGCATGCGAAATCCAAAACAACTAAAGATACAATAACAAAAGCAAGCAACAGATATAACAACAGCAACAGCAACAGCAACAAGAAGAACAGCGAACGGAAGAAACTGCGACACATCTTAATGCATTCGTATCCCATGGAATTGTTGCACTAACACATCGTATGTCATTTAAAGTGCTGCAGCAACAACACCAACAGCAACAACATCAGCAGTAGCAACAGTAACAAAAAAATGAGACTTGCAACAACAGCAACAAACAACAGAGAAGAAGATGGAAGCGAAAACCACTGCGACAACGCAAAATTCAAATAAAAAGGAATTTTTGCATTTTTTCTTGTTTTTTGTTTTGTTTTTTTGGATTTACTTTTTGTATCTTTTTATGCTTTTTTAATGCCAAGTGCAACACCAAAGCAAAGCAGAAGCAACCGCATTTAGCAGTCTGCCGGCTTTCAAAGCCATAAAGCAACCAACAACCAGAAATCAGAGAGAAGTTAAAATGAAATGAAATGCAAGGAAATGGGTGTCCGCGGCGGTAAGCTTGGTCTCGGGCTTGGTCCCCAACTGATGATGCCTTTCTTATCAGTGAGTGCGGTGTGGTGCGCGTTGGTGAATATACTTACTTATGAGTATTTTTGTTTCATTTTTATTATTTTCGTAAAAAAAAAAAGAAAATGAAAAACAATAAAAAGAAAAAGATTGAAAGAAAAAGACACATTAATGACAACAATAACAAAAGCTAAGAAAAGAAAAAGCAAGAAAAATATCATAATAAAATTGAAAATAAAAGTAAAGTGCTGTAAATGAGCTTTGGTCTCGTAAAAATATAATTCTGTGCTTAAAATTATATGTGGGCAATATACTTACTATTCTTACTAAGATTACACTGTTAAAATTTATTGTGTAGAAAATGAAAAAAAAATAAAAAATGAAAAATAAATGGCATGAATCAAAAGACTTAAGCAACGAACTTGTTTCATAGATATGTATATATATATATATATACATAGAAATAAAGAAATAATCAAAGAAATAAATATGTATAAGTGTACAAAAAATAATAAATAAATAATAATAAAGATAAAAAAGGAAATAATAAAAGAAAAAGAACTTAAAATACTTAAAAGCTACATAAATGAAAATGGGGCCATTATAATGGATTTGTAGTCCTGGAAAGTTCAACAAATGAATCAACATTTTGTTTTTAATTACACAGAATAACAATTTTAGATATGATTATGATTACTCAGCCTACAAATTGACTGTGGTTGATAAACCACATTCTCATTCCCAGATAGTAAATGAAATATACTAATATTTCCAAACATTAGCAAAACCTCCTATACAAAACTCTTATTGATATGCTTTTGTTTTTTTTATAAATAATTAAAAAGAATAAATAAATAAATGGATTTCTCTTATCACAAGATGTAGAGTCAATTCAACGGAAATATTATTAATTTATTAATTTATTCTGCAGATCCAAATACCTACTATTGACTAAAAATCAGTGATCCCCGTGTTATTTTTAAACATCTTTTTATAAGTTTTCATTAATATTTTCCATATTAATCTACAATAGTATTTAATTTTCCCTGGTAGCTTTTAGTTTCAAATTTTTCGAGATTTGCCATTTATACTATTTTTAATGAATGAGCTTGGAGAGTAATACTTTTGTTGAAAAAACTTACATAAAGTGTGGTCATGGTGCTAATCAGTAATCTGATTGAACTGGAGTACAGTTTATTGGAACCATATAAATTTGGTCTTATGAATCTTAACCAATTTTAATCAGTTAGGAAGTAATATTTCTGGAAGTGTTTTGGTGTCCAGTTGATCCTTAAATGGAGGTAGAATATAGTAGCAATTACAATGGCGTGGGGCAGCATGATATAGCATTCCCTAGATGGATTATTCCCCTTTCCTTATCCCAAACGAAAAGAGAACATCTAACAAGATGGTTTACCAAAGCATACTGAAAAATGTGTTCTGATAAAAAACAAACATGGAACAGATATCCAAAAAACAAAAATAAAAAAAAATCTTGTTAAAAAAAAAATGTCATAATTGATTATTATTTATCTTATCTTATTTTGCTCTAAAATTGGTTTTGGTGTCTCTTCATAATGAATTAAGGATTATTTGGTATTTTTGTCATAATTTTCTATTTTCCTACAAAATAAAATGTGTAAAAGTGACGAACATAATTAATATTATTATAATTAAGATCACTATCTTAACATTTAAATAAATAATATATAAAATTTCGCAGGGCCGCAAATAAGAATAAAGTTCTTTATGAGATAGCTTAGAATCACAGTAATCATTTTTACAAAAACCCAGAAATAAGTCAATAATGGCGACATATTACACACACACATCTATTGCTTACCATAAGTACAGCCTAAGTACACAAATGACTTTGTACCATCATTAGCATCCTTATTCCTGGAAGCAAAAAGGTCTAAAATAAAATCAATTGGGTTGCCTTTTATTTTATCACGAATATAGGCGAGCCACACACAAAGCAATAGATTTAAATATATGTAATAATATAATATATGTTGGACAAACGTCCCAATAAAAAATTCAAAAAAGAAAAATATTCGATTCTTGTGGTTGCCTGCATAGTCAAATAGCCGTAGGTCCCTCTTTCGCGCCGTTTCTCATCCACCATTTCTTCTTTCCAAACCTTGTTGTAAATTTAAGTCACAGGACTTAATGTTATAACTTTTTGGTTATTTTATTGTGAATTGAATAAATTAATTGTATTTATTTTTTTTTTTTTTTAGCGAGTCGAAGGCCTTGTAGCTAGCACTCCTTAAAAAACTTATGTTATATATTATAAGTAACTAAATATATATAATCTAATCCTCTAAATAAATAATAAATAAATAATTGTATTTATTTTAATTTCAATAGAATTAAGCAATGAAGTTTATTCTTTTGATTTTTTTGTTTTCTGTTTTCCTATTGTGAGGATTTAAGAAAGTATGGAATTAACTCTTTATATGTTAACATTATGAGGAAATAAATAAAAAAAAAAAAATAAAATAAAATAAAACCATAATCTATACAGGATTTATTCTGAGCTGATTTTCTTTATTTTCATTTTGCATACCATTAACCAAAAAAAAAAAAAAAAAAAATGCAACCCAAAATAAAAGCCAATAACAATAACTGATGCAAAAAACAAGAACACCACACGACAAAAACAGCAAAAGCAATAGCAACAATAATATACAATATATAAATCGAAGACGACACAAAAGTGAAGGCAAAAAGTCACACACACACCATACACACACACACACACACACTCATGTACATTATGCATTTATTGCATATGTATGTATGTATGTATGTGTATCTGCAACAATAACATGAGCGATGCATCATCGACAGTGCCAAGGTTCGCTTATCAGTAACCTACACTTAAAGTTAATGCATGCCCGCCAGGACCAACCAAGCTGAGCATTCGCAAAAAGAAAAGCGCACAAACAAGCGACACAAAAAACCCAACGACTCAGTGCCAAATTTAGGGCCCAACTTACTTAAGAGATTATTTTGAAAAAAAAACTTTAGTGCACTTACTAGTGGTTGCTTATATAAGAGTAAGCACCTGTGCTACTTTAGTGAAGCGTGTTATCGGCTTTTTCTGTGTTTTCATACTCTATACTCATAAGTGGATAAAAAGGTATATTAAATTTGTGAAAATATATGCAACAACATTAATTGAAAGTAGGATGAGATCGTCACAAAGTAAATATGGTATATTCTTGAGAAAGAAATGGCTATGAGAGCCGAAAGACTGGGCGGCTTAAAATTTGGGAAATATCATTTTTGTTGGTCAAAATATGTATTAACTTTTCTTAAAAATTAATTTCCACATTTTTAGAGATATCGGCATTATAAGGTTATGTTCTTCTCTTATGGCATCAAAGAACATTGAAGCACATAACTTAATATCTATCGCCTCACAGAAAAAATAGAGACAATATGATAATATTTCTGAACGTTTTGCTAAGGAAATGACTTTAGATCAAATTCTGCTTTAATTTGAACAATATCTTTTTCAGTTTCGAAATTTTGGAGAAGAGTACAGGGTATCTAATAGTAAGATTCATTCGACTATGGAGCCCTTACTTGTTTTGTTTGGTTTGTCATGATGTTGATTTTTTTTTTGTAGCAGCGGCAGTGTGTTCCAGTCACAAAGGGAGAGCTCACGATGACGGCGACTGCAAATATATAAAATTGAAAATGAATGCTGAAGTAGATAAGGCGAATGCATTGCAAATGGCTTACACAGCTGATTTTAGGCCAATTTGACAGTGAGAACGTAAATCTGAATCTGAATGCGAATGTGAGTGTTTGGATTTCATTATAAATTCTAAAGGAAAAACATCAAGACATTAACATCAGTTGCCCGAAACTCAAGCTAAATTATTTGTTTGTCCACTCGATCTAATTTACAAGATGTTGTGCCATATTAAATTGTTTTTTGAAGATATGTTTGAATATTTTAAAAAATGTATTTATCATCAACTTTTTGCTCAAACTGAAAATTGAAACATGGAAGAACTTATTTTAGCATGACAGAAAACAAATTTTAAGAAGAACATACCATTTAGAAATTAATGCAGTCTTTTGTCATTAACCATAAGATGGCTTTCAATCAAAATAAAAGAAATCAAATCAAATCAGATCAATTCAAATAACATAAAATTGGTAGTTTCCCAACTTTTGCTATTAAAGTACTAGAAAACGATCTCGAGCTTGAGAATGTTAAACATTTTATTGCTTCACATGCATTTTATCTTAAAAAAAAAAGAAACCCAAGAAATAAAATAAAAAGAAGGCCAACTTGAATGCAAATCGATTGAGCAATAAAACTATTAAGCCATTAGGAAACAAAACACGAGTTTACAAACAAATATAACGCAGGAATCGAAACGGTTCGAATCAAATCGGAATATAAAAAGAACGAATGGTAGTAGCAACAAATTTAAGCTTAAGAAGCAGATCGACGAACGATTCTGCATTGAGTTGAGGGCACAAGGAACAAGCAATTAATGCAAATGTGCGCCTTACAAGAATTTTTGGTATTGGTAGCCACAAGGATTGATCGAGAAATAAAAACAAACACAACCACAACCACTCTCACACATTTAGATAGTGACATAAAAGGAGATACTATACGGTACAAATACTAAGGTACAAACATACTATGTGTTCATGCAACATATGCCTTGAATCTGGCAAAGAGTATCGCATTGGCTTGGCTTGGCTTGGCTCAGCTTGACATGTAAGTAGTCAGGCAAGTGTTTATGGGAGTAGTAGTGGTTTTGTTGAAGATCTGAGAGTTTAAGCCCAAGACTAGAGACTAAGACGACCCTGGCATTGGTTAAGTTGTAGTTGTACTACTATGTAGACAGTTTGTTGGTTTTGTTGGTGCGACCAAAGTCATCGTTGCTATTGCAGTTGCAGTCACACTAAACATGGCGAGGTGCAAACTAATTGAAATCATTACACTCGTAAAAATGTTAATTCAATTAAAATGATCGCGTTGTTGCACAAACAACATCACCATCACAACCAACAACAACAACAACTCCAGCAACAACAAGTTTAAGAATGGCAGCATCAGACACAGCAACAGCAACAGCAACGACGTCAGCAACTGAAGAAGAAAAAGATAATGGAACTGCAACTGCAGCAACAAAACACGCCCAAGGTGCGCTTGCCTAGAATTCTACTTTGATTGTTATGTACGAGTATCTATGAGTGTGCTTAGCTGACCCACAACTGCTTGCAACATCGACTAAGAAAGATATCATCTCATCGCAACATACAATGAAGGCAGCCTTATGTTGCTAGCAATAACAGCAATAGCAACAGCAACTGCAACATATCGTTAGGTCAGCCACAAAGCCATAGATTGAAGCTGGAACTGGAACTAAAGTTGCAGACAGAAAAAACTAAGCTGGAGCAGAGCCAGTCCAATGGGTCTAGGCCAATGTTAGACTGAATTTTTGGTTACTTGAGTCATTTTTTTTTGTTGTACTGCTATTTGTTGTCTTCGTATGCAAATAATTTTTGTGTAGATTTTTATTTTTGTTTGTTTTTCTTTGTAATAAAATTGCATTGCTGCCACATCCAAAGTTAGCAACAAACATAACAACAACTTGAATTTGTGTGTGACTATTCAAAGGTTTTGCTCTTACTTATTTAGTTGGTTTTATATTGTTGTTGTAAGTAAGTTTTTGGCGCTAAATTTGAAGAAAACACAAGAAGTGAAGAGTTCTGTTGCCTCGAATGTCGTGACTTTGTTTAAAGGAAAAAGCACAAGAAGAAAAAGAAAAGAAATTCCTTTGGGGCAAAACAATTTTTAAAAATAAAAATTTGTTTATTCAAATTTCGGTTGGGTTTTTTGTAGTTATTACTTATAATTTTATCTTTTAGATTTGAATTCGGATAAGGAAGATTTACTTCCGGTTTGCAAAAAAATATAATTAAATAATAAATAATATTTTTTAATTATTGACAATATTTTTATTAAAAAAAGGAAAGGAACTCTTAATCGCCTAAACGGCTAGACCAATTTCGATAAATATTTTTTTGTTTTACTTACGGGGTCACCAAGATGGTTTATGCTTCAGTTGGACCCGGTAGGTGGCGCTATTGTCAAGATACAGGCACTTTTTTTTTACCAAATTTTTAAAATTTCTTTATCTAGCGCTCACTATATTAAGACGATTATAATAATTTTTTAAAATGACAAATGACTGCTAATGAAAAGATTTGCATACTTATTTTTTTCCAGTTTTTAACTTTTAATATAATATTTTTAAGTATTAAGTTTTTTGGAAACCACTGCAACACCAAGCATAATACTTTTAATGTTTTGGTTGTTTTTATTGTTGTATTTTTCCTTTCTGAGTACGCACTTTTTGCGCTCTTCGCACGTTGTATTGGAGCAAGTTTTCTTGCACTCTTGTGGAGAGTTCCAACATTCGCGTGTACTCTTCAGCTTCAACAGTGATACGCTTGTTGGCCTGAATTAATATGTTAATTCGAGATTTGAGGAAGAAAGACGCAACTTCAAATGGTCTTCCACTTCGTAGCTAGTCTCAGACACTTACATGGCTGCATTTAATCTGTTCTATCCGTTTCTCAACATTCCCGTACACTTTAAACATTTTTTCGAGGATTTTACTACTTTTGATACCCTCTGAAACTAAAAAACTAATCACTGTGCGTTGTTGTTCCGCGGTGCAATGCCAAATACAAATTCAATACCAATTACTCTCGAACAGCTCATGAGACACAAAGTACAAGGATGCCAACTTGACTCGTTACTTATGGAATGACTCTCTTAATTTCATCAGAAAGTTTTCCAATAAAAGGAAATTCATATGTCTGCTACCTCTTTCGACGTTTCATCACTCCCTCCAACGGTTGAGCTATTAACACATTTTCCTCCATGTGACAGTTGTGGTTAGTTATAGCTTCCTAAGCAACATTTAACTATTGGGTGTATGCATATGATTCCGCCCTTTCCGATAGTTTCGCTAGTATCGCCGCTTACACTTGCACACTAAAATACTAATACTTGCATTCGATAGTGCCTTCTATCAGCTGTTAAACACAGTGTATAACATTCGGTGGAAGCATAAACAACAAATATTTCTAATTCATTGAAAATGTCGAGTTTTATCCCAAGTAAACATCATTTGCGGGAGGTTTTATTGCACTATTTTGTTGCAAAGAAAAGTGCAGCGGAAACTTATCGTTTGCTTGCTGATGTTTACGGTGAGCATGCTCCATCGAATACAACTTGCAAAGAATGGTTTCGACGATTTAAAAATGATGATTTTGACATTGAGGACAGAGAACATGGAAAACCACCCAAAAAATTTGAAGATGCTGAATTGGAAGATTTATTGACCGAAGATTGTTGTCAAACACAATCAGAATTGGCAACAACATTAAATGTTGATCAATCAACTATTTCAAGACGTTTGCAAGCAATGGGAATGGTTCAAAAAGTCAATAACTGGGTGCCACATGAATTGAAAGACCGAGACATCGAACGTCGCAAAACCATTTGTGAAATGCTGCTTCAAAGACAAAAAAGAAAAGGTTTTTTGCATCGGATAATCACGGGAGATGAAAAATGGATATATTACGAGAATCCTAAACGCAAAAAATCTTGGCTGAAGCCAGGTGAGGCCGGCCCATCACAGCCAAAGAAAAATATTCATTGTACCAAGGTTATGCTCTGTATTTGGTGGGATCAGAAAGGTGTTGTGCACTATGAGTTGCTGAAACCGTCTGATACTATCACTGGCGATGTTTACAGACGACAACTAATGCGGTTGAAGGTAGCTATAGAAGAAAAACGACCGGAATGGGTGAATAGGCATGACAAATTAATTCTTCAACATGACAACGCCAGACCGCATACGGCAAATGTTGTGAAAACATATTTAAATGGACAAGACTGGGAAGTGCTACCCCACCCGCCATATTCACCAGATATAGCCCCTTCAGATTTTCATTTATTTCGAAGGATGCAGTCTGATCTTACGGGAGAGCGATTCACTTCTTATGAAGATATCAAAATTTGGCTTCATAATTGGATTGCCTCAAAAGACCAGGACTTCTTATGCAAGGAATCCGTAAATTGCCTGAAAGATGGGCAAAGGTTGTAGCTGCAGATGGGGCATACTTTGAATAAATAAATTTTCCTTTTTCTAAACAAGCAAATTTGTTTTGTTTTCACAAAAAAGGGCGGAATCATATGCATACACCCAATATGTATATCCAAGTTTCTCATATGCAAATTGAGTCATTGATTATTTTAGAAATCATTCCAATGTCAAAATACATAAACACAAACTAGAAAGAAAATTTGAAAAATACAATTAAAATATACGAAATTTGTACGGATTAATTTCATGGGAATATTTTATGAAATCTTATGAATAAAAGAAGGAAAAGGTTTTGTTTTTAAACAACAATAATAACAATACTAACTACTGGTGTCAGTATAACAATAAAACGCCCATGAAACGCCCAGGTTTTTTGTTTTTATTTTCCATAAGAATCTATCAAAATTGAAAGCTGAGGAGAAGACTAAAGACAGTCGGGGATTAAATAAAAATGCCGAGCTCTAAAGAAAAAGAAAGGGCTGAAATTGAAGACATAGAGGCAAGCAGAGAAACAAACAGAGAGACAGCAAAAAGACAAAAGGTAAAGAAAAATAAGAAGAAGGAAACTGATCTGACAGATCTGATTGTAAGCATACTACAGCAAAAATGCTTCAAAAGTTTAGCGAGATTTGCGAATGATGCTTGCAACAGCAACAGCAACACAATCATCATCATCATCATCATCATCATCATCATCAGCAGCAGCAGCAGAATCATTGCAATTGAATAACAAAAAAAAAAAAAATAAATAAAATAAAATAAAATACAATAACATGAGCAAGTTTGGGTTATGCGTCTGTCGAACGTTCTCATATGTGTGTCTGTCGGCCTGTCTGGCAGTTAGTCCCTGTGAAGCAGTCGGTGGCTTAAGCTGTGCAATTTAGTGATCAATCATTGCTTGCTGTGCCGCAATGGACGGCAATGGAGCGCGCGAAAATCAATTTTAGTGTAAGAGCCGCAGAGCAGGGAGGATTGCAGCAATTCATTTGCTGCTGCTATAGTACGTCAGGAGCAATGGGCTCCAGCATCAACATCATCTACAGCAGCAGCAAATCCAGCACATCCACTGACGCCGTCATCGTCATCGTGATCGTTCATTCAATCGTCGTCGTAGTCGGATGCTTGTGCATATAAATGTACTACGAAGGTGGAAGCAATAAATCTTAGCAACATGAGAAATTACTGCCATATGATGATGAACTAAAACTCAAACTTAAATCGGGGAAGCAGAAACATCAACCAAAAAAGAAAAAGGAAAACAAAATATTATATACAAAAAAAAAAAAAAAAAAAAAACACTAATTTGCAGGATTTGCTTAAATGCAGATTTGTCAGGCCGTCACAGCGCATGGTAAATAAAAGTGTAAGTTCTTTCTTAGTAGTAAGTCTACGGGATTTAAGTCAATCAGCATTTGGCGGCAGTTGGCATTGACAGTTGATTGAGCAACATTCAATTCAATTCATTCAAAATCTTTTGCTTTTGCTTTTTAGTAAATCTCATGCAATTATGACATTTTTAAGGCTAAAAGTCTCTTCTAAGCTTACCTGATTCTTATTGTGCAGAGTAGCTTATGGAAAACGAATTGAAATATTTTTCCCAGCATATCAAAAATTACTAGATATTCATATTTAAGTGTGTGTGTGTGTGTATTCGCAGCTGCATTGCATTAACTGGCATCATTCTAAGTAAGTATTGCTCTACACTCACAGTTCTTTGCAAACTATGCAAACGTTGCAAGTTCACTCGCGCGCTTAGGTCATTGGAGTGTCCCCGCTGTGAATTAATCGTTTTCGATGCTGTGAGTGCTGGTTGAATGGACACATGGACATATGGACGCATGGACTGGTTGACTACAGGACAGATATACATACAAACAGGCGCTGCGGCTGCTGTTGGAGCAACTTGCCTTGCGAACTAAGGCTGATTAATATTTGTTTTTGCTTGGATTTGCCTTGTTAGCATTTTCGCCGCCATATAGAAAGATACATAGATATGTAAACCGACTGATATACACACTCACATGCAAATATGAAAGCATCTTTGTGTATCTGAGTGTGAGTATTTGCATTTTCTTTATTATTGGCGCAAAAGTCCAAGTTCAAAGCCATATTTGACTTGAAAAATCAATAAAAAGATCGAGCGTGTGGATATGCGTGCTGCGGCAGCAGACATGGTCAATTCACCCATCCATACTATTGTACATACATAGATACTCACACAAACTTACTTGTACTCATACAACAGACAACAGTTTTTAACTTTCTCATAATGAAATTATAGCCAAGTGATTGAAATCTATTTATGCTAATTTACGGAATCGTTCTATATTCACATTCACAGAAAGTTACAGAGCCATTGAGTGTGGGGAGTATTAACACAATCCACCAGATCATATATTGTATTCTATAACTTCCGCCTTATGTTGTCGTCGCTTTTCGACCAAGCAACCACCAGAAACAGCAACAAATTCATTTCATATTGCAGCTGTGCGCACAGGACTTGTGTTCTCTGCCTCCTAACGGAGCAACAGATCAACAGACCATCCATCTTTTCCTTGGTCCACCGATCCACCGTCCTATTCTAGAATACTATGGTCGCATATTCTCTTCTCTTATATTTGTAGTATCGTCATCAAACATACTAGTAGATGACGCCCACAACCTAAATACAAAAACTTTATCTTGATTAGAAGTGTCGTCGTCATCGTTGTTATGTGAAGTCGCTCGCTTCATTTGCTCACCATTAAAAAAATACAATATTTCATGAGTTTCAACTTTCTGTTAGGATTTACTACTGCTGTCAATAACAAAAACTACAACAGCAAGAGTAAAAACCTTCAAATTTGTTTAGGTGCGTTGACAATTTTCAATTAAAATAAAAATGGGTGAAGGTGTCTCTCTTCAAATCAACTCCATGTATCTGAGTATCCAAGTGTCTGTGAGTTGTGTGCGGATTAATGTGCCTCGTTTGGCAAGCTTTCATGCTTCACGCCCTCCAGTGACATGACTGACAAATTCAATTGCTTACCTTAAGGTATGGTATTGTCAAGCGACCTCAAAATAAATACGTTTTGTTGATCTTTGATTTTATTTCATTTCATTTCTTTTGGTTAATCTGGACACTTAATTATGAGTGGCGCGCGGCATTAAATATTTTCCATATATAATGTTTTTATCTATGTATCTTTTGGTATTTTTTGTTTGATTTTGTTTGTATGTTTTTTTTTTTTTGCCAGCTTTTGTGTCTTAATTTGGAGCAACTCTTTCTTTTCTTCTAAGCCGCTTGTAGTACTTGGTTAACTTGGGTTTATTTTTTTGTCTGAGTTTTTCTTTTTTTGTCATTTTAAGCTCTTAAAAAAATGTATAAGAAAAATAATAAAAATAGGTATGTGCTTTAATGAGATTAGACTCATAGATATTGTCATTGTTGATATTTCATTTGCGCGTCTCTCGGTTTATTTTCTTTATTATTTATTTGGTTTGGTTTGGTTTGGTTTGATTTCGTGCGTTCCTTTGTTTGCCTGATTATTTATTTATTTATTTTGTGGGCTTATAGGCGACGACGATGTAACGCATGTCATGTGATTTCATTTTCCGGTCTATAACTTATTGATAAATGAGGAATAATTGGGTTAGTGTGTAGGATTTTGTACCATGTGAAATTGTGTTGTATCATGAAATTGAAAAATATACATTTTGAACATTTTCTGTTGTTGTGTATTGGAAAAATAAACCCAGTTTGGAGGAAGACGAGCGAGTTGATCTGATTAGCGCTTAAAATGAATTTATCACAACAACACAATAATAATAATATTAATATTTCCAATAAAAATATCACAATTAATTAATATGTTATGCCTAATCATGTCATATGAAGCTTTAAAGAATTAAAAACTTAGAAATAGGTAAATCAAAGCAAAGTTTAGAAATCATAATTCTTATTGATACATTGGTTTTTAAAGGGTTTCATATACCTAGTAAGAAGACCAAACAAAAATAAACAATTTTTTAAGAATTTTCTTGAAAACACATTTTAATTTATAAAATAAATATTTGTACAATACAAATGTTGAAAGCTTCTTTAGCTGATCTCGGAAAGTAGGCGTCTTGTGGTGAGCATGATATCTCTGGACTAATTCACTTCAAATGAAAAGACCAAAAATATTTTGGTAATAATCTTGTAATATTTTTTGAAAAATAACAAAATTTTGGACATTTATTTAGGCCTTAAGTTGTTTATAAAATGATAAATATTTATCGGTGTGAAAAATCCTTCGATTAATAATAAAAAAACATAAAATAGTAAAAAGCTTGTGCAAAAATTTGAGAATGACCGATTCAGCCGTTTTCGAGTAATCTTTCCCACCGACTTTAAAAACACAGTAGAACAACGTTTTTAAAGTTTTAAATTTGAGGTACCTTTTTAAATTTTAAATAAAATACATAAATTCTGTAAAATCTTTACTTCATTTTATTGGTAATTAAAGTGCTTTGATTCCGGTTGATATCGAAAAAGAAAGTCGGTCATATAAATCCTCTCCATCTCGGCAGTTAGTCAATCTTTTACTAATATTTTGAAGAACTTTACACTCTGCCACGATTGTCTGAAATTGTAAGACCTTAATATAATTTTCTGAAAATATGGACCAAATAAATTTAAAATTTAGCGTTTTATAGGATAGGATAAATGGCTGCACGCAAACGGCTGAGTAGGCCCTAAAATAGATGCATGAGGGACACACATTTTTTAGAATTCACACCATCAAGAAACCCGTGCTTTACTTCTCTACATCTATTAATCTATCAATGTTTGTTTATAATATTTCCTTTATTTAAAAATACACAATATAAGAAATTTTAAAAAATAATTACAAAGAGTTGTCAAGTACATAAAAGTTCATTCATTTCATTTATCATAAAGTTTAAATTGCGTTGTATAAAGTCCCGTGTAGTCTTGTGGTTAGGATATCCGGCTCTCACCCGGAAGGCCCAATTCAATTCCCGGTACGGAAAGATTTTTATAAAAATTAAATTTTTTTTCTTTCTTACTCAAGAGACAATAGGATTTTGTGTTTTATTATAATTTCTAATTATTCATTCTGGGAACTGTTAAAAGTTTAGTTCAGAAAGGTCAAAAATAAAAAAAAAAAACAAAATGTTTTTACTGGATATTCACCATCGTCATTAACATCTAGTCAATTGATGTTTCGAAATTATCTCGGTTCTGAGGAGTTTGTATCGAGTTGCTTGCTATTTTCTTGATGTCATCGCAGTCTCCCAATGTATTCTTGAATTCGATAATTCTGTTAACCATGGTTTGTCTTATGTCGATTTTGTCATTGGAAGAGTCAACCTTTCGTAACCATGCAAATTAATGGGCAGCTCACATTAGTCTTGATATACTCTTCACGCAGTGAATACTAGGGGGATACCTCCTATACAAACCACCCATGTCATTATTCTGAATGAGCATATAAATGTTTCATGCATTTTTTAATTGCGATAACATTAAGAAATAAAAATTTAGATACTTTAAGTTTCTAATTGTCCATGAAATGCATAAATTTCAAAACCATCGAATTACTGGATTTAGGATTTTATTAGAAAAATATTTTATTTTTTTGTGTTATCGAACTGAAACTTGAACAGTATAAATGTCTGACCCAAATTCAACAACCGTGTAGATTTCAAGATCCTAGCATTACTGGATCGTAAAGCTCCCATACAAATATTTCGGTCGGAGTGTTGAAATGATCTCTGTGTACTAATTATACCCTAAACATAATTCAAATCAATAATCAAATATTTCTGAATTATCTATCACAGAGCGTAGGCTTAAATGTTTTCTACGGGTTGCGTGAAGAGCATATCAACTTCGGTATGGTCGAAGTTAAACTTCTTACTTGTTTTTGCTTAATTTAATCATTTTCTTTCATTACACATGTGCCAGATATGGATAAAAGTATAACCCTACGCGTAATACCTGTAAATTCCATATATTACCATTTAGGCCCTTGGCTAGTTCTCTCCTTTCCTCTAATATACTAAAATGTAACCTAATCTAATTGCTTGGGTCTGTTTCTCGGAAACTAGTACAACAAGAAAGTAGAAAATTTGGTATGTAAACTTGCTTCCTGACTATCCAATATTAAAACATGAAAGCAATTTATTTACTAATAAAGTAGCCGAAAATATGTGTCAGTAGCATATTTTTTTTTTTATATTTTTAAGACAAATTAAAACATCAAAATTTGATTACCTTTAATATTTGGGAAAAATTTCATCTTTCTGTCTTAGTGCAAGTTTTTCTATTATAATAAAATTGTAAAATTTAATATTGAAAGAAAAAAAAAAAAGTTTTCCCAAACAATTGCCATTAAATATTTCAGCAAATTTGCCATATTCATAAAATCCTAAAAATATCTAAGCTATTTAAAATTGTTTACAGTTTTTCTTTTTTTTTTTGTTCAGAAGACATCGTAAGACATTGAACGAACGGTAATATTAATACAATGTTTTTGCATCGCAGAGTGACAAAAATCACACCAACGTTTTGGATAGACCAGGAATAGATTTCATAGAATAACAAAAACAAATACACAATACACATTTACATTCACATTGGACTGAGCCTGGGACTTGGACTTGCGACATGACAAACATTGCAAGCTAATAAACGCAGTTAACTTTTGTCGCTTTCACCGCACATTATATAGATACATATGATTGTAAATATGTATGAATGTGTGGTATATATGTGCATGCATGCAACATATTCATCTATAGACTATAGTGATATTGTTTAGCTCTTTGGAAGCTAAAAAACAGGTTTCTAAACATTTTGGTGTATATTTTATTGTTTTTTGATGCGTTTTAAAATCCCACAGCTCGAATAGAGAATCGATAAAGTTTATCGATGATGCTGGTATTGAAGGTCTGAGATTGTGTGTGTGTGTGTGTGTGTGTGTGTGTGTGTATCGCTCATAGAGAAATGACAACGACAACAGGTTCTCTTAACATTCTTATAAGCAGACAGATAGACAGACAGCTAGATAGATCGGCATCGAAAAGATTCGAAATGCAATGCTACAAATGAAGAAAACAACAATCCAAGAACTACGAAAGAAAGAAGACTAGAAATGTATGGCGACAATTTTAAGTGCGAAATTAAAAGTAAAACAAGCGATTAACATAAATTTTAAGCAAAGCGCAGTTAATGTTTGTCGTAGATATATCCATACATATGTATGTACATACTGCATGCCTCCTTCTTCGATCGAAGATCAGCAATCCAACTTAGTAATGCGCTTTGTTTGCCGATCGCTTCCTTGGTTTAGTGTGGTGGACTTGGTTAATTTGCATGGCGGGTGCGACGGCGTTGGCGAACTGAACAGAACAGAGCAGGAAGAACGCTTAAAGAATTGCTACAAGTTGTTTAAAACGAGGAAAAAAAAAAATATAAAGGAAACACTAATCACTGACTTCGGTTTTACAAAAAAATGTATACACTTCGCTGGTATTTTGCAAAGTATGTAAATTAGTAAAGAACTGTTAAAATTGTAGAGGGCACTTTACTTATAAGGTTTCAGTTCCAATGACCAATAATATTTGTATTGGCAACCCTTTCCGGTATACAATCTAATAACATGCTTCAACTGACTGAGCTAAAGAGCGAAATACAATAGTCAAATACACAATACATTAAAGAGGAACTTATTGAGAAATTTACGTGTACATAGATATAAATCTTTTAATTATTTGTCGGTGAATTGGTGTTAAGATTACGCGTACATATCAAGACCATTGATGCAGTGGATGGTTTTATGATTTGATCATTTCCGTTGTCATCCTTTAAGTATCTGGTTTATATTGTAATTTTCTGAAAAATAATCATTTTTGTAATTATGAAACTGCTAAGTAGAAAAACATTTTGTTATTTACAAAAGTATCATTACAAAAACCCCTGTATCTAATACTCCTATCATCATGATGATCATTGACACATAACGATTGATAATAGATGAATTTTTCACTAAAGTTGCCATCTATGTCATGTGTCACATTCGGGAGTCCTTGTGTGATTTGACACATTACTTCTGAATTTCATTCAGAGGTTCTTTTGGTTGTTCCATAAATTCGCACAAACTCATAATGCCCTTTCAGCTATAAATGAATAAAGGGTATACGAATGGAAGACTTAATCGAAACGGTAAATAGTAGTCGCACGCAGGGTTCTGCACAGTTGTAGCTTTTCAATTGACTAGGTTTATTGTTGTTGTACTTTGATGTTGATGATGATGATGCCTTCCTTGGTTGTTTGTAAAATTAAGACATTTTGCATAGCAGCAACAGCAGCAGCAAACTGAGTAGGAGCAGGAGCAAGTCGAATGAGACACACAGACCAAACAGCCGATCGGACAAATAAATGGTGGAGAGAGACAGTTCGCTTAATGGTTTACCGTGTTCGCGATTTACTAAAAAATTAATAAAATTTATTCAATATTGTTATTTAATAATGTAAAACCGTTAACTTTACGCACGAACGCAATACTTTTCTGCCATTTCTTACCCATCAAGTGCATCATTGTCAAAATGGGCCGGAAAGTATTACAAGTATAGCTTTGGAGTTCGTGGAAATTAACGCTGTTGCCGACAATTGCTAAAGAGTCAAGGCGTGGCATGTATTTCACAGAGTCAAAAAACCAAACCAAGTGTTTCTGACACAACGATTAAAGATTTTTAAATGAACTGACAACAAACAAGTGAAACAAACAAAACAGCAAAGAATTAGCAACAAGAAGAATAACATAAATGGGTTCTGTTGGGTTCTTACAAGTCTTAGTCGACAAGATGTGTATGAAAAAAAAAAGAAAAAAAGAAAAACAATTTAGCCAACTTGTCAAAATGGCGAAAAGTAATTAAAGGGCAAACAAATGGGCGCTACAATACTGCAACACTGCAACACTGTATGTAAGTATGTGTGCGTCTGTGTATGTTTGTGTATCTACAACAAACCAAATAAAACGAGTGAACAACCAACGCAAACATGTCAAAGCTCTCAGCGTGCAGAAAGTTACCTTGGAATCAGGTTCAGTAAAGAATATATAAATAGTATATATACTTGAATGTGGAATTGTTTTGTTTTGATTTTATTTTTGGTTGTGCTTTGTTGCGTATGCATGGCGTGGCAGCCGGAAGCGACGCCATGAGCGAGCGCACCACTGACCCACATAAACTATGGAGAATAATATTTTTGTTCTTCAGTTAGTGGTCAGTGGGCTTAAGTCTTGGTCTTTCTTTTTTATTTTTCTTATTTGCCGGACATCATACAACAGAGACAATGTTCTGCCGCTCCGTATGTGGTCCTGAGAAGCATAAATTATTTATGTATCTACAATACTATTGTATGTGCAATAAGCAATGAGTGGCGTCTCTTCTTCGATTTCTTAGGTTTGTGTTTTTCTGCACTTTTCTCTGTATTTTTATCTGCATCTTCACTAGGGCTTTGTGTTGTGATTTAGCGCACTTTTGAATGACATTGAGAGCCGAAAAAATTAAGCGCCAATTTGAAGTCATAACATGCGCTGCCATACTGTCAAGCATCGTTGACAGTGATTGCTTGCGATACTTTTCAAAACTTGCAAACATTGTTAAATGGAATGAATGCGAATACTGAAATTTACAAAATAAGGCCAATGAAGAAAGAAGGTTGGTCTCACTTGTCATTTTTTTTTTGTTTGATATAATTTTTTATTATATAAAACTGTCATTTTTGGCGCCTTCCGAGACAAGACAAGAAAACCGAGAAATAACACAATAAATTTTGAAATTCTGACAATTTCATTGGTTATTGATTTTGGAACATATAAGTAGTTTATAATTATTCTCGGTCACATGTTGTGGAGACGCTTGATTAGGGTATCCTACTTAACCCGCCGTATTCATCAGACATTGCTTCTTCCGACTACCAATTGTTCCTTTCACTGGCTCATGGCGTTACTATACCATCTGAGGCCCATGGCAAATTCATTGGATGGGGCCACTAGGGGGAGTACCTCCTATACAAACCTCTATCTGGTACGGAGCCCTCCATGTACGAGTCTGACTCGCACTTGGGCAATTCTTATTTTTTAAATTTTAAAATTACAACCCTTCCAAAACACCTATTCACTTCCCTGACTCCTGCGATCGTCCTACTTTTTCCTTGTTAGTACGATTGAGAACGGGGCACAGTCAACTCACTCACCAACATCTCCTCGAAGGCAAAAGCCAACCTCCTTGTCCATTCTGTGGTGACTACTTGTTAATAGGACACCTGCTAGATGATTGCATAAATCACCACATCACTAGAACACAACTCTTTGGAGACATTCTACCTTCCACATAAATTCAATTTCCTTCCCTCGATAATATTAGCAAAATAGTATCCTTCATCAAATCCTGTAACCTTAGTAATTTAATCTAATCTAATCTTTTTTTACTTAAGACAGATGAGTCGAAGGCCTTGTAGCCAGCACTCATTAAAAAACTTACGTTATATATTATAAGTAACTAAATGTATATAATCTAATCCTGTAAATAAATAAATAAAATTTTAAAATTCATGTCGATACCTTTTCAATTCTTCCAGACACATTTTACAAATGTTTTAAGGCATTTGAAAGATCGGTGGCTTTAGAGTGAAGTGCAGTCAGTTGTGTCTAACTTTAATTGATTTTAAGTACTTATATAAAAATTCATAAATTTTACTTAATCCTCCATGGATTGGCCTACAAAAATAGAGCAATCTCTTCTCAAAAATTACCCTTAAATAATACAAATTTCCATAGCTTTCGCGTCTTATAAATTTTCTCTTATCATTGGCGCTTTTATTGTGATCGATTTGTGTATCGTGTTATCCTAAGTGATAAAATGTGACAATTCAATAAATTATTGTTATATTAGTTCCATTTCATTTACGTTATTAAAGTGAAAAAATGTGAAAAGTATTTAATATAATTTAATTATAATTGCAAGTTGAAATGTGAGTGAATTTTTGAATTAAATTAAAATTAGAAATGCAGGTGATGCAGCTCGTGTTTTAAAATTTGACCTTTTGATTTTGGTGAATTTGATTAAATACTAATTTTGACTGATCTGTTTCTGTCTCGGTATATTTGGGTTTGCTTGATTGAAGATTTAATTGTGGTGTGTTTGTTTGTCAATTCCTTTTTAAGCTTTTCATACTTGTTGACAAATGTGATGGGTAAGTAAAAATTCTATATAATTATATTAGGTATAAGTTGATTGATATTTCTGAAGCTCAATGGAAAAGGTCATTGTATCTTGTTATCTATTGATTTGTATAATTACTCAAGATGTAAAGATTTCCAGTTTATTTTATGAACCCTTCTTTTTATGCCAAAGCACATCAGTACAATTTTTCTATTACATAATAATCATAAAATGATCATCGCTTGACTGGTCACTGCACCACACAAACACAATCTGTCTGTCAATAACTACAATGCAATATAGCAAATATAGCAGCAACTCGATGATGATGATGTTGCTAGTTCTAGTTGTACTGTTCGTGCTGATGCTGATGCCGATGCTGTTGCTATTGATGTCGTCTTTGATGATGACAACAAGAGTGATGAGCAACAGTTTTGTAATTCTAGGCTAGTAACAAGTAACAGCAATACAAAATATCAGCAACAATGACAACAACAACAACAACAACGGCAACGGCAACAGCAACCACAATAAAAACACTACTAGCCATGTTTCAAGCAAAACGCACTTAGTACAACCAACAACAACTGTAATACTAACAAATCGTTGTTGCCTTCAGCAGCTGCAAATGATAGAACGCCGCAAAAATCATGGGAGAACGAAAAAGAAGAAAACAGTTCTTCTGAGACTGTATTAATAGAAGAGGGGAGTGTGACAGTGAGAGAGAGAGAGGGGGGAAGAAAGGAAACGAAGCAATCACTACTTAAATGTTGAAACAATTTACTACACTTTACGGCAGCCGCTTAACAGCTTTTGGGCGCACTTCTGTAGCCCTGTTTGCTCCTGGTCAGTGGTCAGGGAAGTAATCAATTCGAGTGACCAAAATTGGTTCGCGTGTACAAGCAACTTGTTGACTAGGGAGAAGTGTTGCAACAACTACAACTACAGCTTCAGCGACAATGACGATGACCATGACTACAATGTTTTAACATAAGACTAAGTAGCAACTCTTTCGAAGTGCAGTAAATTTGTCGTAGGGCAGCAATAACAACATGAACAACAACAAAAGGCGACTAGCGACTAGCGACTAGGCGACACTTTTTGTGGGCATAACAACACCAAAAACAACAATAGTAACAACAGCAACAATATTGTGCGCTTGACTTCAACAACAAACTTGTATCAGTGGCGCATTTGGACATATACGCGCCCTTCGTAAAATAAAGCTTCGGGGCCCGTGACTTCCTAACTAAAAAATATTCATGTTGGTAACAATATAAGGTAGAGGCCCCACAAAAAATATATATGAAAACAATCAGTCTAACAAGAAGAATCGCGCCCATTTACTCGGGGCCCTGCAGTTGAATCTAGAAAAATGCTCCTATGACTTCCACACCAAGGTGGAAGTTAAACTTGTTTGTCTGCAATCTTTCTTTCTTTCCTTAGTTAATTCGTTTGTTGGTTTGTTTGTTTATTTATCTGCTTTGTAACGATTGTTACTTCATGTTGTTGCTGTTATTTGCTTTTGCTATTATTGCTTGTTGTTGTACTATCCTTTAGAGATTTGTCAACATTTTGCTTAATTATGCCAAACTTTATGAGCTTCAAGTGGTGCGACGCCGCAATAAAGTTGGCATAGTTGGAGCAACTTTTCTTGCAACGACTCTTTGTCATCACCATCATCATCAACATCAACATCAGTAAATATTATATAATGATTTCTTTTGTAAGTTTGAGTTTGGTTAGTGTTCTTTTTCTATTTCTATCGAATGTATTTTGTTCTGATTGAAATTTCACAGTTGTTGCAGTTAAAGCGAAACATTTCTATCCGCCATGAATTATGACACAATTGTTTTTCTATTGGAATTTTTACCCTTTTAAAAGCATTTTCTAGTTCACTACAATAGAAAAGATGGGCTTTATTTATTCATTGATATAGGTACATACCTATATAGAATTAAATCTTAAGAAGGTTAATAAAGATATTGAATATCAACACCCAATGATTTTCAGAAAGTGGATGTATTATTATTGCGAATCGATAAAAAGTAGGAAAAGTTTGATGTTTTGTTGTTTTTGAAAAGTTCACGGGTCTATGATTTTCTGAGACGCCAAATGATGGTTGTCAACGTTGTTTTCAATGTAAAGTAACAGCAAAATAAGTAGCTTGGCTATAGAATTTTACTGATTCACCTTTTTCTTCCAAGGTATTCGATACAATGAATAATGATTCTCGAATCGCTTATATTGTTTTTGTTCTAATGCTAAATAAACAATAATAGAGTGAAAAAATTGTATCCTTGGTTTTGATTTAGGATGATCCCCCGTAACAAGAGAGTGTAGTGTTTTGGTTGGGTGGAAGAATTTCTTCTAATTTTATATTTACTTGTGAACAACAAATACTTTGAGATTCATGCTTCTATTTCAAAGCAGAGCAATAGTCGACATTGAAACGATAGGATCATTTTTATATTCAAATGAAGCGAACTCAGTATTTTTTCGCAATAACCCCTTGATCTTTCATAAGATATCATGGTTTCAGAATCAGATGAATCAATTATAAACAAACAAAAAAATAGATATTAACACAAAAAATTATTGATTCTAAAAACTAACTAAAGATGTCTTAATTAATTAGAATTATTTGGAATGTAAATATTGTAAATATATATATGTAAACCGGGTGGAAAAAACTCTTAAAATTATAGTGAATTCCGTATCAAAATCTATAGAGTGGTTTAAAAGTTCTGTGTATGGGAACACCCAGGCATTTCAGTTGCTTTATAAATACTATGTATTTATATATGATTAATTACAAAATAGTAATACCAATCATTGTTATAAAGGCATTTGGGTTTGGTTTGCTGTTATTTGACAGTTTATGAGGAACTCATAAGTTCCATACTGAGCTTTTGAGACAAAAAATGTGGACCGCATTCATTCATAGCTACTAAAAGTACCGAGTCGACGAAGTTTTATTGTCAACCACTTCCATGCAATCCAGTTCGATAGTTTCTCAAGATTTTTGAGGCTTCCAACTATGGTTAAATCGATTGAAAGCCTAAAAAATGTTACCCATGAGCTAAAGATGCATAAGAAGAATTTAGAGATTTTCAACTTGCGGTTCGAAGTTCACCAATTTTGAACTTCTTAAACCATCTTTGAGCTTACACTTTTAACATTCCTATGCCATGACAATTTACATACTTTTACAAATATAGTGTAGTTAAAAGCCAGTTTCATTGCCATTAAAGCGAACATTTCTTAGTGATTGTGTAAACATTATTTTTGTACTCTATTATTTTATCTGTTATTGTAGTTAATATTTTATTATTGTATTGGGACTATGCATTAATTTTAAAGGTTTTTTCACCAAAAATGGGGCTTTATTTCGATTTCAAAATGGATTGATACATCATTCAAAGTACTGTCCGTCGCTAGCCACAACCTTTTCCCAACTTTCTTTCAATTTCCGGATTCCGTTTCTCCAAAATTCCGGCTTCTGGGCGGCTATGAATGAATCGATCCATTTTTTGGTCTCTTCATATGAAGAGAAGCGGTGTCCAGCCAGCTTACGCTGCATCTCCCGGAACAAGTGGTAATCCGAAGGAGCAATGTCTGGGCTGTACGGCGGGTGGGGTAGCACTTCCCAGTTGAGCGTTCCAAGGTATGTTTTGACGACCTGTGCAACATGCGGCCGAGCGTTGTCATGCTGCAAAATAACCTTGTCGTGTCTTTCGACCGTTACCGACCGTTTTTCAAGCAATGCTCGGCTCAAACGCATCAATTGACGTCGGTAGACTTCCCCAGAGATGGTTTCGTTGGGTTGGAGCAGCTCATAGTACACCACACCCTTCTGATCCCACCAAATACAGAGCATGAGCTTCGAACCATGAATATTCGGCTTGGACGTCGATGGCGCCGGTTGGCCGGGCTTGACATATGTTTTTTTACGCTTTGGGTTATCGTAATGGATCCACTTTTCGTCGCCAGTCACAATACGATGCAAAAAACCCTTCCGGCCAAGTCGTTCAAGCAGCAATTCGCACGTGAAAAATCGGCGTTCGACGTCTCTCGGCTTCAACTCGTATGGCACCCAATTACCTTGCTTTTGGATCATTCCCATCGCTTTGAGACGTCTGGAAATGGTTGCTTGGTCAACGTCCAACGTTTCGGCGAGCTCTTCTTGCGTTTGGCACGGGTCTTGGTCCAGCAATGCCTCCAATTCTGCGTCTTCGAACCTTTTGGGCTGGCCAGGTCGCTCCTCGTCCTCGGTATCAAAAACACCACTTTTGAAGCGTCGAAACCAGTACTCACAGGTTGAAATCGATGGAGTATGGTTCGGGTAGGCATCCAACAGCAATTGACGGGCTTGGGTGGTATTTTTCTTCAAATTGAAGCAAAAAAGCAAGGCTTCCCGCAAATTGCGTTTTGACGGCACGAAAGTTGACATACTCGGAGCACAAAAAAACTATGTTGTGTACACTTCAGCGAAATGACAGATACTGGTAAACAAAGCCTAATGATGAGGCTTTGACATGAATATAGTTACAGTATTGCCAGATGCGATACTGTTGTAAATAACGCCATCTGTGTGCAACCTTTAAAATTAATGCATAGTCCCAATATATTGTACTGAATTTCCTTTATTTTTATTACCATATTTTACAGTTGTTGTTGCTACTCTCAGACTATTAATTTATAATTTTTATTTGCCGCCCAAAGCAAATTATTGTAGAAACTTTTTATTACTATAACGAACATTTATTAGCTTTCAAATATTTATTCTTATTTTGAGTACGTTTTCCAGCTATTTTAGTTATTAATAATACTTAGTTTCAGTTCCTTGTGGTCGATCGATCGCATGCTCCACTAATGAAGTCATTTTGGGGCTATCGATGACATTCATTCATCTTTTGGCACAGCGCATGGTAACCGGCGGCTATAACATCGTGATATTGTATTGATTAACATTTCGAAGTTTTGATTGGATTTATATTGCACGTTATATAGTACATTGGATTTTGGATTGCGATAGAATTGTCTGTTGTTGTGTCTGTTGAACCCAAAAGTAGCGCCTACCAATTGATTCTTTTATACAACTTCACACTCTTGTTAGGCACGCGCGTGTCTAGCATACGAGCACAAGAAATCTATCTTTTTGTCTGTCCATAATTGTTTGTTTTCAGTTTGCATTTGTCTACGTTTCGTATCTATTCATCCAACTGTCTGTTGTACATTTGTTGCCAATTGTTCACGCCGTGTCTGACTGCGAAATCAGCCATAATACAAGCACACACACAACACTGCCGACATTTGTCAATAACAATAAATTCACGTTTGATGTCTTTAGATACAATTTGAATGTGTAAATTTTATACTCGCTCGGTGACGTAGTCATCTACTACTACCTCAATTGAAGGCTCGCTTTGAACTTTATTTTTTTTTTAAGCAGCGTTTCCTAAACTTTGATTTTCGGACCCGTGGAGATAGACAAATTTTCAACATTATACCAATATTTACTGATTCTATTAAGCTTGAGGTAATGTATTAAGAACGAATGCCTAGAAATGGAGTCCACGGATTAAATAAGTTAAAGAACCACTGATTTAAAGAATTTGTTTCTGAGTGATTTCTTTTCTTTTTATTGTCATAAAGTTAAGCTGCCGGAGTTATAGAGTTGTTTTGGGTCTTTTATTGTTTTCAAATGCTTAGGTTAGATAGGATTGGATTGGAGTCGCCTTGCCATGTTTCCATCAAGCTTTTCCATTAGTTCGCATTCTCTCTTACTCGATTTTGTATTTGATTTAACATTACTGGTAGATACACTCACTACTCGATCTTAACAGGGCGACATGCTGCATACGCCTGCCTGGTTCGCTTTGTTTGTCCATTGGGTCCATTTTTTTGTGTCCATAAAGTCCAACTTGATTTTTTTTCTTAGAGTTTATTTGTTTTTGATTTTATGTTGACCCAATGAATTCGTCAAAGCGCAACACACGTTCTCTTGCAATTGACTCGTTGTTGTTATTTGTATCGTTTCCTGGCATCTGTGGGATTATGTAAAGTACTATGTAGTACTTACTTTTTATGTACACATGCATGTATCTGTGCTAGACTTTTGCATTCAACATGCTTTATATTCGTAAAAATTTTTTATTGTTGCCCACAAAATGAACTAAAATCTTTGAATTGCATTGTTTTTTGTTGCCTACGCAATTGACACAATTGAAATATTTATTGGTTTAAATGCGCACTCTAAAGTTTATAAAGAAAGATTTCATTAAAAGTTGATCTATTGTATAAAAGTAGTATATGTTGGCTAAAGAAAAGAATCTATTAAGCATTAAGAATACATACCCAGGATGAAGGAAGTGCATGTAGATGAATCATCATTTAGATTATAGAGTTTGAAGGGTTCAACATTCTGCTATATATGAATACAAATTGACTTTATTTTTTTTTTTAAGATTTAATTCTGAAATTTTGGACAGCAAATAATAATTATTGAAGCTTAATATTTTTAAATCTTGAATCTCATTAAATAATTAAATCAATAAAGTCATTGCAAGTTATTGTAGTTCATGGAACATTAAATATTCTAACTAAAACAAATAGAGGGCGGTGAAATCACTTCGTCTTACCTGAAAGGCATCAGCTATTTGTTGTCTATTATTATTAATAATATTACACTAAGTCGTGCAGACTATTGTGGTTCTATCTTTGTCTAATATTTAATATAGAGAATTTTGACTAATTCTATTTACCATTTACATTAAAATTAACACTAACACTAACACACATATACATATGTGCTTAATTGTATGCATGTTTGGAATGTCAAATTTTAAATACCTGTCAATTTGTAACGATAAGATAAAGTGCCAAGTGTCAAAGTAACGCGCACGAACAAGTTTGTCAATTAAGCCAATCTATGCAGACCTAAAACACCAACACCACCAACAACAACACCACCAACAACAACACCACCAACGGCAACACCAATTAACAATAGTTATACAATAAGAAAGACAATAACAACAACAACAAAAGTGTCTTTGGATACAATAACCAACGAAAATCGTATTCAAATGCATTGATAGAAAAAGAAAAGATTCACACTCACCAGCGAAAGCGACAAGAACAATGAAAACGAAACTAACAATAGATAAAATTCATTGAGATACTAAAACAACGACAAAAGAAATTTAAAACAAATATCAACGACACCCACGGACATTTGCCGACAAAGAATGAATAAAGATTTTAAAAACTTTTTTTATGTTAAAAGGAAAATAAATAAATATAACAAAAAGTATTGTAATTCTTCTTTCGACTCGGAATAGTTTGGAGAGATGGCAAAGTGAAGCCAAATATTAATGAGTAAAAGAATGAAGATATTTATATACAATAGAAAGAAAATTATTGTACTTTATGGTATTTGATTAGTGAGGGGCGAGAACTTGTCTCCAAGTCAGTGTGGCCTCAGTTGGGTCTATTGAAACATACATACACTTCAATTTCAGGTGGTCCGAGAGTGTAGCCATCGTTTTGAGCAGTTATGGTAATCGATCTATTCGGTTGGCATAAGATTCAGCAAGATTCAGTTCGAGTAAGTTTCTCAAAGGGAAAGGTTCCATCATTTTTAAAATGAAATTTTTGTCGGTTCTCAGTAATAGTTACCTAGGTCATATTGGCGTAACAAAATTTGCAGTAGTCATTTTGACTTATTTACATTTTGTGTAGATGTTTTCTAGCGCTGCAATATTCAGTTATTCAAATTTAAGATTATACGGTTCTTTGGCAAAGTGAATTTCAGTATTATAAAAGTTCTTTTGTGAGAACTTTTGGATTGCCATCCAATTCTGAGTTATGTGTTTGCAAGTCATTTTTGGAGTATTAAGCAATCCTAATCTAGATTCAAATTGATTTCGAATGCATTGATTGCTAGTCAACAGATTGCTATCAGAGCAACACTCTATTGTATGCATTGAAACCTAATATTTCAAGTTCCCTTGACTATTCTGCTCAATAAAGGTTCACTTAAGAATTCTTCATAGATACCAGCTCAAACTTCTTTATCCTTAATATTTGACTTTAAATATATTACAAATGTAAATTACTAATGATATAAAACTGTTTTTATATGTTTTTTTTTACCTATTTTCTTACATAATTTTCGGATTATTGAGATTGCCATGAAACATAAGTATGTGTATATAAATTGGGTTTATGAAATTATTATTTATATGAATATTAGTTTCTATGAAGTATATTGGAAGTATTATTATCGATTTTTTTTATGTTTATATATAGCGAAAGGTGTTCGTTTGGTGCTTATGTAATGTGATAACGCGATTAAGTTATAAAAATGCAATAAAAATTTTACTGAAATGGTCAACATTTGTGTCTCATGTCGTTATCCGTTCTTATTGTTGATGTCGTTGTTGTTAAAGGTCGTTGATTATTGTCTTTTATTGTAAATACAACTCCCTAGGCGGTGCACTTAAAAGGTACGTTTATCGTTAAATGCTACCAAAGAATTGTATTGTTGTATATAAGTCATAAAATTTGATATAAAATATAAAATAAAAAGGAAATCTAATAAATACAAAAAATATAAAGTTGGGAACAACACAACATTCTACAAAGCTTCTGATTGTGTACTATTGTATACGAGTATAGAGGGCTTAAACATTTGTTAACTAAAGGTCAATGAATTGGGAAATTCATTGTTGAAAATGTGTAATAGTAAATTACATTTCTTTTTCATTGAAATGTACGTGTGATTCGCACGATGTTTTATAGAATATCAATATCAGAAAAAATGTTTCGTGTTGTAAGGAATTAGAATTAAAATATTGTTTTAAAATAGATAATAGAAAAGCAATAGAAAGCCTGGAAAATTTATAGTGAAACATGAGAAAGTTTTAAACTGGATTATTTGCCATAAACTGTGCAAGTTAAGTAAATAATAACTTTAAAAATTATTGTTTTTAAATAGAAGAAAATGAAAATTTAAGAATGAAACAATAGAAAATACTGCAATAGATTTCAATGAAATACTATTTGTTTGACTCGAAGGAGTAATGAAAAATATCGATGTCAGTATACATTTTACATTATATGTATGCTCATAAGTATATAGAAAAATATTCAAATGAGACAAGCAATAGGAAACGCAAAGCATACCAGGAAAATGAAGAATGAATATCAGAAAAGTGGAAAATTGGAAGAATTATAATCTCTAATCAAATTATAAATACATTTCAATATTAAAATTTAGTTTCTTATACTTACCTACATGTAAGATGAGAACTTATGATTAAATGAATTTTTGAATTAGGTACATTAATATTCAAATTAACATCATATGGTATAATTTTGTTTTGACAATAATTTTGATTGAATACATTTCATTTCTAAGGCTGCGGACACTTTTCATTCTAATACACTCTAAACTTTCACATTGTAACTTTCTAAAAATCCAAAAGACAAAAAGAAAAGTGAAAATTTTCATCAATTTCTCAAACTCAGTCATTACCCCTAAATCATGTTTCCATTCAGATTTAATCAATGTTGGCTTTGTGGCAAAGATGTCAGTCGCTCGAACACTTGAATAAAAACTTAAATAAATACAAACGTTTTCAAATTGTAACGATGTTTTCTTGAACTCCTTTTCATTTCGCTGAGTTTCAGTATTCAATGTGTTTCTTTTTTCAATATTATTAAATTGATAAATGTCAAGTATGGCGACGTCGAAAGACATATGGACAATCGGAGTCATAGAAAGACACATAATATAGATAGACAGAGATATGTAGGTATGTACGTGTACAAGTAGAAGAAGTGTGCGTATGGTGGAATTTAAACAAATGTTTGTTCAAGCGGGTGCTCTAGACCACTGACAAGGTGTGTGGCAGACACATTGAAGTGGTCATTTCCAAAATTCATTTACAAAAAGTCAACAACTTGAAATTGATTTCAATTGAAAAATGATAGAGCAACATTTTTGTCTACAATATTTCTTTAGCTAAAATATTTTCTAAAAACTTGTTTCGTGTTTTATTTATTTTGACAGCATTTTAGCCGCATTTGATAACTTCAATCATTACCATTTTTACCATATTGAGGAGAAGAATTTAAAAAGAAAAATGAGTAAAAATGATACAGAAAACAAAAAAAAAAAACAAAAAAAAAAAATTAAATTTAATTAAAATCATTGTCAACTTGACGCTCGTGTTGAAAAGTGGAAAACACGTCAAACTCAACTAATTTCATGTTTCTATTGTAAACGCGTTAAAATTTCAATTCACTTAAAATCACTTGGCGCTCCTTTGTAGCTTTTTATCACCATTCATTGTATAAATGTGTGAATATGTGAAGCTCTTCTCAAGCGTTCAATTGAAAAAGTCAAAAGTGTTTAGTTTCTGCATATTTCATGGCGTGATGCGTTGCGACAAATGAATTGCATTGCAAAAAACCATAACAACAACAACAACAACAACACCATTAGCAAAAGTAACAACAACTCAAATAGCAACAAAATATCAGAAGAAAATAACATATAAAAAACCTTGAAGGCCAACAAAACGATCGGATCGGTCACCACTAATATATACCATATAAAGTAGGAACAACAACAGCAATAACACTTTCACACGTTACCTGCTGCATGATGCCAAAGTTGGCTCTGCTGGTTCTTGAGTTGAGAGTGATGTTGTATGCAAAGTATTGTATATTTCATTTCATTGAACGCGCAGGATACCCACAACACCACCATCAAGTCCTAAATCCCTACAACATCCATCCAAACACAGAGACTCGAGGGTCTCTCCACATCATTGTTGTTGTTGGCGATGGTTTGTTTTTGCTTCTGAGCTACCAGGTATTGTAATCAAGTCCAGTAGTCAGACGTTGGCCTCTTAGTTTCTTTGCTTGACGATCGTCGTCGTCTCTTGTGTTCAAGTGTTTTCTTTTCTTTCGCACACAGTTTCTGGGTTGTTTTCTGTTGTTGCTGGCTTAAAAGGGATTTTCGTTTCATTCCCGTTTATTTTTTGTTTTTGCATTTCTGGATATTGTATTTCAGTTATTTGTCACTTTGTTGTTGCCACTTGGCTTCCGAGTGAGTGAGTGAGTGCGGCACACTCATTTTGCCACTACCACAACCACCTCTGATGCCGAAAGATCCTCGAATAGACTTGATATTTATTATTGACTCCTTTAAAGAAGTCATCAAATTTCAATTGAATAGCACTGAAGAAAAACAAAAAGGCAATAAACTTTATGATAAATATATATCGAAATTAAGTATGTAAGTGACACTAAACAAATTGAACATTAAGAATATTGAGAGAGAATGAAGGTCAGTATTTTGTTTTTATTAAATACTCACTACATTTTAAATATTTGAGCATCGAAGAAGTCTTGGTCAATAACAGTAAAAATCAAATTAATAAAGTTATTTTATTAAGCAAGAAAATGCAATCACATTCTGGTTAATCGGTTGGAAATGGGGTTTTGGCAAAGTGTGTAGAGATACAAAGCTCAAAATATTCTAATTCTGAAATAATCTTTGTCTATAAGGAAGAACATACGTTTCGAAACTCTGGATCCCTTTCAAAAGGATTGGCGACCATTTCTTAGTCTCAACATCTGTTATATGTTTAGGATTTGTCATTTCAAAATTTGTTTGGTACCGTTTTGCTGTTGGCCCCGGTCATTTGCCTGCAAGAAACGTATGATTAATTCAACTCAAAATTCTAAATTGTCTATAATAAAATTTTGTTAAGTGTAAAACATTGTATTCATTTTATGTTAATAAGAAACTGTTGTAAATATTTTGGATTGTTAACGTAGAAATAAAATTCTTTAATTATTATTCAAAATATCGAATATTTTTAGATTTGTTTGTGTTCTCAGCTTCTTTCAGATTAATTAATATATTGTATTGAATACTTTTGTTATCGAGTAAATTAATAGCTGTAAATTAAGACATTAAATAAAAACCTCAAAGGACCGAAAAACTGCGAAAGACGCAATAATTTTTTTTTGGTTTTTAACAAATTTCTTTTTTTTTTTGAATTCGTTGAACGACAAACGGCTGGAAATGAGTTTGGTAACATTATGCTTAGGCCATGCCAGACACGGGAAACTTGGTAGAATGAACGATCGAACGAACGCCTGCTGTGAATTTATGCAAAAAGAATGCTGAAATGGACGCATTTTTTTTTTTTTATTGTTGCCTTAAAGCTGTATGAGATACACAAGTTGACTTGTTAGGATCATTGAGATACATGGTCTGTATATCGGAGTGCTCTAGTATGTTTGTATGCATATGTTTGTACATATGTATGAGTAGGGACTACTCATATTTAAAACAAAGTGTCATATGTCATGATATTACCAAAACAGTTACAAATAACAGCATGTTTTATAACATCAACAGTATTACTGAAACATGGCTAACTGCAACCACATAAAGGAGAATGTGGAGAAGGAAGGACAATCGGGCGCCATTTTGATATTTAAATTGTATACAAATTATGTTTATATATAAAAAAATAAAACTCCTCATTGTGATATCGCAAACAAGTGCAAATTACTTTCTCCAGAAAGAAAAAAAAAAAAAAAAATTAAGGGAAAAAAGGTATAAAAAAAAATTTCCAGCCATGAGTGTTAAAAATGAAAGGTTCTCTGCAGTATAAAAAAGTATTATAGTGTTTGAGTATGCTTGGGAAGGAGGATATTGGGAGGGATGTGTTGCGGTAATGACGAGGGGAAATTAATGATGTTGCCACATGAGTTTTTATTGGCAGTCAATGATGTCAAAAGTAGCATGGCCGGCTGTGTGGCTGTGAAATTTTATTTCGCTTTAGCCTGGTTGGGCTATCCAAGCTCAAGGTCTGGTCGGGTTTGGTCTGGCCTCGCCTGGTTGCTCTTAACGTGGCCCGCATGCAGGCATACCAGCCTCGACTTTTGCTACTGATTTTGTATTTAAACTTCTTCTTCTGTGTTTACTTTCATAATGGTTTTTTGTTGCAGTAGTAGTCTTATAAATGACGCCAATTATTATGCTTGAGTACTTCCCAACATATGTGAGTATATACATATGTGTGTATAGATATGCCTTCTCTTGGAAATTATTCTGTACTTTGTTTTTGTGGCTACTGTGGTAACATTTTTTTGTTTGTTTTGTTGTTGCAATATACAATAAATACTTTAATATGCCACAGCTGTACGGGGCGGAGCACAAATAAAATGGCGGCAACGCCGCAATGTGGCTGGTCAACTTCAGATATATGTATGTACAATATATATGTAGATATATGTATGCCAATACATGCTCATCGTGAATGCAGAATTTTCCGACGGTAAAGTTGCTTAACATCAATCTGAGAGTGTCGCACAGACTTTCTACAGTGGCAACTATTGTATATCGAACATGGAGCAGCATGTCAATGTCATCAGTAACAGCATCAGCATCCAATCTATTGATCGTTCACTCTCGAGCAACTCATAAGCCAGTCATCGATCAGTTGTTTCAACAAAATGCTGCGCCTTCAATTACAAGATATGCATTTTATCCGGCTATCCCATTTGAGCCAAGTTGAGTTGAGTTGGTCCAGTAGTTTGTCCACTACTACAACTGATCGCAACGTGAACATGATCGTGTCGCAGCTTATCTCATTTGCTGCCGCTGAGCTGTTCATCCACCCCCTCTGCTCTGATAATACAATGCAGTACGACATTGCATCCTGGCGCACCCAGAACGAAAGCTGTGATGTGATCGTTGAACGCCACTACTAACTACTACTATGCCACATCACACCACGCCACACTCCACCATTGCTCCATGGTTCGGGGCCAGCCTACTTTGTGTTTTCGATTTTGGCATTTGCGTTGCTTGCAGCAATTGCTTGTAAAGACATATATACATATGTATAAATACAGACAGACAGGCAGACAGACATTTTGGATGAACAACCACTGATCGCAATCGAGCACTCAAAGCATGGAACACAAACAGAAAAAAAAAGAATGCAGCAAACGCTTCTATGCAAAGTGCAACGTTAAACAAGAAGATGACAACAACATCTTCGTCTTCGTCGCTATTCCGAGTGTCTGTCTGTTTGTCTTTCTGTCCCTCTGTTTCCCAGTCCAACGGACCACACTTCTCCTGCACTCGGACATTCTAAACCTGTTGGCCTATCAAGATGACCAAGGGGTGAACAAATTCATTCAGTCATTCATCGAAACAAATTGGTTGACTGATGATGACGATGACGAGGAGGATCAAGTCGAGTTTTGCTCGTTTGCCAGCGCGCAGACAACTTGTGTCTAAACGAGTCAAAAGTGCTGCAACTGCTGCTGTTGGTAAAGTTTTCTGATGTTTCTGTTGTTCTTACTACACTTGCAACACGCGTACTATGGCCATGATGTTTTGAGACTATGTCGCAACTGTCTGTTGTTGTTACAAGTGTGTTTTCCCTGGTCTGTCTGATTGTCGTTATGGCAATTTTATTTTTTATTTTCCTGTTTTTCAATACACTGTAAATATTTAACCTATGGAATAAGTGCGTTTCCATTTTATTGTAGACCAAGTTCACTCTTTTTAATTTATGTTAATATTCGCACACTTTAAACTAATTAAAAAAAAAGTTGAGTCATAAATCTGGACATCTTTCTATCTCAGATCTACAAAAATGGTTGTGTAGCACCCTGATAACCGAGGGTTTTAATAAGGCCCTGCAATAGCATGACTAGATGATGAATGGTTCTAGCCATGTTATCATACTTCATACTGAAATTCCAATTCAATTGTTGCGATGTCCCCGAGTTAGTTTTTAGTACTACAAGTAATCATTCAGGTTATAATGAATAATTTTATTCAGTGTAAGAAATCATAATAATTCACTGTGTATTTTTCTACAATCTGCATTTGAACATTCGTCTGATTGTCGGATTTGCGTTTACTTGAGATTAACATGACGATGATTTTGTTGGTTTTGCGATTTGTGGTAATTTGCCGCAAAACGACAACAGTTGCATGTCCTAGGCCAGTTCAGTTCTTGATCTGTGTGGTGTGTGGGTAGTAGTAACAGAAGCTGCATTAGCCACTGGTATTAGCTACGTCAATCAATGTGGAACGATCGGTGTGCTTGCTTTCTTATTCATTTGCTTCCAACCTCTCTGCGATGCAAATATATTGTAGAAATGTAATACATTTCAGAACTGCTATCTTAGGGAAGTATGTTGTTGTAAATATGTTTGTAGTACAATAAAAGTAAAACGATACGAAAATCAATAAATCGTTTGTAAAATGACAATGCGGCTAAAGTATAACAATTACCGCCTATAAATAACACTTCAAAATCTACGATTACCACACACGCTTTGTGTATTTATTTGATATTAAAAACGACGAAGACTTTAGTTGGTTGGTTAGTTGGATGATGGAGGCATCGAAGCAGGAAATGAACAATCCTTTTGGACATTTGAAAACATAAGCGTAGAAATGCCTCTGGACGCATGATAAGCTTCAGCTACATCAAACAATTTACGTGCGGTACGCATGCGCGTCAATAATGTTGTTCGTTGTTAGCTGGTCAGTCAGTCAGTTAGCTAGTGCCGCCGACGCGGTGGGTGTACACTCGTCTATAGTTTCCTCATGGCATGCCATGCCACACCATACCATTCTATACTATGTTATACTATACTACACAATTGAGTAAAGCTATACCATAAACAAATTCAGCCACAAGTCCAACGAAACTGTCTTATGTGCCCGTACCCCATACCAATAGAATGAGCTGAGCTGAGCTGAGCTGCCTAGTGAGTGAGTGAGTGAATGGTGGGGTCCATTTATTATAGTTTGGTCTGTGGTTTTGGTGCGTGGCTTAGTTCATTTTACTATTTTATATTCAACAATTGCATAAACCTTGCATTTTTATGACTGATAGTGTAAGAAATAGGCGTGGCACATGTGATGCCTTCTTGGATGCGCAAATACTTGCGTGTGCATGCTCAACTCGACCAACCGAAACGAACCAAAGTGGTCGACATGCAATTGAATTTCTTTCTACAATTCTATTATTTCATTTTCGACGAATTCTTCAAAGTCTCTACGTGAGTTGAGTTCTCTTTATCTTTCGCTGGTTGGCAATTGCTGCAAATATCGAACTGCCGCACCACCACTTAAATGTCATTCATAAATTTTGAAACTTGTAGTTTTTGGTTTATTTAACTACTACTACATAGCATTGTTAAAAAGGTGTTTACACTGAATATCTTTTGCTTTAATATCTACTATGTACCAAATCATTATTGACTCTCAACCTAGTGCAGTTAAACACAAATATGCAATAGTATTTTTTGTTGTGTGTCCGACGGTCTTTCACTGACTTGAATCTTAATGCTCTTGGTGGTTTAGTAAGAACGCAAGTGTGCAGTATCTACAACATTGATCGATTGGGCGTTGCCACCGATACAACTGAGTAATGGCCGCATTATGCTTGCGGACATAATTTCCATAATGTCCTTTACAGGGCAGCAGATACTTTGGCTTTTGCACTGAACTACTTCAGGTGCAGCAGTCGTCGTCATCATCATCGCCGCCGTTGTCTTCATTGTCGCCGGCTTAGTTTGTTGTGAACTATGATGTTCTTCGTCCGTTTTGAATAAGTTACGAGTTCTGTACTTCTTTTCTTCTTCTGGTTCCTTCAGCTGCTCCTTAAGCTACTTTACCTTGAGGGTAAAAATCTTTAAATCTGCTTTAGTTTTCGGTTGATTTAGTCTTAAGCATTTTTGGTGTAAGTAATCAAATTAATATGATGGGCCCCCATTTGGGTTTTTAAATCTGTGTTTTTTTTTTGTTTTCTTTTGTTTTCTCAGGTACTGCATCATCATCATCATCATCAGCATCAGCATCGACAGCAGCATAATGTATACATGTAATTTGTTTTACACAGAAAATGATTTTTATCAAGTTTTATTAACAATTTCCTTTGATATTCACGTCGATAATAAAATTCAAAGATAATAAGCCAAATTATTTCATATTGGATACCCATATGCAGTAGATTTGCCAAAAATTTTACTTACCTGATAAATGGGCGTTAACCTTTTGGTAGAAACTTTTGAAATTTGCCTGGCAGCCAGTCAGAGTCATCATCATCTGTATACGCTCATTATTTTCACATTTCTTCAATTGTTGCACCCCAACTTTATAATGATGGCAGGCACATATCTACGTATGAGTGTGAGTATGTTATGCACTATAAGGTGTATTTTGTATTTTACATGAAGATAAATTAATGCCACCACAGAATTATTTGACCAATCCAGAAAATGCTTTCAAGTTGTGTATTCATGCGTGTGTGTGTGTGTATGTGTATATATATATATCTGTATATGCATAAGGTTATGTGTGTTTGTGTATAATTTTCAGCACGGAAATGCCGCCATTAAGAATGTTGTCGTTGTAGACTTGACTTGTCAGACAACTGATGCTTGTCCTTAATCGACAGTGAATCATAACATATATCATAACAATACTCGTACATACTAAAAAAAAAAAAATTATAATGAACATGATTACCACTTTCATCTGATATTTGTAACGCATACATTGTAGATTTCATTAAATATATATTGTGTATTGGACAGGATCAGTATTCTGAGAAAAATCAATATTTTACCATATCCGCTTATTCATTATACACTTCACGCAGTGAATATTATTATAAGTTTTTCATGAAGTTTGTATTACACAGAAGGAGATATCAGGGATCCCATAAACTTTATATAGTGTCTAACCCATATTCACCAATCATATTAATATCAAAACTATAGGATTACTGGATCAAATAGCTCCCATACAAATATATTTATTTCAATATAAAATTATCCACTTGATTTTTGGTAGATAATCTTGAACCAAGGAATAGAAGATGGAGATATATTTTTGTGGTAAAAACTATCTTACTTTTTAATTTTCAATCATGGTTTGTACAAAACACATAACACATATGTTTGTTGGAACCAGTGTCATCCGGCTTATGAAGGAAATAGTCCTCTCACAGAATTTAATTCATAGTCTAAAATTAAATTTAAGAGGGACGTTAACTTTGACCTTTGAGATAATCATCTATATTCATTGGCTTTCTCTTTGGTTTCTCTTATGTCCAATCGTGTTTAGGTGGGTTAGAACTGAGTATTGTTTGTTAATATATGATAGAAGATATTGCCAAAGTTTCTGAAGAGAATTCAAATCGAAATTGTTTTTTAAATTTTCCATACTCATAGTTATGTGTTAATGTCCAGTTTGAGACTACAAATCTAGAAGGCTAGACTAATAAAAGCCGAAACACTTTCCATATGGGAAATTAAGTTAGCCAAAGTTTTCCTTGCTTTAAATTCAAAATTCTTGTTTTTTTTTTTTGTTATAAAGTAACTTTGTAAATTTTCTCTTTGAATTTTTTTTCTTCAATTGTGATTTTAATAATAATTTGAAGCAATTTAAAAATTAACTATATATTACGAAAAAAAAAAAAAAAAAATGAAACAAAGATACTGTGAAAGATAAAGTATCTAAATGGCAAAACTTTTGCTAGAACACAATTATGTTATGTAAAAGAAAAGAATTGTCTTACAAGTGGACATACAAAGATATAAAGAATATGAAAATGAAGCCAAAGACTGTGAAGAACGAATCAGAAACAAAAAAAGAAAAGCAACTGTTGTCAGGGCTTCTGCTGAAGCAAGAACGATCGATCTTATATTGAGATTAATAAAACGCTTAAGGAAAATATACGATCGGATGAATATCAATAATGGTTAATAACAATAATCAGCAATGAAGAACAAGTGCAAAATGCAACAAAGAACAAAAACAGAAAACAAAAAGAAAAAAAAAAATGAAAAAGTAAATTAATGAATAAAATAAAACCAGAAGAGGAAGAAGGGCACAAATTGCAATATAAAAAATAAAAAAAAAAAATTGTTGCCGGATGACAGTCGAAGCAGAAGAAGAAACTAACAATAAACGCCATGATCAAAACAGAGTTTAACAGATGACGCGACATGTTGCAGTTGCAGTAGTTGATTTGCTGTGACTTTGCAGATCACAGAAAACAGAAAGCTGTCGATGATGCTGATGAGGACAACCCTAAGAACAGCAACAACAACATCGGCATCAGCATCACAAGATGACGATTACATTGATGTGGCTGTTGATGTTGATGGTGCTCCGGTTGCTTTCATTGCTTTGGTTACTTGCTGACGATCGTCGATCGTCGATCGTCATAAGCTATTGTAGTAAATATCGAAAGAATTTTAACAGCCTCGGGTGCAAATTACCACGAAAACAATTTTTTAATAAAAGCATACACACTTTGCAAGACCCCGCGCTCCTAATACTTACATACTGGTGAAACATTGTCGTATCTAAATTCATATATAATATTGTCAGTATGTAAGGACTTGAAGTTCAAGCTAAAATATGTTGAAAGCATTCGTTATTTTTGTACAAAAATTGTTGTAGGGTAAGGGTTGTTGTCTATGAAGGATCTGAAAATTCTTAGGCTTTGTCAAACTACTGAAGAAGCGCATACACGTGGATCAGATCGGTTTGGCATTATAAGTGACTGACAGCTGCTGTTGCTGCTGCTGTTGTTGTTACTGATGTTGTTGTAAATGTTGTAGCTAGTGGCACATAGTCTGGGACTTGGATCTGACTGTCATTGATGAAGCATAAAATTATGGGAGGCAACATGATGGCGCATACAAAAATGGCCGCACAACGGATTAAAGTCAACTTCAAGTTGTGTTTCGCTGAATGTTGGTTGGCCGGGGCAACTATGCACTTGTTTTTATTGTTCTTCTCATTGCTGTTGTTGTTGTTGGCTATTAGTTGCATATGGTTGGAAGATGTTGGTAAACTTCTAGTGTTATGGCTTCTACATACTACAACATACATACATATAACAACAGTCTCTGTGGTTAGTTCTTTTATCTGCTGCTTCATAGAGATTTTTCTGTTTTTCTGTTTTTCTTTTGGTTTTGGTTTTTGTGTTTTATTTTATTTTCATTGCGACAAGCAGCAAGAAAATTGTTGTTGCTTCTGTTGATATTGTTAGTTCTGTTGTTGTTATTGTGGCACAATCTTTGCGTATAGCATAATTAAGCCTTGTAACCATGTTTTGCATGCTGCTGCTGTTACTGCTGCCACTTGCCACAAATGCAACCAACACAATCGTCGTTGTTAGTATATTCAACAGCAAATAGCCTTGCATCGCGATTTTCCACACTTAAATCGCGATTGGCTGCCGTGATTGGTGGCAGCCAGTTCCAAAGTATCTCGCTACTATTACTACTACCACAACTCTTGTTGTTGCTGTTGTTGGATTTTTAAAGCTGTTGTTGTTGTTGTTGTTGTTGTGGTTGCTGTTAGCATAAAACTATGATGACTATGACCAACGTCTTTAGCGGCCATGGCCATTTGGGTTTACGTTCTGCTTCGCCGCGGCCATGATTCTAAGACTAAGAGTCATAATTTTATTTCCTGTGCGCATTCATCATTATGTTTATGTATCTGTATGTGTGTGTGTGTGGAAATTACACTTGTTCCACCGGATTCCTAAGCAGCGTCCAGTCCAATGGTCGCCGTCGTTGTTGAACGCTTAACTGATTTTGCTTACTTTTACTTTGTTTTGAATGTTAAAATTTTATAATTTTTTTTAATATTTTCCATGAGTTGAATTGGAAATAATGAAGAAACAAAAGGTTTAAGCAATGAACTTGATTTCATTATTGCAAATTGTGAAATTATACAGTTGCGAACTGAGCTCACCGGGTGTTCGGGGCGGTACGACTAAATGAGGGAATCCAGTATGCTTAGAAATTTGCTAACATCAACTTTTTTCCGCATAAAGGCAGCTCTTCTTATAGCTATTTTTACATCGAATGACCAGTCAAAATCGTCATGAATTCACACCATGTCAATTTAAATTGCCATTCTCTGCTGTAATTTTATTGACAAAACGAATTCGTGCTAATCGAATGATCACAGTGGCGATAGTCTTACGAGTTTAGAATGTCTGTTTCAAATTTCCAGGTCTTTGATTTGCACTATAGAAGGGAGATATGTAATGCGTTTTACAAAGGTTTGAAGTATAACCATTTAAAGGTGAGTAGTTTATTTTGAATAATAAAATAATAAATAAAATAAGACTATAGAAAAACTAATAAATAAAATTCATTTCAATTCAGTTCAAAAATAAAAAGAGTATTGCATTAAAAAATAGTCATTCAATTCAATTCATTCTTCTCGGCATTGAATTCAATACTTTGTTTTTATTTTTTTTTTGCAGCAACGTGATTGAAAATAACTTTCACAAAATGAATATGCCAAAAATCAACGCAAAACGAAAAGAAAATAGAAAACCTATTGTCAGCTATAACTCAAAAAATCGGACAAGTGCGACTCAGACTCGTACACGGAGATACCAGATAGGGGTTTGTATGGGAAATACTATAAATAGCGGTCCTATTGTATTGATTCCCACAAATGTGTTGCGCCTACATTAAACACTCATTGTGTCTACATTTTTCTTCAATAGTGAAAAAAACAAAAACTTTTTCTAATAAGAACTTGAGTTTTAATGTTGGGTTTGTATGGGAGGCACCCTCCCTTGTAGTCCGATCAAACTGAAATTTCGACAGTTTAAGATCCTGATGTATAGTCACCAATCATTCAAATTTCAAGGTCGTGGGACTACTGGATCGTATAGCTGCCATACAAACCAAAATGTTTCTTGTATGGGGACCCCTTTAAATTTTGAATATATTGAAGTTTTAGTATTTGTTGCTGATGACCGGATAGAACTACACAGTCTGTGAAAATTTCTAGCTATTACAGTTGATGAGATATGAACCGAGGACGGACGGATGGGTCCAGAACCCTAAAAAGATAACACCGAACTCATCTATGCCGTTCACTTTCATTAATGCAATTAATCTCAAAAATCGGCATTCACTCCACAATGTCATTCATGTACAGATGTCATTAATGTGGATTACTACCGTTGACTTGAATGCGTTATGAATGGCAACCATTTACACTATAGCTATTCACAAATGAAACAATTGAAATTAACAAATTCTCATGCGTTTGAAATGCATCCTAAGTTAATGGAAACAAATATCCAGTACCTTTTTTAGGTCTTTTTTCAGCCGCCATTATTTGTTTTAAAGATTCCTCTACGTATGCGCCCCATTTTTAGTTCGCAATTGAAATTATAAAATGTATACTAAAATAACAGTGATTTTTTGTTCTGTTTTTGTCCTTTCTTTCTTTGTTCACACACTTGTTGCCTTGAGTGCTTTTACTGTCAAAGCGAATCAATTGTCAAAAAAATTATTGTTCAATGACTTTTCGAACAAAAACACACTTGAACATGCATCGTTAACAGAGCGGCAATACTTTGACACAGACACAGACACAGACAGAGATACACATACAGATACATATACTGTATGCACTATATACGTACACCACACGCAAGCTGTCCAAAAACCCAACATAGAAGCAAGGTAGTGGAAGGCAATGTGCGACGAGTTAAGTTAAGTCTTGCCCCATTCCGATCCAATTCAACACGATAATGCTACATTGCCACAGTTGAACGCTGTGTGTGGCGCACGCACATCAAAAGCCAAACATTGGCCCGAGCCTGAGTCTTATCTTTTCATTTCATTCAGCAAATGAGAGAATGCAAATTGCAACATGGCAAAAATAACATTAAAAAGTAAAGTGTCCAACACTTTGACAAGTTTTGTAAGTGAGTGAAAATTGGTGAAAAACCCCAAAAGCGGTGTCCGTTTCATGCGGTAACTCAGAGAAATTGCAGTTGACTGTCGCAGCCCCAAACAACAATAACAACATCAGCTGAAATAATCACAATAAGAATACCAGCAGATACAATATATTTATACTTAGTATTTTATTGCATTTATTTTTATTGCGTGCAATATTATCAAAACTTTAAAATTAAAAAAAATAAAGGGAAATTTTAAAATAAAAAACAGAAAAAATAGAGGTTTTGTGGCATTTGCAATATAAAAGTTGTTTCTACATGCAGCATATTTTCTGTTTCTTAATATATATCCTGCGGACGTTCATAAACATGACAGTTTGCTCAATTTCCATCAATCACTTTTTTCGAAGATTGGTTTTTTTGGTTTGTTTTTCTCTTTTGATCAATTTTAAATTGAAGCCAAAAAAGGCTTTCTTGAGCAAGGAAAAAAAAAATGAAGATGGAATGTTTTGGGTCATTTTGCTTTTTTGTTTAAATTATATTTCTTTTGCAAAAAATTTGTTTGCATTATTTGATTTTAAATATTTTATATATATAATAATATCCTACAAAACCATGTCAAAAAAATGATAGAATTTTAATTTTAAATGGCTTAGAAAAATTTTGAAAATGTTTATAAACAAATGTTACATGTTAAATTTTTATTTCAGCTTGTTCATAATAAAATTATTGCCAAGAGAAGAAGACCATCTTGTAGGACATACACAATCTCATGAATCGAGCTCAGAGAAATTAATTCAGGATATTCGACAACAATTAATGTGCCCAGTCCTGGTCACACGTACGTTCCAGCATGGTTTCCATTGGAAATACTTGGTATACTTGGAATCGAATCATAGTAAATTTCTAACAACTGGATCTGCGAAACAGCTGCCATTATAACTTTAACTTTACCCTGATGCTGGGAGTCATTCATTCCTTGCATCTTAATACATTAACTTTAGAATGTAAATTGTGCTGTATATTCTGCATATGTAGTGTATATGAAAAACTTTAAGGCCGAATAGTTGTATTCATTTCTGTTGATGTCGGTGCAATTACTTTGAAATATTTGATTATTATCCCTTTTTTTATTTGCCGCTTTTATTATTACAAAATTAAAGCACGCACATTTGGTCAGGAAAGAAATTCAACCGACATTCGATGAGAACAAACAATGGTCGGGGAAATGTATAATAAAATCATAAAAAAATCGACCAGGAATCTCCTGTAAACCAATTTTTATGATTTAATTTTATAATACTGACAACAAATACAATATACAAAAAACAAAAACGCACCTTTTAGAGAATTTCACACGCTCCACACTAGATGTAAGAAAAATATGTGCGAAAAATTAATAGAAAAAAAGAAAATTAAAACAAACCAAAGAATAAGACCAACTACAGTATTTCATTGAAAATGCCTAGACATTGAGCTCTTGAAAACATTGAATTGCAATTAAATTAAACCAAATCTCACAAGCAGCTGTCGGGCAGGCAAAATCTCAAGCAGCGGCAATATCACCAGCTGCTCCACCATCATCGTAGCAGCTTGGAACTTGTTCCTCTTGTAGACATTGTAGTTTTGCTTTATTTTGTTTTCACTGTATTCAATGCGGCTTTTCGTCTAATCAACATTTGTAATCGATGCTCATAAATTTATTTCATTTTGACACAAATTACATGAGTGTAGGGTGTTTAACATGGCGTTTAAATTGTTAAGATCAAATGGTGTGTGTCCATAGTCTTCTCGTGGTAATAGGCCTTTAGGCCACCGTTGCACAATTGAGTAGTTTGAGGTCTTAATTCAATTTTTGATAGTTTGTTGTCTTGATTAATCCATTTAAGATACGTTTAAATAACTACTAACTCTATTACAATAATATACAATACAGGAACGTTTTACATTATATCACTTTAGTCCAGTGTTAGTATATAATATGAATCGTAACAGGAATCATTAAAGCTTATATCCTTACATCAGTTTATTTGGTTTTCCGATTGCTTTTTCTGCGAATAATTACTCCCTCCTTTCCAAAGCAGAGAGTTGTTATTATTAGAAGAGGATTAAAATTTTCAATGTACAAGATCTTGTGTCTTATTTTGTATAGTATCTTATTCATGATAACAAAGTACTTTATAAGGTCTATTATGAATAAATTTTGTTCGGATATTTCAATCATAACAATGTTATGTGTACATCCACAGTTTTGGAGATATTCTTATTTTAAATGTGTCTTATGACTTTCATGTCACATTTGAATACAAGCAACCTATAAAAATTAATTAAAGTTTCTCTTTAATCTTCGATATGAGTATTATCTTTGTGTAATTAAACAGATCAACTTGTATATAAACTACTAATACAAACAACGAAAGATTCAAGAGCTTATTTCTTTTAATAATCATTTCTGTTTTTTCTTTTAGAAAAAAGGAAGTGAGAAACTATTAAAATGCATTAAATAGAGAAAATATGTTGCGTTATAAGTTAAAATTTAAATATATATAATTGTATTTGTCTATGTATATGCGTTTGTGGCGTTCATAATGTGTTCTTCAACTCTGTGACATGAACAAAAAGAAATAGCAATCGTTTCGTTGATGACATTTGTAGATCACAATCTAAACTCTTCCAAAGGCAATGGGAGTTTTAATATCGATTATTAAGCTGATTGCATGCTAGAATTTGCTTAATAAATATTAAGCATTCTATCATCAATGAAGTTCTTAAAGCGTTTTGTATAATTTCCATTAATTGCTTTGCTTAACCAGGGGCAATTAAAACATAATATTGATACAAGTATAAAAAAGGAAATGAAACAGATATACAATAGAAAAATACATATATAATATTAATATAAATTGCTCATATTAATAAAAAAAAAAACATTTAAAATAATGTTTCGTTTATTTAATTCGCAAAAAGTTTCTAAAATAAAATCATTTTATTACCCAATATCTTCGTTTTTGTATGGAGTTTGTAATGTCTTGAAGAGACAAAGAAAGTTTATGCAGAAATGATCATTTTGATTGGGTTATTTTATTTAGTTTTTGTCAGTTTTTATTTAAACTAGTAAAATGCAATAACCGAGTATTGCAAGAAAGATAATCTCCAAAATTTGGGACATTAAATTTAATTTGACAAAAGTACAATTAATTTGTCATGCATTGTAGGAGTCTTAAAAGCCCATCGAGTATTTTATAGTAATGATAAAGAGATATTATTTAGCCCCCATAGAGATGGAAAATGTGTTTTTATATGAAAACATTTTTAATTAATGAAAAATACTATTTAAAACTTGGATATCAGGATGTTGGTATGTGAGTTAAATATTATATTTTCCCATAGTCTTGAAGACTACTATGCTTATTAAATAAAGACGGATGGATATATGTGTCATTATGTTAAAGTTTTCATTCGATTTGAATTTTTTATTATTAAATACAAAAAAAAAAGTAAATTGCTTTTTGAATATTATGGTTCATAATTTTTACCGGGTTTCGATTACAAATGTTCTGATGAATTCTGCCTTCATCTTCTCTACTTTATAACCCATTTGATTAGAAAACTACTTTTAGCAATGAAACCTAATTTCATGTTCCCTTATTATAAAATATAAACATCTGTAAAATCATTGATCTTTCTTTCTTAACATACATGACTGTTTCTAGCTCAAGTTCGTTCATTGCATCAATAAAGAAAAAAAGTAACAAGATACAATAAATAAACTTAATAAACCCAAATAGTTTTTTTTTTAACATTTCATCGTTTCACTTTATCGTGATTGCTAAATTTATGCAGTATTATCGCTCGACTAATTAATAACGGACTGTTACTAAATCAAATGCAGCCAGTTTTTCAATGAAATGACAAAATTTATTCTTTTTTAATTTTATGCCGTTGCCTGAATGCCAGGCTGCTTAGTTAGTACGAGTATCTTATCTGCAACAACTTCAATGCGGCATTTTCATAGATCATACGCAATGTTGTCTGTAGCTGAGTTGAGTTGAGTTGAGTTGCAACCCACCATCATCACAATGTATGCAACATATTACTAACATATTGTATAAGATACAACATGTGTATAAATACGAGGTATATTTAGTTATTCATTCATTCATAGAGTGTTAGACTGGCATTTATTTGAGCGAACGTCCAGCAACTTTATAGTTTTTCTTGCCGCCCGCCTACTTTAGTGTGCTAATAATTATCGGCGCTTAATTAAATCGTTGCGTTCGTTACCTGTGATTCGGCCTCACTTGGCCCCAAATTACCTTGAGTTGTCTGCCAGCCAAGTCAGTCAGCCCAGCTTGCCACAGACCAGTGGTTCTTAATCTAATGTAGCCTCCGGGCTCTAAACTAAATTTTTTGAAGAAATGGCAGATGTCTATATGTCTGCAGACAACAGTTTAAGAACCTCTGTAATAGACAACGTTTGCTTTTTTTCAACGCAACACGTCAAGAGTGTGTAAAGTGTTGTTGCAACAACGTCAATGAAACATTTGATGGTGACACACTTTCAGCACTAAAAATATCTTTATGTATAATTTTTTTTTTCTTATTTTTTGTTTGCCATTTTAAAAAGTGATTTCACTATTTTGTAAAGTACGTGTGAAGTTTTCACTATCATTAGTGATACTATTTGTTGCATGATAATAACAATTTTTTGTTTTTGTTTCTATATAAGAAATAAATACTTGCTTGTATTTTTACTTATTCATATAATGCGGTATTTTTGTGTATTTGATGCGTGTAATTATTTGTATTAATTAAAAAGACGATTTGATTTGATGAAATATTTGGTTTTTAAGCATTTCCGTACTTGCAACATGCTGCAAGTTGTTGTCATTTTTCTAAAAAGTTTACTACGGTTTTTGCTTCGTTTCGGCCACAAATCAAAGCGACTTTTGAAAATGTTTCGTCGGCTTTTGAGCGAGTAAACGAAAAGTAGCAAAACCGTTTAAGCCTGCCACATAATTTACGCTTAAGTGGCTTTTGACCAAAATCAATAAATTCACACTCACACATCAAACACAGATGATGATACACACAAACATCACACATACAGAGATGATGCACAACAAAAGAAGAAAATTTCTCTAACAACAACCAGCAATAACAACAATGCTAGACAAAGTGGTCGTCCACTATAATACTTATTTTATTAGACTTGGTTCATATGTGCGTTTCGACTGTCTCTTTGTCTGTCCATCTGTCTTTCAGTCCGTTTGTCTGTCTGTCTGTCTGTCTGCCTGTTTGTCCGTCCGGCTGGAGCTGTCATGATCGCTGATACGCATGCGTTGTGCATATTATGTACAACGGTTTTCTGCATGCAATGCGTAATGCCTAGCAAACACTTTCAAACCTCCAAATCTCCCTGCCACATGCCAAGTTCAAGTTGTTTGTGGCAAGTCCAAGTAATATTTTTTATTTATTTATTTTGTTGTTATTGTTCCTGTTGGTCTAAAGAAGTATTTTCTTTTCTTTCATCGTATCTCATCTCTAAAGCATTTCGCTCTGACTTAACCTAATATCTTGGAAATTTATGATTTTGAACTTTTTTTGATTGGTTATTTTCTCTATTACTTTTCTCATATTTGTTACGATATTCATCCTCCAATCTTAGCAAATATTTGCGTGCAACAATATAAGTACATACCAATATTTTTTGTTCTTTGACTTGTTTCCTGGTGTATCTAAGTATCTGATGGTGCTCTTGTAAATTCATTACTAAGTAGGAGGTGCAGTTGCGGGTGTTCGTAATATATTGAAAAATATTGACTTAACCTGATTTGTATGTTGACGAATGTATCTGACTTTTGGTTTAGTCGGCAGATACATAATAACAAAGTACTTAAACTATTTCAACACCACCGAAATAGTAACAAGCAAATAAATGAAAGTAATAAATTTACAAAATTTATATGGCAATTGAGTATGAAAATTGAGTTCTGTGCAAAGAAGGAGAACATACATATTTCTTTAATTAAATTACTATAAGCATTTACCTGCTGAGTTCGTCTTTACTTCAGTTGTATTATAATTTAAAAATAGAAAGATTAGTTTGCCTGCAATATATTTATACATACACTAATTCTTTCTGCTTCTATCCAATATTAGTGTAATCTTCCTTAGACAAATTGTTAGATTTAAAGTTCGGTGGAGCTTCTTTTTCTATTAAATTCCGCTATTCACTCAAATTTTATGAGGAGTAGCTACTAGCAGTCCCAAACGAGCTTTTACTTGATCTCAATAATAGTCTTGCTATTAGATCATAGATGTTTCAGATATTTCAGTGGTTATAGATGTAACAATTAACAGAGGCGATACATGGGTTTATCCTTTAAGTATAACTCTTTTCCGTAGAGAATCGATTTCTCTTTATTTACCTATATTTCAGAATCGTCTAAACGAGCTAAATCCTGTAGGGTTCTTTCTTTTAGGTTAACAGGTTAATTTGATTTTGTGTTTCCATAAATTTCTAAACATTCATATTTATAATTCCAATTTCATAAGCAAAAATAAAAAAAATTTATAAATTCATTGCCCAAGTCTTTTGTTTCCTACTTTCTATTTATTATGTTTACTCTCCAACAATATAAAATTCATCTATTGCATTATACTGTAGTAGCCTTTAGCGATCATCTGGATGCGCACTAATCGCAAATTAAGTAAAAATGTCTTTCAGTTGCTTTTATCTAAATGTCTGACGTTTTTAGTTTAATTTACCCAAAAGCATTTACTACATTTGCACCTTGCAAAAGGCACCGACCGACCGCTTGACAACAGCAATAAAAACAAAACGTTAGAGTTTCAAGGCCTAACGGCTGGCAAAAGCTAACGTCATGCGTATCTTTTCGTCCAGTATAGTAAGAATTGAATGTGGCTAAAAGAAACTTCTAATAAGTGACAAGTTAACCCACTTTTCGTTGAACTCAATTGTACGCATATCATGCTTGGATTTTTATAGATGTAAAAATCTTTATGTTTATATTATTGTACATACGATACATGGGTATTTGTGTGAATGGGTTTATTTTAATTCTGGAATTTTTATTTTTAATTCATTTTCGCCAATCAAGTGGTGTCCACTCAAATTGACTTAACTATTGACCTACTTCGTATTGGAATGGAAATTGAGCTTAGATTCAGATTCAGATTCAGTACAATATGCCTTGTAGATGTTTTAGATATTTTTTTGCTTAGTGCATAGTGTTCATGTTATTGTTGCTGGGGCGCCATTATACTATGTTAGATGCTTCGTGACCATAGTCTTCCACAGTGCTTTTTTTTTGTTCAGTTCGGAAATAGTCGATTATTTGGACATTTTGGACAATTGGACAATTATTATTGCCGCGAGTGGGCAAAATGATGAGTTACATAGCGAGTTTCAATAAATTTGAACCTAAGTAAAATAAACATAGCAGACTCCTACACACGTATGTGTATGTTAAGAGATACAGAACATGTGAGTACGAGTGTCGAAATATTGATATATTGTAATAACGTGAACCTCTGCATAGATAGAGAGAGTTCTTATTTTGGTTCGTAATGCTCTTAAATTTTAATAAATCTAATAAAAATTGTTGGTGGTTTGATAATAAAATTAAAACAAAAAAAAAAAAAATAAATAAATAAATAAATATTGAATAAAAGCATTACTTTTTTATGACAACTTAAAAATTATTTTCAGAAGTTATAATATTTTAACATTAAGTCAAATTTTAACTGTCTAATACAGCAAGAGTAAAACACTTAATGCCAAATAATGCGGCATACTTAATATATATCAGATATTGCAACAATAATAACAACTGCAATGGATAGATACACAACGAAATCATCATAAAAGCAAGACCCTCAAAAGGCCCAGAAACATTAGTAACAAGAAAATGAAAAAAAAAAAAAAAAAAAACAGCAACAAAAGACGCTACAAACTACACATGGAGCAATATTAGTCAGTCAGTTAGTCAGTCAATGAGTCTGACAGTTGTTCACATTGTCAGTGGTTTGGATCATCTGTTCAGTTCAGTTGTGGATGGCGCTGTGTGTCGTCAATGACGATTGACTGACTGACTGTTAATGCTGTTGTATCTGCTTGCTTCACTTTCAGTTGCAAACTCATGAATTCAATGATCAATTCAAGCATTCAAGCAGTGACTCGTCGACGTGGTCGGCGTCATGTTGCTGTTACTGTTGTTGCTATAGCTCATGTACAATAATTGCAAGTTGCAACTGCCGCAAATCTAACTAGATACAAACGGCGGCAATCATTCGTCGTCGCTCGTTCGTTTGTTCGTTCGTCAGGCAATCTTTGATGCTGATTGATTGTTGCAGTTGTATGTTAAACGAGTTAAATGCAACCTATTACTCATTCACATTTGCTTTTGCTTTGGTTGTTGCAATTGTTCATGTAAACAGTTGGATGATTGGTTGGTTGGTAGAGCTGCTTGCCTCATGCTTAATGCTGCATGCAACAGATAGATAGATATATATGGCGTAAGTGTTATTAACATCAGCGCCAACAAACGTCCTCATAGTTGCCGCTTCCTAACATTTTGTATTATTGACTTGCAACATTTGATTATTATTTGTAAGATTGTTTGTTTTTAGCACAAATCGTTTTTTTTTCCTTGATGTATGCAGCAAAATGTTGCACGAATATTTATGCAAATCGTTTAATATAGATCGATATGTAATACACTCTTACACAAATGTTTTTGGATCCACTCAAGAGTAAAGTTATTATAACATAGAAATTTCTCAAGAACTTCCGCTTTCAAAATAAACAAAATTATGTATGCACTTCATACAAATTTGGATGCAATATTAGTTTGGTCTGATGTTTGCAAAATGTAGAACGTTATATTGAAGTCTTCATAGAATGAATGTTGGCATGACATCAAATGGTGATTGCATGTATTTATGTAAACTAGTTCCTAAGTTTTAATATATCACTTCCTCTAACCATTTCAATACGATCCCCCAAAATATATAGGCATTATTGTATGTACGAAAAAATTGAATAGATAGAGGCATCACAAAAATATTGTTTACAAAATCATATCAATAAATACTTAATAGGCTTTAAACCAAAAGAATAGTGATGCGTATATCTCATCTTTTATGAAACCGAAGAAATCAGTTTTTTCTTGTGGTATTTGGTCTTGAAAACTTAACTAATGCAAATGTTGTTCCATGTACTATTTGAGTGATAATAACTTGTTCATTTATAACAACAAATTGTGTTTCTCTTCCGGTTGTAAGAACTCTGCAATGACTCGTTTAACCTCAGTTAAACTCTTTGTGAAAAATTGATTATGATAGTCATTTGTTATAATTTACAATGTTATTAATAATCTTTGTGGCCTCACTGCAGGTTCCACAAGCAAAAACGAAGAAGATATATAATAATCTTTCTAAACAAATAGCTAATGAGTTATTCCCACAGTAGTATGCCACAACTATATGTTGTATGAGATATAGAAGCATATCTACATACGGTCGATTCGTTATGACAAGCTTAAAATAGTTTTCGTATTGTAATGTATCTAGATACAACAACAATTCTGTAAAGATTTTCGTATAGAAGCGCCTGAGGCCTTATAGCCACGCGGGTTCAAAAGAAACATAGCCAAAATCAAAGAAGATGAGATAAAGCAACAGATTTAACAACATCAACAACATCACCATGAACAACAATAAAAATAATAAGCGAAACGAGCAGCTTGTAATTTTTATGTAAATGTTGATTTTTATGAAACTATTAGGCATTTACAACTTGTAATTATACGCAAACAAACAAGAACTTCTAATTGGAAAAATTATTGTATTTTTATTATTATTAAATTTATTTTTATTTTTATATTTTGTATATTTTTGTTTTTTTTTTTGTTTAACAACAACAATAATTGATAATTATTTAGAATTCATAGGATAAGATCATTTTTATTATACTTGTTATACCTTTTACACTAATTTTCACAAGGAATATCACTATACCATGATGTTTGTTCTAATAGAACAATAAGTCGATTATCCTATTAAAAACCATAGTATAAGAGGAGAATTGATTAACTCTGCCCATCTGACTGTTCTTGATAATGCAAGTTTTGCTCTCAGTTATCAAAATCAGAGATTTCCAATTACTAACAGAAGAAGTTCACAAAAAAAAATGTTCTTAAAAGCAACTGGAATACAATATATTTAAAAATAAATTAATAAAATTAATTCAAATAATAAATTAATACATATACACAAATTCAGTTGAAAGGATGTGAGTTAGAGCGATACCAATCGATATGGATAAGATCAACAATACGAAAAAATAGACTTCTCTCTTTAAATCTGAGTTCTACGATTACTGGAAGAGGTTGTTTACACAAAGACTTCACTTTAAAGCCTTTGAATGACAAATGGTCAATATATATGGATAAGATCAGCGACATAAGGGGAATTGAGTTCGCCCATTCAATTTCTCCGATTACTGGAAGAAGCATTGCCCATACAAAGTTCACTTTAAAGTTAATATTCTTTCTTGTTGTACTTTACACGCAGTGCGTATTATTAAAAGTTTGTCAAGTAGCTTGTAACAGACATTAGGAGACATCGGAGACCCCATAAAGTATATTTAATCTTGGTCAGCTAGACGAGACGACTTGATACCTCTCAAACAAACCCCGCATTAAAATTAAGGTTCTTATTAGAAAAACCTTTTTGTTTTTCGTACTATCATACTGAAATTTAGACATCATAAGTTTTTCATGTACTAGACGCTCATTGAACACACATTAAAATTCAGGACCTTGTAAGTTTCTAATCACTGTCCACGAAACGCGTAAATTTCAAATCCTAGGATTACGGGATCGTATAGCTCCCATACAAACCCAAATTGAAATTTATTTTCTTATTAGAAAAGTTGTTTTTTTGTGTTATCGAACTGAAATTTGGACAGTGTAAGTGTCTGGACCCATATTCACCAACCGTATACATTTCAAGATCCTAGGATTACTGCATCGTAAAGCTCCCATATAAATATTTCGGCCACAATGTTCAAATGCTTTATGGGTTCTGAATCTACCCTAAACATAAGTCAAATCAATAATGAAATATTTCTGAATGCTCAATCACAGGAGCGTAGCCTAAAAGGTTTTCAATGGCTACGTGAAGAGTGTACCAACTTCGGCATAACCGAAGTTAATCTTCTTTTTACTCGCTTTTATTCTTATTTAAATTTAATTTTTATGCAAAACTAACTGTTTTACATCGACAAAGTGAGTTGAGGTTTGGTGACGATATTTGTGCGGCTTAGGGTCTTTGACAAGTGTAAAAGCACAACAGGCTGCAATAATTTATGGCCGCACTCACTTTAAGTGCATTTGTGTGAACAAAGTGAATGACCAAAAAAGTAAAAAAAATCCAAACGCAAAGACTAAGGACCTAAAAAGAGACCACTGACCATTAACCAAAACAAAGGCAAAAGAACATACTACATAATGGGACAACAACGGTTGCGGCTGGCATACTTACTAAGTTCGTTAATAACGTAATTATCAGCGAGCGCTTAATGGACGACAATCAATATATTTATCACCCCTGTACCCAATAACAATAACAACAACAAGAATAGCAATAACGCAAATACATTTTATATATGCAAAACAACAAAAATGTAAATAAATAAAATGAAAGAAAAAAGGAAAGAACTGGAGAAAAGGGAGTAGCAAGCATATGAAAGCAATTTTTTCCAATTTTCGGCAATTAAGTAAAAATTTATATAATAAAACAAAAAGGCAGCAGGTCAACCAAAACAAACCATCCATCCATCCATCCATCCTACTAACAACCATCCATCCATCCATCCATCCATCGATCGTTCGATTCATTCATCCATCTATTCATGGTCGATATTCTCGCATTCTTTTGCATATGCCGCACGCAAACTTTAGTAGTATGGCTGAATATCGGTCGGGCCGGTGATATTTCTTGTTGGTGCCTTTGTCATGTTGGGAAACTTATACTTAAGTAAAACAGGTTTAAATTAATGTCCTTTATATTATAGTTAGGGTAACAAGCAAACAGGGTGACAGGTAGACAGTGACACAGACCAACAGACATACTAAGATTGCTGAATGAATGGCAATCAGAAAGTCAAGTCAAGTCAGTTAAGTCAGTTGCATTAGCTTTGGTTGGCTTACGATTTTAGTTTGGAATGTCAATGAATAATTCTCAACAAACATTTCATAAATCAAAATCCAATTTTACCAAATCGCACACAGAGTCGTCGTCATCGTCATCGTCATCGTCGTCGGCATCAGCCATTCATTTATTGTAGATTTGTAGTTTTTGTTTGTACTTATAAAAATAAATACAAAAGATTTTTTAATGTAAACATTTAAAGCTTTTCCATCGTCGTCTAATGTTATGTTGAGATATTAAAGGAAAACTATACTTATACATAAAAACAAAATGCATTAATCTCCCCCTGTTTTTCTTTATATATGTAAGTATTACTATAATATTTCCATGATTTTAAACTACGAATTTGTTGTGAAAACTTAAATAAATGAAACAAAAAAAAAAATTTCAATTGCAAGTTTTGTGGAATTTTCAAATCAAATTTTCTGCTCGCTTGTCAATATTTTTATTTCAACTGCAAACATGGTTCAAATCTGACAAAACAAAATATGGCTTTATCGGCAACAACAACAGCAGTATAACAATAACAAGAAATAAGAAATAAGATTTGAAGTAGCAACTGCAGTTCATTGTCAATATGACTTTATGTCAGCGTGTGGCGTGGAGTATACGCAGTGTGGCCAAATGAATGAATATCTGAGTGGTGGTGGGGATTACGACCAACGGCGCAACAGCAATAACAACAACTGCTACAAATGTTGTTAACAATTTCATGCTGGTTGGTCGGTCGATTGGTTGTTTGGTATACTACTATACACAACTGTCAATATGAAATACTAACTTTGGCAAAATGACTGAAGGAATTGTGGCAAGTTTAAGTCAAAGGAAACGATAGAATACAACAAAAAATAAAGCGAGCTTAACCGGCGCGCAGCTGTTACCATACGTAATGAAGAAATGTACAAATGCAATGACAACAATAACCATGGACAACAACAACTAAACCAAACAAACAAGGCAGACATGTTGACTGACTGACAGGCAGCCAAGCCAGGTCTGATGAACAAACGGAATAGACAGCCAGGCTCAGGCCCAGGCGGACATACTCTACTACAAGCGCAACTCATGCACAAAACAATGAAAAAAGATATAAAAACAAAACCATTTCCACAATTGCAATTGCAATTGAAAAATTGTAACTCGAACAATAAATTCTTTCTGTGTGGGATTGCGAAATATTTCAGTTTGATTGAATTATGAAGTGCGTAAGTTTTATTTCGCAGCGAAGCAGTGACATAAAACTCACCACAGAAACATAGAAATTTCGAACAAAACAAAAGACTTTAGCAACAAATTGCGACTCATGACTCATTTGCAAATTCAATGCAAATTGAGTGTACAAGCACTCGTATTCTGTCTGTCTGTTTGACTGACTGACTGACTGACTGACTAACTGACTGTCTTGACTTGTTCGTCGTTGTTGTATGATGGTTGACTTGATGGCGGCATGACAACGAATGAACTAAGAGACCGACTGACTGCGCTGAACTGCACGTTTTTCAATTTACAAAACTGAAAACATGCATTACGCATTTGTTAACAACAGCAATAACAACAACATCAGCAACAATAACAATAGTCTAGGAACAACAAAAGCCAAAATGACAATCATACAACAAAAGATACACGAATTGTTATGCGTAAGTCGGTTTGACATTCTACAATATGCGTCTATTGTACTTACTATATGAAGGACGAGTGCGGTAGTGTGAATGGCAGTGAATGTGCAAATTGTCCCGCATTTAATATTTTAGGCTTAAAATGCATTAACCGTTATAATGTTATATGTAAAAATAGAAAAAAAAAGCTAAGCCAAGTTAAGGCTAAAACCAGCTACTGACTGACTAAGTATGCCGCCTGTCTATAGTGTCTTTGGCGTTGGAGTTTGCGTTGACAGCAATGTGCCAAGTTACCTTAAATTCTTATACGGATTTCTATACTCACAGATACTCTTAGGGACACACACACACATACAGGCGTTCTTAAATACATTAGGATGGGTGTTCCAACGACGGAGGTGATTGAATTGGCGAAGACACTTAAGGCATCGATTGCACCAGGGCAGCCAGATAGGATACCCAATAAAGTGCTGAAACTGGCTATGCTCGAACGAGCGGACAAACTTAGCAAACAAAAACTTTATAGTTGTTGCCTGCAGGAGGAAATTTTTCCGGATAAATGGAAAATTCAAAAGCTGGTTCTAATACCGAAAGGAAATAAGCCAACTGAGGAACCTTCTTCATATAGGCCCTTATGTATGTTGGATTCTGTGGGAAAAACATTTGAACGGATTATCCGAGATCGCTTGGAAACGGCAATAAGTGCTGCTGGCGGCTTATCACAACATCAATGGTAAGTAAAGTGGCGCTAAGAAATACTGTGCTGTAGTGTTGGTGCTAGTCAATGTTGCGCCAATTTGGTTGGAGGCTAGTAAAATACAGTCATATATAAGTGAAGTGAACGCAGTCTACATATCATGTACCATCCGCGTCTGTGCTACTTTTCAAACAGTATCCAGAGATGCAATCCTGGTAATCGCAAGTATGATGCCTGTTGACATAGTGGTTGCAGAAATAAGTCGACTGTTTGACGCTAAGAGGAGCACTGGCGAGGTGAGAAGGCTAGATGAAAGGGCCCTCAATATGGTGGAGTGGCAAAGTTCTGACAAAGGCAGGTTGACCCAACGGCTCAATAATAACGTCGAAGAATGGGTCAGGAGAAAGTTTGGTGAGGTCAACCATCACCTTGCTCAGTTCCGGAGCGGTCACAGGCGTTTTAAAGAATATCTGCATGAGCGGGGATATGATGATGATCCCTACTGTCCGAGTTGCACAGGCGAAAACGAAAATGCAAAACACGTCTTCCTACATTGCCCAAGATTTGATATTGCCAGATGATCAATGATCTCATCTGCGTCTGATGAAATGCCGACTGTGACGAACTGCATATGCAACATGTATGAATCGCAGCTGAATGGGAAGCAGTAAGCCAGGCCGCAGCTCAAATCATGACAGAGCTGCGGCGTATCGAACGATTATGTCGAGTTCATACGAACGGAGAAGTAATAGGTTATTAGTTTGATATTGACAAGAAGTTCTAACGTAAATTTATATTTGATTTGTAGTGCTAGGGGGACTGTAAGACTTGAGACGGTGGGGTTTAGTGGGTGCAAGTCCCAAACTTCCTATAAAAAAAAAAAATAAAATAAAATACACTAGGATACACACACATTTATTGTCATATACTTACTTTTGTTCATTCAAATGGATACTTAAAATAATCGCAGAAATAAAGAAATATAAATTTTATTTAACAATATTTTGCATGCAATAATAAAAAGTTTTTTTTTTGTTTGTTAAGCCTAGAAAAAGTAATAAAATCTATGGTTTCACTTGAGATTAGATACACTTCTTATAGGCATTTACTTTTTTATGGACTTTTTATAACCAAAATCAATTCTAGACGAGTTCATATTGCTTTAACGGACACAATTCAGAAGTTTTAGCTTTTTAAGTATGAAAAAAATAGGTTAAAATTACAATTAAAACCCGGTCTAGATTACCCAAATACTAACCAATGGAAAAAAGGTAAAAATCGTTAAATATTCGACATCATAATTCTAGTTCCGTTAGTATCAAGTCACCGTTGAGAGCAGTACTTAATTTTTACAAATGCTAATTCAAAAATTTATTAGTAGACGAAAAAAGTTATTTTAATTTAAAAGAAAAAAATGAGGCCATGATATTTTACTTTTCACTAGTCAAAATGAGCTACAAATAATTATTTAATTAAATATAAATAAATATGGCTTTTAAAAATCTTAAAACTATGATGGATTGGCAAGTTTGCATAAGAACAAAAATAAGCATCAGACTAAAGTTACATTACATACAAAGCCACCAGTATAAAATGTACTCTTAGTATGAAGTCAAAAACACTAAGTAATCGATGGACAATTATTGCACCGAAAATTGTGATAGGGAAGAGCCAGAGAGGGAGAGAGAGAGAGTGATAGAAGCCACAGAAGAGTTATAACTTCACATAAGAGTCGCTAGTGTTAAATTGCCACTGCAAGTTTATTAAATATTCATATATAAATTCTGTGTAAAAGTCCCGGAGGCTCAGCTCAGCGCTCAACTTGCAGTTTGACACTTTTATGATGGCGTCTGTGGGCCAGTGGTCAGAAGGTTAGTGGGCAAGACACAAAACAAAAAAACATTTTCTCTTTATTTGACAGCAAACAGATGAAAGAAAAATTTTACAATAACTAAAAAATATTACAAAAAACTAAAGAAAATCAAACGAAAATGTTTTGTAATAAAACCAAGCAGACAATACGCCTACATGTAAAAGCCTTTGGTAAAGCACGTTCTCAATGACTATGTTGCATGTAGATTGTTTGTGATTTTTGGCAGAGAAAGTAAGTTGTTGTCGTCGTCATTGTCGTCATCGAGACGCGTCGCGTCGCCAATTTTAATCTTGGCAAATCAAAATTTTTAATAACTTCATTATTCATATTCACTCTAGTCATTTTTGTGTGGAGCTTGTGGAAAGCTTTAGGGTGCAACACCCGCACAAGTTGCAGATAAAACAATTTGCAATATGGAAAATTCCAATAGATTCGTTCGTTCATAAATTGCATATGAAAAATATATCTAACCTAAATAATAATCAGAAAATTTTACAAACAAAAAATAGAGGATAACAAACTAAAAAAAAAAATTAAAATTGCGTGGGCGACACATCAACTGAAAACAAAAGCCATTACAACAATAAACAGTACAATGACAATAACAACAAAAGTATCTACAAACATCGAAAGACAAGAAAATTGCCTTTGCACAACAAGCGGTCTTAATGCAGCCAAATATTGTACAATATATCGAAGCTGCCGGTTTAAGAAAACGTTTTTGCTTTCAGTTCAAGTAAAGTTGATGATGATGGTGATGATGGAACTAAAGAGGGCAGACGTGGCAAAGCTCAACAATAGTAGAGCAGAGCTACGACTGCGCAGCTCATGTGATAAATCTCAGCACATTATATTTCATTGCTTAATAAGCCACTGAGACAACAGACACACCACAGACACACACCACCACCACACAGTACAGGAACAGATATAAAGATACAGAGGTGCACAGTCAAAGTATTGAAAATGCTTATGAGCCACCGAACAACGCCTGCTCATAGTATCTAACCAACCTTAGTCTGACACACGCTGGAGCTGTTGTCGCCTCTTGTTCTCTCCACCTCATTTGTAATGTCCTAAGTTTGGAAATGTGCTACCATAACTATAAAGATACATAGATACTCTTACATACCAACCAACTACACAATCAACCTACCAACTACTTTTCGCTTCTCGATTTCTTTTGTACGAATTTCACATTTTTATGAACGAAACAATTTTCTTTTTCTTTATTTTTTGTTGTTGTTGGGTTTTGTGTTTTTGGCCAAATCTTCCAACTAAAGCAAACCAAAGCTAGTTAAGTTGGGTGGCAGCAAAACATGAAACATAGCAAAACTAATATAAAGTCGTGACGATCAATTTTTAGTTTATTTTAGTTTATTTTTTATTTTATTTTTATTTAATTTGCTTTTCGTTTCGTTTAGTTTCGTTGAGAGTGCAAGTTACTGCCAATGATGATGACGATGATGATGATGATGATGGTTAACTTGGGCTTCCTATGGCTGCTTGTTTGGGTTGCTGTTTTAGATGGTGGTTTGGTTGGTTAGTTGGTGGCTACTATTGTAGCACCCGTCGTGCCCGTGTCTTGTTGATTGCGCGATAATTTTAAATTATTTAATATTTAAACATTATTAGTCTCGATAAAGGTCAATGGGTTAGTTTGTTTTCGTGTGTAGTCTGAGCATGTGAAGTCTTTTGTAGACTAATTAAAATTTCTTTATGCCAGCAAATATTTTTTTGTTAATTTAATATTTATTTTTTAATTGTTAGAGTGGCCTTGAGGCAAATAAATAAAAATTAAAATAAACATACAAATAATATTATTTTAAATGTTACATAAATAATAAAAAGATACGAGTATGTACAGAACTACTCCCGTTGGCAATTGTACAATTGGGATTGTGTTTCCCAAAATAAATAAATAAATATAAAAATATATATTATAATAGAATATAAAATGTAACTAAATGCCTTGCTGCATTTCTTGCATTTCAAATCGGAAAAATATAAAAAACAAAAATCGCAAATGATAAAAAAATAAAATGATCAGTGAACAAGTTGCTACCGTATTTACACGCTTGTGCTACATGCAACTTAAAAAACATACGTAAAACAAGCAGCAACAACAAGAAAAGTATCTACCTAACATGAAAAAGAATAACAACAAAAATATCCACAAGATACTACCATGTGCAATTTTGAAAATTGTAATCAAACACCATGAGCCGCCACCGACTTCGTTTGCTGCTGCTGTTGCCACTGACTCTGCCTGTGTTTCTTCCAATTCCAATTTTGTATAGCATTTTGCCGGCTTTGAACTTTTATGTTGGAGGAACACGGTTGCACTATTGCATTTGTGCTCATACACAAATTTTGCTACTGAAATTTAAAGATTTTTCTTTTTTAGATTTTTTATTTTCATTTGTGATTTGATTGGGGTGTGGCTGAATAACAACACTTTGTTGAAAAGCGTCAAAAGATTTTCAGATTTTTGATTAGGTGTGAGTATAAATGATTTGAGTTCTTAAATACCTAACTTAGATACTTTTAATGAATTCATTTGTTGCTCTAAGTTTGATTTAAGAACTCAAATATTGCGCTTACGGTCGAGTGTGTGCAATCACGGCTGTCAACGCGTGGTTAGCTTTTTCATATCCAAATATTCTTGTAAAATGTGATGCATCCATTCAGTTGACATGCCTAGAGCCTCGGCCACCTGACTCACATTCAATTTCTGATCGTCCAATACCATTCCATGGATTTAATCGACGATTTCTGATGTAACAACATATTTTGAGCAACCCGAACGTTCGGCGCCTCTTGTGCTGTTTCGACCACAAGGAATTCAGAGAACTACTTGTTAACCATTGAAATTGATGGTGCAAGTATTCATCAAGTCTTATCTTGGTTTCGAAGATGGATTTTTACCCAAAATTTAATGCTTGTTGAGCACACGAAATCCACCTTTTTCAGTTTTTCCAATATACAAAAGTTGTTGCTTCAATTGACAATATTATTGAGACTTTAAATACTATATAGAGATGAACGATACTCACTAACTCTAGCAATTTTTTATTAGCTTTTTTATGAAGTTATTTTGGTTAGCTTAAGTTTAAATAAACTAAAAATAAATAAAATAAGACCCTGTTCTTATCTCTATACTTTGAAGACTAATGGGTTGCTTTTGAAGTTTTGGTTTCCTTACGTACGACTTATGGTTTACTGGTTGTGGGAAAAATTTTATATCTAGATCTATAGAAGTGCTAGCTAGGTTAGTTCCAAGAAGTTTGTATCATTGTGTAACCACCAAGTGGAGTTGACCCTTTTAAATTAATGTGTTTTTCTTAAGAACCTAGCCAGAACTGTCTAACTGATTGAAATCGAAGGATAATGATAATAATAATGCACCAAAGTAGCTAAGTTTGTTTTATGTTAATGCTGGTTGTCAATGGAATTGTTACTGATGCAGAAAACTAAAATCATTATAGTTAAAATAAAGTATTTGGCCTTCTCTGTTGATGATGATGCAATGATTCGTCAGAGCCTTACCGATCGTTGTTGTCAATGTGTATTGACCCCGACGAAGAAGTTGTAACACTTTATGCATTACAAACATCAGCACAAGTTGATAAATAACACATACAGTACTGTGAAGTGTATCAAATATTTTTCTGTAATATTTCCCTTAGCTATTGTTCTAGTTGTTGTTTCGAAGTTAGAAAAGATACAAATCTTTTTGTGTTATGTTTTTGATTTTTTTTTTTGCATTCGTGTTGTTATACTTAGTTTATTAGTATCTCATAGTTGTTGGTGTTTTGTTTCTTGTTTTTTGTGATTTTATTGCTATTTAAATGCTGACAAAAATTGTCACGTTTTATATTTCAACGCTATACATATTTGTTGATGTTGTTGTTCTGGTTATTGTTGTGCTCTTTGACAACTTATTTTTTTTTCGACAAGCAACATTTTGCTTAAATTCTATTTTTTTTTACTTATTACAAAATGTGAGGAAAAAAAAACCAATCTTTCGAAAAAAAAAACCTTAAATAAGCATTTGACATACTTTTTTTTAAATGTCATATCTTTAATGCAGAACATTTTTATATTCATTTTGATTACAGATTATTTTATTTTTATTTTTCGTTTAAACAAAATTAAAATATAAAAATTTGTAAGCGACACTAATTGTGTTATAATTAATGTATCTAGTATCTGCATGTGTGTGCTTACCTATATCACTTTCTTTGTCTATCCATCTATCTGCATCTCCTTCATTGCTAGGCTGTTTATATTGTAGATTTAAGTTACCGAATGCATTTGTGTATCTATTAAATGTCAAACAAAATGCTAACATGAGTTCCCAAAAAGATCTTCAATTTACAATCTTAAAAATAGACGTTTATTTGTTGACGCCCTTCTCAGAAGGCTTAACCGGTTCACAAAGATAAAACAGAAGAATGAACGACATAAAAGGGAAAAGAGAAAAAAGCTTTGAATACAATTAATTAAAGGCAATGAAAAGATCGACAAGAAGTGATTTACATAATTTTGTAAGAAAAAAGATCTTAAAAATCGGGAATTGGAGATGAATTAATGTATGTACATATGAATGGACGAGAGTTTTGAGTTGGTGGAATTCATTTGGAGTAAAGTATTGCATTGATGAGGGCGATAACGTTGCATTCATCAACCTACGCTCAAGTGTTTTACTTTTGTTTTTAGTGTTATACTCTTCACATATAAAATAAATGGTATTATCACTCTATCGTGATGTTTGTGCATAAGCAGCATCGCTATGAAGATTGATTTAATCATGTCGGTTTGTTCGTAGTATTCTCTTGGTTTTTGAGTTATCGAGCCGAAGTTTGCAAGAGGCTTCAATCATACGAAAATATTTTTTACAATGTAGAATCTACATGCACTTGCCCTTTATCTTTGACCGGAACATGCAACATTTTAAAACTACCAACTTCTCTTAGACCAAGAATTCTATTGTAACATTTAGTCACTGTAACTTATTAAATATTTTAGCTTCCCAACATCTTATCTTTTAACTTTTTTCTTTTCCTTTTCTCTTGTGAAAGGCATATAATGTTCGGTAGAATCGAAATTTATGCTCCATCTTTTCTGTTATTGGAATTTATAGCACAAAAGAACAATTAATTGGAAGATAAACATATTTTCCTCTAAATTAATACATACGTATGTATTTAAATAGAATGTAGGCACGAGACAACATTAACTATAAGACTATAAGATATTTAAGTTGGGCCAGATGGTGCCCTGCAGTCCTGAATCGAAGTATACATACATAAATATAAATCCTTTTTGGTTTTTTTTAACAAAAAACATTGTAAGTGGCCCCGAGATTGTCATTGCCTAAGGGCCTCTACCTTTTCTATTCAGGATTCAACGAGCCTGTGTGTAACTAAATTAAAACTGATGCAATGCAGAGATCAATAACAAAACATCAAGTTCAGTCAGTGTTTTGTATTTGACCATTAAAAGATTTATTGGAAATTCTATTCATGCTGTTTTTAAGCTTTCAGTGTATGTTTGTAGCGCATACAGTATGTTTTCCGTGTAGTGTGTGTGTATCTCTGTGTGTATAGGATGCCCTCTATTACTGACAAAGAATGAGTTCTTTTACGTATGTTAATTGGTTATTTCTTGGTACAGTTATAGATTTTATGACCCTATATCTATTAGCCGAGCAGAGGAGTCTACAACTCATAAATGGGAAAGTTTTTTTTTATGATGTTACAGGTTAACTAATAATATACATACATAGTGTAAGCATTAACATTTGGACAAGTGTTTTTGTAAAGGTTCTACGAATTTGTAAATGAAGGAAATGTAAATGGAACTAGAGTTAGGTCAAAGTTTTGATACGTTTATATTGTGTCTTTTATGGTTGAACAAAAATGGTCTATGTAAAGATTCTAATGGTCTATGTAAGGAAGCTTCTTGGTGCTTTGAAAACTATTTTAAAGTGGTAGTTATCTTGTCTAAAACTCCTACACAATCTGCAATGATCTTTTTTGTATTGTTTGAATAAAGGTGTGGCGCATTCATTATTGTTCATCTATATTGCATAGTAATGATCTAAGAACTTAGTAGTAGCTATTTCATGGTTGATCGTTATTGTTGTTGTTGGTGTTGTTGTCGTTGGCCAATTAATTAAGTAATTAAGCACACCCGCAGCTTAAGAGGTTGGATTAGCATTACAGATAAGCTCGCAAATTGAGTAACACGCGCTACTATCATCATCAGCAACAAATCCACAACAAACAACAAAAAACTTAACGAAAAAACTTCGAGATAAACATGTTCGGTTGACAAAAGACTAAAGGCACGAACTTGTAAGATATTTTTTGCTTCTTTGGTTTTTGTTTTTTTATTTCTTTGCTTCTGCTGATGTCACAGATGTCGTTCGCCCAATCCAATCGAAACAGTTTTCTTCATTTCAATGTGTTTTTGTGTGAAATTTTTTTTTTATGGTTCTCTACTTTTCTACTTTGTTAGTTCCCTCCTCTTTTTTTTATTGTTAAGTATATTTGTTTTTGTTTTATTTGTTGCTTTTTTAAAACAATTGTCATTGTTTTGTTGAATGAGACCCTAAAGATATTCAGAGACAAAATGGCGATAAAAGCTAACAAAACAGAAAAATTCACATAAAAACAAAAATGTCTTCTGCTAATGCCGAAAGTCATTAAAGAAGCAACAACAATAACAAGAAGAAGAAAAAGAAGGGCAAGAAGAACGGAAGCAACAATAATAACAAGAAGAAGTTAAATCAGCATTCAGCAGCTGTAAAATGTTTCAGCACGTTTGTCAAATAGACCAATCAGAATCAACTAATTCAGCGGTTCTTAAACCATACTTCCCATACAAACCGTGAACATTTTATGCTGTTCCTAGTTTCAGACTTCATAATGTTGATCCCACATTGATTTACGAAACATTTTTTCCAACAATATAAGTGTTCATCTTCCTGCATTAAACAGCTTGTGGTGATATTTACTTATTTATTAAAAGCCAACGAAATTGGAAGGAAAGACCACTGCTGTCATATTTATCTTCTCATCAAATCAAGTCTATAAAAAGAAATATTACCGACAGTATGACCCTTTCCACCGAAAACAGCGGAAGCGGTGATCTTCATGTCGGTCTTAATTAGTTGTACCCTGACGCGCTTCCTAATGGCAGAGTTATGATATTTGGCTGTGTGGCGTTAAAACCGTGGGGCATCACCGCAAGGATTGGCCTTCCATCTTGCGTCCAAATGAGCCTTTTTGTAGTCTTTGTTGAGCCAAAGTTGCTTATGACGGTGATTCATGTGTTATTTGGCGATGCGAAATCTTCTTGGCTTGCCATAATATGAAAACTATTTCAAGCTAAGGCGGAAATGAGCATAACAATCCCTCCTAGCTTTGAACAATTTACATATGTTGTGGCCTCGACATCGACAGTTGGTGATTGGGTGCTTCCTTTTTTCGATAAGTTTGTCAAACTCTGCTCGGGGTCCTCTTGACTGTCTGCAGATCAGTGTTTAAGAACCGCTGAGCTAACGAACTCTCTGTTGATTCGCGTCGAGTCGCGTAGTTCTGGCTTATTACCATCTCCACTAAATGGGAGAAGTGAGTGATTCAATGTTGGCTAATGGTGTTGGCAAGGTAGACTAATGAAGCTTTGTTAGGAGAGCATCAAACCTTGTGCCTTCTCAATAGCTCACTTGTAAATCTCTCTCTTTTGGATCTTAGCAAATTTAGAGATACATTGACGACGACTATAACAACGATGATGCTGCGACGACGATGTTGCGATGGACGGTAGCAAATAATTTGTTGTTGTCTGTTGTGTTTATTTTCTGGTAATTGCGTGTTGTTCCGCTCTTAATTTTGGCATATAAGTGGCGCCTCTTTAAGCGTAATGATGGGTGTACAATTGTTTCATTTGTTGGTTTATTCTTCTTTTGTTTTTTATGTATTTTATATGCAGTGAATCACCTTTTTTCCTGGCTGTTACTAAAAGACATTTTAATTGAGTTACCAATCAAGCAGACAGCAAACAAACAACAGCAACGAAAAATACCTAAAAAACAAGCAAAACAAAGTGGCTATAATTTGACAGTTCGATGATATAAATACAAGTTGACAGCAACAATGACAGTTGTTGTATCTGTGTGTTGGTCTCTCTGTGTGTATGTGTGTGTGTGTGTGTGTGTGTGTGGATGATTGGTTGGACAGCAACATAAACAATCAATGAATCCATCAACCATCATCATCAATACATAGCAAAAGAAAATTCACTTAAAACAAAAGAAAAAAAACAAAATTAAATGAAATGAAAACAAAAAGAAAGATGTACATTTGTTGAAATGGTGACGCGAAGTTGAAGTTGAAGTTGAAGAAGAGATTTTGATCAAAGCGCACTTTTGGCATAATGAGGCGCATAACCAACAATGTACAGGTGTGCGTATGGGTATGCGTAACGTATAAGTGAGTGTGTGTATTTGTCAATGAAACTGGTTTTCGGTAACATCATTCCGTCACTCACTCACTTATACACTTACTCAGTAAAAGATATATTAACACATAGTTGTATTGTAGATACATCGTAGACAGTTCGTTAGTCAGTCACAAAGCGATGCGTTCAAGAGATAATAATAACCAAAGACCAACCGATCGACCAACAATACTAACATATAATACCAATAACTACAACAAATAATAATAATCAAGAAAGTAACAAACGAGCGAAAACAAATGGGAAAATAATAGAAAATTGTTTAAAAAAAAAAGAAAAAAGAAAAAAGAAAAAACTTAAGAATTTCTTTAGAAAAACAAGATATAAAAGAAAAAAATTGAGGAGACAAAGTTGTATGTAAGATTGAAAATAGAAACTTTGAAAGACTGCAACCAAGCAACAGTGACAAACATTAGAAAGCTAATGAAAGTTAACACTGAAACCAATTGAAAGATAAATGCACCTCACGGCGGTGTTTAGGTTGAGATTGTCATTTGAGTTGGCACAGGGAAAAGAAAAAAAAAAAACATTGATAATAAATCCAATAGTTGAACCTGATTGAAGGCAATTGAATGACAACAATTATATTGTAAATTCATCTAACCTTCAGTGAATGTATTCAGTATGTAGTAGTACTAGAGTGTATGGGGCAAGGTAACACAACAAAATCCATTTAAATATCAAGAACAAAATTATTTAATTTGCATAAACAACTGTTTTGCCAATCAATTAGAATTCATTGTTTTCACAGTCATAAAAGTTGAACATCGCCCACGCTTTAAGTATCTGGTGTTATTTATTAATGTTGTTATTGTTTTTGCTATTGTTGTTGTTGTTGTTGCCATTTGGAAAACATGTTTTTTGTTGTTATTGTCATTTTTATTATATATTTTCTTGATTTTGCAAAACCAAAACTTAAACAACTTTTGCATTAATTGACGCTGCCAATGGCAAAAGCTGCGCCTGCAAAACTCAATGTTATTCAACCATAAGCCCAGTTTAATAGGGGTAAATTGGGCAAAGGCCCGGAACCCCCAACACTGAATTTGAACTGTATATTTTTCCATGAAACAAAGGATGCAAGCATGTCAATGCATACAAGTATTGTGACCCAAATTGGAGACAATTATCTTATAGTTAGTTATGGTTATAAGTTTCCAAAACCTGTTAATAATTTACTTGAAGTTTTAAGGGCCCCAAAATTCTATGTTGGTGACGACCTCCACTAGCTAAAATGCGCCACTGAAATCAGCTCACTTCAACTCAATTCAAGAAAACTCAAGCTGAATGCTTCATTTGTTTGGTTGTAAGTAATTTTGTTGTTGCTAATACCGAAAAGTGGTAAAACGCTAAAATGCATTCAAAGCGTTTTTAAATATTAAAATTTTCATTTCTTGTGATTTCCAGTACGAAACTGTTACCAAATGCTGCTGTTGATCTTGGTATTGCTATTGTGGCCGTAAAAAAAAAAACTAAGCAATTAAATTGCTTTTTTTGTACACTGGCGCCTGGGTACCTCAATCACAGCCGTCGCCATCGCCATCGCCATCGCCACCGTCAATTGCATTCAACTTAGTTGAGATCTTGTTCGAATGATGATAATTATAATTAAATCATATCGTTTGCAAAAAATCTTTTACAGCAGACAATCATAAATTTTCATTATGCAGATTATTGCGTTGATATTTGTCTTGGTTTCTTGTTATTTTGTTGTTGTTATTATGATTCTTGTATATTCATGTTGTTGCTATTGAGCACAATTCATTTTTAAACATTGTGAGAATTGTTTGTTGCTTGCGGTTATGCTTGTTTAAACTAATTCCATTTAAATACAAATCACAAGTCTTTCGGTACAAATTCAGTTTAGAGTTGAAGGCCGAATATGCTTAGGTCGCCATGACCATGTTAGTTGTTATCTAATATTTTTAACAATTATCAATAAATTGTTAAGCAAACAACAAAAGGAAAATCTGTAACTTAAATTTGACAAAAGCTTGCATACACTTCATACATATATGTTGCTTATTTTTTCTTATCTCTGAGATTGAAGAATATACCTAATATACACTATTTTGAGAACAGAATTAAAATGATGATGGAAGTTCTAACGAGCCATTGCACCATTAGGCTAACGCCCCAAAAGAATTCTTGTTAGCAAGATTTCTGTTTCAGCTAAGCGAATAAAATGCCACCTCTGCGACTGCTATGAAATTCTTCATAGGGAAACCTATCGTCGTTCTGATTATTTTTGTAGATTCTGCAATATAGTTTCACTGGGTCCTAATAGAATGCTTGAATATACCATATATACTTACCATGACCTCATGTTAATGTTAAACTAATGTGATGTGTATATTTTCTGGGTTACATTTTTAAATTTCTGAAACTGAATTATAACTTCACAAAAAAATTTGTACAATAAGATGATTTGATATGGATTTTTCTAACAGTGCTTTATATTTTATGGAATCTGTGATCTTCCCTTTCATGTGTTACAAACAGTAGACTTATGTGATAATGTAATTCACAACAATCATGTGAAGTGCATAAGAAAATGTTGAACAACTTATTTTTTTGATTTTCTTTCAAAGAGGTCGAAAAAGAATATAAAAATTCTTTGTATTAAGGTGAGTTAGTGTCGACCTTCGCCCCACACTTCGGTGCCACTAAATACCGAGACGTAAACCTAAATTGAAAACTATTTAAAGAAACAACAACGAAAGCAAAAATATCGAAAATAGAAACAATAAGAAGATGCGCGCAAGACCCGCATGCGCATGCGTAAAGCGCGGCTCTCAGGTGTCAGTATTTTATTTTATTTGGTTTTTGGCTTTTGTTGTTTTTCTTTTTGGGTGCTCATTTTTATTGTTGTTATTCGACGTTCTTCTTTTGTCTGAGGGTTTCTACGAATTAACCTATGAAGCAGTAGTAAAAAAAGTTAAAATGTATCTAAGTGAGTGCGTGTTGTGCGCTTCATCTTTCGGCTTTATCTCGTAAGGTTCAAACTATTTAGTGATGTCTGTCTTAAAAATGTAACGCTTCGGTTTAGATGCCTTGGAATACCTTATTTTTTGGCATGGCATGGCATGGCCTAGCTTGACTTGACTTGAATTTGTGTACTATGGTAGAGGCTTGTAGGCTGGTAATTTATTAACTTTAGCCACAGTTTTCAGTTTTCACTTTATCTTTTTCGTCTACTTCGAATTTAACTTGGTCTGTCTCTAACATATGTATATAGTAGTTTCGGTTTATCTGTTAGTGCATTTTGTGTGCTCTTAAAGATTTGGGGCGACGCATGTCGGATTATGCAGCTTATGATTAGTATGTTGCACATTAGCTGAGTGTCTGTGCTAACACCACATATACACACATACACAGATACGTATTCATACATATGCAAGTTAGCTTGTTTTATAATTTAATTATAATAAGATAGATATGTATAAAATATAAACATATGTCTTGTGTTTATTTGTTAGAAACGAAAGACTCAAACAACGAACTTGAATATAAATTTTTTTATCTTCCATCATTCGTTCGGTTTACACTTTAATGTTTCTTTTAAATTTTGACAAATTTTCATAAAAAATGAAGAATCGAAATGAGATGAAATGAAAAAGATTCATTCATCTCAGGTAATGGCGGCGGCGTTTAACAAACCCAAAGCGTATCGCATCAGTTCTACATCAGTCAGGCACTCAGTCAGTCATTCAGTTCGCCAGTCAGGCTGTCTGTCAGCCATAAGAGTCAGATACAAAGCAACTTACAATAGAAACCTTTGGCTTAAATTTCGTTTTTAAAAACCTAACGCACTCTTGGTATTATAGAAGTTACATACACACTCGTATGTGCGATCTCTAACCCATTGTCATTATAAATTAGTGCAATCAATCAACTCACTTCACCTGATTCAGGCCAACGATTTGAGTAACTTTGTTTATCTTTCATAGGTCTCTATGTGAAACTCAACTTTGAACAATAGATGCCAAATGTTAGAGTTTTCCTTGTGTAAAAGATACTCAAAATACTCATGCATAGTAAAACAAGACAAATAAATAGAAAAATCTCAATGACATGCCCTGCGCTTCTTTGTTAAGTTAGTTTTTGTCATGTTGAATACCAATATGCGTAGCCAATTTCTGTCGACAAAGGCAGGCAAGCAAGTAAGAAGGTTTACAGGAAAACAGGTCAACATTTAGATAGATGAATAGGTACGTAGATACTCATTCATTCATTCAGACAGACAGGCAGATAAAATTCCCTTTGAAAAATTTGATTATCTACGCAGAAAATGCTTTCAAATATTTATTGTAACAATAAAACGGAAGTGTGCACATAGAATTGACAAATTATTTAATAGTTTGTCAAATTAATCACCAAATATCTTGATGAATTTACAAAATGGTCAACGTGGGTGTAGCTAGAGAAAGTTGTTTGCACAAATTAATTAATATTATCAGAAGATTCAGTCAGTCTACGTTACTGCTGGTCTAAAAATGACGTGTTAAAGTTACGTTATTCAATGCTTAATCACGAAATTATTTTGACTCATTCTTATAGACTAAAACTCAATTTAAAAAATGCAACCAAGTTTTGGTTAAACTTTTCTCACAATCAGTTAATATGTTTACTCAAATCCTGAGGATGGTTTCCTATGCATAGTCATAATATTTCGAAAGAAAGATTCTTAAAAGGCATCTTCTTATTGATTTTTAGATTTAAAAATGTAGTATTTCTCTAGTTTTGAATTTGATTCAACATTCCAATATTCCAATTCATTTTTCATAAGGTCAAAATACGTAAGTCAAAAGTAAGAAGAACTTCAGCTCTATCGTATTTTATATAACCGTTTTATATGAAATATTATATATGAAAGAGTTATGAAAAGACGTGTATTCCAGAAATTTAAGGAAGAGGTCATTTATTACAAAAAAAAAAAAAAACAAAAATGATAAAACACATTTTTTGCTCTACAAGTAAGAGATCAGTTAAGTTGTTTTAAGAAGACTTGAAACATTACTTTTTGAAGATGATATCGTGCAAGTGGTCGCTCTGAGCTCAAATGGTGAAATGTGTCCGTTTCCATCGAATATGAAAATGTTTTGGACGATAAAGTGGTTTTTCCTGGCAGATGTTGACCTTATGACTCCGTAATGGCTTGTTAATATAAGCGTTTAACTTTAAGTAGCCCAGAGGACATAAACAGGAGGTATCAAATCATGCGAACGCACCAGCTAAAATTAATTTTTTTTTTTTTTTAAAAAGCGATTATTACATGGGCTTTGTATTGTGGCGCGCCGTCTTCTTGAAACCAGAGAAGTCCAGTACTATTTCCATGAACAGTCGGCATCAAAAAATTTGTTATTATAGCCCGATAAAGCTCCTGATTTACGGTTGTTATGTTTCCACTGTTGCCTTTGAAAAAGAACGGTCCGGTGATCATATCCGCACAAATTTCGCACCACACCATCACTTTTGTATCTTCAATAATTTGAGGAGTCATTTCATTATTTGTTAGTTTTTATTATTAATGCTAAATAGAGTTCTATTGAGTTTGACCATTTCAACTGAAATGTCGATTATTCCATATTTATGATTGCCTCGCAATTGGACAGTCTTTTCGTGACGATTGTACGATATTCCTAAAGAATGATTACTTGTGCTTCAACAGAATTATTTACAAAATCTAAAAAACCTATTTTATTTTATATATTTATAATAATCTCAAATGATAGCTCCAAATTTAAAAAATATGCAAATCATATTCAAATACACCCATATTCAATGCGTTACAAATATTATGACAAAGTTGGATACTACCTAATAGATACACTACACTATGTTAAACGTTCAAATAAACATCCGAACTATGTTTTCGGCCTATAAACTCATGGAACTCTTTATTATTCCCTGTCATTTCTAAATAATTTTTGTTTTGTGCCTGCTGCAGAACATCAAAACGACACTTTGCGTCTATCTTCTTATTCTCCTTTGAAGCAACAAAGATCATATTTTCATCGTAATAATTTCATGTTTTTTTATGTCTTTTCATTTTTGTTTTTCTTTTTGTTTTCTTATTAAATTATGACCTTTATGCTACATTGGCTGCACTTGTGTTTTCTAATCTTTTCTTTTCTATTCTATTTTCCTTCTCTAAACTCTGGTTTATTTTGATTTTGGGCATCTCTCTCGAAGCTCACACCATAACGTCACATTGTCTGCAACAGTCAAAATTATGATTTTTATTCCATTATGAGCGAGCGGCATTGATCAGACTCAAAAAGAATGAAATGTTTTATTTTGATGTGTTTTTTCTCGATTTTCCTTCATTTTCCTGGTTGCTTTTATCCATTCAAAATTGAAAGAAACATTTAGCGCACGCATAAAATCAATATGAATAGATACAAAGATTACCATTACAGGGAACAATGACTACCGATTCATGTATATGGGGTACTGTGGTACTATTGTATGTGAAGGTTTTTAATGTCTTAAGAATTGGGAATTATTGGGCTACACTTTAGTCTGATTGAGCAAGTATTGGATGTAATAAAGCAAGTAGCCCGCGGTTTATCGGTGTGTCATAGCATTAGTTTTTTTTTTTTTTTTTTTGTTGTTGTGTGAGTTGAGGAGTAGCTGATTTCGATGAGTAGTTTCGATGATATTTAACAAGCTCCTGATGCGTTTTAGTATCGACAGCGAGCGATCGAGCGTTTGCATGATCGCTTGTTATACAATGCAGCATTGATTTTTTTTGCTGCAGGTGCGGAAGCAATTTGTTTAGAATTTTTACTTGCTTTTCAGTTTCGAAAGTAAAGCTAAGCTAAGGTAAACATATTCTAGATACAGCACTCTTAAAGATACTTATATCTGAGTGTGTGTAGAAGCGAATAATAAACTTACAGCACATAAAAATATTGCATGCTCTGTTGCCAAAAGCATAAAATGAAACTGCCACATGCAGCATGCAACTCATATGCAAATTACGATAGAAGTCTGCAGCAGTCTGTGCCGCCTGAAAGGTGGCGTTGGTACTTCCCTTCTTTCTTTAATTCTTTTTTTGTTAGTTTTCCTTTTTTTTTCATTTTCGTAGGTTTTGTTATCTTTTTCTTATTATATTTTATTTTTTTGTTGTCTGTTGCATGGCATCAGCAGCCACAGCCGCAGCATTCTGTTGCTGCAACATGGCAGCCCGTGTTGACAGTAAATTTCTTGAGGTTATATACTCTTATTCAAATACAAATAAATGAAATGAACACATAGATACAGTATTTAGTTTATTGTTGTATGCTTTGATTTTGAATTATAGTAAAATCGTCGTATCATTGTGCCCGCACACAAAACAAAAGACTTAGGCAAAAAACATGTTCGCTTGTTAAAAATCTAAACTGATCACCGAACAAGCAAACTTTCATACTAGACCCAGAGTATATATTAATTCGCTTGCGTCTTTTAATTTGATTTTGAAAATGTTAACGATTTTTTTTATATCTTAAGCTGTTGCTTCTGCAGTTTCAATCTTGAATAGTACAACTTATGGTTGGAAATCAGTGGTTTCATTTCATATCTTTTTTACTTTAAGTTTAAGAAATTTTTTAAATGGCATCGTTATTTTTGTTTATTAATTAATTCATACAAATGTCAATATAAATTTGATTTTAAACAAAATAATCCATCTGTTTATTTATCCATTTATCAATCCATCTATCTAAATTGCATTGTGTTTTGCACTATTATAAATAATATTATAATAAAATAAAAAAAACAAAAAAACATGTAAATTTGTACAATAACTCAGTTGGTGGCATCAACAAGCTGACTAACTGAATAGGATTTATTTATTGCTGAAAGTCTTCGTTTTTAGTGGCAGATTTCTTTTTGGTTTTATGGTTTTTTAATTTTTTGAAAACATTTTATGAATTTAAAAAGGCTGCGCAACTCATTTATACAATTTTAAAATATTTATTTTTTCGAAACGAAAAGTTAGAAAACTTTCAGAAAATCAAACAAAATTTTATATTTATTATTTTCTGTGTGTTTTTGTTCAAACAAATTTTTTAACGTGTTAAAATCACAAATTCCTTAACACGTCTTAATGTAATTTGATATATTTATTAAACTAGCATAACGATTTTTTATTATTATGTGCTGCACAGTCTCAGACAACGATGCATACGGATACTCGCACATACATTTAAACGTATGTGTGTATGTGTCTCTATACTCACTTACTGAGAGAAAGATACGAACGAACAAATGAACGAACGAAAACAAAGTCGCCACTATATACTGCTTGCTATGTTTTCATTATTTAAATATTCCTGCTTTGCTTTATATTTTTTTTTTTTTTTTTTTTTTTTGTACTCATCTTTTGCTTTTTCCTCTTCGCGCTTGTCCCTCTGTCTGTCTGTCTGTTCATCGTGAACTACTCTGGTGTCCAATAAAATATATGCAGTGAAATCAGATGCAAACGAAGCTTGTTTCAGGTGACGCAGCATGAAGAGCAGCAACAGCAGAGCGAAGCGTAGTTCACTTCAGAATGAAATACAATAATAAAAAAAGAAAGCTAAGATACAAACACTGATACAAAATACAGCAACATAGATAGATAGAGAGAAATACTAAGAGAGAGAGGGAGAGGGAGAGGGACAGTGTGAGTAAGATCGAACCCCTTTTACATACACAGATAGACAATACACACACACATGTAAAACGACACGCGGACGCACTTAATGAGCGCAGCTTCTAAATCTTAAAGAATCGGCAGACACATACGCAGACAGACAGTTAGACAGACAAATGAACGAACCTTAAGACTGACTAAAAGATATAAAGGCGCACAGACAGACAGTGGAACATCCAGACAGACATATGAAGAGTTTGTTGTATGCATATCTTAGTCAAAGTATCTGCTGTGCGCTGTGCTCGTGTTGTAGCTGCACTTGAAATGCTTAAATGATGCAAGGCATACTGAAGGCGACTCTGGAGTATGTGTGGAGTGTAGTATCTGAGCTGAGTTGAGTTGAGTTGAGTTGAGCTTAGTTAAAGCATACAGACAGACAAAAAGGGGCAGGTGAAGCTTACAGGTAACGTATGTATGAAGAAATTTCAAATGTTTATGAAGATATTATGAAAAGTATCTATAGTGTATTGTATCTGTTTATGTGAGTGTGAATGTATGTATGAGTAAGTAGTATGAAACTTGGTCTACTTGGTTGCTTGCAACATTATGTGCCAAGTTGACAAACGCAGCACTGCTGTTGATGCCTGATGTTTCTTCAATTTCCTTTTGCCCACTCTTCATCATCACTCAACTAAACTATACTCAACTCAACTCAACTGAACTGAACTGAACTCAACTTTGCTTAGGCTCAGGCAAAAAAGATCAATGACAATTTATTGTCATGACTATGTTCTCAGCGTATATCTTAAGCTTGATGTGCTCGTCGGATGCTTGCTTACTTTGCTTTGCTTTGCTTTGCTTTGCTTTGTTGACTGCCAGGCGCTCATATTTTGTCTGAGAAATTATTATATTGTCCAAGTACTAGTATCTGTATTTATGTATTTATGTATCTTTGTAACTTTGATTTGGTTTGGTTTGGATTTCCTTGCACTAACGTTCATATTACAATAATAACAAATTGACTGTGAGTCTTTGAATTTTTTGTTTTTTTTTTTTAAAGATATTTTTACATTTATTTTTCCGTTTTTCAATTTTAGATTTTATAAATGCGCTTAAAAAAATTACAAAAATTGTTTTACATTAAATTCATTATATAAATGATTTATATCTTCTTTGCTACAACTTAAACAAATATCACAATTTTATTAAAATTTAATTTACATATTTTTCATTCTGAATTATTTACATTTAAATTAGCAACATATTAAAATATTTTAAATTTATTTAATACTCATTTTTTATTTAAAATAAGTTTGTGTTTTTGTGAATTGAAATTCAAATTCAAATTAAATCTAATATAAATATAAATTTCTTTATTTACATTTATTTAGCTTTTTTCGTTGAAACATTTGCTTTACGCTTTTACTTTCTTAATTTATATTAATATATAATTATAATAATGATAATAATTAGCTGACTGCTTTTGTTTTAAATATTTGGATGCACAAATTAAATTTACACATTTATTTTTTGTAATAAAGATTGTTTTTGAGTTATTTACAATTTATCAGTCGTTCTTCTGGTGGCGGCTGCTACTCTTAAGGTCTGAGTGACGTGCGTTTGCTCTACCAAAAACTAAAGTTTCAATTAATCAAAGATACATTTTTTGTTTTTTTCGTTTTTGACATTTTCATTATACAAACGAAAAAAAAAAACAATGCGATAAAGCGAGACGTGCAAGTAAATCCAATTATACGGCGAAGGCGTGTAATGCCATTGGTTGGGATGGTTGGTTGCACATCTTTACTCTCTCTGGAAAGCTTCTTTAGATTGTGTGTATGTGTATGTGATAGTAAGTATGTGTGTGTGTGTGTGTGTGTATTATCTGTCGGCAAGTAGATCCCTGCACTTCTGTACTTGTCCCAGCACGCGATCGATGCGATCCACCAGTATCTTGATTGATTTATCCGGCAGCGAGGGCAACACGTCACGCACATCGGTACTCGTTGTCTGCTCAAAGAGTTCGCGGAGTCGTCTGCCCGCGCCATCGTTGCGTAAGCGTTGCAGCGCCTCAATGGTGGGTTGGCGAAAGACACACAGATTGTCCAGCAGCAGACTGTGATAGGCCTCGTACTTCTTGAGTAAACGATAGCCATGCAATAGGCCCGATTCGTTGTCAAGAAATACGAGCAGCTGGGAGTTAAGTTGGCGCGCGAGGTTGTGCGCAGGCGCAGCCATAATGTCGGCATTCCATTGAAAGTTGTACAAGTTATTAACGACACGATCGAGGTTCGCGATCAGGTAATCGAAGACGATTAAATCGGACCATTGTGCCAATTCAATTAGTCGTTGTAGCACTGGCTGCCGTACTGATGATGTGCCACCAACCGTTGCGCCCTCTGTCTCTCCAACGTCCAACGCTGTCGTAGCGGCGGACGACTCAAGCATGCGTGATTGATGAGAATAAGTTTGGCTGCTGGCAGCTTCCAGCCGTTTGAGTAATCCTCGCTGATTCGTGTCGCCAGCATTTATGTTGTCGCTTGTTCGTTCCTTACTTGGCGTCGCCGGATTGTGTTGTAACGCTTCGGCGGCTGCGCCGAGCGTTATGTTCCAGACATCGTATTTATTCAAATGCCGCTCGAGTGGTTGAAATGGTTGCGGTATGCCAGCGGGTTCGAGGTCAGGCAACCAACGCGTCAATACCACTGGTCGCTTCTCTTTCCACTGAGCCTGCGTTATGTCACCAAGTGCCGACGACCAGGTGCTCGATGTCGTGTCGATGACAGTCGCTGCGCTCGGCGCAAGATTGGTAATGTTCAGCAATTGGCCCAAAAAGAAGGAGAAGAGTTCACCTTGTATCTGGTCGGTGTTCTGGCGATAGCGTGCACAGGCGCGTGTACCATCGGCAAAGATCACGAGTCGGTTCTGCATGCGTCCACAACCTGATTCTAGACGTACAACAACGCCCTCTCGTGCGACAAACCTATCCCAGTTAGTTGTGTCTGTTCTGCCGAAACCTTTTGGCAAAGCACGTTCCACTAGTTCACCCCAATAGATATTTGACTTGATAATGCCCTGATTGCTTTGACTACGCGCACTTTCCACAATGCGTTGGGCCATTGGCACAAAATTAATGCTCGCCATATTCTTCGCATTACCAGCGGTTGCATCCGTGTGCAACATTTGCTCGACCAATGTCGGCTTAGAGAGACGATGTTCGGGACCCTTTCGAAAACGGCCATTTGGTGTACGTTGAACATGAAATTCTTTGATGCTGCCATCGCTCGTATCGAACTTTTTCACAATCATCGAATCTGGGGAGTTTTTATCCTGTTCCAAGTGAAAAGCATTGCGAAACACTTGTTCAGCACTTAGTTCAACCTCTACTGGTTGCTGCTGCTGCAGAGAGTCTTTGATGAATGCTACCGAATAAGGCATGCCATTGTCATTGGCACTATTGCCGTCGGTAATTGATGTTTTCGAAGAGTGTTGCTTCTTCTCATATATCGTGGGAAAGTCAGATGGCGGTCTTGCCAAACCATGTTGACTGAGATTGATTGGTTGCAACAAAGTGGTTTCCAACTGAATGGGTAGTACATCGTCGGGTAATGGAGAAAAGCTGTTTATGTTTAAATACTCTGGTAACCCGAACATGGGTACAAACACGCCTAGTGCTAGACCAAAAACGAAAGCGGCCAATATGCTAAGCAGGCAAGCTCGACGCTGAAACATTCGGCGGCGGCGTAACATCAGCAATGTCATGTGTGTAGCTTCAGAAGGATCGTAGCTACTATTACTATTGCTATTGCTACTGATACTAGTTTTTTTATGAGTATGTTGTTGAGGCTTCACAAGCTGTTGATGCGTAGGCGTAATGACGCTGCACGTCAATTGAAAAGGTGCTACTGATGAAGCTGGCACTGGTTCCGCTACTGATGCTGATGCTGATGCTGATTTTGCACTAAACCTTTCGTTGTGCGTTAAGGTTGTGTGATTTGAGTTGGTGCTGTTGTTGCTTTTGTGATTGTTGTTATTGATACGTATCTGCTGTTGTTGTTGTCCGGTTTCAAGACGTTTAATGTCGTACATTTTGACGTTGCTTGCCGCCTTGCGCTGGCATGAAATTGGCTTAGTTTGGTCTTAAGTTTTTTTCTAACTAATTCGTTTTATTTATTTATTTATTATTGCATTTGATGTTGTTATTGTTATGGCTTGTGTTATTGTTGTTGTTATTGACGAAAAATCGTGAAATTAATTTTCTGACTTATGTTGTTTTCTATTATATTGTACTTAGTATAGAAATATTATATTGCAGTATTAGTTCTTCTTCCTCAATTTCTTGGCCTTGTCTTGATTTTGGTCTTTTGGACAGCAGCAGCCGGCATGTATTTGCTGGACACAAGTTGTGTTGCTTTTAGCGTTTTATTTATTTATTTTTTATTTTATTTTTGGACTGATAAAAAAACGTGCACAAGACGCGCGCTGTTGTTGTTTTATGGTTTATCGATCTATTTTCTGCACGATCACTTGTTGTAATTTTTTATTACACATAAAAGTATCTTATTGTTGTACGTTGTTGTTCTCTTGTTGTCGTCGTGGTCGTTGCTCTGGTTCTTGTTGTTGTTGATGTTGTAAGTAAGCATTACAAGGAACACAATACTCGACGAGATTCACAATAACAAAAACAAAACAAAACCGCGAAATGCCTTTTGGGCAATATTTTTACAATTTTTATTATTATTATTTTTTAGTTATTCATTTTTTCCACTTTAGTTTCAGTTAGTTCTGTTGTACCACGCCAGGCCACGCGATTCTTTTGCCCTTCTTTTTTTTTTTCACTTTTTCAACAATTTTTTGTTTTAATTTTTGACTGAGTTTTATTCTCTGTTGATATTTTTTGTATTTACTACTCCTTTAACGATTGAAGAAAGGAAAACTACACAACACAACACCAAAAAAAAAAAACAACAAAATAAATTGTATTTTTTCTTTTCTTTTCTATTTTCCAATAGGTGATCTTTTTGCGGCGATAACAATAATTTCGTGTACCTACATTTTTATATTTGTTTTTCTTATTGCTTTTTTCATGCACTCACTACTCACTTCTCTCTATATCTTAGTATTTATATTGTTGCAGAAGTTTAGGTTGTTGTACGTACTAAGTGTATTTATAGAAATATTTTTATTATTATTTTTAGTTTTTTTTTTTTTTCTTTTTGTGTTTTGTTGGTTTTCAAATACCAAACTTGATGCGTTTAGCTTGATAATTGCGAAGGAGAAGCCGCAACACAGCCGCAGCGACACATTCAAGGGCTCCTTTTTCTTGGTAAGTAAGTATCTTTGTCTGTTTGTTGCTGCAACATCAGTAGCAACATCATCAGTGGCAGTAGCAGCAGGAACAAAATCGCAGCAATAATGTGTCGCTTGAAGTTTTGCTAGTTACGCGTATATGTGATTGTCTTTCGATGTTGTTGGTTGTTGTTGATTGTTGTTGGTGTTGCTTTTGCTATTGAAACAATAAAGCAACAACGTGCCAATATTATTATGGCTTTTGCAGTTGTAGATACTTTTGTTGTTTTTGTTATTGTTATCGTTGGTTTGAAAACCAATTTAATTTCTTGTCTCGCACCTTTTCACTTCAGTTCAGTTTATTCAATTCAGTTTAGTTTAGTTTCAGTTTAGTTCGTTTAGTTGCGCGCAGCTGCCACATGAGCGCATGCGTCGGTGTCGGCGCTGTTATGGTTAATGTTGCTGGTAATACTTAGTTTGATGTTGCTGATGCTGATGCTCTTGTACTAAGATACTCCTTTATGCAGCGCGCATGTACACCGTCAGTTGAATGGTCTGTCGTACAGATCGAACAGCAACCAAGGAACGAAACTAAACGATTTGTGGAATTTTTATACCTTTTTATTATTTTTGCAGATTTTTGTCTGCGCGTTTTGTCGTTTTTAGTTGAATTATTTTCTTATTTCTCGTTTATTTTTTTTTTATTTGTCATATATATATCTATATATATATATATCGTTGCTGTTGTTGCTTTTGTTATTTTTAGCCGCGTCTTCTTCATGAAACGTGAGCCGTGCGCATGATTCTCTCTCCAACTTGGATCAGCAAGGGTTCAGGATTTTATATTAATTTGACCGAAATCACTACACTGCACGTTTCTATTATACTTTAGACAGTTTATTTTTGCCTTTATTTATTATTACTAAAAATTAATTGAATTGATTTCATTTTCGTGAATACAGTTTGTTTAGTTTAGAAACACTATTTTGTCACAACTTTGCGTTAAGGCACTTTGAAGAAGTTTATCTTGTTAATTAATAATTTCATACGTGTATGAACTTTTTTTTTTATTATAATAGGAAGTTTTTAAAGAATTGAATTGCCGCGCATGCGTAGTTTTCGTTACGAGTTCAACAGCAGACTGATTGACTGACGGCTCCCGACATGTTTAGTTAAACTGGCAAATCGAGTTGCTGTTGTGCCACAACGTACTCAATTACTCAAACATAGCGAGAAGTAAGATACATTTGTATAGAGAAAAATACATTTTTATAGAGAGAGAGAGAGAGAAAGAGAGAGAGAGAGAAAGGGAAAAATTGAGTGAAATGTATAAAAGAGATACAATTTTGAATGAGTTGTTTATTTTTTTTTTTTTTTAACATACTTGAGTGTTTTTTTTTTTTAGATTAATATAACTTAACTAAATCTTAATACTACAAAGACTCCCTGAAGCTTTTATGCTCAATAAGTCCTTGTTATTTCCCTATAAAATTATTCCTGCAGTGAATTTAAAAACGATTTGTTTTTGATAGCAGATCCAGTTGAAAATATACGCGATCCAAAAAATATTTAGTATTCTGAAATATATAAACTGTAGTTACATAGAATGTAATTAATTTACTTGTCATTTGGAACTGACGCTTCTTGGAAAAGTTAACAAGAAACAGAGAATTTCTTACTAAGAAAACGACAAAAGTTTGTATTCACATTGTTAAAATTCAATCAATTCGGTCGAAGTTAATCTGAATATCTTCATTCTTAATCGTAAGGTTAAGTGTTACTAACAATCAAAATTACGGAACTTTACACACTATAAAATAAATAAAATAGTCAATATAATACTTATTAATTAAGTAAGGTAAGGAGGTTCTTTTCATTTTCTGCATCTGTTAAATAAAACAAATCAAATTAAATAATAAATATAATGAAAAATAAAAAAAAATATCATATTTATAGATGTTCGTTTAAAAGAGTTTAAAGTCCAGTTTCAACTCTAAACTGTAGCACGAGACGGCTGCTGTAGTCATAATGCTATAACTAATTTAAAAAAAAATAAACAATTATTTAAAAACAAACGTTTTTATCTGATCTTGTTTTTGGGCTTTTTTTTATTTATTCACAAATGATTCCAGAGAACAAATTAAAGAAGATAAACATCATTGACTTTATGTCACCGAAGCTTGTATACTTTTCTCGTTCCAATTTCTATATAAATTATAATAAAAGTTTTAAATGGAACCTATAGAAAAAATTCCAATCAGGACAATTCTTGGAGTTGTTAAGGAAATTGTCAAAGAATTCCAACATTGGTCAAAATAAAGCTTACATAAACAGGTTTCATAACAAGTTGATTTTGATTGTAGGAGGTAATTAAAAATTAGAATAATTGTGTAACTGTAGTTCCAATTTATTATTTATGTACAAAAATTACAACTAAATAAATAGCTCAACACCTGATACCTGATGAAACAAATTTGCCATGAGTTCAACATATTTATATACTAATGAGGCCTCTAAAAGCGTTACAAACATCACAACAAAGGGATTATATCTACATATTTACTTTCATAAGAAAGGAATTAAAACACATATTGAGATTGTTGCCATTTACGAAGCAAAAAATTTGTGTTTGGTTTTTTTTTTTCTTTTGAAACAACCTTTTTGATAAATATTATTTAATATATAAAAACTTAGAACCTTTTGATTTGTCTAAGCTGGCAATTCTATGACCACAATTTACAAGTTTCGACATCACATAGTAGACCGTTTATCTTGTAATCAAATAATAGTTCATTACCATCAAATAGTTGACCCCAGGTTGTGAAGTTGTAGTTAATAAAGTGTGATGTCCGAATAGTAGTTATTTGAAACCAAATGGAAAAGCTGATAATCAAGTATGTGCCGGAAATCTTAGACTGGTGTGAGTTGGGTTGGTTTCAATTTCGCCTAAAAAATCCATAGGTGTGCCAGCAGTATGATATGTGATATAATTTTTCAAACTTTGATATAGAATGAACAGTTGATTGAAGAGTTTTGAGATTTCAGAATATTTGCACCTGAAACCATTATCTATTCTGGTGCAAATCTACTAAAATCTGGTTCTGGCTATTGCTCTATACAGCAACACCAAAACAAAAAAAACAAAAAAACAAAAACAGAAATCAAACCAGAACGAACCTTAACCTGCATCGTTTATCAGCTTTAATAAAACTTTTCCATTGAACTTATAACTTTCAACGCATTTTTAACATTTGAAGTTTTTTTTTAACATATCAATTACTTGAATTAAGGACCCATTCAAAATGTTATAAAATAAATAAAAGCTTGGCATATTCAACATTTCGTTGCTTTTGGATGATTGCTCGATTTTCATTTAATGCAAAAGAGGTTAGTATAAAATAAATGTTGTATTCTTTAAATGCAGATTACCGAGGAAAATAAATAGCTACGTTAACATTTTTTTAAATAACTTCATATAAAAATGAATTTAACCATATTGCATTAAAAAAAAGGTACAGATTTCAAAACTGTCTAAAAAGATTTCTGGCATACCGAGAAATTTCAAAACAATTTCTTCAAAAATGTGGGCACCGATTATTTACCAAAGTAAATCATATTTTTAGCATTAAATACAATATTATTGTACTAAATAAAGATGGCATCATTGTTATTAAGTTCAATCTCTATATGATTCCAATTATACGTCTTTGCTTTTATTAGCCGCTTTTTTTTTTTTTTTTTGATATGTTACCCATATCAATGTGGGAAGGAAGGATACCTTTACCATATACTTTGTAGAACCCAATGTAAAATGTCTAAAGTGCGCTACGTCGTGGTATTGCATATAAAAAAATTTGCAAATCTTTAATGTCATATTATTAATTTTTAATTGACTTCATCATTATTGGAAAATCTCGATTTTAAAAATTAATTTTTCTCATGCATATATGTACGATTTATTCAACTTTGCAAATGCCCTCTGAAATTTGTACAAATAAAATTTTAATGAAACACACAAAAATTAATTGTTTGAGTGAGCCATTGTGTTTGGCCAAACTATAGTTTAAGAGAACAAAGAACAAGTATGTTAATCGGACTTCAAAGAAGACAAACAGAAGAAGTAAAGAAATATACTTAAGCCAGGTTGCTGCATACAGAAGAAACAGAACCAGAGTCTAGTACTTTTGATCATGAATCGAGTTCGTTTTCTGGCACAAACGTACTAGATTCAGGTTTTGTTTCTGCTATAAGTGGTACCCAGGCTTTGCCGGGAATAGCATATAGCAACAATAAGAGCAGCAATGTCGTTTTAGTGTTTTTAGCTTTACTTTTTGTATTCTGTTAAAACAAAACTCTCATTATTTTAAAGTTATTTGTAAAATGAAAACTGTGAACCGAAATATATTTAATTAGTAACTAATTTAATAGAAAGAAACCAAAAACATTATAAAATATTACAAATAAAAAAAAAAACGACCCACGCAGAGAAAAAATTTGTATCATCATAACCATCAACAACAACAAATCGGGTGCATAATTTTGGTTATTTGCACAAGTACCATCATCCCTTGAGGTCTTCATTGCCATTTGTATTGGATATATATACTGATCCGCAGGCCGCATCTAAGTTTTCTCAGATTCGAGATCCACAATTGGTGTAGCAATATCCAACATTCATATTTTCATAAATATTTAATAATGATTTATTTAATTTGTTTTTGTTGTTTCACCTATAAAACCTTGCAATTTATATTCAAATAACGGTTCATTACCATCATATGATTTTCCGATAACAGTAAAGTTATGATTACTTAATACAATTGGCAAATGTGATATGTCCATATAATATCCTTTAAGGCCAAACTTCAGATTCTAAAATGATTATAAAATAAATATTTAAATAACAATAAATCCAACTTACTAAGTACTACTTACTTTCTTAAAAGGACAACGTGATGGAAAATTAAAACTTGACTTTAGTATATCTTGCGTAAATACTCGTATTATGTTACGTCGAGGTAAAGCTTTTAGAAGTTGGCAAATCTCAAACTTAATATTTGTTATATTCAAGTGTCGCATACCATTTGTATTTGTATAGATTTTTATTACAGTTCTGGGCAGTATAACATCCTCATTTACATGAAATCCTGTACTTAAATAAGAACGATTCTTATCCATGTAGGTTTCACAATTGGTTATTGTTAATTTGGTACCCAAGTTTTTACACTTAATACTTTTGAATAGCAATTCCTATATTTTTATTTCTTATTGTTAGTAAAAATAGTTATATATATTTATTTCAAATAAACTTACGCGTTTTGAAAAGGCTTGCAAAGTTAATTCAAGTAAAACAAATAATAAAATTATATATTTCTTTTCATTAAATTGATTTTCCATGATTGAAATCTGAGTTCATACTGATTTACAAAATCATATAATATCCTCAAAAGTTAAAATTAAAAATCTATGTAAATAAATTATAAATAAATAATTTAAATGTTTACTAAATTGATTGACTCACAACTGTCTGTATAATTATGTAAATCATATCAAAAATATTGTTTAAATCAATTATTCAATGTTTCAGATTGATTAAATTGTCTGAACTTTGTAATTGTTTCAAATTAATTGAAACAAAAAAATTTACTTTTGGTATTAATTTTTTTCAAATAATTTTAATTGATTTGATCATGTATATCATTAATTACTACATTCTACAATATATACAATCAATTACTTTTATTTTTTTGTTTCACCTATTGAACCATGCAATTTAAATTCCATTAAGACTTCATTACCATCATATGATTTACCGATTACAGTGAAATTGTGGTTATTTACTAAAATTGGTAAAACTGTTGCGTCAAAATAATATTTTTTGAAACCAAAAGTGGTATTCTGAAATGATTGGAAAAGAAATGAATTTTTTTTTTTTTTTTTTGATTAAATCATAAATATTATTGTACTTGCTTTTCGAAAAGGACATCGCGATGGTAAATTGTAACTTGAATTAAGAAGACCATATGTAAATATTTTTATGATATTACGTCGTGGTGAATTCTTTAAAATTTTACAAATCTCAAAACTCATATTTGTTATATTCCATTGACGCATCCCAAATTGACTTGTATACAAATTAATTAAACCTTTTGGTTCTGTTAAATCATCCTTTATATGAAATACTGTGTCCAAATAGGATATTTTATTGTAAGTGTATGTTTCACACGTTACAATTGTTAATTTGGAAGTTATGTTTTTGCATTTAATACTGTTGAATATTAATTCCTATGATTATATTAAAGAATATTCATTGAAATAATTATTTCTATATAGTACAATAAGTATTTGTGCTAGTTTAACTTACGCGTTTGGAAACGGTTAGTAAATTTTGTTTAAGAAAAATAAAAACTAAAAATATGAATTGTATTTTCATTGTTGACGATTGAGTTTGCACTGAAATACAAAATCAATTTGTCGATGAATTCATTTCAAAACTATTAACTTAAAATTAAAAATAAATTGATTTACAATTATTTATAAATAATTGTTTCATTTAAATTGGCACAAGATTGTAATCATTCATCAAATACATTCTTTCAAATATCCGCCGGTAAAATTAGAACTTATCCAAATGTTGTTATATCTTCTGTATATACTTATCATATGTATGTAAAAGATTAAAAGAAAAGATTTAAAAGATTCTTAAGACATTTATTTCTTTCACTGCAATAGAATATTTCATGCATTGTGAAATTATATTAAAATTGAATTTAATAACAATATCTGTATCTTTTACAAAGAATCGAAAAGATTGAGTGAATTTAAAGAAAACCACTCATTATTTTACAAACACGTGCTCAGTTTGAGTGGGAGAGCTCTGTAGATGGGAGAGATGTGTGTGAATACAAGTTTTAAGAGTGTGAGAGATTGAGAGTATCTTTTGTTATGCTACTCAAAAGATTGTGACTGCTGCTTGTGGTTAATTTTTATACTCATACTTAGACTTCGCCACATTAACAAACGGGTATCTGTGCCTTTTGGCTGCATGCTGCAACTTGAAGCAAAGCAGAAGCAAAGAAACAGTACAACCAACATCATCAGCAACATGAGCGGTACCAGCAGCAGCATCAGCAGCACCAGATATACTAAAGGAACAATAACAACAACAGATCGAGCGAAGGAAAGAAAGGAAAAAAGTTGGAAAAAATATGATCAAGGAATGTAGACATAACTTGACAGCATGTTTAGAGTATTTTTACTTGAGGACAGAGCAAGCGCTTGTGCAAGCAATGAACAACGAAGCGAATGACGTCGAAAATAGGAACTTAACGTAAGGCAGTCAGTCAGTTAGTTAGTCAGTTAGTCAGTCAGTAAAGAGACAACAGACTGTAAGGCTGAAAGATATTTTGCTATGCTCTGCTCTGCTATGGTAACGGCGTTGGCAGCGATTAGGCTTCAATGTGCGTTAAAATGAACGAAGGAACGTAGGAATGAAATGAGGCAAGGAAAGGCATGGAAAGTCAAAGAAGGCAAGGCAAGGCAAGGCAAGTAAGTAGTAGTACGATACAAAAGCAAAAAGCAGCATAAACAACAAGAAAGATGACTACTACTATGTCCAGTACTAGTGCGATGACGACAACGACGACGTCGTTACCGATGACGATGACAACAAAAAACACTAAAGACGGCAACTTTGGCGCATTCTTTAGACAGAGTTCTTGGTAGACAAAGCAACCATAGCAGCAGCAGCAAGAGAAACCTCCATCAGGAACAGCAGTGTCATGGAAAAGAGAGAACCATGGGAGCGTATCCGTTTGGCTTTAAAGCAATATTCTTCGATATTTTGTGTAGATTTTAATATGTATCTATGTGAGTGCGAGTGAGTGCCTGAGAGTGTGTGTTATTTTGTGGGTATGTGTGTCTCTCATTGAGAGTATCTTTGTGTGTATAAATATATTTTATGAGTGAATAAATCTGAAAACATCTGTAGCCTAATTGAATTTGTTAACATTTTTTATTTAACAATTAATGAACGTTAATAAATATTAACTAGCGAGAGAGATAGAGAGACAGAGAGAGAGGGAGAGATCTCTTTAGTAAATATCCGTGACATATATAACACATATAAAGAGTAATAATTTAATCTATTTTATAAAGTTGTGTCTTTTCAATGACAAGTTTATATTTTTAATGTTTGCGTTTCATTGTTAAAGTTTTTAACACATTAAGTTTGCGTCTTAAATATTTTCATTTTACCATAGAAAATCTCTTACATTGGATTTCTCATAATGTGTGCTAATATTTTTAATCGATTAAAGGATCGCGTCATTGCTAAATTTACAATAACCAAATACAATAAGTTTGTGTCTTAAGTCTTTTAATTTGAGACCATAAATTTTGCATTTTTCACATGAAAAAATCTTCCATTTTGGATTTCTAATAATGCAATAGGTCGTAAAGTTTATTTGATTTTGATAGTCGTAAAATAGTTTAAAATTTGATTTGATTTTAGCACCACTCAAAATACCACACAACCAATAAATGACACTCCCATAATGAACTCATGTGCTTTAATTAAAATACACTTAATTCACAACAAAGAAAAAATCAAACGAGTTATATATTTTACATACAAAAAACAAACAAAAAAACAAAAAAAAAAAAAAAATCATGTGGTTGTTGCTGTAGTTGTTGTTGATGATTTTTGAATAAATTAATCTTAAGTGGTGTTGGCCAAACTTACGAGAGGTGAAATTAGAAATTCCAATAGGAATAATGTTTTTAAGAACCAATCAGAACAAGCTCATTCAAAAAATTCTCATTTTCATTTTGATTATCAGTTGTGTGTTTTTTTTTTTGCCATATTGTACTATGGTAAGTTTCTATTTCACTTTTTGGTTCTTTCAAATTTTAGCCACACAAAGAATGTTTTTTTTTCTTTTATTTGTTGGATTGATGTGTATGGAATGCCCTGAGGTTTTATTGTTGTTGAAATCGTCAGTTTAAGCCAAATTAATTAATATTAATTTTTGTTTACCTCATTCTTGAAGATATGAAATCACTTTTGGTCAAGATGATCTGTGCCTGTAAACTCGATGATAAATTGAAATTTGTTGATTTTGCTTTAACAAGTATTATACACTTTGCCGCTGTAGCAAACTACATACAATACAATATGAACCTACATGCGGACACATTAGTACATACAATATTTACAAGAAGAGTTACGTGGTGGGAAAATATTGTATTGTACATTTATACGAAAATGATCTTTAAACCAAACGTGTTATACTTAAGTCAAACCAAGTCTTAAGTTGATGGCCCCAAGGTTAATCGAATTAAACAAATATATCGTTGTAGTAAGAATTGAAAACGTCTATTATTGTTTATGTTTTGATTTCTTCTTCGTCGTTTTGTCTAGATTTTTACTTTTGAAAAATGATCTTTGTCTTTGAAGTTTCCCTTAATGAACATTAAATACAGCAAAAAAAAAAAAAAAAAAGAAAAAACACAAAACAAAGAAAAAAAAAAGGATCTATTTAGTTAATAGTTTTTGCCGCATGCTGTCAGTCCATTATAGTACATAAGAATATGTTTATAATTTACATTATAATACTTATTTTTTTTAAAAAGAGGTCCGCATTTAATATTCATTTTTTTTTTGCCAATATCAGAATCGCAAAAGAAATCAATCTTTGACAATGTTTCCCTTAACTTCAAGCATGCAAATTTAAACAGAAATTATTTTTATAGCAAATTGATATTTTTATTAATCAATTGGATCCATAAAATATTAATCAGGTTCAGGCTTCAGGTTTTTAAATAAATATGCAATACTCTTATTAAATTACCAATTTTTACATTTTCTTCTAATCAAAAAGGAAGAGTGCCCATCTTCATTTTGATAAAAGCAAATTTAGTCTTACTTTGTTTTAAAAATTATGCTCGAGAATAACATTTCGAGTGCTTTGCTTAAGTCTTATGTTTTTGTTTTGTTATCTTTTGTATTGCAACAACTGCAACTAAATATTTCGTTAATTTTGTTTTGACAACTTTTGTTGCATGCTTCCTTCCTTTTAATTACTGCGTCGCTAAATAACAAAAGCTTCTTGTGTATAAATTTCAACAACCATAAACAACAAAGTACAAAAGATACCAAAATAAAAAAAAACAAAAAAAAAAAAAAACATTTTCGAAGTTTGTTAAGCACAAATTGTTGAAATTCTTTGTGCACTGCAACAATTTGGAACATTTTGTCGTACACAAAGACAACGAAAAATGTTAAAAATCAAGCACAATTTACACAAAGATATCTTCTACACACTACATATACATACGTGTACAAGGATTGAAGTTTGGTTGTGTGTAAATGTATCTATGTATTATATATACTTATGTATCTGCACTGTGTATGCGTTACTTTGGCGTCTTTTGTTTGCACTGCCAGATACCAGATCAGACGAGACCACTCATAGACGTCATTGTTGTCATCATCAACATCAGCATGATGATCAGTATGATGATGATGATGATGATGATGATGATGATGGTTATCATCATTATTATCATAGTCATCGTCACTGTTGTCGTCGCCGTGTAAGTCATAGACGCATAACTCAAGTGGCAGGAACTCAATCCTTGCACACTCATGCGTGTCATATCCTCTATGATGGCTGCTGTGACTCCTAACGCCGTCGTACATACCATATTCTTTCGTTTTTTTTTCCTTCGTTTAGAGTATATTATACTTTATTTGTTGTTTGTTCATTCGTTTTCTTTCGCATATTCGTGAATTCGTGGCGCACTATGCTTGAAGACGCTTCTAGGGCACTTGTTTAACGTGAATCTTTGCTCAACTCGAACTAAGTTGGTTGGCTTAGCTCCGTTCAACATAGCTCAGCCCAGTTAAGTTCTGTGATGTTGCCATTGTCAAGTACCACTGACTGTCTGCCATGGCTGCCAGGCCTGACCTGGGTTAAACAAATTCATTAAAAACTCGTCACTTTGCGCACATCACGCTGACTTGGCACAAGTTGCTCACTCTCAGGCTCTGACACTCTCTGTACAATGTTGCCATTGCCGTGCCGCACTCGACTATACAAGCCAACCACTTTGCAAGCCGTTTTTCTTATGCACACACTCCTTCACTGTGTTGCCCACTTGAGTTCTAAATTTTATTTATGTTTAGTTCTTGGCAACGAATGAAAGGCAAAACAAAGATCAGACTATCTACTATAAGCTGTGTTGCTTTTTATACTTACCATATACTCTATAATAATATTTCCATTTGTTTTTCTTTGTTTGTTGCTCTTCAATCAATTCGAGTAGTACTTTGTAGTGCAGCTGATTCATGATTCAGATGATAATGATGAGGGTGATTATGATTATGATGAGAGCAATCAGTACAATGTTGCTGCTGCTGCTTAACTTTATGTATTTATATATGTAGGTGTTTTGGTACTGAAACAAATTAAATTGTTATGTAAATAGAATGAAAATAAATCGAAAGAAAAATTTAAAAAATAACTAAATAAAAAGAAAATTAAAAATCAAAGAAAAGAAAGTCATACACTTCAAATATTCTTGTTGATTTTCTTTATTGCGATTTACCACAGACATCATTCCAAATGGTCAACATTATATTTTTGTTTTTTTGTTTTTGTTTTTGAGCGTCACTATGGACACCAAATTTCATTAATATCACAACAAATCTGCCATGCATATTTGATGTGTATGGTCATCATTATGTTGCACCATGTGCTGGTGGCATCATCATCATCATCACCATCATTCGTTGCTGCTTTAATTTTACATGCCTGCATGCGCAACAAAAACTAGCACTGATGCATGCTTGCATGCATCATGCGTCTGATCTGTGCTTCGTTTGTTGGCTTGCAACATTTGCCGCGAGATGAGCCGCCAGTTGCTACCATGTGGTTGGTTGCTGATAAGCGACAGCATAAGGAGTTTGTTGCAAAAGTAAATGCTTCATTGACATTTTGTCGTTGAATGATTTTTCTAACGGCAAATGCTGCATGGTTCCTTGTTCTATCTGAATGTTTTAATGTTTGTGCGGCACATTGCAACTCATAATTGCAACGCACGATGCGCCGATATGGACAGACCAACAGACAGACAGAAGAACAGACGACAAGCGCGATAAGTTTCTGAGAAGTGCGCTCTTGCCGCTGGCACAACCAGTGCCATCTTGTTCTTTAAGAAAATCTTTCTTCATCTTTATGTTGCTTTTCGCATTGCGTTGCGTTTATTGCATCAGTTACGGTGGCTGCTGTCAGATACTTTCTTGTATCATGCTGCCGCAGCTTCAAACAAGTGCGGGCACATAGTACAAAATACCTACTATATTTCTCATATTCCTTAACAACTTTTTCTCTCTAGATTTGATAAGTGCTATGCCCAGCAAGAAGAATGCGGCTTCTATACTTCATCTTGTTTTTTGTGTTACTGTAAATTATTATTGCTAAACCTTTTAAAGAGAGAATGATGGAGGATCCAAACCTATTCAATTCAAACTATTCTTCTCTGATTAGTATGTTTCATTCAATTTCAGTTTCTCATATTGTCACACCCTCAATGTTTCACGTAACTGATCAAAAATTATATTCTGACTCATGGCTGGGATAAATTGCCAATTTGCCGAAATATAAAATTCTACCTGCTTATTGCGTTGATGGTCACTAATGAAATCGATGAAATATTTCATTAATAAAAACAAAAAACCATAACATTTAATGCCAACAAATGCGCAAACGCTTTCGATTTCGTTTGAAAAATTATAAATTTTTATAATTTTATGGAGGGGAAAATAAAAACAAAAAAAGAAACAAAAAAAGGAAGAAATCTCAGGTCTTCTTTACACTGTAGTTTGGTATGGAACTTTTTCTTTGGCCTTTTAAGGCGCATCCTGTTGAAGCCACATAGATACATACATAAGACACATACAGTATAAGGGTGCTGATGTTGTACTATGTACAATATATAGTTTATATAAAGGAGTGTCGACGACAATCGCAAAACTAAAAAAAAAAAAAAAAATACAGAAATAAATACAGAAAAAGTTGTCGTATACTTCAGCATAGAATCGCGACAGCAATTTTAAGATGCAGCCAAGTATGACGATGATGACAAACAAGGATACCAAACTCAGAATGCCTGCATTCTTTTGGATAATTAAAAGCACTTAAGTTGGAATTTTTTTCGGTTGGTCTGTCGGTCGGTCGTTCGCTCGGTTGTTTGTTTTTATGTATTTTATATGTTTTCATTGATTTTCTCTTGTTAAGTATTTTGTATGTTTGTTATGACAAACGTTGGTTATTTGAAAAGTTAGAAAGTTATACAACATTTAGTCCATTGACTTAATTATTATTATAATGTTAGAGCTTCTTACCATGCGTCTTAAATAACCTAGAACTAGATAAGATTTCTCAGTCAAAGGAGTCATGAAAATGTATAAAGATATTTTATAGAAATTATATTAAGACTTCATCTGATTATCTTTTAGCACATCGTAAAATTTTTTAACTTTAGATGTATGAAAATTTATTTGAGCGTCACTATGTTGACCATTTGAAATGATTTCTGTGGTAAATCGCAATAAAGAAAATCAACAAGAATATTTGAAGTGTATGACTTTCTTTTCTTTGAATTAAGCAATTTATTCCTAAATATAATTAGATGTTAGTGCTGGGATATTGTCACATGCAACTGCAGAGTGATCAATGTGTCCACATTTTCTTAAATATTTAGAAGTTACTTTTATGTCCGTTCTTTCCTTGCTTTTTCATTTTTGGTAATATCTGTTTATCATAATAATACTAAGCCCTCTTCAATTACATAAGATCCAATGCTAAACGAAAGTAAATTCAATCATTCTCTACCGATAAACTGAAAGCATTGATTCGATTTAGTATGGCAGTTCAGAAGAATGTAACATGGACATTTCTTTTTATTCAAGTTCTTGAATAAACTTTTAAAAGGTGATCATTTTTGATTTCCAAATCTTATTACCAGCGAAAGACTTCCAAACTTTCTGCAAAGCTTCTGAATCCTTTTGACAAAACCTTTGATAACAATTCATATTGACTTACAATATTTTACTCATGGGATTCTCCAATTTTGAAAGCCTAATTTACATAGAAATGATTTTTCTTGAAGGAAATCTTATGACGAACTATGGACAAATTATGGTGACAGCGAATACAACTTGTCTTATTCGAATAAAAGAGCTATGATGTCCTTGACATCAGTTCATTACAAGCAATGACCTTAAGTGATTCAATACAAAATCATTGAGAGAGAGAGAGAGAGAGAGTAGGTGAGGTGCAATGTTTGTTTTTGTTGTTGTTTGTTTTCATTTATTTATAGTTTTTTGAAGTTGATATTCAATATCGTACACCAAAATATTTCGCAGAAATAATGACACGAACTAAATACAAATAAATACGAAACACAACAAAAGCAAAAGAAAATGTGAAATGAGATGAAATAAAATAAAATGAACGAATGCACAGCGAACAAAATCAACAAAAGCGAAGTTGCGCATGATACCTTCATTTGATTTGTGGTCATTTCGCGCGGCGACACTTCATTTATCACATTGCGACTGAGGCTGCGGCCGGGCTCGGCTCCCTTCATCCATCCGCAATGATGCGCCGCAATAACCAATATCTTAAAACTTAACTGAGACGAGACGAATCAAGTTAAGTTGAATCTCTGAACTGAGTTGCTTCGTTGGAGTTACTCATGTTAAAACTTGCTCGCTTAACCTTGAATACAAACCTAAGTATCTGTGCGACTGACTGAGTATCGGTGTGCATGAGTGTTTGAGTGTTTTTATAGTAAAAGATATTTTTGTTTGTTTTCTTTCATGGCGCGCCAGTAAAACGAAAATGAGACAAAAAGATAAAGGATTTACAAAAGAAAAAAAAAAAAAAGAGAAAGAAAAATATAAAATTTTAACATTTTTTGTTTTGGTTATCGATTCGGTGTGGAGCGGTGCGGCTGTGTGCTTCATCCCATCCCATTCCATTCTATGCGATCCCATACCTTATAGCTTTATTAATGATGTTTGCGCTGATAATGATGCATTTGCGTTGCGAATTAAATAAATAAAAATTTATTTTAGATTAAGTGGAAAAGTAACATTGGGTAGAGCAGGGGAGCATGTTGCATGCATGTGGATTTTGTAAACTTTACTATAGATGAGTCAACTAGGACTACTGTGCCCGAGACTCCACTCTACTCTACATGGTCATGGTCGGCCACCGCATAATGCCGGGAATGGTGTTAAACACGATTAATTCAGCGACTTGAGTGTCGATTACGAACGTTAAATAAATAAATGAATAAACGGTCGCCAGCAATACACACAACCAAAAAAAAAAATAAATAGAGACGCGCCAATGAGTTAAGATTGTTCAATTGTTGCAACTATCTACTAAAACTATGCAGATGCTGGGATCGATGCGACGACATCTAACAACAGCAGCAGCAGCAACTCGCATGCCTGCAACTCAATGGCAACGACGATATATTAAATTGTTACGCTTTGGACAATTTGAACATGCGCAAACGGCACAAAAGTGTGCAAACACAAACGCAATCGACATTCAGATCGACCTAACTTCACTTCACTCTAGTCGACTTGAGTCAAGTCGTTCGAATCTCATTCAGTTCCTTCTTGAGATTGTTCTGTATCGATCGTTCTGTATCGATTGCATGGTTGAATGCGTTGCTTATGTTATTGCTGTTGCTATTGTTGCTGCCGATGTTGCACGCTTTCCTGCATTTGTTGCTTATGTTGCATGGACATAAGCATGCTTGGCCGCTCATGTCTTTATAAGGTCGTTGCCGTCGTCGTCATCGTGTTGTCGTCATCGATGTTGTTGCTGTTGCTGTTAAAGATATGTAGTTTGTTTTGCTGGCAACATTTCAGGGGTTGCGTTGGTAATTAACTCGTTTGCTATTGTAAATGCGGCATTGCAACACTTTTGCTTCTGATGATGATGTTGCCACTGAGGCAGTGGTTATGACTGTCATTAGTGGGTGGTCTAACAGGTTGGCTGACATTGAGTAGCGGCATTTCAAATAAAATTTACTTATTCATTACCTCATTCGTTCATATTTCACAAACTAATATTTTAATTACTACATTTCTTTCTATATTCTGAAATAAAATTCAGTCGTTCATTAATCAAAGATAAAAGTATTGAACAAGGTTTTCTAATACTTTTGTTTGTTTTGCTTTATTTTTTTTTTTCTAGTGTTAAATTAAAATTTATTTTTTCTTGGAATTTGCGACAAAAGCCGCGCAACGAAAACAAATTTCATTAAAATTAATCTTAAATAAAAACACACCCACACATGCTTACAGTGACTCACACTGATATACTATAAAAAGGAAGCTTAAAGTGACTTTTTCGAATTTTTATTGCGACATTTAAAAAGGAGACAACACAAAAACATATACGATTAGATTTTAACCACAGGAGCGGATCAACAGCACACACTCAAAAATCATTGAAATATAATATATATGTACACAATACAATAATATTTCATATTATGAAAACATTGGAAAATACAAACTAGTAAGTAGTTTAATTCCGACTATGCCGAAGTTGATATACTCTTCACGCACCCCCTGTTTTTTTTTTTGATATAGGACAGTCTTGAAGTAAATGACTAATAGGTATATTTAGCCTGGGGCGCTGAAAAAAATTGCAACAAAATTCTGACCAATATGCAATATTTGTCAATTCAACAAATCTCGAAAACCTGGAAATTATATCAATTATATCTCGTTTTGTTTTAAGCATTGAAAACCCAAAATTGAATTTCAAAGTCTTTGTTTTTGTTAGATTGGTTAAAATAGGGAGCATGTTAAAAACTTGAAACTGGAATATAAGGATGCTTGAGTACCAATATAGTCTTTATTTCAGTTTTCTAGCTCTTATGCAAGTACATAGTTTCCGAGATGCGGGTTCATGCTGATATATGTAGACAATATAAAACGTTCCATAATCCTCTTTCTGGATTGTTGTTACTCATGTATTTATAAACTTTTTATTTCCATAATCTTAATATGCATAGCTTAGGTATTTTATTCAGAAAATTACCTTAAAGAAAATTCGCACCTGAATATTTAATTTTATTGCCACCGACGCCAAAGTTACGAATGAATATTTCTTTAAGGTTCTTTTTATGAATGAATTTAATGTGTACTTGTGAGTGTGTGTATCTGTGTGATGTGATGTGCGGATTTGGCAACGATAGCGCAAGAAGTATTGCCGATGGCCGAGTGAGAAAAATTTTATTTTGATATAAATTAATGGATTAAGTCGCATCAGTCGGTCGGTCGGCTAGTCAGACTTTTCAGCTCTGCTCTGTTCAGTTCTGTTCGTCTGTCCGGAAGTCTATTTGTTTGTTGGTTATTTCATAAAGTAATGTACATATGTAGCCTTGTTAAAATACCAAACAAGTTGCAGCGTAGCCATACTGTGACAAGATCTTAACTTACAATATTATAAACAGGTACAGTGTCTATCTGTGTGCCTCTTTAGTGTTTTACACTTCTCCAGATTCTGAAGTCGATGCTGTTAATACCGTTTATGGGGGAGGCATGGAGTATGAAGTGGTTCGGTTCGGTTCGGTTCGGATCGGATCGGATCACTTTAATATTTTGCCACTGCAGGCAAAACAACAAACAAAACAACAACATTCAAATAATGACAAATCCTTTCTGGTCGTTTATACTTGTAGATAGAAATGAATGCATATTTTATGTATGTATGTACATACATACTCGTATAGTATCTGTGAATCCTACCTATATAAAGATTCTCAGACTATGATGAGGCAGATGTTTTTTGTTATTGTTGTTGTTTTTTTAAGTGTGGCTTGCAGTTGATGTTTGTTTTATTGTCGTATCTTTTTTTGCAACTCGAAGTCGCCTTAATGGATTTTATTTGTGTTTCTGATTTAATTCGTTGGTATTTTATTATTATTGTTGTTGTTATTACTGTTGTTGTTCTTGTTGGCTGGCTTCTGATTAAGCCCTCACCCCCGCTGATCTAAAACATTTCGCATTTTTTAATGATATAACTCGTGTTTCGACCATACAACCAACAACTTTGCAGCTATGACTCAATTAAGTTAAGCTTCGTGCTGCCGCCTTTGAGTTTGAGTTGTTGTTGGTGGTAGTGGAAACTTCAGACGAGACGAGTCAAGACTAGACGCAGGCAACCAAAATCACACAGCGAATCCAATGGATGAAGTGAGGATCCAATGGAATATGGCGACTCTACTGTGCTGCGGCATGCCTTGATTTGCAGCTTAGAATTTGTGTAGACAATTTTTCAAAATTTCTTTTTCTTTTTTTTTTTTTTGATTTCGTGTTGTCTGGAAATCAATTTAAATTGCTGTCGCTGATTGTTGTTTCTTTGGTTTGTTGCTATTGCAATTTGGTGTGGCTTGCTTGGCGAATTGTCGCCGACGTCGACGTTTAATTTGATGATGGTCACGGCCACAGTCAGCAACGAAAGATTGTCACAATAATTTATAATAAATAAAACAGTATTAAGGCAGTCGGTCGGTCGGGAATTGCTTCAGTTCCGAATACTTTTTCGAATTCTCGTTGTTGGTGGCGGCGTCTCAGCGTCATGAGAAGTATTATTTTTCTTTAGTTAACAAAAAAAAAAAAAAAAGAATTTAATTTGTGTGGGAATTATTTTCAACATGCTCAATCTCAATCCTTGTTCGGTCTATGAATCATGATACAAATTCAGCTAAGCTGAGAAGATGCAAGAAAAGTTTTCAAATAATGAAGTGCTTAGTTTCAACAACAACCACAATAACAACAACATCTACATTAACACCAACTACAACATGAGATTACTACAAATCTACAAGAAGAACAAGCTTAAGAAGCAATAATATTTCTGCCTCTGATTTAACCTTAGCCTTAGCCATAGCGCTGGCGCTTTGAATTGTTGGTTTCTTACCTCGTTCTTTGTCATATCAACATATCTGTTTAATGCAGGATCTTAACGGACTCAAAGACGTTGGAAGGCGGTGGCAGCAGCAGCAGCAGCAGCAGGATGTGTCAGACATAATTTTCATAATTTTATGCCACAAAATGTCGAAAGAAGCAACAACAACTGCAAGAAGAACAAAAATGGAAAAAATAATAAAAATAAGAAAATATCTAAACTTTATCAGTCTCACTGAAAATTAGATACACTTCACACAAGTGATTTGTTTTATTTATTGTATTGTGATATTAATTCTCAGCTTATTTCTTTTATGCAAATTAATATCACTCTTTCTGAGATGGATCGTGGTGATTCTACTATACAAATTTTCTTAGTCTATCAACTCTTTTAACAATATGAAGTTGTTGATGATGGTAAAGTATGATGCCTAGGTTTTGCATTAGTCAGTGAAACATTTAAGCGAAATTGTTTTGAAACTAAGAGACTATTTGTATTCCCAATTAGATTAATAAGATAGGTTGTACACACATACATATTGGTAGCCGTCAGATTGTGGTAGCAAATGATCATCTGAAACTCTTTAAACCTGAAGGGCTATTGTATGGACTAAACCCAATATATTTTGTTTTATATATTTGACATTATTCTTCATTGATTATATGCGTTACAAATATCAGACTAAAGTACAATAATACGTTATGATGTAGTGAAGTGTATAAAAATTATGATTGAGTGAACGAACGAACAACCGCTTCTTCTGAGTGTTGCTGTCTGTTGGTCCTCTGCTTTAGTTAAATGTGCTTTCATCCTTTTGTCCCTCAGGCAGTTCTTGACTCATTAAACTCGAATGCGGTTTGAAATTTAATACTGCAACATTTTACAGAGTGTCCATGTTATTGTATTGTCAAATAGCAGACTACTATTTCGTCGAGCGTAAAGCGAGTGTCGAGCAGGCGGCAAAAATGCTCCGGTAAAGTTCGCAAAACCACATGAAGGTGTGAAGTTTTAACCGGATATGAGATGAAACGCATCTTGTCTCAACTTAACTCAGCATCAAATGCATGTATAGAAAGGATGCTCCACCTTTTCTTAGACATTGCTGGTGCTGCTCCTGCTCCTTCTTCTGCTCCAGGCTCTGCTCTGTTGTTTTTCTTAAGTGTCAGTGACACATTTCAGTGTAAATATGAATACGATATGTAGTACATACAAAATATTGTATTTGCTGCTGCAGAAACATCTAAAAGAAATGCTTGATGCTTGACGTACGTGCAACGTACGGGGCGGACAGAAACTTACTATACTCGTACATAAACTGAATACTAAGAAGTGAGTGACAAACGAGCGCATATTTAGGTTTTAGAGTAAACGATCAGTTTTGGTTATCTTGTATTATATTGTTGTATGTAAGATGAAATGCTGCGGCACGCATGTGCGTTTAGCGAATTGATAGACAGACAGTAAGTGAGACTCATATGAAGAATTATTGCACCTAATTCTTTACCGCACCAATATACTATTGTATGTAGAATACACCCACATGGTCGCATGCAATATTTACCTTTGTGTGCTTTATGCCACAAACCAATCAAAAACGAAATGAAATGAACTCTTTGCCAAATGAATTGTGCATAATTTTTCGTCGTCGTCGTCATCGTCATCGTCATCGTCACCGTCATCATTTTTGTTGCCCCTTTGTAGATCCATTTAAGAGAAGGTTTACTTGCCGCTGATATTTGTTGCTGTTACTTTTGCAATACCCATTCAGATACTTTTGTTGGCATTTTGGCGACACGCTGCGTTTAAGTCTCAGGTTTTCGCACAGAAGGCGTTCGTTCGTTCGGTTGATCTTATTTTTGTAGATTCAGTTTTTTAGTTCTTCAACAGCAACAGCAGCACTTCACTTGACTCGTTTTTCTTTTCATTTTGGCACCCTTCATTTCTCTTCAGATGCTTTTCAACCAAGCCTTTTTCAATTTGTTGCCTTGCCATGCACATTTTTGCACTTCGATTTCATTATTATTATTATTTTTTGTAGGACGCTTTTGTTGTCATTTTGTCATTGTCTCTTTGGCTCAATATATATTCAATCTTCTGCAATATGAATCCTTTGCTAAAAGATTTTTATTTTGCTTCTTTTTTTTTGGCGCATCGCAAGAATCCATATGAGAAATCATTCGCATGTAAACAATCGAATTACATATGCTCCTCTGGATTTAACACCACACAGATTAGATACTTCAATATAACGTCGCCTCCCGTCTCTGGGCGAAGAAACTATGCATAACTAAGCGACGCATCTTAAGCTGAGCTGAGATATACATCGGATTTAAGTGCTATTCTATTGTGGAATGCATGTTCTTCTGAGGAATGCAGTTCTTTAGTAAACCTCAAAGTGTTTGACTGTATGTTCAATTTAAACTCAATACTTTATACTATTTTTACAATGACGAATGTCTTCAAATGTTGGTTGGCAAAACTATTTATGATTGAAAAGTACAATTCTCACAAAACGTTTTTGGTTCTTGAAAAGGAAGAGAGTGAGATGAAATAAAGCCAAGTACTTTTCACACCTTTTCAAAACATCATTTTTGATTGTTGTCATCGTTGTCTGTAAATTGAAATGAAAAGCACACTTCACTTGTTTTTAGTGTTGTTTGTAGATGGAAGCAATGGAGCTCTAAGATGTTGAAGCCTGAGAATGATTTAAGCGTTCAAGTGAACAAAGGATTTAAAAAAGAGGAAAAAAAAAACCACAATAGAGAAAAGTCTTGAGGTCAGACATAATGCTTTAGGTATCGATTACACTTGCATCCGCTTTTTGACAAATTCGTTGGAATACATTTTGTTTTTTCTTATTATTTTTATTATTATTATTTTTTCTCTATCTTCGCATGACAAATGCTGCTTGGCTTAGAAATTGAGACCGAACTCGTGCAGTCGCGGAAAAAGCAAACCAAAATACAACAGATAAACCCTATAAAATATATTGAAATGAAATTCAAAAAATTTAGACAGATATTTGTAGAAAGCAAAGAAACAACAAGAAGATAAATCTAAAGGTGTATGGCGCCAGCTTCGAACACTTTTCTAACATACTACACCTTACGCTATAGTAAATGTATCATCACTTTAGTCTGATGTTTGTAACACAAAAATTGTCCATCATCAAGTAAGGATCAATAAATATTATCGTATTATTATTGGAATCAAATATTTATCAGTGTTTAAGTTAAATTTTCGGATACGGGACTATATTTTACTTAAATGCTAAACTATTAAGAGATATTTCCTTAGTCTTTGAAATGCAGAACTTATATTTCCTACAATTTTTTCACCATTACATGTATTGTTTATTCTACAAGCACGTAAAATCGCAAAAATAACAATATTTTTTTTTTTTATGAAAATTTATATATCATTAGCAACTAAACTAAATCAACCACTGAACAGTCTCTTAGTTTTTGGAGAACAGAGTTGAAATTTTGGAACAATCTTCTTAAATATCCTTTTTTAGTCTAAGATTATTTCAACTCCAAATTGTAGTATAATTAAATGCCCTGCCCTGAAAGACTTGTCAAATTCAATGAATATAAACGTGAAAAATGGCGTATGCGCAGTGTATCAGAACTTGGGTGAGACCAAAGTTAGTGTCTCTTATTGTTTTAATAATTTTATCTGAGCTTAACTTTTGTTTTATTGAAAAGGTGTCAGATCGCACCATATTGGGCGCCTCATTAACAGAGGCGGCTGCTATTTTTATTATGGAATAATATGTATATAATAAATTCAATTAAAATGATCCAATAATGTTGAACACATTTCCATTCGATTCGATCGATAAACTATTTCACGCTTGTCATTTTGTTTGGCCATTTCTCTTTCGTTGCTAATAGTAATTGAAAATGCAAATTGGGAAATTTTAATTGCAAATGATGATAAATCAGCAATGTGAGGCGAGATAAACTAGCCACGATATTTATGGTACAAAAAATGGAATGTGAGCCAAGTGGAATGAAACTATTCAAATGAGGCATGTCAATAAGTTTGACTTAAGTTGAGTTGAAACACCCACGAGTGTCGCGTCTGTCGTCGGATGAAAAATCAAATCAAATTCAAAACTACACAAAAGCCATGAAGATATACTACAACAACGACAAATAGTTGTTAATAAATTTGAGTTAATGATTAAATTATACATCTATACATAGTATCTATATATAAACTATATAGACAAAAAATCCTAGAGCAATTGAATGACTTCTCCTTACCATATGCAGCGGCAAGTCAAGTGAGGCATTTAGTTAAACAAGCAAATTTACAACAAGCGGCTGCTGTAAGACCAAAAAAGAAAACGTTTCGCATTTGTGGCAACATGTTGCTCTTGGTATTGATGTTGTTGCTGGTGATGTTGATGTAGTTTTTATTGCAATAAATTCAATTGGCGCTTTAAACATTCGAATGATTTATGCCAATAAGCAAATGCTCGCTTAGTAGACACAAAATGCATGGAATCAGCATCTGCGCGTGGTTGCACTTGCTTTACATCTCCTCTCGCCTCGATTATTTTTTGTTGTTTTCCTTCCTTTATGGTTGTAGAGTGTAATATGTTGTTGTTGGAGCAGAATGTATTTGCAGCTTCGCTTCATATGAGTACAAAATGTGTTTATTAAATTTGCATCACATCAAAATGTTTGATCGCTTGTGGAATGTTGTTTGCATTAGTGGTCGTTTGCTGTAATTAATATTAATTTTTATGAAGTGTGGTCAGCTTCTTGTTATTACATTAAGGGATCTGTCTGTCCATTTGTCTGTCTGTTTGTCTCTTTGACAATCTACTCTTTCCAGTATGTATTGTACTATAAAGGTATTCTGCTTATCTCAAAAACTCAAATGGCTGCTTACTTAAATTTACATTAAGCACGCAAAATAATTTATATGCTTGATGCTTCGCATTCACACTTCACTCCATTATGGCAAGTCAACATTACTTAGACTGTGAATAAATTAATTAAGTTTATTATAAGCGCAAACAACAACAACAAGAAGAGCAAATTTTTAATTCAATTATCAAAGTAGCCAATTGGCGCCAATTGTTTTGAGTTATTTGTTTACAAAAGATACATTTAAATAGTCTTTATTTATTGCACAAAAGATTATTTATATGAATTGAATTGGATGACTATAACGTGAGGGATCAGCATTGAAAGTTTTTAAATAGAATGATATATTTATTTACTGTATAACAAAACAAAATTAAATGGGAATTGATTGCGGAGTTACTGTAGAAAAATAGTATAATTATATATTGTTTTACTCTTCTAATGATGGGCATATAAACTGCCAACTTTGCACTTTAAATAGTTCATCAGGGATTCTTTAGCTGGCAAACGTCTTGAATCAATCAAACCATTTTCTAAAATAGAAATATGTGGTTACCAAAGGCCAAATATGGTAGGATGTGATTGTTTTATTCTTTCAGAATCTTTGAATAATAAAACCACTGTGTTTCTGTTAAAGAAACTTAGATATATGTATTCCAAAATACAACCTTATTGCTGAAGGGCTTATCAGCAACTGTGGAAACTGAATATTTCTCTTAAATTAAATTTGCCACTTTTGAAAAAGAAATAAAATTTAAGCATAGAGTTTTATGTTGTGAAAATAAATAAGAAAAGTAAGAAGAAAATTATACAAACTAACTATGTATATTTGCTTAAAAAGTATCTCAAGTATTCACTTAGCACCTTACACTCCAAATTCGTGGAATTCGTTTCAAGTGTTGAATTCTTTTCAAAATGGTTTTGTGCTTATTATTACATAAATATTATCACTGCCGTCATTGTTGTTGTTATTTTGTTTTCATTTATTTATATATTTAAAAATAACTCAAAAGAAATAGAGAAAGAATTGAAAACTGTGAAAAAGTTAAAGTATTCTTATAGCTTCGGTTGAGCGAGTAATTTTCGCTTTTTATTTTTGTTTTTCTTTTTCTTTTTATTATTGAGTTTGTTTCTTCTTAACGAGGCGTTGCCAAGTCACTGTCAAAATATTGTAGTATACAAAAATCATGAAAAGGAGTTACAATATTTAAAACAAAATATTAACAACATGATGAAGCAGTAGTTAGAAGTAGTTGAAGAGAAGGAGAATTTTTATGTTACATACAGACGAGTTTAGGTATATTTGTTCAGTTTGTTATTGTATCTCTGTGTGGGAAATGACGGTGTTCTTATGTTAATGATTGTTTTTTCTAAGCGTTAAATGAGCGTGGTTACTATAAGATTGAATAAAGGAAAACCCTATAAAAATATTTATTTAAATTAAATTAAAATTAAAGAAACAAATTACAAAATAACAAAATGAAATTAGAGAATTGAAAATAATATTTTAAATGCATATATTTTGTGTTTTTATTTTGCGACTTGATAATGGGAATAATCCATAAAAAACTTGTGATACAAATTTAGCAGCAAAATTTTAGATGATCGAAGAAAATAGTCGGCGCGGAATTGCATTTATAATTAAATAAATGCTTGTTAAAATTCCATTGGGTTTTATTACATTTTCAAACTGTCAAGTAGTAGAAGAAACACTTTCTACCATGCAAAATCTTCTATATAAAACAATATAAATAAACAAATGACTGAATGTGTTGATAAGCGGAAAACTCTGCCGATTGTGATGAATTTTTTTGTTTTGTACTTATGCGATCACATGAATGGTTATTACCTACATTTTTACCAGGTAGATACAAATAGTTTTTTTTTTACCATATTCATGTTTTTCATTTGGCGCAAAATATACTGTACCGATTTTCTTTTTTTTTAAAACATCAAATAAATTCTTATGAAGTACGTTTATATTTACTTATTTCTTTCATTTTTTCAAAAGTAAATATACTTTTTTTTAGGATGAAGTTTTTGATACCGGCACATGACCACAGTCATGCAGGTCATGACAGTCACAACTTAAGTATTACAATTTATAAGACGTAAAAGAAGGCATATAAAAAAGGCAATCAGATCAATTTCAAAAAACATATTTTCATTTAAAAAATCAAAAAATATGTCTTTTTTTAAATTTTATTTCTGTGTTAAGATTCTAAACACTAACAAACCAATAAAGCGAGGGCAAATTAGGGCACGTCAGAACACCTAGCATAAAATATAAATTGAATGAATAAATAATCCTTTCAATGGCAATTAAATCCCGGTTTTTCGGTATTAGCAAATATTGTATGTATTAAGATTTGCATTCTTATTGTATATAAATTTTATTGAAGTTTAAAGACCTCCGATGAAGGATTGAATCATGTCTGTTTGGATTCTTGGATACTTAAAATTGTCGAAAACACTTTAGATTTGAGTTTTTGTATCACTTTCAGTAATCAAAGACATATCTTTGTATGTAAGTATATACATCGTATATAACTTGAAAATGTTGGACTGTTCTTACCTGTAGAGGTCGCATTCGATCTTAACGGCATGGAATACTTTTCCGATAGCCTAAGCTATCCCCATCTTCGTAATCAAGACATTTCAGGATGGTAGTATCCGCTAGATTACTTTCTTATAATTCATAAGAATTCAGTTAAGGGTGAGGTAATCATAATTAGGAGACTAGAATTGAGCAAATTGACAAGACTTTAGTTCCTTGTCTATAATGAAAAATTTGTTTAAGAAAAAAATACTTGTAGATTTTATTAGACCACATTTGTTATTTATTCATTTCTTTGGTTTTCTTTTCTATTTAATCTTTTTTGTCTTCCACAACTAGAATGCGGAAAATTGTTTGTAATCATTTATTTGCCGCACGTTCTGATGATTTGATTCTGTATTTTTGTTTTGTTGTTTTCATTTCGCTGTTTTATAATATATTTTTTTATAGATATTTTTTTTTTTGCTCTGTTTGCAACTACCAAGAATATGTTTTTTTTGTTTTGTGTTGTTCTGCTGTCTTTGATTTTGTATTTTGTTTTTTGCTTCAGGCGCTACAACTTTTAAGTCTTAAGTGAACGTTGATGTTGCAGACGCGTTTATTGCGATTTATACTTGTTGCTGCTGTTGTTTCTGATGTTGTTGCTAGTGCTGTTCTCATTGTTGTTTTTGTTGTTATTATTATTGTTGGTATATTCACTTTCATTCTTTCGCTATATATTCTAAAGAAATATTATTCAATCTCTAAGCGCAACAAATAAAGCACAACAAACATGTTCTTTGATGGTGGCTCAATGTAGTTTTACTGGCTTTGTTGGTTTCATAAATTCTGTTTCTTTTTCTTTAAGATGCTAATGCTATTGTTGTTGTATCTTTTTATTTATACTTGTTGCTTAGCACTTTATGCTGCAAGCATAATTTGTGCAGTTAACGCGATCAAATATTATGATAATATTTCTTTTGGCTTGAAAGCGCAATAAAGTAACTTTAACTACACTGCGAAAAAAATTTGTATATATAAGATACAAAGTTTTTTTTTTTTTTTACTTCTAAGTGTATTTGGCCTTGTATTGCATGCGTTTATATGAATATGTTATTTCTTATGTCTTCTTTTTTTTTTATTATTAAAATCAAATCGGCTTAGCATAATAATTTCGCTTATGCAAATTTCGCTCAATATGCTAAACATAATAATTTTCTCTAAAGTTTGCATAAAAAATGATGGAAAAAAATTAGAAATATTTATATATAAAAAAGGCTTATAATAATAAAGAAAAGAAAGAAGTAAATCTGATGTGTGAGCAAATGAAAAACACACAAAAACCAAAACAAAAAAAAAAAAAAAGGAAGAAATGGAAAAAATATCTGAACTAAAAATGTTGCTACAGTTTTAAATACGCCCTCCTGCGCGGACTTGGCATGGGTTTCCTTGAAGTCAATCCATGTTGTTGGATACTGATGCTGATGTAGCTGCGTGGAAGCCAAATCAAGACAGCAGTGGAGAAGTTAAAGGGAAATAGTAGAAGTAGAAGCTAAAACGGAATGAAATGGAATAACTCAAACGATCACGATGCGCATATTTAAGGCGGAGGACGATCAATCGCTTAAATGCTAAATAATATATATGTTTCATATACTCGCTTTCTGTTAGCTGGTCTGTCTGACTGTCTATATGACGGTTCTGTATGTTTTGTTGTTTGTGTTGTTGGGTTGTTGGCGGTAAAAGAAGCGTATAAAATCGACAATGAACTGCAACATTGAAATCTGTATCAACAGCGGCCAGCAGTCAGGCAGACTGGCAGTGAGACAGGCAAAGGAGTTTGTGTGCATTGGAAGGAGTGTTTCGAAGGGAGTTGGAAGTTCATTGAGTTGAGTGCCCAAAACTGCGGTGCAAGCCTAGCGGCGCATTATTGGTAAACGTAAGGTGGAAACTGTGGTAACTTCTTTGGCATCTCCTCTTGTCTTGTCGGACAGTCTAGGTTTGTGGATTGCTATGCCAGTTGTTTGCTCGCTTATTAAGCGATCTGCGCTACTACAACAACAGTAACAACAATATACAAGTGTATCATACCATAACGGTCAGGTTTTATATATTGTACTCGTATATACAGACATAACATACATATATAGTGGGCGTGCAGAGGTTAAAGAACTTGAGCATGAATGAAAACATACTATACTAAGTAGTAGAATATTTGGCAAAAATTTATATTAATTGGATATACACATATTCATTAACAATTTAACCTTGGCTGGCACTCAAACTTCAATGGTTAATAGATTTATAGCAGCACCCCAAACGTTGTCACATTGCCGATGCCAGCCAGCCCGACCGAACTCATTCACTGACTCCACTCGTTCACTGGGAACCCAGACAAATATGTCAAAAATAAATAAGTAAAAATAAAAAGAATAAGGTGAGATATTTGTGTACTCTTGTAATTAACATCTGTCGCACTCAGTGTTTGCTTGGTGGTTGGTGAAACAAGTTTTTAACACTTTTTGCTGTGCAAAGCCAAGCAAAGTTAGTTGCATAAAAACGAAAGACTTAAACGACGAACTTGCTGAAATATTTTCTATTTAACTAATTTTCAATGCAGTTTGCTTTCAACACCACACAACACATTTTGTTGGTGCTCAGTGTGTGCGTTTTTTTGCATTTTACTGTTGTTGTAATTGCTAAGCTAGTTGCGCTTATTTTGTTTAATTTTTTTTTTTTTGTTTTTTTTGTTGTTATTTTTTAGCATGTTGAAAGCCGTCAAAGCCATGGTTTGGTGTTTGGCAACACCATCATCACATATGTGAATAACAAGAAAACGTTTGAAAAAAAAGATACAAAATAGTGGAAGTCAAACGAACTTCAAAGACTAAGATATTTGCGTCTTTTGCTGCACCTTGCATGTGTTAAGTTGTTGGCCTCAACAAATTAACATGCAAACATTAAATTGGCGTCGAGCGTTGCAATAAATTCTACTTGCACTCTATTTTTTTTGACATTATTTAAAGCAAAAGCAAAAAATTAAAGAACTATTTCTTTTTATACGACGATTTTCTCAGCATGCAAGAAGCCGCCACCGCCGACGCTCAGTCAAGAGTTTAAGTAACTTTTTGTATCTTTTAAGAAGATATTTTGTTCTCACACCGGCACATGTGAACAGTGAACTACACTCACACACCTAAAATCCTTAAGCTAACAGCTTAATTGATTTAAATCAATTTCTTTGGAAAATTCTCAAACAGAAATCCCTTTAAAATAATAATAAATCGAAAAACGCATCTGATTTGGACCTAAATTTAAGGCATGTCACATGTGCTACCGTAACGTTAAAGTATATTAAAGCCTGAGACAAATCATTCAGTCACTCACGTAGACACAAACTCGTAAATCGCAGGGGAACTTCATCATCAGACCGATCGTCATACATGATTGAAGTGGGAGTACTGAGTCTGAGTCAATGGCAACAACCGCAGAGCTGAGTCACTTTTTTTTTGTTCCTTTAACGTATTTATTGATTTGACAATATTGGTTTGGTTTGTTACTGATCATTATTGTGATAATGATGATGATAATGATGATGACGCGATTGCTGCGGTTGATGAAGGTGTGACAGCTGACTGGGTTTGGTCGCATCTTTCAGTATTTAGCAGCTTCATCTGCAGCAACTCTACTAAGTTCAAAGTAGAGCAAAAGATACTTTATTATTGATGATGCTTTACCTTTTGTAGTATAAATTTCCTGCAATTACAATAATTTGTATTGAGTACAACCGTTAAATACCAGTAGTAGAAGAAGTAGTAGTAGAAGGTAAACTTGGGAAGCACATTAAGCCTAAACCGCTTTCATGAGACGCTTAAAAAAAAAATACAATACGATGTAGTGCAGCATTGATATCAACATTCTACAATACTTATTATTTTCCTAAGAAACTGTCAACGAACTGTCAAAAACACCAGTGATGTCAAACAACAATGACAAATACGACAATGGATGAAAATAAAAGGTAAAACCAAGCGTAGCAAAAAGAAAACAAGTTTAAAGGTTGTGGTACACAAAAAAAAAAAAAAAAAAAAAAATTAAAGCCGAAATATACCTATTGACGCCAGATTTATGTAGATTGCTTTTTGCGTGCTAAAAGTGTTACGAATTTCCTGTGATTATAAATGAAATACTAAAAAAAAAAAATAAAAAATTAATATCCCAATAAAAAAAAAATGAAGTAAAAAAAGGAAGTGAGTGAGTGACATAAAGTAAAAGGGAATGTCAAAGGCAATACACCCATATTAATATATACCTTACATTCAGTTGAGCAGGGTAACTTAGTTGATATCAGACAGAAGTAGCCAATCTCTTCTAATAAAACCGACGGAACCCACGAAAAATGACAAGATAATCTCGCATAATAGATTTCACAATAACTCAAATATAAGGAGCATTTTGCTTGATTTTTATCATCGTTGTCCTCATCATCATCCTCATGATCATCGTTAATGTTGTATTTGTTAATGAAATTCACAAAAATTTAAGTTTTTTTACGACTCAAATTTGGATTTTGTATTTTTTTTATTTTTTTTTATTGAAAATCAAATGAAGGTGTGTCATCAAGTATTGCGACTGCTGTAGTGTGTTGCTGCTGCTGCCTTCAATGGTATTATCTTGTGCGACAATCTTATAGATACATTTTGCGCCATGGCATAATTCATGTTGCAACAACAGCAACAGCAGCAGCAGTTTCAAACAAAAACTTATCTGAAATTATCGGAAGCACCAAGGCAATGAATGAATGGTACTTTTAAATAGTGACAACAACTCAAAATCAAATACTCAGATTATTTGCATTTTCTTTCGTCTAGTGTTTTTTTTTTGTATTTGCTATCAATGAATGAATGAAATACAAGATACTTTCAAGCGTTTAATGTCAACAGGGTTTTTGTTTGCAACATCAATGTATTGGCAGATAAGACATAATTTCATAATAATGACTAAAAATAAATTAAAATAAAAATGAAATACAATAGATAAAAATAAAAGTTAATTTCAACTGCTGTGGATGCAATCGAGACAAACTTCAAATGACATTTAAGTAGTGCTAAAAATGCACTTATTGATTTGTATGCATTTTTATTTTCTTTACAGGTTGATTGAGTCATTGCATGAAGGAGGGGGGAATAAACGAATAAGTGAATGTTATGGGTGATTGTAAATATTTAGTTTGATTAGTTTGGTTAATTATTTGTGGTTTGTTAACATCATAAACAAACATAAAAAATATATTAAATTTTAATGTTTACCAAACCATTTAAAAATTATTCCAAACATTTGTAAATGGACTTACACAAGGCCCACACATGTTAAATTATTAATATACTAATAGCTTGTACCTACGACTTCATTAAACTTAGTGGTTTCGGTGGTGAGCACAATTCAGACAATTTTACTATTTCACCCACGCATCACATTCTCAATATTAATTATCCAGAGTTGTTTCCCATTAAATACTGACATATCAGCATGGTAATCTGCAGATATTAAATTATTATTATTATTAGGGACAACTCCTTTTAAATCATAGATAAAGAAATTATATCGTCTTTTACATTCCGGGTAATCTCAGTATTGTCAGATCTGATTTGACATTACATCGTGCAGTTTGAGAGTTTTTAGACTAAAATACTTAGAATGCTTTTGCTTTTGTACCCGTACATTAAAAATGAATTGCGAAATCAATGTTTTTCGATGCCCGCAGATGTGTTCAAAATATATACTTTGGAGATACCTCAGTCGGAATAGCAAAAGTATTTTGAAAATGTCTTCTAGCGATTGCAAAAGCTTATTAAACATCATTGAGAATATTTTTAAAACCATTTCCAATAAAAATGCATGTTCGTGTTCCTTACTGCTGTAATACTCGTATAATAGGCCACTCTCGTATTGCGAACGTCAATCTAAATAAATTTATATCTGAAGTTTTCAAAAAATTTGGATTTCTGCAAACTTCACCAACCATTGAATCCCGAATACTTATCATGACGAAGTTATATATTATGGTGTTATTTTTTAGAGCTCTTTCATGTGCGTTAGTGCAATTTAAAAAAATGATGCTTAAATTAGAATCATTAGATTTTTTCCTACTGGTTAGAGAGTAAGATTGGCAAACCGATGGCGTGGGGTTAGAGTCCTGCACTGGGAATTTTTTTTTTTATTTTTATATTGAAAATGATTATTTGTTTTATTATATTGGGGCTATAGAGCAGGACTCGCAAACCGAGGGCGTGGGGCTCCTGCGCTAGGAATATTTTTTTCTATTTTTATTTTTATATTGAAAATGATTGTTTTTAATTTGTTTTGTGTTAATATAAATTGCTAGCTTTGCCCAGTCACGCTTTGCTGTGACCTTTCAAACAACAAACATTAATAAATATAAATGAAATAATTAGGTTTTGCAAACATAAAGACGATAATGATCAACAAATAAACATGATAACGATAATGATCAATAAACTAAAAGTAAAGCAACAATTAAAATTAACAGCATTTAATAATAATAATAAAAATGAATCAAAAAAAGAAAATTATTGTAAACATAAACTTTTCAATAAATAGAAATTTTAATTTAAAAATTCAGTTCTACATAGGTGCCCCATGACACCTCTTTCTTTTTTTTTTATGTGCATTAAGCATCTTGAAGTTAACAGCAAATTATCACAAAGGATATCGATGACAATGCGACAAAGTGTTATGTATTTTGATTTAATGTTAAACAGAAAGTCAAGTCATAAAATTCTTAATAATTTCATTGGAGTTTTATAGAAAAAAATAAATAAATAAATAATAGTCTTTTTATTTTTAATATCATTTCTTAGCAACATTAAACCTCCATAAAGTATTGTTGGGAGGACTATGAAAGTCTACAGGGATTGACTTTAAATTAGTTTGGATGCAGTTTTTTTTAGGCGGCTTTGAATCACCGTCCTGGTTAGTAATTATGCAAGCGAAATTTGATATGAGCGAAGTCTGTTAATAGATTGTAACGGCTGCTGTGAAAGTTTCTTTCCTGACGAATTAAAGGTGGGTGGAGGTGTGATGTAAATATACCCTATAGCTATATTGTTTATAAATTAATACCTTATTTTCCAAGCTGATTCTGCTCCTTTTGCACAGCAATTCTGGCTTATGATTGTTTGCAAGCAGGATCGAGAGAAAGTTGTAATATGTCAAGGTGAAAGCTCAAATAAACCATGGCTGTGGACTCTAGTATCTTAACTTTTAATTAAAAATCTATTGCAAGTTTTATACGTGACCCACATAAAAGGTTAGCAGGGCGTAGTTGGGGTGTAAACTTTCTGATGTATATTTTTTAGTAATAGTAAAAGTGTCATTAAATTATTATATATGGACATAAATAAAAATTACTAAGGAGTCATAGAAATATAATTGATAAAAGTCTCCATTGGTGTTGTTCTTGTTGCTGCATGTATATATATTTCAAAATGAATGTCGAATGAATGTCAAAAAAGTGAACGTCAATTTGAACCATGTTAAATATCTTTTTGGTGACACTTACTTTAATTTTACTACAACAGAAACAAGTTGGCACCCAACACCTGTCGCTCTCTATGAGTATACTCACTTCTATCTTATTCAATAAATATTGTAACTCATAGGTTGTGTTATTGTTGCTGTTGCTGCTGTTGCCATTTGATTGTCGTTTGCATTCAATTTAATAATAATAATAATGATTATTATTATTTTGTAGCTTGTTGTTTGTTTAGTTTAAAAATATACTATTTTTTATGATTAATGTGACACCAATTGCTGCACGCAAAAATAGTCGGTTGTTTTTTTGAGCTAAGATTTTTCTGAATATGTCAATTCATCAATATGGTTTATAGTCTGGTACAGAGATTTGTCTCGTTCAACACGCTACAGAAAGTTGATTGTCGACCGTCACTCGGCGTTACTCGTTGTTACTCGACATTGTGACACTTTACATGCAAACGTACAACAAACAACATTATGTCAGTGAAATCAGGGTCACAAATAGTTCAAAATGCTCTTGTGTTGCATAGAAATATTTTACATTTGTTAACAAGACTCATTGAGTTTAGTTTGTAATTGAATATGATATCTTGTTGGACTGAATTAATTGGCAAAAACAAAAAAAAAAAAAAAAGAAGAAAAAACTATGCACACAACTTGTTTAAGTTGAAGATATACTAAGATATAAAAAAAATAAATATATATTTAAGGCATCGAAAATATTTTAGTTTTTGCATCACAAATGAGAAAAGCTTTTTCATTTTGTGATTTTTTCTTTTTATTTTTATAAAACAACATCTTCAAAAAGAAGTGGATACTTTGAGCAACTAAAGAGAAGGAAGTTATGCTTATTTATAATTCAAGTCATGTACTTCACGTAGATTGAAATCCATTCGATTTGAATTTAATCATATAAACATTTGTATAGACATAGATAGACTGAATCTGCAATCCCTTCATTCGTTTATGTTACTACGACTACGATATGCAAAGGCGTCCTTCATGATCTTAATAAATATATATATACAAAAAATACAATACTTTAACTTACAATGTTATCTAATATACGAGCGAGTACATTTCGTGCATTTGACTTTTGTGGCATGCAGCAATACTTTTACTTTCAGTTGTTGTCGGCATTTATGTTGTTGCCATTTACCACTCCTTCTGCTAACATTTATACTACTGTAAATAATAGACCATTGACCATTCATCGCCATCGCCATTGCTATCGTTATTGTTACCAGTTTCTGTTGTTCCATCTTAGTTAAACTAAACTATCAATTACTACAATGAATGCTTTCTCTTGGTTTTAATTTTTCTTTTTCTTCATTTTTGCTATAGTAGATTGAATAATAAATATATCCGTATTCATCACTGTTGTTGTGGCTAGGTTTACTGCTGCAATAAGTTGCCAACTTTTGACCGACCACCTTGAAGCGGCTTCAATCTGGGAATTCCTGAATTATTTTCAAATATTCATCTATAATTTTGTATATTAATGATTTTATTTTATGTGGAGTATAACAACATCATAGGTGCCTGTGAGCGCTTTGTTGATAAAATGTTTTACGTGTCAACTTACAACATTACATGAGCATTACAAGAGCATTACAACAGCGAAAATTAGGCAGAGGGACAGAAAAAATTGTATACCAAACTTCAGTTTACGAAATTACTTGTACTTATGCTTCTACGTAGAAAGAGTTGTGTAAGTTGTAGGCATGTGAAATGTTGCTAGCATGCAAAGTACGAGTTATGTTAGCAACAGACAAGCAACGCAACAAGCTACAAGCAACAAAATATCAAAAGCATCACAAGTACACTAAAGATGACAACAAGAACAAATTGTTACTATTCCCGTATATACTACTACTATACTATACTATACTTACTACTTTAGATACATATGCATATTGCAAATATGCAGTGGATGTGAGTATCAGCAAAGGCAACTAAATCATAACTCAAGCGATTGGCTTGTTAAGCAAATTTCAGTGCTGCCGTTCCTAGATCTCAACATACTTACTCGAAGATACTTTATTTACTTTCGGCTCCTTTCCTCTCGTTACACATTCGATTAGACTTTGATTTTTTTGTATTTTAATTTATTTATTTCTACCTTTATAGGCCTTTGGCGCTTTCGTCTATAAATATCACGGCGGTTGTGCATTTTATCGAGCAGCTGTTCTGATCGCTGCATTTCAGAAGCCATCAGCCACAGCGTATTAAGCGATTTTTTCAACACACTACATTCTATTTTAAAATGTATTAACACTTTAGACTGATGTTTGCCTTTTGTTCATGTCTGTACGTCTGAGTTTTTGAGTTGAAATTGCAACCAAGTTCTTTTTCTATCATCATATTTCGAGAAACAGTGATTCAAACACTTAGCGCCCTTATCAATTATACCGTGAAATGATAACCAGATTAGTTTTTGAGATTTAAAGCTTAAATTTTGAGCCATGATGGATTGTATTATTATCATATTTCATGGTAACCAAAATACTTAGCCACTGTATCCATCAAACCGTGAAATGCCATTTAATTCATAACTTTTTGAAATTTACACATACAGAATCTTCATTTTGCTTTTCACACATTGTTTGTTCTAGACGTAATATTGGAAAATGAAGCCATTTTATAAACCAATCGACTATTTGATAACAATTTTTTCACATTCATAAAATTTGAAACTCTTAGTTATACAAAGTTCTCGGTTTATTTCATTAAAAAATTGTATCTAACGATATTAATGATTGATTATGAGTCTGCCCAGAAAAGGTGCAATGGTCTCACAAGATTTTTGTTTAGAAGAGGAAATTCAAACTAGTATTGAATAAATTAAGAAATAACATACGTATTTAAATGAAGCGTGTCTAAGCTATGGCGAGACTTTATATTGTATTTTAGGTTTATGTGATTTTATTTTATACTCCACTACTACTTTTCTTGACAGACTTTATAGTGAAGTTAAAGGCACGCATATTTCGCACACCGCTAGGTAGTAAGTAGTTCATGGAGAAAGAAGGAAAAGATGCAGCGATGCGACGATGCGACTGCATCGAAAGATGATTTATAGAAGGCTTTTATTATTTATTGCAACTGAGAAAAACGCTGTCAAATGAGTTAAGGTAATTAATTAAGGCGATCTACGATCTGAACAAAACAAAAGTAGCAAAAATAAGGAAAACAGAAGTTTTTAGCATATGCTTATTCTTTTTCGTGTTGAACAATGCGCATATTTAGTGTTGGTAATTGCATTTACTTTTTGTTTTGCTGAATAGTAATATTTATACTTAGAATGTATTTCCTTACTTGCAATAGAAATCTAATATATTACTAAATTACTCATAATTGTTTTGTATATTATGAAACTACGAAAACATTGCTTTCAAAATGGTGTTTAGTATTTTGTTGCATACACGTGCGATCAAGAATTCACAAAGTTGTTCCACGTTTGCGATTGTAGCTAATAACTATATGTATAATATTATCGTGGTTTATAGAAAGGTGTAAAAAAATACATCTAGACATTTACTAGACCATAATATTGTCAACAAGACTTATAAAAGTCATTCTATTTCTGATAGTTGACTCACTGTGGCAAAGATGATAAGAGCAAAAAACCTTACTAAATCGACACTGAATATCCTTGATTACAAGACTAGTCATCTGAAAATGAACATAAATTAAATAAATAAATGTTAAAAACAAATATTAAGTCGAACGATTTTTTGCTTGAATCAAAATGAAAAATCATAACAACATTTCCAATTTGATGCTGTCAAAGAGAAACAATCAATCCACTGCGGCATACAAAATGAAAATATACAATACAAAAATGAAAATGAGATACAAAAGTATTTAATTGTAATTATTTAGCATGATAACAACAAATGCGCATAGCGTGCGTTTAATTGATCAATACTCAATATCTGATAGAACGAGACACAGAAAAAAACCACTCTAAAAAAAAAAAAGTAATCTAAAAAATTGGTATAAAATCGCATGCAATTTATTTTGAAAATGAAATCGAAAATGATACAATATAGCAAAGACAAGAAGCAACATCCTTTAGCGTGACTAGTACTTCCTTCTGGCAGCGGCAGCATTCGTGTTAATGGGGTACGTGGCTAAACGTTTTAATGCGGCAACTAATGAGGGCACAACCCGCACATTAAACTCGATTTCCGCTACGCAATTCTGCTCCTACTGCTGCTAGTAAAACAGAAAAAAATCAAAATCATAAAGACACAAAAACAACACCAACTTAAACGATACACGCGCTTGCGTCAATATTGAACTGAAGTCACAAGATACATACTACAGTCACTGTCAAATACAGATACATTTGTAAGAGACAATAAAAACCAAGAATGAGCTGAACCTTCAAAGCTGCCAATGCCAATTTCAAATCGTTTTGTTTGTTTGTTTGTTTGTTTGTTTGTGAGTGAATGAGTGAGTGTGTTTCTATATGTGACTATATCATTAAGTTGAGACTTGGTCTGGGTGTGTACTTTTTTACTGGACGTGTGCCAGCTTCGAAAGCTTCATATCGAAGTGGTACTAAATTCACACTGTTAACAGTGAAGTACCATGCAAGGGGTTCAAAGGGTAAGGTAATTATAAATAAGAAACAAATATTGATCTAAGTACATCAGAGCTAAATAAAGAAGATTCCATTTGGAAAATACATCTATGATTTTATTTCAAGAAAGCAGCATTTTAATACAATAAAACAATTAATACAATACAATTTAATTTGAGCACATTTTCTTCAACCAATTTCTTTGGATTCATATGAATTGAGTAGCTTTAGAAAGGAAGAAATAGAAGTTATCAAATTTGTAAAATTTTGGAAATTTCAAATCATAGAAACATAAGAGTATGAACTCATAGATATAAATGGATCGATCATACTAGAATTGACATTACGATGCTAATCATTTCAATAAATCAATAATAAATCAATCAAAAGTAATTAAATACAATACTTATTAGCACAATATCCTTAATTTTTTCAAACTATTTCACAAAAGTAAACTTGAATTCAATTTCATTGGAGAAACCTTTTTTTCACTTTCATACTGGTACAACTTGATAACGACGTCACTGTTTAACAAATAAGTGTATGATCACTTGAGTTGTTTCAACTCTGACTTAATGTTTATTTTTTGTTTTTTTTTTTGTTTTTTTTTTTGTTTTTTGTGTTCTTGCCGTATGTGTCGTTGCGTATTGTAAAGACGGCAATAAAATTCATACAAAATTAGAGGTTTTCATTGATTTGCAGTTGATGAACAAAGGACCAAAAGAAGGATTTATTACTGTGGCTTCTCCAGAACAGAAAGACAAACGAAATGAAATGAAATAAACTAAACGAAACACAACGCATAATAATAATAAAAAAAAAGTTTATCACTGTAAACTGTAAATTACCATAATTTGCTATAATTTTATGTTCATTTTGCGCCGTGTGCAAGTAGGCGGGTGTTAATTTGTGGGCGTACCGAGCAGTCACTCAGTCATTCAATCCGTCGGTCCTTCAGTCATTCAGTCGCAGTTGGCAGTTGATTATTTAAATAAAATGTAAGACAAATTAACCAAAGAGAGTGCAAGTTGAAACTCAGTTTGTCCAATGCGGCGTATGCGCAATGACATGCATAGTGGTAAATTGTTGTTGTTCTGGTTGCTGTTGCTGGCTAATACAAAGTGGAATGCAGGGGTGGCTCATATGTACATGCGTACAAATGCAATAAATTTAACAATTGACAGTCGAGAATGTCAGATTGGAGGCCAAGAAGGTGGTTGATTCTACTATAGTCTGTATAGTGCAGGCAGGCAGGTGCGGCGTTCTTCGAAGACTTTATACACGCATTTGTTAGAATTTACCTGTTGCTGTCATTGGAATGTGGCAACATGATTTAACACGCGCTATTAGCGAGACACAGGCAAATTGCAACCAAAATGACATTCAAATTGTTTTGTGCTTCGGATTGTGTGTAAGTGTGTGATTATTCTGGCAAATGTCGTCAAATTCTTGGCCAATTTGATAAGATACTCACTCGTATTTTGCCGACTCACTCCTGTCGTCGCAACGATTGTCTAAACGCCACATTATGTTATGGCATGCGTGGCATGGAGTTTCGAATTCGAGTTCTCCTCAATCGATCCAACAAATAAACATAAATTTGTACATCTTGTCGCTTTAATAAGGTTCAGCGGTAATGGCACTGGCATTGCGTGTTTTTGATTTAAATCTGAAAGCACTTAAAACCAGCCCGCGTGGCTTACTCACCACAAATAAATACTGAGTATCTTTAATGACTTGAATTCGCGGTCATTGCCCAAAATAGCAGATTGCCAACAATACTTAATGCTGATTATTTATTTATTTATTGATAGTAATCAATTTTTGCAAGGTAATGAGCCATGCTGCCTTCTAACTATTCAATTGAAAGCCTCTAACGAAACAATTTAAAATTGCTGTATTTATAAGTTCTTTGCTGTACCCTTTAGTCAATTTTGATTGGCGGAGTATGTTAAATTGGTGTTAACACAATATAACACTACAATGGGAGAAAGCTAATTAACAAACTATATATATAAATAAGTATTTTATTGATCAGCAGAAGATATGAATCTGCATAGTTTGTTCTTCTTTCGGTGGTCCATCCATGTGGATTGTGTGTAGAAACAGACTTGATATATCTCTGATAATGTCTTGTTAGTAAAAAATCCATTTTTCGATTTGGAATAAAACATTTTTTTTTTTGCACAAAGTAAGTAAAAATCTATGTAACATATTTTTCTTTGCATATAAACTTAAATTTCACCCATAAAATTTATAAATGAATTGAAGAATTTCCACTCTTAAATACAATACAATAAAAGTTTTCATAATATATGACATCTTCCTATTGGGTAAGGTATAGGGTATATGACATAGGCCTTGTCTAAACTTGTCTTTATTTCTTGTAATTCAGAATAACTCCCAAGAAGATGATGATGATAAGGCATAAATTTTAATATCAGAAACCAAAATAGGAAATTTTGAGGAATTACTCATAAAAAGTAGTTATTTTCTTTGAAAAAAGATTTTCAATTCGTTCTTAACTGTTTGCACTCCAAGCAAATTTTCAAACGACCTGAAGCAACTCACCATAAGCAGTCAGCTACTCCCAAAAGTTTATGTTAGTTGGACGTTTTGCGAGCGCGTTTTTAAGAAAAATGTTAAATAGGCTTTTTTTCTTCAAAACTATATTTTATCAATAATAAAAAAAAATATAATTAATATAAATAATAAATACAAATAACAAAAAATAATGAGATGATGATCAGCTCGATTAACGGCGACCTTGGAATTTGTGTATTTCTCGACTTCTTTACTTTTATTTAAATATCTGTACCTCCTCATACAATTATTCATGCAACATATCATGCAATTAGAAGTAAGTCAAATTTTCTTTATTTCCAAGCTAAGAGCATCATGTTTTTTCTTCTATAAGACAAAGTGTCCTTATCAATAAACTTTGGATTTTTTATAATTTTTAGAAAACGCTTCCCGTTAGATTTTATAATCCGAGTCAAGTGACATTTCAGTTTCATTAATTCTTCTGCCGTACGTACACTTTTAGTGATTATCTGGTAACCTCATGTCTTGAGAATTTTGTGCACTTATTTCTGATATAATTGTAGCGGAATACTAGTAGTAATTTAGAAATCAGGACAAATAAGATTTGCTAAAGTTATATTTTCATAATTAGGTAAGATAGTGTAAATAACTATTTCTTTTATTATTTCATCAACAAGGTGGGCTAAAAAACATAATTTAAAGAACTGAATTAGCTAAGAAATAAATATTGGCTGTAATTTGTGGACCTATTAGTTTGGAACCTATATAAAAAATTACTCTTTCAGTCTTGTGATCCTTCTCTGCTTTAGCAATCCAATAATAATTATCTTCTGTGGTCTTTCTGTTGGAGTCAAACTCATTAAACTGTATATTTTGCAGTCTATGAAGTATTATACCGATATCATACACAAAGTCAATCTTATTAGAAGTTTTCTAAATACTAATCTATTCATCAATGCATAACTAGATGCTCTAGTTGAATGGTTGGCAAATATTATAATTACAACCTCAAAGTAAAAAAAAAAAAAAACAAAAAGAAATTGAATTTCCAAATTCCATAAAATTTAGTAAGTTTGTTTTTCTATGTCACCGTGTAAGGATCCAACGCACTTGAAAAGGTTAATTTAGTTATTTAGGCGGCATCAAGTTATTTTATCAACTCAAAAACAATTGATGTTTTTGCTTTGGTTTGTTTCTTGTTCTTCCCTCCTTCCCTCTGGTTTTTGATGCTCAGTAGCCATTTAAAAAGTTTTTACAAGAAAATCTAAAATTTATGAACCTGTTCTACATTAAAATTTTTCTGGACACAACTTATTTTTGACAGTAGTTTTCTTTTTAATTGTTATATAATTCTTTTGATAAGTTTTTCACGCTCAACTCGCTTTATACAGATTGGTTTTCCTTTACCAGTTTCACTCTGGTTTTCCATTTTCAACTACTATCCCTATATTTACGAGTCTAACAATTTAATTGAAATCGCACGCTATTAATGATGAAAATTAGACTTTATTTCATTCTTTTCTTTATTCTCAGTTAATAAGAAGAGGTAACAATCTTTTTTTTTTTTTGAATTTCTTGATTGCTCCAATATGTAATTTATTAATGATTATATTGCGTAGCGCTTATAATGCGATTACCTCATAATGAGCATTAGTTCTTTAAAGCAATTTATGTATGAAGTTTGTTATATAAAGTTCTTAACCAAAGCGGAACTTTTGGCTTTGAATACAAAAAAAACAAAAAACAGTTAAAAAACGATTTTAAAGCGTGTCTGCGGTTGTGGATTGAAAGGGCAAAACCGTGTTTACTCTGTTTATTAGTACAATACAATAATAATTTCCCCATTAAGATTGTACGGCGGCTGATTGGGCACTACGTGGTCGTCGTCGCTGTGGCTCACTTAGTCACTTAGTCAGTCAAGTCATTCAGTCATTCAGATATTCATTGGGTCGGTTGGAAGTCACTCACTCTGTTCTCGATGAAACTTTGTCTGTTTTTCATGTTGTTGTCTGTTTACTAGTTCTGGCATCTTTCGCTTTTGTGAGTTTGTGAGTGTCTGAATGAGTGAGTGTTTCGGATGTTGTGAAGCTCAACAAGTATCTAACTACAACATTTGATATAGTACGAAGCATGAGAGCGCATGCGCAAAGTTGTTAAATTGTTGATGTTCAATGTTGATGTTGCTGGTGTTGTTAATTTAATTTCATTTGCGCGGTAGCTGAACACCAACAAACAACATTTAAATGTTGCTCTCGTTTGTTATTATTTCTGCTACTGCTGCTGTTGTTGTTGATGATAACGTGGTCAATTTAGGCACGTTTTACGCCAGTTGCTTGCCGCTACTTGTCTTGGGCCTTAAGACTTGAGACTTAAAGTCTCTCAAATGATTCACTGTTTGTTGGTCGATCAAACTAAGTAAATGATGTTTCAATTCTTTTGTTTTATTGCAGATTTTTCTCTCTTTACTTTGCAATAATAGCAGGTTGCTTTATGGCCTTACTACTGCCAAACTCGAAACTATTTATCGCAATAATCTGCACCATGCGATTTTATATGATCGTGATATGTGAATTAGGCACAAACGTGAAACTTATGATGTACGATGCACTCCTTTTTGTCTATAAAAATGTTTATTATTATTAATTTTTGTAAATAAATTATTGTAGTAAAAGGTGCGCGCACATACAGTAGCATCAATGGCAATGGAAACGCATCTTAAACACCATCATTATGAACATCATCATCGTCGCTAAGTCGTTGGTATTGTATTAACCCTTCATCTATTATCTCATCTTGAATGTAATTGAAGGTGGGCGTAACAACAATTTGATCATAATAAACAGAAAATAAAAACAATAAAAGATGTAAATGCCAAACAAAAAGTAGCATGTCATGCAAAATGGGTGTGAGTGTGTGTTAACATCACATACGTATATACATATATGCATAGAGGAGAGTAATAATAATCAAATAATAAAATTGAAATTGAGCACATCATTATCATCATCACTTTACAATAACCATCAGAAAACATCATGATTGTGATAATCGAGTTAGTCCATCAACTCCTTTAGCGCTCATTTAACAGAATTTTTACCCCCGCTGACAATAAAGTGTGCTTTTTGGCGCCCTAAATTTGTTCGCCCTCAAAAAAAGAATGAATTGAATATGTTATTCAAAAATTTCACTAAATGCATTTCATATCATTTTATTTTATATAAATTTTGGGTGTTATTTTTATGACTTTGTTTAAAATTTCCGTTGAAATTCTTTTATTTCCAATTTTATTTCCCTTTTTGTTTTTGTCTTGTTTTTATTACTTTACAAATTTAACCAAATTAATCACGAATGAAAGTAACGCCACATGGAGCACTTAGTGGCTTAAGATAAATGGCGCGGTACGCAGTGTGGCGCATTCAATTCGAAACTGGTCTAAGTTAAACCAGGTTCAATGTAGTACTCTCCCTCTTGGTCTCTCTGTATTTGGTTTTGTCTCTCTAGAATGATACGATTTTGCCCTTAGCGCGCCCTGTCACTGAATTTCTGTTTGGGAAGGTTCTTGACTTTGCCTGATCTTTTTCGGTCTTTTGTGAAAAGCCAGGCGGGGGTTCGCTCAGCGCAAAGCAGCTCAGCCAAAAAAATGAAGTTAAAACAAGAAAATAATGTGTGTAAATAAATAAAAGAATCATTTAAAATTAACGAACCGAACGATCGAGCGAATGAATGGTTGATGAAATTCAGAGGTACAAGAGAGCAAACGAATTCAAGTCAAAAAATTCTTTTAAGTGGATTTTAGTTTCTTTCATTCAACTGGTTCTTGAGACGTAATCCAAAGAGTTATGCTTTGATGATTTTTACCTCAACTGTAGATGATGATGATGATGATGATGATGATGATGAAAATTAGTTTGAGTGATTTGGGTTGAGTTCTGTTCTGTTTCAGTTAGAGCAATCATTAATAATGGTGAATTTTTTAATTAACTCTGAAATCTTATGGATTACCTAATACTATTATTTTTCTGTTGATTTGCTTGCTGTTTATCAATAAACATTTGCAAAATAACTAACAAATATTTGATTCTACTTTTTTTTTTTGTGTGTGAATATTTTTGAATAAATATATTTAAGTATAATCGGTAAAAGAATCGCCTACATCGCCCATTACACAATTCTTCCTGTTCAGGTGTTCGATTATCGCGCTTAGAACATTGTCTATGTATCTCTGGCAAGCCTTTGGTTTAGTCAGCAATGTGTAAAATCCTTTGGTGTGTTGTTGTCTATTTGTTTGCTTAAAGCACTGGAAACAAGCGTTCATAATGACATTCAACCATTTGCTGTGATTATTTATCGAGCATTAATTAAAGATCAACGTTTAGATAAAGCATGCAGCCGCATTCATTTCTAGCAACCTGATCTGAAATACAAATACGCACCCGTTGCTCGGTAGATACTAGCAAGTTCTACTACATACCTACATAAGCACATATAGCAGTGTCTGCGCATAACGAGTCATCATACATGGTTGTCTGATATGTGACTGTGAATGGCTTTTGCATGGCGGCGTTTCTTCTTTAGTGACGCCTTGCGAATTTACGACTTATGAAAGAAAAGTGTCAAAACGCTTGCTATAATACCGACCCAAAGTTGCATACCATATACTCGTATACTCGTATACGCATCCAGTTAGGTGGGTGATTCCTCTTACCATACTATCATGGCACCTCTTTTCGCCTGTTTCTGTGTATAACATATGTTGCTATCAACGTAACTTTCTAGATGGTCTGGCTGTCGTCGTTGTTAACCAAGTGACAATGAGCCCGTCGCATGAATCATTCGAAAATTGAACCCAAATAAAAATGTCTAGATTACAAGGTACAAGGCTACTCTCGTCGAACACGATTTATTGTGATTCGTTCGGTATATGAACTTAGTTCAACGCAACGCAACTTATTTCCAGTTCAATTTCCTTTTGATTTCACATACAATTTGCAAGCTTTCAATCAAATATGTTTTTCTGTATCTTTTCGTCCGCTGTTGTTGCATTTCCTTCGTCGTCGTTGCCTTAATCGATCAAACCTCAAATGCTGTCTGTTTTTTCACGTTCTCTTACTACCACTTGGGCATGGCAACTTCGTCATGATCGCTTCGATCGCTGCCATCACTGTGATTCCATCATTTATGCGATCAGCATAATCTGCCGTCAGGCATAGTCAGATTGGACTGAACTGAGGCTTCTGAGACTTCGGAGACTTGAGTGATGCCCATTTTGGATACGGCAGGGGTATTGACAGCCAAGAACGGGAAGGGAATCGAAAGATGGCAGCAATGTTTGGTTAAATGTTTTTCGAGAATGTGTAATTAACGTACGCATTTTTGTGGTGTCGGATTATCGCCAATCGAACATCAGAAGCAGCAGCAACATCAGCAACAGCAACGACAAAAAGCTTCCTGTAAATTGAACGAATAATTGCGCGACTAACTGTAAACATTTTCTACAGGTAGAGAGGTAGGAAGCAAGTGGTAACCAATTTCTGCCCCGCAGTTTTATTAATAACGTCGATATGAAATTTTGATGATGGTAGCCCAAAGAGAAGAGCAGGGATCAGGCAACAGCTTGATTTTGTGAAATTGAAATGTTTCCTTTGCTTTCTTAAAACTTAACATTTCATTTTAAAATTATTCGGTAGAGAAATCATAAATTAAATTATATTTCTTTTGATAAATCAATTGGAATGCATCCATTATTTTTAACAATTGATCATTTCACCTACAATCATGTAGATTTTTATATGCCCAGAAAAATGTATGCTTTTTAAAGTTAAAGGCGTAATCGAAGTCATGATGTGAGTAACGGTACAATAACGTTAACTTTAGTAGAACTTAAGGAAACTAACATTATAATGACTACTTCCCATGATATTTCTATTAAATAAGTAGGTCTTATTTGCTTAAATCTTTATACTCGTACTTCCCCTAATCAGTTTAGTTTCCTAAAACAAGATTTTGTGTTTTCCACAAACTTCATGTATTTTTCTTTAATACAAAAACTAATGACAAATGTCACTAATTAATTAAAAACATTGGAATTCTAACAAGGGTGGTCTGCCCTTCCTTAAAATCCAGCAAGTATTTCCCAAGGCTTATAAAATATTTTAGATTACCATTTCCATATCATTTCAAATAATAAATAAATAAAAAAAAAAATAAATAAATAAAACAACAACACAAAACCGAGAGTCAAGTGATTCCAACTGTGTGTTTTCATAAGGCATACATTTCGATAGATAGTCAATTCAATACAAAGGTTCATTCAATGTTTGTAAAATGATACGCTCACTTTTGTAGAATCTTTTGGTATTCGCTTGGTTGAGGGAAATAACAAATTCAAGATATACAAATCTTTATTGATACCAAGTGGTAATTTTTCAAATGTTAATCCTTATGGTTTTTTGGGATATGCTTTTATGTATGGTACACATTTCTCTTGATGCATTTGTGGATGGATAGAAATATTTTTAAATGCTTTAGTTACTCTGCGTCCAATTTGATGAGTCATGTGTGGTGCATCGGTTGGCAAAGGGACGTTGATAGGCATCTATGTATCTGTGTACCAATGACAGTGAAAAGGGCACGACCAAATGAACTGTTACCTGTTTAATTATTGTCATAAATTTCATGTTTGTCATTGCCTCAAAGGGCAACAGCAACAGCAACAGCAACAACTACAACAAACAACATCATCAAAGACCCAAGAGGAAGGGTCCCTTTTTCATAGAAAATAGGAAAACACAACATACGAAATAAATTGAAACGAAAATTGTCAACAAAGCAAGCATTGAATGAGTCGGTGGATTGTAGTAGATGAGATTGTAGATGAGTGTTGTATCTTTTTCTTGGTAAATAGATTCAAATATAATAGAAATAACAATAAAAAGCAACAAGAAATGTCATTTTAGAGACGGTTTTTCTTTATTATGTATTATTATTTTTTCCTTTCCATTTTACATCGAAATGATTTTCCCAAAAAGAAATGAAAGTAATTGCGTTGATATGCGCTCACTGATAATGCTAAGCCGGGCTCGGTCTGAGTATATATACGTATAGGATTGGCCCTTGAAATACTCTAGTCACTTATACGCTTCATTAGTTCTCTTCAATAGACTTTAGATAGACAGATAGATTTCTTAAAGTTGATCATAGCATTGCTGGCGGCTTATTTACTTTTTGGTTCAATCTTTATAATTATTATTTTTATTATTATTATAAGTTTGTTTATTAAACTGTATCTTTCATTACGTGAATCAATAATTCAAAATCCATGATCCATTCGAGTCCATTCCTTAGTACAGATAAAAAATCAAACGAGTGGCGAAGGTAACTTAAATTTATTAACTTTTGCCACAATTTTTGACATAATTCGGCATAAATACAATTTAATCAAGGAAGTGTAATCAAGGATCACAATCCGCATCAGAGCCAAAGCCAACTTTGGCAACGTCACAAGCAAGGCCACGTTTGCTTTGGCTGGCTGGCAGTCAGTTGAATTAGGTCGGTAAATGCCACACGCAGCAACACCAACTCAGCAGCACCTTTATTAAAAGATATGACCAAAAAGATGCAGGTATGTGCGGCACGTTGCAACATTGAGTTGAGTGAGTGCATAAGGCGAAGGCCGGCCTGCAATGGAGACGATGTTATTTTTGACTACGACGACATTGAGCTGCGCACAAATCACGTCCTTACAATCAAAATGACATAAAGTCAGGATGCAAGTGACTTTGCCGACAATCATACTACGTATACATATTTTGTGTGCATATGACTCATGAACTCATTGATGGCAGGACTAGATCGTTTTGTGACGCCACCCGCGCACATTAAGGCTTTTAATGAGTGAAGATCAGCATGGGCTGATGATGAACATGAACATCATGATGATCATCATCATTTTGTTGCCTGATTTTTGACATGTTAGTTGCATGTGTCTCTTCCTTTCCTTTCCTTTCTCATTTTCTTCTGTCAATGCTTATCGCTGCACTTTAGTGATGATTCTTATCCGCTTCCCATTTTCTCTGTTACGCTGCTTGGCTTGGAGCGGTTTATCACTCAGGCTCAATGGAATGTAATGGCATTTTTCGACGCCATTACTTTTGTCCAGCATTTTGGTTCGGTTTACATAACTCAAGTGTACGAGACTCCTCAGATGATGGGATTGTTGTTACCATTTGCGTGCGCATTGCGTGCGTGTTTTGTGGTAACTGGTCGTTGTCGCTGGTTTCTTGCTTCATTGCCAGTAAAATGCACTCAATTTGTGAGTAAATGTGTGTGTGTGTGTGTGTGTATGTGTGTGTGTGTGATATCTTCACATTATCCTGTCTGAATATTTAGTCCGTATAAGTGTATGAGCCTATGTGACTTTTTTTCGTTGGCGGCGATAAGGTTTTAAGTTATGACCTTTTAAAATGTCCAAATGTTTCGATAACAAGTGATTACTACAAATGTACCAATGAAAAGCAAATAAAGAAAAAAAATTGTAGTAACAAGAAAGCATAATCCAACTAAAGTAAAGACAGAGAGAATGAAGCTAAAAATAAAGAACGTAAAGAAAAGACATAAAATTTGCATGCAACGTGTTGGAACATTTATTACAATAAATGCAAATAACATTTAGTTACAAATTTTGTAAATTTTATTACTCAAATTCTACAATGAATTCGTGCATCAACAAGTTACGCGCTTTGCTGTCGCTCGCCCTAATAAAAATGAAATCTTTAATCATAAACGCCTCTTTTGGATTTCACAAAGCTTCTGTCATAGATCAACACAGATTAGACCTTCTGTGCTGCTCGTTGCTACACATAGCCTTTGGCAGCAGACCACTGCAGGACATTTCTGTGGAACAAAAACAACGCTTAAATTACGCTTGAAAAATATGAAACATGTTCAAAAATGTACTTTTTTTTTGTATATATAAGTATTGTAGCATGAAAGCTCCCTCCATGTATTATACTTACTAACAATAAATATCGATCAAAACGTCAATTTTTATCTATTCTGCAAATCGATTGCGAGCAAGTTCAACTGAAGGCGGCGGCAGGAATAGTGGAAACAGCAGACGCAGTTGCATCAGCATCTCAGAATCATGAAAATGGAGAGCTTTACAAGTGGCGCAAATCAATCGTGCAATCGATGGTCGCCCGATGACTATGCCAAGGCTGGATGTCTGAGTGGCAGATATCCAGTACAACATAATAGTGAAGCACATTGGTTTGATTCTGTATACTTACTTAATACTGAAAAATAAAATAAAGTTGAAATGTACATATATTTTGAATGTTCATAATCAGCATGACGAATCGTTTTATTATATTTTAATTGAAAATAGTTATTCTGCAAATAACTCTAACAACGCGTTCCAAACAAAAAATGCAAAATATTATCAACATTTTACATAGGTAGACTTGCTGCGGTTGATCCAGTAGCATCAGGTTCAGTTTTCGCCTTCAACCTTACCGACATGGGAGACCATTTCGATAGCCTAGACCTTGACAATTATGAATTTTGAGTTCTCGGTTAGTTGAATAAGTCACATTTAATGGAAAGTTGCTAATGGATTCCACAGGCAGCTATTTATGGGAACCTGCGATGATATAGTGGAAGCTGATTTAATAAATTCCAATGCAAGATGATACAATTTGTATCTCTATTCTCTAATAATTGGAACAATTTCAATACCATTATTTTGGGCCTACGCTTCAACGGAGTTAAAGGAATTATTTAAGCGATGAAAGAATACAGAATATCTGAGAATGCCAGGCTTCTCTGAATAATATATATTATAATGTTTTATCTAGATACAATAATAAAATGAATATATACGTACAATATTAACCTTTTTTTGCCTTACATCGACACACTGTGCACTATGGTTATAAATTTTATGCATCGCATAATTTTTGCATAATTTTAATCATTTTATTTTATTTTATTTATTATTTTTATTTTGTATGGATGTGAGTAGCTGTGTGCTGTGTGTGTGTGTGTGAATGAGGAATTTTTGCATATGTCGATTGTGGCTGATATTCGTGGCTTCTGCTGTTATTTTCAGTCAAAAATTTGCTTGAAGGGATTTTCCTTGTACCCTTTCTTTTTATTTCTCTTTTTATCTTCCCCTCTTAACTTGATTTTCTTATTGTCGCTTGTGGTCCTGATGTTGTTGTTATTATTATTATTCTGGCATTGTAGAGAAATATGCACGTTGCTAATAATAACAATAATAACAATAATAATCGTTCGTTGTTCCTTCGATCGTTGGTCCGCTTATCAAAATTGACGTCAGATCGATATGATGTGATATGGACTGGTCATAAATGCAGTTGACTTGAGTTATTTAAGAATATAATTTATATGCATTCACTTACACATACACACATCTTAATACAATATTGCATGCTGTGCTTTGACGCATGTCGAAAGATATCGAGAAAGAAAGAAAGTGTGTTTTGAAAATCCCCATAGATCCTCAAAAACAGAAATATGTTAAAACAAAAAAACAATAGCATGAATGGAGTTAGTAATTTTAAAGAATTATATCTGTGACAAACTTGAATGAAAACGCATTTTTCTTAAAACAAAAATTAGCTGTGACACAGGTTGATCTCTAGTTGAACCTTTGCGCGGTTCTTCGTCTTTAGTTGGGGCCTTCACTTTGACAGATGCTAAACCAGTATCTTCTCTTTTGAGAATAGTGTGTGTGTGTTTTTTTTTTTTTAAACACCGCGGGCTACCAAAAATGCAACTAACTTGCAGCCGCCTTTTATTAATCAGCAAGCGACAGGCGAATATGAGAGACGGACGGGCGGTTGGTTGAATAGATGGATGGATGGATGAATCTTTGGTTGAATGGATCGATGGATGGATCGAAGAACATTCGCCTCTTCGTATGATCGTGTTGCATCAGTCGCATATTGCGTTCATTGATCGAGATCTCAGAACGTTGTGTTTTGTTTTTGGTTAAAAAAATATTATTTATATCGAATTTAATAATAATTTTTCTGGGCATTGTGCACACATAAGGACCAAGAAGTCAGACGGTGGCAAAGCGAACGTCAAATTCATGTCAGGCAAGTATTTTTGATCAACCTACAACAGCAACAATATCAGCAAACGTTTGTATCACAAGAGACGAAAAATTTGCATTGATCAAAAGCCCTGATATCGCGCATAAGTTGTTCCATGTTCTTCAAGTTGCGGTTGATCACGGTTATCTGCCTATCTCTTTTGTACTCCTTGTTGCGCACTCCGAGGTTCAACATACCTTTTATGATGGATAATTGCGGGTGCCAGTGGACAAATGGACAATTTTTTGATTTTATTTTATTTAAAGCCACGACAAAAGGCAACATCACCAGTAGTAGTTGAAGTAATGAATGAATGCCCTTATCCTTTTTGTTCTTTTAAGAAATTCCAAAAGAGTTTGTCGTCGCCGTCAGTCGGTATTGTTGATTAAGGTGTGGCACAGGGCGGTGTGGCCAAAGTTTTCAGTTGCCAGTTGCTGGCATTAACCAAAGTGGGTTAACTGCATTTAATGTGCCGTTTTGTTAAATTACCGCAATAAGAATTAATCATATCAAGTATTTTGTTGTCAAAGTGATTTTTGCATGCATAATTCTGATCTTGATGAAAAATAAAAAATATTATAAATTAATTAATTAAAACAACACTGAGATTTAAATATTTATTTCTAAAATGATTTTCAATATCCGTCAAGGTTGATTATAAAACATTAGCTTTAGGTAATTTCTGTTAGAAAGTGTGTTTTTTGTGTTTCGAATATGTCAACTTTTGTAGCAAAGTTAAAATATAAAATATGCAATTTTGTACAGTTTTTCTTCGGCTAAAAATGTAAATAGTGCTTAAGAAATTAATACTGTAACAGCAAATCACGCGCAATTTTGTTTAGGTCGATTCCGTTCCGGTAATTTTTATATCAACGATGCACCACTCTCTGGAAGGCCAATTGAACAAAGTATTGATGAAATAATGGAAAACGTCAAACGTAACTACTGTTTCGATTATCGAGCCGGCTCTTTATCCATTAGGCTATTCAGGTATTTATATTTGTAGCAGGAACGTGTATACTTAAAGTGTTTCACTCTCATTTTAATAATTACGATTTTATGGTTTATTAATTTTTATTTGTTTATTTTTAATAAACTTTAATAAGTTTATATTAATCCAAAATGAGTTTTGTTGTATTGCAACTTATTTGTTGTAGTTACAAAGCGTTTGTAAAAATATAAAAATAAAAACACAAAACAAAATTTTAAATGTAAAAATTAGGTTTTTGTTAACTGGGTTGTGAGCGATCCCTCATCTAAACTTTACCCAAGCCACGCGTTGCTTAATATCTGATCGACAAGAAAAGCGTTAACCAAAATTGCCTATGACGATTTCAAATTTCACTTTACCGAAACTAAAAATGTTTCACATCAAAAAACCCTTTGAAACCAATTGAATAAGGCTCGATAGAAAAAGACCTTCGATTTAGGTATAAGTGCTACAAGAGTTAAAGTAAAAAAATCCTTAGAGACCAAGTGTCCATCTGCGAATCGCTGCTGAATCGCAACAAAATCGACACATTTCTGAAGGAGATGGTGCCAGCTCATGAAAAGTGCGTCATTTACGATGACGTTAAGCGAAAACGGCCGTAGCCAATGTGAGCCGGTGCAAACGTTGGCCAATGCAGAATTGAACGCGAATAAGTTTTTTACTGTGTGTTTTGTGGGATTGGCAAGGAATCATCTACTATAAGCTACTCCCCTACGGCTAAACGCTTAATTCACACCTGTACTGCCAATAATTGGACCGTGTGAAGACAATTGAATAAGAATAATCGTCCAGAAGCAGCCAGTTCTGACCAATAGGACAAGTCAAGCACACATGCATTGACAGTAACTCGGCAGAATCTCCAGGAGCTTGCACGGAAGGTTCTTATGCATTTACCTTGAAGTCCATACGTAGCACCAAGTGTAATTCACCTGCTTTTTTCTATAGCGAATAATTTCTCATCAAGAGAAGCTTATGAAAATTAATGTCCCATTTTTTGTGTCTATAGGCATGAGGCGAAGAAAATTACCTTAAAAATGACGAAAAGTTATCGAACAAAGCGGTGCATATTTCACCTAAATTGGATCTATCTAATTGTTTGCTATATAAACAAAAATTTTAAAAAAACAGAAAACTGCCTTAAAAAAATATTCTGAAGCAAAAAATGCAATAAAAATGAAAAAAATAATTGCGTAATCTTTGTATCTATTATACAACTTACAATCAACTTATTCTACTCAACATACAATTATTCTTATTTTTGGAGTCGGTGCAGTCACACATCTTATTATATATCACAGCCTCAGCGAAATGCAAACAAATTCATATGCGCGATCGGTGTCGTGTTGGACGTACACAAAATTGAAAAGCATAAATGAAATTTGCTCGCTCCATAAGCACAAATGCGATCCAATACGCTCTCTATCTTCACCGATAAAATTTATATAGGACCACACGAGAAGCACCAGTTTTCAAATAAAATAAGAATCATCAAAATCGGTTCAGCTAGGAAAAAGTTTTGAGGTAACACACACAAAAAAAAAACAAAAACACACATAAAAAAAATTATACTTTATTTTCTAAATAAAGCCTCAATTCTATAACAGAAATCCGATTAAGTTCTGCTTTTAAATCAATAAATTTCATGTGTTGATGCTAAAATACTCTAATCGGAATTTTGATCAAAATCTTAAAATATATAAATCATATAAAATAAAAATTACAATAAATTCTTATGGAAGAAATCTTGTAACAAATTTTATCAAAATGTGCAACATGGAGGAGGCATAAATCTTATTGACTTTGCCAATAATGATTACATTGTACACATATCATTTTCTCCTTCTAAAGTTAACGAACTTTTTATTCCGTTATTGATAATGTTTTTGTTGTTGTTCTTGTTGTTGTTAGTCTCTTGACCCAGTTAAAAATTTGATCAACGGTGAAACAAACAATTTCGATTATAAAAAACAAATCAATGTATAATCCATAACAATAAAAAAAAAACTCAAATTTGGGTCTCACCAAAACTTAAATACACTTCACATAAGTTACAATATTTCTGTTTTATTTATTCTAAGATAGCATCTATGGCAGATATTAGAATTTAATTGAACAGTTTATACAAAAGCTACGTACCTCATTAATCAGATTATTCGCTCTGAGATCAATAAAGGTAAATATCAATCCTATTTATGTGACAGCCTTGTTTGATTGGTTTTTTAATGACCCGACCATTCTGCAGCTCCAAAAAATTAAGGACTATTTCACATAGAAAAAGAATGCCTCACAAATGTGTAGACTAAGATTTAAATTCCCTTCGTCGAGACTCTTGATTTACAAACACTTTGCTAAAGTGATAATACAATTGTGAAGTGTATTATAACAAAGTTAATACAATATATATTGAGTTCTCTTTTTGTTAGCGAATGTCTGTTGTTTATATACTCGTACAGATTTGTATATTTTTGTTTGTGTACATATTTTGATCAAACTAAAGAACAACAACAATAATACCAACAACGAAAACCGAGCATGTAGCGCAAACATAACATAAATTCCACCCCAATATCCACAAAACGACAGTAAATGGTCATTTTTATCAAAATAATTGCTTTTTTCCGTATGGCAGCGAAAGTTTTGATTGTATTCCAGTGGCGTGTCAACGGTTAGTCATAGCTAAGGAAGGTTAAGAAAATCCCAAGTTATTGGTTCCTTCACTGCAGCGGACGCACATTGAACGAGTATCTCTCGTAAATCGGTACAAACGTTTTCATAACGAACGCCCTCGGGCCGAACGGATTTCGTTAAGCATTCATCCATCCACTGCAGACCAGTCCAGATCAGACTATACCCGTGCGTCCTCAGCTCAGTTATGATACACTTACAACATCATCATGGATGTTTGTCGTTTTTGTTTTTATTTCTGATTCAGAATCGATTCGCATTTGGTAAGTTGCAGAGCTGATTGCGCATACGCACGAAATCAATAAATAAGCAAAAATGAAACAACAAATTGAGTATGCGTTGCTTGCCACCGTCACAGCTACAATGCAATCCAATCCAATCCAATCCAATGCAATGTAATGCAACACAAGGATGTGGTACAATAATATAATGTTTGGGGCAAAACCCACGCCGCCTGCAATGCTGCCGATGATGCTGATTCTGCTGTTGGTGGAGTCGCCACTGCCACTGATGCCACTTCTGATGGCCATCCATAATTCATTTCATTATTGTTTTGACATTTTATTTATTGAATGCGAACAGGCGTACGTCGCATCCTTCCACGGCTGGTCTCTGGTTGGTCTTCAATTTCGATTGTGTTGCTTTTAGCTTAATACTTTTTTCCAGTTCCCCCTTTTTGTTCCATTTCGTTTTTTATTTTTTTTTTTGTTTCTTTTGGGGTCAGGAAAATGTATAAATTGTTAACAGGCTTGTTCCATTTTGGCAAATGAGTGAAATCAATATTGAAAATTATATGCTTTGTGTACGCATCCGAGAATTTGTGTGGTCTACAATTGAAAGACTTTAGCAACGAACTTTTTGGTAAATATAAACAAAAGAATTTTTTTTTTCTTTTTAAACTGAACTTAAATTGTAATTATTCTGTTTAAATGTGATATTTTCTGGTCTGGGAAATGTCTCTTCTTTTTTTTTTTTTTTTTTTGTTTCTTCTAAGGAATTTTAACATTTCTGATGTATATAATCAATAATTATATAGTATTTACTTATGTGTTTATCTATCTCCAGTGAACCTTTTCACACACGCGCTCCATGTAAACAATCTCGTCAAAGATAAGTTTCAATTCCTATTTTTTAACAAAAAATGATAAAGAAACAAACCCAAATACCCGAAATTCGAATGTTTACTACAATTCAATATTTACTTTTGCCCTAAGTTCTGACAAATTGTCAACACCCTGAATGACAAATGCAAATATTGTATGTAAGGTGAGAGATGATGCAGTACAAGTAAAGAGTAATGAACTAGAAAATTATAAGGAAACAGTTTAAGACCTAAATAAATATATACAATAGATTGAACCACACACAAATTTTGATTTTTTATGTCTTTACGAAAGTGAAATGTGTCTTATATTTGTTTGACAAAAGAACACTTAAATCTCATAAAGTAAAAAAAAAAAAAATTGTAATAATTAGAATTGCTTGTCCTTGTGACTATCCATTCATTTCTTGAGTAAAGGCCGACCGACATCAGTCATCTTTCAAATGTACCATAACCAGTTTCCAAAGTTGTGTGAATAAATAAATAAAAATTACACTTTGACCAACATTTTCTAGCAACTCAATCGTTCTTAGGAGATTGAGAACTAAGTTGGGTTTGGCCAATAGGATAATACCCACACACATACCGTTAGTGTATTTGTTAGATCAAAGAGTCTCCTCTGACAAAATCTTTTGTTGCTTGTTGGAGTAGTCCCAATTTCCTGAGAAGAACTGGAAGCTGTCAGTTTCCTTAGTAATATTTGTAACTTGTCGGTTTGTTAGGGGTTTTTTTTTTTTTGCTAACCTGCAGAAAGTAAGTTTCTCATTTTGAGCTACAGTTACCAATTAGGACATATGTTAATCTGAGTGCAGAGAGTGTAATTTATGTAGAAGTTTCATTAACTAAATTATTCCTAACCATAGCTATCACCAAGTTGTTTGAACAAGTCCTTATGTCGAGTATACAATAGTTTTGTAAGGCTATTATTTCTGCATCACACCATGGGTTTCGGAAAAGTAGGTCCACAACCACTCTTCTCCTTGAATTTACTTCACTAGTTACTCGTGGTTTCACTAAGAGGTTTCAAACTTATGTTATTTATATTGATTTTTCTAAAGCCTTTGACTCAGTGTACTATAAACTGAGTATTATGGGCTTTCCACTATATGTACTTAGTTGGATCAAATCCTACTTGATTAATCATTCCCAAAAAGTAATGTGTAGGTACTTTTCATCGGACTGCAAGAAGATCTTAACTCATTGTATTCTTGGTGCTTAAATAATTTTTTAATTCTAAATAGCTGGAAATGTAAGATTATGACTTATCATCGGAGTAAACCATATTTCTTTACTTACGCAATTGATAACGTCTAACTTGAATGTGGCTCCTCCTTTAATGACCTTGGTGTTCTTTTTGATCCCAAGCTTAGTTTTTACTAACACCTCACTACCGTTGTTAATAAAGCGAAGTGTTTTTTTGGTTTCATTAAACGTTGGTCTAAAGAATTCAATGACCCTTATACCGCATAGATTCTTTATATGTCGCTCGTGCCTCCACTCCTTGAGTATTGGTCTTGCATTTGGTGACCGCAATATAAAAATCATCAAGATAGAATTGAGTCTGTTCAAAAGCAATTCCTTTTGTTTGCTCTTCGTGGTCTAAACGGAAATCCAAATTCTAGATTGCCACCTTACTCTCATCAGTCTTCCATTTTTGGCGCATCGTAGGATAGTTCTAGGGATAAGTTTTCTTCATAAACTTATAGTTGGGGCCATTGATTCTCCCATTCTCTTAAATCAGCTTAAGTTTTGCATACCCAATCGTTCTACTAGAAACTTTGTCCCTTTAGCTCTGAATAGCTGTACAATCAATTATGCCCTACATGATCCTGTCCGAGTTTTATGTACTGACTGTGTCTTCACCGGTTCGATTAATGTCTCTGACCACAGTTAGCTGTAAGTAGTAGTATTTTTTTTAATAATAATAATAATTTGTAATAATTGATTAATTAAATTAGGCTTTATTGTAAATGCTTATGTATAATTTTCTACTTTTAGTTTTATATTATTTTACTTCAAAGTTGACAGTACTTTGTCACAAACAATTAAAGAAATAAATTAAATAAAAATAGAATGATTCAGAACCTGTAAAATGTGTTGCTTCATTCTTTCTGATTAGTTCGTTCACTTTTTCGTTACAGGGGTATTTCAGCTTGACCTTCAATCTGTATGGTGGCAACTGTATTTCCGCACCCTAGTGCATTTAATAGTTCTAAGCATTCTCATACTATTGAGACATAAGTAGATTTTGAGATACACTGCTTTTTGCTTTACTTACTATATTGTTGAAGTCAAATATTTCTATTACAAAGTATCTTTTATTGTTATTTTAAAAGAATGAAATCTTCGATCAAACCCATGATTACTTATTTTCTTGTTTAATTTAATATTTGACTTTCTTTCTATATTTCTTTAGTTCCCTAATTTTGGTTTGTTTTGTGTAACAATTTCCAATTTGAAAGCCATAAAATATGATTAATATCAATGACAATAAAGTCTTCCTCATTCATAAATGCGTCGTCTAATACGATAAATGATTTGCACCGAATGAGAGCGCAACTTAGTTCTTAAGCTCGGTTTACCCAACAAATACGCCCACTGGCAACGCCCACGCCCATATACGGAGAAAGACTTAGCTTAGCTTTGGTACAAAGTAGAATCGAATGAATCGAACGAAACTGAACTCAATTGACTTGACTTGAGTTGAGTTGAATATACAATAACATTGTATAGTATAGGTTAGAATGGATACGGTTGCCAAACATGAAATGGCATCGAATTAATCCACACCTCTGGGCGTCACCACAGAAGCGGAAGCGACACGTTTGCCACGATCTGAGGATCCAGGCAGCTTATTGAGTGCAAACTACTATACTATATTTTTTGAAAAATGAATGTGCACTCGACGTTGCTGATAAATGTATGTCGCTTATTAGTATGAAAATAACATATAAAGTATCTAAAAGAAGAGCAATGAGACATAATTTCAAACACAAATTACAAAAATTAGTTTCCTTTTACCAAAATGAAAACATCAACAACATATTGTTTATACAAAAATATATTTACCAATTCCAAGCAGAGAGAAACATGTTGCAAATGTATGTTGAGATACATTTAGGTATTATGTAGTGTACATACATATTTCTGATTTTTTTGTGTCTGTGCTAATGGAATCAAAATGTTGATAAAAATTGCAAACAACATAACAACAAAAGCGACAAGAGCGACAACTAAATATGACAATATCATTGAAAATTAATCTCATAGTTCAGGAACAGCGCCATCAGTTGCAGCAACAACATAGTCTGCCTAGTGGTGGAGTGTTGTCCCTTGGAGGATGAAGGATGAGCTGATGGCACAGCATTGTTGAGAATTGTCGGTTTTGTCGCTCTTGTACGATGTGGTTGAAGTTGTTCATTGTCGTCTTCGTTGTTGTCGTGAATGTGAAGTTGATTATGTTTTATGATGCGCATGCCACAGCATCGTGGATACAGATACAAAGAACCTCATCTAGAGCCAATACCATTTTAATTTAAAATGAACTAAACTTTAACTAAACTTAGGCGAACCAAAACCAAACCAAACCAAACCAAACCAAACTGAACTAAAGCGATCTGAACTATGGTGAAGTGAACGCCATTAGATGTTGTCCATAAATTGTGGTATCATTTTTTACATGCATTTATGCAACCTGGCAGAGCGAAAGTTGCGGAGGACTAAATCTAGGCACAAAGAGGCGACGCTAAATGACCTGATCTCAGCAATATTCTACAGCAACTGAACAGGAATGGAATGGTATGGAATCGAGCCAATGAGGCAAAACATCTCTAGGTGCATGGTTTTGGCGTTGGCAGAACTAGGCTTGATTGCTGATGAAGCTCATTGCGCATAGTTTAGTGGGCGATAATCTTTACATGTATGGGGTATATACTTGAATGTATGCATATATATGTATAAATGTGGCATGAATATGTGCGGCATGTATGTACATTGCGTATGCGTGATCGACTCTGATTATATTGTGGGTATTTAAAGCATTGTTGGCTTCATTAACGTATCATCATCAGCATCATCAACATCAGCAGCATCGGCATCAGTATCGGTGTCACTTTTGTTGTTGTTACATTGTCGCGCAATCAACTAAAAATTCCAACCAAAGTGCGTTGTCCTACCGTCATAGTACTTTAAATTAAAATCTGGCAGCGTTAATTGAATTGAATACATAGATATGAAAATTATATTGTATATTATCAATAAGTGTGAGGTACAAGAGACAAAAAAAAAACAATATGTAAGCAAGTCTCCGATATTTTCTAGAGGGATTAAACTAATTACGAGACCATTTTCGGTTGTTAATTCTTTGCCATTAAAATCATAAATTATGTGTGTTTGTGTATGTAGGGGGAAATGCAATAATAAATTCAGAAATAAATTTCAAATAAGACGATTTAATAACGCTTCAGATTAACCGAAAGATTAATACACTTTAACCGAGAAGAATAAAAAAAAATACAACAAACCACAATACAGACATTTGAGTGGAAAACTGAATTAATATTTAATCTCGGCTTGAAAGTGATGACTTTGGTTTGAAGACTATATCTTCCAGTAATCAAAAAACTCATACATAGCTTACATACATGCTGCGCATGATAATAAAACTTGTGTGTACCAATTTTCAGATCGTTATCTTGAAAACTAATCCGAAAAATGGTCATGGCATAATCGGTTCTCCTTGTCACGCTGATTTAATTGATCAATAAAACGGATTTAAAAAAAATTACATATACTTTCTGGTTGAAAAATATATAAGTAATGTGATAAGTCGTGTATGAAAAGTAGGATTGTAACGGAGGCCATTTTAGCGGAGTCGGATGCCGAAGTCTAGAGCTTGAGCTCAGAAGAAAATCGGTTTCGAAACAACAAGAACGAACAATTTATGTGCAATTCTTGTTGCGAAAGATTAAGAAGACGAACCTATTAACAGAGTAAATTGTTTAGTCCAGGACAATCCAACCTACTTGGTCACCAGAACCAAGTAAATTGGTGAACAAAAAAAGCAAAAAAGATACTTAAATCAAGTTAGCGTGAAAAACAAAAAAAAATTAATAAATCAATAAAACATCGAGAAGTTCCGTACCATTTTATGATGTTCCGCAGTTGCGGTGGCGGAGGCGAAGTCCCATTACAATCCTAATGGAAAAGTATAACACGAGTATTTGAGTGTCAGAAATTAATGGAAAACAAATTTTCCTCTAGATGAAATACTACAATGATCATAAACAAACAGTAATGTCATTAAAATTACTATAAGTATGAAGGGTATCTAAGTACATTAAAGAGCAGAGTATTTGAGAAATGTTTCTTGCGAGATTAGAGCAAACCAAATGCGAAATACTTAAGCGACTTTTATGTCAAGTCAAAGTTGCGCTCAACCACAAAACGCCCACCACATCAGCTTAACACCTTCGCTATCTGCAACTGTTGTTCTTAGATACAACACACACACACACACACACAACCCTGAAAGTGCCGGGGATTAACATGGGAAAGTATTGGAGAAGCAGCAGGAACAGCAGGCAAAGTAAACTTTGCCAAATGCAGGAGAAGAATAATGAAAGCACAACTATCATTGTTGATGACATTTATGTCTTAATATTTTCATTCTGCTTTCGTTGTGTGAGGAAGAGTGATTAATAGAAAGTAAAGTGTCTGTGAAAGAAACCTACACAATTACACACTCGCACACATTCATATACATGTTGAAAAACGCAGTGGCACTCAGAATATACCGTTAGTAAGCTATCAACGCGGTAAGCGCTTAACATACTACGAAAGATGTACGAGCTGCTGTAAAGATGCATTGCTGCACATGTGTTCGAAGAGAGGAAGGAAGAAAGGAAGGGTAGAGGGGAAATTCAATGAGGAATGCAATGCTGGCAATGCTTACATTCATATTTAAACCATTAATTTCCATTTATGGATTAAGCAGCACAAGGCACTCACACACACTCAACGACACTCATCATGGCCCTGGAGTCATGGTGCCTTGTTGCAAAAACGCATGCGTTGCGTCGCCAACGAAAGCTGGAAATAAATGCGCCGCCATTACGTATGGCACATACGAGTACGCGTTGCTGGCTGGCTCGGTGGCTGCCTGGTTCGCTTTCCACATGGGAGCAGCTTCAGTTTTAGCGGCAGCAACATTTGCCACACGCTCGCATTTGGAAGAGCAACAACTCAATTTCAATGCTTAGATGAGTTGCATGCACCAACATTGGCCAACAACAGCATATGTATGATCTTAACTAAGTTGAGTCGAGTTGAGTTGAGTGTTTCACTAATGCGTTGGCAGCTGTTGTTGGTACTGCAGTTGCAGTTGCTCCACCATCTAAAACAGTTTTTCACCAATTTCCCAGCCACTGAGGCTGCTGCTTTTCTTATCTATTCGCACACGAGTTGTGCGAAATAAATGAATTTCTTTTCTAGTTGCAACCATATGCACCCGCCGTCACTCAGCCAGTCCTCCAGTTAGCTAGCCAGCAAAGCAACAGGGCAACATGTTTTAGCACAAACGACCATGCGCGAAATCTTTAAATACTGCAAATGTAATTTTTCTTGTTGAGCCGCGCAAATGGACTCCGGGATTAGCGAGTGTGAGTAATGATTTGATGGGCTTTGTGTGACTGTTGCAACTGCTGCCAAGACGCTGATGTTGCTGGGGCGGATGAGACGCTAACACACTCTTTTTCTCTCTTTGGTTGGATGTCTACTTTATGGGGTCGCACTGATGCTGGTGTCGTCGGTGGTACCAGTGCCAGTCCTAGTGCCATTAGTTCAACGGATTATAAAATCAATGGAGTTGTTTCTTGGCATTGCTTGGACTGCGAATATGAAAACAGCAAAGGATTATGTGACAGTATGCCATTCTATTAGGCATTATACCTCAGTTTGATCTCAACTAAATTAAAAACGAAAAGAAACAAGATTCAAAAGTGGAGAATGGAGAGTCGAGAGTTCGTTTTTAATTGATTTTAGTTATGAAGCGGAATGAAACGAAAAACAAAATATATATTGTAGTAGTACAAGTCTCTTGCCTGAGAGAGACACTCGGTTACATTCTTGCATACATACTTACATATATACTTGTTGTTTGTAGTGCTTAGCTAAGTGATTATGCTAATGGAAAGTGGACAGCCTTAACCTTCAACACAGTTGCCAGTCGTACACTGTTCACCGTCCAACGTCCATCGCCATCGTTATGGTGATCCACAATCCGCTTGTGATGTGCTACAGCCGAGAAGACAAATGTAACAATTCACCAGAGCAAACACTCACCAGCTGAGCGTACTATGAGAGTAAGTCTTGCCATCGCCATCATCATCATCATCATCATTGTGTACTCTAAGGCTTCATGCCGGGACACTTCAGCGCGCGTTCGATGGCAAAGTCCACACACTCAACTATTGCGTTGACGATGACGATGACGATGACGATGTATGCTGATGAAATGCTTTGAATTCCTGGGTGTTCCTACGAACGAACACATCACAATTGTAACGCCCCGATACATCTAAGCTAGGAGATGAGACGACGGCAACTCGTAACTACAGGGCCTTCTGCTGATGTTGATGATGCTGATGATGATGACGAAGAGGATGCTGTTGATGGGGATGAGGATGTCGCTGTAGTTGCTGGTAACGTTGGTGACGAACAAATGTGACAGAGCAGAGTATTTGGCATGTATGTCCATGCAGGATTGCTGCCTCCGTTGCCATTGCCTTCGTTGTTGATATTAATGTCTCGCTGTCCGAATGGCAAATGAAAGTCATCAATCAGCACACATACAGTGCTGCGATACAGCGTGCTGAGACACAATGGTAGGGATTGGAGTTGCCTGGAATAGCCTGGCTTTAGGCTAGCCGAGAGGGAGGGAATACTATGTGGTCAAGAACTACATATACAAGTGAATGAAAATCAGCTAGCGGAACGTTATGGCCCAAGACATACAGAGTGAATTAAGCAAATGTTGAGTTTACCTTAAGTAAGTATGATGAGTAATAGGCTGGAGAGAAAGAAAGATGGCGGGGGAGAATGTGAGTCCACTTGAAAAATGTGCGAGTACAAAATGTGAAGATTAGGGCGCCATTTATTGTTTTCAGTATGCTCGAGTGCGCATGACATGTGAAGCATCATTCCATTCTCTTGATACAATACAATAAATAGTTATGGGAATGGCTGACTGACTGACTTACCTTTCATAAGATTGCATTGTATTGGATTGGATTGGTTTGGTGCTAATCCTTGACTACCAACGCTTGAGTTCATTTTACGTGGGGTGCATGCAAGAGTGAAGGGAGAAGATGCAAGTATATGGTGACAATGCCATGATGTAGCATTTTGTGAACAGCTTCATCAAGCGACGCCATTTTTGTGTCATAAACAGGCGGAGTACATATAATTTAATAAACATTTTCTCAAATCTTTACCCCTCCCTAAGCCCCGTTGTTTTCTACATCGTTCGGCTGGGCAATTTGACAATGAAATGGCAGAACAACAACTTAAACTATAAAATATAAATAAATAACAGCAACAACAACAAGAACAACAAGAATGACGACGACACTGACGACGATAAATTAAAAGGCGGAAAATTGCGTTTATAAAAAACGCCCTCAGTTTTATGCATCGGCAGTCAGCAACACCAACATCGTCAGCATCGGCAACAATAATGTCGGCAACTCATCTACTACTAGTTTGAATGGATCTTTTACTACTATAACTCAGCTCTATAAATGCCTCGTAATGTTTTAATTTGTATATAAAAGGATCATGACGTCGCAATACAAACATTAACACACACATAGATACACAACACATACTGAGATACTTGTTGAAGCACATGTGAGATTCATAGATTTAAACAAAATGAAAATGAAATTTATGTTTTAACAAAATTTATTAATGCCTTTTTAAAGTTGTATGTGTTACACTAACTCAACTCACTCCCCGATCTGCCTCGACTCGTACATACTTGACGCGTTCAACCAATTTAACATCATTGTCGCTGCATTGCATGAACAACTTTAACTCCATGAACAACTGCAAACTCCATGAACGTGCGAGGGGCATGTCCGTGCTGATAGTTGTGCTCCGCCCATTTTAGTAGTATCTGAGGACTACAAACGACTTTACTACTACTTACTATAGTATATTTTGATAGCAAAATGCGATTTAAACGATTTAGTTTGTTTATTATCTCAACTGAGCGCAATCAAGATGAATCAAGTTAAAAGGTGAATAGTTGCAACTAGAATGCAATATACTTGTATAATGGAATAGACAAAAAGACAGAATGTGCTTAGCACTTTTGTTGATTTGACATATGGGCGGGCATTAGACGTTTATACGATATCTTAAATATTAAGTACAATATCAGGGAAAGTTTAATGAAAGTTTTTCTATTGTATATTCTTTCATATTATTTACAATCTTTTAATTTATTATACAATAAGAGAGATATTTATAAAGATAAAGGTAAGATAGCATAACATTAAATAAAGAATATCTTTATGAGGTATGTATAATACCTTTTCACCAGCCGTCTACATGCGTTCTTTTTCTTCGTAAAAATATCGACAGGATCAAGAAACATTTTTTCAAAAGAATGACATTCTCAACTTAGAGACTCACGGGAACCAGCTGTTGCACCTAATGCTTTGCCTGCTCCATTTCAGTAAGGAGGCTCTGGAGCTTCCGAATTGGGGTTGCATCGACCGAACAGTTGTAGTGTGCCAACAGCCGGTCATTATATCGGCTAGTGTGATAGGCGATCTGGTCCTCAACTACCGTCTTACATACCATGGGCATTCTTTTATTAGACACAACACCTTGTTCTGCAGACTGTATATTTTCCGTTGGGATACATCCATTGACGAGTAGAACTTTTGCCGTTGAGCAATCAGTGAAACATATTTAACACACCGAAGTAAAGTATGGTATCCAGGATGAGAGGTATGTATTTCACCTTCTTTGATTGGGCGATGGGAGATTCCTCCTCATAGTAAAGCACACGTTCGCTTGTTTGGTACTGATTATTCTTACGTTTCACCGGTGCTCTCATCTTTAAAAGGTAAGGTATAATTGGATTCCGTCTGCAGCTTCGTACTTGCAGTGGGAGCTGTTGAAGATGCATACGACATTGGGTCGATGCATATCTCTTCAGCAAAAGTAACTGGCATATCTACTGAAAATAAATAGAAATGAATTGGACCCAGAGAGCTGCCTTGGGGAATCCTAGCGAGAACGGGATGAGTGGCCGACAGAACTGTCCGAAATTTGAGGATGCAATGGCGCCAAAGCAAGTTGAAGGAAGGCAGACTTCACCTTGGCCAAGAGTCTAAGTGCCACACTCGGTCATCGATTTCGAGCAGGCTTTTGACCAGGTGTTGCATCATAGACTCTTGGAAAAGGTGGTCTGTCACTGCGTTCAGCTAGCTGTGTCTCGGCACGAACGAAACCGAATTGGTCTGGAATGTCGGACTAACAACCATCATTCTAGAAACGAGAAGCCTCTCCCGAACCTTCGAGATCAAGGATAGAAGCCTGATTACCCGGCTTATGAATCATTGATGCAACGGCAAACATCCACACAGTAGGAAAGTGTTGCATTGTTAGAATCGCGTTGAATAACATCGTGTGGAAAAGCAATGGATTCTCAGGAAGGGCCTTGAGTGTTCTGCTATAGATCATATTGGGTATAGGGCATTTGATAATTAATATTGGAAATATTGTATTTGGATCGAAGTTTAGATCAAAGGACAACTTTGTCAACAAAACTGAGGGCACTCTAATATGATCCATAAATAAGACATATAGTCTATAAAGATGATTCCAATACTAAAACGATTTAGGTACATGTTTTCCCCAAATCCTATTACTGTTAAGGTTTCAGTTTATATAGTAAATCAGAATGTGGATATCAGAACTCATTATTTTCTTTATCTTTGAATCTAAGGTAATAATTAGTATCTGAAGTATTCCTTTCAATGATGGGATGCTAGTAATATTATTCTGATTATAAAGGCAAGGATAGCATATCGTTTTGATTGTACAAGTTTTTCTTCAATCAATTACAAAGTTTTGAATCTATATTTGAATTGAAATTAGTTTATCTATTTAAATACTTTTACATAAATTTTTTTCATTTCCGTCTTTTTTTTTTTAAATGATGAAATTTTGATTAATACAATATATTTTTGATTTTTGTTGAGAAATAAAATCTGAGATTTATTTTCGCTGGAAGAAAAGGTCAACGAAAGTTCAAAGATTGTCCTAATTTTTTTTTTTTTTCATTTTATTTATTTATTTATTTTTTTTTTTGTTTGTTTCATTTATTGTTTTATTGCCTTCCTTTAGCCATGATTATTTGTTAACTGATATTGTTTTGTCAAATTGTTGTGCTACTTCCAATGTGGCAGTCAGTAAACGTTAGAGAGTGTGCCGACAAACAATGGCGAACCCTCCCTTTCCTCTCCCTGTACTACGTCTATAGACCAGATTTACTTCCATTTGTAATAAATGATAAATCATTATGATTTGCATGCAAATTATGAGAAAATAGAGAGACAGCAAAAAAAATTGACTTTTATTGTTGACTCATTTATTTATTGATTTTCATTTGCTCTGCGAGGGTAATTTTAACATTTCTTGGTTTAAATATATAAAAATTATTCCAAATTTTGCAAAGACCTACGAAATTTTGTTTATGATTCTTGTACCAATTCATTGTTGTTTTACGATTTCATGTTGTTATTCTTTTTGTTGTTAAATGTATTTCAATTTTTATATTTATCGATATTTGTGAATCTCTTTTGGCGCTTAACTCGTGACAACAACATTTTACTGTCGAATTTTTTCGTGTCATTTAAATAGTACAAAAAAAAAAAGAAAATTAAATAATACAGTATAGAAAAAAATCTCGAACAAGTCACAAATCAGCGGGTGATTTTTCACTTTTAACCTTTTGCTTTTGGTTTGCACTTTTACAATAGAATTTGATATTGAAACTAAAATCGATAAGGAATGCATTTTATTATATTCACTCGAAGTTGTGTGAAACCAATTCCTAGAGACACCAAAATGACAACAATAAATAAGTACATATACCTATACCATAGATAGATATACCTATATATATATAACTTACTGTATTAGATTGTATTGGGTCGTCGGCCAACTCGATTTGGTCAATAATGCGAACTATGTGCGGCATCTACCATGATTTATAATCACAGCAAGCCAAATGAACATGAATAATGAATGCCTGAGATTTATAACATCAGCTTAATTGTTTGCATTACAATATCTAGTATATCTATAGATAGATATGTGTGTGTGTGTGTGTGTGTGTCCATGTTGATCCTTGTGCATAAATAACCAAATTAATGAAAATGATTTTTAATAAATTTCTCAATTGCATGTTTACTCAAAAACGCAGTGCGCAATGCAGTGCGGTCTTTGTTCGGTTTCTCTTGGACACACAACGGCATCCAAAGCATATAGAAATAAAAATAGTAAATAAAAGAAAGAAATAAAGGAAATAATAAAAAAAAAAAATATTTAAGAAAAATAAAATCCCAATATGAATTAATATTAATATTGTTGGCATCAGTTGGTTTGGTTTATACAATTCGATGGACAGTGAAGAGGTTGAGGCAGCTGTAAGACGCTTACATGGCTTCGTACTAGAACGACGATATCCTGCTGAGTATGAGTAATGTTTGTCTATTAGGCGCAGTATCACTCATGGTAATAGACCACGCGTGGCCAGTCCAGCAGTCAGTGGTCAGAAAGACAACGAGACGCTGGCACTGATGGCATAGGCACAGGTAGGCAGGCAACCCCATTGGCAGGTGCCGGCAACTGCCTTGACCAAAGCTAGCCACCTTGAGACGGAAGCGACATTTATAACAAGCAATGTTTGTTTGAGGTAAACCAGCTGCTGCTACCTTGAATCTGTTTTCTTCTGCACTATACATACTTATATGCATGTACATATGTAGATACAAAGATACATATGTATGTATCATGTCATTCACCTTCAAGCACAATTGTCGCTGTTCTTAATTGTCGCATGCAACAACATCACAGGAACGCATCGTAATGTATCCTTTTTGGTTTGTTGTATTGCATTTGAGTTGAGTTGAACTGCAATTAATGGCGCCATTGCTGCGGCATACCATAACCAACCTTGGTTCAACATGTCATCGTTTGTCAATTGTAATCATCGTCAGCAATAGTAGTAGTAGCATCATAAGAATCATCATCGTTTTCACAAGTTTGCCGCTCTAGATAATTGAGTAGCTAAATACGTTCCTATCAGCAACATTGGCATTGGCATTGGCATTGGCATTGGCATTTCTACGTTTCGGCGGCAGTGGCGGCGTTGCCAATTGCCAAAAAGCAGTCAACAAACAGTCAACAACGAATCCTATCGAGTAATGTTGTGACTCGAGCTCATTTTCGCATTGTTTGACAACTTCAATTAATGTTTGCTTGTAATTAATACATTCCGATTAAACTTAAAAATCCAACATAACAAAAAAAAAAAAAACACACAATTTTTGAAATATTTTAACAAAGCAAAAGAAAGGAAAAAGAACAAAAAGAAAAGACAAGCAGCAGGCAAAGACAAACGTAAATCATTTTCCAATAAAATTAATTTTATTTTATCCGCGGCTTTTATTTTATTCTTGTCACTTGTTTATGCCAATAATGACACTTTTTATAGTTCTACGTGATTCCAGTGATTGTACTTATGTTCTTCCTCAAGTTATAAATTATAAATTTTCTATTACTAAAGGACCATGAAAACATGCAACAATTTGTATCAGCTCACATCGTTTGTGGTGAATTTTGATTACTTGTGAATGAATATGCATCTGCATATTAACAAGAAGTTATGTACGAAGTTTTCAAATTGTGACATAATACTATAAAAAAGGTAATCAAAAATTTAAATATCAACATAAATCTTTGTTTTACACTTCCGAAAACAAACAACCAGCACACCTGTGTTGGCTCATTTGGGGACATGTCTGGAATGTGATAATGAAGGAATTTTATATTAAAAATTGAAATTTGAAATGCCGTACAACTTTTGAGCAAATGAGATGATGACACTTCGTCTGAGGAAGTTGATAAGGAAAATGTTAATATCTATCTATTTTCGATTGAAATGAAGAAAATTTGAAACAACCTTTTACATGACGGAAAGTTTGTCGCTGAATAAAAAAAAGAAATGTAATAGGATAATATTATATTTTAGTTGTGGCCCGATTGTGGACCGTCATTAGATTACTGTTTTTCAGTTTTGTTTCAAATGCTAGTCGTCCAATAACAAATTTGTTGGACAGAACAACGTCACGATGACAAACTCTAAACACTTTATAGAATTTTTCTATGTTAAAAGATGAAATTTTGCATGCAACATTTGTTCTAGTGATATTACAAACTTTTATATTGTATAAAGTAAAAAAATTATGGGTTTATTTTGGTTAAATTTATTTCAAAGTTTATTTTCTTCTTTTCAGAATATTTAAATAAAAAGTTGTTTGTATCGTTTTTTTTTAATAATAATTTATTTATTTAAAATTTTTAGAGCGTAGCAATACGGCATGAGTGAAATTTCAAAAAATTATTCTAAAAATAGAATCGTCAGATTTTTTTTGTATGGGTTAGATTGTCGGGCTGGCAAACCGATGGCATAGGTTTCGAATCCTGCTTTGGAAATATATTTTTATTTTTATTTTTATATTGAAAATGATTGTTTTTTATTATATTGGAGCTATTTAGCCAAAGACAATTAAAATGTCTGCGTGGTGTAGTGTGTGGAGCTACTGTCTGGCAAATTGAGGTCAACGGGGTTCGAATCCTGCACTGGGTATTTTTATTTTTTTTTTTTTACTTAATTCCGTCTTAATAGAACTCTCATTCTCTAATTAATGTAGTCATGAGCGACAACATCCTGGGTCCTCACGAGTTTGCTTAAACAGCAGAAATGCAATATTTTACTATTCAGTGAGACGTGGATGGGTACGATTAAGAGTTTCATATTCCGAATTTCGGTTGCATTGTAAAATATAATAGACCAGATGTTCTTGCTGGAGGAGTAGCAATTTATAAAAATCACAGTAATACAATCAGTATTGCTACACCAAGTATGCTTATAATTACGTAATCAATAATACGAAGGTCAAGTATTGGTGACATTTGTTTCGCAACATGCAGGATGGAGAACAGTATTCAAATAATAATAGCAGTTATTTACATATCGCCGGCTAGTTCAGTTCAAGACATAACGTTGTTCATCCATACATAACTTTTGGAGTTTAGTGAGGAGGGTTCTGCTCTACTCGGTGAAAATTACCACAAACTTCCACTTATTTTGGCTGTTGATTTCAATGTAAATTTTGCTGAAGACAAATCAGAACCTTAGTGGTTTTCTTTTCGAAAAGTTTAATCTTACAATGAGCAATAGTCCTTCACAATCCACAACAAGATATCACATGACAATTGATGCAGTTTTTTCCCGATTTTTGAATAACATCGTATCAAAACCATTCATTTCTTACTTTAGTTACCATAAACTAATCGTGTCTATGATACAATACGGTACATAAAATTTAAAATTACACATATTTGTTTTTGTTGTTCAAAAAGAGAAAATGTATTACAAAAATTTAAGAAGACTTTAAAATGCAGCATAGCAGTGACGTGGCGTAATACAACCGGGTGCTGTGATTGATCCTCTGTCAGAGCTTTAAAATGGCCCTCAATGCAATTCCAGTTTTATGTGATTAATTTGCAAATGAACAACAAACAATTCTAAGTTTTTCTTTGTTTGGTTAAGTAAATTAATTTTTTTAATATTTATAAGGCAACAATTTTTATCAAATTAATAGAGTCATAAAGCAAAATTAGAAAACAATTGTATTTATAATGCATAAAACTTATATTACTTCATTAGTTTTTATGTATGTTCTCGTGTCATCTTCCCTATAAAATTTAAATTTTCAAGACCTAAGGCAACAATATTTTTACAATAATTTTACAAGAAATAACGAAATAAAGTGAGAGCAAAAGTTATTTTCTTTGTTCTCTGTAAAATTGAAAACATGAATACGAGTATAAATTTATGAAGTTCATGAACGACGAAGTGGAGGAAAGTAAAAGTGTGCAAATTGAATAAATGCGATTTCATAACATCAACAGTGAAAAGGAATGTAACGAAATGAAATAAAAATTTAACAGCTTAAATCAGCCAAAATAATTCCCGCTTACGCCAAAGGAATGATGAAGATAGTTTGTAAGACCGTGAGAGTGTGAGACAGTGAGACATCGTGTCGATGTTTCAGTGGTTTCAGTTTTCAACGCTTTACGTCACAATAAAAGAACAAATTGCCCAGCAAAGATGAGTGAGTGTAGCTTCGACCAACTTGAAGCAATGATATTCGTGTCACGACTTAACTGGTTGGATGCTTTTGCTTTTGTTTTTATTGTTGTTTCTGTTGTAGGGGTTTTTCATCCATTCAAGATTTCCACAGTCCCATAGAGTTATAAACTTTTGTTATATTCGTATCTTTCATTTTAGTGGCAATTTTCTTATTTTGACTTTGAAGACAATATAGTTTTATATTTTGTCTCTGCCTAACTTCGTTTTTTGAGTTTTTAGTTTCATTGATCTTTAAGTAAAGATTTCTTTTCTTTTTGTCTTTTATTTTTTTTGTCTGTATTTTTGATTTATCATATTTTTAATTTTTTAATACAAGTGAACTATGCAACAAATCCAAGGATTTATGTAATTTGAAATCAAGTGATGATACTTGTACCGAACAACACAAAAAAAAAAAAAAAATACATAAAGAGATAGAGCGATAGATTATGTTTCATTGGACAGCGTCGATAAGCGCAACAAATGCGGAATTAATTTCATTAACAAAATTTTATTTATTGTATAATTACAAACACCGATTAGGCTGCATAACAACTCCGAATCAATCGAATCTATAATGCTTCAATGGTCGGGTATAGTGGTGTTTCTTTTGTTCATGTCTGCCACAATAATAATAATAATAATAATAAATATAATAATAATTGAGATGCTTTTATTGCGATAATAAATTATGAACGCAAACAACATCAGTAAACATCAAATGAAAATGAAATGATCGGTTTTTTTCTTTAATTCGAAAGTTCAAGCGAGCCAAAGTATTTAAAGAGCGAAAAAGTGAGAAAACTTAAACAAAAGATAAATTCAAAATAAAAAAGACAAAAAAAAAAAAAAAAAAATTGAAATCGAAACGCAAAAAACATGCAACTTCAGACTGCGCTTAAGATAATAAAATAAAATAACAAGAGAAAAAAAAGGAAACGTGATTGAGTTTTTTATGTGTCTAACATAGAGTCAAGGCAGCTTTTAGGATTAGAGGCGATTAAAATTAAATGAAACAAGCCAGAACAATTAACTTCGATTTCAACGAAACTTACATACCTTTCATATAAGGAGAAATATTAGCCCTTCGGTCAAATATTTGGATAAAGGGGCATGCCAAGTCTATTGCCTATTCTGTAAGTTTATTGTGGTCTTAAAGTTCTGAATAAAGGTTTCTTTTATGGCTTTAATCTATTGTAATTGAATCCCTTTTCTTCAAAGTAATAGTTTTTGCCTCGAATATAGGATAGTCATTGACTTTTATCGAGTTCTGCAACAAATACTTTTGATGCGAAATGCAAGAATTATTCTTCCACAAATCTAGCCCGATTTAAATCATGACTATTCTTAACAACTCTGGAATAAATTCAAAGTATAAATATTTAATATTCGAAAGACTCTAAAGTAATATTTTGGGTTTCGGCACCATTCTGTCGTAAACATGAATAACATCTTTAGTATCAGCATTCAATAATGGGAAGTCTAGACTATAACCAACTGATTAAAATGGGCACTTTGATCATTTTCATATACATATATTTATTTTGCATTACAAACATCACGATAGTGTTAGAATACCTGATCATATAATGTGTGAAGGGTACACAAACAAGAAACCAAAGGGCCAATTTCATTATTATTGGCTAAACTAAGCTGCAACAATTTGTGCCATAAATTAACTATTGGCAAAAGACAGCGAAACCGGCAGAAAAGATTCAACAAAATCCCAAAAAAAGATATCCGCAAGATCAACCAACGGTAAAAAGCAGTCAGTCGTCCCCATCGAATCTCTTTTTAGCTTGAAGGGCACTAAGTGCTAAACACCTTTTGTCTATCTATAATATATACTTACAATATTTATAAGTATATCTAAGTTTATGTCTGTGCATGTCTACGATGGTCATTGAACTCTTTTTCTTTGTATCTGTGTTTGTTTGATAAAATAAAATTAAGAAAAGAAAATCTTAACAAATTTCAAACGCCATTTGACAGTCTGCGAATGAAACTTTTCCTCCCGCATATTTTGCAATTGATCCTCACCCTCTTTCATGGAAATTCGTAATAAAAACTGCAAGCGTGAACTGTCTATCTATGTTTCTGTCTCTTTGACTGTCTGTCTTTTCGTCTGTCTAACTGTCTGTTTTTCTTTCTTTAAAATGTCAAACAAAACTTTGAAGACGACGACGAAATCTAAGACTTCCTTACTGTGATCAATTTCAATGTTTTGGCGCTTAAAATGCGTCACAATAATTCATTCGCAGATTCGTTGCCATTTCGTAATGAACGATTGACTCGCAGGCAAAAGTAATTGAGAACTGTCATGCAATCTGATATTATAGACACAAATATTTTGTACGAGTATGTATGTTTGTCTCTTTGAGTGTGTATCTGTTTGTGTGTATTTGACTGTGTGCATGTGAACAATTTAAAAAAAAAAATTTAAAAATGGACATAAATAGACAGAAGATATATATTTTTTAATTACTTGTAGGTGGTTCACAATATAACAAAAAAAAAAATCCACATGGGGTGAAAGTGGCATGAATATATTAAAAAAGACTCACAAATTCAGTTGAAACTTATATTTTTATACTCAAACTAAGGGCAAACCTAACTCAAGGTGTAATAAGTTTTATATGAACAAAATAAATTAATTTTCTTAAAAATTAATCTTAATTTTAACAAAAATGAAATATGTTGTGTAAGCAAAACACCAAGATATAATATAATTTGGTATTTATAAATAACAGCACCACATAAGGATTTCAATGCAATCCTTGAATATCCTTACATATAATTCATATTAATTTCTGCAACGTCAATTCCAAAGAATTAACCGAAAATGGTCATGTCTGCATTAGATGAAACCCACTTGTTGTAATTTATATCGAAGCAAAAGATCAATGGTGATTACTATTCTACCTTAGTACGCCATTTGAACAATATTTTGAGGGAAATATGTCCACTTTTAGAGCTCAAAATAAATCCCAAACCTACATGCGAAGGAAGCATTGCATTGAGTCGGACTTGTATAAAGTCAGCGACCAAAAATATTTCCAGTGGAGATATCAACCTGAATCTTGGAGTCGTGTTTATAAAAATGAGAGAACAGCCTCCTTAGAGAGCTTCCCAATCACCACTAGCGCATGTTTTATAACGTCTGGACCGTGAATTAAGATTTTTGGAACTGAGGGTGGTAGATAATAAGAAGGATATTTCTTTGTCAGCTCCTTAGCAATTTCCAGCACATATTTTCTAAATTTTCTCATATAGTATTGTACCCTGAAGACAAAGATTGGACACCTTTCAATTAAATCTTTATCAAGCCTAGTATTATTGAACAATTTCTGCTTGGTCCGACTATCATTATCATTTTTACTTGAAATTCGACTTGAATATTGAAACGAGTTTAGTAAAATCGATTCCAATGAGTAGAGATTCGCGAAACTAATACTTTTGTATGTTTGTATTATTGCCAGAATTCTGAATTTTTTTTTTATATCAATTGAAATAAAAAAAGAGCTTTTCTTAAGACACAAAATATTTCTAAAATGACATTAAAAAAAATTTATAGCTCTGTTAAAGCTTGAAACAATTTTGAAAGTATGTTAGAATCACAAATTTATTTGCTTGGTAATAAAATCTTCTATTAGGAAGGGTACTCATACTAATAATCATTAATCATAATCATTACCTAATATTTCTACATCAGTCATAGAAATAATTTATTCTTATATACAATTAAAATGCTTTGCTTAATTGATTTGATTTGATTTAAAAAAATAAGAGCATAAACAACCTGTTTCTGATTTTCGAAGCAAAACCACCAGACAAGGAGACGGTTCCAACATATATATATTTCTTTCGATGGTGTTAATAATCTGTTCTATTGGACTATGAAACCACTTGTCAGGTTCGATGTGTACTGTAAGCGTAAGATAGGTCGGCGTCCATTATTTCTAATTCTGGCGTTTTGTATAAGAGGGATATTTCCAAAAACCCTGCAAAGCAGTTCTTGTGCAAAAGCAATAAGTTTAGTGATAATAAGTGAGCTGTGGTGTCCAGTGTTTAAATATTTACTTTAACAAACATGTACACCGTTGTAGTCTTATTTTTTTTTATAAATGAATTTTAGTATAGAAGTCCTTTTGAAAATAATATTATCTATATATATAAAAGAAAGTCGTGTTAGTTACACTATTTATAACTCAAGAATGGCTGAACCGATTTGGCTGAAAATTGGTGGGGAGGTAGCTTAGAACCAGGAGACGGACATAGGATAGGATAGGTTTTTTTTCGTCCGTCCATCTGTCCGTCCTCGGGTCATGTCCTAAAAACCGCAATAGCTAGAGGGTTGAAATTTTCAGAGAATGTGTAGTTCTACCCGGGCATCAGCAACAAATACTAAAACTAAAATATTTTCGAAAACTTAAAGGGGTCCCAATACAAGAAACATTTTGGTTTGTATGGCAGCTATACGATCCAGTAATCCCACTATCTTGAAATTTGGATGGTTGGTGGGTATACATCAGAAACTTATATTGTCGAAATTTCAGTTTGATCGGACCATACAAAGCCCAATTAATATTCAGGTTCTTATTGGAAAAACTTTTCTGTTTTTTGTTCTATCGAACTGAAATTTAGACACTATAAGATTTTAACATAGGTGCGGTAAATTTGTTGGAATCAGTCAAATCGGACCACTAGGAAGAGTACCTCCCATACAAACCCCTCCGTGTACGAGTCTCACTTGCACTTGGCCCATTTCTTTTTTTTTTAATAACTGGGCACGCACAGGGGACGTAGCAACGCACGCCGGGTAAGGCTAGTTATGTTATAATTTCTACAACTAGTCTCGAGTCTTGACCTGAAAGTCTCGGGAGACATGACAACTAGAAATATATAAAAAAATTAAAAAAAATCAAGAGGAATCCTTCGCTGAAATTTAATTATTCTTGTATGTACGAATGAAAACTGACAATGGTATTGGGAAAACATTAATTGTATAAAACATACAAAACGATTTATGAACATATAAAATATTTAAAGTTGCACTTTACTTTCAAGCTGTTCACACTGCATTTCTTACCAAATACGGTAAAAATTAAATAAAAACAACTATACTTTTGATTAGCTTCTTCTTTTACGAGACAGTGAGGACACATTTTTTACCAAACTATTGACTTTTATTTTTTTATATTTGGCTTATGGTTGTGGTCGCCACTTGGCTTAAATCAACCCAATATATTGATCAGATTATCTCTGCGGTCCATTCTATTCCCAAAACTGAAGTTTGTATTGAGATCAATCCCCAGAGAACAACAAAAAAGTATAGTTTAATTAGCTAGACAAATCTTATGGTTAACAGAATCATTGAGCTGAGTTTATTGACCATAACCATGTTTCCTTCCTGTCACATCTCAAATCCCTTCACTCCATATTTATACTTATAAGTAATGAATGGTAGTTTTATTATGGATCAAAATGGTTTATTTTCCAAAGCGAAACATAAAAAGACGATATTAGATAGCAAATCGTTGAGGTTAGTGACATTCGACTTTCCTACCGCTTGTCTTAAGATTGTTCCTCTTGTTGTTGGAGTGAAGTTGAAGTAACATGTAGCACGTCTGCATGCGCATAAATCAAGGCATAAATACACACACATTCATTGTACACATATTGTATATAAGTATCTATACACGTAGAAGCACAGATACACCTTAAGGCTTTGTTTGATGCCAAAGCTTACGAGTAGTTAGATATAGTATAGTTCAATGCGTATCGTTGGCATCATCGTCATCATTGATGGCTGCGTTTGTGTTGCAACCGCTGCAATCGCCATCGTCATTAACTCTTCAGCAGTGTTGTACAACAAGTTGGCAACATTGTTTAGCTAATCTTTTGGCGCTCTTTATTGTTGTTCTTACTGATGCTGTTGCTGTTGCTGTTGTCTTAAAACATGTGTGCATTGACAACAAACACTGATGAATTACTTTGCATGCGTAAAGAAACATCAAACAACAACCTAAGAAAAAAAAAAGAAAAAAATAAACAAAAGACTTAAGTAACAAACTTTTTCTATGAAAAACATGAAAAGTAAGCGCAACTCTTCTTAAAGTTTTGACTTGACTCAACGCGCGGACCTATGTATACTACAAGTTGCTTATGGTTAGGAAGAAAACGGATAAAAAAGAAAACAAAAATCTTTGTTGTTGCTTAGATAGCAACATAGGTATGTATGTATGTACATAATATTCATTGAAATTGCCGTCACCTTTATTGCGCCAGTTAAAAGAAAAAAAAGAGAGCAACTTCCAGGTTGCCATAAAAATTCCATTGGCCTAAACATATATTTACCGATGGATGCGTTTGCGCTGCGCAGTACTGCGCTGCTGACAAGACACCAACTGCGCGCGAAAAAACCCAATAGTAAAAATTCAATAACAAAATCGTGCAATGAGCGTAACTCATAAAACTCACTTAAAGTATCTGACAGCGTTATTGGCCATTAAAAAAGAAAGCAAAGCAGCAAAAATAGTCAAAAAAAAAAAAAAAAAAAAAAAACATAACCAAAATCACAAAACAAATTAAAATTACTTTGGCGATGCGATGCGATGATGTGCTATAAATCCAAACGACAAAGAATAATATACCAAGAAGCCTGTTGAACAATTAAATTGTTACGACAAACAATACAAAAAATCAAATGCATAAATGTATTGTATCTTTTTATGTTCTTATTGTTTTGTTATTCCTATAATCGTGGTGATGGTGTTGGTGTCGTTAGCTTGTTTTATTATTAGGTATATATATTTTGCGGCGTGAAATTTATGCAACCCACACACGTCACTCACTCAATATTGATGATATTGTAGTGGCAAAGGGATAGAGAGATCGAGGGAACACAGATACAATTGTACTTGTACTTGGAGTATTTCTTCACCCATGTTTCATCAACCAGGTTTTTGGTTTTTCGCAATAAATCCAATGACTGATTTATGTAGTTGGCAATCGTTACAAATCACAAACGTTTATTGAATGAATCGATCGATCGATCGATCGATCCATCTATCCTTCGAGCGATCGAACGAGCCAACAATCGATCCATTGAACGAACACATAAGTTGGATCCAAAGGAGTTGAGACTTGAGAATAAGAAGTAGTTAAGTATCAGAGTTCTTTTTGTTTAGAGTGTGTGGTGTTGGTGTTGGTGTTGCTGTTGCTGTTTGTCACCGGTACTGATGATGTACTGTCAAGCAGCCGCATGCGGCTTTTCAGTTTCAATCACAGTAACAACACTCAATTCTTGCTATTCTGCTCAAGTGCTGCTGCTTACTTAAGGTTTTTTTTTTATTTTTTTTTTTAAATCTTGAATTGCATTTGAATTAATTAAAAATAAAATAAATAAAATACTATTGTATACAATAAAAAAAACAAGAAACATTTGCACAATGGTAGTAGAAGACATGTTCTTGATGATGGCAGATCACGATATTTTTACTGATAATGCCATCATCACAGTCATCATCATCATCATCATCATCATCATCCCAATTGTCATCATCTGAGGTAGCAATAATATTGTAGTACAAATATTGTTTCGCATAGTTTAAGAATCGCTGTTGTAATGAATGTGTGCTGATAGAAGGTGGCAAAGAATACTTTGCGGAGGCCGCTTACATGAAGCTTAAATAAATTAAAAACTGCCATAGAATGGCTCTCTCTGTCATTTACTTTTATATTAATTTGCAATGAAAATCATTAAAATCATCGCTTTTTCAATAGAAAAACAAAAACAAAAGAAAAAAACAAAAAGAAAAGAAAAAACTTACAACAAGTTTGGAACGCAAACAAATTGCAAATCGATTGGGAGTAAATTTGTCAAATAAATTTTCTGCCATTTGAGCAAACAATTGAACAGCAATAAAAATGCAAAGAAGAAATAACAACAAAGCAAAAGCAAGTCGATCTTGGAACATATGCATAAAAATGAAGGCAGAGGCACGCAAGACAAATGGACAGACAGACAGACAGACAGACAGATGGACAAATGGACATATGAATCTAAAATGCAAAGAAAGAAACGCAAACAAAATGTCTCCATTATGTCGTTTGTTGAGGCAAGAAGGTCGGTTGGCCTGCCTGCAAGCCGCCTTTTGCCAATATAATAATATAATACAATGCAACAAACAACAAGAAGAACAAACTAAACAAATACAAGATGGAAATCTTTACACATGTATCTAAGTATCTACACACTCACTCATTCAAGCAGCCAGTCAGTCAGGCAGTCAGTCAGTTGTACTAGCAATAACGAGTGTCAACTACATTACTCAGTGTCTCTGCGCTGTTTGTGGACAATTGAAAGCTCACAAAACAGCAAGAAAATCGATCAGCACCCAGCAGACAATGAATGCCAATGCTGTGCCAGACGAAAAAATCAAAAAGAAACTAAGATGAAACGCGGGATTGTGCCCAAGATTTACATACTCACTCCATGCCAACTCAAGTCACATCACACCAAACCATACCATAGCCATATGGGTATCCATCCTCCTCCTGATTGTGTGTGATGTGCAACACATCGACTCAAGTTGATGATGCCACAAAGCCGGACAATGTGTGTCGCCGTCGTTGCCTCAATATTTACAAACAAAAAATTGTAGATACCGACCCTCTTTCTTCTTCCCCTCTTCCCTTCTTCAACAATCGCGCACTCAAGTTTTGCTGTTAACAAAATGTTTTTAACCCTAAGATGCCCCATAGGCCTTCCTTAAACTGAGTTGCTGAATAAGTAAGTGAGTAAGTGAGTGAGTGAGTGAGTGAGGTGCACATAGAACGACATCGCTAAATGCATGCAAGTTATTTAAATGAGACATTTTTTTTTATTTTTGTTTTTTTGTTGTTGTATTGTATTTCTTTTTTTGCTAAAGCCAACTTCATAGTGAGTTCCCTTGTCGTCTTTATAATTTTTTTTCCTTTTGTTGCTTGGTGTTTTTTGGTGTTGCTGTTGGTGGTATTGCACATTGACTTGACTTGTTGCAATTTAGTCATGTTTGGCAATTTGTTTGCTATTTAAGTCGATCTTCTGGTTTATAGTGACACTGTGCTTTTGCTAAAAACTCATATTAAGTGGACAAAACACATGCTACAACAACAGCAACAACAAACTACAAGCGGTGGCTTTTCTTTAGAAGGGTATTAAAAAAACAAAAAAAACACAAAAAGCCAAGATGTTATTCTCTTGCTCTCCTATCTTCTCCTCTATCTCTTCCTCTGTAATCCTTGTCCTTAAATATAAAAATTTGTTTTCGTTGTGCTGTTTTGTGTATACGCTTCACCAATGGAATAAGCAATGACTAGGACATGAATACGGTGACCTCAACTCCCGAACCAACCGAAACAGACATTTCAGAACCTAAATTTGAGGAAGAGCTAGATTTGGAGGTTATGGGAATAGTCTCAATATGACAATGCACGACGGTTTCACCACCTATATTGTCAATCAGCATGCCTAGCCTAATCTCCATTAAATCTCTTTGGCACCATCGAATTACTCCAAAGTATAGGTGATTCTTTAAATCATCAAATCAAATATGAAATATGCTATACAATATTGTTCAACTACCTATGTGTCTCGAAAGGAAAGTACAAAAATGTGCAGGACCACATTGTCAACAAAGGCAAAAGTAGGCAACTCTGCTTATGGGGCCCAGCGGGCTTTAGCATAAATGGTTTATGGTTATGAAACAACTTCATTTATTTCTATGTTCCTTCACTATCAGAGTTCCATTCATTTCTTTGTTCCTTGATGAGTAATTTTATGACACATGATTAATCTAAAGGGAGAGGCGGCCCAGGACTTGCATGCCTATGTGCCTCTGGATGACTTAACCTGTTCCTGTAAATGAGTCAAGGAGAAACAGAAATAAAAGGATTTCGAGTTAAGGAGACAAAAGACAAACGACTTACGGACAGACTTTGCTAAATTGCAACATGAGCGTATTTTGTCATTCGTCGCACACTTTCAAATACACACACACCTTACACACATACGTATATGTATGTGTTTATGTATACGCAGCCATTCATGCATTCATATGAAATGCCAAGGAAGAAACGACAATGAGCTTAAGAAGCTTTAGACTTCGGTTTAGTTTGTTTGAGTTTAGTTTAAGATGCGAGCGACATACACTCGTAAACTTGCGTTGCTTGCTATTCGCTCACTTTATTTGTGTTGTTGTGTTGCTACATTCTTTTTATTCTTTTTGTTGTTGTTGTTGTTGTTGTCTGTTCGACATGCCTTAAGTATCTGAGCGATGCATTTCAGTGTCATGATCATATCGCGCTTCACATCGCGAATTCATCGTCATCGTCATCGTCATCCTCATCCTCATCACCATTGTCGCCGCTGAGTTAAAGTTTCGTCTTTCCTTACCATTTTATTTGTTTTTGTTTTACTTTTTATATCTTTTTTGGATAAGTTGACATATTGTTGTTGTTGTTGTTGTTATTGTTATTGTCTTTTGGGTGGTTGTCATTGTTGTAGTTGTTGTTCCTTTATGGTCTCTACACACATTAATCCTCACACCATGTGACACAACAATGGAATTATTTGTACGAATTGTGTCGCAATCTGCCAAAGTATTCACTCACTCGATCACTTAGTCACTACATAACTTACTCAGTTAACAAATTTCTTAACATTCATTCTATCATCCATTCATTCATTCATTGAATTATTGATCCAATTTGGTGTAAGTTTTAAGTTATTCAAGTTGGTAGGAAATCAACATTATATGATCTAAATAAATTAATTTTGTCATTTAATTTCATATTGATTATTGATTTTCAATAATCGCCGATTATTATGAACATTGACCACCACCATCGATCGACCACCGGCAAAGTATAAACACACATATGTTTTTTTTTTTTTTTGTTTCTCAGATGTCATCTTTGTTGGCCATTTTCGTGATTTGATCATAAATTGTCAAAATTAATTCATTATCACACCTTAACCGACACCTACTACTAACCACCAATCAACGGGACCAAGCAACCGATCGACGAAGCGATACTAAAATCCATCCATTCGCTTATGCATCTCATTAACCAGAGCTCGTTCTGATTCCGAATAAATGGTCTTTTGTCACTAGTCTTCAGAGATTGTCATTAAATTATATATTTTATTGAAATATCAATGTCAAAGCGACATCAAAAGCATCAAGAATGGTTTAAATCCAATGAAATGGCGTCGCCTTGGTCATTATTATGGAGTTTAGTTGATCCGATTCCATCTTCTCCATTGCCAGTCAGCATTTCGCTATAAATGACAATTTTCTCAGCATTTTTATAACAAGTTTCACAGTTTATTTTGTTTTGATTGTGAAATTTTTGATATAAGTAACTTAATTTTAATACTTTTCTATTTTATTTCATAATTAACTAATTTAGTTGATTTTGGAAGGTCTGACTTTGGGGTTGTTGGAATTTTACGATGTACTAATGTTTGTTTCACACAGAAATTTTTTGGCAAAGTGGAAAATTATGAATGCTTTCGCAAATGCATTGAATGCATTCGTTTTGCTGTCATTTTTGCTGTGAAGTATCGAATATTATTCGCAATGATTTATGAAGCATAATTAAATCCTTATGAGGACACCAGATATTTTTTGACTTTGAGCTGATTTTAAAAGTATAAAGAAATAAACTAGTATAACCATGATATTCTAGGTTAGCCTCAATGAACCATTTTTGAGTGAGTTAGAAGAAAATAACAAAAAAAAAAAAAAAATAAAAAACTATGAAGAAGGATGAGCTGTGGGCATTTTGAATTTATTATCTTTATAGGATACACCAAATCCCCATGCAATGCCTTATATGTATATTGTATTGAATTTTTTCAATACTTAGCTGTCAGAGTCACCATTTCTGTTGAAGTAGTGGCCGGCCTAAAGACAACATCTCAATCCGAACGAGAAGAAGGAGAAGGAGGCGCTTTCAAAATTTAATAGAGCGCTTATTAAGAGAGATTTGGATTTGGGTTAGAGTGCAGCATAAAGGGAATAATATTTTCAATATCCATGTTCACAAATTGGTAGAAAACATGTCTGTGATACTGATATAAAAAATATGGATATTGTTTTTTTTTTAGAAATGAATATTTTGTTCTTTTGTTTTTTTATAACATTGAAGAAATTAATCAAAAAAATTTCTAACGACTTTACTCTACAAGTGCAAAATATTCGGATAATTTTGCATCCCACTGTATTGGCAAAATTTGATTCAACAATTCTGACATTGTCTGATCCACACCAAACTTCACAGCAATATTTTCCAGACTATGCTATGTAGAAGAGGTTCCTTGAAAATTTCATATAAAATCAATTCATCAATATCATCGTAACAATCATGAATCAGTTCAGCACAACAAAATTGAGAAACGTAACGTCCATCGTATTATGATAACAGGGCGAGCCAAAATTGGCCAAAACACACTAGAAACATCAAAATCTCAGCTAAATAGATGCGCCATCTATTATTGTTAATTTGATCTAAAATTTAATCATCATGACCAATTTCCACAGCTGCTGTTATAAATTTTCAAAACAGTAGATGGCGCTGTCACCAGCCTCAAAATTTAAATTTCTTAAGTTTTCAAAATAAGTTTAGTTGTGCGCTGCATACTTTCAGGTACCAACTTGTTTCATTTCCATAGTTTCAAACTGTTATACGACAACATGACCTACAAACATGACCAATTTCGAAATATTTGCTTACTGTCGTGTATTACTGTTTTATAGTCACATTTACTATAAAGTTTGACAAGCATTAATGAATTAACTTTAGCTCCACCTAAGTGCCGAATACAATTCTAGAAACATAGCTTAAAAAACTGTACGATTTGCTTGTACAATCAGTGACTGCAAAATACTTACTGATATTTTATTTTATTTTGAAAGTTTGACAAGCACCCTTTTTTACATTTTGTGGCATCGTTCAATAAATTATTATACTTATATATATTCAAGTTTTAGTAAATTTTAAACTATTCTTTGACATCAACTGGCAGGTGATGTAAACTTATAACACACCAAATGCACTTTAAAGTCACTCAATATTTTTATTTATTTATATATAAATAAATAAATAAATTATAACACACCAAATGCACTTTTGGAGTCACTCAATATAATATCAAGTATTCTACAGTTTGAAATGTTGCTCATTTAATGACTGAATTGGGATTGATAAAATGGTATAGTGAAAAGTTTGAGTAGTTCTATGTGAAGAAGATTCAGAAATGTTCTAGTTGATTTCACCATTCCACAACTGTATTGAAATACATAATATCAAAATGCACAAAGAATAAATTAGAAAATTTTATAATAATACCAAATTTCACATTATTTTTGGGCACCCAAAGGACGCTTAATCTCCTGTAAATGTAGTGAGAGCGTAGTGACAAAATAATAGAATTGAACTTCTTTCGATTATGAGCCGGTTGATTAAACTAATTTCGCGTGGACTCGAAATCGGATTCAATTTAATGTATGGAATTATAATGCACTAAAATCCTAGATTACAGTTTTATCAGTTCTCTATTTAAGGTACTACAAAGTTAATCAATAGATAATTTTTGAAATTTTGACTCTCATTATTTTTACTAAAAAGTTACTTCCATTGAGATTATCCAAAGGTTCCCAAAGTGGGTGATAATTCCCCCTTGTGGGCGGTGGAAGCTTTCAGGGGGGAAGTAGAAGAATCAGAGCAAATTAGGGGCATTAAGGCAATCGAAATATGTATTGGAATCTGTGATCTACAATCATGAATATACGAGTACACGTAATACATTAAAATTCAAAAATAATAAATAGAAAATCAAAAAATCTTTAATCAATTTAATTTTGGTAAAATGAAAATTTTTAAATCTATAAACTCAACGCATTGAAAGAAGTGCAGTTAACTTTTAGCAAACAGAAAAACACTATTTTGACACCATCCATCATAAAATTAAACTCATCCTCTATTCGTTGCATTCACTCACTCACCCACTACAGTACAGTGTACACGCACCCAGGACTTTGTTAAGGAATCACGTTAATCTTGTGTCTAGTGCTTTATGACACGCGTAATTCGAGACAAAATATGCAATTAAACAAGGAACTTTGAAAAGTTGCCATAAGAATAATATTTACATAGCTTTAGCAAACACAAAAGACAACTTAGACACAATCGCATCGTCATCATCATTGTCAAGTTAAAAACTTCGTACTATGGAGTTCTATTGAGAAAGGGATTTTCCTTATTGTTTTGGGAGAATGACGATAGAACTGGGTGGTGTGATGTGAACTGGTTGGTGGTTGGTTGGTTCAACAATCAGAATGGCAGGCAGGCAGTCAGTCAGTTAGGCAACACTTTTGACAGAAATCAGCGTTTGAGTAAATCTATGAAAATTCATTAAGAACAATGAAGGCAAAATACAGAGAAAAAGGATGTAACAGAAATATAAGATGTTGCGACTTGAAGTTGTGACAAAGTGTGGTGCGTAAACTAATTGCAAATTAAAAAATTAAGGGGAATGATGGTTGTCTATGTTGTCTCCGATGTTGCTATTGTTCATCTTTGAATTTTTCTTACACTTCTACTTCTATTTGTCCTTCTCCATCTTTTCCTTCTTTCATCTACAAAATTTTAATTGCTGTTACTTTTCTAGTCTATCAAAAAAGACAAAAGCCAAAAATAAGTTGATAAGGATTTCATTTGAAGGGGTGAAAAATACAGATGCTGATGATGCTTTGATGGTCTTTATATCTTATGCATGAACTTGTTAAGAAACCCAGGTTTTTTGGTTAAATTTATATTAAGAATAAGCACAGTGAAGTATTAACTTAACTTTGGTTTTTAGTAAGTGGGCGGATAATTAATGAACATTTATTTTTCGACATAGTTTTTCTTTAAAAGTTGCTTTTAAATTTTACTTTTTGTATAAATAATGACAGAAAAATTTTTAGTTGAAATGCTTATCAAACCTTACAAAACAATTTTACCAAATATTGAAGAGGACGAAAGTTTGTCAGTAAGAATTTTGCCAAAGACTTATGCGGTTCATTCGACCATCGTGCGTTTTCAAATGGATCTGACTGTACACCGATTAGGCGTATTTATTATACACTCATCCAGGGCCAAGTCTTGAAGCCCCACTCCCCCTGTGTATAGTATGTAGATTCATCAAGAACAAAGAGTTGAACGCAATGCCAATATCGGCAATATCTTCAATTAACTAACAATTAATATTTATTTACCCATTTAGTGATGGGTGCGCAAAATGCTGAACGCACGAATATTTTCAATCACTAAATGTTTCGTTTCCATAGTCATGTTGAAATCTGACGCTGTGAAACATCCAAATGATTTTGGTGTCGTCAAAAATTTTAATATATCTCGTGACTCAAAAGTCTTAGTGCCAAGTAATTTATATATTCTGAAAATAAAAGAGTGCACGTTGCCTGTATAAGAGTTTTTGTCATTGCGTGCTTACATTATCAAGGGGAGAGGGGCGTTGAAAATTATGAAAATATTATTATTTCATAATTACGAAAACATCATGTTCGATTTGTTTTTTTTTCTCTTTTTTTTGGATTGAAACGTCTTAAGCGAAGGGGAGTAAATCCAAAAAATATGAAAATGAAATGTGACGAAAATCAAAATTTGATGATGTTATTATTATATTGGAGCTATTTAGGCAAATACAATATGGAACTGAAACTTCTAAACTATGACCATCTACTTATTATAGAATATTGTAGTGTTATATTGTTTCAATACAAAAGAGTTAATTTATTTTTCGGTTATTCGTCCACTTGTTCGTACGTTCCTTCGTAAAGTAAACAGAATCAGTAAAGCATTTTTTATCTCTCTCTTACTCATGCATTCATTCTCAATGCGCATTGTTTTGTGCGCCTCCCCACTACGTCTCTGAAGCATCATCGCATTTTGATTTTCGTCACATTTCATTTTCTAATTTTTGGATTTACCTCCTTTCGCTAAATTAGTTTCACTTCCATATTGTGCTTATGAGTACTACTTAAATTTTTTTTGTTGGTGTTGTGTAGGTCAAGTTTAAAGAATTTCAAAGAATAATCAACGGGAAAGTTGGAAATTTGGTTGTATTTGGATTTTTGTATAATATTAAAACCTCAATAAATAAAAAAGTAAAGTATACTTTTAGGGAAACCATTTTTATAGATTTTTCTTCTTTAATATGCTGTATTCCTTTTGCTATTGTTGCTTTTGCTATTACTATCGTAGCATGTTCGATGAAGTACATACTAGGTCAGACCAAGTTATTTAAAAACTATTTATGCAGTTGAATTGCTTCAATTTTAAATGATTTCGAAAACGACAAGCTAATTACTCTTTTTTTTTTTGTCTCATTTGCGTTCATCTTTGATTATATTGTATGGGTACTTGTGTTTTGCTTTTTCTCATAGTGTCTATTTTAATTCGTTGTTTAAATTAATAGTAAATAAATATTTTGTGTCTCGAGAAACATTTTCACATAAAAAATATTTTGGTAGAATACTGATACTACCTACCCCACTTTTGTTGGTTCCGTATACATAGGGTACCAAACGGAACCCTATTACTATGGCTACGGTGTCCGTCCATCCATCCGTTTGCTCTCGGATCATATCTCATGAATCGTATTAGGTAGAGAGTTGAAATTTTCATAGAAGGTATAAATGTTTAGTTCTATCCGGGCAACAGTAAAAAAAAAAAAGAGTAAAACTAATATATATTCAAAAATTTATTAGGGTCCTCATACGAGAAATATATGGCTTTGTATGGGATCTATACGATCCAGTAACCCCATGATCTTAAAGTTTGCTTGGTTGGTGAAAGTAGACTTGAAACTAATAGTGTCGAAATTTTAGTTTGGTCGGTACACTAGGGAGAGTACCTCTCCTACAAATCCCCATTAAAATTCAGATTTTTTTAAGAAAAACTTTTTTGTTTTTTGCACTATTGAAGAGAAATTAAGACACTACAAGTTTTTAATATAAGCGCTTTATATATTTTAGAATCAGTCAAATTGAGTCACTTTGGGGGGTATCTCTCATACAAACCCCCATTTGGTAAGGAAGCCTCCGTGTGCAAGTTTGACTCGGACTTAGTCGATTTTTTTAGTTTAATACAGAGTAACGCATTGCATTTACATTGGCATATTGATAATCTATCTAACTAACCCTTCACACACCAAATAGTCTTCTAGTGAGGAGTCTACTATGATAGTATGTTGCTTTTTGTACGAACAACTTATGCTATTGTGAAAGTGACTTCACTACTATTGTATTTTTAAGTTCAATATAATGATAATAAGCTGCAATAATTCTGCTTATAATCATCGACATTTTCAACTGCCCGATTAATCCAATGAAATTTTACAAAGCGAAAGCATTCAATGTAATTTTCATTAAATTCAACACACAACACATTTAAATTAGTGTTAGCGTCAAACAAATCGGTCGATAGTTACGTCGCCCGTCTTTAGTTACATTGGTTGTTCATTCCATCATTTGGCTGGCTGGTGAGTTGGGTGATTGGTTAGATGGTTGGTCACTCACGTTCAATTTAATAATTGATTGTTTAAAGCAATTAGCATTAGCAGAAATTAACTTAATGAGCGCGTAGGCGTCTCTGTGTATTTGCATCTGTGTGCATTTGTAGTTGTCGGGGTGAGTATGTATTAATGAGTATGTGTGGTTGCATTGCCATTGTGGCTATTTTGTCGTCGTCATCGTCCTTGCAACATAGTGAAAGTTCAATGCGTTGGTGTTGTGTTATTTCGGAACAAATATCCGATTTTGATAGTAAAACAACAAAGTGTGTATGTGTGATGTGTTTTGTGTCCAAAGTAGTTTGTAAACAGTTTTGGTGGCGCATACAATTTTTTTTTTTGTCTAAAGAAATGTTGCATTTTGTGATCATTAAAGCGCGAAATATTGGCTTAGCATATCTAATTTGTTACATCGTTTTACGCCTCAAATTACAAAATGCCAACAAGAATAAAAGGCAATGAAAATATTTCACATTTAAATTACAACAAATTTAAAAACTTGAAATTCAATTCATTCAATTGAGTTTATATCATTAAATTGACCTTGAATTTGGTAAAAAAAAAAAAACAAAAAATATTTAAAATTTATACATATGCAAAATAAATTTATTGTGCTTTTGTCTTTCAGTACATAAAAAAAAAATGGCAGACATATAAAAAATTGATTATACGCCATGTAGAACGATGAAGACGACTTACAAAAAGCTGTAAAAAAACATTTTTTCTAGACATCATTAATGCATAATTGAAAAGCTTTTCAATGCTATTTTTGTTTAGTTTTTATGCTTTCCATTCATTCTCCTTGTTCCTTATTTATATCTTGTGTTTCTTCCCCACTCAATTATTTAAATGAAATGCCAATAATATCCTGAGTATAATATATAATTTTTTTTTATTTTTTTATTTTTCGTCTAACTTTTGTTGATGGCCAAAGAACAATCACATCACACACACACATCACATGTTCATGTCGCTTTTTTTACCTGCTTTTATTATATTGTATTTTCTTCTTTTGCATTATTTACGAATAGCAAAACACAAGCGATAAAACAATTTTCAATTGTTGTTTGCCAGTCGTCGATTGGTTGGTCGCTTGTTCAATTTCACTTGATAGTCAGAGGTAATCAAATAGTGGACAAACACTTAAGGCTACCAAACGAGGGTTGTATAAAAAATTCAATAGCATTGAGGAGAACATACAAGTCATTTTTGAGAAATATGATATTTTTCAAATATTTTTTCTGTCCATTGTAGTATTTTTCAAGGTAACGTGATTGGTTGTACCCCTTCAAAATTGGTCTTCTTAGTAAAAACCTATTTTTTTTACATTTGAATATGGATTAAGGACTATTGAATCTTGTAAATATAGTGTATGTGGAAGCATTTAGGTATTTTAAATTGCGAAAATTTGACCTTTTTTTGATACAACAGGACTTTGCTCATTACTTATTCTGAATAATTGCCTTAAATAGTAGAGTTAAAACGAAAAGAATTTCTTATTCAAATGAGAAGTTAAAATATTCTGTGGCCTACAATCTCAGTAATGTTATTCACCAAAAGTGCACCTTCGAATGTTTAATATAGTTTTTTTAAACATTTCAGAAATGGTAACTTTATTCGGATAATCTGGATGTTCTTAGTTAAATTTACTTCTATGGGCTGATTTGAAAAAGATAGTCTAATAGTGTATGGTTGAAATGAAGGACCATGCATCCTCAGACTTTGCTAAGCTATATCTTAATCTGATTGTTTCTTTCTTAAATTTTCATACTATTATAGCAGCCCTTGACTATGAATTTATCATACAACCAACCCTCGGGTATTAAGTTTTGTTATTGACAACTAAAGAAAGTTTTCGTTTCCATGCTATGTTATTCCAATATATTGTACAATAGTATTGAGTGCATGTGTGAGGATTTGACGTTAGTTTATTGCTTTTGTTTAGTATTAATATTTTAGAAGAATAATAATAAATAATGATGATTGTCACTTGCCACTTGATGTTACACGTTGTCTTTTGACTTCTTTTGTGTGCTTCAGGCATTCGATAAATAAGAAATTTCGTAGTTGTGGTTTCCCTCATATAGTAAAATACAATAAAATCCCATAAAATTTGACCATGTTCATGTTATGTTATTTTGGAGTTGGAGTTCTTTAGAATGCTATGAAATTGGTTGCATTTAATGCTACTCGACATGTATTGGCACTCATGTTCTGTCATTTGACAAGTCATGAAATTGATATTACTCATTCGGCTTGTCATCATCATCAACATGCCCGCATGATCGGCGACGGCATCATTGTAAACGTGTAATGTGCAATTATTTGCTCAAAGCGAATAATAAAAAAAAAAAAAAAAAAAATGCAACAAAAGAAAATAATAAAGAAAAGAATAATAAAAATTAAAATGAAAATAACACCAAAAAAAAAAGGATTGTTCACCGCCATATTGAACAGCATTGCATTACCGTTTGTGGCCAAAGGCAGCGTCTATGGACAAGGATGACTATGGTGACTATGGAGATTACGATGGCGATGGCAATGGCGATGGCAATGATGATGACGATGACATAGCATCGGAAACTGACCACAAAACGCCATTAAAAAATAATTATGGTTTTAAATGAGCAGGAGGAGGGAAATTGCCGCAAACAGTTCGTCGCGTTGTTATTTATTTAATAATTAAAAATAATTTTATTGCACACTTTTTTTCTTCTTCCTTATTGCAGTGCAAATAATATTGTAATAAAAAAAAAAAAAAAACAAAATAACATAAATGAAGAAAAAATAAATAAGATAAAAATAAAAAATTAACTCTTGCAAATGGAGAGATAGGTCAAAGATATAAAAAAAAAAAAAAAAAAAAAATTAGAGAAAAGAGAGAAGAGTCTCAAAGATTTTAATACTTCATAATAAAGATATCCCTAAAATTTGAAATCAATTTTGGTGTTTACATATTAGACTTAAAAATTTTACATAGATTTCATACAAAGTCTTATTGATTTTCATATATCAATGACAACAGAAGAGATTTGCTGGAGTCAACTATCGATTTTCCAATCGATCAATCAATGCATAAAAGATGTTAATGAAATCATATTTCCGAAAGAAAGAAAGAACTCCAATTGAAGGACCTCCAACCAAAGTCTAAGGAATTTATATACCAATGTTTTGACAACAGTGTCAGTATTTATTGACAATTCAGAGAATATCAATAGAAGGGTGACTGCTCATCAGTCAGGGACTGTACTCAGGTCCAGATCATTAAAGTGAGTCACCTTTTGTTCTTCATGTTTTTTTGTCTGATAGAATTTATTTGAAAGAACATGAAGGAAGTGAACTTTTCAGGCTGCTCATGTGCTATAAATAAAAAAAAGAAAAAAAAAAAATTATATATTTAAATGCAACAAATAATAAAAAAAAAAAAAAAAAACGTGGAATTTATTAAATTTTATAATTACACAGAAAGGACTTTGTTTGTCCTGAGCGTATGTCTGTGTATGCGCATTGTTGGCCACTTAAATATCGATTAATGGCAGTTGTGTCTCGCAAATTAGTTTAAACCATTGAGTAATTGTGTTTTAATTGAATCTCAACAAGCGACAAACCTCACGCACTCTCATGTTTATAGATACTTTACGTGTACGCATGCATGAGAGTGATAAAATCAGTTAATGGTAATTTACGTTGATTTTGGCCGCGTCAATCCAATTAAGAAACTACAATAGTTCAATTATGTAAAGTGAAACGTGTTCACTTTTCATTTAAATAAAAAAAAAAAAATAAACATATTTTTTTACAAAACGATCATTGATGATCAATCAATATTTATCCTTTCCAATGATGAAAATGACAAATTTGTTTAAATATCAAATAATTAATAATTGGTCTAGAGAATAATAAAGAAATTTTCTAAATGAAATGAATTTATTATTGTACATTATTAGAGTAGAAATAGTTGTGCTAATGATACTCATAACTGAGACCATGAACACCATCGATAATCAGGATAAAAAATATATACAATATATCAACAATAACAACGAAAATGAGTTGTAAGTATATATACTTATCTACAATATTATGACTAGAATCATGGTGAGTGAATGACTGAGTTACTGAGTTACTACTGACAAATTCATGTTGCGCTCAAGTAATTGAAGTATTAAAATAACGTGTTCAATTGTTTGCTTTATTTGTTTAATGGCGACGGTTTGTCGGTTTCAACTCAACCAGTGACAGAGAAGAAGTGATGAGGGGTTAATGAATGGTGGACTAAAAGGAGTTGCTACAAAATGAAGATTGTTAGCCATTTGTTGTTCGTGGGGTAGATTTGTGGTAGTTGCTGCGGTAGTTGTTAAAGCAATTGTTGTTGGTTGTTTCCGTTTTAGCGCATTTTTGTGTAATTGCGATGACGATTGCAAATGTTGTCGTTGTTGCTATAATACTTTGTTGCATGCAACAACAACAGCAGCAATGATGATAACTCCAATTGCGACTACTGTATAAACGACACAAGAATTATGGCAAAAAAAAAAAAACAAAAACAAATTAAATAAATATAAAGGAACAGAGAGTAGGGAGCAACTGTTGCACGCAAAGCGATCATGTCGCTAAATGTGTGGAAATTAAATAAAGTTCCTGGAAATTACTTGCATTATTAAGGTCTATTCGAAATTCCTGAAATGATAGGTAACCTTAAAACTGCACCACATTCACAGTAAGAAATTGGACTTGAGCACTGGATGTACTTCTTTTTAAGAATGACTTCAACTCATGCAAGACGATGAGAAGGCTCTTTCTGGGTGTAACAAATTTTCCCAATCGCATGTTGGATTTGTAAATTGGCCGTTGGGGTCTGAACATGTTGAGCCTATTATTATGACGATGGAAATTCAAAATGAAAATAAAACAAAATATTTAGAAGGAAAACTATAAAATTTCTTCTAGGAATATATCATACTATTGTTGTAGTGATGAGGATATTCGTGCATTCGCTTGTCGCTTCTGTGTTGTGGTTTTTTGTGTGTCTCAGCTTTGGTCATAAAACCACAAATTAAGCAAACGAAACGAAATGAAACGTACTAAAAAATAACAACAAAATATACAAGTAAAGAGAAAATCCCTCTTTGGACTGCATACTCGTAGTAGTGCGGCACAGGACAAGCAACAAAAGCAACAACATGAAGAACATCACGAAACAACTGTTGAAAGGTGGCATAAACATAAAACTGTGTACACAGATACTCTTGAATGCAACCACAAAAACACACTTTTTACTCCTCCCTCTCTCTCTCTCTCTCATGAATTCTGATATAGGTCCACACACATGAACACTTACTGAGTACATATAAGTACAAAGGCTAAAACACAGTAACAAGAGTAAATAACCATTGCATGCGGCATTTATGACGCTGCATTGCAAACTACAAGTATACCACCCCACCACACTCCGCTTGTTGTACGTCCATTTCATTTGGTGTTTCCGTTTGCTTTTGTCGCTGCTGCCATCATCATCATCATCATCATAGGATCGGTGGTTGCTGTCGTCGACATCATTTCAACATTTTGATTGCGCGTTAATAAGTTGTTTTTACACTTCTTCGTTTTGACCAAAAATGACACACACAAAAAGTAAGTACATACAATACTTAGTAACACTGAAAGAAAAATTACTCAATAGAATTTTATTAAATAAAAAAAAAAAAAAAAAAAATGGTAGAATTAAGATTAGAAAAAGAAAAAATACACTGTAAGCTTTGCCAGTAACTTTTTTTACTTACTAATAATTTTAACAAGGACATTCAAAGTTCAGAAACACAATATTTCTTTGCAAGCCCAGTATAAAGTCTCAAGTATATGCATATTATCAGTATTTTATCTAAGAATTGGTAATATTGTTAACGCTAAAACAATATGCTGGTCTTTCAGTTTTTAAAGAATATGTTCATCTTCTTTATTAATGCAAATATTCATAAACTATCAACTACCAACTCATTTTTCTGCTTTTAAAGTATAAGTTGTTCTATAAAAATATAAGATTTCTATTATATTATTAAAGCAAAGCATTATTTTGGTTGGATGTTGGTTTTTTGGTCTACTTTAAATTTAACTGCAGCTTGAGTGCTGAATGCGCTGTTTGTTGGCCATTGACTAGTGTTCAGGCAATTTTCGATGATGCGACCAAAATCAAAACATTTAACATTATCAGCTACACTGCCTTCTGCTGTCTACGATATTATCGGTTCTTTGTAATTGAGATAGGCAGCTTTTATATTATTTTACTCGAACTGGGGGGAGAATTTGAGAGAATTATCTTCATGACATTAAATTGACCATAACTTTGTATTTGCTTTATTGATCGTCGTCTCGCATTTCAATAAAAATATTAAATCGATAATTTTTGCATGTAATTCAGCGCTAATAGCTCGGAACTTATAAATCGGAATTTAATGACAAATAATCACAAAACTTATATTTAAACGTTAGGCTAATAAGAATGGGAATAGGGAATATTAAAACTTAAATATATAACTGCTTATAAGAAGTCTTTGATTAGTTTCGTGAGATGATAGAAAGCTGATAAGTTGAGCTGAGTTGAGTTGTTGTTATTGTAACAAACTTCAAATAAAATTAGTGTAAGACTGGTTTTTATTGGTACCCAACAGTGAGGAAGCTATATCCATGAGTTTAGTTTTATACTGTGCCATCTGTGGGTTACTAAACCTGCATTCTATTCCCGAGAGCTATTTTCAAATTTGGGGCACCAACCCATGAACTTTTTGGGATTCGAATTGGTAGTACCTAGGGTACGAAGTCTGAACAGAGGCTTTTTTCTGGTACCACGAGTGGTCAGGAGCCCACGGAACTTCTTTCCGTCCTGGCCAGCGGGTACGACCCCCTTGTGTAGAGTACGGGTAGAGTAATTACTCGACGTGGAGTTGCGTCATTCAACCGGGTGCTGTGACCCACCCAGCAGCAGAGGTTTAAGATGGGTCTCGCTTCCCACTAAGGAGGGAGTCATATACACCAAAATGAATATGACTCTAATTTGGTACCTGCGGATATATATCCAAGGGGACGTTGATTGACGTTTATCAATCCATGTGCTTGACACCGTGATCTTAAGTCTTCCTAGACAGGTGAGCACATTAAACAATGGTACTTCATTGTGCGTACTCAGTTCTTAATAAATGAGAGGAAAAAATTTAACAACAACAACCAAATAAACAACGACAAAATGTACGTAAGTTTTTGTGCTTGGTTTTGCTGTGAATTTCCGAAAACTTAATACGAAAAAAAAAAAATTATATTTGCTTACAAAACTAAAGAAAATAAGTATGCTATTTCCTTCGTACCATAATTATCTACAATTTAAAAGAAATCCATCTAAATTGGTTGAAAATTACGGACAGCAGAGGGAAACAGAAATTTTTGGTACTTTGTTATTTGTATGTATAGTTTGATATAAATTAAAATAAATAAACAAAGCAACAGCAAAAAAAAAAAAAAAATCAAACAAATTTAACGATTAACAACACTGAAAACTTAAAACTAGGACTGAGACTAAGACTGAGACTAAACTGGCCGCACAAAAAGCGCTTTAGTGTTTTTGCATGACGTTGTTATATGGTTTTTGTATGATTGAGAAAAAAAACCACTGATCACTGGAGTAATGAATATTAAAAACTATATATATATATATATATATATATATATAAATATTAACTTCCTTACTATAATAGAAAATAATTTTATTTTCAGTGTATAGCTTTACCAAAATAAAATTATAATGGGTAACACTATTGTATTGTACAATAGTATTACAGTAATTGTTGATTTCTCAACTTTGTACAATTCCCACTTTTGGCATTTTGTTTTCGTATACTTTTTTGTTTCTTTTTGTATTTCACATTTCCTAATGAATTTAAGTATCAGTCTTTCATTTTATTTTGAATTGTAAATATGAATTACAAAAAAAAAAAAAAAAAAAACCAAAGCCACAAGTGGCGCAGAATAAGGATTACATGTTGCAGTAGTAACAATTTGTTATAAATTTTAATGAGCTTTTCGTTTCCTTGAATTTTGTTGCGAAGCAATTAAAATAATTTCCAGTGCAATAAACTAATTGATAATACCATGTTAATCAGTCTTAGTAGATCTTTTTACATATTTTTAGTTTTTTTAATTAGCCCACTAGTATTACAATTTAACATTCGAATAATAAAAAGAATTGGTTAAAGCAAAAAAGAATATACAAAATAGAGAATCATAAAACTGATGAAACCGAGTATAATGAATAGTACTGAAAATGTCATGGTAAAGTCAACTTAAAAACAACGACAAAATGTAACTAACTTAATAGACAACAGTCAACTATTATTGTAAAATATAGAAGTAGAGTTAGAATAGGGTATACAATGATAAGAATGACGACCATAGCAAATCAAAATGTAAAAGAAAAAGAAAGAAAAAACAAAAAAAAGGGAATAGTGTAAATGACACCAATAAGGATGACACCATATCAACATCTACCATGACAACAGCAACAGCAACAGCAACAGCAGCATCAACGACAAGGACGATGAGGATGATGATGACCACAGACGTCGGATATGCAACTCTTTGCTGAGGCTGATGGTGATGGCTGTTTAAACAAAGTTGGCCGTGTAAAATGTTGCATTGCAGCGGACTTCGTTTTCAGAAAAATGGCGTACTAAAGTGACAAGGGATCTTGGCCAAAAGCTGCCAACTGTAATACTTAAATGGTAGCGGTCATAGAGTTCTTTGAATGAACGGACTTATTCATGTACCAGTACGAGTAGTTGGTAGGATAGATGGATGGTTAGATAGACAAATGTAAGGAATGATGGTTAACACAGGAGGACGAAAGGAAGAAAGGAGAGAAGGAAGGATGAAACGTTAGAAGACAAAATTGTAAATGTCTGGAAGCGGTGAATCCAATTTGTTGTGTGTTGATGACGCGTTTCGTATTAGAGCTTGAGTTTCTGTTGGAGAGATGACCACAGAGAGGAAAATGGGGTTCCTATAGATACGCGCACATTTACTACCACAAATACTACCACAAAAGCTGTAAACGGTGGTTTTTGTCAATTCCCTATAGTCTATAGAACTGCCTGCAACAGTTAATGCTAAAATAAACACAAGTGTTGCACAATTAGCACTTTTCGCTTACCAAATAGATTTATCCAACTACAAAGTTACTATACAATTTCTGTTTTTTTTTTTTTGTTGGAATGGATAACCTATTGGAAAAAGTCGACCAAGTCACCAATATTCAATCTGAGTCTGACTTTTGTTCTATTCTGTCACAATCAGCACAAAGTTCAACGTTAATGTATCTAAGCTGTTGTGTTTGATGTGTTGATAGTCGCGTGTACAAAGCAGCGTAATCGTTAAAGCTTAAGGTTTCAACACATTTAAAGATTGACAAGTAGATAAACAAATACACATACACACACACACACACACACAGATACATATAATAAGTATTATAGTATGTAAAGAAACAACAGATGCAGAATGTCAGAGTTGAGCTGAACTGAACCGTACTGAACTGATGCGACATGACATTTTGACCCTCATTTTCAGACAAACAACAACAAAAATGGTTAAACACATCACCATTACAATAACAACAAAAACAACAGATACAATCAACAGCAACAACAACAACAACAACAGCAACAATAAGAATAGCATCTAGTATAGCACACAATAATGTTGCTCACTCGATATAATGGACACAGATACATCCATATACAGATACACACACACACACACACCCACACACCCACACACCCAAGTTGTAATCTACAACATAACAACAAGTTGTTTGAACTTAATAGTTGTTGCTTTTGTTGTTATAGTACAATACAATTGTTAAAGTTGAGCAAATTATGTCATAATTTTATGAAGACCTTTGAACAAAGTACATACAACTTCAATTACATCTATGTACTTCTTTTGATTATAACTTATTTAGAAATATAACAATGATGATCATAATAACAATGACAATGATAATGATGATAGTGAAGATGATGTTGATGATGATGACAATGGGGAAAAATGAGATGTCCCAGCTTGCTATTGAAAGTACAATAAAATCATAAGAAAAAGACAAGAGAGGAAAACAGCGAACGAGCGAAGTCATAACAATTTATTTGCAATTTTTCTGCATGATTTCTTGTGATTTATTTATTTACATAAACAACTTTAAGTAGCTCATAAATATTCTTTACCATAACCACTCCACACCTCCCTATCAGAATGAATCAGAATCAGAATCAGTATCAAAGTGAACCATCATCAACCCAATGAACTTTAACTTTTTCTTGAACAGAAGAGAACGGAACGGAACGGAACGGAAGAAAACAGAAAAGAAATATTATAGAACATGAAGGAAAAAGACTCAATGAACTTCAACCTTGCTAAACTTATGGTCAAAGATACTTTTTCATTTTTCATAACGCACAAGGATAGTATAGTAAACGACAGAAGGAAGGAACACACTTTTGACCAACCAATATGAATTTAATGAAGCATATAGAACATTTTTATGTTTAAGTGAACTGAGTGAGTGAAAAATTTCTTATGATGAGATACATACTTTCTTTTTGTTGCATCGTATGAAGTTTTGTATATTTTCATAGAGTTTAAATTCAGCGTGTTGCAATTGATTACATTTCTTGCAACCTACACATATTTTCATTCAACTTTCTCTAAAAACTTTAGATTTTGCAACACTTTTCATTTTTGATTATGGTTGACTGGTCACACTCAACGCTTACTTTTCAAATGAGCATGAATGTGTTTGGTAAAGTTTTCGTAGTGCTAAGAAAAGATTTCAAGCACTTTTAAGCATTTCCTCCTTATCTTAAAAAAACTCTGACCAGAGATTTCAATAAAAGTTTTTGCACTCTTACAAATAGTTTTGAGTATTTTTTTTTTTTTTTTGTTTTTTCCAAAATATTCAATTGATTGCTTTTGATCAATCAAGTTTTGGCGGTGGCAGGAAATTACTTTCAATGTGTCACATATGGTAAAGTTTATTTATAACAAATGATTGACATGTAAAAGATGTGTTACATTATACATGAATATGCCTAGTTGTAATGGTATTCACAATGAAAACTATGTAGTAAAGTTAAAAAGTTTTATGAAGAAAACCAATAAGTTGTCTAAGTTTGGTGGTCAACGCCTAATATTGCCACTACTTCTACTTATTACTATTAGAAATAGTATACGTATACCAGCAAACACGAGAGCGGAAGTGCAAAAGTAACACAAAAGTGAAAAACTTGCTGTCAGCAATAGATAAGAAAGGCGGCATAAGTCTGATTCCATCTAATAGACTTGTAAAACATACGCTCGACTGATTCCATGCTACTCATTCCATTCATGTTAAAGGGAATTTTTTTCTCGATTTTTATTTATTTGTTTGCCGGTTTGCGTGCGTTCGTTGTATGTTAGATGCTTCTGTGTACGAGTATATGAAAATGAAAAAAGAAAAGAGAGAAAAAATAAACTAGTAAAAATAAATAAAAATCTTATAGACGCCCTCATGTGTGCCGCCTTAATTCTGCCTGCAGCTGGCATTTGTTTGGCTTATCGGAGACTAACAATTTAAGTTGTCAACGCGATATGAACAACAGCAGATACTCAGATACTTGCCACAGTAGCAACAACAACAGAAGCAGCAGCTTTTGGATTGGTGGCAACACCAGAGAACAAATGTCAACTTTTTGGCATCCGACAACGATGTTTATCTTTATAAACTTTTCGTATCTTTCCTCATGTGTGTGTATATATTTTTTTTGTTTATTTTATTTCTTTTTACGTTAGCCATGTTTCTTTGGTTAATTTGGCTGTCTGTCCATTTGTATGCCTGTTTGACATTTGATGCACTGCTGACAAGTGATGTTTAACTTTTTGCCCACAGACTCATTTTGAATGAGTGACTTGGTTGGTTGTTGGTAAGCGACTGTGTGAGTGAGTCATTGTTCCTCCATTCATATCAATGAGTTTACTTTAGTATTTATCTTTGTGCGTGAGTGCTAAGGCAATTTAGCTTTTCTGATTGGCATTTACTTCCTTCCTGTTGGCCAATGATTTGTTGCCCGATTGAGAGAATCTATCTGTTTGTTTGTAGTGTGGCGTATCTTTAGCAAATAACATGCTTAACTTAAAAGTTGATCTTAATTAATCAAATGTCAAGAGACTGACACAAGAATTTATAACTCATTTAGTTCCTCGTCGTCTTTAGTTCAATACTTAATTGTAGTTATTTCTATTACTTGATGTAACTGATGTTATTATTGTTGCTAAGTATTTAATGAGGAAATAAAGTTTGTAATAGATAAAAAGAGATAGATAGATAGATAGATACAAAAGTGAACAACTTCATGGTGAAATCACAAATTAAATTTGATTGCAGTTTAATGTACTTGTATTTGTAAAGTATTGAATGAAAAAATCGATTGATAAATTGAATGATTGAATAAACGAAATGCATTGCGTTGATTGACTTTTAAAATGCAGTTGATACTTGAATGTTGTTATTTTTGCATTTGCGATAAATAAAAAGGACTCGATATAAGTAATAACGATTTTTAACTGAATTGTACTATTGACAGCATAAAATAAATAACAAAAATATTATATTGTATGAAATTTATTATTTATATAAAATCAAATAAATGTAAAATATATTTTTATTTTGGTCTTAAAAAAGCTTATCTACACTTTATATAAGTGGATTTTCTATACATTAAATAATAAATTTATTTATTTTGAACTGAAATATATTAAAATTCAACAATTTTTCAATAGGCTTACGATGGTAAAATCTAACTTTAAAAACCGTCAGTGTAGTTAAATGAGTTTAGTAAAGGAAACAGAAAATTCTTAATAAAATTACGAGTTCCTTAAAAACGAAAAGATTTAAAAGTAAATCTAAATCCTATTGCACTGAAGGTCATGGCTTTTGGTTTTTTCATCACATTATCCCGAAGCGATGAATAATTTGTACAGAGAAAAACTACCTCAAAAATTGAACGATTACTTAAAACATGCCATGGTTTTAATACTAAGTAGAAAATATATAGGTTTAAGTGATCAGATGTGATTGAAGATACAACACATGATTTAAACATAGGAAAAACAAAACCGTGTATATTATTTTATATCCGATAACAAAACTTGAGATTCTTGTTTGAACAGAGAGCAAAGAATGGACATACAAGGCATATTGTTTAAATAGAAATAAAAGACTCGAAGGACTAGTGAAATTATTTTAGAATATATTACATTGGTTCACCCCTAGCTCACATTCTTTTACAACCTTAAATTTCATACCAATAATAATAATAATAATAATAATATTAGGTTAAGATCGCTTCGACCCTAAGGCTTCTAATTATTCGCTTTAGCACACAAGTCTAGTTTATATTATATTTAAATACACCATCTTTGCTGAGCGAAACTTCGTAGGGAAGTAGGTACTAAATGGTTCGATTGGTCTTTCATCTTTATTCTCAATGCTACTTCGGTCTTCCATAATGATTTCCCTAATTTTGTCAATACATCATGCAATGTTACGAACACAACCACAAAGTGCTAATAACCATCCAAACTCTCAGAATCCATGAATAATTTTATAACATGCTTTTAGTGTAGTTATTGTTGAAAATGATTTCATTGTTAAAAATTTGTGTTGATGTTGACGCCTTGACAGATATCATTCACACAACTACACAATCACACAATTGTTGTGTAATAATGTACTCAATGACAGCTTCGTTAAAGTTATCTCTACTTTTGCGTGTGAATATTAACAACATCAGCGGCAACGTGCCATGAAGTATGCATTCATTTTTTTTTTCACTTACTACATACTATGTTCAATGATTACAATTTATAAAAGCGCATTTTAAAATATTTATTTTCTTTCTTTTTTTCCCTTCACTTCATTTCCATTGTTTATTTTGTTTTTCATGTCAACAATAAACAAATGTATTGCGGGCTGGTTAGCAGCAACAGTAGAAGTGGCAGATACACACCCCAAATAACATGCACATCCAGTCGCCATTCAGTCATACTGTCAAATAGACAATAGGACTGAGAGTCAGACAGACACATAGAGAGACAGATACTAACAAGTGAAGTATATAAAACATCACATCAGAAACAACATTTACATTTTAAGTAGTTTTTAAATCGCTGCAGACAAACGTCAGACAAGTGTCAGCGTTGACAATTTATCATGTTGGAAGGCGGAGGGAAGACAGACGACAGCTTAAACAAAAATATATAGTAAAACATAATTTCAAAGCAGACAACAAGATACACAAAAATATATGGTAATAAAAATGCATGTTGTTTGTTTTGCTGTGGTTTTAAATAAAATAAGTATTTCTATTTAACTACAATATAAATAATTTAGATATTATAGTTGGGTAGCTTTTTATAATTGCCGACATTTTTGATGAAGTTCACTTTAAAAATGGCGCTCATGACAACAAACGAAACTTTCGCACCTCAGATGAAGAAAATTCAAAAGAAAGAAAGAAAAAAAGTTACTGTTTGATGTAGATTTTGGCGAAGTGGCTTTAATGGCCAATACTGTTCCGATCATCAAAATGGCAATGGAATTATTGTGAATGGAGCTCGGACATTCTTTTTCATTATTAACCGGATCCAATGTGTTTTAATTTCACAATGCAAATAAATAAATATTGTATTTATGCCTTTAATATAAAAGTTAAAAATATGCTTTTAATTTGAAAAGAAAAGCTCTTATCATAATCAATTACGGCAATTTATTACAGTAGATTTGTGATAATGTAAACTCAATAAAATCAGCCTTTTATAAATGTAACAATTTATCGATTATATAAAAAGCTTCCATGGAGGAATCACGCTTGTCTTATTTACTTTTCGCAATCAGTTTCATCTTTATATTTGGACTGATTATCAAGAATTAGTGCATCTTCAATCCAATCGTACTGATGACTTCCAAATTTTATTGTATCAACAGTATATGATACCTTTTCATCTGTTATACTCGTATTAATTAATTGGCCTCAAAATTCTTCCATTAATTTTAGGTTTTTAACTAATTTTGATTTTTTTTATTTCTTTAAGTGGTAAAATGTCAGCTCCCGATTTAACGATCATCAAAAATTGTTCTGACAATAAGGCAAAATAATGACAGTTAACTTAAAGTCTAGGTAATTTACAGAAGCTAATTGACAAAGACAACAAAAATTTAAAATTCAGAAACGGAGCCGACGTCCTCTTTGGCGTCCGTTTAACCAAAAGTCGTCAAGGTAAAGACTATTGAGTCTCCTTCTGAAGGTGTTTATGGCAAAATCAGATGCTAATTTGTTGACGTGCAGCTTAAGCCGGTCATTATACCGGCTTGTGAGATGGCTGATCTACTCACGGACCGACAGGATTTGCAGGTACCTGGATATAACATATTTACGTACCAGAGAGTGTTTACAGTTTGAAGGAGGGCAATGTTCACATTATCATGAATTCCAAATTGTAGAGTGTTGATATTATTGCGTGTCTACTGTATCATTCATTATCAATTTTCAACTGTTTGCATATGACATCTTATAATAAAATATAATATAATTTTTCATTGCATACTTCATGGCGTCACTTTTGGTTTTAATTAATTTAAAGTCTTATAGCAGAATACTCACTCAATATTTTTTTTTTTTTGTTTTGTTTTCATTTTGCATTTTGCAACCGTTGAGTGTCAAGAAATTGATTTATCTCTGTTTACACACACACACACACACACACAGACACAAAATATGTACTTGTATCGAATCCAAGTATTCTGTCCAGGCTCTTCAGATACATTGCCTATCTGTTTGGTTGGATATCCTTGACTTTTCCTTTTACGCTACTTGTTTTTTTTTTTTTACCAATTCTCAATTAACTCCTACGTTGAGTAATTTTTTTGTTTTCATTTTTTTGAACTCATAACTGGCCGCCTGTATGTCTGTGGCCATTGTCAGCAGTTCACTCAACGTTCAACTTTCAGGCATCCTTCCGTGCTGCATTCCTTTGGTCTTTGATCGTTGGTCCTTGATTGTGTTGGTTGTTAAGTGTTGCTACTTTATTGGCCGACGGCTGTGCTCGACTGTGCAGCATTAATTATTCACTGCATTTTATTGGCGTATTTACACTTCAACGCAACACAACGCAATGCAACACTTGCCACATATCTTTGTTGGTTGTTCATTGCTCATTGTACGTTGTTGCCAGGCAATGAGATCAAAGATTTCGGAAACAACCAACATACATAAGTATCAGTCAAGACTTGGCAAACGACAGTGACAACGACAGATTCCTTGATGGCAGTGTGAAGTGCAACTCGGCCACGCACATGAGATCGGTTTGATGGGAAAATTACGTACTTGCAACCAATCACGGAAGCAGTGAAAGCGCATTAATTGCCTTTTTACTGCCTGGAAATGTTCACCGTTCTCAGTTACACAACCAATTCCAAGTTAATATGAAAGTAAGCAAAATGTATTAAATGGAATGAGCCAAAAAATAAAAACAGAATTAACATGGAAGGATGAAGTGTAGAAGAGGCACTTAAATGATTGTCAACTATAATATTTACCAAGTCACTAATATTGTTGTGATGAGTAGAGGAAAAAAAAACTTTGCAGACATACAAAAATGAATTACAACAAAATCAGCAAATGAAACTAATTTTAATTTTATGCACTCTACTATATACTTCAATAGCAAATAAACTTCTTTATGGTAAAAGAAAGGAAAACGCCAAAAAAAAAAAAAATAAAAGAACCAAATCGACAAAGCACGCAACTCGCAAAAGCTTAATGACGATCCCTAGCGGACTAAGGGTGAAACAGTTTGATCTGGGCTCTAGTCAAAGGAGGCCGCCAAATGTCGTGAAGACTTTTAATAAACACGTCCAAGACTCGGCGAAAATATGTTTACGGGGCATTTAAAACTTGAGGAAAATAAAAGGAAATATTTTGTTCCAAAAATCATACTGTTCTAAGTCATTTGGGTGAGTCATTTAGTTTTACCGCCCCTGATCACTGAAGAACTTAGTCCACTAGTGATAAGCAATAGGATAGGAAGCAATGATTGTCTGAAATGAAGAGTAAAATGAAAACCAAGTGGTTGGTTGCTACTTACCAATAAATTATGAAATGAATATCAAGAAAACTAAACTGAGAATTGTACTGAGAATTGAATTGTGTACTGAACTGAGAATTGAACTAAGAAGAGAACTCAGAACAAAACAACTGTGAACTGGGGTGTGAGTGCATAAAAGTTTGTTGTTAAAAAGAATTTATGAACTTACAAAAACTTCTTTCATTTTTCTTTCTATTCTTATTGCCATGATTCTTATGATTTTTATGGTATTTTTCATATTATGAACTTTCAATTATTTGTCATTAATGTAGTCTTTTATGCCTGTTACTGTTACTATTGCTGTTATTGTTGTTGTTTTTGTGACAATACTAAGTGTTTTGTTGTTGTTGTAATAAGATAAATCGTCTGGAAATTTCAAATGGCATAAAATGGTCGCTAATAAGGGTCTTCGCTTATTTGCCTTTCTTTCTTAGAAGTTAAAGTAATACAACAATTCATTCATTTATTTTTATGGTAATTTTTATAATATTTTTTTTTTTTCTTATGGAAAGAAAGAAAATTAATGTAATTAATTATTTGTGATTGTTGTTTAGAAAATTATGGCAAATTAGATAATTTATATGAAATAAGAATGAACGTTAAATAAAGAAAAATATAAGTACTCAAAATGGAAATTATTTATGAATATATAAATAGAAGAGAAGAGGCAGATTTTAGCCTCATTTAGCCCCATAAAGCATTTAAAATAATTTTCTGGAATATAAAGAAAGTAATTGATTTAAATGTAAGAAATTGATGGAGTTGATAGTCCTGCATAATATTTCCTCAAAGCATTTGGCAGTGACATTTGTTCCTTATTCGTTTGAAGGAAATGCCATTGTTATTTCCAAATCGATAACTTAATGGGTTTTTTTAATATTTTTATGTCTTGGCAAACAAAGATGCAATCGCAATTGTAGCAAACTCACATGTCGTATATATTTACTTATAGATAAACATATGGAATGTTGCGTAAAACTCAGACAAGGACATCGGAAAAAAAAAATATAGAAGACAAATCAATGAACGAACAAGGAAACAAGCGAACGATTGAACGAGTGAAAGTGAAACTCACTCTTTCTCTTTATTGTTTGACACAATTTAGTTGAAAATGATTCCCTTACGTCCTGCACTATTATATATATATAGTACCGTACATGTATTTGTACCCATTTAAGTACTAAAAGTGCTTTGTGGTTGGGGTTATGAAGGGGCCTCATGGTTACAAATCGTTTTGAGTCTGATTCTATTTGCGCCGTTGTCAATGACAATCACAACGCCAACGACATTATCAATGATGATGGCAATGATACTCGTAATGATGATGAGGATGATGATGAAAATGTTGATGGTGGTTTTTATGTGCGCTCTATTTTTCTATGGGTATATGACATTTGGCCAATATTGATTATGATATGCATGTATGCCTTTATTGTAAGTGAAATGTTTCATGGAATTGTGAATATAATATTGATGCTGCTAATATTAGTGAAATGATATTATGATTGACTTTGATGTCTGTCAACGATTTAATATTCCTAAATGTATTTATATTGAAGCACAATAAATTGTTTTCATAACTGATTACACATTAAATATCCAATATTGCTGGAAAATTATACAATATTCATGTGCCTGTTTCGAAATGAAACGACTTCCAAAGCAAAAAACCATACTTACATATATAGATACATGGATGCTGAAATATGAAGCATAAAGTTACACCAAGTTAAACCGGTGTAAAGAAATTTCTTAAAATAGAATTCAAAGGCAATATGACATAAGATTTTTGTATCACCAATCAATTTTCTAAACCAACCACTCATATTTTTGACTGTGGCATTAAAAGAAATTAAACAATTTACAATGAAAAGTTCTCCGAAGGTGTATTGATATTGTGGGTACGTAAATATTTCGACTGCAAGGTACCTTTCTCTAAAGCGCGTGTCATTCAACGTTTCGCACTTGTTGAGTTTCCCTATTTAAGATTTATTGAAAAGATAGTTTGGTACAAGAAATGACAATATTGTTGACGCTGTCATAAAGACAAAGCACATCGAACCAGAATAAATTTAACGTGATTCACTATAATTTAAATTTTTGACCTTTAATACCATACTTCATTTCTGATTTTCATTTACATAGATCATAGATCATTGTTAAATTTCAAAGACTGAAAATAGATATGACTGTGACTATCGTCATCACAACCAAAACGCAATCACAGCCAAAGGAACGTGTATGCATGTTTGAACATCGTGTGAATGATGACGATGATGATGATGAATGCGTTGGTTCAACATATGGAGTTTCTATTGAAAGTGCTGGGCTTCTGGAACCATCGTGTGATGTGGATGATAGAAATATGCAGAATGTGCTTACTGCTGGTGATGATGATGACTTCGTGTTGTGGCTGAGTATAGAATGCACAACACCATAACGTAAATCAGAGTCCTTATGGGTGCGTAGCTCATCATTCTTCTTCAGGTATGTAAATCTCCTTTGATGTGTTGTAATGTTTTGATGTGCAGAATCAAAGTTGAAATTCGTAGAAAAATTAATGCTGGAAAGTTGAGTTTGCAACAGTTGATGTTTGATATTTAATTAAGCTGACTGACATTAAGAGTACGAGATTCTCATTTCGAATTGAATGAATTTAGTTGTGTTAATGCTGATGATGATGGTGATGATAAATATCTCAAGAATCTACAATAATAATGCAATGCAATAGATAGAAATTGAATTTTGAAATATGCAAAATATGCATCAATGACTGCCGCAGGTATGAGTCATAAGAGCCACCGGGATCACAGGAGATAATAGACAGTTTGTCATTTTGTTCAAATGCTGACAGCGCAACATAAAGTAAATACAATGGTATGTGCAAAGAAAATCTGAAAGCCAAAACCCTAAATCCAATCCAATCCAATCTAATTCCATCAGAGGCAACTAAACTAAAGCAAAAATAATCGATACGCGATGGAATGAAGTGACAACGGCGATGATGATGATGATGATGATGAAATTGAAATGAAATGACAGTTGAAAATCTACATACATTTGAAAATGTCAAATTAAGTGAAGTCTTTAGAGCACAACATACCATGAGTATATACTATATACATTTCGGTTTATCAAATGTTGCCGCCACTGTCAGTCAAAAGTATCTGACACTTATACAAAGAAGATGTAAATGTATCTGCTGTGCGAGAATAGAAATAGAAATTTGCATGATTTCACTGACATTTGCACAAAGCAAATGTCATCTTAATGACATTTTTTGACAGTTAAAACAATTGTTTGTGGTTGCTATGTATCTATGTTACAGCTCAGGATTTTGTATACACAAAGATATAGGGAAAGAAATATATGAGAAATTAGGAAAATATTGTTTACTAGTTTTCAATTATAATTCATTACAAAACATTTTGAAGTGGCCTCAGAAGTCGACATTGAAATTTTACAGGTGTCAAATGATAAATGAAAATAACAATAAAATGAGAACAAGAAATCTGTCATATGTCAAAGTTCACCAATATTTAATTTCCTTTTTGCGAAATTAGTTTCATTTTTCATAGATTATTTGGGTATAGTTTTGTGCAATGTGAACTTCATTCAATTTCAAAATCAAGCCAAAGGGGATGAATTCATTTATGATTTTTCATATTTGGGTTTCAACTGTCACACATACATGGACTTGGATGAAAGAATTGGGAGGATATGATTCCTAACCATTTCTAGTACAAACTTGCTTTTCAATCTTCTTTTTGGGAAATGTTTTCGTTGAACGCAGCTGCAATAATTCATGTTCAAAAACTACAAATTGAGTCATAAACAACTTTTGATTTCCAATGTTTGAAGTGAGCTTATTTTATTTTTTCCCCATATTTTCTATTTATTCCTTTGATATTTTGTCGTTAGATTTTATTACATACTTTTTGGGGGTGTTGCTTGGATATGTGAGTTTGTGTTTGTTTGATTTTGAATTAAATTTTTGTTTTTCAATTTTCTCGAATTTATGATGATTTGTTTTAAAAATATTTATAATTTCTGAAAGGAATTTTTGTTTTTTTTTTTGTTTTTGGGGCTCTAAATTTAGACACAATTACACCCATTTACCGCCCATAATAGAACGCCCAAAAATTTCAAATTACCATGCAATTTCATTTATTGTTAAAAATTCATTTAAAAGGTTTTTCATTTCGATTTGAGAGAAAAGACAATCAAACTTTATTTGAATTATTTATTTGGAATGTCAAAATTTTAATGCAGTCATTCGAAACATAAAAACATACAATTGTGGTTTTAATTATATTTAACTGAAGTAAAGCAAAGTTATATTTGGTTTTTGGGGTTTTTTTTTTTTTACTTATTTTTACTATTTTTAAGCATTTTATTATTTTTATAGTATTTTATATCAGAAAAAGGCAAGAAAGAAAGGGGAAACCTGAGTGACGCTTAATTTCATTAAAATTTTATAAAATAAAGAAACTTTTTGGGGAATTAAAATTTAATCGTCTGCCACCTGAATGTGTGTGTCCTTTGGTTGTTAGTCACTGGACGACGGTAGTCCTGGATCGACACACTCACAGATACTCACGCATGGTCATTCGTTTTCATATACATAAAATCATGCTGCGCCATTTTTATTAAAAAATCATTTTGCACTTTACTGAATATGAAACACAATCACATACAGATACATGTAGATACTATCAGATACACGAACATACTACTATATTGTATGAGATATTCTCAGAAACATGGTTAAGGTAAACAACTCATAGCAGCGAATGAAGTGCATTTATTATTTTCTGACTGAAACGAAACAGAAAAAAGGACGCAAACTGAGAAAGGAGTGCAATTTTATTTACTGCGGTATGCGTTTTAATCACATTTCTCTGAAAGTAGTATTTTGATTACAGGTCAGAAAAAGAAGAAGTAATAACAAGAACATCACTGTTATTAAAAATTATTGCAATAATAACAATAAAAACAATTCGAGGAGAATGCAAATAAGACTTATGGATGAACTGTCGGTTATCAATGTGATAGTCATATTGAATTTATCTTTAAAGGAGGATACTAAATTTTAGCGCATCGTAGTAAACCATTTACCTAAAAGAATGTGCTTCAATTATTATGTCTTGCATAAAACAAATGACATAGGACTTTGCAGAGAAATTACCTGTAGCTCTTAGTCATTAGTTTATGTATTTATTACCCTGAAGTCAAGCAGAAACTATCATTGCTCAGATGCTTATATAGAAGTATTATTATTGTTCTTTAAATGGTAAATGATAATGTACATCAATTATTGGTCTTATTAAGTATAGTTTACCTATCGCTAAATTAGATTAGATTAGCGGAAGAGCGGTAAGTAGTCACCTCGTCATTGCCGCCTGGATTGGACCTTTTGCAACAAACTCCATAATTATAGTTATTCAGATATTCCTCACGAATTTCACGACTTTCTTCGGAAATGAATCTGCGATTTCATATTGTTCTAAGTACTAGTTACCTAGTTATTGAGGTCTGGTCTAACTCAGACCCTCATTGTGGCATAGTAATTGATTTGCTGTATCCTGTTCTTCACTACATAATCTATATTGGTCGTTGACTCTTATCCGCATATTATGTAAGTGTTCATATACCTACAATGTCCTCTTAAAGAGCCTGACAAGGTGGATTGCTTATGATCACCTCAAGTAATTTACTTGACTCTCCTTTTCCCTTTGAAATTTTCTTAATTTCGAATGATCTATTTTAAATAAAAAGTTGGATCCTATAGGAAATGGGTTGGTGCACTAAATATCATTAAATTACAGTTTTATAATTATTGGTAAAATAAGAATGGATCGAAGGATTAGTCCCAATTGAGCCATGTCTTATAATATTTGGGATATTTGACTCATGGTTTAAAGTGTTACAAACATCATGACATTGTGATAAAACTTAGCTGTAATATAATGGTGTACTTTCTTCTGTTTAATCCTCTCAAGAGAAAATGAGAAATGAAAGGCGGAAAGACGACAAAAATATTCTTATTACGTATATTTTGTTAATATTACGTTTTTAATATTATTGCTTTTTACATTCATTCATTTCCATTTTCATCTTTTTATGTTTGCCCCTCTTCCTTGAATACATTTTCGTATTATTGTACTTCTTCCCGAAGTTGTTCATGCTCCTGCTCATACTGCTATTCCAGTTGTCTTGAATGGCATTTTGCGCTGCATAGTAAGTTTATTGCGTTGTCAAGGTAGCCACGTCGTTTGCTTAAATAATGAATAACCAAGTAACAATTATTTCTGATATGAGAAAAATACTCACTGACTCACTCATTCAACTTTGGCGTTTCGCAATTGAAATTGCAATATATTTTTTTTACATCTTTACTTCACTCGTATACATATTTCTTTCATTTATGGTACTACTACTTTGCTGTTATTAAGAAATTTTACAAAATGGCAGCATTATTTTTTATTTTATTTTATTATTGTGAAATTACTTTTTGTTGTTATCATCCACTATTTTGGATTTCTTGTAAAGACAGTTTCATAATTTTGTGTAGAGTAGTAGTCTACCATTGATAAATTAGCATTGATTGCGTTGAATGCTGTCGTGGTTGTATTACATATTGTACATACATAAAAATACTAACATCTGTGATATTTCTCCCTTCTGCCATGTAATGAGTGGCCTATGGCACTTTAAAATCACAGAGAAAAGACGATAAATTGTTGCTCTTGCACTTGACAAATGAGAAATCTGTGCCAACTGATTGTAATCTGATGCCAAAATTCAATGTTTGTGATAATGTTGAGGATTAGAAAATCAAACCCATAATTTTGATCAATGACAACAAAGTGTGCAACAAAAATGTAATTCAGCAACCACAGGAAAGTTATTTTTTGCGTCATGCACGGATGCATCGCGACTGTAGACATAAGACGCATCTTGGATCAAACGACAAGAACTTTCTTTTCCATTTATTTTTTTTTTTTTGTGTTTGGTTTTATCATAGACTTCACGAATATCTCTGGAGATATTTTGCCGTCTGGTAGTCACTCAGTCAGTCATTCACTCACTCACTCACTCATTCATTCAGTTAGTTAGTTATTCAATGCAATGACGGTAACATTTAATAGACACTCGCAGCTACCAAACATCACAAAGTCAAAGTCAAGAAAAATGAATAACAAATAAAAAAGTAAAAAGAGGAAAAAAGAAATTTAATTTTACAAGCTAAAGGAAACCAAAGTTGGCGGAGCATGCCACCACTTTACATGGATTTGGCACGTGCTATCTATGATATTACTCTGTCCGAAGGGGTCTGAGAAGTTTCAAAAATTGAGTCGTCAGTTGGGAGAAGTTTCTATTTTATTGGGGTTGTTGAATAAAGCGTAAGCGTAAGTTGTCTGTCGTCGTGTGCGTCTGAGTTGGTGATGGTGCTGGTGTCATCATCATCTTCATTGCCTGGTGCAAAAACTTGCAAATTCCTTACGTGTGCACTCAAGACGCAATATTAAATATTAATAAAAATGTTACTTTTGGGAGTTACAGAACTGAACTGAACTGAACAGAACGGAACAGAATAAAAAAAGGTAAAAAGAATCAACTGATTTCAGTGCTACATTCAAGGTGCATCTTCTAGTAAGTTAAAAGTGTCCGGACGTGTTTAATAAATAAGTAGACTCAACTTTTAAGGATGTCAAAATCTTCTTGCCTAAAGACTTGCATAATTCCAACAATTTATGGCGTCAAATCTTGTCTGGTCTGAGACAATGAATTGTTAAATACAGTAAAATGTCGCTTTGTCATTAGTAAATTGCCATTTGAATATGAAAAACAGACAGACAATCAGAAACAAGGTACAGTGTAATAATAGTAACAGATACAAGAAAGGGTTGATGTCAGTCCCCCATTGGCCATCATCATCATCATTTAGATGCACTTGTCAATAAGCTGATAACGATTTTTACTAGCAATTTATTGTCAACCACTTTAGCTTGAAATAAACTAAACTTTTCTTATTACAAATATTATTTGATAAAGAAAAAAATGAAAGTTACCCCCATATAAAAAGACAAAGCAAACCTATCGACAATATTTAGAAAAGCAACCCTTAACTATATTTGAAATATAAAGGCGAAATGAAAATAAAAACGAGTTGAAATTTTTATAGACCGTCAAAATGATATATATACGCCAATATTATGACAACACACAATACCAACAACAATATTTGTGCTGAGTGTTGAATGCTAACAGGACACAGAGAGTGAAAGTATTGTAGTGGTATGAGATAAATTGTTGTCGAAATGTGCTGCGGGCATATATCTTGCAAATAAAAATCAAATCTACCAAACGAAATCTAAGTAGTAAGAACAAAATTTCAGTACTACTACTACTACTACTACTACTACTACAACTACTACTACTATATGTACATATAGTGTAAAGATACGCATGCATACATACATAAGTGTCTGACTTCCGTTTCCGCTTGACATGTGTTTGACTCTGCAATCTCTTCTCTCCTTTCGGTCTTCTCCACATCCATCTCAGTATCTTTGAACTACTTATATTTGTCGCACACAGCAGGCAAGACAAAGACATCATCTATCTGTCTGTTTGTCTGTCTGTCGATGACACTTAAGGGTTCTATTATATTTTCATTTCATATTTGCTAACAATAACCATGAAATTGTTTTCTGTTTTTGCTGTAGTCACCCTTCCATATATTTAGCAATTCACCCATTTAGATTTTGACTTCTTCAACGCCTTTCCTTAACATGTGTCTCGTTTCCTTTTCTTTTTTTTTTTGTGTTTTGCCATACGTACGCACATGTATATTTGTACCTATGTAGAATATTTTGTATATAAAGATAGTCAAAATAGAAATGTTTAAGGGCCTTAGAACTTAGCCGACATTATAGTGTGAGGGAGATTTAGTTACGAGGATCGACTGATAAGTTTCTTAACTAAAAAAGTTAAGTTTTTTAGCTTAATATACTTTGCCAAAAACAATGATGCTTTCCGAAAAATAATCTGCCTCAAAGTCTCTAATATAATAAAAAGTTTAGCACCTATCTATTTCTTTCTAATTAAAAACAGGTGTCTGGAGAAGAAGGTGGATGTTGTAGTAATTTCATACTTAATTCATGTATTTATGCTAAGGCTCCCAATTCTCCAGTTGTGAACATAAACATTCTCTGTCATTGATTGAAGATGGATTTTATCATTCCTAATGATCCAATACAAACTTTATTTCCTTTAAATGCTATAAACTTTCCAGCTGATGAAAGCACATTTGCAATCTTTAGAGCTGTAGATCCCATTGTTTTCACTGTTCCTGCTCTCACTTGTATAGTTGCTGGATTTAGATTCACTACTTCGAAGGGCTGAATGTAATTTCTGATATTGACAAAGTTTAGAAATACTAAAGAAAGAAACTTATTAGCCCTCATCTCGTATGTTTCAGTGTGGGCGATTTGAAAATTTCACCTAGCGGAACTTGCTATTTAAATATATAAATTTTAATAAGCTTTGTGGTTTTTGTCCCTTTTTGTTGTTTCAATACGAAAAGAGATGGGACCGATGTGTTTGTGTGGAGTTCTTCCATTTCATATTTGAGTATCTGAGTATTTTGCCATGTGTTTAGCAAAAGGATATAATAATAAGTACTACTACCATGAATGCAATGTTTAACAATCCTTTGTCATATAGTCAATTGGGGATGGACTGACTGCCATTCATATCATTGAACATTTAAAAATACTCATTCTATTTAATTAACAAATGCATGCACGGTTGTTATACTTTGAAAGAAACAAAATATTGTGCCATCAAGTTTAGTATTGTATTTGACAAAACATCACTTTGATAAACTAATGTAAAAATCAAAAAGTTTGCTTACATTCGCAATTAAACTCAATTAAATCTGCATATTTAAGTAAAAATTTCAAAGGAAAACACCTCAAAATACTTTGAAGCAAACAAAGCAAATCCCAAGTGCTTTCGCGTCTTTGACTTGAAATTAGCTGAATGGAACTCATTCCCTTTACACACAAACAGAATCGTTATCCTTTTCATTGAAGTTTAGGGTACTTAAATTCCACAATGTACAATGGAAGTACAAGTAGTACGTACTTGATACTTGATCCAATCCCACTGAATACTCAGCGAACTTGAACCGCAACTTTTTTTTGGGAACAAACGCACACAAGTGCTACAATATTTTCTACTCACTCAACTTTCATCTCTTCTGTTAACTACTTTCATTTGCTTGTTATTTTTGTTATAGATGATGTTGTTGTTGTTGTTGTTGTTGCTGTTTCTAATGCAGTAACCCTCATGCATATTTAAGTAGTATTAAGAGAAGTGATTGCGTGGGGTGTGGGGTGTGTAGATTGAAGTGAATTAAAGTGAATTTACCAAAAGGCAGGCAGGCGGCATTAAAAACAAACCACAAAAACAATATGGCGTATCTAACGTGCATGTACAAGAGTCATAAATGAAATACAACCGAAAAAAATGAAACCTTCTTAAAAAACACACACACAAAAAAAAAAAAAAAATTAACTACAAAAATAGATACACAACACACACACACACACATCAACAATATAACATCCTCATGAGAAAGGGATGAGAAATGAGAGAAGTCAAGCACGCACACACGATGTCGACCAACATAAATAAACAAAAAGTCTGTTAAATAATGCACCAGCATATGTCGCCCTGAGCTTACCCTCAAAACCGTGTCTGACGATTTCCGGCTAAAACCATCCAAACCAGTGACTGACTGAATGAATGCATTTCATTGAATGTTGGGCAGAGTTCTAACTTCAGGTGAAAGATACTAGAATCAGAAAATGGTTACTGAAATGTAAACATCAAATGCAAACCTACACTTTCTATCTTCGGTTACCAGTATTTTCTTCTATATTATTGTGTTTTTGGAAGAAAAAATCCCAAGAGAATTGCAATTTGGTGGAAACAACGAATGAGCCAACGAACATCTTTGCAGTGTCATTCATCTTGGTTGTTCCTTGTAAACACACTAGACGAAGAAGTCGCGACATCGTCATTTACAATAAGGACTACGATATCTTGTCTATGTGTTGTCTGCTATTAAACTGAGTCGTCGTCGTCCTCTTCGTTGCCTTCATACATTTTACATTTTTAATAGATTGGGTGGCATTCATGACACGCTTCGACAGGGATGGATGCACATAGATTTACAATAGATACAGACCTATTCTTGTGTATATATCTATCTATGTATCTATTCCATGCCCCTTGGGATGCATTATGCAATAGGTTTACTTAATAAATTAGGCATTGCCCAATATTGTATTTTGTGTAAAAGGAAAAACCTTTAATTATATTTGGTTGCTTTTTCTCACCGATGTCTGATTTTTATTAGTTTTTGGTATTTGTTGTAAATTCTGACACTCGCCACGTGCCTTAAACAGATTTAGAAAAGCATAATTGAAATACCATCGCATATTTAAGGGGGCAAGCACTAAAGCAAATTGCCTCAATCCGCCCAAACCGTCATTCAAAGAATTAAAGCTGCATAACAGAATCGATGGCCAAAAAATTAGTTCATCTTTGAAGTGCTAAAGATTTAATGAAACTCCCCAAAGCACACATGCTTTAAGGAAGAAAAACTTTCGGTCCGATCTAGAAGTAGAAAAAAAAAAGAGCAAGAGAGAGTGTCAAAGAAAGCAAAGAAATGATGGTAAAGTAAGGGAAAAATAGAAAAAGAAAATATATTTCGAGTAGTAAAGTTTGCATTGAAGACATTAATTTAAGCCTTGATGATATTCAATTTAGGCACTTTGGGGACTTGCAATGCACTAAACATAGACACACTCTCACATGCCTAAAGCTTAGACCAGTGTAAAATATGAGGCCAACTTAAGTCCAAAAAGTACAGAAGAAGCAAAGTAAGAAGGAAAATAGAAGCAAAAGAAAATGATTCAAAAGCAGAAACTTCCTCCTTGGACATTTTGTTCATTTTATGTTTAGTTCCATTGAGTTCCATTGAGTTGCGTTCAGTTGAGCTAAGTCGAGTAGAATTTTGGGCTGAGAAAAGTTTGTTTGCTTGGCAAGCTTGACAAAAAGTTCTTGTTGTTTGTCTTGTTTTTGGTCAACTTTTGCATGTTTGAAGACCATTTCATAGAGTGTTGGCAACACTTGGCCAGCAACACGCGCCATTTTGCCTTAAAGTATGCAACAAACGGCTGCGGTAGAATGGAGGAGAGGATATGCGGTCAAAGAATTTAAGCTTCTAATTTTTTCTTTTCTTTTGGTCATAAAAATTGTGTTTGTCCTGAGCGCATGTTGTGTAGTTATTTTAAAGTTTTTCGTTTAATTTTCAATTTTCTTTCTTTTGCGCTTTGCATTTTGTAATTCAGCGACAAAAAAACTTAAACAATAACAAAAAAAAAAAAGAAAAAAAAGCTGTTGCCTACTCTTAGGCAGCGAGCGACAAATGAAATTGATATTTTGTTTTTCTGCTCTTTTCTGTTATGTTTGTCATAAAATATTTATGTTGTTGTTCTTGTTGCTGCTCTTTTGTCTTATTTCTTGTTTGTTTTTTTTTTTTTTTAACAAAAAATTTTTCAATTTATGGTGGCAGCTGGTCTGAGCTACAGAGCACCCATCAAATCACCCCAAGCATCCCAAACACTTTTGGGAGCAAATTAAGCCGTGTGTCAAATGAAATTTACGCTCTGAAATGAGAAAAGTTTTTGTATTTTGCCATTCTATTTTTTCTTTTTTTTATTTTGGAATATCCCCAACCCGAAAAAAAAAAAACTAAATAAAAAACTATGCATATAGGAAAAAATAAAAGAGAACAAAAAAAAAAAAAAAATTACTATAACTTCCGGTGAAATTTCCATTGAATGTGTTTGTGTTTGCATAAAAACTTTGTCAATAATTTTAGTTGTGTGCAACATTTATTGGAATGGCACTGTTATTATTATTATTTTTGTTTTGTTTTCCATACTTGAAGCATTTCCTTCTACTACAATATATTCATTTCCTTTCATCTGCATCATCTGAACTATGGTATATGCTATACTACAGTATATGTTATGCAAAGTTTTCATGTTCTACATGGGTCAATGTTTGTTTTTACAATCGCCCAACTTCGCCCCATTGGCCAAACTTGGTTTACTTTTAATATGAATTTTTGTTATTTATACTCTTTGATATCTTACATTTGTTTGAGTTGTGGCCCATGTAAGTGTCAATAAACATTGCCTTTGGCTTCTTCTGTTTTTGTTTTGCCATCATAAAATTTTAATGAAAATGTTCTATTAAATTGTGAAATTAAGGAAATCTTTTTTTTTTTTCAAATTGAATATGTTTGTCTTGTCAGTGAAAACAAATAGTGTAAATTGTGGAAAATACAATAAAGCAATATATAAATTCCAATAATAATAATAATAATAACTGGAAATATTTTCAATTTTCACTAACAAATTGTGCAACAAAGAATTGAATAAGCAACAGCAACAGAGAGAAAATACAAAATAAAGTAATGAATGAAAGAAGCGTATAAACTAAACGAATAAAGTAATAAATTTTAAGCTTTGTGCCAACACTATTCCTTGGTCTCATCTGTTTCTGAAGTTATGCCATCGATAAAATAATGAATAACATTTTACCCAGAGAGGGAAAGAGAGACAGAGAGAGAGATACAATATTTTTTATTATTATTTTTCTTTGTTGTTATTTTTATTATTGTAGAGTAGTGCGAGCATTTCCTTTGATTACAATGTCAATAATAACAAAAAAATATTATTATTTTCTTGTACCCAATAATCGCAACAACTGTGCACCACAACCGACAAGCGAACGAGGGATACCCCACTCTGTTTGTGTCCTGACTTTATTGTAAATTCAATCCTGTTGCTTTCTTCGTTACTCGATTTTCTGTGATACTGCAACAAACCGCCATGGCCACGCGTATTGATAGCGTCACCCACTCAAAAACAGAAAAAAAGGGCCAACGCTACACAAAGCAAAGTACGTTAAGTTATGCTTGTCATGGCAGCACTTCCGGGTGTCCTTTTTGGATTCACAGTCTGTATAGTTTATGAGTGTGTGCGTTTCTCCTGTTTGCCTATGTGCCTATTGTACTTGGCCGCCTAGAGCTTAGTTTTTGGAGCAAGTTGTTGCTATTCTAGTACCCCAATACAAGGTGTAGATGATATTTATTAAGCTTGGATCAAATACAATAGGCAAGGAAACATGCAAGCAAGCAACATAAGGGAGGAATGGGGGACTGAGTAACTATTGTGTGTGTCGGGATTCCTTGTGTCGGCTTGTCTTCGTTTTTAAGTTATTGCTTTGGGAATCGGTGCTTTGGCATAGAATGAGTGGTCGTTTAGTGTAGTCCTCCGAATTAGGTCTACAGATAGAGAGAGAGGAAAAGAATGGGGAGAACGAAGAGATGATTACAAAGTAAAACATAAGCAAATATGTACGAGTATCTATACGTGTTATAAGCGGATAACAATAGCACACGTACATAGTACAATAATACAACAACACATACAACTAGATACACAATACTAGAGGCTGATTGTCAAAATAGAGGAAAATGAGAAACAGACAAGACATAAAAGAAAGATCCCCTGATCCCTTATGTAATTTTAAGATTTCCTGTTCTACTATCTATCTGTCCGTATGTCTCTTTATCTATCTGTCTGTCTGTCTGTTTGTCTGTCTGTCTTCAGGGCCGTCTGTCCATGCGCCATTTTGTTTGCTTGTTTGTTTACTTGCTTCCTTCCTGTTACATTTTATACATTTTTTTACCATACGTTAAATAAAAATTTCTATATGTTTGTCATTGTCTCTTTGTGTAATGTGAAGTATACAATTATATTTGAAAGGAAAAAATATAAACTTACTTAAAAATAATAGAAGAAAACTACAATTATTCCAATCGAAAATTTACCGGAGTTGTTGCCATAAAGTGTGCAACAAAAATTGTGTCAGTTCGTTTAATGTGTCAAGCTCGTTTAGAATGTATTAAAATATGAACAAGAACTTTACTCAGCCTTGATTAAAATAAAGTCAAAGTGCAACAAAAACTGACAACAAGAGAAATATTAGAGACAGCAACTAGGATAGCTAAGACATTGCAAAAAGGCCACGAAGAAGAAGACAAGGACATGGTGCATTTAAAATTTTACCTAGCTATCAGTTGCTAACAAATTGCAAGTTAAATAAAGCCAAGAATCAAGTAAGAAGAATCCAGCAAACCCGGAAAGAACAGCAGTAGCAGCACTAGAAGCTGTGTAACAGCAGCAGCAGCAGCAGCAGTAGGAATAAGGATAAAAGGATGCAAGGATTTTCAACAAAAAGTGCAAAGCTAAGCCATGCACGAAACTTTAGACGACACCATCAACTTCAACACTCTTTCTTTCTTACATATACAGAAACTCAAACTTATAGTTTAAACTGCAAATCTTATGCAACTAAAATGAATGAGGAAACAAGGATTGAAGAGAAGAGAAACCAACAGTCAGAAGTCGAGTTCGGTTCGGTTTGGTTCAGTTCAGTTCGGTTCAGTTCGGTTCAGTTCAGCTAAGCTAACATCTACCACCTGCCATGCCTTCTAACTCAACTGGCAAAAGCAAACTTATGGCCGAAAACCACAATCACAAATTTCTGTTGCCATCAAACTCGGTTCGCACGGTAGGGTATCAGGATCAAGATCAGAGGGGGACTGAGAGGTGGATGGGTGTAAGCAAAAGTCAAACCAGTAAGAATTAGACGTTGAAGAAAATTGTCTTCCTGTATGAATTTCATAATTTCCTTAGTTTAAGTTATGAGAAGCAACCAATTTCCTCTTGCACTGAGTGCGGCGCCTGAATGTATGCAATAAAGTTTATTTCGTATGCAAGTTAAAAGTTTTTTTTTTTTCCTATTTTTTTTAATCCTTTTGTATAAACTTAAACTGATTTTATATATACAGCACTAAAGACAACTTGATCCACTCTTTATACATTCCATTAAATAGTAGTAAGAGAAATTGAATTGTACCCTTTGTGTTGCTGTTGTTGTTGCTGTTGTGTTGTAAGTATGTTTTGTAAACAAAATACTTTACTTATTTTATTTTACTATTTGCTGATGTCATCAACAGACAATCCTTTTCTCTCATACGAGTATGTGTGTTTATTTTTGTTGGATTTTTAAAGAAATCTCTGGTATATTTCTTCAGAAGAAGGGACTGACCCATCGACCAATCGACCGACCTAATCCTCCTGCACTGGACAGTCACACTTCTATTCTTGTTCAAGTGTCTCACATTGAGAGGGTTGTTTTTGGCATGTGTTTGTAACCCTTTTTCTTTACACTTGGCACAATAAAAATAAAAAAAAATTTTATCCTGAAAGTAAATTTATGTTGTTGTTATGATTTTTATCAAGAAACTTTTACTTTTCATAAAATGTGGAAGGAAGAAGTATGTTTACACATATTGAAGTTCAACTTCAAGAGACAACAAGAGGCCAAAGGAAAACATTAAAATTGTTTACTTATAATATTTGCAAATCTTTTTCTACATTTTATTTACTCGTAACAGATTGGAAATCACAAAAAAAAAAAAAAGAAAAAGAAAAATAAATAAAATACGGTACATGATTTTCCATCCCAACCGAAAAAAAAAAGAAGGAAGGAAAGAAGAAATAGGAAAAACAAAATCTTGGCCCATTTATAATGACCGCCTCCAACTTAGTTGTATATCTCTGGCTAATGCATGCATTCAATCAATGTATCTATTACACTAATGGCTAGACTACTCACATACTCACATTTGTACACACTTTTATCGACACACTAAAACATAGTTACAAAAACATTTACCATAGAAGTGTGCAAAAAAAAAAAAAAAAAAAAAAAGGAAAAGGAATCAACAAAGAAAGATAGAAAATATTAATACACTACATAAATTGTGGGGTTATTTGTCTTTGTTTCTAATGTTAACTGTTTAAAAATAAAATGAAAATTCAATTCAGTTTAGAGATTATAAAAATTCTGTAGATCATAATTCGATCAAACTATTGGGTAGAGGATATAGGATATAAGTTTCAAATTTCCAATAACTAAAGCTAATATTTCAAGCAGAAAATGATTTCCGCCTAAAAATATTTAGATTTTCCAACTTAATTCAAAGCAGTCTGTTAATTTACTAAATAGTTCAAAAGAACTAAACTGAAATATTGCAAACTTGAAATATTGCAAACTTGAAATATTGCAAATTTGAAATATTGTAGACTGTTGACAAGTTGGATCCATTAAGCTTTCCATATTGGTAAAGCTTTTATTCGAAGCGCTTATAAGAGAGATAAAATGATTTATCTAATACAGACATTTCCGTTCAATCCAAAGTAATTGATGCTTTTAAAGAGAACATAACCTTTTATCAATTAGTACTGACTGGAACAATTAGAAACGAAGAGTGATTGCTTATAAATCTCACCCCAATGATGTTATTTACCATTTCCATTAGAAACATTTCTTATTTTTCAGGTGAATTGAATTTCAATATAATTGATCATTATTTTGAAATTTTAAAGAGATCTCAAACTGTTTTCAGAACGTTCTAACTGTCTTGAATATTGTTATGATAAATTCATGTAGCGAAGTTAGGATTTTATTTAGATGTTTGCCATTTTAAACTTTAAAAATCATTTCTTCTATTATTAAATATTAGAACTTAAACTGATTGGATTAAGATTTCCTATTTCAATCCTTACACGTAACTTTTTTCTCCAACTGAGACTTGACATTTGGCAGCAACAACTTTTCGCCATTATACCTTATAAAATTTGTTTATTGTAGGGTATACAACTTTAGGAATAACCAAACTAAGGTTTTATTTTTCATTTTGAATACAAATTCACATTCGACAACATTTTATTAAGGCTGTCAATACTTTTATGTGCAAAGGTTTTTCATTGTTAACTTTTGGCTGAGAAAGCAAAGAAGGCATTATACGCAGGTGTTTCATTTGATGGTCCCTAAGTATGGCAATTTCTTATTTTTTGCCTTTAAGCCTAAAACTTACTCTTTCCTTTTATTCTTCTTATTGCTGTGCTCTTTTACAAATTAAAGAAAATTAAGTTGAATGAAAGAAAAAAAAAGAAACTTGAAACCAAATTGAATTGTTATGCTAAAATTTACAATAGTAAATTGAAAGAACTGCATTTTTGTTTTTAAGGATTGTTCAGAAATGCATAAAAAAGTATTTGAAGCGCACATAATCAGTGTTAAGATTGAATATGAAACTACAACTCTCAATTCTGTCTGATAACTTTGTGTGATGCCGCCACTAAACAACTTCATTTAATACGCTTGGAAAACAAGAATAGGAACAAAAGAAAAAAAAAAAAAAAATACAAGATCTCAAAGGCCAATGCAACATGTGTGTAGGTTGCTTGTTTTTGTTTTCCATTTCCATCTGTTCTTGTATTTTGTTTTTGTTACATTTCTTCATCTTACGAAATGTCACTTCTACTTCTCATATATACATAAGTATAAGTATTTATATATGTATGTGTTTGTATCTATGAGAGTGTGTAAGGGTATATGGTATGAATATAAGGAAAAGTAGCAAAAAATATGCTCTTGGTTGCATATTTAAATTTATGATTATGTCGTTATGTTGTCACGCCTTCAGACGACGCCCTTAGATGCCTTTAGACATTGCCGTCAGTCTTGATATTTTACATGTGAATATGTTCATATTGGGGGACCAGTGAATGATATTCCGAGGAGTAGGGGATATGGTAGTGTGACATTAGAAAACTTAATACAAATTTATGTGCAACAGACTCCACATATATACTCGTATATTTTTTTTTTGACATTTTCTTTTTTTTCTTTTTTATTATTTTTTCCCTTATTTCAATTTAATACCTAAAGAATATTTTGTATTTTTGGCCAACACATGTTATGACGCATGTGGACACCAATAAGAAGAAAAACAAAATCACCAGAGTCTTTTCACTTTAAAATTGGTGCCGCTTTAATGCGCTTATAATGTAAAGAAGCAAAGTTTTGACTTTGTAATAAAAAAAACAAAAATATAATTATTTACTCGTTTTACATCACAAAAAAGAAATCTTACATTAGAAAATGACAAATATCCTTAAAATAACATATTTTGGCGACACCATATTTCTTTGAAGTCAAGTTCCCTTGTCGTTTTTCAACTAAATGAGGGAAATTCTGGCAATTGCGGCGCAAATTCCATCAAACCACAAAAAAATGTATAGATTTACCTGAGCTTGGGTCGAAGAAAAATCATAAAAAGATGAAGATGAAATGCAGTAGCAGTTGAAATAATGCGTAGCGCTAACCCATTTTTAAATACAAATTTATGTTGTAATCTCAGAGGCACAAAAGAAGAAAAAAAAAAAAAAAAAATTAACCCACGAAAAAACAAAACAAAATTATTCTACATGAAATTGTGCGCATAATAAAATGTTTCGCACTTGAGAGAATATCCAGCTACATAGTACAAAAGAACAAGAATTTCTTTGATTAATTTCGCGCGAGCCTAATGGCAAACCATAAATTTGAGTTAATAAAAACATATAATAATAATAATACAAAAAAAAAAAAAAAAGGGCAATGGATGGAAAAGGAGAGGTAGAAAAGAACGGAAAGTGAGAAAGACACCGTTAAATAAGGAAGGGTCGACGATTTAATATGATGGAGAATTGGTGGAAACAGAGAAAAAACTTTTGCCGGAAGTGCTCAAAAGTTGTGTTGTTAAACAGAAACAAAAAAGGCACATTCACACACTGAGTGAGTGTGTAGGGGAGGGAGTTGCCTGCAGGGCACAAGGCATAATGTATTTCGGGCTTTGTGCTAATAACAAAAATTTGTCAAATCTGTTTTGACACTTCTATGTCAAAAGCGCTCAAGCAGCCCACAAAATGAAGCACCTACTGAAACAACCAAACCGACAAACCACCCACTCACCGACTCACTTAGTCACTCAACCACCCACTTACCCACTCAGTAACTCATCCAAAAGAAACCAAAGTAACCGCAATAACAAGTGACACTGACACTCGCAGTCAAAACCGAGCGCAATGACAACAGTCAGTGAAGTGGTGGAGGAGCAGACATAAGGCATGAGGACGAACTTTTGTCCTTTTACTGCAAATTGTAAATGGCTGCTGTTGATCCCGCCATTGTTTGTTATTATTGTTGTTATTGTTGTTGTGGTGTTGATGGTCACAGCGGGTTATAGCACGAAGTGGAACGAAGTAAGAAGGGTCTTTAATATGGCTTCATTTTGCATGCAAATTACACAAAAATTAAATTTTATTTTTACTATTTCCTTTAGTCATCATCATCATCACCATCGTCCTTGTGCCTAATGATAGCAAAGCTCGCGCGCTTCTAAGTATGCAATGAACTTTGACCAATTGGTGACGACAGCATTTGACATTGACTCCAAAGCAGGGAATAGCAAACATTTCTTAGAAAGTGTCGGATTATTAAAATTTGAAGAAAACTGTCTGAGAAAACATCGGTTAGATTGGGTAGAGGAGCAGCCGGTATATGAAGACCATTGTGTTACCACAGGCACAAACTGTTATATACTTTACTGAACCAACCCAAAGATTTAGGGAAGCTGATAAGATTTCTGACGTTTTGGGCCTTTAAATTAAGTACAAAAGTGTGGTTCAAACATTCGAAATCAACAGTTGGAATGTGCTGATTAGAAAATTACTGATTGCCTTCATCCTTCATATTTCAATTTTAACTAGATTTCAAACTACAAACGTCATGCTTTACTCCTCCAGATTATTGGATTGAATGCAAACGACTGTCCAGATTTGATTCGTGGGCCGGAGTTTGCAAACCCCTTCTTTAAACTATGAGGATGATAAGGATCAGATGAATCATCGTTAACATTTGACAGTAAATGGGTTTGTTGTTTTTAGCAAAATTAAATAAAAAAAGGTTACCAAATTTAATATATAAATAATACAAAATTTTCATTATATTTTTAATTGTTTATTATAAATATATAATTCCTAAAACTCTCAGTCGAAGAAGTCAAAACATTTTTAACTTTATGCCATGAATGAGGAGCTAAGTTCACCCCAATCAATAGTGAATTTCATTTGCAGCTAATTCGATTAATAAACTTAAATCCAAAATTCGTTGAGGAAAACTTTGCGAAAGAACAACTTTCACCTTTCACTTGCTCGTACATCTTCTTTCTTCAGCATTTCATTCTTTTTGCCGCATTTGCCGCTGTCAAAATCTATTTCCCCCAATACTGGATATAAGTTGTGTTTGTCTAAGCCAATTGTAGGTTGCTGGGGCCAAAAACTTGTACAATATTTTTAGCACGCTATGTGCTACTCCTCAAATGCGTCAGAAGCAATTACCAACAACATGAAGAGAGACGCACGCAAAGTCTCCACTATTTTGTTGAGGAGAAAATTTCAGATGTCTGAATAATATTTCATGAGCTCGTTGCCGTATGAATTCCCACAGCGCTGCTATCTCGATACCATACCAACCCATGCCACATGATCTGCTGGCTGCTCCCTTCTCTATGCTGTGCAATGCCAGACATGGTAAAGTGCAGTCAAATTGGCTTAAACTAAAACTGTTAAGCATGCAGCTGTCTAATTGCAAACTGTGCTAACCCTTTTTTTAGCCTGCTGTGAGCAAGAGACTTAAGATTATACTATACATAATATACATACTACTACAATAGTATGGTATAGCACACAGATTCTTATTCTTTTTGGTTGGGTGTTTGTGTGCGTGGTGTTTTCAAAGTTGTCAGCGTACAAGAAATGAAAAAGTGGTAACAACTTCAAGATTTATTAGCATCAAGATTAACGCATTAAATTTATCAGTCAGCCAAGTTAAGCGAACATGAATGGGCGTTGGAGTGGGTCGCAAAGTGGGTGAGTGCCTGAGTGGCTGCGAGAAGTGAATTAAAGGACTCAGAGTTATTATTGTTGTTGTAGTGTTGCAAGCAAAACGTGCTAATTCGCACACCAGGCGGGCTAAGTACAACACAAAGTTCTTTCCTTCATCATCATTCCACCCATTCATATAACTCATCCATTTGTTTGGCTGTTCTTATTCCTTTCTATCAGCAGTTCTTTCCACAAGTTGCAAGGCGAAAATTCACTTCATCAGCTTTTGCTGCTTACCACTTCTGCTGCTACATCTGTTCTGCACTGCAAGTGCTGCATGTTTCCGACGGAAATGTTTGTTGTCGGTAATATTTTCCTTTTTCTTCATTTTGATTTCTTTTGCTGGTGCATGCTAGTGAAAAGTGAAGTAAATCTTAATTTTTTTCATTTTGAGTTGCTGCTTCAGTAGTTCATCTTCGTCTACACTTGCCACTTTCTTCCAAGCTTCCACTCCATGGCATATTTTGCTCTTTGCTGGCTGCTTGAGCCTGAAAGCGAACTTTGCCGATTACTGCTTAATTTTATAATGTGCAGAACTTAATGAACTCACAAGTTAGCCTTTTAATTTAAGACTATAAAATTAAAGTTGAATTTGCTAAATTTTTCAAGTGTTTAATTTCATTAATATTAATGATGATGATTTCCATTGAGTTTTTTGAAACTCATTTTGTGTTTAAACTAAAACTAACATATTCCATAGTAGTTGCAGATATACATAATTTTCGACATTAAAAAGCTTAATTAAAGTTGCAATATGTCGTTGTGGTAAGCGTACATGAGTTTGTTTTTTGTGTGGCAAAAAGTGAAGGTGTCAGTTGTAATTGGCACACGAAACCTCAAGAAGTATGGGTAACAAACCAATGACAATTGCAATGATACAATGGACCACAGTTTAAGAGCCACTGCGGGAAGAAGATGGGAAGGAGATACAATCATATATATACAACTGCAAATGAAATGAAGGATTTTAAGAAATTACTTGCAAGCTGCTCGTAGATAGATGGATTTTCTAGGTGTGAATGAGTATGATATGAAACGAATGATATGAATAAGTGAGAGTGAATAAATGAATAAATGCATCTAACTGTCTATTATTGTAGATGTCAGTTTGCATATGTATGTGTATGTGGTTGTTGGTGTGGCAGTAAAAATGCCACAAAAACGCGTAACGTAAACCAAACGAGATCAAAACCATATGAAAACCATTGCAGAACAAAATGCAGACAAAGCCACCTCCAACTAAAATAAGCGTTAAAATGTCTGCTAACGAACTAGAACAAATAACGCAAGCACACACAGATACAGATACAAATATACTTACTCACATACATAGATGCTAAACTACACATGTGCGTATTACATTACAATTGGTTTTGTTGCTGGTGTTGCTGGTGTTGTAAGTAATCCACCGCGCAGACAGGTTAAATACGCCACAAGGACATCTAGCCAGACAGCTTTGCGTTTGAAAAAAAGAGGTAATAAAAAAAACCTTGTACTATATGCAACATCATGGCACTGACTATAACAATGTGCAACAAGGCGTGTCCTAGTTGCATTTGGTGCTTTTTGTTTTGTATTGTACCTTCTTTTAGAGTTTGTTACGATAAATTGAGGAACAAAATGATATATATATATATATATATACAATGAAAGTGAAAGAAAGGCAAGTGGCAACAAACAAACAAATAAGCTTACAAACCAACAAATACACAGACAAACAGACAGCGAAACAGGCAATAATATGCAACAATAACAATGTTTTTAACGATTTCATGTGAACATCTTCTCTTGACTGCTCGTACATGTGGTTGTGTGTGTGTGTGTTTCTGTATTGTATGTGAAGTGTGTATCTGCGACTGTTTTCTATGCAGGTTCCCGCATGACGCAAATCAATGTGAAAGTTGACTCGTAGATTAGTTTTTCTATTTTTTGCTTTAATTTTATTTGCCTTTTTCAAAACACAAATTTATTTTCTTTCTCACACACAAATACAAATACACAGAGTTACTTACACATATTGAGATATTTGCATGCAAAAACGCGTTGGTGCGCAAGTAAGTGCGGAAATGTTGCATGAATGGCTGACAAACGAACAAGCAGACAAACAAGTCAACAGACAAACCAACAGACAGAAGAATAAAGACTCATACAAAAACTAACTGGCTTTCCAATGTGTCGCATATCAGAAAAAAAAGGATAACAGAAAATACTTGAAAAATAAAATAAACTACTACTAACAACATTGAGAGTTTTCGTTTCCTTCTTCAGTCAGTACCTTCCCTGGTACTCATCTACCTGTCGTAAACATCTCTTCTATCTGTCTGCACTCTATATAAACTAATTCACACAACTTCATCTATCCCATCTCTCTGCAATTGTATATGTATCCTATATTGTAAATCTCTCACTCTCTATACTATATAGATGACTATTGTTGAAGCAATACCCGCTTTTGTTGTCTGTAAAGTTTGTTCACTTTGACAAGACAAGAATCAGTCTATGTTCCATTTTTTTTTATTTTTAACAAATTATACCATGAATGAAGGACATTTACGATTTATTTTTGAAAAACTTTAGAAACTACAAGATATAGAATAATCGTACTATATATGACTGTTTGCATTTGAGAAATAATTAAAAAAAAAAAAATAATGATTAAAAAAGATCTAGATAAAATAGAATAATAACATCGATCCACCGAAGCTTCTAATTCGAGTATTTTTCACACAAAAGAAATCAACTTATCATCTTAAAAATAAAATTGTTAATTAGTAATAGTAAGTTGTAAAAATATTCGGCATTATACAAACATGTCCTGTTTAGATTTGTTTACCAACTTAGGATAGGATAGAATAGAATAGCATAAAAGAAATACAAGGTTTGTTGCAAGACAAACGAGACTTTCTCAAAATCTCTATTTATAGTGATGCTATCTTTTGACGGGAGTACGAGTTGCAAAGGTCCTCCTTTACAGACGTTCTATCAAAATTTTATAGACACCAGACAATTAGAAGCCGTGTTATTTCTTTATAAGTGACATTGGTAGACGACATTTGTATAGATCGGCATAGCGCTTTCCTTTCAGTGCCAAATGTAGTTGTCCAAAGAGGCGCAACGCTTTGAAAACAATCCAGAATCAACAAAAGGAGCCAAGTTCCCCAGTGGCAAATTTATCAAACTGCCGTAAATCTTTAAAGAAAGACTTCCTTCGAAGTAAATAAAGAACAAAGGTATAATTTCTTTAATCTAATTTTTTTTTAGCATAAAGCGAAAAAATTTGACTATAGAAATTACAGATCTTGAAGATCCCGTGGGATACAATTGCAGATAATATGGTGTCAAGTCTGCACAATACAATGCAATGCCAAATTATAGTTTTCTTCGAGTTATTGAGAGAACTCCAGTTAATATATACATTATAAGTACGAGAATGTTTTCAAGTTCAAATGGGTGCTCGTAACTAAATAAAATTCATCTAGTGATCAATATGTTGGCAAGATAGGCAAAGTTTCCTTTAAATATCTATATGTGAAAGATTTAGAATGTTATTAAAATTGTGATTTTATTGATTCTTATGATTCGAAATCTATAACTAGATATTCAAACAAACTAAATAGCCATTGGGTTAGAGGCATTGAGTATTCCATCAAATCAACATCATTTGAAGGAAATATTTTTATAATAAATTATATTAAATTTTTTGTATCATAGAAATATAATTTATATGAAATACTAACATACTCTACGAAATGGAAACTAAAGATCTAAAAGAACGTGTAGCAAATATTATGGAATGCACTGTGTGCCGTGAGGTACCGGAACCTAATGATTTGTACCAATGTCCAATGGGTCACTTTTTATGCGAGTCTTGTACGCTACACTGGTTGTCCGATGCAGCTTTGAGTGAAAGGGATGCAGTATGTCCAAGCTGCCGCCAACCAATAACTTGGAAAACAATGATTCCCAATATCCCTGCCATAAATATTATAAGGGAGTTACCAAAGCAGTGCCCCAATTGTTATAAGCAATGTACTACTTACGCAAATTATGAAGAACATGTTAAAAAGGAATGTGAGGAGCGTCAAGTGAACTGCAAAAACCGTTGTATTGGTTGCAGCTGGAGTGGAACCTTTAGTCAGTGTGTAAGTCACGAAGCAATATGCGATTATCCACAAAGAAAAGTATGCGATATAATAAAAGATATTCAGGAATTGCGTGAAAATGATAATAAAGCCTATAGTGGTCCTAGAGATGCCTTTAATTTGATGAGTTCTGGTTGGATATATTTTAATGATATTGAGTTGCGTGCGGAAATCTCTAATCTCACTCATAGACTATATTTTCCATCGAATATGTTTACTGCATTTCAACAAAACTGGACCATACAAATAATTAGCAATATTAAGGATCATTGTCTTGAAGAGAGCCAAGAACGAAAATTGAAATATCAACTTAAGATTGTATCGCATCCAATGACTACTCTCTTTGTTCACTATTACATCACTGAAAGTCCCAATGATAACATAAAGATGAAAATCGAAACTCACAATTTTATATTTTCCAATAAACGTAAAAGATCCAAATATAAACCGTTGAATCTCATTGATTCCAATGAAGTCAATAAGATTTTAGGAAAGAGCAGCTCGTGGGTTCGTCTATTTATGTTTTTGAATTAGTACAAGAACGAAATGATATTTACTTCTATTATATTTATTATTATTATATTATATATCTATTTACAATATAAAGATAAATAAAGCTCACCTGAAATGTGAATATTTTTTTTATATATGAAGAATAAAATAAATAATAATTAATTTTTCATTACAAGTACAATAAGTATGTAATTGAAATATTGCTGAGCCTGTAAACTTGGTACACTTTTCCCAACGATGTTCAATAGCTTTGAAAACCTGTTTATAGCGAGAATCTAATTTCTTAAAAGAGCCATTAACAACGGACTTTCCACTTCATTGTTGACAAAACTTTTATCACCGAGACATTTTTTTTTGTTTTTTTGTTTAGCAGAGAAAAACCCAAAAGGTCTAAATTTACTGAATAATATGCTTGATGAATCAATTGGAACTTTTACTCTTTGATTTCAGTCATCGCGATAAAATCAATGAAACAATACTTGTTTTTACCTAATGTACCTTTTTTTTTTTTTTTGTATTACTGAAATGCTGCAATAAGTTCGCATTAACACTCGGTGTTCATTGATTTTCCTTTCTTAAGATAATTAATAGATCATCAATGGAAATTATCCCATGCGCATTCTAACAATGTAATGGCATGGACTTGCCTGCATATGACTCTATCTTTCAAGTAAATTTTTCCCTTTCAGTCCATTTTTTGACTTTTCCTTCCTAAGTAACGAAATTTCATGGTTATGAATCGACTTAAAAACTCTGTATAATTACTGTAAAACATCGTCAAATACTCTATTCAAACATCCTAACATAGTCGTTTTTGTTTTTTTGTGAATAGTCGTGGCACTTATCATGCGTACAGCTTTCTCATATCCAAATTTCCAGTCAAAATGCGCTGTACAGAATTTTTGAGTGCCAACCACAATTGGTAACTCAATTACTTTCAGTCACAGGTCATCCAATACCATTTAATATATTTTCTTTACCTCATTTGGTCTATCAATGCGAAGTTTGTCCTAGCAGCATCTATGGCTCTGCGACCAAATTATTTTTACTATTGAACCCCCAAAGTAAAAAAATTTAAACTGATTAATGTTTACAAATTCACTTAGACAGTTTGCTAGTGCTGGTTGTGAAATAAAAACAAATCATTGAAGCTTCGCCACATAAATTTTATAAGTATAGTACTTTCTAAAAAAAATGAAAAAAGGAACTCGATTGGCCTGCATTGATATCAGCCTTGCCACATTTTGGACAGACTTGCATTAGTTGAAAACGTTGAAGATCGTCTAAATTTAATTATTGTGTTCTGTATTGCAAACACACGATAGTCGTGAAAATTATAAACAAAGAAATAAATAGGAAAAAGTGGGACTGACGTCTGTGATCATGTGAAGACAAAAATCAACTTCAGCGTTCTTTAATAATAAGTGTGAAGCTGCCCAGCGTAGGGACTTTGATTGCTTTGATTGTTCAGGCAGAAATAGCCTAAACATATGCCAAAGGTTTCATCTCTTGCACTTAACGAGTTTGCAACTGTAACAACTGTTTTTGGCTTAAAGAACATTTGAACATACTAAAAGGGAGAAAGTAGCAGGAGCAAACCATTGACGTCATATGACAAATTTAGATATAAAAGCTTTTAAATCATAATTTAATGCTGTCAGCTGCACATTTGTGTACTTTGTGTGTTACAATGTACAATACTTCTAAAAATGATGACATGATATGAAAATTGGCGACTGAGCGAAGAAGAGATACCAACGCACGCAGATACAAAAGCACACAAAATTTCCAATGTCGGAAATTTGAAGATACTTTTATAAAAGGCTTTTGTATTTGGTATTTGTAATTGCTTTTATTCTTGCTAATATTATTTTAAGCCACTTTGTTGCTTTAAATTTCTTTTTTTCTGTTGTACCTTTTTCCGGCTTTTTTTTTTTTCATTAAAAAAGACAAGTTATTATATTTAGAAGGGTGTCAATGTCGACATAACTCGCACATATGTGTACTAGATATAGTACATATAACATGTTGCAAACCCGGTTTATTGCCATCAAATCCAGTTTCACTTTCACACACTAATATGAATCGGTATTATCGCTTTGAAATGTTGTTTGTAAATAACACAAAAAACCAATAAAGTACGAGCATACGATGAAGAGAATCGATAAAGATAAGTTGCTAGACATATTAGCCTAATATAAAGTTATTGAGCTTTTAATCTGCGATTGGGTATATTTACAAACACATTGGCAGCTTACAAAAGTATTTATTGTATATATATTTATATATATGATTTGTTCAGACTAAAGCTAATTTTTTTTCTAGAGAATTATATAAGAATTAGATCGATCAGTGACTTTTTTTTTATATGACTTACATTTAAATCGAATAGTATTTTATATTTTCTTTTGGCAAAGAATTGCTTAAGATATTCAAATTAAATTTTACAAACTATCTGAACTGAAAAGTATCTTAACTTCGTTAAAGCGCAGTTAAAAGTTCTTGTCGTCTATTTGGTTGTATTTGAGTATTTTCTTTTTTCTTATTCTTTTTTTTTTTTTTTGTTTTGTTGGACGAAATTGAATTTGGCATAAAAGTAAACTGAAGCCTCACAAAGGTGTGAAACACTTGCTTTGTTTGTTGCTTGATTTTCTGTGAAACAAAAGAAAAGGGTTAAAACTCTTAACATGCCCGATTCCCCTTGGGTCCTTGGTACAAAGCAAATGGCATGATAAAATTTGACACTTGGGTCGCTTCTTTTTAAGGGTTCCGGACCCAAAGGATACCAAAGGGAACCCTATTGCTGAGACTTAGTTGTCCGTCCGTCTTTCTATGCGCGGGTCATATCACATAAATCGTAATAGCTAGAGAGCTGAAATTTTCACAGAATATGTAGTTTTATCCGGGCATCAGTAGCAAATACTAAAACGAAAATATTTTCAAAATTTTAAAGGGGTCCCCATACAAGAAACATTTTGGTTTGTAAAGCAGCTATATGATCCAGTAATCTCATGAACATTATATTTGGGTTATTGCTGCCTATACATCAGCAATTTATATTGTCGAAATTTCAGTTTGATCGAACCACTAGGAGGGGTACCTCCCATACAAACCCCGATTAAAATTCAGGTTCTTTTTTGAAAAACTTTTTTGTTTTTTTCACTAATGAACAGAAATTTAGACACAAAAATATACAATGTACAAACACCAATCTGGTACGGAACCCTCCATGTACGAGTCTGACTCGCACTTGGCCGATTTTTTTTTATTTCTATTATTTTCTTTTACTGTTTTATTATTATTATTTTATTTTTTTTTTTTTTTTTGGTTTATATTTCTTTTCAATGTTATTTATCAAGAATGAATATTTTATTAAATGTTTCAAGGGTTTTCAGTAATAAAATAAAATTTGGGTATGTATGTACTCATCACTCCTCCCCAATCTAAGGAGTTTAGTTGGTTTAAATTGTTGAAAGGCGATAAAGGCGAAAAGTGTTTATGTAATTCGAAGAAATGTTGAAATTGAAACTTTGATTTTTAATGCCATTGAAAAAAGATACTCGTACTTTTCTCTATCATTTCTTTTCTTTGTGTATGTGTTCAATACTTTTCACACTTTGCGGTTGAAGTAATTGAAGACTGTACAAAGAAAGATTCGTTGAAGCGTGTTTCTTGGTTGGTGACTTGCCAAAAATTTTACTTAGTTACCAAATTTTCTTTTAATTCATTTTTACTTTTTATGGAATATGATTCGATTTTGTACTTTTTTTTTTGATGTTTCAGTTTTTTAATTTAATTTTAAATTGAATATTTCTAAGCTGATTATACCGTGGACAAATATTGAAAGACTTTAAAGGGAACAATATTTTTTTATTATTGAAGAAAATAATAAATTTGTGAGTATTTCTAGCTCTTTGTCTTTAAATAGCAATATATTCATAACCAAAGTTATATTGAAACGAGTATAACTTGGCTTTAAAATAACGAGATTCATGCGGTTTTTTGAAGCACTACTCATAAGAGGAGGACCATACTTGGGACATCGCCTCAATATTGTCCTTCTATCAATTCTTACTAACCTTGTGCAATTGTTTATGTGGACGATAGACTGTGGGCGGTCGGCATGCACCGCGACTCTTGGAAGGTGGGGTCGTCACCTAGGCTTTATTCTCTATATTTTATATCCGCAATTTGCGTTAAACTTCATCCAATATTTCAAAACACGCTTAAGTTTTGATTAGCATATCTGCGAAATCGCTGTTAAATAGAAGTCAAAAGTCACAGCATCAGTTCCAATCACAATAATATTTATGGGATTTTCGATAAAAGTTACTGATTATAATTACTATATATTAATTAAGACTCATTTATTTCAATTATATAAACATTCAATTTGGAACAATATAACAAGAGACGTGTTTTCTTATCCGCTCTTTTGTGCAATTGAAAAAGGAAAAAAAAAAATCATTATTAATCAATAATCAATATAGAAAAAACCACAAAGACAATTCCAGCAAATCGTGCGTAACAATAAGAGTGAATTAAAATAATAAATTTTCTCAATTTCAACAAATGACAAAAGGAAATCATTTAAGCTGAAAGGGAATTATTAAAGAAAATCCATATAAATACCAAAATTAAATCCTGAAATGCCACAACAAAACAAGGAATTGAAACAAAATAGAATAACACACGTTCTAATACAAAAATACTATGTATTTATATGCTAGTAAATACAAGGAAAAAGTTAGTGGAAAATTAAGGTGCAAAAAGAAAAGCAAAACCAAAAAAATAAATAATCTAAATAAACAAAAGAAAAAAAGAATTGTACATGAGCGGAACAATAGTCGAAGAAGAACGTAGAAACAACAATGCAGTAGGGAAAATGCGATTAATATTCATTCAGTGTCGCGCGTATATCAATTTTTATTTGCAAAGAAGGCACAAACGTACGAAATGAAACGAAAACGAATTAATGAAGGGGAATGTAGGAAAAAACAAGCGAAACAAACGAACAGTCGAACGAATAGATGGATGAATGAAAGAATCCATGGGAAAGCACCGAACACCGAAAAGTATGCAATGGTATTTCTATGATTTTTTCGTGCTTTACAACAGAGATTCTCAGGTTGTGATACGCGACATTCAGGGGCTAGTGAAACACCTACATTCCCAATCTTTTTAACATTTAACTAATATTGATTATTTTTACAATTAATTTATTACATACGAGTACTTTTAATCATAATTTCAAGGATTTCTCATAGGAAAATTGCTAAAAAATACGTCATGGTCTGAAATCCGTAAAATTCCTTTAACATTTTAATATCAAATACAAATTCTAAACAAAACTACCCGCGACAAAATTGTGAAGGTTAAGAACCAATGATGTAGCTGTTGCTATTGACAGAACAAAAAAAAAAAAACAAAATAGAAACAAAGCAAAAGAAAGGAAACTATGCGGCAACGTTTCGTATGAGTAACGCACAATTACAAGAACTTGAACTTTTAGACCCCACTGGTGGTGGTATGGTGGGCCTGGTTTTTATTGTTAAACCAAACAGAGCAAAGCATCAAATCACCAAAGAGCAGTCGTGCAGCATGAGACGCTCTCAGCATTTACTGCAGAAAGGTGTGTTTGTGTGTGCTTGTTGTTCCTTTGCGTGTGTCTGTGTATGGTGTATGTTTGTGTCTATGTATTAGACTATGTGGTTGTGTGTGTATATAGGCAGCTTAGTATCGACGCTATAGCTATCAAGGGATAGCAGCATAATCATCGTCTATATTGATAAAGCTTCTAACCGGCGGCTGACGTGCGACTTACGTGCGCTTGCCGCCCAAATTGGATTCCCAAAATATCAACTGAACTCAACTTAACGCAACGCAACTTAGTTCCTATTTTCAATTCCATTCAGTTCAGTTCAGTTCAGTTCAATTGAGGTGAGTTGAATGCAGTTTAACGCCTGCCAGTCAGTCAATATGACGATTCGTCGCATCCCTCTACTCTACCAAGTTTCAATACAAATGGATTCGATAGGATGCTGTAAGTCCTGCTTAGGTTCGCTTCGCTTGCTTTGTTTTGCAGTTTCAATGAAAACTGAGAAAAAATTGCCAACGACTCACATTGCGTTGCATGTGAGACTCTTTGTAAGCGATATTTTCTTTTTGCCATGTTGGCAATTTTTCCTGTTTTTTCTTCGTATTGTTTTGTATCATTTTTGGCTTTTATTTGAACGCCATTGCGATTGTCAGTGTTCATTGTCCGAAGTTAGTGGGCGCTTCCTGTATTACTGCTGCCTGTCTCAACATTTGACTTGGTCTGCTGCCAGGTGCCAGTATGCAATACTCCAAGCTCCTGTTCCCTGCCTACGTTCCTTCCTTGATGTAAATAAATGTGTATGTAGCACTACGTTAGTCAGGTTGCTTGCATGCATGTTGTGATGACTTAAGAAATTTTCTGGTGTTCATGTTGAGGCATCGTCATCGGCATCATCATTCTTTTTGTAGAATATCTTGAATGAATGTTGAATGTTTTGTGGCACTGTACGCCAATTGTTCAAATCACAAAGGTATAAACGAATAAACGGACCAACAAATAAAATTAACTTAGGTTTCAGATTACTCACAGCACAGTATCAGATACGAGATACTTACACCTGCTAGCACATCACAGCAGAGTTCTCTACTTAACCGACTCAGTTCAATTCAAAGCTATGAATAGAAGGTACACAGATGAGGAAGAGGGAAGTAAGGCGATGGCCAAGTGTTGGTCATGGATATATGTATGTAAGTATATGTAACATCAGCCAAAGGCCAGCCCCTAAAATTACGACTAGGATCAGAACAAATGACGCGAAACAGCATATGCCATAAGGCAAGTGGAGGAAAGCTGGCAGCTGCCAAGTGCTTATAAAAACTATAAAGAAAAGAAAGCGCATAGACAAATGGAAGACAGAATGAAAGCAGAAAGACCAAAAAGGCAATGATGTTGTTAATGATGATGTTGATGATGATGATGATGATGGGCATGATGATGTTGATGTCTGAGATGAGCAACCAGAAACATGAGTTCTAAACGTTTTCTTAAGCATTTTATCCTTTTTAGCCAAAAGTAGCGCTAAAGTGAAACGTCTTCAGTTTCAATGGTCTTTGGTTGTCTAACCATAAGAAGAGTAGTCAAGGAAAAGCTACTTTTTTATACACAAACATAAACCCATACGTACCTTTTAGGAATGGATGTATATGTGTTTTTGTGTTTATAAACATATTTCTATATGCATTTGTATTTGTGGGTGAAACTTCATGGTTAAGCAGTCAGATAAATGCTGCATCATTGGTTATTTATTTGCGCACATTTATGTTGAGGAATTGCTCATTTTACCCACACACACACAGATCCATATATATATATACATACTTGTACATTTGTATAAATATTATATTGGGAATTGACCAGTGTCATTATTCTTGTTGTTATTATTGAACATGACTTGTATTTGTTTGCTGGTAGATATTGGAAGCCTTTGATGTATCTTTCTTTCTTCATTGTTGCTTTTGTTGTTTGCTTAATTTTATTACCAATTTTCTTCTCTTCTCTATTTTAGTTGTTGCCCTTAATATATGCGTATACATTTTTCTTTAAGCTATCTTTTGTTGATTTTTCTAATAAATGAATAAATTATTTTTATATAGAACTTTGGTTGATAAGCAAATGAATGTGATTGGCATTTAAGGAAGGCAATTGCTTAATCTGATTTGTATATTTTAGTTTTAAGATAAATTAATTATAAGCTGAATTACGTGAAGCTATATATTTCCGGGATGATTAATAATTTAACTGACCATGTTACTACTTAGTTGAAGAAATTCTACATACGTAAATCATTGATTACTTATGATTAAATATGCACATATAGAAAGCTACAACAACAACGAACTCTTAAATTAATGCAGGATAATAATAGTACATAGTAGTAGTAGTAGTTTTGTCTTTTCTATATCGAATTACTTATTAAATATTTAATATAAAATATACGTTGAGTAATACAATATTACTATATCAAGGTACATAGAAAAAAGCTCTGTATTCTAAGTATGTTCTATTGTAATTCAGTTTATATAACTGCTTAAAATAAAACCCGCGTTGAATTTTTATCACAAATGAACAGAATTTATACTTGTGGGTTCTGCATAGCATGGTGTTTTGTGTAGTCCAGAACTTGTTTTATTTTAGGCTACTTATAACGGCTATCAATCCTGTGGCTTAGAGTTGTATATCAGCTGCTTCTTATAAAACCATTTCAATTTCATTTATTGTTTTTTTCATTGAAAGTTGTATCGTGAAGCTCCCCTGTGAGGGTGAAGAAAACACTTTGCTTGTTTCTAGCCTTTGCTTTATGCTTCCAAATAGTCATATTTCGCGATGCAGGCATTACCCTATCAATAGGAAGGAGATTGTTTAGTAGACAAGATCCTTGAAACTTGCTTGACTACATGTACAAGTTTTTGCATTATTAAATCTGATCACAAATACAAAACAAAAGAAAAACCATAAAAAATCAAAACTTTTAAATGCAATTGTTATTCAGTAACATTTATAAAGACGAAATACGAAGGTTGAGTTTGATAATGTCATTTAAGAATACTCGTATTAAGGTTATTTTAAATGATCATGGAGCATAGCGCATTAGTTATAGGGACTAGGTAAACAACTCTGGCTAAGAGAGGCTTGACGCTTGACTAGACAAAAATAAAGTCTGAATTCATGATGATTCTCTCTATTACTGCCAATATACTTACTTTATTTTATTGTTCTATGGCTGTGTTTGAAATGAGTTTTGTATTGGCGTCTACATATAGTTATGTTTATGTGTTTATACGAGTATCCACTTCAATACACAACAAATGATTTAACATTTTCCGGATTGTATATGGTAAACTGTTAACTAACATCTGTTGTGCATTCGTTCGTTTGCTTCTGCGTACATTGACATAAACAAATGTTAAAAAGCCGGCAGCAACAACCAATGTAATCCAACTCTCAGCATTGCCAACATATATAAGCATAAAGCATTTAACATTACCTTCTACAAAAGAACAAAATAAACAAATATTAAAACTGGTTTTCCTCTCATCTCCATAATGCTCCATTCCGCAATCTATCTCCTTTCTTCGTGTGTACCTTCATTCGTTTGTTCGCGCGCATTAACTTTGTTGAAGGGGATGAGTACTATGGCCCCAACGAATTGTATCTTCGTGCTTCGTCTTTGTTGCAACTATCGTATTTGGCGTGGCGCTGGCCGCTCTGTTGGCATTCGCCAGTAAAAATAATAAACAGTTGGTGCCACAAACGTGTGTTGAACGGTTCACTCATAGCGGAAGTACGCACAAAGCCAAAATTTATTCAAAGTTAATCAAGTAAAAAATTTGCGTCATATAATTCCCATATATACAAGTTCAGTATTAACAAAACAAACGACATTAAACAATATCATAATGAATTGCATAGGTTTTCTGTTCAATAAATGTGAAATAGTGTAAAATGTAATTCTTCATGTGTAAGAAATTATAAAGAAAAAACCAAAATTAACTTAATGGAAAATGCAATAACTTAAATAAAATAAAATTTCATGTGACAAAGTGGCAAGAAAACAATTATAAAATAAAATATTAAGTGTATTTTGAATGTTTGTTTAAAGTACTAAAAGAAAGGAGTGGATTGTGTATTGTAAGTTGGGAAAATATAAGTTATTTTTTATAAGAAAGAAAGATACAAAAAAATAAAATAAAACATCAAAAATGATCGCATGCAATTTTGTGATATTAAATTATTCTACTTGAAATAATTCAAGGCTGCTGATTTCTTCATCAAACAAAGAATGTTATTTATTTGTGCTAAAATTTAAGTTCAGTTTTATTTGATATATTTCTTTAAATTAAGTTGATTTTATGCTTCCTTCTGTCAGTGCCTTTAAATCTTCTTCTATTTTCTCTTTGTTTAAAAAAAGAAAAACAAAATCTACATAAAAATTGTTCAATTTGCGTAACAAAAAGTTCTGCTTTTTCATGGCTCAATAAAGTTATTATGGTCATTGACAGGTTCGCCATCATCTCATCATCTATGGTCTCGTTGCGAGAAGTGGCCAATTAAGTTTTCTGACTCAGTGCACTTTAAATAAATATTTACTAATTCGAATTAAATGCTCCCTACTAAGTATTGTATTATTAGGGGCAATATACACATTAACATCACATCAGCCGAGTGTTAGGATTGAAATTAAATTATTAAATGCCAATGCTACACAAAAAGGGGCTCCTTGATTCCTTCATTTACTATGTTTGCTAAAAATGCTAATCCATGCATTGCACTTAATTAAAACTTCAATGCGAATGCGGAGTCGACAAGAAAAACTAGTTGACGTCAGACATTTACATAAATTACGATTGCATAAACCTGAATTGTTATTGTCTGTCATCTTCGTAGAAGAGAAGGGAAGTGAAGATTGAAAAAAAATAAGCAGAAAAATAAAAAGGAAGATGAAAAAGAAAAGGCGACATTGGTACAAACACTCAACTGCAGCATGACAAGCAAATTTTGTTTCTCCTCTTCTTTTTTTCTTTAGCACTCCATTTTTTGCTGCTGTTGTTGCTGCTATTGTTGGTGACCAGAAAGAATAACGAAAGAATTCCTTAAGAATTTGCACCTGTCCACGTTGCTTAAAAAAAGCCTGATTCAGTCATAATGTCATCCATCCATTGAATCATTCTCTTCTCTTGACTGCTAGCTCAAGATACATTTCTATGGCATTGCGGAAAAACTAAAGTGTAGAAAGCGAGAATACCGAGAATAGAAAAGAAAACCGAGAGGCACAAAAAAAAAAAACAGAAATGAACAAGAAAATTCGCATAATAAAAAAAGTTTTACAGCCGAGGCTATTATGAGCTTCATTGCAGATTCATTTTCATGCCTTGCACGCTTTCCCCACCAACTGCAAAAAAAAAAAAAAAACTGCAAAAAAACAGAATAAAAGCAAAAATAATAAAATAAAAATAAAAATGGAAGTGAATAACAGAAACTAAAGAAAGAAACTGCAAAAGAACCACGGACCCAACGGTGACGATGACAACGACGGCAAGGAAGACAAGGAGAAGACCAAAAATATTGTAAGAACAAAAAAGAGATAAAAAAAACAACATAAAGGGAAAAGAACTTCAAAAGAATTTTTTGGTCATTATGAAAAGAAAATATGCAACGCAAAATGAGTTGAAGAAAGGTCGACTAAAACAAAAAAAAAAAAAAAAAAAATGAAGAAATGTGAAACGAGAACGGGATCGGGAATGGGTGCTGAGTGTTGTCTGCAACTAAAAAGATGGCCAAAGCCAAAGAAGTGTCGGCATTGTACAAAGTACTTCCAAAAAGAATGCTGCTATGGAATGCCAAGGCAAAAATGATATTGTGGCCAAGTGAGCTGTGGGCAGCGGTTGTTGTTGCAACATGCCACCACTTCTGTTCATATTGCCACAGCTGTTTCCTAATGCTAAAATGCACGCGAAATAATTTTTTATTAGCGAATAACAGAAACAACATCTCAAAGATACTTAAGTAGTTAGTGGTAGTAAGTAAGGTGGTGTGCGGGAATTAAACAGCAAGGCAAATGCCTTTAGTCTTTGGCCACGATGGTGCAATTGCATGGCAACCAGGTGAACTGAACGAACTATTTTGCATATAGTAAAAGGCAACTAAGTGAATGGCGGAGTCAGAGTAAAATACAAAAAAAAAAAAAAAAAAAAACAAAAATCACAAAATTCTTTTAAAGCTGCCGCAGTTCACAGTGAAACATGCAGTAAAGCAAAGTAAAGTAAAGCAAAGCGAATACAAAACTTGATTTTGCGATTTAAGCGAACAGGTTTTTTATTTCGAATTTATCATGTTCTTTTCTTTTTTATTTTTCTTCAATGCATTTGATGTTGAATCAGTTAAACCATGCTTCACATAACAGCAAATAAAAACAAAAAACAAATAATACGAAACTCAATCAAGTGCGGTTTGTCTTTATAGGCCAAAATATAAAGATAAAGATTTTCTTGCAATTTCTTTAGAACTTCAATTAAAATTAAAAAAAAAAAGAAAATATAAATTGAAAAATGCAAACTTTGGAAGCAGTAAATATTAGAGACGTTAAGTACTTTTCCTTCAGAAGAAAGAAGGGCACCTATAAGTCTTGAACTTAACCTCATTAAGTATATCTGGAGAGTCGTTTCTACATAAAAGACATCAATATTTATTTGAAAAGAACAAAGCAATGAGATTCTTCCCCCACAGCATACAATTTTTGTGAATGGAATCATCTTAACATAATTCAGAATATTTAGTAAACTCATAAGATTTACAAATTCCTTAAAACGTCCATAGAATTGCATATAATGCATCAGATCACCAATCTTACAGTATGCCATGACAAAGAATAAGCGGTTATATCGGTTAAATCATTAAAACGATTTTAACTCAGATACAAAATAAGATATCATAAGATAGTCATGAATATATCATCATGAATCATATGCATGAATGCATGGATATCAAAAATGGTGGATTTTCGTTCATTGGAGGTCAAACCATGACATCGGTTTGAATTATAATATCCTTGAAAAGTACCTTCATCTATGTCACGTCTTACCAAAAAAATTTTGCCTTTAACTTTGATGCGAATCATGTTGCACTTGTCAATTTCTTTAAATGGGTAATGGGCTTCATTGTTATTTTACCAGATTTAGGTATTCTTGTTACTCTGTTTCTAAAAATAGAATTCTAAAATAAAGGCACGCATAATAACGCAAGCATAGCTAAATTTATCTTTTGTTTGAGCTAAAATATTGTTCAATTATTTAGGAACTTAATTGAAGTTAATGGTTTCATTTATATGAAGGCAAATGGGTTAAGTGAAATGTAATTTCAGAATATTTGTATTCCTTTAGTTAAAACGCAATATCTATGTAATTATTTTTTTAACATAAAGAAAATGAGTGCTGGAACAGAGAAAAATATTATTCTGTCTCAAATGCTTGTGCACTCACATCATGGACAAGGCACATGAATTAAAATAAAGAACCTTTCTGCGGGATATGTTCAGAGACAAGACATTGTAAAGGATTTGGATCTATCGCCAATCTAATCTATTTGAATACCAATCGGACTATTAGCGCTAAGCGAAATCACTTCCCTTGAATTCCAGCCTGTGGGATGACAATTCACAAATGGTATGGAGGTACCTTTCACCAGGTTGTTTTTGAGTATGAAAAATCACATAACCAACAACTCGTTTATGTCGCATTTTCATGAGTCACAAGTCTTGAAAGACTATTTATTATTACGAAAAACAATGAAATTGCAAGGCTTGCAAATAATTCTTTAAAAATTTGCCAGGATACAATTTTGGATGCTATTAGTACCACAAAATCACGTCAATCTTTGTATGGATTTAACTGGCAAAGTTCAAGGGCTCACAAAAATGATCTAACAGATGCGGTGACACAACAATGTACCATTCTTATGTTATGTGATCCTTGGCTGTTGTGCTCAATTTAAAAGAGAAGGTCAGCGTACTGGTTGTGTAGCGACATATCTAAAACAAGACACTGAGCATAGAATGAAGCCACACATGCAAATGCAACGTTGCCAATCATCAAACATCAGTCGGAGACGCTTCTGCAGCAGAATGCATATCATATTTTAGCCATCATCGAACAATATTCGCCTATATTATATAAATTGAAATTTAGTCCTGAAATTTTGTACCAAACTTTCATTAATTTATTTAGTAACATTTAGTCAACGTATAATAGTATTTCAACGTGTGAATAGTATAATAAGTTTGTCATGAAGTTTGTAGCAGGCCGAAGGAGACAAAACAGACCACATAAATTAAGAAAATTATTATTTCATTAAATCTTAGTCCTTTTAATTCAGCACTATGTGCTTCCAATGTCACTTTCAGGTTCAGACTTATCATAATGAGTCCGTCCGTCTGACACCAGCACGATGTGCTTCGATGAGTATCAGATTCAGACTAAACTAAAGAAAGAAAATTATTATTCTTCTTCTGAAGCCTTACCTTTCCAGTGTTTCTCAACTGTTACCATAACTTATATATTCTTGACCAGCACGATAATAATATCATATAAAAATATATATATTATAGGCGCAGGACATTTGTAGGAACTAGCCGAATCGGTCCACTAGGGGAGTACCTTCCATACAAAACACCCATTTTAATACTACAATAAAACATTCAGTGAGTGAAGAGTATTTCATCTTCGGCATATTCGAAGTTAAAGTTTTTTATTATCATACGTCTGAACCAATCGGTGACGATTGGATTTTAAGTAGGGAGGAGTTACGGTAACAGTTGGAAAATGGTAAAAAGGCAAAGGTTTTTAACAGAACAACTATGATATTGTTATGTTTAATAATAAGTATAAATAATACAGATATAAAGGCGTGCAGGCAAAGTAAAAGAAAGAAAAAAAAGTACACAGCAATTTCTTAACAACTGTGTTGTTTTGCATAAAGATTTTTTTTACTTCGGTCAGTCTGAATCTGATACTCATGAAAGCACGTGCTGCTCTAGACTGAGGACGAAAAACATTTTGTTGTGATTATGTTAATGTACATAAAACCAAACTATTGTATAATGAGTCTTAAAATAGTCCCATATGAGAATAATACAAAGATCAATTTAATACATGATTTATCAAAATAATACTAAATCAGGAATGGATAGTACTTGATATGGTATGTTATGGATCCACTGGATATGTACATAGGCGACGCCAAACAATATTTTCGTCAATTACTGCGGTCTAATAATTAACATAGCTCACACTATTGAGAACTTAGGTGTTTTTTTATAGCATGACTTTGATTTCAATTTAATAATATTCGCTATTGATGCTTCTTCCTTTCTCAAGGTAAGAAGAATCAATACGATACAATATGAAATAAAATATGATTGAAACTCTTGGACTTGCGAGCGAGATGAAATGAGTGCACAAGTAAACCCCTTAAGAGATGTACGAAGTTTGATTGATTTCACTTAGAGTGTTGAGCATGAAGTCATTGCGGTAGGTGCATGTTATCCAATACAATCAATACACTAAATTGCTTTTATTTTCCATATTAAACTATTTTAGAATAATTTCATGTTTATAAAAAATACCTCTACCACTTTAATACAATAAAACTCAATTCACAATTTACAATTTTTCATAACATATTTGTCAACACACAGTAGTTTTAGGTACACGCCTCTAACTAAAATAATAATCAAAAAATATTATTTAACTCTCAACTCAATGTTATTTCGAAGTAAGACTACATAGTAATTTGTTTTTGGAAAATGACCATAATATAAAAAAAAGGAAAAGAACTTTTAAGTAAACTTTATTACTTTGATTACATAAAGTTCTTCAAGAAGTTTAGGTTTTCTTTATTATTAAATGAAATTAAGTAATTTGTTGGTCAATTATTTCGAAGTTATTGTACATTAACTAACTGCAAGGCAATGAAGGACCTTCAAAATACTAGACGGAAACATAGAAATACCATTAAATCTACGAGAGAATAAGTAATAAAAATACTATGCAGTAATAACAACAAATTTAAATAAAGACTATTATCGTACTTTGCCTTATCTAGGACAATATTCACACGCATATCTGTGAATATGTTGGATTCAGATGGAAAAGTTGCCAGTTCTGCACATAGAAAGATTTCTAATTTTGTTTTATGTACGTGTGAATTTTTATTTATTTATTTTCAAAGAAAGTTTATCATTTTATCAAAAAAGTCATTTACTTATTTACTGAATGAGTAAAATTTTGTCGAATCAATAAGCAATTATTATGAAGAATTGTTGAATATTCTTAAAACTTGAATTGAATTGCTAAATTCTATTTGAAAGGAATATTTATGTTTATATAATGTCATTTTACATTCTATATTCAATTTAAAAATTATTGTGTTTTTAAGTGACGTAAAATGTACTTATAATGCATTCCCCATGAATGATGAATTTTATATTCAGTTTTTTTCACAACTTTGTCATTGACCCATTGGAATTTCCTTCCGCACTTTGTGGATTGCATATTGCCCTAAAGAGTATTGCTTATATTTTTACAGATTATCTATCCTTCACAACCCTAATCACCATATACCGAAATCAAACATTGAAAAGAAATCTAGTGTAACCTTACTGTATAATCTAAGGAAATATTTAATGTCCTTATCTTGTGTCTTTTGTAAATATCTGGGTAATCAAGCACAAATAAATAAATTAATAAAATAGTCTCTTATATCAAAAAACGAATTGTTTTGCTATATCAACTCTTTACAAATCAAATCTACAATAAATATCAGGAAATAATTTAAGATTTTGATAAAATAATATGGAAATGAAAATTAAAATGTATTTCTTAAAGAGAAAAGTAATGAATAGAAGAAGTCTATATCTTCTATCTACATATCTTTACAAATAAAAATGAATGATGAAAATGTTGGTCAACACATCACTTGGGAACGGATCGACATATATGGCTGTTTTTTTGTTTTTTTTTGTTTTTGATGGTTTGTTATGTTCGCAATAGTCCAAATTAAAAAAATGTGAAGAAATCCAGGCGAAGGATAATGAAAATAGTCGCATTGGCATGTCTGAATTAATTAAGTTCATTGGGCCAACCAATAAGTATCCAGGGGAGGCAGGACACCGTCTGCGGAGTTACCAAGTAGTAAGAAAATGAAAGACAGTCGTCTAGAAATGAATTTTCATATGCATTAACATTATGGTATAATAATAATTTCCAACCAACATAAGCTACTTGTTGGCTTAAATGCGAGTTAATGGTTTTTTAATTGCGATAATAATAATAATTGTACTCACAGTATACATACAACACCAAAAACTACTACTACTACTACTACAATATATAAGAAATGAAATTATTTATCTATAACATAATAATAAATAGAAATAAAGCACAATATATATACTAGTATAACCGGTGCCTTGGTAACAAAATATTGTATTGCCAGGAACAATAATAAAAACGAAACCAACTATGTTAATTAATGAATCCTTTTGAAAAGCATTTAACAAACTACAAATTAACTAACTAAGTTGGTCACAGTTACGAGTAAAACCTTCCTACCTGCAAAAAAGCATTCTAAGCTTGAGTTCATTTTCACTTCATCTGAACTACGCATTAAAGACAAAAAGAAAGCATATTTCCTCCTTCCTTATGGTTTATGATCATTTAAATAAGCATAAACCTGCTATGAAGGACCAAAACAAAGAACAGAAAAAATTCATAGAAAAAGAAATAGACAAAAGTCCAGGATTGGAAGTTATTTTCTTTCTATTTTTTCTCAGTGTCATAATTATGCGAGGAAAAAAGATTTTTCTTTTTATGACTCATTTATGATGATGATGACTATGATGATGATGCTGATGATGATGGGCCTTGAACTTGTCGGCATTTATTTTTGTTTTGCATGATTTTGCTTAGAAAGTAGTAACAGAAGGAATGAAAATAAACACAATCTTCTAGTCAGTAAGCAAGGAGTAAATAGAGAAAGAATGGTATCTAGTCGAGCCTTGTGAGCATATTCTTTTGTAAATATTTGTGTCTGTTTCTGTTTATTTATTCTGTTGAAATCAGGATCAACGCTTTGATTATCTTTTTAGCTTGTTGCTTTTTCAGGCCTCATATTTTTCGTCATTTCCTTTCGCAGCATTCAATTGCTTACTACTATCTTCTTTTGTGGCTGTGTTCACTGTGTTTGTGCTTCATATTTTTGTAGCATACTTTTGTGGATTGTTTAAGAGCATCATTCGGTTCGCTCTAATGTGCGCCATTTTGGTTTTACGTCTATGTACTTGAACTTCCGGCAAAGCGAATGAACATGGCCATCACAGTTAACAGACTGATTTGCTCGTGCCAGATGGTGAGTGTGTGGCTTGGTTACTGCCTCTGGCGCATTTGGCCTTTGGTCATTATAGTATTACACACACGCTTAGAATTGCTTTTCTTGTTATGGATGGACAAGAACCCTAAATTTGTTGCTACATTCCACATATGCCATGCCAAGCCAAACCAAGTCAAGTCGTCATCGTTTTGCCTCTTCACTAAAGTGGCAATTTGTCTAGTTGTGTAAGCGCCTCTTTTAACGATAATGATGATTGCGCTTTGTTGCGTTTTTATTTGAACTTCCACTGGCCTCTGGACACCACAATGGGTTTTTTTCTTTTCTTTTTTTTTTATTTTGAAGCCACAAAGCAACGCTCTGTTCTGAACTTAGCTTCAGTTAAACTGGACTTAACTGAATTAAACTGAACAGAACAGAACTGAACTGGATTGAACAGGACTTCACTGAACTGAAATTAGTCTGGGTGATTCGCCATTTACTGCTTTGTTTTCGGTTCTGTTTTTGCTTTTGCTTAAACATTTAACATAGTTTTTTATTTGTAAGTTTTTCTAACCTTCACCGCCTTTTTTCTTCCGTTACTTTTTTCTTTAATCTGTTTCGATTTTTATTTTCTTTCTCATTCATACTTCATTTAAGTAAATATTTCTTTATCTCATAATTCATTTGTGTGTCCTTTCTCTTTTGTCGTTGTTGTCATTTGTTTATTCAGGCGTCATTTTTGGTTTGCACTTTTGTTTATTTTCTTTGTTAATTTTCATTCCAACCATATTGTGTGTCGATGTCTAGAGTCTAGACTTTCCAACTGGCTAATACCCGATTTATATGCCCAATATGCAGAACAATTGTCAACAGATGTATGGCACTCTTACAATATTTTCGAAATTATTATTGATTAGTTGTTGCTGCACATTTCGTTCAAATATTTTCCCAAGGAAATTAGTTTATTTGTACAAACTAACCAATTCTCTTAGCAAATTGTTCAAGAATATTTTTTGATATGATAGTTAGTGTCTTATTTATTGTATTTGATTGCTATATAGTCGTGCTATAACATATTGAGCACAACTTAACTAACAATGAAACCAAATAATGAATCAATATTTTTCATCTCTGTGCCGATAGCAAGAAGACTGCAAAAACTCGTATATTCTGTGGCTGTAGAATTCACATTTTAAACATGAATTCACACATTCATTCATGGTTCACAAATAAATATATTTGCGGTTGGTCAGTGATGCTCTGGAAAATATATGTACTAGTATGAGCAACAATAACTGCTATAAATAGATAGATGTATAGATAGATAGATTGATATATTGTATTGATAGAGAAATAGAGTGAGAGGGACTAACACATATATAGATATTTATCGATTTATCTTTGCTTTTGTCAAATAACACAACTGATTACTTTATCATGCAGCCATGAAATGAGCAGCATTTATTCCCATACAGATTCTTGCATGGATTCGCTTTGAGTTGCTGATATTCACATACATGAATTCAAACGAGGGCAGTTTTATAATATCCTTGAAACATTTCAAATGATATTAGGATAAGCTGAAATAATAACACTAAAAGTAATGTGAACTTTTGCCTAAATCTTAGTCCTTAAGATGAAAATGACATAACTTTACAATGTTCTCCTTAAATGCCAGTCAGAATTCTCAGCTTATCTCTTGGCATCTCTACCAATATCAATTTATTAATTCTTTTGGAATTTAAATTTCCCAAAAGTACCAAAAATAGTAGAGGTAGCAATTCTTCAACTCTTTACTACAAACTTGACTCGTTTTTACTATAAGATATGTTTTCATGTTCATGTAAAAAAAAAACCATAATCGAATGCCGCAATGTTCTTAACTTATCAAATTTACCTCATCGTTCCTATAATTCTGTGTGTATTGTTGTCTCGGTCTTCATGTCATTCAATGACTTTATCGTCTACTAAAAGTCGCATGGTTATTTGAGGCGCTCACGTTTAACCCGCTTTCGCCTTTATGGCTTTTTCAATCGTGTATTTTTCCTTCTTTTTTAGCTCTCCCATTTTTTATTCGTTTATTTCTTCATTTGTCTATGCAACTTCAGTCACAGAGAATTTGACCAAGGATTCCGATAGAAAGGAAGGCATACGTGTGATGTATGAGTAGTATATTGCATGCTTTGTATATAAGAAGAATTCTTACTTGTCTGTTATTTCTTTTAAAATGATTGTTTTTCTACTTTAATTTTATAGAGATAAAATGATGAGATAATTAAAAGTTTAAGTTACTTCAATTTATTGATTATTTTTAGTTTTTTTAAGACATCTAAATTTCAATCTTATTTGCTTCATTATTATTTCTTTTATAAAATTCTCAATTTTCCTTTATAAACAAATGACGAGAAATATAAAAAATACCCAAATTGTTATTGACATAAATTTCACTTTATATCAACAGATTATTCTCTAATCTATGACCTATGACCTGAATCAAAGAATATCTTTTGTAATACATCAACGATTTTGTAAACCATTTCCATATTGACAAAATCAATTGGACTATGATTTCCATTGATTGAAGATGAAATTTTTCTTGTTAATTTTTTGAGTAGACACATGAAATCTATAGTAGTCTAAAGTATATAGTAAATATCCAAAATATAAACCACAGTTAATGATTATTATTTATTTTTAACATTTTAAGTATTTAAAATATTTTTTCATTTAATCGCTTAAAAACCTGCTGTGCATCATGACAAATAAAAACAGTGAAAAGCTTTTTGCCGCAGAGAGAGAGAGAGAGCATGGAAACCTTTTAATTCTTTTTTACTTTACTCTATGTGGATTATGCATTTTGTTTATCGGCAACTTAATCGTCCTGCATGCTATCTGCATTAAATAAGAGAAACACACGAGTGGGTGTGTGGGTCTTGGTGCCATGCGTTGAACATCATGTAAGTGGTGCAGTTAAAGGGAAAAAAAAAAAAAAAAAAGAAATAAAAGAAAATTTAAATAAAATACCAAAATACCAAAATGGAAATAAAAGCCAAGGTAGTAAGGAAAGTAAGGGAAGGAAAATTGAAAAAAGAACTGTATTTTATTATTGTTGCTTGGGTACCTAAATGTGTTAGTTCAAGATATTGTAAATGAATTTATATCTTCTATGTTACATCAGCTAAGCAAGTGCTTCTCAGAAAACATGAACAGAAATTTCCCTTCTAAATACATACTTACTAGTTAGTTAGTTAACTATGAATATGACACAAATATACATACAGTTATATATCATTTTCTACATGCAAAAATACGTGAGATGTCTACTTCGTTGCATCTTAACTGGTTGATCATTTGCGACAACAATACTTTCTTATTGAAAAAGTGTGATGTCAAGATAAAAAAGGCATCACCGCTTTGCTGAAGAAGGGAAAGTTTGTCCAGCATTCTACTAAGAACATCGTGCATGTTTCCTTCATGGCTATCCAAAGACGTTCTCTGAAGAAGTTGCAGAACTTGTTCTCTGGCTCCAAATACCAAAAGGACTTGACCCTGGCTATTCTCCGTCGTACCTCCGCTGTGCTGCGTTCTTAGAAGCCCGTTCAAGCAAAGAAGGGTGGCAAGAAAACCGAATTATTGCTCAATACATCGGTGCTAGATTTTTGTACTAAATGATCACTTCATATTTACCATATGGTTGTCAAAATCCTACTTCATTTCTGCTGTCTTTATGTAAATAGATTGCTATTGTATTTGATGCGCTCATTAGCATTTGAAACATTGAAGCCCACTTAGATGTTTATAATCTTCATAAGGTTCACTACCTGTGTATTTTTATATTCTATATTGTGGTAAATATCTGTTACCTGTATTTGTGTACATGTCAATATGCTCGACTAAACATAATATATACATACGTATGGTGCATGGTTGAGTGTATCTACTACTTTTGTTGCTTACATTTCGCTTTGTCAATGACTTCCGCAAAAGTATTTAATTTCCTGCACACAAAGTGTTTTCAATAAAATAACAAACACACACATACACCTTGATATGTACTAACACACTTGTTTATGACACGCGTGCACCTTTCATCTTTCCAAAAAAAAAAAAAGGTAACATAGTGATTTGTTTCAAACAAATTTATTTAAAAAGGATTATCAGCAGCTCAGCATCGTTACAGGTTAGCTCACCAGACCAAACTTCAAAGGCAGTCAACATTGGACAGGCAGGGAGCGTACAGAGACGACAATACAAAAACATTTCAATGTCAAAATCTTTTGCATATATTGACATATAATGGAATGACACAAACACGGAAACAAGGAGAAAATAATCGAAATAAGATGAACGAACCTAAGTAGCTTACAACCCACACACAACACAACGCAAAAAATAATGAAAGCAAACATTTATTTTATGATGATGATGAAGGTGATGATGATGATGATGATGTTGACTGCTTTAACACATTTCCATTCCATTCATTCATATTTTCTATGATGCTTTCATTCTTTGCTGTGCAAAAGCGTGAGAAATTCAATTTGTTATCATGTCCATCACCACATGATATACCATACACTACTCTATACTATACTCAATCAAGGGTTGGTGGAAAATTTCTTTAAAAAAGAAATATAAAGGAGAGAACATTCTATTCATTATCATCATCATCATCAACAACAGCAGCAGTGGCAGCATCATAATATTATTGAATACTTTAAAAGGCTCACCGACTCCCAGACTTACTCACTTCAATGCATCAAACCGGTCCGGATTTCAATTTGTTTTTGGATTTCGAAATGTAGGTTTGAAAATCTATTAGTGACAGTTCAGTAATTTCACGCCCACATGGCTGACACGTTCCTTTCTGCAATCACCTTCACTTTCCCCTCCCCTTGCTTCTGTTCAACATTGCTCAGCGGGTTTTACAGTTTTCATTAAGAATTTGTTTCAATTGGGAAAATGTGCTGCTATTTGTTGTTATCGTTTCTGTTATTGTTGTTGTTGTTGGCAATTTATTTAGAACTAATTGCTAAAACTTGTTAAATGTTCAATTTTGGTGGTGGGAAAATTCTAATTTCAACATTAGTAAAGTCTCTCATTCTCTGTATGTGTTTTAGTTTAAGTTTCCTTCAATTCAAGCAAAAGTTTCCTTCTTCTTTACAAATGTTTCTGTTTACACACAGACACACATACACACACACACACACAATATCACATATCACATATTACATATGTGTGCATTGATTTTCTTGTCAGCTCACTTTTCTTACCTAAAATTTCTATTGCGAATTTTCAAATTTCCGGCATCTTACTTTAGTTTCAGTAAAATCAAAATCAAGTTTGTTTCTTGTTCATGAATAGCGCACAGGATTTAGGAAATTGTATACGCATGTTTAAGGCACTTCACATATGCACAAAAAGTATCTAAATATAAGTATGTGTATCTAAGTGATTTAACATTATTAATGCATGATTTCTAAGTTAACATCAAATTTCGATTTGAGAAAAGTTGGATACATATTTCATTTAATTTTTGGGGCAAATTTTCTACCATATCTATTGTACTAAGCTTCCTTTTCATGTCTATGAACATGAAGTAAAGATTAGAAAATTGCTTTCATTTTACTAAGTAAAACTTTTAACTTTTAATCTTATTAGAAATTAGAAATCACCTTAAATGAACAACAATTTGCAGCAATTAAAATTGAGATAATAAAACCATAAACTTTAATGCTTTTTTAATACAATATTATAAATGTTGATAATATCACCACCTATTGAATGCAACAAATGTAATACTAATAATAAAAAAAACTCATATCGCTTATACAGATAGACATAAAATACAAAAGCATAACAATTGAATTGAAATAATTTTGGTATGTGGTTTGGTCCTGATATTGCCGCCGTCACAGTCATCACCCCCATTGCACTATCACCTTCACAAACTCATGCATGACATCAACCGACATTGGTTGCTATTAAAACGAACCGCGCTTCGTCCGCGCTAAATGTCACATTAATGTCCTTCATTTATTACAAGCATTTCCGTTCGAACGGACGTATGTCCTTTTAGACATTTTAACAATATGCCAAACCAAGCCGAACCAAGCCAAGCGAGGCAAATGCAAGGACTACAGAAACAGACAGAACTCAAAGTTTCAGTAAAATATCATTTCCACCCTATCTTGTATCTTGTATATAGAACATAGTACAATACAAAATGTATCTACATGTGTATGATCGCAATCTCCTGACAAAATCGGAAACGTAATGCAACAATGACAATAACAGTTGATACAACACAAAATATATACAATACATATGCATTGGGTAGAGAAACATGTTCTATCGCTAAAGATAAATATCCTTTTTATGCATTTGTTTATTCACTCATTCATTCATTCGTTTGTTTGTTCCTTCGTTCCTTAGTTCGTTTATACGGTGCGTGTGATATTGATGTGTCTGATGTGATAATCCAGAGGAATTAATAAATAAACCATTAACAAATAAACTATGTAGGATAAGTCCCCAAAGTGTGTGACTATATGACTGACTTTGTATGAATGAGTGCGATTGGATTTCTCCCTTTTTAAATGACGCTTATCAATGTTGTGCTCATTGCCAGACAGAAAGTCAAATATACCATGGTCCTCATGTATGATGTTGTTGATGTACAGAGACCTCTGCGCCGTGTTTCGATTGTTATTTCATTCGTTCATTGACTTTGTAAGCAAAACAATCAGAAATATACAAATAGAAACAACAAACAAATTGCAGAGCACGCAACATTCGTGCATATTTTGACTTTAATTCTATTGTGGGATGAAGGAGATTTTATTGATTACAGTGGCACGTATGCAGAAGAAGAACATTTGGTTTATGCGATCAATAAAATCAATATTGGTGCAATGTTATAATCTTTCGTCTTTTTTGAGATTTATTTCTGAAGAAAAGGTGAAATAAAGATTTCTTTGTTTAGACTTTTGACTTTCTGTACTGTCGATTATAAGATCTTGGATATATATTTGTGTTTAAGAAGTCATTGCTGCAGCATTTTTCCTGGGCGAGAGCAAGTCACCTCGTAATGGGTTCAGTAGGAAGAAAAACTTCGTAAGTAATGAAAAGTCACATAAGTATATCAATCCATTCCATTCCATATAAAAAAAAGATAAAATAAAAATATTGTTAATTTATATTCAATAAAAATATTGCCTGGTATATAATATACTTCAAAGACTCACAATGTATTTTATTTTACATCCTGCGCTTTCATACTACAAGTATTTTCCTTATCAAGCAACAAAAATCAACAATGAATTTTATGAAGCTTTCATTATTGAAATCATTTGCACGCATTATTATAATTTAACTGTGATTGAACGTAACAGTGACAGAAAGGTTACAACGAACAACGCAATATTTATGTAGGTTAGATTAAACTGATTGGGCAAAACCACTCACAGACTTGTGGGTTCTTTAGCCATACCAGAAATGAAACGAAATACAATACATAATGATATGAATGCATTAATAATTCATTAATTTTGTATTTTATAAATTCACCAAAACTAGTTCGATGTCACTAATTAAAGAGCAATAAGACACATAAAACCGAATAAATGAGTGAGAGCCTTAAAGAAAAGAAAAACCTGAAATTATTTAAATAATTAAAATGAGTGTAAAAATTAAAGAGCAATGCACATATATCTATCTATATTTACTATAGTAAGTGTATAGATATAGAGACACGCACAACGAATCAAAATAAATGGAAATGCACATTATCCTTGACACTGACAATGAATTGTGTGTGTGTGTGTGTGTGTTTCGATAGTAAAAAAAGAGGGGAACTAGTTCAGTGAAGGGCAACAATGGGATAAGAGCAATGTTAATGACATCAACTAAAAACAACAAAACAACAGGACCGACGACAATAACAATAATGACAATAGCAACAACAAGTACATTGATGATAATGACAGTGACGAGCACAAGTGCAGACACACAAATACTAAGAAACGCATACACACACAAACATGTGGAAAAACAATCAAACAACACGAGCCAGGAGAACTTAGAATGTCAGCCACGGTAACTATTTGGTATAACGAGGAAAAGGTGTGCTTAGCATGGGATCCTGGAAAGAAGACAGACGAGTTAGACTAACGTTAAATTTAGCATTCGTGCATATTCCCAAACAATTGAGTAGGATACGCTTTATGCACACACAGACACACATTTACCATTGTATTTGTTCAAATGCAAACAAATGGTGCCTGATTGCATACAAAACCCAAATTTGAATTCTCACTTGCGAAATGATTCAAATGACATTTTCTTTCCTAACATGTTTGTATATATGTATGACTGTGCATATGTGTGTTGCATACATAGAACATTTTACCACCATTAAAATCAAATTGGAAATTCGTGCACCCAACAAATCCAACAAACGACGCAATGCAATTCAAACCAAACTAAACTAAGGAAAAGTATGAGGAAATGAATACAAGTTTTTGTTGCCTACTTTTTTGGGCAATTTAAGTATTGTATTTTTTTGTCTTTTATTATTAAGAATAATATAAAAACAAAAGTTAATATAAATGAAATAAGAAAAAAAGGTCCCAAAAAAGTATATGAAACATATGAATAATCCTCAAAAAAAATATAAAAAAAAAAAAAACCAACGAAACATTCAAATGCACCCTTAATAATCATTTCGATTGAAATTGCACTTATTCATTGGGAAACACTCACCAAACAGCTGAAAGAACATACCGAACTGACATTTGAACAGTAAAACAGACTATCACTGGTTGCCCTGCCCGGTTGAGTGCCAGGCGTATACCATGTAGTAAGTTCAACATGCCAACATTACCCCCGATTTGTTGTTCATGATTCTTCATGAAAGTAAACCACTTTCGCTTAATTTTTATTAGCGTTGCCAACCGCTGTCATGCCACCACCATCACCCTGCCTTCGTCGTCATCATTACCATCATCACCCTCAATGTTGAGGTAACCTTTTCGAGTAGATATACTATCGAAAAACTTATGCTTTCATTGCAAGCAAATGCCGGGCACTCACTCATTATTTCGTATCTCGCTTCATTAGGGATCTCTGTACATGTTTCTCGGGATGCCCTTCACTAATGTTCATCTTTCAAATATGGCATATATAATCCTCCATCCATATGATAACCATTAATATTTGGTATTTGATATCATTTAATTTTGGTAATTTTCTTGACTCAGATACTCTTAATTAAAAATTGTATTTATGTTGTTTTGTTTTTTTTTTTTTATGGATATTCAAGAAGGGTACTTTCTAGATTCCTTCTGGTTCGGACTATTTAAAAATTACAATAGAAGAAAATAAAGCGCCACAATTTTATCATGTTTGTTTTACAACATTTTTTCATGTTTGCAAGGATTAGGTAACAAATACAAACTCAACAACGCTGTTGACGATCAAGACCAATACAAGTCCCAGCCCTTACCCAGGACTAAGACCAAGTCCAAATAACACAAACTCATAAAAAAGTGAACCTGTTATCGTGGGCTAACAATTCGCGTCGCAACTCAACTCATTTGAACTCACAACGATTTTCCTCAACTCCGCCCGATTCACAAACAGAGTCGAGCCGGCATTTATTCTTTTGTTTGTTTTTCTCGTCAAATCCTTGCAAACTTCGCGGTTCACTCGCCGTCCTCGTTTGTTTACATTATAATAGTGAGAGTGGGTGTGGTTCTAGGAGTGAGAGTGTTCTATGTTAGCGTCCTCTACCACCACCATCATCATCATCATCATCAGTACGAGCTACCAAAATAAGAACAAAAACAACATTAAATGCATCGAATTACATTTTCTATTAAGTGCAGCAGCAAATGGAGACGGACGGATATGATAAAGTTAGAGTTTAAGCGAATTCGCGGTGGGTGGTAGGTAGGTGAGTGAATGGTAAAAGGTAGAAGGTGAAGGTGAAGGATAAACGATGGATGAATGATGATGACGGTGGTGGCTGTGGTGGTGGTGGTGGTGGTGGTGGTTTAATGTGGTTGGGCTGCTGGTACTAGAAATCAGACGCGGGTACATACATACTATAATTTTTCATTTGTTTGTTGCTGCAGGTTGCTGGTGTCCCCTTCCTTGATTTCTCTTCAATATTATTGTGTTGGTTTGTATAGCGCGACAGGATTTAGTCGTCGCACCATAGTCGACCTCGCCGTGGGCCAGAAAGTCACACGCGACTATTAGAAAAAGCAGCAGTTACTTTCCTTTTGAACAATATTTTATTTTTCTTACTTTTTCGGTTGCTCTTGACTGTTGTGTTTTGTATGTTATAAGCCTTGAAATTTGCTTTATTACCTTGCAAAATTTCAAAGTATTATTTTTATGTCAGAATGGCAAAGGAAACTAGTTGAAGTTATTGTTAAACTTGCAAAAACGTTCCGCCTTTAGGGGGCGCATATTAATCAAAGTTTTTTAGAAGTCATTTAAATATTTGTTTATTTATTCTTAAAACGATCGCTTTCCGTTTGCTTATTTAAAGGAAAATTGTTTTGCATTTAGTTAGTTGTCATTTTTCTACATTTAACAACTGCAACTACTACAGCTATAAGTACAGTGGTAACAAGATAGAAGAAAATATTTTATTATGTAGTTTTGGTGCACTTGGTGCGTCTGGTGGTAACTAAGTCTAAACCACAGGAAAAACAACAAAATATGACCACAAATTGCATTGGTCAAACTTAAAGGAAACGAAGCAACAAGAATTTCACCAAGAACAAATCATTTACAAAGTATAAAAACAGGAAAAGAAAAACAAAAAAGGACAAAAAAAAAAATTATAATAGAAGATGGGTAACAAGAGAGAAGAGAAATGTACAAAAACTGTTGGTCGGGTCATAAAAGCAAAAACTTCAACTTGTGGTCACCTAGAAAATGCAAAAGATTTTTCGTCTTACGGAAAGCATGTAAAGAGTGAGTCTAAGTATGCGGTGATGGCAAGTAACTTTTAGTCTGAAGGTTAGCAGCTATACACGGACTTGTGTACAACTATGTGTGCGCTTAAAACAAAGTATGTTTGCTGGCATAAAAAGCCCTCTCGGTCTGTCCGAATGTCTATCTGACTGCCTTGGTTGTCTACGGTGAGCCAAAGATCTACGTAAATCCACATTCATACAAACACACACATAGTACAACCATTTGCTTAGTCTAATTGTTTCCCGCCTGGTGCGTCTCAAGCTGCCATCAAGTGCTTGAGCTGTCTGCATGACTGTCGGATCGGGTTGAATGTGATATCGTGGGGTTGGATTTGGTCTGGGCTGGTCTGTGACTTTGGCTACCTCGTCTTTTACATTGTTGCCGTCGTCTTCAACAGTTTCGTTGCAGCTGAGTGACTTATGTCTGGTTGAAGCTAAGCGGCAGACCTTGAGCTGATGAAACAAACCAAAACTCTAAAACACAATTCAAAAAAAAAAAAAAAACAAAAGTAGTAATGTTGAAATAAAAGAAGGCGCACGATTGAAACTGATGACGATGACGATGAAGGCTTGGTTGAAGTAGTTGAAAGCAAAGCAAAGTTTCGCAACAATGTTGAATTCAATTTGAGCCAATGTGCCGCAGGCTGCATAAAGCCATCGTCATCATCATCATCATCATCATCATCAACCATTATCTAGCTAGACGCTAGACAAAAATCAGACTGACTACTACAATACTATATAGTATAGTATAAAAATTTTTCTTTTCTAACCGAAAAAAAAAAAAAATCAAATGTTATGCAGTCATCTACAGTAGATAGGATTTGCAATTACAAGGATATGCATAAATAATAACGCACGAAAACGCTTAAAATATACACAGGATGGACCGATGAAGGAAAGGAAGGTACGAAGGATAAACACAGTAAACTGCCTGCAATCTAGCACACACAGACTTTAGATGATTGTCTGCTGTAATACTTTATTGCCACAGCGACTCCTCTGGCCAGGCGAGGCCAGATGCCTTTAAATGGACTACTATTGCTGCTGCTACTGCTGCACTTGAGGCTCAATGTGTCTGCAGTTACCCTTGAAAATGTAACTTTCTTTCTTTCATTCTCTTTTATTGTTGTTTTTGCTGTTGTTATTATTTCATTTATACGGCGCATTGCGTTGCAATTGCACCGGCAAATCGTGCCGCAGCCAACGTTGTTGCACCGCTGCAGACGCTTTGACTTCCTTGTTGCAAGTTCAATAGACTTGCATGCTTATAAAGAAAACAAAAAAAAAAAAAAAAAACATAAAAATGAAAACAAAAATTATGAAAACAACAATGGAATAAAAATTTCCTAAACAATATTAATGGGAATTTTCAATTTAGACTTGGGAATTTTTCTATTCTGAACGCATGCGCTTTCTTTGCTTTTAATCTCATAAATTCTTTCACTTCTCTTCTCTTTGCAGCACATAAACACCTGTACGGGTTACCCCTCGCAATAGTGAGTCTTCGACGACGACGACGTCGGTCAAAAAAGTTACTTACCTTGTCACGAACAATATGCACAAATTATTGTAGTGTAGTGTGCTCACAGTAAACGAAGGAAGGACGCACTATTAACTCATTTCGAACTGGTATTGTAAAAGAAGACGACGGGAATAGCATAAGGCAAAGGCGCTTACTTCGTTTCTTATCGGTCGCTTGCTCGTAAGCTCACAAGTTACGTTCTTACGTTCGTTCATTCGTCGGTTCGTTCATTCGTTTTACTTTTATGTCGCGTCGAGTTGCGTTAGATTGTGTCGCTCAGTTCGTTTCGTAAAACGTGCTTCTTCGTGTTTCGTTTTTCGTTCTTTGAATGCGTGTGTGTTTATTTAACACACTTAGTCGGCAGCCGCAGTCAAGTCAGTAGTCAGTAGTCAGTTCCTAGTTCATTTTTGAAGCTCATGCGGTGCGGTTGTATCCCAAACGTCGCTCGCTCGCTCGCTAGCTCACATCCCGTGTGTTTTTAATAATCTCGTGTACAATTATCGTGTTTTTGCAATGTGAAAATAAACATACAATTGGCGCGTGAAAATTTTTTATCAAAAAGAAAAGAAATTATTAAAAGAAGAAGAAAATATTTTATTTAAATAAATTTTAACTAAATGCAGCTCAATGTAATCGCCAGTGCTCAAATAAAAACATTTTAATTGAACTTAAAGAAAAATCGAATCAAGTTAAGAGTAACGAAAAGAAGAATACAATTTAAACAACAAAAATAGTAAATAAAATTGAAATGAAAATGTGCTCAAAGCAGAATTTGCATTTGGCAATGTTCCTTGTGAGCACGCTGGTGCTACAATTAATGTGCATGGATTATGCCCAAGCGGACTATGAAAATACATGGAATTTGTACTATGAGCAACCTTGTTGTATAGGTGCCACAGGACCAGGACATCATTTGCGGCATCATAAAGGTGATTTTCATTATTCATTACATTGCATTATATTATTCAGACAAGTCATTGAAGCGGCTTTCTCAGTAGTATTGTAAATAGCTTTGTCTTATAGTAATTTAAAGGATAGAAACTGAGGATGGATGGCATGACAACGCGCCAAACTACACAATTAACCCTCAAGCAAAAAACAAAAAGGAAGAGAAAAAGGAAAATTTAACAAGAAAACTTTAACTCAAATTAAAAAGAAACAACAAAAAAAAAAAAAAAAAAAACCGAAAGCCGCTTTAACTCATCCCAAATAAAAAAGAAAAGGAAAGAAAATGAAACTCTTTTTTTTTTTTGTATTTCTTTGATTTTGGGAAAATCTTTTATATATTTTAGTTGTGTTATCCTTTTCATTTTGACAGCTTTAAGCTGCTGAATATCCTTAAACAGTAACATCAACAACAAAAACAATTGTAACAAAAATAAAGCAAATCGATCTGTGGAAATAAGTCAAGGGCTTACATAACTTTGCTATTCTGTTGTCATTTAGTTTAGCTCCGCTTAGAGATGATGACGAGAGTTCCAACACTTTAAGATATCGAAATTGTACATTATATGTATTATTATATTTTGTCCTTAAGCTAACAACAATGTAATGAAATAACAAGACGTGGACATAGAAAATAATTTCCACTTTAAGCGGATTTACTTTTTTGTTCAACATTTGCCTTTTATTCTTATATTGGTTGGGCATCTAAAAGTCTGCAATGCTTTCTTTAGTGAGTTTCTTAATTCATTCACACACACCCTCAGAAATTCATACACTAGGACACACTTATGTTATAGTACGTTATAGTCATTGATTACTTATTTCGCTTAACATCCGTTTTGTCTATTATCCTTTTGCCAGCCACTTTTATTTCTTCATCATATTGCATTGTCCTTCTTCCTTTCTTTGCTGCTGCTGCTGTTTGTGCAACAGACTTGAGTTCCTGCTCTACTTGAAAAAACTCAGATACTCAAGTTCTAACCAAGAAAAAAAAAAAAAAAAAAATAGGAGAAAAATTAAAAACTTTTCCATTTGTTCACTCATTTATTTTCGTTGATTTTATTTTCTTATTTGGATTCATTCTCTTCCACTTTTTTCTTTTGTAATTACAATTTTAGTGTTCTGTTTTGTCTTCTCCATTCTTCCTTCTCTTCTTTTTGTCTTGCAATTTTTCCACACAATTTCTTCGTCTACAATTTTTATCATTTTACTTTAGACAATTCACTTGGCTCGCTATTAGGGTTTAATTAGTTTTCAAGTGTTGCTTTTATAGAACTCAACTGTTGTTTACTTACTTGTCTTGGATCTCGAGATTTGTTGTGTCGATAAGCTTTTTAGACTTAAGAATTTTCATTCATTTCAAGTATTAATTTTCATTTCTCGATGAGAGTCAAGTGAGCGAGCCTCTTTAAAAATAAGAAAATAGAATAATAAAAAATAATTGCAAATTGATTTTTTTACTAAAACTTTATATTTTTATTTTCTGTGTTTTAAATAGAATATAAATTAAATTAAAAAATAAATATAATACATTTGTAAAAGTGATTTAAGTTAGAGTGTTTAAAATTTACATAAATTTTACAGTATTTAGTTAGGATTACATAACTTTACAGCTCAGATATTTCTAATATTATTTATTAGAATCAATTGAACTTTAATGACAGAAAAGGAGAAACCCCCAAGAGGAATAAGATACAGCTTAGTAATTTTGTAATAACTAACGTAGAGACTAAAGTAAGGACTAAAGATGCTTATCGTTTCAATATTAAAATTATATCAATTTTTCTTGCAATTATCTGTCCTTTTATGAAGTAGAGAAATATATTATGGATAGAATTTTGTATTATTACTTAAATATTAAACGCATAGTTGCATAAAATATTGTATTGTTGATGAATAATAATAATTATGTAGGCAAAGGAATAATAAACTCATCTAGTTAATTTTCTTCCTTGCTAAAGGTCGTTTGCGTTGAGTCTTATAGGGCGTTCACAGCGACGCTCGCTGTGTTCATTGTTGCCGTTCATAGTGCCGATTTCGCAGCATAAACTGCAGCTTTTTTTTTTTGATCAAACAAACAAACGAAACGTTGCGTGCACGTTGCACTAAGTTCAAAAGTATAATTTGTAAAAAATACATGATTTACAATAGAACAAATACTTTTTTATTTCTGCTACGTAAATATAGATTTCATTAAAATTTTAACAAAAACTTACAATTTGTGTTGTTATTTTTGTAAATTTTCCAGTTGTTATTGTAGAAAAATAACAGCTTCCAATCAGAGATGAACGCGATCGCCCTAGTATTCATAGTGTTGTACCATATGTTAGAATTACCCCCAGTATATTTGGAAGCTTTTGAAGCCGTTGATTGTAAGGGTTGTTGTGAAGATTTATTTCATCGATGAAGCTCCAAATTTGAATGACGTTGGCCAAAATGGGGGTAGTATTTGCATGTCAATGAGCCTTTTATTTAACAAGAAAAATGTTTATTAATTGGGGAGTAGTAGAAAGGTAGATTTGAGACCATTCGAGACTTTCTAACCTGTTTACTTACAGTTATGCAATAGATTTATCATTTTTAGTCTTGATTCTTCTTGTTGTCATATAGGTATGTCAAATGAATGTCTTGATTCGGTAATCGATATGAACGCTACACGAAAGATCACTCTGTTTCAATCTCAGTCTCAGTTTTAGTTCCATGAAAGGTTTATTTTTAGACTAACTAATCGTTCAGTTTTTAGTTTTCTTTTAAATTTCTTTTTTTATATACAAATTTTAATGAATCTGCATGAGAAACGCAACTATTTTAGTAATTGGGCAGAGCATCCTTAGCTTTCCATTAAATTTTCTTAAAGTTTACACGTAGTAATTATCGAAGTGTCCGTTTTAGTTTTCACTTTTTACACGTAGGTAAAACTGACAGTTCGACTGAGACTGAGACTGAAACGGAGACTGAAACGGAGACTGAACTGACCTCTTAAAAAGCCCTTTACTCAATGATCGTTGATGTCGATGATATCCAATTCAACTATGACTTTTGGTTATTAACATTCTAACAATATTAGTACTTTTATTTATTTTATTGTTAGTTTATTATCAATGCTTAAGTCGTGATATTTTAAAAAGAAATACATTTATTTATTTACATTTTGATGAGTTGTTACAAAAAAATAAAAATAAAAGAAACAAAACCATGATCTAAAAAACAAAATTCTAGCAAAAAGTTTAAAACTTCTCTTAGTCAAGTTTAAGTTTTCACACAAATACGTGACTTGCCTTACATGACGTATACGCAACATAAAAGGCAAACTTCAAGTAAAGTATATAATTTTATAATGAAGTCAATTTCGTTTTATTTTGGGATTTAAATGTCTTTTTTTTATTCTTTATATTGTTACTTATAGAAAGCTGACCGAAACAGACATTGTACAATAAATGTAATCTATTTTTACTTACCTTATTTTATCTTTTCTAGTCTAGTTTAACTTCAAAATGGCGTTGAACTGTTGAAAACCTGTTTTTTTTTTTTTTTTTTTTTTTTTTTTGGCAATGAGGAGACTACTAAGTTGCATGATTCAGAACAAGAACAGCAGCAATAGCAGTAACAGATGTTGTTAAAGTTGTAGTTATACATATAAAGTATAGTATATAGTTAGTTACTTAAGGCACATGCCTTTTATGTTTGAAGATGTAATACACACACATATACATACACATACACACACACACACACACACTGTAGATACCTACATATGTTTGTGTGCAAAATTGTTTGACGGTAATAACTAAATTTATTATTGCGGCGAAAGTTAAATTCGGGTAAAATTATTACTTTTATTTCATTTCTTATATCCACATAACTTTGGTTTTCTCTATGTAGTAGTTACGTGTTTGTTATAAGGTTGTGTGCATTGTATCTGTACGTGTGTAAGTGTGTGTAAATGTGTAAAGGTTTGAACACGTAGCGGTAATTTTGGTAAAAGCCACACACATTGTTAACGGTAACATACGAAATTTATGCTTAAATTTTTTCATTCAACTTTTTCTGTTTTTCACTTTTTTACTTTTTCTCATTTTTCCTTTTTATGTTTTATGTCGATATTTTTTCAATGTGTTCCTATGAAATGCCTTTGAATCATCCTTACGACGAAGGAGTTTCTATATTAGAAGTGATTAGGGAATTTGATATGCTAATAAATCCACAAAAAAGCAAATAAAGCTAATTAATGCAATTCACTTATATAAGAGCAGAAGATCCATTAAAATATGAATGAATAAATTGCTACACTTAATGCAAAGGTTTAAACAAAGTAAATTCGCATTATGTGCTCGATTTGCCCTTTCTCCCTCTAACAATCAACAAGAATCCCAAGTACCCAAGAATTAAATCTATAAAGAAAAACACTTGAAAATCACAAAACAAACAAAAAACACAAAAAAAAAAAAAGAAAAGTAAATTAACCGTCACCATATCATAAAACATCATTATCATTATTATAATCAACAGCAGTATGATTATGAATATGAAAAGGATGGAAGAAGAGAAGCCGCCGCAACTGTGGTTATAACACAATGAAAGAAATGCCGATTAAACAAATAACGAAAATCGCTCCCAAGGCGTATTTAATTTTGGTTTTAATATGATTTTATTTTATCGCGCTTTTCCATTTCTATTGACACTACTGTTGATGTTGATGTTGGTGAGTGGCCCAGGAGTTACTCAGCAATAGACCATACGACCCACAGGCCACCGACCGCAAGTAAGCAAACAATTGTGTTATTTCTCTGATCTCAACAGACAAATATAGTGGGAAAAAGAACTGAAAAGAAAAAGAAATTGTTATGTTTGCGTTGTTAATTAAAGAAAAACAAGCAAAAGTTTAATGGCGAATATTAGCCCGAAATGTGAACCCCACGGACCCAACAAAATCTTTAACCCTAGCCACGCGTAAATGAACAACCTCAAACTCAAAGAAAACATTGCCGAGTACATAAAGAAAAAAAAAAGGGTGTAAAAATACACCAAAAACTTGGGTATATAAAAATTCTTGTTTTTCATTTTATTATTATTTTGTTTTGTTTTTTTAACTTTTCCCTTGTTCGTGCCTTTTGTGGAAACACATTTGAGTCTATTGAAGCGAACACGCGAACGAAGAAAATAAACACGATATAGAAAAGCAAAGAAAAAGCAAATTATATGGAAAAAGAGGCAAAAAACAATAATAATGTACAATACAAGGATCAAGCAAAAAAACAAAAAAAAAAAAAGGATCCAAAGAAGTGGAATAGAAGTAGAAAAGAAGTAAAAGCAAAACAAAAATAAACAAGCAAATACAAACTTTAGACAAATGTTTGTCTGAAACTTTAAGAATTTCGGCATTTATCGCCATAGTTTTTATTTTTTTATTTTCCATTTCATTTTCATTTCTTTTCCACCTTTTGTCCACTATTCGAATTTTAACTCATCTCAACTGAGCTGAGTTGAGTTGAGTGTTCCCAAAGTTACCTTTTTCGTGAGTGAACAATAAAAGAAAGAGAGAGAGAGAGAGAGAGAGAGAGAGAGAGAGAGAGAGAGAGAGAGAGAGAGACAGAGAAAAGGAAAAGGAAAAGTTTCAATAAAAAGTTTTACAGCCGCACGAGCTCAAAATACAAAATACGCTTTACCACCATAGAAAAAATGCTGAAAAAATAAAAGAAAATTAAGAAGGAAATAAAATGTTTTGTTAGTTTTTTGGACAACATCATGACCGAGGGACAGGACTGCGGCTGTGTGGTAGCTTCCCGGGTGCAGGTATATTGCGTGTTTAACTTTTACTGGATCACTTAGTATGCTCCTGCTCACTATTGCCTCCGGTGTACGTCTTCCTGTTCTCTTAAGGCGGGTAATTAGTCTCTCGAAGAAGTAGCACAACAGCTTGAAGCAAAAGTTGAGACTCGCTCCCGAATATACAATAGTAAATAGTAGCTAGATAGATGATGATGTAAAGTGAATAGTAATTAACAAACAATTTAAGCAGTAATTGTTGTAAGGACTCAAATACACATGGAAATGATGAACCCGCAGAAGCAACAGCTAATGGCGAAGTAAGAGTAATGCTATAATCAGAAGTTCCACCTGGAAATATGGGTTATAAGCATCGAGCAGATTAGCACCTTCCTAACAAAAAAAAAAAAAAGGAACATTAAATTTTTTTCATAATATGAAAAGTTTTTATTAAATATGTAAAGAATTGGAAATCAAATCATCGTGATAGGATTGAGTATGGAAACATAAGTAAATTCTTTTTGACCTACCTATCTATAATGACACTGTCAACTTTAGTTCCATAAATTGTTGGCAGTAATTTTGTTTTAAATATCCGCTAAACGCTTATAAATTGCCTATTTTTTCAACTACTGAGCACTTATTTTGAATGTGCGAATCCAGATTTTATAAGGAAAATAATTTTTCTGAGAAAACGTATTTTCATCTCAGCGGCTATGTAAACAAACAAATTTGCCGAACTTTGGGGACGGAAAATCCATACATGGCCTTATAAAGCTCAATGCATCTAGCTCGAATTAATTTGCGTTACGGATTTTGTAGTGGTACGCCACCAGCCCTTTCTTTTTCGAAAATGCTGCGGGTCGCGCCGTGACTGTCAATGGTGAACCCTATCGGAGCATGATAACTGACTATTCCTGGCATGAATTGGAAGATATCGATCTCGATTAGGTATGGCTTAAACCGTGCATAGGATCAACCTTCTGCGCACAAGATAAGCCGTTTTGATTATGTCCATTCTCCTGCTAGCAGCTGACATTTGACGCCGCTTGACTTGTTTTTTGTGAGTGAGGCATTGAAAGATAAAGTTTATGGCGTCAATCCCCAAATAATGGATCACTTGAAACAGCACATTCGCGCCGAATTGCCCAAATTGACCAGGAAACAAAAGATAAAGTGCTTGAATATTAATGTTTCAAGATCACCTACTGCCAAGCTATCCGCGGCAAACATTCGAAGTAAAAATCGTTGAATAAAATTAACTTTTGTCCAGTGATGACCAACCCAATAGATGTGACTATTACAATATAATTTACATTGCAATTATTTTTTTATTTTATTGAAATTAACAAAAAAAAAATCTAACAAAGTACAACGAATTTGGAACAATCATTTTGTAACACAAAAGCAAAAGAATAATTTTGGTTTTTTTTTTAATTTTTTTTTCCCAACACTATGATATGTGATGAATTGTTCTCCATCAGTCATTTTATGATTGTGAAATGCCAGAACTTTCCATAGCACGGAAGATCTTACGTACAGACCAAGCGTAGGCTGCACAACGTAAATCATTGCATAACTCCATATTAGAGGCAGTCTGTTTCACACAATGTGTAGATGTTTCCATTATATACTGTAGTGCTCCATCGACAATGTCAGCCTCGGTAGTACTGTCGCGTAGTTTTTTTAATTTCTCGTTCGCTTTGATTTCCGGCTGTAATAGTATACATACATGGGAAAACAAACGATTACACCAAAGTGCTTGGGCTTAAATTGAAAATCATTTTATTTATTTACCAGTTTCGCTTCACACAGTGATTCGTTGATTGATTCTAAGGCGGCATCAACAAGAAGTGCTGCAGTTCGTGTTGTCATTTTGCCATAGGTAACGTGATTAATATTCTTCAAATACTCGAAATATGAAACAGTAACGCCACCTGCATTGCATAAAATATCGGGAATGATGAGGAACTTTTTCTCAAGTAGTACCTTCTCGGCGGCCGGGGTTATCGGGCCATTTGCACCTTCAGAAATTATTTTGCCTTTAATTTCACCCACATTCTCACTAGTAATAACCTTTTCCTTAGCGCAAGGCATCAAAATGTCACACTCGGTAAACAAAAGATTATCCTTCGATTCCTGGGCACCTTGAAATCCCTCCAATTTCCCGGTTTTCGTTACATGAGCAATAAGTTCCTTTTTTTCCGTAATAAATTATTATAATGTAACATTTTAATCAAGAATACAATAAGAAATATCTCAACTCACTTTTACTTTTATCCCTTCGGGATTGACAAGTGTTGTGTTAGCATCAGAGACGCCAATTACTTTTGCACCGGCATCTTCAACAAAGCCAGCAGTAAAAGATCCTACATTGCCAAATCCTTGGATACAAACTGTTTTGCCCTCCCATCCAGGTTCCTTTTCAACAAATTCCATCCATTTCGGATCATTAACAAATAGGTCAGTGCTCTTCCAAACACCACGTCCAGTCGATGATACTCGACCTTTTATGCCGCCAACGTGCTCTGGTTTGCCAGTGACAATCGCTGACGAATTAATGTCCGTATAACCTATAAATGAATTCAAGTCAACAATTAAGCATGGATAAATTTGTAAGATTATACACTTAGGTCGTGGGAAGTTACCGAATGTTTTTTGATATTGATCGACCATCCAGGCCATCTCACGTGGACCAGTATTCACATCTGGAGCAGGCACATCAATGCCCGGACCGATCATATTGCGCTTGAGCAGCTCCATTGTGTAGCGACGCGTAATCAACTGTAACTCACGAACTGAATACTTTTTGGGATCAATGCAGACACCACCCTTAGCACCACTATAGGGTACATTGACACAAGCGCATTTCCAGGTCATAAGAGTAGCCAATGCCTTGACACTATCCTCAGTTACGCTAAGTGCGTAACGTACGCCTATATAGGTAAGATAAAAATTTGAATGAAAAGTCAAAATGAGTTGGTAAATTATATTGTAGTAAGCAGTTCGTAATCACTTACCTCCCTTCAAGGGTAAACGATGGCGTGTGTGATGCGCTCTATAACCTGTAATAAGTTCGTATTTGCCATTATCTTTGATAATGGGAAAAGTTACCTCCGCTGAAGTGTTGACAGTGCCAATCAAACGCAGTATGGCATCGACGCGGTCCTCCGGAGATTTGACCCCCTTATCGGTCAATTCCTTGATCAATGTACATTCAAGTTTTTGCGCCGCCTTATGATAATTGTACAAGACCATATCTGTAAACTTAGGATCCTTCTCGGTGAGCACTTTCTCCAAATGTTTTGGCATTTCGTAAGATGCGCTTCTGCTTTGCTGCAAGATCATGTTGCTCTTTAAAAATATTTTATATGTGCGCCACATTTTCTTATATCACAACAATAACACGTTGACCTCAAGAGATATTTTGCAGATTTATTATTAATAAAAGCTTTTAAAAATGATTTAGAGGATATTATTTCTTTTAAGTGATATTCTTTTCAATTTTTTTTTTATGTTTTTTATTTTTGTTTGTTTTACGGTAGTCAAAACTAAAATTAAAACGAATAATAGTAGACAAATAATTACGTCTTTGACAGTAATTTCAAAGTTTGCAATGACAATATCGGAATTAGATTTTGTACCTTTAAATTAAGATTTCATACCGTTTACGAAAATATTGGTATTAAGAATAATAATCTACTTGTAATTTTGTAATGCACTGAAAAAATTTAAAGAAATTTTAGTTTATAATAGCTGAAAGAAATTATCTTAAAAATGTGAAAAGAAGTAATTTTTCATCCCCCTATCTCAAAAACTTAGGAAATAGTTAAACATTCATATAAAAATACCTTATGAGATCTCCGCCGTCTTCTTCCATATGATGCAAACTCTCGGATAAAGTTCATTGTCATCATTCTTCCTTCTGTAGTCAAATCAAGTCATTAAATTTTATCAATTTGTAGGATTTTATGAAATTGCTTGCTATTCCTTTTTCACTCCATTTTTTTTTTTTTTTTTTTTTTTTTTGATGGCCTCCCAATTTTTTCTCTTATTTTCTCGAAATTATTATTTTGATCAAAGAGTTACAGTTACTCAATCAATATCTCATTGTGCTTTTTCATTCGATTATGTGTTCTATTTATCGTTTCTTCCTCGTTATTGTGTTTATTATTTAGTATCCTGCCGACTGCCGACAATGATGTTTCTATAAGCTAATCGCAACTTTTGAATTGTGTACCAAACAACCATACAGGACAGGAGCCACGCTTTGATCATACACTTTTCCCTCTGAGACAGTTAGGCATTACCTATTCATATTAAGGATGCAATAAGTCATAACAGCCAAACAAAAGTAGTAGTAGTAATACTGCAAAGATCATTCTATTAGAAAGAAGAAATAATCCACGTGATCCCTTTTTCACCTGCCCTTAATATAAGATGCAATTTTTAATGACCATAATTTCTAGTTTAATAACATTTGCCATTAAATTAGAAACAAGGAAATGTCTTTATTTTAAATACATTTGAATTAAATTTGTTCCAAACCATTAAACTTTAACATCCCTTAATATCAAGTTGAGAAAAATAGCGTGGCCAACAAGATGCCCCAGACGGTCAAACATAGCACTTTAAACAATTGTGTACGTGTATTTAAAGCTACGTTTGACAAACGTTCAAATATCAGTTTATGTTATCTTTTGATGTGTGCAGACGCCAATCACAGTGACGGACAAGTCGTCCGCTCACATCAGCTCTGTACAAATATTTCACAAGCCGTCGGCACATAACAAATATTGCACACTTGCGTTCAAGTCTGTGATGAGATAACTGCCACTACTCTCTCAAATCAGAGAGAGCGTTAACAAAACTCTTGTCGCTTCCCGCAAACTGCATATACATAAATGGGTCTGACGATATGAGCAACAAATCTGTATTACTCACATTTTTTATGTCTTTCTATTAAAAAAACTCACGGTAATTTCTTGCATATTTGTCTCACGACTTTTGAGCTCTTCAGAAAGATAACCAATAGGAAGAATAGAAGACGCAATTAAATCCTTTCTTTAGAATAGAATTTTATGCATACTCACTGGCACATTGTCACATGCATCTTCTGATAAGTACACTTCTCTTGTCTCTGTAGCTACAGAACTTATTTGAGATTCACTTCCTATGCAGGAAAGTTTAGTATGAAAGATTTTAAGAGATTTATATTGTGAACTATTTGCGGTGTTTCACTTCTCTTCCAATTAAACTTTAAAATGTGACTTAGTACGGCATCATTCTTTTCTTTTTTCTTACATTTTAATCAAATATCAAAGAGTGCATTTCGAGAAATTACTATGTTTAATTTGCAGTGAATAAAAATCGAGCAAAAAGATATAACAGAATCTGAAACTATGATTATTTGAACTTACCAGTCTTGTAACAAAATGTGCAAGTGTATAAAGTTAAAGAGATTTATTTATGCAAAATATTTATGCAAAAAAAGTTATGTCACTAAAAAATTCATCAAAAATTGCAGACTGTGAAATGAGTTCAGTACTTTTGGCTTTCTAAATGTTAAAAAAGTCACACTATGCATCGCAGGCTAATTCTTCAGTCTACCTCGGGGTGCTGATTATACTTACCACTTATTACTTCTTGCCCGAGATACGAGTAATTTTAATGAATTTTTTTTCGATGTTAGTATCTTCTTTCAGTGCACGATTGCCATTTGTTATCAGATTTTTTGAATGATTTGTGAAATTTGTATTTTACAAAATATACCTCTCGGTTAAGTGTTTCGAGCCATTTTTTAAGGACTGTGGCCATAACTGACTTTTTGGTGATGCTGAATGTAGGTTTTTCGGTCTAGTTTAAATTCAACGGAATGTTGATTGCTGAGTAGTGTTAAGCCAATTCACGATGATCATACTGATCATACTGCATTAACAGCTAACCTGTCTTCTGCTGTGAGCGACACTATCGACACATTTGTTATGTGGTTAACACAGTTCGCGGTATCATATTTTCTGAAATCTGCAACAATCTTCGTAACAATTCAACTAATTTACACAGAACCTTAATGAATTGTATACCTATAACCTTCCTTATGAATTACTTCATCTATTGGTGAAAATCGTATGAAAATACGTTCGGTATTTTTTCAATTTATCGTTTTCAGACAGACAGACGCGTTCGGGAAACTTTGTTTTAAAATTTGTAGTATGGATATAAATTGATCTCCCTTTAAATAATTATCTCAATTTAAATTTAATTTTCAATTTTTTTATTTAAATATATTTTGAAATTTAATTTAATTGGTGATTCGAGTCACATGTTGATGACAAATATTTTATTTTAACACGCATCCAACTTTAAATTCCTTACAATATTAATTTTTGTTCAACATACTAAGTGTAGGAAAATGCCCATGGATATACATTATATAAACAATACATAAATGTTTGGGTTTGTGTGTGTGTGTCCAGCTCGATTTAATTAACTGTACATGACCGCTATGGTCTCAGCTGCTATGACACGTTGATAAGCGTGGCCAAGAAGGACGTTGAAATTGCGGTAATGCATCCTTCATTGTGTATTTTTAATTAATTTCTTTTATGGCGCGCCAGGCGACGTGTCTACAATATCAGTTCAATATATTGTGTACTATATTATAAATGCATATAAAGTTTGAAGTTTAAATCATTTAAAAGAAATTCTTAAGAGCAAAAAGAAACCAAACTCCAATGGTGTGTTAAATTTGTGTAATGAGACATGAGTAGAAGACTAAAATGTTAGGGTAACAGCAGAGGAGAAAATATTTATTATAAAAAAAACATTTGGTCAAACACCTAAAGGGACACACTATCATATCACCGTTATGACTACAGTAGTTAATTCAATTAACTGCTAAAACCATCAATGATGACAAATACAAAAAACAATTCAATATGCTCAATATCTAGTCCGGATTCCAGTCCAGTTTGGTCATCAAATATATCAACGTAAAACTATTTAATACAATACAAAATAAAAAAGAAATATCCTTAAATGAACAGTTTATGAAGAAGGGAAAATGATGGAAGAGAAATAAGAGAAATCATATGTAGCAGTCAATTATCAAGGGGCGGTTTGTCTAAAACTTTATTGTGTGGGGGCGACAAGAAAAAAAATAAAACTGAAGATGCAACCCTCAATAACCAATGATCAATGTATTTGTAGGAAAATAATGGAAAAACTATTTGTTATTAAAGAAGATTTTTACATGAAAACGTGTATAAATATTCCAAAGGAACGAAAAAAAAAAAAAAAAGAGGATTAAAATGGAAAATGTCAAGGCACAGAAAGAAAGATGTGGAAAATATGTTCGAAACAAAAGTATTGTGTTAAGATATAAATAAAAATAACATTGGGAGAGAGACCCCACTAAACTAAAATGAAAAAGGGGAATACGAGTACTTACTTCGAATGAGGTGAATATGCTTTGGGTACAAAATTAGTTTGTCAAATTCTTTTGTATACGAAAAAAAAAAAAGCCAAAGAAAATAAAAACGTGAAAATATTTTTGCTTCCTTTTCAGAGGACAATGCACAAAATTTAAGATATATTTTTTGGAATGTTGCTCGGAATTCTTTACACCCATGCATGGATTCAAAGTATGATAGAATCTATGAGTCAGTCATTTGTTGTTATTGTTGTTGTTGTTGTTGGTCATACTTACATTTTACGTGCATACATGTGGGTATGAATGAAAATGAGGGAGGAAGAGGGGTAGAAAGAATATCCATCCCATGGACCTTTGTCCCTTTTGTGTGTTGCGACGCTTGCTGGCCAATATGTTTTTCTTATTAAGCTTACAAGGGATGAGATTAACTACTAGTACCCCTGAATATCTGCGTCACTGGTTAGTTGTCACGATGACAATTCGCTCATAGTAGTATCTGTGTGTAACTAGGTGTGAGTTCACGTGTGAGTGTGTGAGTGTAATGCAGCGCAAATTGTTCAAATAAAACTATAAATTTTTGTATGCGTTATACAATATTTGCGCATTCTCACTTTGAGGTGGTCCTTGGTCGACAAAACCAGAATTGCATTCAATGCAATTTACCATTACACTAAGGTAATTTTTTTTCTTATTTACTCTTGTATTTGTATATGTGAATGTATGGGTGTTGGTATCAATGTGTGTGGTCATGCATAGAAATGAACTGTTAAATATCAAATTAAGCGTGAAAATATTTGTTTATCGTATTTGTATTTATAAGTAGAACATGCATGCATATGTCTGCATACATATATCCGTGCGTGCAGCTACCATATAAGCAACCCAGATAATATACTATATATTCCAATAAAATACTAGGAGAACTGCACGATTCCGATAAGCCGGAAATGCGGTTAACAATTCCTCATTTTTTTTTTTGTTTTTGTTTTGTGTTTTGTTTGCTCTGAGCAGTTAATAAAATAAATAAAATCGATATAAAAAAATATTAAACAATATACAAATAAATAATATTTATTTTAAAACATATTTTTTTTTTTTTAAATTTTCAGTAAATATTTTATTTTCTAATTTTCTTACTTTTTCTTTGTTATATTTCTTTTTTTATTTTGTTTTTTTTTTAACGCATTAAATTTATAAAAGCGAATAGTTATTAAGTTGGACTAAAATAAACATAACACTTAAAAATAAATAACACTAGCTGTGCCCGCGACTTCATACGCGCTGTATTCAAAATTTTTTGGTAATACTTAAATACGCGAAAGGAGAAGAGTAATCAAAAAATTAGCAGTACACATTTTGCTTTTTGGTTCACGACTACCCCGCGATCCTCTCACTTTCCTTATCAACAAACCAAAATTGATCAATAGCTTCAAACACGAAACACACTGCCTCTTATTTGTCGCACTTTAAATTAATATAAAATACAGAAACGAAGAGCGCAAAAAGTGCGTACTCAGAGAGGAAAAATACGACAAAAACAACAACCAAACCATTAAAAGCATTATGCTTGGTTTTGCAGTGGTTTTCAAAAAACTTAATACTGAAAAATATTATATTAAAATTTATAAACTGAAAAAACTAAGTGTGCAACCCTTTTTATTAGCATTCATTTGTCATTTACAAAAAAAAAAATATTGAAATCGGCTAAGTATAGTGTGCGCTAAATAAAAAAATGTTAAAAATTTGGTAAAAAAAAAGAGCCTGTATATCTACAACAGCGCCACCTACTGGGTCCAACTGAAACATTAACCATCTTGGTGACTACATAAGCAAAACAAAAAAAAAAAAAAAAATGTATCAAAAATTTGTCAAGCCGTTTAGGAGATTAAGACTCCAAAAATTTCGTAAACTCGAATTTTTAAATAAAGATGAAAAAGTGGTCATCAAATTCGACCCTAATAATGGGGTCAATGATATCGAAGTCCAATCATATTAATATCTAATTCATTGATGACTTGCTAAGTTTTAGAAATTCAGTATGTATTTAATATTTTCGGTTTGGTTGTCTACATCTTTGAATTGCCTTAATTTCCTTGGAAAATCATTCTTAATAGCCAATTAGTCTTATTATTTCCATAGATAATTTACTGATTCCTTTAGTCCAGAAACTGCAATAATAGCGCACTATTTAAATATTGAGTCATTTCCATTGTCATGCAACTAACAATTCTGTGATGTGCTGTCAAAGCTGTCACATATTATTGTTCCGATTATTAAAAATGGAGCACTATACATAAGAAGAACTTGTTATCATTGTGAAAACCCATAGAAAGAAAAATAAATAAATCACATTACCATCAGATTGGTTTCGTAAATGAACAAAATTGTCGTATTTGGGGCTCAGGAAAATCTCACGCGATCAATGAGAAACGAATACATTTACAATGAGCAACTGCCTGGTATGGATTTCAGTTAAGAGGTGTGTTTGGGCCTTATGTTTTTTGAAAATGAAATGAGGGCTGAACTGCAGTGAATCGGTAGAGGAACATGATAATGGATTTCTTGTGGACTCAACTGGACCGCATAAATGTACGTTTCAACAGATCGGTCCGATTCCTTTCTTTGGTGTTTTGTGAAATCTCAGGTTTATACGTATAAACCAGGAACAATTCCTAAGCTGAAGGCCGAGATCCAACGCTTCCTCTTCACGCACATTTCGAAAATTTCATTAAAAGAGCAATGTTCTGCACCAGAGCTGCGAGGGACATTTGTCTGATAGTTTAATGCAATAAAAGTATCAAAACTCGCTCAAAAATTTAAATTCAGGTTTGTGTTAAAAAAACATTTTTGATTTTTGTCCTATTGAAATAAAATTTGGACACTATAAGTTTATAATCAATGTCCATAAAATGCGTAAATTACCAGATCCTAGATTTACTTGATCGAATAGCTCCCATACAAACCCAAACCCAAATTTAAGTTTTTATTAGAAAAACTTTTTTGTTTTTGTGTTATCGAATTGAAATTTGAACAGTTCAACAACCGTATAGATTTCAAAACCCTAGGATTACTGTATCTTAAAGCTCCCATACAAATATTTCAGTCTCAGTGTTGAAATACTCTATGTCTACTGAATATACCCTAAACATAAGTCAAATCAATAGCAAAATTTTTCTGAATGCTCTATCATAGAGTGTAGGCAAAAACGTTTTATGGGGGATGCGTGAAAAGGAATCAATGATTTTTAGATAAAGACTATTGGATCTTCTTAGCGTCCAATGAGACAATTTACTTTATTTACGAATCTATCAGTTAAAGAACAATAGTCCAGTGGCTTCAATTTTGTGTCAATTAAGTCTTATAAGGCTGGTCTCAATTCAAAATGTACATTTTAAACATTTGTTATAATGACAATAGAAGTTGGTTCTGTAATAAAGAACATAAACCTTTTTCATCGCATTTGGTTTTCGTCTTTTTCAAAATATTTTTGTTTTATTTTTGCAATCGATTGAAATACATTTTTGGAACAGTTTTTCCACTTCAAGTTCCGTAACTCTAAGACTTGCGATTTGGACGCATCAACAGTTTCTTCAGGCTTCGAACAACGCTGACTTTGCAATTTGGCAAATGACTTATCAGAGCATTTTAGGATCTCTAAAGGTCTGTTGCGTGTGATGAATGATTCAAAATAGGCGGTTCGTTTATTGATTTATTTTAGATTTCTAACGAACCAATCAGAATTGAGTGAAGGATACTCAATCTTCGTTTTCAAACAACATTTGTTGGATTTGTCTCATCTTTGTTTTCAGAGTTGATCTGGCAATACTAGGATTGCCCGTTCCGAAAAATAAAAGACATCTCACGTATCTAATGTAAATCTTTTACAATTTCATTATGAGCTTAAATATGATTTTGTCTCTATCATATATCAAAATTGTATAATATATAAATTTAGACTAAAATGCTATTAAGTTAGATCAAATTTTAGTAACCAAAACATATTTAAACCTCAATCAATTTTTTGTTTTCATTAATAATTATTATTTATTTAAATATAAGAAATTTACATAGTTGTATTAAACAAACTTAACACATAATTTAATGTCATAACTTTACTATTCACAACTTTACCCACAAAAACACAACAATTATAATAATATTGTTTGATGACAATATAGGTATTGTATGATGATAGTGGATTGTTTTTAAAACAAAAGACTAAAAGCCAAACCCAATATAGAATAAATAAATATTGATAAAATGAAATAATAGAAAAACTTATAATAATAAAACTGCTATCACTTTTCTCATGCCAACATACAATTAATGAATGTTGTCGACTGTTCTTTATTCAACGTTTTCATTAAAGTGTGTCTTGTTTTTGTGTGAAAATTAACACATTCAATCGAAGGAATCAATACATGAATGAAGGCATGAGTATTCATGCATTCATTGGTTTACTCATTCATTTAGTCATGTTCATATTTATTAATTCAAACAAGAATTTTTCCACATACCAATGCCTGCCAAAATACTACAATATACTCAGACAAGAATATGTATGTAAGTAGATATTACTTTCAGACTACAAAGCAGAATGCCGTGCATCTGTCGTCTTCTAATTGTAGATACATAACTATATATAGTTGTAATCGTATAGTTTAGCTTAGAGTAAAAATCGATTGACCTGAATCCTTTTAGACGCTGTTGACTACTTGATTATATGTTTTGGTTAGCAGTTCAACACAAACAGAATGTCATGCAAACGAAAAATAATTTATAGATTCAATCGAAAGGCAAAAAGTGAAGAAAAACATATCTTTGAAACAAAAGCCATATGGAAAAATTTTATTAAATAATGAATAAAGCAGAAAAATAGGAAGGGAAGAGTAGAGTAGAATAGAATAGAAAATAATAGATTAGAATAAATATAGAAAACGATAGTCAACCAAAATAACAATGCCCAGTTCAATTCTCACTTTATTCTATCACGGTTCAGTTCTCACTTATTCTATCACAATTTCTTCCCAATAGAACAAAGAATGAATGAATGAATGAATGGATGATAAAGCTAAGTTAAGTGTGAGCAAAAGGATATTCATTTGTAATAAATAATAAATGTGAAACAAAAGGAATTCAGAAAGGAAAACAAAAAAATAAACTGCAAAGATATGCATCACCAGCCATCACAGATACATTTCCATGGTTAGATTGAGTTTTAATTGCTTTTATTTGCTAACATGGTAACAGAGATAATAATTTTAACTTTTTCTCTTCTTGATATTCGTAAAACCAAATTTATTAAGTTTATTGTTATAAACAAATTCTTTTTTTTTTTTTTTTCCAAAGTTTTGTTAGTTTCAGAAGTTGGCTTTGTCTTTATTTAGTAATAATTTGAACAAAAGGAAAAAATATCATCTTTTCATTCATTTATTTTATTATATATAGTATAAAAGTGTATCACATTCCTGTTGTAGCATACTTTGTGGCTTTTGGAATTCCAACATATGTTACAAGAATACTATGTCTGTCTTTCTGTCTGTCTCTCTGTCTGTCTCTCTGTCTGTCTGTCTGTTTGAATATTAAGAATTTTTGGTTAGTGACTCTTGTTGCTTAATGCTACCATACTAATGCAATCTGTTTGGTAATAGCAACATTTGTGGTTTGTTACATTGCGGTTGCAATAAATTATCATTGCTAGAGAAGATCATCGGAAAACTGAAATGCTTTTGATGATGTTGATGATGGCTAAAACTACAAAAAATAAACCACAATAAATGTTTATCAAAACAAAAAAGATTATTTGTTTTACATTTGGAATATTTTATGAAGAAATTTCTAAGAGTTTGAAAATAAAATATATTTTACTTATATTTTGTATTTATTTTTTCATTGCAGGTAAATCTTCAATTATTTTGGCCTAATTTAATAAAGAAGAATATGGTAACTTATAAAAAATACAACAATAAAATCATAAACATAAATTACCATAACAAATTAAGTAGCATTTATGATATTCGGTTTTGTTTTTTTTAAGACAAAAGATTCATTTCTCTCTTTACGTTTACCATTTTCATGTTGAAGTAATTTTTGTAAATCTTCTCATAGCAATTTTGTTACGCTTCGCTTCATTTACATTCATACTAAATGGGGAAAAATATAAAATATTGTAATAGAAATCTCAAGTTAACAATTCTATTTTCCATGGTTGTGTGTGGGTAGGCAAAAGAAAGAATTTTACTGAATTATGCATAAAACATAAAGCCACATGCTTGGCGAACATTAAATTGCAATAATAACAGCCAAAAGTATGCAATAAAATTCGTTGCACAACATAGAGTAGAAATAACAGAAGCCGCAATTACTCATGTACCCCACACCACAACCCATACCACCACACCGCATAGCAACCACGCCCCCTTAGTTTGTGCTACATGAAAGTCAGAAGAAACGAACCACCGCATGGAATCATTTCCAAATCGCATATAAAACCGCTAATTTAAAAAATGCAAACTGTTGTTAACCTCACCCCCACCCGTTCGTTTGGATTGCACATATGGCACTCAGTTACTCACTCACTATTCCGTCAGTGACTATCGGTAGTACTCACCATCAGTTGCACTGTGGGGCGAAGGACAAGAAGACAGTCTCGTATAAAAGTGAAATTTGTTGCAATTACCGTAGAATTGTGAGTTTCTTTTTAGCGCTTCATTTAGTATAGTAGTTGTCCGTAACCGTGTCCGGGTTTGTATCAGTTTCGGTGAGTCTTACCTGTGCAATGTGCTTGGAGCACATGCAATTTGCCACACTTTGCTGCATACATTTTGGGGTGCGACTTTTACTGGGATTTGGGTTCCGCAACGTTTGCCGAAAAGAAACAAGAAATGAAGTCAAATAAAAAAATAATGGAAAATAATATTAAAAAAAAAAAAACAAAAAAGGAAAAAGGAAAAGGTAAAAAGAAAAAAAAAATATCTAAAACAAAAAAAAAAAAAACAAAAGCGGCATGTCGTCGGCTAATTTAAGGGGTGTTTCTACCCAAAAGTATGCAATTAACTTTCAAAATTTAAATTTCTAGCATAAATTGGTAGTACACCCATATGTAATAAGGAGAAAAAAAGATATAAAACACAACTGTTGTTCATTATGGTTGCCACCTTAAAGTTACAACAAAATTTTCAACTTCTTTTCGGGTGGTTCTTTTCTCGGTTGGTCGATCTCTAACCCAAGGGGACAGTTTTGACTTTACTTATTTGTGGGTAAAAAATTCCTTTTTTCCTTACCGCAGACGGCTAGAACACTTTATCCCGCCGTCATCACCGCCCCTGAGCAAGGACATGAACAATACTATCACAGTTAGCAACTCACTACCTTAGATATCAGTCAACAGTAAATGGCTGCAACCTTGGCTTAAAGTGTGACACCCTTACCTTAATTTATGCACCCTTCTGTAACGAAAACTTCGTAAATAAATGAGTATACGGATAATAAAAAAAAAATGGAAGATGAAGCAAAAGACGAAACAATAAACGGAATGTGGCTACGTCTGTGGATTCTCCTTATTCATTTCATTTCTCTTTCAACGCGTCCTAAGGATTTCGGCATAAGATTTGGTTTTGGGACAAGTGACCGAATGCCTGACGGACGGAGGTGGAACTTGTTGTTATTGTCGAAGTTGTTGGTTTACCGATTGAGGTGAAACGGAAATGAGCTGCCGGAAATACCTGAAGGCACTGTAACTGTGGCGCTATGATGAGAAGGCGGCACTGACGAAGGCATCCCCGCTGATTAACTGTGACCCAGCTACTACAATACATGGCAATTGGGATTGGGAATGAGGGCGTTTGTTTTGTAATTTAAAATAATATTCAGGATGTGGTAAAATAGGATTATGATGCTGTTTAGATAGATATAACGTGGTTGATTGGAACGTGGATTAAACTGATAATAGACTGTTGAAAGATCTTTGAATTGTATAAATCGCATTTCGTACACATAAAAATATATAATTCATTCGTATTCTTTTGATACATAAAGAAATTTAACACAAAGGAAACAAAGTCATACTACATGTAAAGTTTTCCACACTAAAAGTTGTAGTAGAATTGGTAGTATTGTAAGGAATTGGATGCCTTTAGCTTATCACACGTTTATAGTTATTAAAGTTTGTTCAGACGACGACTTCCGGCGCATAGATATGACACGCACAGCCAGCCAGCCTTCCTGTCCTTCCAGTCTGCTTTGTTCCTCGATAGACAATTTGTTGTCTTATGTTACCCACTGTTTGCTCCTCAAAAGTATGTCACATAACGACCGGTGCCGGTTGAAACGTCAAGGTGTAAAATTATGCGCATACAAAAGGAATGGAAACCGAAGGATAGAGGAGATGAGAGGAAAGGATTAGATGGGTTGTGGTAGGAAAGGACAGGGGACAAGAAACAAAGCACATCATATCACGCCTCAGTCAGAAATACATAAACCCTTCCTTACATGCCACACACTACTACATTCATATCAATGCTTTGTTGGGAATGTGCGTGCAACAAAACGTTAGCATACTTTCAGGTGTAAATACATTCTTAGCTCGTTGTTAAGTAGGGAGCAGCCGAGACATTATATGTCGGCACAAAACACTAAAGAAGAAGGCCAAAATGAATGGCACGAAAGTTAAAGTTATCTTTTGGCACGAAATAAGGCTTTGTCAGGCAATTCATTCCGACATTATTGTCTTTCAATAGAACTACGAAAATGAGAATAAGAGAGTGGCGAGTTAACAGGGCACAGAAATACGAATCAAGTCGAAAAGTAGAAAACGTGTTGAAAATTAAGAAAATAACAAGCTGCCTACCCTTAGGCGATTTCTTGCTGCTGCCTTTAGTGTCTTTGTGCCTAAAACGACACAAATTGCTGACAGCGCCGCAGCAAAGGAGCAGGTGGAGTGAATGTTAACGAAGGAATGAATCAGGAATAAAAGAAATGTTCATCCATCTATATATCTATCTGAACAACAATATAAAAGTAGCTTAAAAACGAAAATTAGTAAGAAATAAAAAAATAGGCAAATAAAAAGAAAACAGATGATCGAAAAAAGAAAAAATATATAAAGCATACAAAAGGACAAACGAATGGACACAAGAGCAGACAAACAGACAGCGATTAAAGAAGAAAAACAAAATCCATCAGCAAATTTAACAAGTTCCAAGGACCAAGTGCATGAATGAAAGACAAAGTCAAGCAAAGATTGACTTAAATAAAGCAAACAATCCTATGATTTATAGCGAAAACCAACCACCAACAATTGAGTCTGGAGGAGTATGAGCGACTTCATATAGAAAAGCCACAAAAGTAACATAAAGAAAATCACTTTATGCCACACCTTGTATCTTTTAACTTGCACCTTGTTTCGCCTTGCGGTTTTATGTTTTTTATTTTAATATTTTCCTTTTTTTTCTTTACTTTTTTTCCGGTTATTGTAAGCGACATAAATCAGTCTACATGCAACAAATGTGCACACAAAATGCCTAAAGGTGCTTGGACTTAAAGAAATCAAAAGCAGGAAAAACTCATAATTATGCAGGGAAATTCAAAGGAATTCCAACAATAACATTTAATTTAATAAAATTGATTAAAAAATTAATAATAAAGGGAATAAAACAGAACATGCGTTGCATATCAAAAGGGGTTAAAATTGAGCCATTCTTTATAGCCAAGCCTATCCCTAATAACACGTTTATTGTAAAATATTTTTCTAAATGCCAAGTTAGACTTATGTTAAAATAAAAGGGGAGAATTCATTTTAATTTAAAGACAACTGCAACATTGATTTTGACAACTTTACGGGACTGTATTCTTGGTCCCTTTTCAATATATAGTCCTTAGATGGAGGATTTCCGCTTCCATTGATTTGTTTCAACCAAAGTAAGTGTCATGTTAAATAAGTAGCTTGATTGAGAATATTAGAATTGAGTTCTCTTCCAACTTCTAATTAAGTCATGCGAGTTCTTTTGCAGAATTTCATGAGATATTCCAATGTGTTCTCTCTCCTCCTCATCACCTTTCATGAAGTAATGATCAGTGATCAGTGGAACACCTATTTCGTAGTATTATTATTATTTCTTTCATATTTTTGCATTTAAATTTTATTGAACACACTGTCGATGAGATGAGTCGATTACTAAATTTGCTTAGGAAGAATTACATTGATTGAATAAGTTAATGGTATTGTATTAATACACATTGAGTCTTATTTGCATATTTAGGCAATCAAGTCCTTGCCTTCATCCTCTATATTATTCGGCTGTGTAACAGAAATCTCGTACCATACAAATCTGGAATTCACTCAAGTGATTTGTTCTTGTAGGAGCATATTTCATCGAACAGAAACAGATATTCACGTACTTAAGTGAAACATATTATTGAGGAGACAAGAGCTTTGACAAAAAAAAAATAAGTATGTACTTTTTTCTGGCCTTCAGTTTATGGAAAGCTACTACAACTTTTTCACAATTTAGATACATAAAGAAACAAACAAAGGGTCAAGAGTGGTGCATAATACTTTACTTTTCCAGTTTCTAATTCATACTACTTACAACGATAAACTTGAATTTGTAGATCTATGAAGATCTCAAGGATTTCCAAACTTTTACTTTCTTGCATTACCAATGTAATCAAGATGATGTAGTTTATATAGATAAACATTTGTCTTCCTTTGTGCAATCAAGGTTATGTGCCAGAAATCGCTTTCAACTCAATAACAAAGCAATTTTTAAAAACACCTACTTTTCATACTCTTTACGGGAGTGAATAGTATTACAAGTATGTCACGAAGTTTTCAACAGGCAGAACGAGACAAAAGAGACCACATAAAGTATATATATTCTTGATCAGCTCAATTGGACGAATTGATTAAGCTATGTCCATCTGTACGTTTGTATGTATGCAAACTAGTCCCTCAGTTTTTGAGCTAGAGACGTGAAATTTTTCACGAACTTTTCTTTTTATCATACGCAGTACTTTTGTCGGAACCATCCAAATCGGACAACTAAGGGGCTACCTCCCGCACAAACCACCCATTTGATTTCATGTTGTTATTAGAAAAACTTTTTTGTTTTTTGTCCTATTACACTGAAACTTGGACACAATCAGTTTTGAATATAGGCGCAGTAGATTTGTCGGAACCATTCGAATCGGACCGCTGTGAAGAGTATTTCTTCTTCGGCATAGTCGAAGGTGCAATTTGTTTAAAATCACCCTTATTTGAAATTATTTTAAGAAAAACAAACCATGAAACCAACAACTGTTGCTTTCCAGGGTAACATTTCAGTTGTTCTCAGTATAAATTTGCATTTTACACAAATCGTTTTTGCATAAAGCAAAAGCAACCAAAACAAACAAAAGCAACCATAAGTTGGATAAAGCAACCTGCTTGCATTTCAATTTTAACATTTTGCGAAGATTCAAATTTGTCTTTAATTAATTTAATTGATATACTAAAAAGAAAACTATAAACATGTTAATAAAGCTGTGATATTTTCAATTTGTTATAAAAATGAGTCGAAATTAATAAGTTCAATACAAAGTTCAAGAGAAAGCGCTTGATCTCAACAACATCGTTTCTATGTATATCATGTATTTTACAGTTACTCTTTTTCTTTTGTTATTTTGCACTGAAGGATACTTTTGGATGTTGAGCAATATGATGTTATTGCTTTAATAAATGCTCATATATCGTAGATATATCATTGCATTAAACACTTTCACTTGGAATGTGCTAGTCGCTGTGTTGCTTATTTTACTACTCTTCCTTCTGGTCTCTGTTAAATTCTACATAAAATTTCATCATAAAATTTTCATTTTACTTAACTGTGCAGCATAAAGTATCTTTCTCTATTCATGGCATTTTAGTTTTCATGTGTATATTGTCTATTATAGAAAGTGTAGTATAATTACAAGTGCATAATTGCAACATTAACAAGTTAATGACTCGCATAATACTCACACACCCACACTCACACACACACTCATATTCACATTATGAAGTGAAGTCCTTCAATGTCTGCTGACGGCGTTCGGTACAATTTCATGCATTATTGCATGCAAATAAATTATGCTCAACAATTTTCAAATGCCAAGAGCAAGAATGCGTTAAAAATTATTTAATTAAATTGCAGAAAATTCTGCTTTCATTTTCAGTTTAATTTGAACATTTAATAAATAATTTTTTTTTTTGTTTTATCTTTTATTTGATTTAATTATATTATTATTGTATTGTATTTATTTTTGTTGTTTCTTATTGCTTAATTTTCAAATGCATACTTTGTTTGATTGTATAATACCAAGAGGGCCTTTTGTAATATTTTCCCGCTTGGATTAATCCTTAACACCCCTTCCCACTCCACTCCATTACCTTTTTTGCAACAGTTTTCCACTTAATTAACATGCATGCAATAGCTCTACTTGACTGAAACCAGAAAGGGGCTCTTAAACGGGGTGCTGCCCCTTGACCCGCCCCAAGCACACGCACCCGTTCACGTACAAGCATACATTGTATCTGACTATCTATGTATCTGCACACAGTCAGGGGTAAAATATTGTATTGTACATTGTTGCAGTTATTAAAGTAACATATTTTTTTATGTGCGTCGCCCTTTTGTTGAGTTAAAGTTTGCTGCCTCTAGAGTAATACTAATAAGAACCAAGTACGTCGATGACTCACAAAGTAGATACAAACATAGTATTCTAGATACAAAAGAAGTTATTATGATGCGCCACTGTTGCGTATAAACTTCTCAATTACGTTGCTTGCGCCTTGCGCCTTGCGCCATGCGTATTTGTGTTCTACTTCCACAAAGGCCATCGCTGCCCATTCATCAAAAAGTGTATTGACTTCTTCTTACATCAACCACTCCTCCACTCCTCCCTTGTGCTAGTAGTAAACAAAAGATAGTTGAAACTACAAAGAAATAGGTAATAAAATGCATGCAATACAATAATAATGTAAAATATTTCAGAGAAAAACTTTCTGGCATTAACATTTAAATGAGTTTGTCTTGAGCTCAGACCCTCATCTCGAACAGCCCCATAATCAGAAGGCCAAAACAGAAGATGAAATTGGAACGAGGGCGAGTTGACTTCATTGCCAGGGAAGGGTCTGTCAGTGAGGAAGGGAAGATTTTCGCTTGCATGTCTCAACTACTTGACTACTTTAAATGGCTCATTGTCCTTTGACTACTATTACTACTACTCTGCCTTTTCAACTATTCTGTCTGTCTGACTGACTGTCATCATTGCGGCGATTTCAGAAACAAATATTTATTATATTGTTGTACAATCCCGTATATCTTTCTCTCATTGGGGCAGTTAAAATATTATTATTACTAAAGCGGGAAGAAACTTTGTGCTCGGCACGCCATGTTCGCGCTTTCAATGATTTATGCGTTTTTGAAGTTTTTCATGTAATTTAATTAATGACGGAAATAACTTACATATACTTACTTACCTTTAATATGATTTTATATACATATATGTATCGTACAATAATAAAAGTTTATATGTCGGTACTAAGTACTAAGGTAGTTTGGCGGGTACTCAATGTTTGGAAGGCAGTTAGTTAGTTTGGGTGTGATATAATATAAAAATCAGCATTTTCCCTATTTTTTTTTTTTATCGTTCCTACTTGTACGAGTATTTAAAGATTAATTGATGTTTATAACGCGAATACTATTGCGTACATATAATGAACACAATCTGTGGACAGTTTGTTTAATTTGTGCAAACAAATTGTGTCGTTCCTCCCTCGGTCCAACAACGAGAGCATAACTAATGAGCGAGCATTCAACGAACCAAGGAAGTTTCGCGTTGAAAACCAATTTGAAATGTGATTTCTAAAATCAATAGTATGAATATAGTAAAGTTTTTTTTGGATAGATGTTTGCACGTTTCATGTTATTTCTTATGATTCAAAAAATGTCTGTAATTGAAAATTCAGTTAACGCCTAAAAACACTCTATAATGCCTGCTGACAGAAAGTGAGAGAGAGAGAGACAGACAGACAGACAGAAGACAGAAAAAAAGGACATAAGGACATTTCATACATTGTTCGCGTTGCCAAGTTCAGAATGCTGTCATTTATCGAACAGATACGACGAGTTGGAGTGCGCTTTGCTCATTTCGCATTCCAATGACACAATTTGCTGTGAAGCTCAACGTAAAAATCGACAATTCTGAAAAGTATGCAGTGGAAAAAAACTTTCTCGCAGTCTGTCTCCAATATTTCTCTAAATGCGACTGCCAGTCCGACTGTGGATCTCACTGACTGACTGACTGAATAAATGTTTGTTAGTTTGTCACTCACTCTCTCTCTCTCTCTCTTTCTCTCTCTCCCTCTGTGAGTTTGTTCGATTGTTGAGCAACATTCGATATTGGGGATATTAAAGATGAAGATGGCAACCAGAATGTTTGCTGAGGAATGAAAATGCAGCAAAACACGTTAATGTCATCGTTTGTCTTCTGTCAATGTCACGTGCACGATTTGTTGTAAATATCTACGTATTTTCATTTCCTTTATTCTCTACTCTGCTCTTCTCTTTTCATTTCTATCCTCCTTTATTTCGTTGCAAAACGTTTTCATTGTTTTGTGCAACAAGAATGAAAGAATGAAACGTGGTCATGGCCAGGAAACGATAAAAAACCAAAGTGAAGTATAAAATAAGAGAAGAGAAAAATTAAAAAAAAAAAAAACATGTGAGCGAGCATATTGATGATGATATCTGTGTGTGTGTGTAAGTGTGTGTATATATTACATACAAATTTATATGTGTGTGTGTGTAAGTCATTGCAGCGCAATTTGTCAAGTGAGCGAGTGCAAGCATTTTTATAGTTTTGCATACTTTTAGGTGCTTCAGCAGAGAAAACATTGCATTCTTTGGTGCTTGGCGATCTAAATGACGAAGGAAGGATGGGTATGGGCGAGAGTCTGAGAGGATAGAGTGTATATAAAATGTGTCTCGCTAGTGATATAACAAATTTAGTGCTCTGTTAAAAATTCAAATCACCTAGAAATATGCAAAGGTTTTTTTCTGCTTACATATTCGTTGAGCATAGAAAATCACATCCGTTTAAGTGTTTGGCAAAACAATGCAAAATAGAAACATTTTTTTACATTCTTACTTTCATACTTCCATACATTGTTGATCTGTGAGAGTACGCTCTACTTAGGTACAGCTGTCTTAGTCCCATCTCTGTCTTCTGTTGTGCCAAGGACAGTATCGAAGACCTAAGCCATGCTGCAACTGCGCTGATACTTAGCTGTGTTCGCAGACTGCTCGATGTCTCTTATCTGCTTTCCCGTTATAATCAGACATAAGTCATCTGCAAACCCTGCGAAAATACAATTTTCGGGTAGCTGTTACCGCAAGACCTGGCCATACATAAGATTCCACAAAAGTAGGCCCAGCACCGAGCATATGAATCTGTGAATATGTATGAGATAGCACAGACATTATAAGTATCTGACCCATATCCACTAGCCATGCAAAGGATACTAGATCATATAGCTTACATACAAATATTTCAATCTCAATGTTGAAATGCTAATTCTACTCTAAACATAAGACAAATCGATAGTGAAATATTTATCTATGCTCGATCAAAGGAGCATGAAAAGTATGATAACTTCGGCATAGTCAAAGTTAACATTCTTGTTTTTGCTTGCATTATTGTCTATTTTTTATTTCTGCAAGCTCATTCAAGACTTTGTAAAACTGCTGGAAACTTGCTATTAATTCAATAGGGAATTCATCAAATTTAAAACCCATTAAATGTTGCTTTTACTTTGAAATTGACACACCATTTGTTGCCGCTTTGAGTAACATGTCAAAGCAATCTATTTCAAATCGAAATCGAATCCAACAAGCCAAAGAACAGAAGCAGAAGAAGTCACTCAAGTATACAAAAAGAAAAAACCAAGTCATCCAACCAGGCAAACCAGTCAGGATGTAACGAACAACGAATGAACAAGTGAATTTTTGTATCTTAACTAAAAAAGCAGAATAAACCACACAAATGTATTTGTATCCGTCTGTATTTATCTTGATCTGTCCCTCTATCTCTTTCTCTCTCTCTTCATATCTGCTTATATGAAACGCGTATATTGCAATTTTAAGCTAAAATAAAATATATTTCTGTAAAAAAACATACAAATATTGGTTTGGCAGTGTTTGTTGGAGTCGAGACGAGTTGAGTGTTGTGTAGTGTTGTGTTGTGTAGTGTAGGAGCTGGTAGGACATAAGCGAAAGCACTCTTCCGGTTACATGCACACAGGCACATCAAAACATATACATAGAGAGATACATACAATACCATATACATAGGTTTAGTGACAGATGCCATTCGGAAAGAGACTGCTGCGCATAAATCCCGAAGCTGCTGCTAAACACGATTGCGCTGCGGCGTCTGTCTACATGTTCCTGAACACAAAGTCAGGACCAGACAGACAGATAGACTGATAGAGGGACATACAGACTTTTTGTCAGACTCTTAGACATTTTACTTATGTCGAACCGAAAAGAAGACATTCTACATGATGGCACCAAAAAAACTAAAAAAGAAAAATTCAACCCAAAAGACGAAGACGGTGACGACGTCAAGAAATCAAAAAAATAAGAAAGAAACTTATAAAAAAAGAGAAAAATTCAAGAAAAGCTACGAGCAAATATTTCTGTGTATGTAAAAGCAAAATGGTGCGTTCAAGGAAGTCGACGTGCATTTTCCAGCATATTAAATAGTTCAAAAGGTTACGCTTCAGTGGCAAATGCTGCTGAGCAATGCATTTGCCTTTGCCTTTGCAGTTGAATTTTCTATCGTTTTTTAAATTTTTATTTTCCTTTTTCTACTTTTTATTCTCTTTACTTTTACAGTTTTGCGCTGAAGACATTGGCTGGTTTGGCTGCACTTACAACTTGTAGTAGTAATTCTTGGGGCTTCCTCAAGGTTCACTTATTTAAAAATAAAGAGAAAAAAAAAAAAAGCAATGAAAAGAAAACGTTCACTTTGACTTTTGGTTGGTTTTGTTGGCTGGTTGGTTAGGTAAGTCTAGAAAACGCATGACGTAGGTGTCTAGACATTGTAATGTTTCCTCTTATACTACACAATTTTTTGACATTCAAAGTGCGAACAGATTCTTCACTGAGTCATTCTTAGTCAGCCACCATTAAGAAATCTCTTTTGTAATATTCTTTTGACTTTTTCAAATGAAGTCATACTAGAATAGAACAGAAATAATGTTGAAATGTATTTTTAGTGAAGTGCCTGACAGACTTTTTCATCACAACTAAAATGAATATCTTCAAATTATACAATATTTTGCGTAATTTTCTCAAAATGAAGTTTAAACTTGATCAAGCATAAAATGAGAAATGAAAATAAGAAACCGAGCAAATATAAGTAGTCAAGATATATTGCCAACGACGACTGACTGGTAATCTAGAAAAATAATTTCCCAGGTGATGTATACAATAAGTTGAATATCTTATGAACTTCACACAGCCACACGCAAATATTTATTATGCTCACACAGATACTAAGTATACGAAGAGAGAGGGAAAAAGCATTTCTATGTTGGCTTGAGGAACAGAAGCCAATGGCAGCAGCACCAGGACACAATTGGGCAGCTTCATTATGAAAACCAAATGTGCTCATAGAGATTGCTATAGAAAATAGCCTCACAGGACATCCACATTTACAATAATACAGGACTACATATTTTGTGGCTCACCAAAAACAAAATATGTACTTTACAAAAATATTTTTCCATGTTTCGCTCATATTCTTTCTTTCATTTCATTTTTGTTCATGTTCCCATTTTGTTCTTTATTATGTTTTTTCTGTATTTTACAACTTATTACATTGCTTACAGCAACCAAATTCTCACTTTTATTGCTGTTTTATTATACGACGAGGACGATGTTGTTGGCCTAGGACTTGATTAAATATTAAAGTTCTTTTAAGCTGAAAATATAACAAAAGAAGTTTAAGGTACTATTGTATTGAAGTTGGAGAGAATGAAATGAGTATGAGAATCTTTGTTTTTGTTTTTGACATACTTCCGGGCAACTTGTTATATATGCGCACGTTGTTAGCCACAATTTCCCATAGTCCTAGTATCTGGATGCTGTTCGCTCACCTGCTCTAGCTCTCATACTTTATGGATGTAAATACGTAGTATCTTTTGTATTAAACTAGAAAGACAAAACATTCACAGGCACACAGAAAGATAAACATAAAGAAGAGCAGAGTAGAGAGAACATAGATATGGAATACAATTGCACGTTTGTGTTTTTAGATTACAACATTGTCTTCCCTTTTATGAACTACTTTGGCTAGGATCACTGGCTCATATACACAGCGATAGATACTATACTCGCATACAAAGATAGAGACATACATAGAACACAAGTTGAACGAAAAAAGTAAAAGGAAAGCAACGCAGTTTGGTGTTATTTTTTTGGCGTTTCATTTTAGTGCCACGTTCTTTCGTTTGTTCATTCATTCTTTTTTTCTTACATTCGTTTGTTCATAAAATAAAGAAAACAAGATACGAGTAGTATATGGTAGTAGTAGCTACACACAAAACAAAACAGAAAAAGTATCTAGATACCATATCTAAAAGTCTAAAACTAAATCCCACATAAGGTATGAACGTGCTCAACACAAATTCTAGGCGCTTACACGACAAGCTGCTAGTTGATTCACTTGACTTCACTCCATTCCACTCTACTCCCTTCCCTCACCATCATTCACCTCTATCTACATATTTCCTAGTGGGTTCCTACCGGTACTATTGGCTATTGACTATTGTTTACCTGGATTTCGCTATTTTGTTGTACTTTTGCGGAATAATAACTCGCCGTCTAAGCTCATTGAGACTTTAAGCGGCACAATTTAAAAGCGCATACTCTGCTGGTGCCATTCAAATAATCAACATTTTTTTTTTATCACATTCAAGAGAAAATCAAATATACAATGAAGTCTCTGATCTTAAATGTCTAACAAAATTCAAAATCAAACATTAACAGAATAGAAGATACTTAATTATGTTGAATGGATTTTCCATGTACAAGTATTTCTGTGCTGATTGGCGTGATAAGCGTGTTTAATGAACAATGCAAAACGATGAAGTACAATATTTAAAGAGGATTTGATGCACTTATCAGCTATTATTTACACATTTTCCACATACTCTTCCACTTGATTGTTTGTACTTGTTGTTAGAAAAACATGTAAACTTGCCCTATGAATTCTATACTAACTTCTATGTTCTGGGCACTCAAACAATTGCACTCAGCATGGGACTTGAGAACAGAGAACTATGCAATGAGTGCTGATAATGCAATTTAAATTAATTCTATTTAATTTACAAGTCTGACTCTGTGTAAACACAATTAGGCCAGGCGGAAGAGTGCAGTGCAAACTTAATTATGGCTGCCTTACTATAACTGCTTCAATTGCGCACCAACAGAACAGTAAAGCATTGTATAAAATGGTACTGAACTGAACTGAACTAAACTGAACTGAACAGAACAGAACAGAACAGTTCAAATGGAGAACAGATAGAAATGTGGCACTGCATCCATTCATTTCTTTAATATAACCACTTGTATAGAAGCAGCAGCTGCCAACATGAACGAAGGATGAAATCTGTAGCTACTCTGAAGTGTAAAAATGAGAAATAAAATATTATAGTGGGGTTTGGCTAGCTAGTAGCATATCGCGGCAAATCAAAATGAAAACTGTCAACACCTGATGTTGAAGCAATGTTTTCCTTTATAAACTAAGAAAGAAAGATACCAACACACACATTCACCTACTTCAGAAGAACGAATAAACATTTTAAGCGCATCTATACGCGTTTCGTTTTCTTCAACTGAGCTTAAATAAAGATATTTTCCCCCTCTTTTTTTTTCAAATCATATCACACCGGATTGCCTTTTGTTTTCTTTTACAACTAAAAGTCAGCCAGTCATTCAGTTAGTCAGTTATTCATTCAGTCAGTTGAGTCATTCATTCAGTTTATGTTGACTTTGTTTGTGCTTCTATGATAGTATTTGGTACAGATAACTTTAGAGACTTACTGTTCATTCGTCTTAATAAAGTTGATTTTTCTAACATTTCTTCACATCGTTTTTCTTTGCAATTTGTTCTTACTTCGTCTCACTTTGATTTGTACCATATTTGTCTTCTATTTTCTCTTGCTCTCTTGGTATTTCTCTAACACAGTTGAGCTGCTTATGTTCCGACAAACACCTTAAGGTATTTAAACTAAAACTTTTACTAGCAGTTCTTTTTATTATAAGATTTCTTTAATTCTTATCCCATTAGGTTGAAGTTTATCTTTTCACACCTAGAAGTTTTAAATAGTAGAAGTGTCATGAAGTCATTCAGTTGCAAAGATTAAATCATGTACATTTTAAAATATAAAGAGATGGAATTTGAATCAACATAACTTGATCGAATAATAAATCATATAGCATAGAAACAAAGACATATATTTGGCTATTGCCAATATTTAGTTTATTTAATAAACGCTACACTATTTATTATCAGTATATACGTCTGTATATAATCCATGTTTTTTCAATCCTTTTTCCTATTCCCGTTGCCAATCATACCTTTGTTTGTTGCCAACCTATCGTTTGTTTGTTGCCAGCCCTTGCCGATAGGTTGTGGGCAGAGTTGCCACATATATTGTAGAGAAATTAAATGTCTCCGTTATTGTATAATATGTAACAGATTTTAGTATCTAGGTAGGGGCTTATGGGCTTTCCACTCAATCTTCTAAGTTGGAATTGAACCTACTTAAGGAAACCGATTCCAAAGAAATATGTTTAGGTATTCCATATCAATATCTGTCCATGTTACTTCCAGAGTTCCTCAAAGCAGTCATCTAGGTTTACTTCTTTTCAACTTATTTATAAATGATCGTCCTCTCTCCATATCACATTCTCATGTGTTCAAGTACGCTGATTTAAAACTTTGCCTTTAGTTTAATGATGCTGCTTTTTATCTTAGATTGCAGGAAGATTTAAACACATTACATGCTTGGTGCATAACTAATCATATAAATCTTAATAGTTCTAAATGTAACTTCATGAACTTATCTTCGGAGTATTCCGCATTTGTTTACTCATTCGATTGATAACGTCCAACTTGAGCATGTCTCCACATTAAATGACATTTGTGTTCTTTTTGAGCTTTGTTTTAATCAATCTAAACCGTAAAAGGGTGTTTTTGGTCTAAACGTTGTTCTAATCCTAATTCCAAATTGCCATCTTACTCTGAAAGATTCCTTCTCATCAATCTTTCATCTTTGCTGCATCGTTGAATAGTTTCTTGACATCAATTTTCTCCATAAACGTATAGTTGGGGCCATAGATTCTCTCTTCAATGAACTAAACTTTTCTATCCCTAGTCGTTTTACTAGATTTTTTCATCTGACTGTCTATTTTCAATTACTCCTTTTAGATTTCTCGTATATGTCTGACCACACATTGTTGTGATCAAGGGGCATAGTTTGATTTTTTGCAAATATATAATTTGCACCCATTGGGTCAGAAACAAGTTAATTGAACTTATTTAATTTTAAGCTTAATTATAATTATTACTTGACTTTCTTATATAAAGTTTATTAATTACTTTTAAGTTGACAGTATTGTAATTTGTCATAAGCATATGAATAAATAAATAAATTACGAATACCTTAGAATTCGTAATGAATACCTTACTTTTGTAGCCAAAAAGAAAAGTGAATTGTTCGCTTTATTGTCTTATCAATTCTAACGAATAAATTAGTAACAACTTAATTTTTCAACTTGAGTTCAGTTGGAATCATGGCGCTTTCTCTTCTATTTACAATATTTGCTTTAGATCAACAAAATTAAGCCACAGATTCATAACAAAGACTTGATTTTAAATCATCATATTTGATGGAACAAAAGTGAAATAAAGGAAACACAAAACAGTACAAAAAGGTATTCCGTACCAGATTGTGGTTTGTAAGGGAGATACCCCCTAGTGGTCCCATTTGGCTAATTCCAACAAATGTACCGCGCCTATATCAAAATCTAATGGTGTCTAAATTTTAGTTCAATAGTTCCAAAGCCAAAAAAGTGTTTCGAATAAGATTCTGACTTTGAATGGTAGGTTTATATGGGAGGTACCGATCAAACTGAAATTTCGACATTACAAGTTTCTAGTCCACTTTCAACAACCAATCAAATTTCAAAATCTTGGGGTTACTGAAAACAATGTTTCTTGTATGGGGACTCATGAGATACGGCCTGAGGACGGACGAAGCCTTAGTAATAGGGTACCGTTCAGTACCCTAAAAAGAACTCACACTTTCCATAAAATTACGTAAAATTAATGTCATAAAAACTTATGCATGCTTTTTCTATCTATTTTTCTATCGCCCGTTTTGATTTTATTTTTCATTTGAAAAAAATTAAAATCAACTGCTGACTCAGTTCGAGTGGAAAACAAAGTGACAAAATAAATACAATAAGAAGAAAAAATAAACTACTAGAGAGTGTGCGGTATGCAAAGTAGAGATAAGAAAATGTTCAGCCACTGAAAAAGAGAAAGAAAGAATAAAGTATAGAGAAAAACGACCAAACGTCAAGTAGTGAGTGGAATGGTAAAACGAAAAATAAGTGAAAAGTGTTTGCATGGACACTGTAACGACGAATCATATATATTTGTGTGTATATGCATAAGTATCTATGAGCCTGAGTATCTTCATATGTGTGTGTGTGAATGTATGGATGGAGAGCAATGAAAATTGTTGCGAAACAAAGCAAGTGAACGAACAAATTGTGGAATCCATGGGGCAGGGTGGGTGAGTAGGTGAGTGGAGTGGAGTGGAGTATAGTAGTACTTGAGCACCATTGTGAAGTGCACGCTTGACTGACTAAGCATGCCACTATTGTGGTTGTTAAGGCAATTGTCTGTGTATCCGCATTGCACGCACTGAAAGATACTAACATAAACAGATACACACACATACAGATACATTCAGGCATAGTTCACTCGCATGTAAATATAAACGATATAGGAGTTGAGTTCTTTAAAACTATACGTAATACACATATTACCTTCGGTTAAGGATGAGTGCTGCCTAGATTCAGACTTTGGATATTTAAGCATTTAGGCATGACCATTTTCGTAGTGAGTTATACAATAGAATTGGATTGCATGTATGTGGGTGTGTGTGTGATAAATGGTAAAAAATATATTTTCATATCCAAGGCAGCAACAACTGGGAAAAACTAAGCAAATTTTCCTTAGTAAGTACAATTGATTGGCACAATTTGGAGCAATTCTTCTTATGTAAGGAAAACAAAGGGAAACTTAAAATTGAAACCAAGAATTTAATGCTTGCGAAATTTGAATAAAATTTTTTCTTTCTACCATTTTCACTTTTCATTTTCTATCTCTCTGTTTTAGGTATATCTTTTGTTTTATAACCATTTTGATCTAAAAAAGAAATCTTGATTTGGCAAAAGAAAAAAAAAAGAATAGAGAAAAATCCTTAACTCTGAGAACACTTAGTATTTCTAGCTTTTTATCGTTTGTTTTTTTTTTTTTTTCTCTTTTACTTACTTCTACGTAAAGGAAAGTACTCGTCATTTGACCCACTTAGTAAGTTAGTAGTAAGGCTAACAGAAATTGAGTTGAAATGAGAAAGTGATTAAAGTGCCCTTTGACCGAAACCTTTGAGCGAGCAAATGAAGTCAAAGCATTTCAAATCAAGCACGATTCAAGCCTTTGAACGCATCACTGAGCATATTCAATCAAAGGCATTGCTTGCTGTTGCCAAATACAGACTCACACGGGCACAGATACTACTTAGTTACTTTGAGAAACTGGGTCAAAATGTGCATTTAATTAACAGAAGTCAACTCGACTCGACTCTTGATATCCAACACGAAGTCCACAATGGAACTTTAATTAAAGTAATACAATCGATAGATATACGCACGATTCGAAAAATGTCACTCATACGCCATGCTGTTTGTTGTAAATTTTAACAAAGGATTCGAACAAGCAAACAGATATCAAATTAAAATGCAATTGATTTAGTATTAGTTTATGAGATACTACTTAAGTTTTGCTCTTCTTACAGATTTACATAATACAAAAACATACAGTATTGTCTTGATTTATGTAAATAGTATCATGTTGACCTCATTTTCTCCATTACAATTTGAGTTTGTTGATTCAGAAGACTTTCAGCGTAAAAGTAAATATATTTTATATGCAATTTTATAATTAAGGGCAATTATTTTTAATATATGTATGAAGATATGCCAATGCTTAGCAGAATGATAGAACCCAGAAAGGTTACTTGATAATAATGAAATTTAGTATAATATTTTTTTTTTTTTTGCATTCATTGAATTGCATAGAACGTTGTGAAGTGGTTCGTTTTTCAACTGTATTCTAAAGATATTTCATCCTTAACTTACTATTGTACTAGTATGTACTCGTTGTTCTCCGCTGATATGAAAGAAAGTATAATGTGGCTGATGATGATGATGATTATGATGATGATGTACTTGTTGCAAACTCTGTGCTTGACCTACTTTTTATCTGACTTTATCTCTGAGCAGAAATGATGAAATTTATATGCTGACGCATCATAAAATTCAAATAGATGAACGTGGAAGCATCGCAGGCATTTAACCTTTGCCCTGCGACGGTATTTATTCATTTCCTTTTTCTTATTTTTCATCATCATTTTTGTTTTACTTCAGCACTCAGGCAGAAGCATGTGGCATAAGCAGGAGCGGCTCAGCATTTCAGTAGAACATACTCGCTGTATATCGAATAATTTTTTTTTATCCTGATTTAAGTGTTTAGATTTGGCTTCATAAAAAAAAAAAACATTAGATATTTACGATTTCACTTGTTGTTTTTCCCAGTTTATCGTTTCCTGCTTCATTCAACCAACAACGATTCTGTTGCCACACACAAACTTTTATGGGCAATTAAATTCTATAAGCCGCAACCAGAGTGTTGAACATGATGATGGTGCTGATGATGATGATGATGATGATGATGATGCGTTGGTCTGTTAGTCTCCTATTGTTTTTTGTAACCTCCCAAACGCAATCGACCGCAGTCAATGATAACACTGATTTCAGTGTTTATATAGAACGATTTGTTTTTCTTATATTTTTTTTTTTTCAATTTGTTTTATTTTTGATGAATTTAAGCATACACACTTTTCATTCATTTTGTCTTTGATGACATTCTACATGGAGATAGTGAGATTTTTGGTTTTCTTTGAATAAGATTCAGAGCAAAATTTTCTTGATTGTGAATAAAGTATTAATTTGTGATATGATTTCTGATCACAATAAAAAGACTTTAACACTAACATAAAAAAATAAAAATAACTAAATATTCATACATAAAATTCAATCCTCTTTTGAGGTCATAATTTCAAGGCAAGAGCACTTTTCATTCTTTCGTATTGCTGCTTAAATGATTAGGGATCACTTCGCTTTGATGTTTTACCATCTTAGCTTTGACAGATCAAGTCCATTTCTTTTATTATTGACAACAGTCTCTTGAGTCTTATACTTGATTATTGACTCAATGCAAGTTTTTTGAAAAGTGGGTATATACAATAAGTATCGGAATCGGGTTTCCTTCATTCTATTTCTTGTACAATTGGATCATGTGACCCCAAATCTACATAATTTCCTTTTTTCAGTTGAAAGTTGCATGACAAAAGAAACTTTTCACTCATTTATTTTGCCACTTAAACGATTTTATGACCCCAGACAATATTAATATTCCAAATGGAGATAATTTGGCTTTTATATTCTTATGTCTCATCACTTTACTAGCTGAACACAAAAAGTATCTTCTTTTGTAATTTTTGATCATGACTCACTATCTTTATTCTAATGTTAAACATGAATAATGTTTAATAAATATCTTCAAAAACTTTAAAGTCTCATTTTCAGTCTTAGTTTACTCCTTATTTATCACAAATTTTAACAAAATCATGGAAAATTAATGTCAAAGAACGACGAGACCCAAAAACAAGTTTGAAGAGTATTTCCGTAAATTATTGAATCAAAATTTTTATTTTGATCTAAATAAAAACAAAAATTTATTTAATATTATTTACGCGATGATGATGTTGATAATGACGATAAAAAAAAAAATGGAAATGATGATGATGACATTTGATTGATGTGCGCATTGAGTAAAAGTCAAGTCAAGTCAAACTGAGAAACACGCAAAATGTATAAATTGACAGCAAAAAATGACAAAAGCAGAAAGAAAGGTCAAACATTTACGAAACATGAGAAAAATGGAAAAGCAAAGAAATTTTTTGAAAAAAATAAACACTAGCACAGGCAGGAAGCCAAATAAATCGCACGCTGCCATTATGGCAGTGAAAAGTGTCATGGAAAAAGATGAACAGATTGTCAGAAGGATGGGTAAATAGAGGGGACGACCAACGAAGGAACAACCAGGACAGACACTTAATTCACAATTTGAAGAAAATTTATATGTATAGGAAACTTTTATTAGTATTAAAGTGTGAACTTGTAATGAATATTAAAATAAACTTTGCAAACATTCAAGGGAAGTGAAGTTATTGTCTCCTCTTTTAGGAGTAAAAAAGCGAATTTTTTCGCTTAGTTTTTGTGAGTTAATAAAGGACGAAAGAAATATGAACAAAGAGTCACTGAGCTCAGCTGTCATTTAAAGCAAATACTTATTTTTTTAATACTTCTATTTTGACTATACAAAGTTTGATATTGGTAAAGTGTAACTCATTAGTTATGTTTTATTTAGAGAAATTAATCTAGACTTATCCATTCGTAAATTTACAAATAAATAATATAGAGTGATGGTGAGCGATGAGCTCAACTGTCTTTTTGTAAGCCGAGAGGCTGTAATGGCTAGAAAGCTTCCTCTGTAATGGCTGTAGTAATCACAACATTACTTGATCGGTAGACATATCCTCAGACTGTTGGTTTTGTGAGCGGCTTTTACAGAAGCAATATGTTATATTCTTTGCTGTTATCTTGGGCTTTGGAGAAGAAGGTTCAATACAGTTAAATCATATTTGTTTAAAACAAGAACCTTAGCTATTTTCTGAAAATCGAGAGTAAGTGGCATCATAGTGAGCCAGATGTGTCACAAGTGTTTTCACTGGTTTGAACTTATCTGCTTGATTCCAGTCTTGCTTCAATGGACACATCAATCTTTACTTGGATTTAAAGACGGCAGAGGGCACTGATGCTGGCTGTAGATTGTTTCTCTCCCAACATCTGTGAAGCAGCCATCATCTCAGGTTCTATTAAAAACTAAAGTTCTTATGCTGCTTTTAAGATACAAGCGTAATCTTCATAGGTGCTTGAAGAACTGCAGCCAATGAACTTAAAGAGAAGCTGAATTCTGTAAGATCAGCACATTTGAGCATCTACTTTTTAATGGAGATTCCAATCAAACGGTTGAATTTAATCTTTAGAGAGACACGAAATTTATTAAGCAACAATCACATAGACTTTTACATTTAATAACTGGTGTACAACGGACAGTGAGAAAGCGGAGAAGTTTGTTGAAGAATTGGGGAATTACTTGCCACCACTGTAGCTCGAGCTTTTATCGATGAAAGAATGGGATTTGTGTACCATAAACCACATCTCTCCATCTTTGATAAAATCATAATTTCAGAACCTTAAATCCAAGAAGTGTCGAGGTCATAATAATATTGTTGGTATAGTTACAAAAGCTCCTCCCTGGAGGTGAGTATTGTTTTTACTACTGTATAATATATTCAGATAGAAAGGGAAGCTGGTTTAATTGGCTTAGTTCATTATATCCTAAAAGTTGGAATATTTGCTGTGCAACCAATAACTCAATAGGTTTATATATTTTTGCCAAATCAGGTACATTTTAATAAGAAAAGATATATTTCAAATCATAAATACTCTTGTACCTGCCACTTTTTGTTTTCACTGGTTCGTGGCTAGTCCCTTTGGAATCAGTACATGCATTCAATTGGTACATTTAACATGGTGATGTTATTGGAAGAAGTGAATTACCACTGCCTGCATTACAGTTCACCAGTCATTTCACCAGTGAATACGGCAAAATGAGACCGTTGATTTGACTTGTTAATATTTACATATTTGATTTAATAATAATAATAATTTTACATATATATTGATTGAGCCTTCCATTGTAATCAATTGAAAATGTTGAATCCCAAGCTGTGAACTGTCATTGAACTTCCGATGCTTGTATCACGAGCCGGTGCTTAACACACAAGCTCTGTTGCTTTTAGCAACAAAAAGCACGATGAAAGTTAAATGAGGGTAAACAAATACTGACCTCTCAATTATTCACACTTATGTAATGCAGTAATGCGAATTGCTGTCGAAACAGGGTCTATTGCCATCAAGCATAATGTATGGTTAATAAGATATAAAATCTTTTGTGTTTTTTTAAAGAGAAGAACATAATAATATACTTTCTTTTCTACTTTCACATCAATTGATATTTAATACACAGTATAAATATTGCATATAGACATAAATATATGCATATGTACATTTATTCATTTTGTACAAAATGTCGACTGACATACTTATACAAGCGAAGCAACACACTCACAATTGCATACCCATGAATGTCGATATACCTACTACTATGTATTTTAATATGGTGAACATTTCTGCCATTTTCATGTCAAAGCGTTATAAATTTGTAAATGTTAATGTTCTTGTTGTTGTTGTTGATGTCTATCTACTTACACATCTATATATACAATACATGTACATGTATGTGTATGTGTATGTGTGTGTGTGTGTTCAAATAAATAAATATGTTTATCCAGACCATTTAAAAAGGAAGCAGCAGACGAAGTGTAAAGAAATGATTGACATTTTTCGAAACGCACATTTCGTCTTATTTAATATGCAAAAGAAATACTGAAAAAGTTCAAAATACACACACTAACAAACAAACACATTCCTATAGTCCTGTGTTAATGTGTAAGTGCATGTATGTGTGTGTGTCTGTGTATATAAATAAAACTTGTCTGTCGTGCGTAGCATATGTTAACGCGTCGTTGACAGACAATAATGACGTTAAAATGCTCAACATTTTGCTTATATTTTTGGTTGCCTTTTCCAATTCCATTTCCATTTCTCTCTTCTTTCTTCTCAATTTTCTGATTCAGTTCTGTCCCTAGTTTCTCCTTCACTTCTCCTCTTTCAACCTTTGCCCTCTTTAAGACAGTTTCTACTTTATAATGTGTGTGTAGTTTTTATTTTCCAACTGCCTTCCTTCCTTCCATTCAACATTTTTTCATTCGTTTTTTCCTTACTTTATTTCTTTATATTTTTGGTTTTTTATGAAATAGACATACAGAGGACATAAGGAATAAGGATATGTATATGTTATAATGTGATGTGTGTGGAGCCAACAGTGAAAGTTTATTTTATTGTGGCTGTTGTTGGATCCTTTTATCTATTGCTCTTCCTTCACTTTGACTGTGACTTCGCCTACTTTTTTATTTAATGTCTTTTTAGTATTTCTTCTTCCATGTGATTATTTTTTTGTTTGCATTTAGCCATGCTAAGTGTGAAATATCAATAGACTTGGCATATTGTTCATGTTCTTAACGCTAACTTTTTGTTTCCGTTTTTTTCCTTTTTTTTTTTTGCATTTACCAAGGATATTTGTTTGTTTGTTTGTGTGTATGAAAGCTTTGACTTTCATTGTGTGTGTTTGCATGTGTGTAAATTAAGTGATGTGAGGGTAAAATATTATTGTATATTCTTTTCTAAGGATTTTTGCTCATTTTTTATGTGTTATGCATGTTAAAAAACAAAAAACGGAAATAAAACCAAAAAAAAAAAAAAACAAAAAACAAAATATAAAGAAGTGTTGACTGAAGTCCCTGGCATAATTGAATGTTAAGCATGTTTGTTGAAGAAGAAGTATGTCAAAGTTAGTAGGTTGTGTGGTGAGCGTAGATTGAAAACAACAGCTGAAGACGACATAAGCATGACTAATGAGCAAAGGAACTTTGTCATCTTATCAATTCAAATCAAAGGATATCTAGGCCAAATGTTGGCGAACTTAACTTTCAATTCACAATGAGAAACTCTATTACTTTAATACAAAAAAAAAAAAAAAAAAAAACAAACAAACCTAGGCCAATCGAAAAATCCAAGTGATTCCTTGCCTTGAGCTAAACAAGCAAACACAAATTTTATCTTGAAGATTGAGTCAAATTTGCATAAAGGACAACATTAAGTGTTGTGTCTTTGTGCAATTTCAGCAAATAAAATAAATAAACCTAGAAATAAGGGAACAAACAATACAAACATTGAGAGAAGAAAACTTATTAAGCAACAAAGTGACTTTGAGACTAAAATACTAAAGAACCAAGAAGACAAAATAAAATTACCCATAAAAAACTCAAACTTCGACTCAGACTAAATTCCTTGTCCAGCCTTGTCTTCTTCGCATATTAGTTTTATTTTTTTTATTTTTTTTCATTTTAGACTTGACTTTCAGCATTTGCCAATGTTTACTATTCATTGTTATGCAAATCATTATCAAATGTCTTATTTAAATGTTTGTTGTTCTTCTGTTTTATTGTCTACGAGCTCATTATTGTAAGGATTCTTTTTTCTTCCATTCTTCTTCGTCTTATGCAAAACTTGTGTGTGAACTTAATGATGTTAATGATGTTGATATTGTTATTGAATGACTCAAAGGATTTTCTTTAAGAAACAAGAATAAAAGAACTTGTTTTCAGCTTTGAGAAAGGGGTCCACTTTTATCATTGAATAAGAACGATATTATAGTCTATTTATGTATTTTTCTTTCTCTATGCGAATGTCCTATCACTCGTCACTCACGTTACTTTCTCACTCCTCTTTATTCTATTGTTGTTGGCAATAACTTGGTTTTGACCGTTGAAGTTCTTGAAGCGACATAATTGTTGCAAATTAGTTGACAACTTAATGTCGTAAAAATCTTAAGTTAATGACATTCGCTGTTAGACAGAAAAACAAGCAGACTCAACTGACTCACTGACTGAATGAATGACCAAATGATGTAAGGAGGGAACAAGTTTCTTTCATCATGCCTTTTACATGATGCCGCATGTTGTACGTGCTTGAGCATGATGCCTTGAATATGATCTCAATAGCAGTCGACAACAGCCGCCAACCATGCCTGCCTCTTTCATAAGTATTAAGTCATTGATGTCAATCCTGATTGTGCTGGCAGTGGCATTGGTACTGACATACACTGACTGACATTGTTGTTGTTGCTGCTGTCAGTAGCAAATGAGTGCAAGGACAATATGGACATGTTCTTTAATATTCTTTGAAAGTCTCCCTCACTTTCTCTCTCTCTCTCGCTCTGTTTTTATATAATTAACTTTCACTTCGGGGACTTAATAGTTTAATAAGTTTATGAAAAGTTATCATGCTTTGTCACACATTGTCACTGTTACTATCTTGGTTTCTGTCCTTGTCCTTGATAGAAACAATTATGATTGAATTTAAATGAAACCTTGAACAATTGCTTTATATATTTATTATTATCTCTTTCTTTTGCAGATCATGTAAAGGACTTCAGTTGTGGCCCATTACATTATAAGACTTTTCATTTGGATGAGCACAACAATGCTCTCTATGTGGGCGCCATGTAAGTACTTTACAAACTTTATTCATTCATTCTAAAAATATTACGAAAACAATATATAAATAAAAACAAAATGAAGCATGTTTAAATATAAACAAATTAAAACCATTTAAAATGCTTTAAACTTTCATTGCCATTGCCATTGCCATTGACATGTCTCTTTGTGGGCGCCATAATTACTAACTTCCGTTGGATAATGATGGGTGATGAAGGGACATGAGCTTCCGAACACTTCAATAGTATCTTGATTTATAAAGCTATGAAGACCAAACCAAGTGAACAGAACAGAGTGGAACTGGACAACTGTGTGAGTTGAGTTGAGTTGAGTTGGTGCCTGCGTGCGTGAGTTGAAACTGGCAATCGCACCATCCGCATACATAATTATGAATTAATACCATTTCCATCCCAGAGTCAATGTCCCTTTTCGACTGATTCACTGTCTCTCACTCAGTCTATCTGTCTGCCATTAGGTAGAAGATCCCTACTTCAATGTGGCATGTAGCTCATTTGTCTGTGTAAAATTTGTTGTCTGTGGTGGGTTTGAGGCGTGAAATGCCTAAGACCAGGCAACATGAAAATGACAAAATAGAAAATGCTAAAAGTTTTTTGAGTTGCCCATTCACTTTAGCTTTTTTTTTTCTTGCTTACCAAAGTGTAATTTTGAGTCGAGTCAAGTCAGAACGTATTTGTTACACGGTGCTTCGTTATTTAAGCCGCTTCACTGGAATGAAGATTAATGGGTTGCTGGATTTTTCAGGCTGTAGTTTGCTTTTATGTATCTACAGAGTGATGCCTAGAACTTTAATCAGTGAAATTTGAGGCAATATTTTTTGCTTCTTCTTTTGAAGCAATAATTTTTGAGATTCTTTTGCGATTTACAAACTGCCAATCATCATGGGTTTGTGGCATATTCTTTACATAAACGAAATAAAAAATCAATGAACTGCACTTTAAATCAATGGAAGTTAATGCATGTGAATTCTTGCTTAAAACTCTGAAATTTCCTTCGAGTGATTGTGACATCCATCAGTCTATCTATCTATCTATCAGTCAATCAATCAATCAATCTGAAAGTGAAATAATCAATCATTCAAACACCGCTGAATTGTGGGTAGATGCAAAAGGTGTAGAGATGAAACTACTAAGAGTATGCAGTAGCTTTCTTGTTACAAATAAGTAATGCGCATGACATGGCATCGAATATATGTATGTATGTATGAACTTACATGATAATTTCAATTCCCAATGCAAAGGTTTTCTCAAACGTTGAGTAAAATGAAAAAACTTGAAGTCGATTGTTTTGTAATAATATTGTACCTTAACTGAATTTTATCTTACCAAAAGGAGTATGAGCTTTTGTCGGGGTGTCTGTTTGCCAATATATAGGGATATATCTCAATGTCTGAATATCCTTACTAAGTGAGTGTGAGTGACAGCATAATGTCACGCGTTGCTGATTGTATTTGGTGCGGCATTAACTTATCGTGTGTCACGGCACGATTTCGGGATTAGCTCAAGTGTCAAAGCAGAATTGGCAGTCAAAGGCGAATAACTAGCAATATATTGACATTGAATAGAGAAATTGTGCTTTAAGACACTATAGTCAAATCATATCGATATTTGTTTAATAAAATATTCAATTTATTTCTTTCTCCATATTTTTCAGGGATCGCATTTTTCGCTTAAACCTACGCAACATAAGTCAGTCAATCTGTGAGGTAAGTAAAAATTTTAGCAAACACTAAACAAAGGGCAAACAAACACTGGAAAATGTAAAAGTAAATATTTTTTAATTCATTTACATTGGAACTCAATACGAAGATTGTTTAAACACACTCACTCACTTCACACACTCACTGACTCACTCACTTTCGTGCGACAAAACCTAATGGTTTGAACAAAATAAATAAACAGGAAACAGTAGAACTAACTGAACCGAGTGGAACTCCATTTTTAAGTGAAGTAGTGTTCATCCAACACAAACTTTGTACTTACTCATAGTAGAAAAGTGGATAGTAAAAATAAAGGAAAACAAATGAAATTTATTAGAAAGCAAAACTATTGTAGTAGTGCCACATTGTCGAATATGTCTCTATACTCAACTATGTTGCTAATATATTAGAAATACCAACCAAGGACTTTCGTAGTAAATGTATGGACGATGGTCCTGGTTATACTTGTAGTAAAGAAAAATCGAAAGTGTACTTGTAATCGAGTCCTCTATGAAGCAGAACTCATGCAAATTTTATAGTTAAAAATATACACATACACACACACACACATTCTACATTCTATGCATCTACGTATTTGAAGCATAGCCACTTGTGTAGATAAAGATATCTATGTATCTGTATCGGTGTGTCTGTATGCAGACGTTGACATAAAATTGTTGACTCAACTTGCAGCATGCAAACTACTCAGACTCAATCCTTAAATACATTGTACAATGACGTCGTGTCTCGTTGTTACTATACTATGACATGCTGTTTGTTTGTCGGTCTGTCAGTCTGTCTACCTGTCTGTGTCTGTGTGTGTGTGTGTCTGTATCATTCTATGTTAGAATATGTGTGTGTATTTGTATTACTATTTCACTTACGAGTACATTACATAGATACTATGTCACAGTATTGTATATAGAAGTAGTTCGTATTCATTCAAGTGCCAGACATAAAAAGTAATATCCTGTTTCACATGGAAAACTTGGCATGCTTCAAGGTTTATTTACTTAATGGTGGTTTTACTTGCATTTTTTCTAAAACTTTTCCTCTTGTTTCTTTCACACATCACTATTTTTCCATTCTATAAAAGCATAGAAGAAATGCGAAATGTAATAGAAATATTAATTAATAAATATTATAATATTGTGGACTTTTTAATGTTTTCATATAATTAATTATAAAGGGGTTTATTTAAATATCTACGAGCAAATTTTCAGCTCTCTAGCTCAAAAAGTTAGGGACTAGTTTGCATATATTCAGACGAACAGACGGATATGGCTTAATCAATTCGTCTCAGCAAGCTGATCAAGAATATATATACTTTTTGGTGTCTCTGTTGTCTCCTTCTGCCTGTTACAAACTTTATGACATACGTGAAGAGTATAATGATATATACATATATATAATAACTATTTGGCAAAGATAGAACATCTACTGATAAGGCGGAAATTTAGCTTATTTTCTGACCGACCTATTCTCAAAAATATCACAAAATTATCACAGAAGTGCACCGTTAAAAAAACTCTTTTTCCATCAGTCTATAAAGAGTGTGTTACAAAATATGAAAATTGCTGGGGTTGTCCGAGTAATTCTGACTGTTCTGATATATGTGAAATTACTAAAATTTTTGCGATTTTACAGATCGATAACAGTGCGCACCAATTTTTAACATTTTTTTGTGATATTTCTGTGAAGTTCTTCGTCAGACTATCACAAATTATGATAACAAGAGCTTACCAACATGCCTTTAACAGCGAATTATGATACTGTTAGGCGTTAACAGCATCACAAATTTTTGTCAATAGGCCAAGAAGTTTGGTTCATTGCAATGAAATATAAAATATACGCAACTACAGGAGAAACGAGTTTTAACCTTTTGACATGTCTGCCTATAATCCAATAACCCTTTAGAACTGAGACCTCTGTTACAATGTCTCTTAAGATTTTTGTATGATTTCTGGTTTTTTGGTTTTTTAATGTATAGCTGAAACACAAAAAGAGTAACAACAAGAAGTTGAATATGATGATATTGCTGGTGATAATGCAGTTTTTTAGGAATCATGAGCAGAATGTAAAAGTATGAAGAAGCTTCTGTTAAGCGGTCAGTAGACGTACAATCAAAGACAATGAATATCATGAAATCGTTTTGATCTCAAACGCAACCTGTTTTAAGAAATAATAATTGCATGAAATTCTTTTGACCGATTTTTAAAATCTATATGATATTCATAGTCTTTGGTACAATCTTTTGAAGAAAGGACAATATATTGCATAAAAATATTCAGAATTTAAGAAGTAAATTGTTTATGTTTATAAGTTTGAATGGCTACATTATAATTTGTGCAAAGGGGGTATAGGCGTTTAATATTATTGCACGCCACTTTACATTTCAAATAGTTTTTGAAGTGAGACTTCTTTAGCGGCATTGGGCAAAAATTTATACTAAAAATGTGAGTGAAAAAATACAAATCGTCACGTTTTTTAATTTTGTATCTCATGAGATTCAAATTTTCATAGAATGTGAATTTTCATTTTCATATCCCCAACAAATAATAAAATTTTTGGATAATCCACCGGCAAATTCTCAATAAAGAGATCACAATTATACAATAACAACATGCAGCTTGTGTTTTATAAAAATGTTTATAACAACAACGTGCAAGCAACTAGCTTATGTGTGTGCAAACACAAGCGAATGTATGACGAAAAGAGAACGAAAAACACACAGAAGCTCGCAGTTGATCTAATTTTTTGGCAAGAGAGGACAGACGGCAAACGTAAACACATTGTTTAACACAACAACAACAATTACACATGCCACAGAAACCAATAGCAATATACAGACGGACAGACAGACAGAATGACAGTTTGACAAATTTTTAATCGTGCCATGACCCTTCACCGTACACGTTGTGAGAGTCCACAAGCAAAATGAAATTGTACAATCAATCGGATTATGTGTGGCCGGCTTTAAAAACTTTTTGATAAACTGTAATCTTGTATGTAGTTGTATTTATTTTGAGATGATCTCTCTCTATCTGTTTTTACGAGGTTTCACTTCTATCACGTGTACGATTGCACATGCGCAATTTTTTGTAAATATAATCAATGAAGTCTTAAATGAACCAAATCTGAGTTTGCCACATGACAGACTCCTTTCATACATACATAATTTCCACTTTATGCTACTATAAAACCTTTCAATCTGAACTAAAAATGTTAAATTTTCTTGCACGAATGCATACGTATGAGTTTGTTGTAAATTGTGTTTTTGCTCTGAAATCAACATGAAAACATAAAATCAACAATCACTAAAAATTTGATATGAAAGACAATTATTATTGTTTTTTGTGTTTAAATAATGAGGTTTTAATTTGTAAAGATGTTAGAGCAGTTGTCCTGTATTGCATTCAACGCGGGTTCGAATCCTACCGAGGCAATATTTTCCGCTTACTTATCACATACAATTTTAAATTTGCTTATCGAAGCAAAAAGATGATGTAAAACAACATCTTCTCTAAACAACCATGTCTACCTCTCATACAATAATTAGTTAGAACAGACACCATTGATGCCAATGAGTTTTTACTATTTATTTATTTATTTTACTAATTTTGACAAAATACTGTCTACTTGAAAGTAAATGATTAATACAGGAGATTAAACTAAAAAAATAATTAATAATACTAATAAGTGATTAAAATTAGGCTGAAAGCTAATTTATTTACTTCATGAAAAACACGCGAAATTAAATAAATAATCGTAATATAATATATAAGAAATCACCCGTCTCTGACCCGTTGAAAGAATTTTTTCAAGCTATGCCCCTAGTCTCAGCCAGTTGTGGTCAGAGACAGAAAGTGATGTGTAAGCCAATGTGCGCTGTCCACTTCATTTAGTAGCAGTTTGTTCGAACTCCAGAACCCAACGAAGGACGATGAGGGCGAGATCTCAGGCGAGAAGACGTGATAGAATTTATTATAAAGAGTGCATAAAACTTAGAAACATGTAGGGCATAGTTAGTTGTACATGATAAGGGAAAGAAATTTATAGATAAATGTTTTGATGTTTGTTTAACTAGTATAAGTAGTAGTAGTATAAGGCACTCTAGCAGATGATCGAAGTTTTTTCCGTTGAGGATTAAATTCATGGACAATAGAATGTTCAGTCCAAAATTTTGCATCACAAATAGTAGCAAAAATATTGTCGGGAACACTAATTTTGAAAGATGCTATGACACGTTCGAAAAATTAAATTTCAGAATATACGCCCACAACATGTATTTTGGCTGCAATATAAGAAATAACATCTTCGCAGTTTGTATTTGCTGCCAACCTAGAAATGAAAACATATCGACGGGGAGCAATCACAGTTAAAACAGGAGCTGATTTGGCACAATTTGAATTAGACATAGACATGGAATTAGTAGTGGTCATCCAGATAAATTAGAATTACAGAGTTCCAAGTTTTATTTGTGGTTCTATATACCCATTTTTTTTTTTTTTTTGTCCAAAATTAATTTCTCTGTTGTGCAAATAAGTATTGGAGGAACATTAATTGCTAAGAATAATAATATGTACAAATATATTCTGAGCAAAGTAGCATCTCATAACCAATATTAAATATTGAATTGAACCAAATTTGTGTTTATTTCTAATTTCCATGACAATTTATACACAGAAACTTCAGATTTGTGGTCATAGATTTCTTCAATGAAAATATGTATGTTTGAATTCAATCATTGTGGTCACAATAATATTTTCAACCATATGGGTTATCAATTTCCTAGCAACATTCTTTGTATACAAATTCTAAATAATATTTGCTAAACAGCAATTCTTGAAATTAATTTGAAATTCCATTTTATTAAAAATGAATTTTTCAATTTATCATTACTTCATATATATTTTAAGTTCAGCTTATTGATCTGAAATGCATTTAATATTATTCCAATTGTTTCAGCATTTCAAACCACATCCGATTTTCTTTTTTTTGTTTTCCATTTTTCTGAACCAATTTATCATGGATTGTGGAAGAATCTTTGCATTTTAATGCTTAACTTTTGATTTAGTTTTGGAAATCAAATCATGGTGACAGAGACACACGTTGGTGACCAATATCAAGTGGCCAAATGATGATGATTGAATCCAATGGAAAATGCAAGAAATGAATGAATGTCGCACATACATTGGTTGAATCATAGAATGAAATCTCTAAGTATTCCACTTACACTCACTGACACAATTGCGCTTTAATGATTTCGTCTTGAACTATCAATATCCGCATCCGGTTCAAGTTCATTTTGTGGCAACTCTCAAGAAGTGAAGAGTTGAGAGCTTTCTGTCATTTCCGTTGCTCACTCGATCTGCCATGCAGCAATCTAAATGCTTTTAACAACTTTTCCTTCTTTTTTTTTTTTTGAGTTTTTTTTTTTTTTTTGTATACTTTCTTGCATTTTCCTTCTTCTTTTTGAAGGAATTGCTTTCATTGCTTTTAAGTTTAGTTCTTAGCACTTTGGATCTAATATTCTTGTTGTTCATGTTGACCAAATAATTTTCCTTTAAGAAACTTGTATATCTTTGGTCAACAATTTCTATGTCATGATAGAGTTCACATCCTGTGGCTTCCACTAAAATGGATTCCTCAATTATTTCATTTGAAAATAAATAAAATAAATTCTTATTTCTTCTTATTTTCAAGTGGAGAAAAATTGACTTCAATTTTATTTATTTTTATTGCAAATTTCACCAAATTATTTGCAGTTTAAATTGTCTCAAATTAACAATTTCAATTTCAAAGTCAAACTAAACAAAAGTAAATAAATGACACACAACAAATACAACAACACAAAAAAAAAAACACATAAAATAAAGAGAAGAAGTTAGGAAAGAGGAGAGAAAGCAAGGAAGGCAGAAGTAAATTGTGTAATATTAATTTTTTTTCTTCTTCTTTTTGTTGCGTTCATTTTTTATTGTATTTTTCAAGTGAAACGTGTAAAAATGTTGTGCCTGTCTGCCACAATGTGTGTGAGATCCTTGGCTAAAAGTTATCGCTATCACAGAAAAATGGCTCCCAGCGACGAGGACAAATATTGTACAACATGCTTCACTAAAATTTTCCAACTTCTTGTTGTACTCTGCACTACCATACTTCTTCGATTGAATGTATGAATGAAATGACAAGGCAATGCCTTGCCTGCCGTCATTGCCTTTCTTTCATTCAAAATTCAAGTACAGAAAATCGAATTAAATAAACAAATGCGCAACGTGAGCGAAATATCAACGAAAACATTTTATTTAGTCTTTATTTTTTCAGTTTTTTCTTTTAAATGCGGCGCAGCTTTTTGTGGTTCTTGGTCTTGGGTCTCTGTCAAAGTATTCACACTCTCCCTACTTACATATCTATATTTGTATCTGTATGCATATATCGATATGTGTATATGTGTATATTTGAAAATTTTGTATAAAACGTTTATAAAAAACTTTCCAATTGTTGCTTTTTTCTGTGTATTGGAATTCGTTCATTCATTTTCCTTTGTATTTCATTTCGTTTTATTTGATAATTTTTTTCTTCTTCTTTGTCGCTTTCCTCCTTGATGAGGATGAAATTTTATCACGCTTTTCAATAAACTTTCAAAATATTTGTTAAGCGTGACAAAGAAAAAAAAAAAAATAAATAAATAAGAAAACAAGATAAATTATTAAAAATAACTTTCAATTTGTGAAATGGAGATCAAAAATCTCAATTGAACCCAACTCATCGAATTTATAAAGGGTTAGGATGGAAATATATTTTTCCCATCATTATTTTTATCAATATTTTGTAATTATTTGATGATATTTAGAGATTTGAACTACTTTCTTTTGAATAAGCTTGGGTGAACAATGCTTTCTTATCAAAATACAATACTTACATTATAACATATGAACTATGAAAGCGAAGAAATTGTCTTAAAAAATTAAAGTAATGCTTCAATAATCGTCCCATGAACTTAGAATACTATGGGTTTCTGCTGTAAGTTTAGGTGTACTAAAATGAGATCGACAGTTTGTGTCTCAGCTCGTCGCCTGGGTATTATCCTGGACAGGAGCCTTACCTGGTATAGTGACGCCGTCCTGGATCCTAAATATGGTGTTCCCCGGGTACATCTGATGAGTCCAACGCCTACCTCATCCAGAAGATTGGTATTCATTGGTATGTGCGTATAATTTCGTACGATCTCTGATTCCTCTCGGTTCATGAGCAGATTAACAGCCACACTAACTGATATAATAAGGGGCTTAAGACCTACGTATGTCCATAAATTAACATCCGCTCTAACTAAACACACTTCCAGGAAGAGTCCCAAGCACATTTACAATGAATACTTGTGGGTACAAGAACTTCAATGAAGTTTTAGTTATCTTTGTCAAATATTTTCTGTAAAATACCTAGATTATTAAGTGTTTATCATATCAATTTTTTATAGCCGTTAAGGCGCTGATTTTTTCTTGAGCAATCAAAAAAACAAAATACTAGAACAAAAAGGCTATGCGGAAGTTGACACACTGTTCACCCCCTTCTAGAAAACATTTCTGCCTACACTCTGTGACTGATTATACAACAATATATCGTTATTGATTTGACCTACAACATTTCATCATTAAGATCGAAATATTTGTATTGGAGCTATACGATCCAGGAATTCTAGGGAAATTTACATGGCCATTGAATATGGATTAAACACTTATGCCATCGAAATTTCAGTTTTTCTAATATAAATAATAAAATATATATTGGTTTATATACTATCCAGTAATTTATGGGTCTTGAATCTTATATTAGGCAGATGTTGAGGTCTTCGAAGCCTCCTTCTGTCTGTTATAAACTTCATGACAACAGCGTGATGAGTATAATTTTGAAATAATAATATTTACTGCTTTCCATAAATAGCGATAAGTATAGCAATAAAAAAAAACCTGTAAAAGATTTGAAAAAAAAAATAAATCACCTTAAAATGTCATTGAATTTTCACACAACCTAATAATTTTCTACATTTGTTTTTTTCTTTTACGATTACAGAACTTTGTGATTTAAATGATATAATTTTTTATGTGGACTAATCTTTCAAATAACCATACCTTATAGAGATTAAGGAAATAGACTGAAATATAGTTCAACTTCTAAAAGTTGCCTTTAAATCTAATAGTTTATAAAAAAATACAGTCTCAAAAATAAATAATAATATCTTCATTTTCTGTTTGTTATTAATTTTTTTTTTTTTTTCTCCATTTTTTAGCGTGATGTCCTTATACTGGAACCATCTGGTTCGGATATACTTAGTTGTGTCTCCAAAGGCAAACGTGAGGTGAGTGAAAAAGAAAAAAAAAAAAAACAACCTTAGACCGCCTACAAATGTCATAAAATTTATGCCTTTAAAATTTATTTTTTTTTTTATCAAAATTTATGAAAAAATATTTATCTAACCTTTTGGCCTTTGGAATTCGAATCGATTACTCATGCATTGCCATTATTCCCAACTCTCTCTCCCCGATGTCTTTTCTCCCTCTCTTGTCTCTTTTTTTGACAATTTTTACTTCTTTACACTCTATTTCACATGCAAAAAAAAAAAAAAACTTAAACACACATATATCACATACACATATTCATTTTTACACACACACACATACGCACACATTGAAATGGCGTCCTTTAAGAAGGTGGAGTGCCGAAACCACATACGTGTAATCCAACCCATGGAACCAGGACATCGTTTATATGTGTGCGGCACCAATGCACACAATCCCAAGGACTACGTGATAAATGTAAGTATAGTTGTATATAATAGTATAGTATGAAGGTACTATCACTATTGTAGAATAAAGCTTATTTTTAGATGGCAAAGAAGTAGAATAGACGACAAATAAATAAAAGAAAATAGTAGGAAAAGGCGCATAAATTCAGCTTAACTGTTTTTGGGTTATCCTTAGACCGGAGACCAAAGATTCCTTACACTTACAATAGTAGACTAGAATGTAGATTGCGACCAAAACTAAGTCGAGGAAAATATGTTAAATTTTTAAAGCCATTTGGCCTTTAGTTTTCCGGAAAAGTTAATTTAAGATTAAAATTTAGTTAACGAAACTATGAAAATTAAGCAAAGAATTTTCAACTTAAATAATGAAATATTTTTCTTTTTCCCTTACCAACCAACATCATGCCTTCATTCTCATCATTGATTATAATGACTTCAACCCATGTCACACGGAAATGCTTTGACTTCGTCATATCCTCAGGCAAACTTAACACACTTACCCAGATCCGAGTACGTGCCCGGCATTGGCTTAGGCATTGGCAAATGCCCCTACGATCCGGCTGACAATTCAACTGCCGTCTATGTGGAGAAAGGAAATCCCTTTGGTTTGCCGGCGCTGGTAAGTAGGCAACACATTTGAAACTCTCACATTACCAACTAAAATAAAATAAGCTAAGAAAAGCGATAGGAAGGGAAGGGGAAGCGGAAATGAACAGAAAAAGAAAAATGTCAATTGTAATAAAATTGTAAAAAGAAAATAAAATTCAAACAAAAAGAAAACTGAATAAAGAAAAAAAGTGGAGAAAAAATTAGGGTTCGCAGCATAAAATTGTTTTAGCGCGACATTTAAGAAAAACTTTCAGTTCTCTTTTTTTATAAAGAAAAAAAAAAGAAGATAGAAATAAGAACAAGTAAAATTAAATTAAACGAATACATAGGTACATACTCACACACACACATACTATACATACTATAGTATATACATGTATACAAAGTGACTTTCCTTTAGTATACATACATCTGTGTTAAGTAAAGTTGATTTCTTTTTAGGACTTGCAACAAATTAAATTTTTTAATAATTTTTACTTTAACTTCACAAATAATCTATCTTCTATTCTCTTTTCACGTTTGTGTGTTTGCTGTTAATGCTGCTAAGTATTCCGGTACTAATGCAGAGTTCACCAAAGCCGATTCGGTGATATTCCGTTCAGATTTATATAATTTAACTTCCGGCCGGAAGGAGCACAACTTTAAGCGTACCGTAAAATATGATTCCAAATGGCTTGACAGTGAGTATTGTGACACCTATATTCGCCTTACCGTTTCCTTCATTCTTATACAATCTACAAATGTCATTTCATTTCATGTTTTCAGAACCCAATTTCGTTGGGTCTTTTGATGTTGGAAATTATGTGTATTTCTTTTTTCGCGAACATGCCGTCGAGTATATAAATTGTGGAAAAGCGATCTATTCGCGTGTCGCACGCGTCTGTAAGAATGATCGCGGTGGCAAATATATGATTAGTCAGAATTGGGCGACATATCTGAAGGCACGCATGAATTGCAGTATTTCAAGTGAGTTCCCGTTCTACTTCAATGAGATCCAAGATGTTTATAAGATGCCGCATGACGATACCAAATTCTATGCGACATTCACAACTAATACAAATGGCATCATTGGTTCGGCAGTATGTAGCTACGACATAAGAGATATAAATGCGGCCTTCGAAGGTGAGTAAAACTTACATATCTATGCTGTCTATAAGTATACCTATGTGTATACAAATATACAAGTGTCTCAGTATGTGGGTGGGTAATGAATGTACGAATGAATGAATGAAAGAATGTGAATTGCAGGTGTATAGTAGAACACTTAATAGTGTGTTGGTGGGTTGAGTATGGCAAAGATTTATTGCATTTGCAATAATTCTTTTGGGCGCCATTTTCTTTCATTTTGCTTGGTTGTCATTTTGCTTCCATTGTTATTGTGTTGCTGCTGCTGTTGCTGTCTCACATCCTTGTGGAAATTTTGTGCCGGAAGAAATTACGCGCAAGGATGCTGCGAACACATGCGGTGACATTTTTGTACACACACTCGTCGCAAGTTTCAGGTTTCTGGTTTCTGGTTCCAGATACTTTTATACTACACACACATACACATGTATGTTGTCGGTGATGGTGATGGTGCTGGTGGTTGACAGTTTTGTGTTAAATGGCGCACAGGAAATTGATGCGCTTTTTCTTAATAAAAAAAAAAAAAGAAATACAATTCTTCTAAAATTGCCACCATTGACTTTCGTTCCATTTCATTTTGTTTCGTTTAAATTTTTAATGTAAATTGCAACAAATCATTAACTTTTAGTTAGTTTACCTGCCACACATTTGAATCATGTTTTGTTTTGTTATTCGTGACAACTCGAAGACGTTGACAATGTCAGCTTGTCACCCTGCCACCCTGCCACCCTGTCACCCTACTATGGTACATACAAATATATACTTAGTTAGTTTATCTGAATGAAATCGCATGTTATTTTTCAAAATCTCTGTGCATTTTGTTCTTCATACATGTCATTACCATATGAATGTGAATGTTTGTGTATTTGTATATACTTATACAGGTGGTATTTCTGTATGTATGCGTGACAGGTGCGAAAAAATCGCGTTTGCTTAAACCAGGGAAACCTGAGACTAAGCCAAGCGAACGCTAAGCTAAGCGCACTAACAATTTGTAACTGAAAACGGGTAATCCAAGTTGCAGTAAAATACTGAACATGTTGTTTAAAAAAAAAAAATTCAAATAATATACTGCACACCTTCTTCATACTCTTTTTATAAGTATGTACATACACATATGCGAATACATACATGTTAATGCAAAGCGCATTCAGTGTAAAGAAATCGCGCAAGTGTGCATTCTCAGGAAACGCACGCGACATTTCTAATCTCGCAAATGTGATGTGAATGCAAATTCAGAATATAAATGCAAATGTAAATAAGAACACACACATACTTATGAATTATATAAATATATAATATAAATATGTGGGTGTACATGTGTGTGTGTGTGTATGTAAATGTATGTCATGTTGAGAAATGCGGCAAATGTGCATAAGAAATGCATTCGGTAGTCATCTAAAGATGAAGTATGCGCCTCTGAATTTCCGTATGTGTGTGTGTGTGTGTGTGTGTGTTTCTGTGTTTGCTTTAAAGCCACAAAATGCCAACGCATCATAAATGATGCAAATGGTTTTCAGATTCAAAAACAGAAAACTGTCATCAACAGAATTACCGCATCCGTGAAAAATTCATTTCCATTTCCGTTTCCATTTCCTTTTTGTTGCAAATATACAATTTTGTCTGATGATTTCATGGGTTTGCTGTTTTTAGTTCATTTTAAGGAAATTTTATGAAATGAAATTATGTTATTTGTAGTTGGATTTGATGAAATATCAGTCTTTCTAAATGCAAAGGCAACTAAAGATACCCATCGACATATCCAATGCTTGATCAAATCGTTGTTGTTGTTGCTTGATGAGTTACAAATCAAAACTTATTAGCAAAGTAAAAACAGTACACAACAAAATAGTAAGAACTGTGCTAGACTGCTTTAGATAATAATTTCTTTCTTTAGTTTCATCTGAGTCTGAGTCTGACACTCATCGAAGCACATCGTGCTGGTGTTAGACGGACGGACTCATTATGACAAATTATAATGTTAGCAAATGGATTAAATTAAATGAATTCCAATTTATACAAGTACAAAGCACACTGATCAAGGATAACAATAATTTTTTTGTTTAACATTATAGTGATAATATGACATTTTACTTATTAGTATGCAATCTTTCTTCATTGAATGGTACAGAATCATGTCTGTGCAATGGTGAATTGAAACCTTAAAATAAAATGTTTAACATGATTTTTTTTTATTCTATTCTACATCACCTCATGTAGAAAACTAAATAACTTTGCATATCAAACATTAAAACTTGATCCCACATCCCGTCTATTCTATTACTTAAGTTCCATTCATAAATATTTAATCAATGAAATAAAAGTTGCATCAGGGACTCATCACTTTAGATATTCTTTTTACATTTTTAAACCTTATATTGTTGAAATTTGGATCATTCTTTGTATAAATTAATTCACATGTTCTATCCCTATGTTCTATATACTATGTACATATTATTGAGATATATAGGTTTCTGTTATTGAAATTACAATGTAGTAAAGAAGACAAAATTCTGTAAGTGATTGTGCCGAAAAGTTCATTAACACCATAATATTATTGTATATGGATAGCTGCCAGGCAAACTTCTAGGACAGACCAACAGGCAGACAAAGCGACAGAAAAAGATGCATAGCGACAACAAGCAAGGCTGGCAGCCAGGCATGCATCCATTCAAACTAAGCTGTCAGCCTGAATACTCTGCCAGTTTTAAGGAATCAACCCATAAAAAATAAAACAAAAAAATAGAACGAGAAGAGTCAAAACACAAAATACAAAAAATCTGTACGAAGAACACTTAAAATTCATTATGAAAAGTTTTGCGGGCATAAATATGTATATAATATGTATGTATGTGTAGTACAGATACACACCACATACACATGTACAAATTATACAATATATGTTCATAGAAGTCTTCATAGTCTTGAACATAATTTTTCTTAATTCTCTGTTTTGGTTTTGTTCTTGTTTTCATTCTTTCTTTTTCATGTCGTTGGCAATGCTGCCAAAATATGAAGTCTCCTTAAGTGTTTATATATGTGTGTATCTATATAAGAGTATGTGTCTCTTTGTGTGAAGTTGTATGTTGCAAAGCACAGAAAAAAAGTTTTGTAAACCACAGCAATTAATTATAAAAACAAATGATTATGCAGCAACGGAAACTTTGAGAAAAATGAAAGGAAAATCAGAAAAAAAAAGAAGAGAAAAAAGGAGCAAAATCAAAGTGGATAGCATAAAATTTTAAAAGATGAAAAACTTCCGGACCAAAATTGTGTAAATGTAAATGTAGTTGTGTGTATGTAATTAGTAGATGAAATATCGAAAAAAAGAGAAAGAGAGAAAGAGTTTGTGTATATGACGGGATTTGGAATAGAAGCGGGGCAGACAGGCAACAAATCAACTTGCAATCGGCTAATTTATCTTGTTGGTAAATACAAAAATGACCAAACCCATGGACATGTCACGAAATCAAAAGGAAGGAGTATAGTGTGGGTTGCACTCAGTAAAAATATTTTATAAAAACAATTTTCATCAGTTTTTATTTTTTCCATTTATCTTTTTATTATTTCAGGCAAATTTAAGGAACAAGCCTCATCGAATAGCGCATGGTTGCCGGTGTTGAACTCAAAAGTGCCTGATCCACGTCCGGGCACTTGCACAAATGACACTGCCACATTGCCGGACTCGGTGTTAAATTTCATACGAAAACATCCGCTAATGGACAAGGCGGTCGATCATGAATTTGGCAATCCGGTCTTTTACAAACGTGATGTTGTTCTTACCAAACTCGTTGTTGACAAGTAAGTCGTCATTATCATCATCATTATATAGTGTAGTAGTATTAGTTGCTGTCGTGGCCATAATCTTCATTATCATCATGCCACTTTTTTTGTTTGTAGGATTCATTAGGTTTTGAGTTTGCGTGTATCTGTTACATCGAGTTCATTGCTTTAGTGCAGTGGTTTTTAAAGTTATGTTTTCCTTTGAAATTCGTTTTGCACAAGATTTAATTCTTGGACTTCATCTCAATCCTAGGGATATTGTGATGTTCTTAAAGTAGAATATTTGAGATTTCTCAAATCTTGAATGGCGAATTCATATTGATTTTAGATACCAATTTTCTTTAGAGAAATAGTGATTGATGTTGATTTTTTGATTGGTTATAATAATTTAAATTTAAAAAACAAAAATAAGAATGTAAAACCAAATACCAGAAGCAATTTACTTTGGCCATGTCCTATTCCCTGGAGACCCCAATTTAAAACTTTAACGAACCAAATGTATATTTAATTATTAAATTATTATTATCTTAAATTATTTATTATATTTAATAAACAATGTTACTTTCACTTAATAAACTTTTTAAAATGTTCAAGATGTAATATCGGACTACAGTTTAAGAGCCGCTGATGTAGTGGAGCAACTGGCTTAAGATTTTTCTTGCTTTACTTGGCTTTTCCTTTTCTATTATTTTATGTTTTATTTTCTGGTGATGTTTGCATTTGCACAAGTTTCGGCCACATAGCTTCAGTTAAAGAAGTTGAAGAAGCAAAATAGTGAGTTAGATTTGCCAAAAAACTGTGCACTTAAGCGGTTTTTCTTATGTTAACAATTGTTGTAAAGTTGAAGCCGCCACATTTATATTGTTCTTTTTTCTTTGTTCTCTTGTTTTTTATGTTGATTCGTTTTTTGCTCTTACGCCTCAGCGAATTATTTAGCGCCATTTTCCTTTACTTCAACTCTTTTTATTGCCTTCGCCTTTCACACAACAATACAAAAGCAAATAAGATGAGGATGATGATGATGATGATGATGCTGAAGAGATGAAATTGTTGGAGAATAACTAACATTTTTCATAGAGGCAACAAACTTAAGGAACAACACAAATAACTTGCAGCATAATAGTTGTTCTTGACTTTAGTAGCGCCTTTTATTTTTTTATATTTTTTTTACATTTCTGTTATGGTTTCTTTCTCTTCTTGTCTCCTTAACTCATGGAATTTCAGTGTTGAATAACGACTTGTTAAATAACTTTGCCGGAAGTTATGAAAAACGCGCTGCAGGATATGCTTTCAGTTAAACGTTTTGTTTAGCAAGAAGAAATATTCTTGTATTGTATATTACTGAGTGCCAGACTATAAAAACAAGAAATATTAGTATTGTGTGTAAAGTGATTGGTCGCTTTAAAGGCGCATTCACTATTTGCTCATCTTAGTAATTCACCGTTTTTATGTAAAATTTCTTTTACTTTCATTTCAGAATTCGCATTGACAAGTTAAATCAAGAGTATTTGGTTTATTTTGTTGGCACAAGCATTGGGCAAATCTATAAAATTGTTCAATTCGCACGCTATGGCCAACGTCAATCGAATTTACTTGATATTTTCGATGTTGCCCATAACGAAGCCATACGAGAGATGACTTTAAGCTCCAAGGCTGGTTCTCTCTACCTGGCCACCGATCATAATGTCAAACAAATTGACTTAGCTATGTGTGCTCGTCGCTATGATTCTTGTTTCCGTTGCGTTGCTGATCCTTACTGTGGTTGGGACAAAGAGGCAGCCACCTGTAAACCTTATCAATTGGGTTTGTTGCAAGATGTGGCCAACGAGACTTCTGGCATTTGCGATACAAGTATATTGAAGAAACGCGTGACAGCCTCCTATGGTCAAACATTGCATTTGTCATGCTTTGTTAAGGTACCGGAAGTGCTACGTAAGAAAACTGTACGTTGGTATCATCATTCCACCGAAAGAGGACGGTAAGTTTGGATTATAAAAGAAACAAAAAAAAAATATAATAAAAATGTTAATGCTTATTAGATGCGTACAAATTATCGTCACAAGTGTTGAATTTCGCACTCACTCCTGTGTTTATTTTTTTTTTATTTATTGTGTTGGTACCCAAAAGTACGCAAAGTATTTATAAAATAATAAGAAGAAATATTATGGATGGTGAAGTATGATGAGTACAAAGAAAATGACTTGGCATTGATAACTTTTTAATAACAATAACAACTGCTTTAAAATATACTAAGTGTACACGATTGGCATGAGTTGATTGAGGCATTGTGGGGTCTTTATTTCAACCCTCAGTAATTTGATATGGAAATTGTACATTATCTTCTGATATGAAAAGAAAAAGAATTTAAAGGAATAAGAAAAACCTGTTAACGCGCTTTCCCAGCAAAAAAACAAAAAACCAAAAAAAAAAAAAACACATTAAATTCCACAGCGCGGAAGAAGTCTTTGGAGATATGAGCTTCAGTGTTTTTTTTTTTTTAAATAGACTCAACCAAAAATAACATACAACACATACATAGATAAACAAATCAATGGGGAATTTTTATTAAACTTAAACATCTCTCTGAGATACTTTTTCAATTTAAATGCGAATGGAAGATGTAACCAAAATAACGAAAAATGTTAAGCGCATAATGAAATCAGAAGTGTAATGGCGGCAACTCAACTGAATTCGAACTCCTGAGGAAAATCTTCACTTTGGCTACGTTAAAGTTGATGAGAGAAATTGCTTAAGTAAGCACACTAAAGGCGAGGACGGGGATAAGGCAACGATAGCAACAAATAATAAAGCCGTTGCGTGGTAAATTGACACTTAAAAAAAAGTTCAAGTCTGCTTTTTGGCATTTATCCTCATGCACTTACGCTGTTGTTGTGCGCCATATCTTTTGGTTTCATTTAATAGAAAAACTTTCTGAGACCAAACTTTGTTTCTTTCTTTAATATTCTGTCTGTTTCCGCTCTTTCGTTCCTCTGACTCCTTCTATGCTTCATTGATCCAAATCGCATTGATTTTTTTGCCACCACGCAAACTAATATTCTTACTGAATGCTTTAAGAACTGAAATTCAAACTGAGTTAAAAATCACAAATTAAATATAAAATTTCAATTTCTTTCACTTCTTCAACTGTACATCGTTTACTTATTTTTTTTTTCGCAGTTATGAGATAATCTATTCACCCTCAAAATATATATCGACATCAGAGGGTGGCCTAGTCATCATCTCGATAAATGAGGGCGATGGCGGACGCTACGACAGTTATTTGGATGGAACGCTACTGTGCAGTTATAGCGTTAATGTGGATGCGCACAGGTGAGTGTCTCGTCGCCACTCTAATGCCAAATTTTTGAATATTTTGCTAAGGAAATTTTATTTTCAATTTTTGTTTGGCTCGACGACAAAATATTTTCTATTGCTAATTGCGCAATTCAGCAACGCCTCAGTTGTAATTTCCGTTTCAATTGTGACTTGTTACCATATTGTTTCTTTCTGTTTTTCTATATTATAATTAAAAAAAAAAAAAAAAAATGTATGCCTTCCTCTTCCCACTTATTTTAATGTGATATAATTCATCATCTACTCTTTTTGTTTGCCATGCTTTTTGTGGAACAGATGTACGCCGCCATCAAAGAAAAATGACTACCAGAAAATCTATTCGCATTGGTGCAATGAGTTCGAGAAATACAAATCAGCCATGAAGCAATGGCAGGCCAGACAAGAGGTAAGACATTATCATCATCATTATCATCATCCAAATGAAGTTTAGTCTAAGAAAGATAGCATTTCGTGCCTTTACTCAGCGCTCTTACCATAAAAGATACAACAGCCGGGTTTAATACGAGGAGTGTCGAAAAAGTATTCGATTTATTTTCATAACTCTGTGACAAAATATTGAAGTAAAATCTATGGAGTTCAAGTGGATCCAGTGACTCCTTGGGATCAAAACCAGTGACTCATTAGGAATTCAATCATTAACTCCCCCAGAAGGTAACCAGTAAATCTTTAGGAAGGTAACCAACCAGTGACCCCTTAGGAAAGTAACCAGTAACCAGTGCAACAAGTGATTTCAGAAACATAACAAGTAACTCATGAGGAATAATGATTTCTCATAAACTCAATGTCCGCCTTAGCAACTTAACTGGTAGTTCAGACATATCGGGTACTCTTTAAAAAAAAAGTACGAGTAATGAAAAAATGCCTAATTCTTAGTGTAATTTTTGTCTGTTGTCATAAATAGAAATTCCGTTCAAAGATCATCGGTTCAAAGACGATTGAATTAAATTTGGCGAATTCACTAAAGTTCATTCCGCAAAGAAACTTGCAGAACTGCTTCAGAATAAGAAAGTATCGATGGCAACATATTGTTAAGGCGACTAAAAATTACTTTGGAAAATAATGAGACTACTTTCATTTCGTAGTTATGAAAGTAAGTTAAATACTTTTGGGACGCATCTCGTTTGCACAAAGTAAACGTGTCGTGGCGCCTTATTGTCTAAATGATGGGCTACTTCTTGTGTTCTGTTGTTTCTTAGATTTCCTTTTTATTTATTGTTTTTAGTGCCTTTCTTTTTTAGGCCTTCGAAAATAAAATTCCGTTAATTGTTTTAATTAATTTTTCATGTAATTCACTTTTCATCGTCATCGTCGTAGTCTAATTTCAATTTTGGTGTTGCCTACTTTTCTGAGCGAGTGCCATTTATTCATTAATTCCTTAATGTCGGTCCGTGTTTGTGTGTGCATATTTATTTAAGGGGGCTTATATGTGGGTGTGTGTGGGTGTGTATGTTTGCTTATGTAGGCGAGCGCAGGTGTTGCGCTCATTTACATTTTTGATTATATGGTGAATGGTGCCTTGATTTAATTAGTTGATATTAATGCTTATATTTAATTAAACAATTATACAATTTCTTGCTATGATTACAAATTCATTTTTCAATACCACGAAAAACAGCATTTTCACAATTTAAATATATAATTTATTCAACAATATAATACAATAATAATGCATTTCATTAACTTTCTTTATGTCTGTGTATTTGTTTTCTAACTATTGTATATAGCAATGCAATGTAAAGGACAAATCATCTGTTGGTAAACATGTCAATGATGTATTCAATAGTGATGCCATCGTCTGACCAAATGGTAAGTTTATCAGATTTTTTAACATTTTTTCAAATGAATTATGTAGCTCAGCTAAGTAATGAAAAGAATCAATTAGTCCTAGTTTGGCCTTCTATTTCTATGCAAACTGATTTCTTCGTATTTAGTTTATTAAACTGAAATTCGCAATAGATACTTTTTGTTTGATCTCACATAGATAGATAGAGTTCCCTGAGAAATTGAAATTAATTTGCTATTTAAACTATATTTCAATACTCTTCACTCAGTGTATATAAATTTCTCATAAACTTTGTAAACCCTAAAAGGAGACATCGGTGACCACATAAATGATGTATATTCTTGATCAACCCGAAGAGAGAGTTGATTTAGTCATGCCCATTTGTCTGTCTGTATGTATGCAAACTAGGCTCTCAGATCTTGAGCAAAGGAACTGCCATTTTGATTGAAGTCTTCTTTTCAGATCACGGAATCAACCAAATCGGACTACTAGGAGGGCTACCTCCCATACACAACAAAATTCAAGTTTCTGTTCCTAATAGAAAGGGTTTTTGCTTCTGTATTATTAAACTGGAATTTGGTTACTATAAGCGCCTAACCCATATTCACCAACCATATAAATTTCACTTACATACAAATGTTTCGGTCTCAATGTTCGAATGTTGAATCTACCCTAAACATAAAGTTAATTAATAATCAAATATTTCAATATTCTCAATCACAGAAGCGTTGTCATAAACATGAAACTTGAAGAGTATAACAGCTTTGTTATCGGTAGTCGAAGATAACCTTCTGTTTACGGTTCCGGACCCAAACGGTACCGAACCGTCCGTCTTCGGGCCATATCTCAAGAAGCGTAGAATCTAGAGAGTTAAAAATTTCACAGAATGTGTAGTTCTATCGACAACAAATATTAAAACTAGAATGTTTTCAAAAATGTATAAGGGTTCCCTTTACAATAAACATTTCGGTTTGTATGGCAGCTCAACGATCCAGTAACCCCACGATCTTAAACTTTACTTGGTTTGCGGAAGGGAATTAGAAACTTGCAGTATCGAAATTTCAGTTTGATCAGACCACCACCATTAAAATTGAGGTTCTTATTCGAAACATTTTAGTTGGCCGATTTGGCTGAGTCCAACTAGTGTAGCGCTCATATATTAGAAACTTATAGTGCCTAAATTTCAGTTCTATAGTCCCTTAAACAATACCGATGTCATCAATATATCATATACATGTCCTATAAGCTTATGTTAAAAACATGAATTCTTGTACGGACAACAACTAATGCATTCCTTAATGGTAAGAATGAAACAGTTAGACACGGAGTTTAGTAGAGTAGCTAAAATCTTGATGTCTATTAGATCTAACAAGAGAACACAAGAACTACTGAGACTGACACGGACAAGTATTCGCATAGTCTCGGGCTTCTTGACAGGACATTGCAGAATAATGCAACATCTGTATAACATGAGTATCAGTCGTAATGAACAGTGTAGACTTTGCAACGAAGAAAAGGAAAGAGCAGAGCACTTGCTATGCACCTGTGAGGGCCTCATCTGGACTAGACTCTACTGTATGGGTGGCCAGTAGATAGAACTTAATAAAATTGTAGATTTATAGCAAAAATAATCTGGATTTCATGATGAGTACCACACTTTCAATTGCTAATTACTACTGATTTTAGGTTATTATTACTTTTTTATTTATACTCTCAATTTATTCTAAGTATTAACCGGACTTTTGTTACCATTTTGATGAGGCAAATAGAAGACAAATCCTTTGTATGTGTCTCTAATTACTTACATGAAATATTATATCTGTTCTCTGAATATTTGTTCGTACTGTGAGAAACAAACATTAATTGTTTATAATGATTACAAGTATAGATGCAGATGACGCTGGCTAACTTTCATATGTTATATTATGAGCTGATTGATTGTATATTATTGTTTGTATCTTGTTTGGTATAATAAATTTTAGGCAAAATTGCAGATATACATCATCTCTATTAATTCCTTAGCCGTAGCGCCGTCGCAAAAGTAATCATGTTAGATTTTGTGAACTAATACTACTAAGTATATGTACTTTTAAGATAATGTTGTTTTTCCTGCTATAATAGTTGCCTGTAATTCGTGTAGATTTTTTTCATGTTTATTCTTGAACATATTTACACTGTAGGCTTACTAACACCTTTGCACATTGTTGCCACTGCAAGAGGCAATCTTAAAATGGTCTTACCAAGTCGCTTACCGGCAGTTCCTATAAAGGTGTGGCACGTACTGCTCACTGTCTTTTTATACAGATTTGGTAAGGGGGTTGTTGTTCTTGATCTAATCGAATTTATTTTAACAAAATGCTGGACCTAATGTGGTCAATATTTGATACATACTAATGTGCAGCTATCATAGATTATGAATACCGTAAGGACTATAGTTTTATAATATTTCATCAGCTTTGGCGGAATCAAAGGTTTTTCTTTCTTTCTTATTACTTATATTATTTATAAAATTTGCACTAATTTACTAATTATTCCCATTTATAATAAACTACATTATGCCTCACTCTACTTTCACAATTGCTTACTAAAGGATATTTCTTCAATTTGCGTTATATATCATCATCACAATCATTGTTATTTCAAAGACCGTCGCATCTTGTACTTTGCTTAAGCATATTTCTGGTGTTGGTGCAAGTAATTTGTGCAAAACGCAACTAAACAACTAATTCATACAATACAGAAAACGTAAGTTGCTTTCTTTTATTTTTTAAATAATTGAAATCTTACAACAATTTATTTTCTGACAATTTTTTTCCATTTATATTATTAAATCTTTTTAAAAGTTTTTCATAAATATTAATAGAAAAACATTTCCATAATTTTAAATACCTTTTATCTCTTTCTCCCCCCTATTCCTAACTAAACTCATTTTAGAGGCCATGATGAATGCAAGAAATGAACAAAGAGAAACAGCAGCAGCAGCAACAACAGTAGAAAAACAAGTGAAACAAGTAAAAGAGAAAAAGCAAAGCATAAATAAAATGAAAAATATAAATAATAAAAATGAAAAACTAACAACACAAAAAAGAAATAAAAAAAAAAAGGAAAATAAAAACAAGAAAAAACACTACTAAAGACTGAAATTTTTAAGCTTTTAAAGGACAATATTTCCATATTATTTTCCAATGCTATTGATTTTCTTTTTTTTTTTTTATTTATTTTGAGGCCACAAGAAAAACAACAACCGAAAGAACAACAAGAACAAAAAAATGTCCTTTATAAAAATGAACTTTCGAAGGACAAGAAGCAAGAGAAACCAAACTTGAATTTATTTCCATTTTATTTTCAATTTTTGAATTTTTCATTTAAGTTTTTTCTTCTTTTTCTATATTTAATTTATTTGAATTTCACACACAGTCAAACGAACAAAAATTAAATTTAAATGGATTTTCTTATTGTGTGAAATGAAAATTGGAAAAGAAAATTTATGAAAATATTTTTGAGCAAATGAAATACTTATAAAAAGAGTAAAATAAACATAAAAATATATACAAAATAAATAAATAAATATGTGTAAACAGTAAAAAAGTTACTAAAGAAAGCATCCTGCCATAATGCGTAATGTGAGCAAGCAAAACCGGTTTTAAACACAAAGAAAGAGTGTCGCAACTCTTAGTAATAGTAGGGTATCTTAACTACTTACAATATTTAAAGACAAGACAAGAGGACACTTATATAGATTATATAGAAAGAAAAAACATAACATAGAACAAAACAGAACATGGAATGCTAGGCAAAAGAATAGTCAGTTGAGAGATTCATAGAAATGATAAGTAGAAAGGCGTTCATTAATGCCTAAAAAATGTATGCTAAGATATTTTAAACAGAAATACAGAAAACCACCTAAAAACTACAAGAAAGATAGAAAGGATATAATGATTAAAAAATATATAAACAGAAAGAAAATTGAAAAAGTTTATTTACATTTCCTCCAAAATAGAAATACAAGCAAACAACACACAAAATAAATAAATACGTAAAAATATTATTAGAAAATGAACCGTTTATACTTTCAACCGATTGCTATTTATATCTCTGGTCTTGATAACAATGTGTGTTGCTAGGCGACTGCTGACAATTTTAAACGTTATTTTGATATTTTTAATCATAACTTCTCTCGAACATTTTGCCATCTGACAAACGCTCGATTGGTGCAAGGAAATGTTAAAAGAAATATATTCAAGATGCATCAATGACTGTGAACAACACAAGACAAGACGAGTCAAATCTATATTTTGGAGTTAAGTCAAACGGAGTGGAAAAAGTGCTTCGACTATTGCTTCAAATGCATGCAAATGGTTTGAAAATCAATTTTGATCATAAATATTTGAACATTTTCATTATTAGGCCAGAAATATAAGTAGCAACCCTCGTCCAAAGGAAGAGAAAAGGATGAAATTTCATTCAATTTACAATCATTTGTTAAAAATATTTTCCATTCTTTTTTTTATAATAAATTTTGAAATAAATTCAGTTATTAATTTTAATTTTCGAATAAACGCTTAGCACATAAGAGATGAGATACAAATGGACAGAATTGGGCCGAGATCGATCTATCAATCAGTAGTATGTTTAGTAGTAGAGTTCAGTCAGTCAGTCAGTGGATTGATCCTATGAAAGTCGAAGAGTCTTAAACGAATTTGTAAATTTTAGCAATATTGTTTAATTAATAATTAAGCATAAATTAATATTTAATATTAAAAACATAAATAAAAACACAAAAATTGAATTAATCGAATTGAAAAGTCATTAAGACATTTTTTATTATGATTAATGAAGTCGATAAAAAAAAAATTAACAAAAAAAAAAAACAAAAAAAACAGAACAAAAGCAAACAAAACAAAAAAAAAAGCCAGCTACTAAAATATTAATTACATATATAATATATATTTATGTATAAGAAATTTATTTAAATATTACAATATTCAAAATAATGATGGACCCATAGAATTTGAAAAGAAAAAAAAAAATAAAAAAAAAACTATTGTAGAAAACTGTAAAAGAAACAAAAAGGCATTTAGAAAATTTTTAGTTAAAATATTTAATATTAAAAAGGAAATAAAACATACTGGTCTGCTGAAAAGAAAAAAAAAAAACTGCAAAAATGTCAGAAGACATAACAAATGACAAACTGACAAACTGCCAATGACAATGACAGAAAGCTCAAAAGTACAGTTTGTACAGTAAATGTACAATATTAGTTATTTCTTAGTCTATTGAAGCATTTTCATCTAAAGTAAATCACTAAAACTGCGCCATCTATTTATAATAAATATTAATTATATACTTCTTATTATATTTTATTCTTATTTTATTTATATTTTAGTTGTTTCAGCAGTCCAGGAATCCAACTCTGTCTGTGCTTTGCTTAATTTTTTCTATTACTATTTTGGTTTTAAATATTTTTTATTTAAGCATCCTTGTAAATAAAAAGAGACTTATTTTTACATATAAAATAATTTTTAAAAAATATTTATATTAAGCTCATTAAAATATTATAAATTTAGCTTATATTTTATTGTGCTTTTTATTTTTGTAAAGTTTATTGAAACATTTGTAATATAGTTTTCCTTTTTGTTTTAATTGTTATTCATTCCCCTTTTTGATATATATATATATATATTATTTTTTTATTATAATTAAAAACATATAAAAGACAAGAAAAACTAAAATCATACATAAAAATGCTTGAAATAAAATAAAATATAAAACATTTGTAAATATAATCTTGTTAAGATATTTTGTACAATAAAATAATAAATAAATATTATCATTATAAAAATACTTAAAATTATAATGAAAATAAAATTCAAACAAAGAAGGAAAGATACTTTATTTTGCATTTGTTTTCATTTTTAATAATTTTTGTTTTTATTAAAATAATAAAAACAGAAGCATTTTTACAAAACATATGCGTCAAAACATTTGTGAGAAAATCGATCAGGTGAGTTTTTTTTTTCTCTGCAGCTTCTTAAAAATTCTGTAAAACTACCAGGCGAACAGAAAAACACAGAAAGCAATTGTTTCGGACATGTTGGTCATGATAATAACATGACCGGAATTGATTTTTGTTAAATTATGACCGTTTGTAAATGTGGCCATGTTGATTAAAATTGTCATGTCGATCGGAAGTCACCGAGAACTAGGTATGTCAATGAGGTTTGATCATTTTGTTAAAGTAAATTGAAATGACCATGACCACTTTCGCCGAGCAAATATTCACTTCGAGTGCACTTTTTGTTGACTTGGTCTTGGTCTATATTTCATTGGATCTAGGCATACCACATTTCCGTATAACGGGAAATAATTTTGTCAAATTTGCAATTCCGATCATGTCATCACCACACCCACCACAGTTAATTCCTGTGCATTTCTGTTCCCTGGTATTCTTCTTTTATTCAAAATTTGTTGTTTACATTTTCATTAATAATTTTTTATTTTTTTTTTAACATTTACGGCAGCGAACGTTTTTAGAATTTATTGTAAATTGTATAAAAAAAAAAGAAAAATGATTCATTCAAAATATTTAAAAAATCATTCATATGCCGCAACAGGTTTGTAAAAATCTTAAATTTGGTTTCCTAGATAGATTAGAAATCCTAGTCATTCAAGTTTTTTCCCACAGAAAAATACATTATTGAACTATCGAACATTGGACTATATAGTTAATATGTCAATCAAGCAATCCTGCTTAAAGTGAAGAATTTTGTTAGGAACTCCAGAGTAATTCATAGTTTTGTACGATTTATAATTGAATGAATTTCCATGATTGATCAATTCTTTTTGACAGATAAGGGGAGAGGAAATTTCACTGGTATATCATATCTACATAGCATGAAGGACATAAAAGAAGAAATTTTAATTTAAAAAAAAATTTCGATTTCTGCTTAAGTTAAAAAAGTAATTCAACTAATCGAATCATTCAAATTTAAACAGTTCAATGGCTTTCGATTCTAAGAAGTCTTCTTTAAAAACTCCAATTCAAATTCACTTTGATTTTCTCTAAAAAGTATCAAACGAATTCCGAACAAACAAAAAAAAAAATAATAAAAAATATGCTGATGATGCTTCTGTTTTTTGTGACGTTTATGATAAGCAATATTAATAGTATTTAAATATATAAAAATATAAATTTATATAAAACAAAAAAAAAATTAGATTTTCATCTTTTAGAAATAAAAAGGAATGAATTAAAAAAAAATTATTTTTATTGTATTTAAAGCAATTAAATTGTAAACTATTATTTTAACATTTAATTGTATAATGTAAATATATATATTATTTTTGTTTTTAGTATTAAATCAAAATAAAGATTATGGCTTTTTGAACAGAAATATATTAAAAACTAAAATAAATACATGGAAATTATGTAGCTTAAATAATTGAAAAGAAAAAGAAAATAAATCATTAAATCAATTTATATAAATATTTAAATATTTAGCAAGGAAAATTAAACGCTTCTCAAGAAAAATCTATAAATCTAAAATAAAAATTGTAAAATAAATAAAAATTAAAATAAAATACCTAAATACTCATTAATAAATATATAAATAAATATAAAAATAAACAAGAAAGAATAAAAATAAGCATTAATAAATAATATATGTATATCCATGTATTTTTCTATATGCTTACATAACCTTATTTCTCATCTATAATAAGATTTCAGATATCAGATTTGTATCTCAATTCAGATAAGAAGATAATGAAAATATATAGAAAAATAATTGAAATAAAACTGGTTTCTCTTTAAGAAATTGTACAATTTATTTGTGTTTCTTATTTATTTTCCATATCATTTAACAAAAAAAAAAATTTTTATTTTTATTCCTGTTTTTTTTTAATTTCCAAATAAATTTGTTTTTATTGTAAATAATTAAAATAAAAATTATGTGAAATGTTTTGTATGACAATCACATGATGTTGAAAGAAAATAAAAAAAAAAATTCTATTAACCAAAAAAAAAAAATAAAGCAAAGTTTACTTAAAATAAATAAAATAAAATACTGAGGGCAAAAAGGACACAGGCAAACATAAAATATATAGAATAACATTTGAACCTTAAAAATAAAATGAAAATTAGTATAGATACATCATATTTTTTGGTGTAAACAAAATACCAAGTTACTTATTAATATTATTAATTAATATAATAATAATAAAAATAAATTTAAAAATAAAATATAATTAAATATTTGTATGTCTGTACAATTTAAAATGCTAAAAATTTGAAGAAGATACTTACGAAAACCATGAAGTAACTATGAATTTTTAAACAAAACAAAGGAAATTCCAAAAACATTAAAAAAAAAATCATATTTCAAAATTACATAAAACAAAAGAAATGTAATTCAAAAGTAAATCAACAAACCAAACCAAACCAAACCATCTTACTTAAATAGTTCTTTGCAAATAAAATAAAAATATTTAAAAAAAATTGTAATAATGAAATGAGCTAAAAACATATTTGAAAAAAAGATACAAAACATAAATGTATTAATAAATGTAACAATAAAAAAAAAACTCAAACAAAAATTTATAAATGTAAAAGTAAAAAAAAAAGTAAATAAATGTGATAAGATTCTTTCAAATATATGGTGATGATGATTTTTTATTACTTGTATTTGATGCGTATGAAAAAATTAGTACTAACAGATGAAAAAAAAAAAAACCACTCTAAGGATATTTTGGCTTCCTTGGTGTGTGACTTTTAGCACATACCTAATTTTAATATGTTTCCATGAATTTGTAGCATTTTCAGTGGAAAATTTTTATATTTTGTCACATAAACTAAAGTAATTTTGAAAATAAAAAAGATGTCGCGGTCAAAGCACAATATCTAACTGGCGAAGAAACATAATTTTTATTGAATGACATTGACAATGACGACGAAAATTTTTTTTTAAAGCAGAAGCGATAATTATGGTGAAGACGAAAGTGTGACTGTTGATGATACAATACATCATACTCGGATGAAGTGTGATACGAATATTCAAAAAGAATGTTTGGTATAAACTACAGGTACTGAATCAAAAACCGATTCTGGTGAAATTGCCGATCCGATGTACGTTTCAACAGATGACATCATGTGGAATCCACAACCATTGATGATACAAGAGATGCCTTCTTGCTTTTTTCCAATATCTATTGAATATTGAATTTAAATGTTTTCCTACCAAAAAGTTATCCTACTAGCGTAACAAATGGTTATCCGTGAGAGCTAAGTCTGGTGAGTACGGAAGATGTTGAAGAAGTTCGACTCCAATTCCTATAGATTTGCCACAATCATTTGTGCAGGTCTGGTGTTATGCCCATGATATGTAACTGAATTACCACTATCATTCATCAAGATCTTTAGGTTCCGATAATAAACGACGAAATCGATAAATTCAATGAAAACAATGCTGTACGACTTGAGGCTTACTCAAATAATAATCTTTCTAGATTTTGATGTGTATAACCACCTCCGACTCAAAAGGAGCTCACCCTCTAGACCATTCTATATAGATTTTCACAATTGTAATCCAATACTTTACGTTTTCATGTTCCTTACACATTACAATTTGTCAAGAATTTGCTTCACGATGATAAAACTGAAATTGGACACATAAGCCGAAAAGATGTAGTAGACTTGAGGATTATATTAATGATACCACAACATACCCTTCCAGACTGTAATAAATTTATCTGTTGATTCGAAAGTAGTAACCATCTAGAACTACTAAGTACTCAGATATGTCCATTATTAAAGATAGGATCAAAGATGAATGCTAATGCCAAAACTGTCAATTTAATTTTTGCATCTCCATTGGCTGTCTTAGAATTGCAAATGAAAATTATTACATATGATCATAATAATAAATTCACTGATTCCTAGTTTTATACTCTACATGCAGGGAATAGTGCCATTAAGCTTATAACAGACATAGGAGACCCCATAAAGTACAATATATATAACTTAAGACAATAAAGTACCCCGAATTTGTCATTTAAATTGCCTGTTAAGTATTTTTTAGGTTTTTTTTTTTTTTTTTTTGTGTGTGTTTGTTAAACTGTCCTTAATTACTATGCCAAAAATGTGCGCGATCTGTCGACCAGTTTGTTTACAGCAGCTGGTTTAATCAGTCGACCTTAGTAGTTCAGCGAGACGAGTTGATTACACCATGCGCGCTTGTCCATCTTTATGTATGCAAACTAATCTCTCAATTTTTTTAGGTTAAAACCTGACACAGTTTTCTCCTCACCAGACGCTATACATTTATCAGAATAAGCCGTATCGGACCACTAGGAGTGTTACCTCCCATACAAACCCTTGTTCAAATTCATGTTCTTATTAGGAAAGCTTATTCGTGTTTTTTATTATCGAACTAATTTTTAAATAGAATCAATAACCACTTACATTTCAAGATCCTAGGATTACTGATTACTGCATCGTAGGGCTCTCATATAAAAATTCATGTTTTTATTACAAATACTTTTTCTTAGCAATTTTATTCATATTATTCACAAAAAATCTATTGCAAGTGAAAGAAAATTCATTGGAAGTGATGTAAAACACTCAAGTTTTCACCATTACACTTTTCCTAAAATGTTTCTAGATATTTGAACTTACATATGTATATAATGTGTAATTTTCATGTAATTTACACGCAGATATTTTAATGAAAAAAAAGCAAGGAATAAAATGAAAGAAACAGAAAGAAACAGAAAGAAAGTGACGATGAAGAAGGAAGGCAGGAGTACAAAATGTATGAATTTAATAAAATGAACAGTGAATGAAGGGCAAAATGCTGGTGGCATTATTTTGCTGTAATTAAACTCAACTTCAGCGTGTTTCCTCAGCAAAAACAACAATTGCAGTATCTTTAAACATTTTATTGTAAGATACTTTGTAGTCTCTTTCATCGTTGCTCTTGTTTGAGTTCTGTTTTCAATTGTGTCGATTCGAAGTAAAGCGCAATTAGCAGCATTATTTCTTCTAATTAAATGCTCAAAATTCACGCAGATAGAAGCTTAAATACATAGATACATTTGCAAGTGGAATAGCATTTGCAACTCTTTTCTCGTTTTTATTTGATAATTGAAACAAGCAACAAAAAAAAATTAAAGCCTGAAGAAGTAAAACAGTCAAGTTAATAGTTGAATGCAAAACAACAACAGGAAGGAACAGAAACAGAAACAATAACATTATAATGTATCTGATACTGCTAGATGCTGATGATGATGATGATTTGATGCTTTTGATTGTATTTAGATAGACACAGCATAGTACTGAGCCTGCAGCTATTTAAAACTTTTCATAACTTCCTTTACTTGCCGGGTAGATATTCTTTTATACTCATTGCTATGCTGTATCTCGAACTCAGAACTGAGTTTTATGTTCGGAATTCAGTTTCATGTTTATACTTTTGAGTTTGAGTTGTGAAATGAAGCTTCGTATCTTCGTATCTGGTGAAAAATGAAACAGCTTAAAAGCATATTAATGTTTAGAAATTGATTTGAAAGTACATAAACATCATTTAGCAACTAATTGTTTGTGTTAACACCGAAACATATTTTGTCCAAAGGATACATTTATGGATAATGGTATGTATGTAAATATGTGGAAGGTTTTCAAGTTGTTGAAAGACAACAGTTGAGGCAGGTAGGAATCAAAGAAACAATTACAAAAGTAAATTCAATGTTTTGTTGTTAATTTCTCTTTCTTTACATTCTCTTCAACACAAAGTAACACAATGATTACAAAGTCTTAATTTGATTTAAATGAATCTACTGTAGTATCAATAAGATACTCAGTGGTGAACCTATACCTATGTATTAAGAAAATATAACAAAAACATGAAAAAAGAAGATTAACTTCGGCTAAGGCGAAATTGTTAAACTCTTCACGCATACAGAAATATTTTGTTATTGATTTTACTTATGTTTAGGGTAAATACACTGTCACTCATACAGCAATAACGTTAGGAATTCATCTACCTACCTTTCCAACTTGTACTCCCCCTAAAAGATAGCGTCGCTATAAATAAAGATTTTCAAAAAGTCTCATTTACTTTGAGATACTTTATGTGGTATCCGATTCCTTCTTCTACCCATTACAAATGTCATTAAAAACGTAAAATACTATTCACTGCATGAAGGGTATAAAAATGCTATTTAAAATTGGTTACTCATTTTTAATCAGTAAACAAAGAAACGTTTCAATATTTTACAGCGACATTTCGCATTATCAGTGAGAAAATTTAAAAAGAGGCAAACATAAAACAAAAATTGAGCATAAATATTTGAATGAATATATACCACATACGAGGTGTGTTGCAAAAGTATATGACATCCCAATGTTGGAGAGAAATGAGATGAGATATGATGAGAGAGATATTTTTGGTGTAGGAGCATAATCAGTATAAACTCACGAACTCACTAATAGGACATGTAAGTTTCCGCTCAGCATCTCTTTTTTTGAAAGGCCTTGTGTAAGATATCTGGATTTTCTTACTAAAGTTAACGAATTTGCACAAAGTGTTGCTTTAGAAACGAAAAATGTTTCTGATGAAACTATTGAAATCATAACAAAGGCTTTTTTGGGCAAATGTTTGCAAAACACAGATAAAAGCATAATTGAAGAATTTACTGATTATGACGCGCATTCTGGATACACTTCGATCACTAGAACATCGGAAAATATCGAGCATGTATGAATTGCAATCGAAGAAGTTAGTAATATAACTGATTTCGACTTATTTAGAAAATGACGTTATTGAAAAGAATGTGACAGGTGCCCTAGAAATCATCCCGAAAACTGACTTCCAAAACTGCTTCAGGAAGTTTGTTAAACAATTAGGAAATTACAAACGCAGGTCAAGTACTTTTAGAATACACCTCGCACGTATTATAAATATCATTATCTCTTATCTCATTTGTAACTCAATAACTCTGTGCCGAATTGAAAGCAATGAATATGTTTTCTTAATTTTTAGTCTTAAGTCTTGAATAAGTTTCCGCCGGTTTAAGTGCGGTTTCAGTGAATTGCTCTGCATTAATACAAATTTAAAATGAAAAAACTGCTTATATACAAGTATATTGTATTTGTTGCTATTATTGTTGATGTTCAATTATTGCAAGTTGGTTTGGCACATTATTTAGACAAGGGAACGGGGACACTAATATCATCCAGCAGCAATGATCTTGTCAGTGGAACAGAATCCCCAGCAACAAAAGCAGCAGCATCATCATCACCATCACCATCACTTGAAAAATACTCACCGGAAATTGTTAATGAACTACGCGACTTCGTTAATCTGATACCGAAGGCCACAGTTGATGAAATTGCGGCCAAGCATTATATAGTCGATGGAGATTTTCGCAAAGCCATGAAGTTTTTGCGAAGCGGTGAATTCAAGCAATTGGTGAGAAATGTACAGCAGATACCCAGTGTCATTGAGATACTGCGTTATGTTCATCTCTTGGTTGACAATAGTACAACGAACTACGGCACTACAAAGTCACCCATAGCTGAGTTTGATAAGAAGTTGGATGATTTATTGCTTAAACTGCCTAAAGAAGATCTACAAATTCCACTGCAAACATTTGGTGTTGAGTATGTGATAGTAGATGCTAATCCTATAACTACAGAATCACCACTACCATCAAAGGTCAACATTTATACATTTACTAGTTTCGTTGATGAAGTACTGCAACATTTACCACGATCACAGTATGTAGATATGATCAATGAAAAACGTCAACGTAATGCTGCCTTTGAAGAATTCTATACTGCTCTAAGAAGTGATCAACTCAAGAACTTGGTGGACGCGGCTTTGGTAAGTAGTATCAAGTGATTATTAGATAAGTTGAGTGTCTTATTTAATTACATTTTTGCAGACTTCATCCGATTTGAGTTCCACAATTGCAACTCTCAAAGCGAATGACATCGATGGACCTGCACTTGTGAAAATTGGATTTCTTGTTCTATCCTGGGGTCCCAATATTACTGATAAAATCCATATCCGTACAAGGTTTAAGATTCATGTACATCGAAGACATTAATAAAAAAGTTGAATGCAAATGAAGTTGCGGTGTCTCTTTAATTTTATCGAATATCACCTCAAACTCATATCCATTTATAAAATAGACGAACTTTTTGTCAATAATTCACTTGGCATAGTTAACTCTAACGTAAATGGATTACGTATTGCTTCGCCGTCGTCGTCTTCGTCGTCGTCATCGTCGTCATCGTCGTCTTTATATGCTTGATGTCTTACGTTAAAGTACTTTACGAGGCACATTAGCCTAACTAGTGTTATTTATGTGGGTTCATTTTACTCAACACAAATATACACACACCGAAACAATAAGATACTTTTGTATCTATGTAAGCATCTTTTCATCCATGCTAGTTGTTTGTGCTTACCTTAGGCTGATTGCTGCCTAAAGACTAAGAACCTGACAGAAGAGGAGGTAGAGACTCATTCTATCACACGCACAGCATCAGTTGTAAATTGTTTTTCCGGCTTAAATGTAAGAAATATTTACCACATCCACCTGGTGGCCATGTTTAGGCATCAGACTGTGGCTGCGGCTTACGATGTATGTATGTATCTTTGTATCAGTGCACACCTTAAATTTATCTTCATCTCTCATTTACCAGTGAACCTGTGTCTGTGACTCTGTGCTCAACACTTTATTCTTTGCTTTTGTCCTGCGTCTTTGGATAGCTTTTTGGTATCCCAAAGCATCTCATACATAGATATTTTTGCTTAGTTTGAGTCGTCGGTCGCCGATGTCGCTTGCTCATGGGGTCACTGTTTAAAGTTAAATATGTATTTATATTTGCAGTTAGTTACTGAGCTTCATTGTTGATATTTTCATTCTTATTATTGTTTTTGTTGTTATGACTCTCAGCTTATATATTTGTTTAGTTGTTTGCTTTTTTTCTTTACAACAAAAAACAAATGAATAAAAACATACCAAGAACAAAACAATTAAACAAAAAATAAGAAAAAAATAGGTAAACTTGGAAGTAAATATTCTGGTAGTCAAGTAGAAGTTAAAACCAGGCAAACGGCGTTAAATTTAAGCAACTTTGTTAAGAGCTCAAGTTTATTATTTTCATGGCTTATTTTCTCACACTTTGCTTTCACTACTCTCACCCACTTTTCTTCTTTTTCCATATCGTTGATTATACATTTTTTAAACTGCGTTTAAAAACTTTGCAGACACAAAGCTTTCGACTACTTAAAGCTCACTAAGGTGTCTCATGTTGTTGTTTGTACTTTATTGAAATTATTGTTATTTTCATTGTTGTTTATTTTGTTGGTTCATTTTTCCTTTTTTTTTTTTTTTTGTTTGCATTTTGTAAACTGAGATTTTAATTATGCAATTGTGCAGGTGTTTATTCCAAATAATTTTACTTTGAAAGTAACAAAAATAATATACAGGTTTTTCTTGTAAAGAAAACAATTATCACAATTTCATGGGATATTAAATTAAATAAATGAGTAAATTGTTTTTTAAAGTTCTTCATTGAATCAAATAGAAGCTAGGTCTAATACTCTGGAATATGCTGACTAAGCACACACACACTCTGATGCAGTACAAACAATGAATGTGCGATTTGGAATGACTGCAAATTGCAGTGCACCGTCAGCGAAATTTCTCAGCGAGTCAGTGACGATGATATTCTCTGACAGCAAATATGTGATCTGAAGCCGCTACAAACCATGAATTTTTTATACTTAATTAATATATACTTATAGTTTTAATATTTGTGATATTATACACTAAAAAAATATTGGACTATAATCTACATAGCGGGAAAAGAAATCTAATCAACTTAATTCATTCTCCCATTAATGTACATTTGTGCTTATAGGAAATAGTTCCCTAGTTCCTGAGATATTAAGGTGAAATATTATCTGAAGAACATAATCACAAAATCCCGTATTTTGCTTTGCTTGAAGTAAAAAAATGTAGAGCTTCCAAAAATAGCCTCACTCTATCAATTATTCTCATGCTAATCTGAGTATAGCAAAATCCATTCATACAAACATTCGTGTACTAATTTGGTACACTACTGATTAATCAAATAGACTCGACTTGCAAAAATATTTATTTTTTGTATTATTCTGTATTCATTTTCAATTCTGGGTGAACCTCAAAAATGGCAATTTTTCATCGACTTTAGGACTCAAGGACTTAAAAATTAATATACCTAAATGACATAATCTTCCAAAAGCCTTATGTTAATTCATATTTATAATGTGTTCGGTCAGGCATTGAATCATAAGTGGATTTTAAAAGATTGAATATGTAGTCCACCCCAGGTATTCTGAAAGGCAGTTGTAAATGATTCGGGATCTTCAAATTATCTACGCTATTTCATGTCATATGGTTCCGAGAAAAAAGAAAGCAAGCGTCAAACATCGGTAAGTGATGTTTTTTTTTATTTTAATTTCTTTAGATGTTCTGCTTTTTTTTATCACTTGCCGTACGGTATTACACTTGAATTTACTCCCATTTTTAATCGAATTTTGGTTTTTAATATTTTGCATTATACTTTTTAAATTTTTTTGTAGTATTTTTTTTTTTTTTTTTTTTTTGCCGATGGGGTAGCATTAAAAGCCGAACGAATCTACTATGCGAAGTGTGGGACTTGCACCCACTAAACCCCACCGTCCCAAGTCCTATGGTACCCCTGGCACTACCGCAAAGCATTACGTCTAGGAGGAAAGAGGGAGCATAACAGCTCAAAGTCTGCTTTTACCCCATGTAAATCAAAACAAATTTACGTTAAAACTTCTTGTTAATATCAAACTAATGACCTATCATGACTTCGTTCGTCTGAACTCGTCGTAATCGTTCAATACGCCGCAGCCTGACTTACCACGTCCCAATTTAGCTGTGATTCACACATATGCCGGATGCAGTTCGACACAGTCGGCACTTCATTAAACGCAAATGAGATCATTGATCTGGCAACATCAAATCTTGGGCAATGCAGGAAGACGTGTTCTGCATTTTCGTTTTCGCCTGTGCAACTCGGACAGAAGGGATCATCATCATATCCCATTTTTTTGTAGTATACTTTTAGCTGTTTGAATATTACATGTAAGCGCGGCAGAAAAATAAACGCACATTAAAGGAAACCAGGATGGGTAATATCACTATTACTAATGAAATAATTTTTACGTGAAAACGTTTCCCGTGTACAATAGTGTAAATGAAAATATACTTTATTATTTAAATTTTGCTTTAAGTTACAAAAAAGTACACCTTACTTTTTTTATGTATTGAGATTTTAATACAAAAAATCCGAACCATTCAAATTTCCAAATTTTCCGGTGGATAATCCAAAAATTTTCTTTCATGTTCTCCTAATTTGGCCTACAAATAACAGAACACAACAAAAATCAGTTAGATCGGTGAAGCCGTTCTCATTTTCACAACGTGTCTATTTTCAAAATATATAAATTAAATTGGCGCAACAGGTTTTGAGTCACGAGAAATAATAAAATTTTTGTCAACACCAAACAGCGTTTTGATGAAACTGAGCGTTTCATACAAATGATATAATGGTAAGGAATCCGCCGATTTGTTTTTTTTCTACCTTAAGTTAGTTAGTAAGGCTGGCAGTGTAACCACTAAAATTAAATCTGTATTATCCCTGCTACTTTTGTGATATCGTTCTAAGGAGATGTGTTGGAGGGCTTAAAACATATTTGGATCAAAAAGTCAATTTCAAAGGGGAGATTTTAAAAGATGAGATTTTAAACAAGATAGTGCTCTTGTATCTTTATTTAAAAAACAATCTACAGGTGCGAATTATATTCAGTCACTGAACAGAAGCAATTTCCTTTTTTCATTGTAGACTATATAAGCTTTCGAGAATAGTCACTTACTTTCGAATCTAGGTGATGATATATAAATTCAATCAAACCTCACTGGGCATCGATATTGTTATACATATGTATATCATACGATTGAGATGAGAAAATATTCAAAAACATCAATCTTCAAATCATCATCTCATTAAACAAAATATTGACAGAAGCGTCTTAAGTTAGAAATACACACATCAAATCGTTCTTCAAATCGCTCTCATATTGAGAAAGCGAAAGCTTTTTGACATGTCGTTGGGGGTGTTTAGCGTTTGATCAAATGATTTGATAAAATCAACAAGTTTTGATTTGTCTTAAAAAAACTTTTTTATGTGTCGAAAGGCAAATTAACTCATTATTATGAAATCTATGTTATGAATGGAGTGCTGTATGCGGACAAAAAAAGAAGAAATGTTTTTTGATGATTACGAACCAACAAAAAACAAAATCATTAAAAATAACAAAACTAAACAAAATAACAATAAAATATATATTTTTGGAAGTATTGTTGCTAGTGAAATATTATTTAAATATTTTATTGTTATTTATTTTGTTTGTGATTATGTTTTTGTTTTCTTATTATATATTGTATTATTACGGTTTATTGTTTGTTTTAAAAAGAAACATTTAATTCAAATGGGAAGACAACAAGTAAGCCGCATATTCCTTGTGTTCACTCACTCGCTGCCTTCAAGGAGAACTAAAAATTAAAAGTTTTCCATTTTACAAAAGAAATTTGAGTCGATGGGCAACGCAACAAAACACAATAATATCTATTTGAAGAACGATTTGATGTGTGTATTCCTACCTTTAATTGAGTCAATTTTCGTGGTAAATATTCACTAGTGTTTCTTATATTACACTATGGAATTTGTTACTACTCAGCTTATTAAACACTTTAGTATACAAGTACATACGTATGTTGGTCTTCTGTCTAATAGATAAACTCAGATAAAGTATACTTGGACCTATGTCAAGTACAATACAGTCGAATCGCGATAATTCGTAATTGCAAGGGACCAGCATTTTCTACGAATTATCGAGGTTTTCGAATTATCGAGGTTTCGATTTATCGAGATTAAAAAGAGAAAAATGCGAATTAACGGGGCTTTTACATTTCAGTTGATTTTCATCTATTTTTTAACTTTATTAGAACATAATAACTCCATTTACATATGTATTTACATCTTACATACTATTAATTTAATAGAAAAATAAAAACAGAAACATAAAATAATTACAAAGAGAAAGACTAAGGGTTTAAAAAAGTTTGTAATATTTGATTGCTTGAGGTTCTTTTCACCTATCTCTTCAATTGAATTTTGGACATCATGATTGCTTTATAAGCAATTTGCATTGCCGTAAATAGCGTACATTTAAACTCTTTTTTGTCATCAATGCTATAAACAAGATTAATAACCATTTCCTTGCGGTATAATGATTTAAAAGTTTTTATAATACCCTGGTCCAGAGGCTGCAGTTTGGAAGTGGTGTTTGCTGGTAAAAAATTTATTTCTATGTGGCTTAGATCAGGGGACCCATTATGCGCCGTACAATTGTCAATGAATATCAATATCTTTCGATTTGCACTTTTCATGGTGTCATTCAACATCTGAAGCCATTCGTTAAAAAGATCCATTGTCATCCACGCCTTTTTATTATGTCGGTAAAGCATGCGAATGTTTTTGAAGCACCTTGGTTTTGCAGGCTTTCCAATTAATAGTGGTTCAAGTTTTTCGGTGCCATGTTTACAACAAATAATAAGGTAACTCGTTCTTTACTATGTTTACCACCATGACATTTTTCATTTCTGTGAAGCAATAGGTTCGATCTGGCAAGTATTTATAAAACAAGCCAGTTTCATCTGCATTAAAGATGTCTTTAGCATCGTAATCTTTAATCAAATCACCCAACTTTTCTTTCCACCCTACACAAACTCCTTCATCAATAGTAGAACTTTCACCGCACAATTTTTTAAATGTGATGTTGTGTCGATTTTTGAACCGTTCAAACCAACCACTGCTCGCTTTAAAGTTATTGATCTTCATTGCATTAGCAAAACACAAAGCCTTTTCGGTTAATAACTGGCCGCCAATAGGAACGTTGCTTTGCTGGCATTGTGTTAGCCACAAAAGTAGACATTTTTCTAAACCTGGATATTCAGATTGCTTCTGACGCTTTACGCTTTACGAAGATGCTCCCATAATAAATTCCTTTTTTTTGTAGAATTGATGTGAGTGTTGATGGTGCGATTTCGAATTGTTTCGCCACCTCCTTTTTTTTGCTCCATTGTCAATTGCTGCAATAATTTTTTGTTTTTGAGAAATTGTTAAGGTTTTATGCGTGCGTTTATTTGGCATCTTGACAATTACAGCTTATTGTTTTGAATGAAAGAAGCACTAAGAAAAAACAAACAAAACAAACAAAGTCAGTTAGCCGACATGAAGGCGACGAAACGGTAAACTGAATCCCTATTTGTTTGTTTTTTTACTTTTTCATTACGAATTATAAGAGGTTTTAGAAATGAATTACGAATTATAAGAGGTTTTATGTTCATTGTATTCAAAATAAAAATACGAATTAACGAGGGGACCAAAACGTATGAAAGTTTTACGAATTATCGAAGTTTTTTCAAGGGACCAGCAGTTTGTTACGAATTATAGAGGTTTTCGATTTATCGAGGTACGAATTATCGCGATTCGACTGTATTAGTAATTCTACTTAAAACAAACGAGTTTGCCAAGCCCATACATTTGAAGCATTAGGAATATTCAACCATATCATCATTTAAACTGAAGTTTAATGACAATTCTTAGGTTAGAGGAGTCGATGAACTATGTTTAAAAATGAGTACAAAACATAATTAGAGCTTCAGACTTAATCTATGATATTATCCTGATGTCTTTTTGTTTAGATTCATATAATTAATTAGAATTTTTCAATTGAACTTTGTCATATGTCATCTTAAAATCAAATTAATTGAACCAACAGCCAACTAATTACTATAAATTATAGAATAAATTGAGTGAAAACGATTTATTATTAGTAAATCATAATGAAAGAATGCGAGTTAAAAGGTACAAAAAGAAAGAAATTGTGCGGCAATTTATGCTTGAATGTTATATTGGTTGTGGTTAATGTTAAAATGCAATTCACTTATGGTACTATTAAGTGTTGGAAAGTGTGTGCAAATGTGTATTAATATAAAGGACATCGACGACATCGACAACGACAACGTGGTTAATTATATGTGTCAACCAACAAATTGCGAGTTGCTTAGCTTTTTCTATTGAAAAATGCCACTTTACTATTTTTCAGTGAATGAGTGTGCGTGTGTGTGCGTGTGTGTAGTGTACAGCTGTTGCGGTTGTAATAAACTACAGAATATTAAAGTTTTGTAATGAAAGAACAATAACTTAGATGTTGCTTTGCTTTCTTTTGACGCATTGATGCATGCATGCAACTATGCTACACAATACATAAAATCATTTTTCAACATTTCAACAAATGAAACACACACAACCCAAGCAAAGTAAGGCGACACCATAAAACCTGTCAATAGCAGCTATGACAAAAAAAAAAAAAGAAGGTGCTCAACTCTTCGATGCTTGCTCGGGTACATGAAATGCTAGAGCGAACATGCAATTGTGTGTTCCTTCTTTGATAGCTTTCATTATTTTATTGTTGGTTTTTGTGTTGTCATCTAATATACTCGTACTACACACTTATATTGTACCATAGTACACTTGCAATCGAATATCTGGTAAATGTATGTTTGAATCTCGCCAATAGTTTGGTTCTTGGTACCAATGGAAGGAGACATGCCCTATGCCACATAACGTGGAAATACGCAACTTTAGCAAAATAAATAATGAAATGTATGCGTGTGCGAGTTTTCACATGAGAATTGCATGCAGTTAATTGCCAATACAATCGTCCTAAACACCCAGAAGCAGTCAATCTTGCACAATGTTCCAAGTGCACCCTGTTCTATTTATTCTTCATGTAGGTTCCCCTGTCATTACAGATACTTTTAACTTTTGCCATCATCAATGTCGCCTTTCATTCTTTCTTTTTTTCTTTTCTACAAACAAGCAAAATAGCAACGGCAGTAGCAATGTTGGTTGACCTGCTTCATTCCACCTTCATTCACTCAGTTAGCCATTTTTTCAGTAAGTCATTGAGTCAATTGTCTCGCTTACAAAATTATAGGTTTTGCATTGAATTTTTCGTCAGCGATATTTGTTAAGGAAAGAAATGTGTTTAAGGTTCAACTTAACAACTCGTGCGAGTTATTTCTACGTCTGTTATTAGCTTAATAAATGGGAATTCACCATCAGCCACCAGACACAAGCTACGGGGGATTAAAGAGAACAGGACAATGAAATAAAATAACCACCTAATGATACTTATGACTTAAAACTGAGTCATCGGAATTGAATATGATTTCATTTACAATAATAATTTATATCAATAGTAGGAGTGGATAGACAAAGGGCATTGATCGAAGATTAATAGGTTTATGATTTATAAGACAATAGTGTTATGGAAAGCAGATGTGTGCTTCTATTTCGTAATGTAACAAAATATTTGAAAGGATAGTTAATATTTTACTAATCCCAAGAAAAAGTTCTCGCAAAGACTGAGAAATCGAAATTCCATGAACTGGATGTTGAAACCACAATACAAATTCTTGCCCACTATATTTTTATGGCATTTACAATGCAATGAGTTCATTCTAGATATACAATATAACCAAACTGTTAGTGATTAAATTCATTAAAACCCACATCTTAATTTCAATTTAATTTGAATGACAGTCGCTACTCTGAAGAGATTTTAAGTAATCGATGCCCTGAAGTTCAGCTAATAAACGACGACAATATTTCCAGTATTGAGTCTTTCCGCTATACTATATCATACTATACTATAAGTACGTAAGAGTAATAAGCAAAGCAAAATTAAAAAAAAAATACACTAAACACCAAATGTTATAGCAATCGAGTTAAGTAAAGAAGTGCAACAATATGCAGAGTATTGTATTATACTTGCTATTGTTGTTGTTCAAATGTGTTAACATCTGCTCCAAACAGAAAGATTAAATTGACACTAGGTACATAATATGATTGCTAAGTCGGACTACTCGGAGGGGTACTTCCTAAACAAACACAAATTCACACTCATCTTCTTATTGGAAAACTGTCCGGTTGCTATAATATTGAACTGAAATTTAGACTTTACAAATATCTGATCAATATTCATAAACTATGTCAATTTCAAGTTCCAAGCATCGTATAGGTTCTTAATAGAAAACCTTTTTTGTTTTCTTGTATTATAGAACTGAAATTTTAACACTATAAGCTAATCAATATTTTAAATTACAAGACACTAGGATTACTGGATCATATAGTAGGTCGCATACACATATTTCGGTCTCATTGGTAAAATGCTGTATGTATACTGACTCTACCCTTAGCATAAACCAAATCAAAATCAAAATTTCTATGTGCTCAATTTTATCAGCGTAGGCAAAAACATTTTCTAGGCGTGCGTGAAGAAGAAAGCAATTTAATTTTCCCTTTTTCTGGTTTTTCTTATAAATTGATGCCTTCAAGAGCAACTTGCAAAATAAATGTGCCTGTAATTGATAAGAAAAATTATGCATAATAAATAAATGACCTTCAAACGTTATCCTCTCCATTATGAATGATAAGAACTTGTTGATGAATTTCACTTATGTCAAATTTTAATCCAATTAAATCGAATACAATCGAATCTTTATTTATTATTCATGTAGTACAATATATACAATATTTTAACTGAATCTGAAAGAAAATGAAATAAAGAATTTGTAATCGAATTTGTTTTGTTTGGCTCTTCTTGAGATGATTTCGTTTTTGATGTTGATTTTCTTTTCGATTGACATCGAAAAATTAAAAATCAGACGCACACAATTTTCATCAACATAAAATATATAAATATATATATAAAAATAAAATACAATCAACTTACACTTTCAAGAAGGAAGGCAAATGCTAGGATACAAAATGAAGAAGTGGGGCCTGTTAAGCATCATACACATGAATTAATTTTCATTTTCCTTCCAATGTACATATCTGTACATGTATGTAAATTTATGTTAGTCTATTTATGAGTTAGAAATCATTTGACAAGTTGTAGAAAATGCGCTGCCAATTACACACTTCGTGAAGGGTAGAGTAGATATCCAAGAATTTCAAGCAAATGGTGACTTTAATAATATCATTTTTGTTGAATGGCTTAGAAACGAAACAAATTTTCTTTGGAATTTGATTCTTAATAAAATCGTAATTTAGAAGCCATTGAAATTTAATTCATTTGTATTTTGTTTATAAGATAAAATGCTTGTACAATAAAAGTATGAAATTGAGTCCTTGTTGTCCTTAACAAATCTAAAAAAAATTGTATTCAACAATTTTAAATGCATTAATAAATATATTTAATTTTTAATAAAAGAGAATTGAGAGAAAAAAAAAAATAACAATATTTTAAAAATATTTTGACCGAAACTCAAACCGAAATGAGTTTTTTTTTTACTACCCACAATAACCACAAAACTGTCAAGCAGGTAAGCCAAGCTGCAAAAATAAAACGAATGGTTAACCACATGCAAAGCATGTTACACACATAGACACACACACACACACAGATACGTATGCAGTCAAGTTTCAATTTGTACTCATTTGCATTTTGCCGACATTGGCACAGCAACACCATCATCGCCATCATCATCTAAGCCGCCACTGCAAGAGAATTATGCAAATTAGGATGCTCACTTTAAGGCCAACACCACTATGACAAGACCAACATCATTGCCATCACCTTAACCATCATCATCATCATCATCATCGCCATCATAATCATTACCATTTCCATTTACAATAGCAATAGAAATATCATCATCTCGTCGTACAACAGCTAAAAATGTCCCATTTATTTTTCTTAAGCTCTTTCATTTTATTTTTTACTGCGATTTTCTTATTCTTTTCTTTCCTGTCTATTCTTTTTCACCTCAACAATAAGTAGTAATAACAACAATAATTTGATGCGAAATATCAACAGAAATTCTTTTGTAACCCAAATATACAACTACAAATAGTTAAAAGAAGCCATGACAAGGCAAAGGGGGAAAGCAGTAAAAAACCCAACAAGAAAGCTAAAAAAAAAAAAAATAAAGAAGAAAGACATAAAGATGTTAAGAACATCAACTTCTATGTTACTTCTACTTTATGCTAAATACTCACCGGAACAATGGTCGAGAGTAATAGAAGTACGAGTAATGGCCATTGGACAAGACCACAAGTGCACTTGAGTACCATCATCATCATCATCCTTCTCCTCCGTAAGTAAATAGCCAACACAGTTGTGATATATACAATGTTATTTTTTTTTTTTTATACAAAAATATTAAAACCAAAGTCAGTAGGGAATTGGTCAATGTAGATGGATAGAATGATTCTATAGAGGGTTTTTTCATAAAAACAATTTTAGAAAAGAATATTTAAAAATATTTACTAAATTCATAACATAATTAAAATGTTACATTGTCAATTACCATCATCATCATCATCACCATCACCATCACAATCATCATAGAATATATGTATGTATCTTACAATCTTTTAATTTAGTTCATTGATGTGAATGAATGCGGTTGAATAAATCAATAAATGTACATTTCAATAATTACTAACTACGGGTAACATAGCTTAAAAGTGATGATAGAATATCCATAAATTTTATTCAACCTTCTATAAAATATACACATGTATATATTTCCAAATCATTCATCAGAAATATGTAAGTTATACACAAATTTATATCTAGAATGTATTCCAAAAAAAAGAAAAAAAAAAATAGAAGAAAAATTTGAACAATTAAACAAAAAAGAGTAAAACACCTCAAAGTGCCAATGCCAATACAGAAAATTCAACGTTATGAATTCAAAATCGAAAATTTTCATATACTCAAATCCTCATTCAAATGTATGCATCTAAATGAAGTAAAAAATAATAGGAAGAAACAAAGTATAAATGATAAATATTCATTCGAATATTCTAAAATTCAATTATATAATGTGCCATTGATGCAAACTAGAAACGAATCGAAAGAATCGAAGGCATTAGATAAACGATGCGGAGAAGTGAGAAGTGTGCAGCAAAAATTTATCATTGGTGGCGAGTCAAATGTTCATAATGAAATCAATTTTCAATCAATCGTACGAACAACAACAACAAATAAAAAAAAGAAGGTCAACTTAGTTCATGGCGAAGTTATCATACTCTTTACGGACCCCTACAAAATGTTCTTGTCCATGTTCCTGTGATGAACATATGGAAACATTTCATTATTGCCTTAATTTTAGGGTAGAGTCATACAGAATTTAAACTTTAAGAAGATATTTGTATGGGAATTATACGATAAAGGAATCCTAGGGTCTCGAAATGTACATGGTTGGTGCATATGGGTCAAATACTTATAGAATCTAAATTTCATTTCAATAATATGCAAAACAAAAAAATTTTTCAAATAAGAACATGAATATGAATCCGAGCTTGTATGGGAGCTATACGTTGCAGTAACCTTATATGATTGGTCAGAGATTTATAGTATTCAAATTTCAGTTTTATAAACGAAAAAATCAAAAATAAATTCTTCTAATAAAAACATGAATATGAATCTGGGGTTGTATGTGTCTTCGATTTTAAATGGTTGGTGAAAATGGACTGGATTCAAATTTTTATTCGATAATACGGAAAACAAAACATTTTTCCAGTAAGAACATGAATTTTTATTTATGTTTGTATGGGAAGTACCCCTCCGAGTGTCACGATTCGGTTGATTCCGACAAGTGTACAGCGTCTAGTGCAAAAACTCTCAGTTCAAAAAATGAGGGACAAGTTTGCATGCAGACAGACAGACGGGCAGATGGACATGGCTTAATCAACTCGTCTCGTCGAGTATGTACTTTATGGGGTCTCCAATTCTCTTTCTGTCTATAACAAATTTCATGACAAACTTATGATACTACTTACTGCGTGAATAGTATGAAAAAAGGAAACAAAAACCATAGTACAGACGAGAAGAATTTTATATTTTGATTTTGACTATCTAAAAGATACCCTACAATTGAGTTTATGTTTAAGAAAAATGAAAGATAAGTCAGTAAGATTGACAGAATTGTTTTGTATTGAAATTATAAATAAAGAAACTGACGTAATTGCAATAAGGTCCATTCATAAAATCATTTTATATTTTGAAGTGCATCGAAATGAATCTGCGATTGAAGAGAAATGTTCAGGAAAGTAAAGGTATAAGAAAATAAAGTCGGAATAAAAAAAAAAACTGTCAGATAAAAAAGAAGAGTTCAATGAATAAATCTCGATAACCTGGGACTTTTAAGCTCTTACAAAAAAGGGCAGAAAACAAGAAACATGAAACCAAGAATATTGTCCGTAGATTTCATTGTCAATTATTCGACCATCATACGTTGTTTTAAAAATATCAGAGTTGTACTATAAAACAAAGATGGACCTACTGGACCTATAAAAAGTTTTTTAAGATTAAGGAATCCTATAAATATGTATGATCATATGAGAGTACTTATAATCTTTTTCTCTCTGTCTCTCTCTCTGATCATCATTTATGACTGACTAATTTCAAATCTTTATGGCTCAAACTTTTGGAGACCATCTTTTGTTACTTTTCTCAATTGTTATTTTAATTTTTAATTCCAAAGTATGTATTCTGTGGGTTTGAATACAAGGCACTCGTATCTATTATGCAAACAGATAATAGAAATAAAAGTGTGAATTTCTATTGTTTCTGTTTTGGTGTGTGGTGTACGAAAAGGCTAAAAGGTTCACATTCACACATACACACACATGAATAAAATGGCCAAAATTTTCGCTTCATATCCGAAGGGTAGACATTTTTTCTCCATTTTTTTTTTTTTTTTTTTTTTGTTGGTTGTAACTTGCTTTTCTTTTTTCTTGTTTTGTATTTGCGGCCATTGCTGTTTCGCACTTCCGAGTTCACATTTGCACTTTTTTGACATAAAAGATTCCTGTTTCACATATATTTTTTCTTTTTTTTTTTTGTGTGTGTTTCATCATGGCTTTTTTCTGCTTTTACCATTACTTTTTCATTCGGCAATATCTCGGATACGCTACAAATTGAATTTCTACCGGGGGGCATATTAAGCGGCCAACACATGCCAAACACACTCACTTCAGTTGCGATGAGGAAGGAGTAAATTTCAAAAACCAAACTGAATAAAATCAAATGCCCCACGAATGGTGGTTTGCTGTTGGTCTCATCGGCATTTCGCGCATAAAAATGTATGCTTAATTTACAAAGCGAGGAAAATATTTTCAGGAATTCGATTCCATAAGATTCGGTTAGTTTCTTCTACTAGTATTTTAATGTTACTCACCTGCACCTAGAGGTCCATAACTATAATAACCAAGGGTATCATTTACATGATATTCAATTGAAAGCCCAAAAACAGAGGAGAACACATTCATTATTGGCATAAAAAAGCATCGAACAATTGCATCATGGAAAGAAGGGTGAGTAGGGCAGAGTAAGGAGAAATGCCGGCAGCTAAATGTTTATGCGACTTTTATGCAATGTAATTTGAATATTTTATATTTGCCGTCGATTCCGATCCGATTCGATTTTAGTCCATTTCTTTTCCATGCCAAAGGGGAGAGAGATCGGGGTTCGGGTTTCGGGGTTTTAGGGTCGACACGTACTACCATGTCCAATGAATCGTTGACTCTGAGTCGATTTTGCATATGGAAATTGATTTCCTTTTGGCCAAATAGTCGCAATGGTCATTCACAGGCGCATTCCACCACACAATCGATTTATTGCCAACTTCTCAGTATATAAAGTTCTTTTTTCCTCTTATTCTGAGGGGGGATTCATTCTATAAACGACTTTTGAAGTTAGGAGGCCATTGGTCATTTAGACGCGTTGGCTCAAACTAAGTAAAATTGTAGATTTAAAACAAAAAAAAAAAAAAAAAAACGAACCAAAAAATGGAAAGGAAAGGAGAAGTCGGTGAAATGGTGAAATGTGAAAAGGCAGTTGTCAAACGCACAAAAACAAATGTCATTTCTATCAAAGGAATAGATGGAAGAACATTTTTTTTGGCCCTTTTGAATTTCGAAAACGAAGCAATTTATATGCTGACGGATATTCGCAACGAAATTTCAGTTTTGTTACTTCGTTCAGGATATGTGAAATTGGAAAAAACTTGCCCGTGTTTTTGTTTCTATTTTTGTTTTATTAGAAGTACGTGTAAAATGTTAAACTTCTGCGTAAGAAAAAAAAAAAAAAATGTGAAATGTGAAATAAGAAGTTGATAGAAACAAATGAGGATGAGTGATATTGGCTAACAAGCTGAAAGCATTTAAGTTCCATAGGCGACTTTAATGAATGAGAACAAAATGTTATAAACAGCTTTAAGATTTGTTTTAACAGAAGAAACTTCGATTGAAAAAGGACTTAATCGGAAAGTTATTCGATCAGCGCTTGAAACATTACAAGCGCTTATGTAAAAGTCATGGCTAATATGAACAACAGAAAGTATATGGAAAATTATTAAGAATGTACCTTAGGCCATCCTTTAAACTTCTGTGTGATACTTTCGAGAACTCATTTGGTGCATTTAGTCGCAACAGTCTAAGCAACATACCAAAACGTGGAATGAACGCAAAACTTAGATTCTCATACAGAGCTCATATTAAAAGCGATACATACTTTCTTTTACTCAACCTGTCAAACCTCTCCTAACTAATCTTGAATCTAATCTGCTAGTGATTTTATTTATTTAATATTTAATACACCGTCAATTCTTTGATATGTTGATATGTTTCTGTAAATTAAAGAAATTTATGAACAATATAATCAGAATTAGACAAATCCCTAACCGCTTTCTCTGTATCTTTGGTACACTTAAATTTTCAGTCGAAATACATTCCCACCTCATTCCCAAAATTTTTGACAATTTAGTATAAGCAATATAATGATCTAAATAAATGAATATTATTGTAACAATCGATTGATTGTACAAATTAAACCAACTTACTCAATCAACCATATATGTATAACATTCAATAGGTTTGAGTTAAGTTTTGAGAGTTGTAGGTAGAGCTTAGCTGAAGGAAAGATAAAAATAAATATCAAATTCAATTCAATAAATGGAAGTTGATACAGAAGGGGATTTTTGAATATTTCCTCGCTTCAACAATAACACGAATGACCCATTTAGAAGCTTCGAGAATCAGCAGGCTAACCGCCATGGTAAAATGATGCTCACAGTTTAAACAATCTCTTTTGCTGAAATGAATTTAAAGAAAGACTTTATTTACTATCGCTAAGGACCTTAGGTCAATAGAATACTTTAAGCAAACTGTATACTCAAAGCAAACTTCAACCTTGGGATATGTGAGTACCTTTGTTGAATTCTTCTAGAATTCAGAATTGAAAAAGCGACGATTTTATACCACCATTTATTTGATATGTTTGACCTTAAAGATTGACTGGAACTACCATTTTCTATAAAAGGATTGCATAAACGGTTGTGTTTTAAAATACAATATTCTCTGATTGTAGCATTCTTAACAAGTCCGCTTATGGATAAGTATCCGAAATTTGTTGTCTTGTTACATAAAAATTACTAGAAAACTTATGGGGAGGGTAAAAATGATGAAACTTCGGTCCATTATAAAATTTTTCACTAAAGAATTTCCATATCGAGTTAGAATACAATACAATAAAAAAAATTTTTATAAAACGAGTTCAAATTCATTCTTCAATATTCTCTAAAATGTTGACGTGTAAATTTTTTGTTGTGAATATTTTTTTAATTAAATATTCCACACAAGCTAACAACTAAACAACAAAAAATGTCGCTTTTTGGTGGAAAACACTCATAGCTCACATATCCTTAGACTATTAAATAGACTACATGGCAACCTTTTGAAATATTAAACATTTTGATGCAATTTCAATGCTAAAGAAATGTCACTGCAATTTTGTATCATTTTTCCACCAATTTTTTATGATACTTAAATTTTCGTGGATCAAAATGTGGTTTTGGGAAAAACCTTTTATTTGACTCTATGCTCAAATATTTCCAATTTTTTTTTTTTAATAAATAAAATATTGAAACTCAATATTCAAATCGAGTACGAGTATTTTCGAGTGTGTAGATCGTATGAAGGCCAATATTCATAGGGAACTTGTTGGTAGCAGGGGAAAATACCAACGAAATTTGACTATAAACGAAATGAAAAAAATGATAAAATGAACAAATGAACAAATGAATGAATGAATGAACAAATAACTGAGAATGAATTCCAATAGTTTATTATATTAGTCATTTGAAAATAGTGACAGGCGGCAACAAGGGAATCCACAATGAAAATGCTCAACAAAATGCTCAGTCGAGTGAAAATGGTGCGCTAAATGAAACAATGAAATTTCAAATTTCAAAACCAAGTGAATAAATAAAAGACAAAAATAAAAAACAAAGAATGAAATAAATCAGAGAAGGATGAGAAGATTGGTAAGTGAGGTGGTAACAAGTTAAAAGTTTATTGCAAACAATGGCAATACCAACAACCTTCTGGGCATTGAATTGAGCCCAATTTTTCAGTTTTACCATTTTCTTTTTAAACTTTTGCATTAGCAACATGAATTCGTGGCACAAAATTTATAGCATACAATAAAAATTGATAACTGGGGGACATTTCTCATGTATGTTTGCATTCCCATAGTCCCAGGTCGAAGTCTAGGGGGCACACACCCAACTTAATCATTTCAATTAATAAATATTTACGCTGAAATTGTCAAAATGCAATAATGCCAAATGATTTACTATTACATATCAGAATTTATTTATTGATTCTTTTGTTTCAATATTATTAATTATGCATTTTCTTTTTGTGTAAAAAAATTAAATAATACAATAATATTGAAACTGAATTTGAGTTTGAGTTGACGCATTGAAGATGCAAATAAATATCACATAAACGTCGCTTTGAGGCTAAATGAGAAAAGGGAAAATGATAAAAGTTAACCTCACACCCCGCTCCAAATTCCCTTTTCATGCTATAATATATATACAATATATGCAACTGGCAACTAGCAACTGGTATTTTGAAGATGGGAATAGCCTATTAGGTAACAAAAGGGGGAAATTGTACGAGTATATGCCCAAAAGGAATGAGTTTGAAAAAGACTATTACCTCTTCCTGTTGTATGCCGTCGTCGTGCTGCGGATATGTTCTAAGAAGTGAAAGTAACAATCCTGGGACATTGCCTTATTTGCTTTACATACTTTGCTTTGCTTTACTTTTCTCCTGCTGTGTTATTTGGTAGCGTGAAATTTTCTTAGCTGCGGGTTGCCTTGTCAGTTGAATTGAGTTGAGTAGAGTTGAGTTGGCAACGATGTCGATACTTTGAGAAAGGAAAACTTCAAAACGCCAACCCTCATGGTTTTCTTCATTATTATTATTTTTTTTTTTTTGAAAACTTTTTCTTGCGCTTTTTGCACTTCAAAGCGGTTTTTTATTTTTGTTATTTTTTGAGATATTTTCCAGTTTGCGCATGCTGGTCTTGCTTCTTTTAGAGTTGGAGTTCCTCTACTTTGTATTTATTTGCGTTTTAGCTTATATAACTTTTCGTTTTTATATTATTCTTATTGCAGTGAGTAGATTCTTCGCTACATGTATTTAACTTTTTGATATTTATTTTCTTATTTTAGTAAGTATTTATTTTGTTAATATGAAAATTCGTTGGTTTTACTTTTAGGTAAGAAATTTGGTTTGGTCGGTAAGCATATTATAGTATTTCCTTCTATTCTATTGAGTGCAAGCAATTTTTTTTTTTATTTTTTTTTTTTAATTTTCTTTTGTCTTCTTGCAATTTGCTTAACATTGGAAAAATGTGCAACCATGTGGAAAAAGTTGGAAAAAAAAAAATGCAAAGAAAACTTTTACCTTAACTAAGCTTTGCTTTACTTCATTGAAGCGGATGTAAAGAAAGATTCTTGAATGCATTTCCATGTAAAAGAGAAATATGCATTTACTATTCCTCAAAAGAAAAGCATTCTAATTGCAACAACTTACAATTACTCACTTGTTGCATAAAATCATCATTTTAATAATTTGCAACTTATTAAGTGAACAATTGCAGAATAATCAGGAAATGGGCCAACATTTGCTTACTTATTTATTACAATTCAACCTAAATATAACTTTATATGCGTATAGTATAAGTATAGTGTGTGTGTTTATATACTTATGTACATATAAATGGCTAATCATCATCAATCGGTAACGGAGCGCGAATAACTAATCGTATGTATCCGGCATATAATTTTCGCCACAAATGGCAACCAGAAATATTAGTGCAAATTTAAATGAAACGCAAAACGTGTCCGAAATCTACACAAACTTGGCACGGAATCTGGTGCTGGTGCTGCTTCTGCTCCTGCTGTGGTGGCATGAAGCAAATGCTGGAAATACTATAAATGCTAGAAATACTGTGTACCACGTTTCCTGTTTGTTGTACATAAAAATCGTTAAAGGAAGTGAAAATTAATTAAGGCAGCAAGCAAAAAGATTGGTTAAGCACGCAAAGTGTTTGGTTAAAAACGCAATGACGATGGTTCAACTTTATGCTAGACATTCTCTCATTTTTTTTTAGATTTTTTTCCTTTCTAAAATCGATGAGTACTTTAACTTTTGTTTCTCTCACATGCAATAAATATCGCTTTTGGTGGCGAGTGAAATTTGGGAAAAATAGAAAATGGTTAGTGCGTAGTTGCGCGGCAAAGCAAAAAGCAAAGTTCATACGCTTCATGTTAAAACGTGTTTAAATATTTACGAAACGTGTCAAAATGTAGTAAACTTTCCAATCGAGCATTGCATACTCACCATTGGTTAGGAACCAATATATGTAAATTCAATACAATAGTTATTTATAAGAGAAAAACTTTATGTAATTTGTTAAGTAAATTTTAGTGAAACATTTCATTATATCGAATCCTTACGCATCTCACCATATGCTAACCATTTTATATAAATAGAAAAAGGATTTTTCTTAATGCTTAATGCTAAAAAAAAATCATTCACAAACTTCAAAGTCCTGATATTTCATAATAATCTCCATTTTTATTTTTTTTTATGTTTTCTTTTTATTCATTATTTTCTTCTGTCATCAAACGACAAACAGCGTTTTATTTAGGTGCTTATCAAACTCATAGGACACTTCGAAAAATTTGCATCCAAATCTTCGTTTTTTAGGGTTCCGGACCCAAAGGGTACCAAAAGGAACCCTATTATTGCAGAGACTTCGTTGTCCGTCCGTCCGTCCTCGGGTCATATCTCATAAACCGCAATAGCTAGGGAGTTGAAATTTTCACAGAATGTGTAGTTCTATCCGGGCATCAGCAACAATTACTAAAACTAAAATATATTTAAAAACTTAAAGGGGTCCCTATACAAGAAACATGTTGGTTTGTAAGGCAGCTATACGATACAGTAATCCCACGATCTTGAAATTTGGAAGGGGTATGGCATTACATCAGGAACTTATATTGTCGAAATTTCAATTCGATGGGATTAATAGGGAGGATACCTCCCATACAAACCCACCATTAAAGTGCAGGTTCTTATTAGAAAAACTTTTTTGTTTATTGGACTATTGAACTGAAATTTAAGCACGATAAGTTTCTGACATATGCGCGGTACGTTTGTTGGAATCAGTCAAATCGGACCACAAAGGGGAGTACCTCCCATACAAACCCCAATTTGGTACGGAACTCTCTTTGTACGAGTCTGACTCGCACTTGGCCCATTTTTATATTTTGGCATAAATAAACATCACGAATTAAAGTACATAGAATAAGCTCTATAAAAACGTTTTGCTTCCATTTTTAGCACAGTTTGAAAAAGGAATCTAATTCTGCATTTGCCTCTGCCTTTTTGTCTGTCTAAATAGTAAATGAATGATTAGAAGGAGAAATATGCTTCATTGTTAGTGTCCCTTAGGATCCTCTAGAGGCCTATTCATTTTTGGGATGCTAAGAATCGGGCGAGGATTAGTCGTTGTAATATCCTTACTTACAGGCCAGTAGTTAGATACTTTATTTATGCCAAGCATGTGTTTGTGTATCGGAGTATAGAAAGTATTTCCTCCATTTATTTACAAGATCTACAGGCTTGCTGGGTACAATGCCAATTACCCGAGAGAGGATATTAACTAAATGTGAGCCGTGAAGTAGTCTGCCTTAAGTTAGTTTCACAGAGTTGGGGGCAATGAGCTACATTCCATATTTAAAAGTGTTTCACTCCTCATGAAGTATGTAACAGACAGAACACAGAAGTACATGTATATTTTACCTAGGGTTCAGGCCGCTGCTTGGGATCACATCCACGTTAATGACTGCTGAAGGGTTTCTCATTTAACGTGAATTTGATGTGTCTATTTGTCAAAGATGACTCGATTGATTCTAAAAACCGCGTGCAAACTTCATATGCAAACTTTGATCCATAATTTCTACTCCTTAGGAGTAGAATTAAATAGAGATTAGAATTCCTTAGGAAGATACAAAAGTATTTAATAATCCAAACATACGTAGTAAGAAATCCAAACAAAAATTTATGAACAACAACCAAACTCTTCTCTCTGGACTTCTATGCGGCAATATCTTTGTGCGCAATTTGTAGCTTTTTGCAGGGAAATGAGAAAAGTCTGGCAGATGGTGGGAAGAGTGAGTATTAAAATAGGAAAAGTGCTTGCACAAACAAAAAATCTGGTTGACGTCGAGCCGAGTCGAGCCAAACTGAGCTGTGTTGAACCAAGTAGATTCTCATCGACTCAAGACTGAATAATTTATGGCATTTACTGAAGTACTCAGATAGCGAAGCTTTGTCGAGACTAAAGCGAATTGTTTTCTTTTCCTCTCATTTTTTGTTTTCTTTTGGAATAAAAACTTTTACTAATTTGCGGTAATGTTAATGCTGAACTTTGCACAAAATTAGTCAAGTTAAGACTAAATTGTGTTCCATTTGTTGTTGTTTTTATTGTTGTACATATTTCTACTGTTTCCGGTCTGAGTTGAGATTAAGCAAAATGTTACGTCGCTAAAGTGTTAAGTTGGAAATGAATGTTGACGCTTGTGGTAAAATTAAGATTTTCCCCACAACAAAGTGCAAGCAAACTACAATATAAGCTATGGTAAGAAGTCAAATGAAAATCACTTAGGAAAATATATGCACACGCATACGCATACGCATAAAAAATCCAAAGCCCAAGCTTAAAAGTATGCCAACTTTATAAAGGCAACAGCAATAAGGACTCTATAGTTGTGGCCTGGCCATTAGCGCCTAAATAGCAATGTGACGCAGGTGTTTTGTAGCACAAAGCAGTCTTAACCCTAACGGTCTAAACTGCAGTTAATTATGACTGACTTAGCGCATATGCCTAGAAGAACATAAGGCCAGGACAGACAAGAAGAACCCTTTCGAAAATATTACCGCCACATCGCCATTTACCGACACCAACCGACCGACGACCGACATTTGTGGTTGCTTCGAACTTCGCGAATCTTTACCAGCCAACGTAACAAATTTAAATTATGCATTTTCTTAGGCACAACAACACAACTTTGGGACACCGCCACAAAGTATGCAAAGTATTTCGTGTGCAAAATTAATTTATAAGTTTTCAAAGGGCTAGAAACGAACTAACTACAATAAGTAGGGGGAATGGAGAGTGGAACCAACTTGTATGATATAGATATAGTAGTAGTAGCGATATACGAAACTGACTAAGAAACTTAAGTTCTAAGTTCAAGCTTCAGGAAGTTTCGACAGTTCGAAAGTGTTTGCGCTATGGGAATGATAAGGTTTATGAGGTATTATAATTTTTAATAAAGTTAGCGATGAAACATTCAATGCTAACTAAGTAAGTGAGTCTAAGTACATATAGTATGTATGTATATAGTAAGTGGATTTTAGGAGTGAGTTCATAAGATACAGACAATACGCATATGAGCAACTAGTTCTATGCGAATGTCATTTATCTTGATATGCGGACATGTCTCTTCTCGGCACACGATTCACGATTTCTTTTAAAACAACATTTTCCATAAGTACAACAACATCAATTTTATATTGTGGCATACAATTATTAAACAGTTTACAAGTGAATTGCTGCACCCTAGTGTTGGTTGGCAATAAATCAAACCGACTGAATAAATCATAACTGAGAATATATAGACTTTGACAAGTGAGTACAAGAGTACAGAATAGCGGCGACAATGACAGAAAACAAGCAAAAACCAAACGCGCAAACACATATAAATAAGTAGTATATAGATACTGCATAGACTGACAGATATGGTGGATGGACAGAAAGACAGAGGAACTGTCAACAGACGAGCTGTGAATAATGACATGAAAATTGACAATTTTATTCCTACTTAACTTTCCAAACGAACACATGAATGAATGACAGAATGAATGTCTCAATGGTTACCTACTATTACTACCGTTACTATTTATGTAGATACATTAAGTATATATACTCGTACAATATAAGATACATGTGTATCTGGTAAGCTTGTGACATACTGCAGTGTACCATAAGCAAGTGAGTGAGTGAGTGAGTTAGTGAGTGAGCGAGTGTCAAAGATACAAACATAACATACTAGAAATGAGTGTGATTTTGAGTGTGTGATATGTACCATCATAGATACGTGGCTGTCACCAGTTGTGCATACGCACACTGATATGTACCATCAAATGCGAGCATTGAGATTGATTTAAACATGCGGAAATGTGTTAAGTGAAACATGCGCTGCTGATTTGGCATCTCCATTGATAGACAGACATACACATATATCTCTATCTATGTATCAACCTAACTACCTACATTTCCACCTCTCAACATACTTACCTATGTACGTATGCTGATGCAGATGCTTTTAGGGGCTGCTACTTGCTTTGTATTTGTAATGAAAGCATTAACAGTTTCCGTTTTGCAGCAATGGTCAACGCTTTCCGCTTTTATATCTCAATATGTCTCTATGGCATATAACGATAAGTACGAGGTAAGTAGCATATCTAACTACCATGAATACATCTACATAATTTCCGTGTACATAGGTGTATCTAACAACAATTTACTGTACTAGGATATCTTCAAGTGATTTATTATGTGTTTTCATTCACAGATTCATTGCTTTAAGAATGTTCAATGTTGAATGTTGAATGCTACATGCTGAATGACTGAACCTGACCATCCTCACTTGACCAGAACTAAAGCCTCTGGCTTTATTTTATTGCTTAATCGAGTTGTTTTGAAATCTAATGGGATAAAAGCTTAATATGAATTTAAATAAATCATTATTATTATTTAAATTAAGAAATGATTTATGTACATATATTTATTATACAAGCACAAGTGTGTACAATATTTTATTATTGTACGAGTATTTGTGGCCGTTGACGCCGCAAGTGAAATGACAACTGCGATTAAAGTTGCAGTGGGCATAGGCATGAATGAATGAGCATAAATTTAAGAGCAAAAAAGATACATTTTTAATGAAACGAAAGTGCTTTTGATTATATTGTATTAAATAATCATACAATGAATGAATGAACTCGTAACTCTCCAAAACAAAAAAAAAGTCTACAAGCGCAGTGCTGTTCACAGTTTGATTTGTTAAATCTTTCGTTGCTCTCAGTAGTTCCGTAGATACTTTTGAGCGAAACAAACGAAATTGTGGACGGTCGACAAATCGGATATCGCAAGGATAAAAAGGGCAGTTTGCTAATGATGATGATTATGATGATGTAAAACTGTTGTTGAAGTACTTAATCACACACACACACACAGATACTGACGCAGATACAGATACGTGTAAACTGATCACCAATTAACAAATTAAGTATTGCAACGATGCATTTCAAATTGAATTCGCAACTGCTGATTATTTGCTGCTTCACTCAGTTCGTTATGTTTTCACATTTCATAAACGGATTTCCTTCATCTCATTTTGAAAACCATGATGATACCGTTGGCAGTGGTCATGTTCACCATCATGCTGGAAACCAAGAGATTGTACTTGTCGAAGAATTGATACAAGTCAGCGGAGCATATGAAGGTGATGGCAACAATTCAACGGCCACATTCATTACCTTCAGCGAAACTAGCAATGATGATGATGATGATGATGATGAAAATGATAGTTCATTAAGTGATGAACGCCCAAAGCAAAGAATGACGACGACAACAACAACAACAACAACAGCCATGATGACAGTGACGCCACCTACACTATCTGATGATTTGATTTTCCGAACAAAAAAACCTCAAAATCATGTACAAGTACAGTCCAATGATTCATCCGGTGAAGAGGACTCATTAGCGGCACATTCAAATTCACACTCAGCGGAGGAGGAGGGGGACAGAGAACTGACAGAACAAAGTGAGGAAATTGCTACTGCTATCAGCCAGCTACCTATCAAACCCATCGATATGAGTGACTTTCTGGCATTGATCCCAGCCGCTGAGGTGAAGTCAATTGTGGCCAATTACTACCAGAACGATGCCGAGGTACAACGGGCCTACGCATTCCTCAGTAGTCGCCAGTTTGCCGATATGCGCCAGCATCTTATTCAGATGCCGGAAATTAAAGCCTGTTTACGTTATTTAAATAATAGTGGACTCGATGTTATGGGCTTTCTGCAGACCGTGAGCAATCAGACAACCATCGAGGAGTCTAAGCAACGTCTAACCTTAATGTCTATAACAAACGAAACAACAAGTAAACCAACAATGATGATGGCCAATGGTGCGTATAAACGATCATTTTATTGCAGCACATTTCATTGCACATTCCACGGTCAGACAAACCATGACAAGTGAAACTATTAAATGAAAACTAATCTCAATTGAAGTTAGAGTCATAAGCATTTTTAGCACCTTAACATCAATAAAGTTCCGTCTGACATATGACATTTTACATCAAAATTGTTTTACAAACACAATCAACCAGACACTGATACTAAATTGAATATGTTGTACAGGAATCATACACTACAAACATACATACATAGTGGATAGATAGAAGGATAAAATGATTTCACTCGCTCTTGATTCTATTTTGAATTATGTTCAATGTCATGGTTCATCGACTTTGGTGTCTGGCAACAGACACGCTACATGAGCATCCATCTACACCACACACGAATATACCTATATTGTATATTCAGATGGAAGGACATCCACAATGGGAGTCGTCAGAGTAAAATAAATAGAAGGATATATAGACTGGCACGCATGCATGATAAAACCTAAAAACAAACATGTGCACGATGGACGCTTGGTGCATGACCTGAATTATTTAAGTGCAGGCAATACATATTTGGTCAAACTTTTGTCCCAGCCCCATCGAACCCAGACCCCACCAATGAACCATTGAATTAGCAAGGCTCGACATTTATACCAGGTATTAGTTTACCTCACCAGATGACAATAATGGTTGGGTGACTAAATTATTCAGTTGAGCCTCAGTTTGTGGTTAGTCTTTTGCCTGCAATAACTAAATTTTTCATGGCAATTACATCTACAAAAGAAAAACCTGGTTATCTGTCTAATTGAACGATTGGAAATAGTTTTCAAAAAGTTATTTATTAAAATCAATTATAAATAAATTTAATTACAGATCGAGAGAGATTTATTCCAATTTTATGAAATTTATAATTTTTATTTATATTTTTTTTTATTGCAGATATTGAAAATCGTCTCAATTCGCCTATAGAATCGGCGAACACAGAAAACCCACTAGAAATAACCACAAAAGAAATGGGAACCATGACAACAACAAAAGAACAACTAAATGGTTTACATGGCTTAGTTGACAGTATTTTGGATGTTTTGCCACAGGATCAAATATTGTCAACATTCTTTGATAAACTCGAAGCAGATGAACAATTTTCCAAGCTCATTGACAACATTGGAACACCCACATTTGCTAAGATATTAAGCAATATGCAGGTAGGTAATAATCTCCTAATACTCATAACTTCATCATTGCTAATTGCGAAGCTTTAAAGTAGACAATTTTCTTGAATACAATTGAAAGAAAAAGAAACCATCAACTTAATTACAAGAAACCGACATGAACTGAAGAAGTCCTTATTGTGAGTGGGTAATTTTTACACCTTTGGAAAATATTTTTCTTTTCAAAACCCTTTTACATATTTAATGGAACCACATACTTTAACAAAATACTTCAAATATTTGAAATATTCTTACCCCAACCACCATTTCAAGCGGCCACTTCTTGTCTCCTTCTCCTCTTTCTTTCTCTGGTTGCTTAAAATTTTATAATTTTTTCCTTTGCTATGACTCTGCGTAATAATTTGAGTGAGAAACGTGATCAAAATTTCATATGAACCTTTGTTACCTTTTTTCTTTTCTTTCTTTTATTTTGTTTGATTTGTGTGTGCAATGAGGAGAAGAACTTAGGTGAGAGGGATTCTGAATATATCAGAGTAAAAGCAATGTGGAGTGTGCGTAGGCCAAGCATATTTTATTGGCTTACAAGCTTTACATACACTGCCTACTACACCTTCAACTACTCCTTTCTTTACTTGATGTTCCTTTCAACATTTGCTTTATTTTTTCTTTACAAAAGTTCAAAGTTATGGTTGCTTTTATTTTCTTATTCCTTTTCTTGCGTATACAAATCAACTTCCGCTGCCACTTGGCGGTTTCCGCTTTTGGTATTTCCGTTTCAAATATATATGTATAGAAAAACGGGAAAAATATAGAATTAAAGAAAACTTTTCAGAGTTTCAATCGACGCCGGTGCATGTTCAATGTTTATATTTTTGAATGTAGACGTGGTATCGCATGGAATTCTTTCTAATTGGCAATTGAGCTGCGTACGTGAGTCACATATTTATGATTACTATGATGGCCTCCTCTGTCTACTTACTGCTTACTGTTTTTTAATTCTATTTCGGTTTCTTATGTTTTTTTTTTTTTTTTCGATTGTTATTGTTCCTTGTTCGTTGTTCTTCTGTTGATATGTTAAGGCAGACGGTATAGTGTGATTACTCAATCGAGCAGATTGTTTTTTATTTTCAACTTTTGTTTTTTATTCCTTTAATGGCATTTCCTGACATTTTGCCCTTAAATAATATAAATAAATACGTTAAAATAGGAAAATTCATATAATAAAAGGAATAAGGATAAGGTAGAAAAATGTATGTTTATATGTTGAAAATATGCCAATTGGTTTCATATAAATTCAATTTATGTCAGATTAATTGAATGACTGGTCTGAAGGTAAAGTAAAGATCAGGCCTAGAGCAATCAGGAAGTTCTATTGCTGCGTACGTGTAATAAAAATTACTTTATTGTAAATGCATTTTTATTGCTGTTGTGAAGAGAATTTTCATTCACAATTGTCCATCACGTGAAAATCAATTTTCATTAATCTTTCTGTGTTTATTTTTGTTTCTTTTTTTTTCAGAATTCAGTACCATTGCGTAATTTCATCTTTACTTTGCACAATAACGGTATTTATATAGCGAGGATTGTTGATTCATTAAAATCATACTTTTTTCTTGGATCATTTTAACAATAGAATTCTCAGCGAAGATAATAATATGAAAATATTAACATAAAATATAATAAAAATAACTAAAATGCAATCATAAAGAATTCATGAATTAAAGCTTAAAAATTCTGTTTTTTTTTTTTTATTTACTAATAAAAATACAAATGAAAAGATATGAAAAATACAAAGGCATGTGAAAGTGAATCCTTTCTTTTGAATGGTAAAACAACAATATTATTGATTGAATGAGAATGATTGAGATTGATTAATGAACCCGAAGGTTTTTAAATATTGGTATCGTCTTTAGGAAATCCACACGTGTGCTTATAGAAAAAAGGGACCTTATGTACTTACAAACTCCTTATGAGGAGGCCATTTGGGTGAAGCTGTTCTAGCCGACGAGGAGCTCTGTTTTCAATTAGAGCCCTTGCTCCCCTGCTAGGTTGAGTTGCTTTAGTAAGCGATCATTGTAACGGCTGCTGAAAAATTGACTTCCTCAATCAGCCATGGCATCTTGAACAAACATTAAGGTTTAAAATATTTTAGTTTCAATGATTATTTATTGTATTACATTGGAATAAAAGCGAGAGAATAAACAAATGTTTTATTGTTTTTGATGATTTGCTTTTGCCATTTTACCAATTGTTCTGTAAGCGAAAAATAATAACAAACGAAATCATTGATAGAACATAACACATACATAATCTTTTGAAAACAATGAAACAATCGACGAAAATTATCCTCAATATTTTGATCTATTATTAGAATTGTATCTTTGTATATGTATGTACTTATATAAGTATGTACTTTGTATAAGTAAGTATTCAAAATACTTACATAGTCAAAGTCAATCAATGATTTTTTGATAGTCTTGTTTGATTATCTTTTGCTATTCATCGGGCAACCTCATACCATTCTCTGTGAGAAACGTGCCATTACAGGAGTTTCTCAGGAATGAAATAAAGAAAGTCTAATTCTCTAAGATCTAGGCAAAACAGTGGAATAAGTTCTAAAAATTGTTTGTTAAATATGCATGTGTATAGTCACTCATTGGCGTTGAGAAACTCAACTACTTTACGACTGATTTACAGATGCGCACAAAAGAATGGAGAAGTAATCGGTTTCTTCTTTGGATGTAACTCATAGTAGGCAAGTCTATCAGATTAACCGCATTACCTTCTACTTGTGTGTCCTTTATGGTGTTTCTTCTAACCTACTTCTTCCTTCTTTTCCAGCTGGTTCATTGTCGTTAGACGGTGAACTGACGTTCTACGCAAAACTAAAGGTCAACAGATGTGTTAAGATTATGATTACTTAAAGTGGTTATATCTCACCCAATGTTCTGACTGCCTAAAATTCTTTGTTTGACTGATTGAAAGTATTTAGACTATTCATATTTTGAGCATTAAAAAAATATTATTGAAAAGAGAAACTAGATAAGTTGTTTTCTTGTAACAAAATTAGAAACACACAAAAATGAACCCTGGAATTTGTATAATTTGAAAAAATAATGAATACATTTAAATCCGTTCCCCTCTGTATTTATTTTAATATTAAAAAAGAAATATATTATTTATAGATGAAAATGGTTCTAATGGTTCTCAAATATTAAATTCAATCTGTTCCAAATTGCAGTGCCACTAACACTACAAAGCAGTATTCATGTACATGTTCCCCTTTTCAATTATTTGTTTCCGTCTTTAAGGCACATGAAAAACATATTTGGATAGAAAAGAAAATATTATCCCAAGCTCACCTCTCACCACTTAGCTCAAGGCCAAGCATATGATGAGGTCAGGCAAAATCATTTTAACCCCTTTTTGGACTAGTAGAATATTAACATCAACATCAACAACAACAACAACAGCCAATGAATTTTGCAATTAGTTCCGTTTGGCTGCATTGCCTTCATTTCATTTCAGTGTAACATATGTTGACTTCAATCCCAACTAAACCAAACCAAACCATTCCATTTAATTTTATACTCCTTTTTTGTGTAATCTCAACAGTTTGGAATTTTCAGAGAAACCAAAAAGCGAGCAACTGTCAGAAAGCAAGGTACAATTATTTACGAAATCAACTTGGGTGAACTCTTTCATAGCGCAATAACTGCACCCCGGAGAATCACCTGCTGTTCTACGCATATTAATAACCAGTTAAAAAAGAGGAATACCAGAATAGAAAAATTACCAATGCTTTTATTTTTTGAACTTCTTGAGTTCGTTCTCTAACTCAGACCCACTCCAAACGAAGTTTATCTTTTAAATGGAGAAAAAAAAAAGATAAAAATTAATGGCTTCTAATTTTTTTCCTTCTGTTTTCTGTTTTTTGTCTTATAAGCGTCACCGTAAAGTTTGGTCCTGATTTATGGGTATATACTCCATGTATATTTGTGTGCATTTTTAAGCAACTGTTGCAACTCAGTCCCCTTTTTCTCTCCATCTATCTACATGTCAGCCTCTTAATGTCGGCGTTTATTTGAATAAACTGACAAACTTTGATTTTACAGAAGTTGATATTTTGCTACTTTTCTCCTTTTGTGTTTTTTTGTAGATTTTTGTTTTCTCCTTTCTATTATCATTTCCTTCGGTCTTTGGAAAAGTTTTGCAAGTTTTTCGGTTAACTGATTTTTCATGGTGCGTCGCACCGTGCATCACCTGCAAATTGAGTCAAAAATTTATACCCATGGGACTCATAATTTAAAGTAAATATATCAATAAATTACGAATTCTTTTGGGCCTGTATAGGCATTTTTCAAAAGAAGAGAAGAGCAACAAAAAGGCATCAAGGCAAGTACGCAAACATATTTAGTTAACTCTAGGATTCTACAAAGTTGGGTTGAGTTCATTAATGAAGTAACGAAATGATAGAGTTTGTTTTGCTTAAAATAGATAAGAAGATAAAATCTATTGTATAAAATATTGTGTAAGCTTGAAAAATTGAAACCATGCAAATTAATGAAATATTCCGGATTTATTTGCCAATAAGTTTGCGGTAAATTTTCTAAGTATGATTCCAATAAATTAACATATTTTATAGTAATGGGAGTGTTATATCCACTAGTAGTGACTGCTAATAGTGGGGGTTTGAATACTTGTTTGCTTCACAAATTAATTAATTTTTTATTTTTTTTTTATTTTTTATATATAGCAACTTTATGTTTACCGTTTTTAATTTACACGATCAATATTAACAGTATATACTAGCTCACCCGGCAAACTTTGTTTTGCATTCAAAATATATTTTTTTTTCGAATTTGTAAGTAACGTTGTCCCCCCGGAATATAAAACAATATAAGATATAAGGGACTTGGACAAATAAAGGCGGCTTTGAATTAAAATACAATTTTATATTGTTTGAAAAAAAAATACAATATGATAATCAAATAGCGAGAAAAAAAAAATAGCTTATAAAATAAATCTTGGTGACGCGATAAGAGATCGCATATACTGAAGTGACAAAATGTTTTTTGAAGTATTTCATTTAATTTTTGTATGGCTAATTATGACATTTGTTAGAAAGAATGGGCCAAGTGCGAGGCAGACTCGTACACGGAGAGTTCTGTACCAGATTGTGGTTTGTATGGGAGGTACTCCCCCTAGTGGTCCGATTTGACTGCTTCTAATAAATGTACCGGACCTATATCAATAACTTATAGTCTCTAAATTTCAGTTCGAAAGAATTAAAGACAAAAAAGTTTTTTTCTATAATAACCTGAATTTTAATGGAGATTTTTATGGGAGGTACCTTCCTTAGTGGTCCGAACAAACTGAAATTTCGACAATACAAGTTTCTGATGCATAGCCACCAACCATCCAAATTTCAAGATCTTGGGATTACTGTATCATACAGTTGCCTTACAAGCCAAAATGTTTCTTGTTTGGAGACCCGTTGAAGTCTTTGAAAATATTTAAGTTTTAGTATTTGTTGCTGATGTCCGGATAGAACTTCACATTCTGTGAAAATTTCAACTCTCTAGCTATTGCGGTTTATGAGATTTGACCCGAGGACGGACGGACGGATAGACGGAAAACGAAGTCTCTGCAACCCTATCCTTTTGGTACCCTTTGGGTCCGGAACCCTAGAAACTCATGTTAGATTTTCTGAATTCTAAATTTATTTATATTGTGTGGGTCAATTTTTTATGAAATATAGTCAATAATATGCTCCAAAAAAGATTCTTGTGTTTCAGTAATTTGATTTTGAATCAAATGAGTGCATTTTAATTGATACTTTCAACTTACTTTAATTCAAATAAAAAAGTAAAATGACAAAAATTTTATTATGTGTATAGATAGAAGATAGTCCTACGCATCTCTGATAAGAGTTGCATATATACACTGAGCGTCGACATGTATTAATTTCACGAGAAATAACTGAGAATGATGGGCAAATGAGAATTCCTGCATTAAACGAAGCTGATGATCGTCTTATCAATAAATAGTATTGATATATACATTCGTCGACTATCATGCAACTGAATAAGGAGGCCATGAAAGATCTGCACGCCAAAATAACACAAATTTGGTTTTGGAATACATCTTAGTGTTCTAAACACCATTCGAAATGTATGCTAAAATACTGAAATACCCAAAATTACGATCATCTTATACAGAATTAAGAGGTTGTCTCAATCAAACTGTTTACTGATTATGTAGATTAGATCGGCAAGGAAATAAACAGGCAACCATACAGATCCTGAGTGGGCTCATTGCTTTCATCATCCACTGCTATGGCACGTATATTTTAGTATTAAATTAATAAGATGGTTTATCTGTCTAGTTAACATAACATGAGGTACTATTAAAGCTATTTGTTGCAACACATGCTACAACGATAACCTTAACTAAAATAGCTAAGTAGTAAATCGAAATGAGGCAACCAGTGAAAACAGTATGTTACAAAAAAAGTGTTGCTTGGGTAGATTTCATCTCCTACCACAATTGTAATGTATTAAAGATTTATAGACATGAACACTGGTTTGTATTTCTGTAGAAAATCCTTACAAAATAACAAAAAGCAATGCGAGCCCATTAACTGACTTCAGTTTCTTATTTGTTAACCTTTAGAGAATTTGACTTCAATAGCAGACTTGATGGACGCACGCGAATGGTGGATTGTCAAATTTGATGCACCCCCCACAGGGTTGGCAACAATCAAACATAAGTTTTGTGTCGCTTCGTGTCGCGTCAGTTCCATTAATCAATTACAACCGCAACCGTTCAGTGAACCGCATTAACCATCGACCTGTCTCCATTCGACCTACCATGATGATGACAACTCCCAGCGGCGGATTTCATGGAAATTGTTCAGGTTTTTAAATTGAAATTTCCACATAAATAGAAAAAAAAAAGAAAAGAAGTAAGTAAGTACTGTCAGTAGTTTAAGTGCTTGTCCAGAGAATTAAACCATGGTTTACTTTGATTTTGTTCATATTAAGCTAAAGTTTTTTTTTAAATGAAATGAATCTATAATAAAACTACTACTACACAATCTAGTTAACTTAGCATTTATCGTTATGCCACAACCTTTAAATATAATTATAAATACTAAAAAGTTTTTGAAATCATTTCAAATATTTACTTAGAAAGTTTAATTTCTTTTTTTCTCGAACGCTAAATTTGTATTGAAGTTCTTTCCGAAATGCTTTTGTTTGCCATAAAAATTTGCCAACGCAGCGAGGAATATAAAAAGCAGCAACAGCTGGAGCAAGCACAGTTTGAATTTCGAATGAAACAACGACAACAAGAAGAAGCGGAGAAAAAACAAAAGCAGGAGGAACTTGAAAAGGCACAGCTCAAGATATCCAAATACATCGAACTATATGAATCACAGATCACGAAGGAGAATAAGGAGAAGCAGGATGCCCTTAATGCTGCCGAGAAATTTTTACAGAAAATGGAACATGTACGCGCTCTCTTGGAAGCTGATGTAATGGCATGTGATGCCAAATGGTCGCTTTTCGTTGCTGCAACCATGAGTTATCGCTATGAGAGCTTACTGGATCCCATTCCCCCGAATTACAGAACTCCGGAAGAAAAGCCAGATCTGACGGAGCTTTACAATTTGATCAGTGAGATGCCAACATTTGACTTAGTGCTGCAGAATATCATCGAACGCAACTACGAGGAATCTCAGTTGCGTTCGATGGATTTGCTGCACTGGTTGCTAGTACATGGTCGCGATCCTCTTCTACGTACGTATGACCCCTACGAGTACTAGCCGAGTGTAATATTATACCAAATATGGCTGACTGGACAACACATCAGAAACCCAAGCACTTATTTGAGGTTATACCATTTGAATATAATCAGCGCCTGGAAAAATTTAATGAGCTTCGCGAGCATTACCCTGAAAAAATCGCTTTCTATGGCGGAGGTCTAGAAGAGTTCTATTGTCTCTTGAATTCCAATGAGTTGCCTGGAGGTATTCCGATGTTACTAAGTACTAATTTATCTAAAACTTTAAAACGTACTCCAACAAGTCCTGGCTGGGGTGGTTCGTGTTGCGGTTCCTTTATTAGATGCGTTGCTGTCTGCGAGGTTCTATGCAATCCTGATTGTGTGTATAATATTCAAGATGAAATGGAAGCTGACGATGATAATGAAAATTTACTTGTTACGAATGGGAAACATATCTCTGTGCGTCATTTAATGTTTTACGAGGGTGACAGGGATGCCTATGGGGTGCCTTTAAGTACTTTCAATTATCAGCATGTTATTAAAATGGCATACAAAAAGTTTATGGAAGAATCTACTGTCATTTTGCAGTGGCTTGAGGAAAACGACAAGGGTTACTCACTGCCTACATATCTGGCTTTGGCTGCTGTGACCACCTGCATCTGGAAAGTTGGACATAAGCTATGCTCTAACTGAAATGTGAGGATGTGAAGTTTTGAGTTCGTTATCGTAATCATTTGGCTTGATAATAACAGAATTATGATAGTACAATGAATTTTCTTAAAATTCCGGGTTGATGACTGCTTTCGCTTTTTGGTTTTGTAAATTTGTTCCGTACTTAATTCAGGATTAATAAATAAGCAAAATTTAAAAGTAAAAGATAACATTTTTTGTTTTAATCATTTAATGATATAATTCTGAAACATTCCATTTAAAGTTAGTAAATATTTTTGCTTCACAAGTCGACACTGACTCCAATCGCATAGCTTTGTCAACCCACAAAAATATGCAACGCCATAAATAACAACAATTTAGAATTAGAAGTGACGCAGTAAAAAATTTATATTCTCTCGCACATTTTCAATTTTCAACAATTTCCATTTTCCATTTTTCTTGTGTTTCTTCACCTTTCACATGTATTTTACATAGTTTAATTTGAGGCATCTATGCCGGAAAGTATGTAACGCACGAAACCTTACATATGTACATAAATAATCATGTGGGGTATCGATATGGCAATGTTTCTTTAGTTGACTTAAGGACCTTCAACATTGTCATATTAGTCATCATTTCAGTTGCAATCGAAAAAAGAAACTGAAATGAGAAATGAAATGAAGACAAAACTGACTGGATTTGGCCATCCATCCTATTTGTTTCATTTCAGTTCTTAGAAATCCATAGGGCGTCATCCCTGATGCAAGATTTCTTGTAAATCTGACAAAAAGCAAATGTCGCTATGTCCTGTTGTCGATTTTATTGAAATTAACGAGAACCTGAACTTACAACTGATATGACCGTGTTAGAGGCCTTGTTACAATCGTATACAGATCATTTATCGGAAACATTTCATTCCCAACCATCATTTCCTAACTATTCCGAGATTGCTTTATGCATTACTTCAAAGTATGCACCCAAGATGCATCCCTCTATCATTTGTAATTTATCTGCATGTTGAGCTGTTAGCAGTCGCCAAGAACCGACTTGAAATGATTGGACTTAGTAACTAGCTGCGAAACAAAATGTTGTGCTCTGCTTTGAATTGATTAATTTTAAAAATTATCCTTCCTCTTCATTGTAGCCCTCCTACACGTGTATTAGTTTTTTAAGAATTGTAACCTTCTTGTTAGTCCTATTTATTTATATAGAAAATACTGTCAATAAAAAATTATCCCTTGAACAAAAACGTCTAAGACATTCTGTCAAGGAGATTTGACTGTTGCACTTTGGATAGAGGTTTCTTCATTTTGTCATACGCTTATAAACTATTTCAGTCATCAGTACATAGAAATCTGAATTGTTCATGAGAGGAAACTATACATAGGCAGCAGTGTACATACTAATGGTAGCCGGTAATGACATCAACTAGCTCACTGTGTTCAGATTTGACTTTTAATCTACAATAGAAGTTCTCACAAAACTTGCATTTCTTGATATTGTTCTAGTTAAATGAAAAGTATTTGTGTTTCGGTGAAATCGGATGCTTTTTGAAATAGAGCGAAATTCTTGCTGGTCAAAGGCAACTACAAGAATCATATGGAAATATCGTTTGCCGATGCCAATGCCAAAAACTTGAATACAACAAATCTTTGAGTATTTGTATGGGTATCTGTGGCATGTGTCTTTGGACATATTTAAGGGCGTAGAATTTAGTGACTTGCATTTTTTATGGCATACGACATTTTTTTATATATTTACACATATACACCACACATACTCAACTTCTATATAGTCTGCATATGCATAGTTTTTTCTACATATGTTTTTCATTTGTCGTCGTGTTCCTTGCTGGGAAAAGTTATGCATGACATTATCTTTTTTTTATGTTCGTTCCAACGTTGAAGCAACTATCCAAGCAACGAGGAATCGTCATCGTCGATCGTGGTCAGCACATTGTTGAAATTGTTTCTCGCAAATATTTTGCCAAAGTATTTGAAGCTCAGTTTAAACAAATTTACGGAACAATATTATGAATTTGCATGTTTCACAAAAGTTAAGTTGAGAATAAAAATCAAGGAAAGTGCAAGGGAAAAGCGACTAGAATAATGAGATTGTAAATGCAAAGTGCAATAAATTTTGTTGCTAACTTTAAGTTAACTTTAGTTACAAAAAGAAAAAAACAAAACCCAACCTAATTGAATCTCTTAAAAGATGAACAAAAAAAAATCATATGTACATCAAAATTGTTGCTGTAACACATAAAATTCAATTTAGCTGCTTTTATGCAAAAACTAAAAATCCACAAGATCAAACCGCAACCATCCCATCTAAAAGTGATACTTCTATCACATCACTAGAAAGGCAAGTGGGTGATGCGGTTGTTGCATAATCTAGTAAAGCTGCTAATGTACTTTTGTAGCGTGTGGCAAGTAAAAGCCGCATATGTCAGTCAGGTTAAGGTGTCTGTCTCCCCTTACATAAAGATAATATTGTATATCCAGTACAGCAGTACAGTGTTTTATTTTCTCTGAAAAGTAACCCCCAAATAACAAAAGTAAGTAGTAGTAAATAAGTAGAAGACCTCCCCAGTTCTATTCTTTTCTTCTCTTGTTAGTTTTTTTTTTTTTTCACTTTTATTTAAGTTTGAAATCAAAATAAATGTCCTTGTTGTCACATGATGAAATAAAGTGAGTCAACCATTGCCTTTGTTGTTGATGAAGAGGGGTCTAAGATTTTGACTTCCCTAATGACAGTCGTCACACCACACCACACCAAACCATACCATCCATACATACCACTCACTTTAGCACTAACAGCAATATCAACATCAACATCAAGTTCAACATTGTAATCATCATTAACATCATCCCCATCATCACCATTATCGTTCTCACCATTGTCTTCATTATCATTGTCAACGTCGTCCTTGTTGTCAACCTGATGCTGCATCTAATACATGGTAAATAGTGAATGGTGGAGTGAAGTGAAATGTTTCCATTGCTCTTACATTTACACAAACTTCTTGATCTTAAATTCACTCACATACTTTGGAGCGCTTCAAATGTAGGTATACATAAGTAGTACAACAAGGACAAGTATTCTTAAAGTGATGGAAGTGAAGGAAGTGTGCGCTGCATGCATTACGCTGTCAATTTTCTCGCCATTGTCGCGCTGCGTCGCATTTGATTATAATCTAACAAAATTGATAAGGTGTAAAATGCTTGATTTTATTTTAACATTTGCAAAATAAAAGAAAAATTTCATTCCTTTCCCTTACATTCTCCTCACCATTATCCTTCATTGACTTAAATAGATTTTGATTTTGTAAATTTTGCCTTTATTTTTTGTGTTTTATTTTTCTTTCTTTTAAGCCGCTAACGCAATTTTCCGGCTTGCATAGAGATTTTTTTCTTTCTCTTTTCAAGTGGATGTCTTCTTCAACGATTTGGTTAATATTCCATCATAATTCGACTTTCCTTTTCCTTTCATGGCCCCTTTTTTTGTTTTTTGATGGAAAAGTATCCAAGATATTCGCCTTTCTTGTTGTCTTGGCTTTTCTTAGCTTTGTCCTTTACTTCGAACGCACAAAATTGATTTCTTTGATGTTTTGATGAGGTGTTTGTTTAGTTTTTTGATGTTTCAACTTCAACTTCCAGCCATATTTTCCCTTCAGAGCCTAAATCCATCCGCCCCTTGGTTCCTTGGTTGCTTGAGAGTTTCGTTTCCTTCCTTCGTTACTTTAAATTGTATTGTATATTGTAGAATATTTTCTTGCCATGTTTTTCTTTCATTTTTGTTTTTTTTTTTGTTTTTGATTTTTCAATTTACATTTTAAGCGAAATTTAAACCGTTCCGTTTGGCTCCATTCATAGATTGAAGAACTGAGGATCTGAGAAACTGTCAATGGCTCTTTGTAGTTTGACATTTGCTTTGAAATTTAAATAAACAAGAAAATTTAGTTTGTGGCTCAGATTTTCTTTCTTTTTTCCTTTAATTTCTTATCGTTGTTTTTGGAATTTATTTGCCTTATTTTTCCATAATTTTTGCCGTTTTACTTTTTTGTTTGTTTCGACGAAAGTCATCAAACTACGAAACGAACATTTTATTGCCTTTGAATTTGATTGTGTTCCCCCACATAGTAAACACACTTTCTCACATTCACTATCTCTCTATCTCTCTCTCTCTCTCCGTTCCTCCCCAAATATCTTTCCATTTCTCTGTGAGTGAACAAAACGTGGTATCGTTTAATTGTTAATTATCGGCATGTCAATTGCACAAAGCGACTTCACATCCTGTTGTTGCAGCGAATCGCATCGCATTGAATTGCATTGAATCGAGTTGAGTTAATCTGAACTGAACTGAGTTGAGTTGAGTTGAGTTGAGTGTGCATTTTAGCTTTGGCCACAGTTTGATTGAGAGACAAGTACTACGGCTTATCATCCAAAATATGAAAAAAACAAAAAAAAAAAAAAAAAAAATGAAAACAAATCTTGCGGCATTTAAGCTCAATGAAAACTTTTCAACAACAATCACATGTGAATACATATGTGCGCTTTTTGCCATTTTGTAAGCCTCTGAACCGGCGTGCAGATTGAGTTTTCAATTAAAAAAAATGCGAATAGGAAAAATAAAAAAAAGAAAAAATAGGAGAATGCAAAATTGTTGAAACAATACAAATCTGCTTGCGGTTGATTGTAGTCGATTTGTTGCTATTGTTTCCCTTTTTGTTTTGTTTGTGCAGCTTTTCAAATTGTAACAGTAGACCAAAAGTAGCAACAAAAAGGAATGAGTAAGAGGAAATTTACAAAAAACCCATATTCCATTACATATTGCATACTTCTGGGAGCTCAGATAAGTACAATACAGAATAATGAAAAAATAATGCATATTTTGTTTTATATTCACTCGTATGAAAAACCTTTTAATCGGGCATGTACCAGAAACCAAAAGCAATCCAATTCCAACCAATTGCAATTCGCAGTGTAATGAAATCGCCTTAGACTGTTTAAAAATCGACCAATCGACCTTAAATGAAGTTATTAAAAAAATGTACCAACAACTGTACCTTATTGTTTTCCTCGGTAAACTGCATTTAAAGAATTCATCAATTCAGTTCCAAACAAACAAATTCAATCAAATGTTGGATGTGCCAACCTGCTCATATTTATATTTTAATATGGTCGAATTGCAAACAGTTGTTCATTCGAACATCAAAGTTCGAAAAACGAAATCGACCAAAATGCTGGCACACCTACGATTACGTTTGAACGTTTTTTGAAACCAACCGACCTCACAATATTGGGAGATTTTTGGCACATGCCCGAATATCTCTATTTTTGTAGGACTTGTTCTATTTTATTTTTTAATTTTCTACAAACTCGTTCAATGGAACTTCAAGTCACAAATCGGCTTATGCACTTGTTTTATGTTTTTTTTTTTTTTTTTTTTTGTTTGTTATACACACTACTCATATTGAATGAATATATGTTTGAATAAGACAAAAATAATAAAAACTAGCATTTCTCTACAGTAAAACAGTCAGGATTCATTCATCAAAATTTGTTGTATTAAATGGACTAACACACAATTTTTATTTTAAAACTACAAAAATGAAGTTTTGATTTAGAAGGCTTTTGAGGTACTCAAAAAGAGTTGTAATGATATTTTAAAATTTTCAAAAGATTTATGAACAGCTCTGGGTGCAGTATTGAAAATAATTTTGAAATTGTATCATAATCGTATTGGTGATATCTTGAGGCTTGTTATCAGATGCGTTGCACCTTGAGATTTACTTTACACGTTTATTTCCGAATTCTGCTGCTTTAATCGATACTTTTGATTTAAATGATCGACTTTTGGATTCAACCAAGTAGAATTTTTTTAACAAAAAACCAATCAATCTGTATTTTCATGAATATAAATTTAAGCCTTTTATGAAAGCGCATTTACAAAATTCAATTCTAATGCTCATTTGCTACTTTATTCTATTATTGTATATAGTTTTCAATTAAATTTTGTTTTTCAAATTCTTTTTATTTATAGAGATTTGAAATACTTTATATTGCATGCCTTTTACATTATAAATTTATAATTTCTACTTATTTCGTTATACGATTTTCATGTAAATGACATTAGTAGACATTTGTACTACATTTGATCTGCCCCGAAAAGTAGATCCCGGATAGACAGACGAACATGACTATATCTCTTCATACTCTAATGACTTTAACTATTAGACACTTAAAGATTAAATATCAAAAGATTCGGAAATATGTATGTATAATCTCAAACTATATGATATCGTTAGTCAATAGTAACATTAGAAACAGTATCTTTGTTGTCAAGTATATATATATATATATACATATGTAGTGACTATATTACACACCAAGGTGCATTAATAATATCGCAACAATTTGTTTTCTTAATCAATAAAATATGCATATTATCTATATAAAGTCCTTCTCGCTTCCTTCTGAGTGCTACACACATACCGTAGAAGTAATCTTTTACCAATATCCTAGTAGCTGCTACTCGTATGAATATGCAGCATACCCAAAAGAGTCTACCACTTATTAATGAATTTCGTATATTTGTTTTGCAATTATGTTACTTAAAAAGGGTTACAGGCATTGATTCTCACATTTCGATGACATTCCCTCAAAGGAAATTTCGCTAGATTGCTTTGAAATGTCCTCGCCCTCGTCCTCGTCCTCGTCCTGGTCATTGTCATTTGTATTTGGTATTGAGTTTTGAGAATTGGGACTGCTTTATTGTTTTATTGGTCACAAGTGTAACTGACTGATTCTCTAATTATTATATATACGAGTACACATACATATTTTGAACTTAGATATCTGAGTACATGGAAGTACAAATGCTAATACTACTGCATATGTATGTGTACGAGTCTTTGCATTTCATTTGATTTCATTTCATCTGACTGTTGTTATTCATGCGTTAGTCAATCGAGTGCTTCTAATTTCTCCCCAATTGACAATTGAGTTCCAAGTTGCATTGCATTCAAATGATCTTTGGGGTTTGTTTAATTGTTAATGCATCTACCTATGTGAGGGAATGAATGACTATGTGTGTGTGCGTATGAGAGAGGTAGATAGATAATGTAATAAGATCAGGTAGACTTGGTAATTTCTGTATGTGCTAAGTACATCAAAGGCATTGAGCTATTGAGCCATTGAAGAGAATGAATAAGGATGTAAGGACAACAAGTGCTGATTGAAGCTTTGCTTTGTAAATTAATTGATTTATATTGAAATATTTGGTTTCTGCTGCTCATGATGATGTTACTTAGCAACGAGTGAGATAAGTACAAACATGTACAAACGGACTTTGAAAAGATTTTTAATTTTCATTAAAATTACAAAAAAAAAAAGGAAAGAGATAGTTTACTTTAAAATTTTCTGTAAAATTAGCTTCGTTTAATAAATTTGTAATCATTTTTGATATCATATTGAGTTTTCAAAGATTTTAGGGTTCCGGATCCAAAAGGAACCGTCCATCCTTCCTCGGGTAAGAAATATTTTGATTTGTATGGCGACTATACGATACAGTAATCCCACGATCTTTAAATTTGGGTGGTTGGTGGCTATACATCAGAAACTTTCATTGTCGAAATTTCAGTTTGATCGGAACACTACGGAGGGTACTTCTCATACAAATCCACATTAAAATTCAGGTTCTTATTCGAAGAACTTTTTTGTTTTTTGGGCTATTGAACATTTGAAATTTAGACACAAAAAGCTTTCAATATAGGCGCGGTACATTTATTGTAATCATTAAAATCGGACCACTAGGGGGAGTACCTCCCATAAAAACCCCAATCTGGTACGGAACCCTCCGTGTACGAGTCTGACACGAACTCTGCCGATTTTTATGTAACAAACATGAATAGAATATTAGGTTTCGTTTAAAATACAATATTTAAAACTGAATAATTTTACTATGTGGGCTCATGTTGAAAATGCTTAATTTGTGATCCCTAACAATATGTGGACTGGAAATCATTTGTAATTATTTTGTATTTATTTATACAATTACATTGCCATTATTTTTGTTGTTGATATTTTAGTTCTATAGCAATAATAATTGAACAACTTATTCAATTGGAAATAATTAGAGATCAATAAATTTAGAAAATAGAACCAACTTCATTATTTTGGCGGCATGGAATCACATAAAAATAAACATAGGATGATGATGCTTCGATATATTTTGCATGGAATTAAATGAAATGAAATTCGTGAATTGAAATGAAGCTGAAACCAACAGAATTGTTCAATATAAACAAAAATGTTTGCCAAAAGCGATCAAAATACCAAATCAAAATCAGTACAACATATTTGTTTTTTCTAATGAGGTGAATCATCTCTTGATAATGTTCTGATTTATGTTTTATCAGTAAATATTTATTCATTACGTTTTAAGTGATAAATTATAAATTATTTATTAACTTATTTCATTATAAATTAATATTTTGTTATTTTAAAAGTGATATGAAAGAAAAAGAAAGTGTCACATGGACTTTACGCACAAATGAAACTTTTAGAATCCCACAATTAATTAAGATGTGATGTACAAAATTTTGGAAGCCATAAATATTTATAGAGTTTAAATATGGGTAAGAGTAATTTACATACATATACCTAGATATATAAATGAACAAAGAAAGAGTTAGGTGTAATAATAATTTTATTTCGTGTTAAGTTGCATCTAACCGCTTTAACTTAAGATCGGGAATTATCGTCTAAGTTAAGTTTTTGACACAACATTTACGCCTAGATTTTTCTTCAGATACGAGCGTGGAAAGTATTTGCGTTTGCACACCTAGTGATATCAGCCGATTCCACGTTATATCTGGAAATTGCAGAAATGTCAACACGAACAAAAAAAGCTGTCAAATTGAATGTTTTTTCAAGTGCTTAAATAGTGTTCATGATTGAACATGTGTGAACCGCGTCGGGCGCTGCGGCTAAGGCCTTAAACAGAATAAATATCTGAAATATTTATTTATTATACCAATCAGATACAGCATCATATAGAATCAAGTCATGTTACAGAAATAGACTAGATAAGTTAGTCAGCAGTATATGCATTTTTCTCAAAGAAAGGAAAAACTCTAATTCAGAAAACAGAAATAATTAGCAGCAGGTAATTAGATACACACATAAAGGACCTGTCTTCTAGGCACGTGGCCAATATGGTAAATGAAACTCCGGCTAACAGAAAAGTAAAAAATACACAAGAAAACAAGTTGCAAAAAGTTATTTAAAGTGTTAATATATCAGAGTTACTTGTTACCGTGGACAGAATGTTTCTATATTCTAATCATATAGACATTTCGATATGAGTTTTGAATAAATACCTCACTTTTCTTTTTAGCTCGTATTCCCATCAATTCCTATTTATCTTTATAAATACACACCCTATTTCATTTCCAGAGGACCATTTTTGAAATGTGTACCTATGTCATGTCTATTGCAATTGAACCCGTAATATTCTATGGGACTTATTGATACTTCATTAATGCACAAGGATAAACTATCACCTGATGCAATGATGCCGTTAAGATTTATTGAATTATTTCTTGAACTGAAAGACCATTGGTGAGGATGTACAAAAGACTGTTTATTATAGAATTCGGCACGGCACAAGAATACTGGTAGGGCTACCGGCGTATGATGTTTAAAAGTGCTTTGCTTGTTAAGACCTGGCAGGGTATACAAGTCGTTTGGCTATAAAATGGTGCCAGTTATGCGTGTGGGAGTCCCGAATCAATTAAATGCAAAATACCATAAATAAAATTATTACAAGGAAAAGGTCTCATATATTATTCTTTGGAATTTATACAATAGGAAACGATGAGGGACTCAAAATGAGGGAATTAAATTATTTCAGAATACCTACGATTTTCCTGAGAAAGTTGAGAAGGTTGGAAAAGTTCCACCATTTGGATCTATGACATATATAGATGCATACCTTATGAACAAATCATCAAACTCTTTGAATATTTTCCATTTTTAATTAAGTAACTCACTGTCAATGTAACCAAACCTATTCTTGTTAAGCTTTCTCGTAATGCTTAATTGGTATTTTTATTATGAACTACAATCAAAAGAAAAGTATTTTCCTGTATTCCAAGGATGCTCATTAATAAATTTTTGATACATTCTCCATCATTATTTGTGATATCATTTTTTTATTGAATTCTTTATGAAGAATCCTAAGACATAAACAAGTATTGTAACTTACAAATGAATCAAAAAGTATTGTATATAAACACTTTAGACTAAAATTAATAAATGTTTAAATAATCATATGAAAGACAAATAAAAGATAGTCACAACAATATACATACTCGTATGTGTATGTGGGTGTGCATCTGCGTGTATATTACAAACACAGAAGTATATTTGGTTGAATTTGCCTTTCAATCTTGTTGCCACTAAAGTTTTGTCATTGGCATGAGCGTTAATGTGGCAGTTAACTTAATTTTGTCACATTTACCAACACATTAACATTAAAAAGATACATAACAGCAACAATGATAACACTACGAACATCAACTTAAACAGCAACAGCAAGAAGAACAATGATGATGAGAATAGAAGAAAACTCAGAAAATCCAAAGAGCAAAAGAAAAATGAAAAGAGTGAGTGCAGTCAACAGTGACAAAAGTAAAAAACAAAAGTACACAAAACAAAAAAAAAAAAAAATAAAGAAAGGAAACAGGACGACAACGACGAAGTGCTAATATAAACAAGAGTAGAGAGAACAACTACAACAACTACAGCTAAAAGGAAAACAAGAACAGCAAACAGAATAAGAACAATAACAAGGATATCAGAGAGAGATAAGCAGAGCAAACAAATGGCAGGCGGGTTTGACATGCATCACTGAAGTGAAGTTGAGATGAGTTAAAATTTTGTTGCATAGATAAATGGGCTACAAAGGATATACTCGTATATATTCAGATTATTATATTATCATTATAAATTGTATATGATATTAAGTGCAATAAGTATGTAAGTATGTTCTTCGAAAATCAAATTAAATCATTTCTTAAATTCATGTTCTATCAAGATACTCAAGCGGGGAATATTTTCACTTTTACTAGAGTAAAACAAATTCCTTTAATCAAATCAGACAAACTCACATAGACAAAGCTAGGAAAATGACAAAGATATTCAGGTGAATGAAATATTGCTTGGAAAATGCTAAGACAAATACGAGTATTGTCTCTAAACGCGCAGTCACAAAAGACTAATGAAGGTAGTGATTCGATTCACACGGACTGACTGTAAGTTCAGCTCAAGAAAATTGTTAAACAACACATAAGAAGAAAATGAAAGAAAATGTTGATGGATATATGTAGGTGGAATGGGAATGAAAGCTAATGTGGTTTTCAAGCTGATTTTAACCTTAGAATGCTTTACGAAGTGTGGTTGAGAAATATGCGCCGTAAGGTATGCAACGAAAGACTAAAAACGATTCAAACACTGCTCAGTTGAGTAAATTCATAGTTGTGGTTATATTGTAATATACTAGTGCATGTATGTACCTATGTGTGCTTGTTCGTAACTGTGTATGTGTATGAGTGTGTGCATGTGATTGTATCTGAATTTACTGATGCAATACATTTTGTGGCAGAGTGCTTTCTCTAACCGTTTACCACACTCACATAGTCAGCGAGAGACTGAATGACTGATGTTCCATAAATTGGAGTATACAATTTTGCACAAGAGTCTTATGCAAACAATTACATGTGTGTGTTACCAGATGGATGGAAGAGCAAATGCACTTCTATTAAACTTTGATATCATAATGATCATGAACATTATTATTGTATCTTCAACAAAGGCATCATCATTGGCAGAAATTACACGAGTTTAAATTGTTTGCAAGTAAAATGGTCGCAGACGTTACGCATCACAGACTTAGAGGCACATATTGCTACGAACTCAAACTTATCTTAAGTTGCATATATTCTTTACCAGTTACACTACATGTAGTGTTTTGTAGCAATAAAATATAAGGATGATGATTGACTTCATTCAAATAAACCATAATAATTACATTTCAATATAAGTACCTGGCAAATCTGTTGAAATATCTTAATAATGTTACATCCATGATGTAGAGGTACTCAATGTGTTTTTGTTTTTGTTTTTATTTTCGATTATAATGTACTTATTAGTAACTGAGGGAAATTCATAGACAAATTCATTTTCTTAAAGAACAATCAAAAGTTTAACTATTTTATAAAAAAAAAACATTATGTATTTTTATAGAATGAGATACTTCCAAAGTTTCGGTATTCGGTATATGAAGAAGATCTTGGACAGCAGCTTTAGCGAAAATCTCCTGCATTTCGAGAGCAAAACATTGGTATTACAATCAAATGTGGTCTTACCGATAGAAAATTCGCATTTTATTGTTAAAAATAAATAAAAATAACAAAATTTACTTGTATAAATGATTTTTTTTTCGAAACGAAAGCCATGGTAGCCTGTGCACCACTTCAAGTTAATCGTAGTTTTGAAAGCTTTGTAACGTGGATCGAAGTCTCAATAATATCGACCATATGGATTCATTTTCATTGGCAATTAAAGCAACAAACAATTGTGTATTAGAAGCAATTGAAAAACGTGATTTTCTCGCTGTGATTAACCACTTTTATTTAAAAAATCTTAACACTGAAAGAAATCAAAAGTAGAGAGCTAGATGTAGTTCATGGCATATCTCCACATGGGTTTATAACTATATACAATTGGGTAAATGAGCTTCAACGTGGACGTACATCCATAAAAAATGACCGCAGAAACTATATCGGTTTGTGTGATCGACGAATAAAAATATGTGCAATAGTTAAGGCCACAGGCATATCATAGTGGTTTCAATTATATGCGAAAAACTGGGTGTCAAATGAATCTTTGCAAGATGGGTGCCACTTTTGATTTCAGTAGAGAATCAACGCAATAATGGGGTCAACTCTAAGGCTGTTTTGACGCTGTTCTGTCGGAATCCTATCGAGTTTCTGCATCGATACATAACTGTAGATGAAACAGTAAAACAATGACTAGTGGGTATTATGTGCCATTATTGGATCAGTTGGGCGAAGAAATCAAGACAAAACGTCCGCATTTGGCAAGAAAATGATCCTGCTTCATCAGGACAATACATGATACATGAATACATGATGACCCCAAAATCATGGAATTAAAATTCGAAATGATACAACATCCCCCGTGTTTAGCAGATTTGGCCTCCAGTGAGTGTTTTTTATATCCAGATTTAAAGAAATAGCACGTGGAAGACGTTTCAAGTCAAAACAAACGCCTTTTTGAAGGAACTTTCGAAAACCTTCTTTCTGTACAGTTTAAAAAATTGAGAAAAAATATTGGAATAGCGAGAAAGAGACATTTTTCTAAGAACTTATTGATCGATCCATGTAACTTTAATAAATGAATATATAAAAATAGTATTTTAGATTTTAATCTTATGTTGTGTCGATCAAATCGGATAACAAGGTTCAATTCAATTTAAAAAATTATACACATTTTCATTCTACAATATATACACAGAAAAGTAAATATGAAGGGTTTTCATAAATCATTACAACTGAATTCGATTCTTTTCGATTTTTCTTCCTTAGTTTTTATATTGTTGACAATGTTTTTTGTTTCCATTATATGTGCAACATTATTTTATTTATGATTGCGCGCCATTGATGGCATCATCTGCGTTGCTCATCATTGCAATTTATGCATGCAAGGGCAAAGAACTTAAGCGTGTCACCCACACATGCACAGATCCACAGTACAATGGATGCTGTTTTTTGTTGTCAGCATGGGGAAATGAAGTTCACTTTGAAGTGATTAAATATAAATCAATAAAACATTTATATAATTTACTAAGTAAAGCAACGCAACGATAGACTTTATTAAAGCATGGAAACTAATGTACTTGATCAACTAAATACTCGAGTTTTGTACTTATAGTGAATGCAGATTGAAGAAACAAGAAAAAGAGGCTTTAATCATGAAAAGCACACTTTCTATTACACCATTTAAAGAAGTTACATATGCAACAACTAACACCACTTGACAGTTTGCTATTGTGGCGTGGCATGCCACATAAAATATTTTAATTTATTTTTTGACATGATGATGATAATGTGGAGAGAGGCCGACGCTAAGTGTAAAAGTTTATTACCTAAAGCACAACATAAAACATAAAATTACAAAATTGTTTAAAATACCCAAACCAAAAAACACAAAAAAAAAAAAATAAATAAAACCATCGCCCCACTTTGAACCCAAATTCAAAACTGAAAACTTACATGCTTTTCTGGAGTGTTTTATGACACATACGATTCGCTTCTATTGTAGTATCTCATAAGTAGATGTTTGTATTTCGTGTATCGGTCGTTTGTATGTAAATACACGGACTTGGTAAACTCCATAAGGACAAGACCACTTACACAGACACTCGGATATATAGAAACAGATACACAAGGACATGAATGTCACACAATGACATAAAATAGCAGCATATTTTGGAAATTCAAATTTTATGAAATTAGCTTTTGTCGAGCGGATTTTTGAGGGTTGACAAAGTCGCGAAAACAACAAGTATAATAATAATAATCTTAATAATGATGACAGTACTGATGATGATAATGATGATGATGAATATGACGAAAACATTCTGTTGGGTCATGTTAGGTTACATGGTCTCAGCTTCGGTTTAAGTTCAGTTTGGGCTATGACAGTTTGCCTGTGACAGCAGTTTAAGTTGAAAGTATCATCGAGTATGTCAAAGCAAACACCATTATATGGAAATTTTTATATTTTTTAATGCATTTATGCTAATCTTATGTGTCATATATGTTGGTATGTATAACACACCACTATATGATATGATGAGCCTGGAATCTTTGGCTTAAGCGTATACGTATAAATGTGTCACATTAATGGAGGTTGTCAACGCATTTTTGATTGTTTTTATGTCGCCATCAGTGAAGAAATTTACATAAATTCAATGAAACTCTTTATAAATACCTATGTAAATACATACATAATACGATTACATATAGCCAAAGCCATGGCATTATAGACATTCTATACATACATATACCTCAGGTAATTACAATAATGGCCACCACATCAACAACTTTCCAGAGCATCAGATAAGGTTTTTCTTCTCTTAGTTTCCACATTTTCTCGCATACAATTTTGGTTAAATGAAAACTTGCAACATGACATTGAGTGATTTTGACATCAAGTTGAAATTACTTGAATCTATCTGTACTCCCAATTTGTCTAAACTGAACTGAACTGAACTAAACTAGCCCACTAGCTCAGCCTAGTCAGTTCGACCAGACCCGGTCAGACCAAGCATTGCCTTTGTCTTTAATCGACTGTACCAAAACTTGTTCGTCTGTTCGTCAATTGTGGTCTGCTGGTAAAATTTGCAATCATGGCTAACACGATATTTGTGCCCATCAATAAAATTGGCGGCTAGAAGCACAAAATGATGATGGCGATGGCGATGGCGATGGCGATGGCGATGATGATGTTGTTGATGATGTTTGTCTAATGTGTGTGCGCCGTTTGTATAGAACTTTCAATTTTGAAGGTTTTTTGCAATATTAGGCGCAAAACTCAAATTAAATTGGCCTGATAATGACAACTTCATGCATTATGCACGTGAATGTCCTCCCACAGTTCCCCTCCACACACTCAACCACACGCTCACTCAGTTACTCATTCACTCTGTTGTCAGTTTGGGCACATCAAGTATGCACTTGTGACATTGCCTCTTTTGGGGCCTTTGTCCGTGTTTATGCCAGAATTCAGTTATTTTGGTCACCCACCAGAAATTGGACAATTTTTTTTTTTTTTTTTTTCTGTATTTTTGAAGAGCGAACGGTCAGCAGAAGCTGAATGAAGTACTGTGGTACTGAAAAATGTGATTGCCTTATTCCAGCAAATGAATGGCCAAGTGCGCCATTTTATATGCTTAGCAGACAACAATAACAGCAGAATTAATTCCATTGAAAACAACAACAGCATCTATTGCACGAGTACATATACAGGCAACATGCATACATGTGTACAATCAAAATTAAACAAAGGTCTAACAATAAAGAAATGTCCATAGGAGCAAATTTTTGCACTCATACTGAAAAAAAAAAAAAACAGAAAAAGAAAAACAGATGAAAAATTTCCATAATATTTTTCGCTCTCACTCTTTCATAACACAATGTGCATATTTGTGTGTGTTTGTATTTGATTCACTGGTCAAAGTTAGTAACTCACAACTACTCACGCAAACACACGCACACACACTTACACAGCCTTGATGCTCATATAAAACTCATTCATTCTTTCGCTTCGCTCGTTTCTGAAATGAGGCATTCGTGCTAACCAAGTTACTGACTCACTCATTCATTCACTGACTCAGTCAAGCAACCAAAGCAGTTACTCACTCACTCCGTCACTTCGTCAGCCCTTTAGTTATTCATTCAAGTCAGTCACATAGTCATTCCGTCATACAGACAACTTCTGTTATGCACTCACTCACTTGCTCAACTCAGCTTAGCTCAACACAACTGAGTTCAGTTCAGCGTAGCTCTGAGTTGGGCTCACTTTTAATAAATTCATAAATATTTATGTATGCAAAACTCTACGAAAACGCAGGCGGGTGCTTTTGTAGTTCCCCCCCTCCATCCATGATCTCCTGCAGAGGAATACCATCCTGCAGCAGAGCAGTGACATGTTTCGTAGTCTCATGTAGATGACAATGCAGCAGCAACAGCGGTAAACTCCGTTATAGGTCTGACGGAGTCTGACATTCTCTTGGATGATCATGATTATGATGATGCTGATGATTATGATGATAGTGATGGTGATAGATTGATGCGGCATGTCATGAAATAACCACAAGAAGACACATTTGTATTTGTATGTATTGTATAAGTTTTTATTATTATTATTGTTCCCATTAAGAGCAATGCAACAAATGTGATAAATTTTACCAACGAAAAAAAAAAAAATAAAATATAAACAATGACCAATGACAATCATCCTTTTTGAAAATACAATATATAAGCTTAATAAGAAAGTATTTGAATTATTAAAAATTCCAACAATTTGAATTCAATAATTTATGCATTTTGTATCACTGTTCTTAAAACTATTGTATGATGTAGTTAGTTATGCCACTCGGTGACATGCAGCAGCCACATGGCGACGCATGAAGTCTAAGCCCAAAAAATTTCAAATTCAAAATTTTTGCCGCCCAAATATGTTCACTTTTTGGCATTTCATAAGGCAATGGCGATGCATACGATGATGATGATGATGATGATGAATAACACAACACAACACAGCAGAGCACAAAAAAAAAGGAACTCAACTCGTTTAGTGAATAACATGACATTTCACACACATACACACACACACGCATACAATCTAAACATAGTGGGAGTGTACATAATGTGTGTGTGTGTATGTGTGTGTGTGTGTCAGGAAAACACGTTAACCGAATGCAACGTTCATATCTGTCAAATATTCTTCTGTGTACTCTATACTATTCGTACTATGCCTTGCTCAACAACATCAATGTGGGCAACATTGCCTCATGTCCTTTTAATTTTTCGTGTGTAGTAAGGACGAAACAAATTTTGATGAAAATCACAACATGCGGTAAATAGCGTAGGAAGATGAGGAAGAAGAGAAGAGGAGAAACGAAAAGGTATGGGCATTGAATACTCCTATTTTAATCTTGTTTTTGAATTCTCGTTAACGTCGCTTTTGTTATTCTTATTTTCACACTTATTTGCATATGAACCGCTGCTGCTGCTGCTGCTGCCTCACCATTCATTCCCATTCATTCATTCATACACTCCTTCATTCTATCACTTGGTTTCCTTTTGCTCACAGAGTCTCCCAGTGTGACTGAGAGACAAACAGTCAAACAGACTGATAGACAACGATGGACGACTGGCATAAAACAGATACATGGACAGACAAGTCTTCATCTCATGGTGGTTTTCTCGTACGTTTGTTCGTTTTTTGCGAAAATGATTTAAAATCAATTTATTTTTTCTATTATCCTTATGTAAATTATTTTACAGATGCAATGATGATGAACGAACAAGGACATTATATATATATATATATATACATATATTTATGTGACTGTGTGCGCGAGGGTTTATTCAAGTGTGCAAATGTATAGTGTAAAGTGGTATGTTTTTATGTATCTATGTGCGTGAAAATGAAATGAAGGAAGACAAACAAAGCGAAGCAAATAAATCAACTTGATGCGTTTCTAAAAATAAACGTGTTGATTACTTGAAAAATTATTTACAAATTCACACAATCGAAAAATAAAGAATACACATTTCCAGATATATTCAGAAAAAACTTTCATTTGAAATTTTTATTGTATTTTTTTTTTTTTTTTTGTTTACATTAGCAGTTTATTTAGCAACCAATCTTGCCTGTTGCCTTTCATATGATGTTTTCTTTTTTTCTTTTTGATTCTTTTCACACTAATGTGAATAGAATTTATTGTACTATCATAATGTTTGTAACGCTTAGAACTGTTATAATACATTCTAAACTGAAATTCATTATAGACAAACTCTTTTTTGTACAAATGCAAGTAGAGGAATATTCACTTTAAAGCCCTCAGTAATATTGTATTATTTTTTCGTAGCCTACTACTGTTTCATGTTAAGATCCAAAGTGGTGTTTTTCCTTGACAATTTGCACAACACACCATATAAGTAAGTATATATAAATAAAATAAATTTATCTTCATATCATTATTTCATGTTCATTACCAAGGGATGCCTTTTAGAGGATTGCCATATTGTAAGCATTGACGAACTGTAGGAGACTTTTCCACATTTCTGTATTCTGTTAAAATGTTCTTTGATGATGCGAATGGATCCATTTTCTATAGAATTTTTGGATTGGTTAAGTGTTGGGTTTTTGATTTTTTTTTTTCTTGTTTTTGTTTAATGACCTTCCACGGGTTTCTTTGACTAATTTTATTTTAAAAACATTTAGCACCAAATGAACAGATCGCTTTAACAATTTTCCAATATATCGCAGAGATTTTCCTTCTTTTGTAGGAACAAAACCAATTTGGACTCTTCAGAAGAGCAGTGACCGTTTCTAAATAAACAGCACTTAGGCTTACTTCACGAAAAATTCCTTATGAAATCAACTGTAAAAGCTACAGTGAACCGAAGTCAAGTTTTGGAGAACTATAATATAAACTAGTATTTAATACAGAAATTCAAACAATTTCGCAATTGTTTTTATTTATATTTTATTTAATTTTTATACATTTCAAATAACTTTCATATATACGTATACTGCAAATTCCAAGTTGGAAAAATGATGGTTTAAAAAAAAAAACAAACCGCAATATGATAATTTCATTAACATTAAGTAGTAGTTGATATGAACCACTCAACTTTTCATAAATATTAAATTAAAATAATCATTTAAGGGATAATAAAATCAAAAATAAAAAAAATATTATTTATTTCATTTGAATAACTGTGCCCCCCATAAGCTAGAAAAAAAGGCAAATAAATATTTTAGTGCTCTTTTTTTCATACAATTTTAATGAAAATTGCAAATTAGCAAAATTATTAATTAAATGTAAAAATATTCATGAAACTGAAATAAATGAAATGAAAAATCATAACTACAAGTATTTACACAAAGCGATAACAAAAATATTATATTCATTTGTAAATTTAATTCCAAAAATATATTGAAATAAGTTTGTAAAGTTTATGAATTTTAACTCAACACTTTTCATAATAATTTTTTAAATTTTCATTTTCTGTATGAGAGAATATAATCGATGGGAATGCAACTATCTGATATCATGTACAACTTCCATGGATAACACAAAACAAAATATAAAAATTTGTAATTCAGAGATTCAAACCTCGTGACCAATTAATGTTTAAGGAGTTACAAATAATTGTGACAGACAAACATAAATTAAGAAGATTCAATGAAAAACTTAATATATCTGATTGAGATGTTTTCTTTACTGAAACTCTAGGATTATGACAGTTTTGACTTCTTAGACTTAACACAATCTAAAAGATATCCAAAAGTGGACCATATCAATTCGTCCTGTCCCAAATCTTTCTTTGTATCACACATAGTCTAATTTGAAGAATGATACTACATCATCATGCTTCTTCCATTCACTGCTTCATCTATTCATATAAAAGAAAGTCGTGTTAGTTACATTATTTTTAACTCAAGAACGACTGAACCGATTTGGCTGAAAATTGGTGGGGAAGCAGCTTAAAACCAGAAGAAGGGCATAGCTTATGGACGTAACATAAAATATGGCATAATAAAACGCAACAAGCAGAAATCGAAAAAATTATCTAGTCGTTCATTTGTTAAAAATAGTTTAACAAAACGCAACTGACACGGAATAGCAAAAAACAACTGACAGCAAATCGTAATGTTAACCACGGTTAAGTATGATTGAAAATTTGACAATTAGAAGAGGACTGGTATTCTTCTGACATTGAATTATGACAAATTCTGTGCGTTAATAGTTATGTGCTAATATTGGTGCGATTTACCTGCAATATTGTCAAAGTTTGGGTTATATTCTCATGGATGGGATGGGATGATTCTGATCTAATGGGGATTGCTTTGTGACACCGTTTTTTCTCCCGTTTCTGCTACTCTTTAGTGTTGTTGTTTTTTTTTTTATTGTTGTTGTTATAGCTTCGGTTTGGGACCAGCAATGGTCCCGCTTGGCTATGAGAGCAAAATCCTATGCATCGCGCACTTTATCAACTGTATCGAGAGATAAAAATTAGCACATCATAATAAATAGTAAAGTGACTTGCGTCCGACCTCGTTGTCATTTAAATCGCAAGGAGTGAAAGTTTAGTTGACTTGTGAATGATCTCAACAACGTTTTATTAGCACGTGAGCATAACAACACAACTTTTAACTCCTCATAAAATAAGTAGGAAGAAAAGGGAGAATCGTAAAGATAACTTAACTTAACTTAACTTAGTATAGTCTAAGTTTGATTACAGTCCTCTTTTTGATAAGGACATTGGCCTCTCGCTTCTCAGCATCTTCCTTATCGCGATAGCCACTGTGATCTATTATCTAAATAAGAGTATTGTAAATAATGCTAAGAACTCCCATATGATGAGTTATGTGAATTGACGAGAGAGAAGCTTGCACACTCTTTGCCGTCCCGTACGAGTTCTTCCATTTACCGGAACATTTCTTTTTTTGTCTTATAATGATTCAATGATAATTATGTGCGTCACAGACATCACAACAAAGTCTTAATACATAATCGCAATAGTGTATTGAACAAATATTTAGTAGACGATTTAAAAATTACTTAGCATGCAAATTTAATTCCTTAAAGAATCTTAAAAACTGAAAAAAAATGAAATAAACAAATTCAATATTTCCGTTTTAAAATATTTAAATTAAACCGATAGAAACCTTGATGACAAAGATGGTGATTTGCTTAAAAAGAAACTTTTTACTTTCTTAAAAAACTTTCCCACTTTACCAAAATTTTATACTTTGATCAGCATGAATAGGTAAAAAAAAGGGGGAGAGAAAATCTACAAACAAAAAAAAAATACAAAGGAAAATTGAAGAATAGCTTAAACACAAACAAGTTTCGTTGCTCCTCTTTGGTAAAGACAAAATGAAGTTTTTAATTGGTTTAAAATTCTTTAAGTAGAATGATTTTATAATAAGTTCAACGTTGCTTTGAAAATTATGAGCCCGATTTGCTGTTCACTTTTTTACTCTTATTTTGATTTTTTCTTAGTGAGTTGAAAATGGAAAAGATGAAGAAGAAAGAAGAACAAAATCTTTGGAAATAAGTTTTTCATTTTTCTTTTGAAAATTAATTAAATAGCTTTGCTCATTTTTAGTTACCTCGACCAATTAAAAAGTTTAGAACTCTCAATGATTTTCTTTTTTTTTTTTGTTACTTCTGTTTCTCTTTTCAAGGCCCTTTTCAACTCGAAGAATTTAGCATGAAATAGTAGTTTTCTTTGCTTTTCTTTAATTTTCTCTACTATACAAAAGTAATTTTTAGATAGAAAATAATAAGAATCGTTTTGATTTTGGTTTAGAAAAATATTTAAGGATTTTTTTTTTTGGTATCTGAGAGTTGCACGTGTATCTTTATTCATTCATTCACCCTCCATGTGATTTTCCTAACTACAAGCGAAAGTTGTCTGCAAACAAATTATTATTATATAACAACCCCAATTCCATGAGTGGTTTTCTCTTCTATTAGCAACCAAATAAACAAACAACAAACAATTTAACAGACAAAAAATAAATAAACGAAAAAATTGAGTGCATGAAATGTAAATAGAAAATGAAATCAAAAATTCTTCACAAAAGTACGCTAAGCTAAATTATGTGTACAAATTCAAAGGGGATCGCTGAACTTGAACTACTCATGCACATAGAGACACATAGTATGTACTACTTCTTCTACTATCACGAAGATGTTATGCTCACAAATGTAATAAAAATAGCTGGCAGGCAGAACTTGGTAACATCAAGATGTAAGGAGAACATAGTAGAATTTCAAGTTGAGTACTGCAAACGGAAATGGCGTTGCCAATATTCCAAATGGGGACGTTACTCAAACGTAGATACTTTTTTTGGTTGCACTGCATCATTTCCACATGAAATAAATCAAAATAAATAAAGAAATAAACAAAAAGCAAACAAAGGACAGAAGTGGCGAGTGACAACCGACAGACAGTAAGAGGTAAACGAATAGCTAGATAGACAGATAGTTACAGTCAGGGTCGATAGCAAAGGTTACCAGTATTTCAAGTAGGTTGAGTAACTAATATATAAACGATACACCGACAGATAGATAGACAGACATTTACACTTACACTTACATTTACACTTACAGTGGGCGATATAAGTGAGTGTATGAATGAGCGGTAAATTGAAAAATGCAAATACAATATGAACTCGACAGTCCCGACTATTGAAAATCAGGCTGTTTCCAAATTATCGAAATATTAGGATAACCGAAATATAAAAGTAACATTCATTTATGGTTCACAAAAGTAAGCAAAATTTTTCAGGCTTACTAATTTTAAAGCAACTGATATCGATTTTCCGGAGACTTTTTGGTGAAAATTTGAGAGGTACCTTATTTTAGCCGTTATTTGATAATTCAAGTTGTTTTCTAAATTTTAAAATAAAAAGTACCCTATTTCTTTTTATGATGTGAATATTAACTAAATAAGGTTCGCGGCCCACACCGTCTTAACAAACCGCTATCAAGCGCTTTTCCTCTACGCTACTCTGGATGTTGGATGTTTGAGTTCCATATTGAGTTCGAGTTATTGCTGTCGTATTCGAGAGAGCCGCTGGCGTTTGTGATCTTCTCTTACTATCACAATGTGGTAGGACACGATGCTTTGTAATTACAGTAATCAATTTGTCATTCCATTGAAGGAGCAGCGCTTCTTTTTTGCTTAGGAAACGAAATTACTTTATCCAAGACTTGTTTCACTTGATTTTTTTAGAGCGTAGCTCTTTTATTTGCGTTGCGGCATGAGTGAAATTTCAAAAAATTAGGCTAAAAATAGAATCGTCAGATTATGTTTCTTCAACTGATTACAATAACAACATGCAAACAAAGCTAAAACTAAAACAAAAAAACTTAACTCAGCCCACGATCTGTAAATTTGGGTGGTTGGTGGCTATACATCAGAAACTACTATTGTCGAAATTTCAGTTTGTTCGGACCAGTAGGAAGGATACCTCATACAAATTTCCATTAAAATTCAGTTTGTTAATCCAAAAACGTCTTTTGTTTTTTCCTATCGAACTGATCTTTAGACACTATATGTTTCTGATATAGGCGCTGTACATTTGTTGGAATCAGCCCAATCGTCCAACTATGGGTAGTACCTTGCATACAAACCCACCATTAAAATTCAGGTTCTTATTCGAAAACTTTTTTGTTTTTTGGACTATTAAACTGAAATTTAAACACTACAAGTTTTTAATATGGGCGTGGTACAATTGTTGGAATCAGTCATATCGGACCCCTAGTAGTAGAAAAGTATTATAACTTCGTCATAAAGTTTGTAACACAGAAGGAAAAATCGCAGACCACATATAAAGTATATAAATATTGTATATTCTTTATCAGCACGATGAGACGAGTTGATTTAGCCATTTCCGTCTGTAAAAAAAAAAAAAATTAAAACATAAATTTTTCCATAAAACAAATAATAATTAAAAATTTTGTTTGTTTTTCTAAATATTCTCCTTCATAGTTCAATTGATCAGATAGTTGCAACTATGCTATGCGTAAACATATTCTTTGATACCCATATCAACACGTATTCCAAGCAAGTGTAGAAGGAAAAGTAAAAAAAAGAAACAATCTTTTAAAGAAAAGAAAACCGTAAACTAAAGTGAAGTGACAAAGTAAAGAACTGTGGCAATATGTGGACCAATACCACTTTGTGCTACGTACTTGGATTCTGTAGTTACTGGTTGCTCTATCAAAGCAACACAATCCTGCCATTCGTTCTATGTAGGCTCTCATGACTTCACACGATGTGGTGGGACATAAGGCTCATGAGTCTTAGTTACAAAAACAATTTCTTTGTAATTTCATGGGACGGTCAGCGTTTCCTTTTTGCAGAGCAACCGTTTCACCTCGTTTTTCCATCTAAATCTTCATGCTTCACTTGATCAGAAAGTTGCAGTTTTGCAATGCGTAAATATTGGTGACGTACCAAATGTAAAAAAAAAAGTAACAAAACAAACTGATGACATTGCTGCCATTGCTGAATGAGGCGAAGTAGTTCATTAAAGTAAAGTGAAGTGAAACGATGTGAAAGATGCCCACCCGTAGTATATAAGTTAACGGCTAATTATTGTAATGTCAACCATGTCCCAATGTTGATGTTATATTAATTATATTAATGATGTCCTACTCTTTGTCCGTTGTCTGTTCCCAGTTTTGTGAGCCAGCAGTTATTGCATTATGTTATGTCCGTTTACTATCTATACCCCGTTGTCTAAAATAACCAATAGGAAGCTGACACGTACATAAAAAGATTACAAATTGTGCAGAACAAATAGCTTAGAATATTACTTAATTTACCATTCAACTTTTCCACTACTACAGTTCAAGAAAAAATAGTTCAATACAACTCAAATTATAATGATCGTAATTCATTGTAAGTAAACATTATATTATTTAAGTGCCAATACCTCAGTTGTTAGTTTTAAGTTAGTTTAAGTTTTTAAATAATCTAGTTTAAGGGTTTTTCCCCTTTTCCCTTACTTCATAAATAGTACGTAAATATACCTTAAGTAAAGAAAATATAATTTTTTTTTTTTATATTGGGAGTACAAATTTGTGTTCAAAAAAGTTTTTTGTTTTGAAAAAAGTAAAAAATACATCATTCAAAGTATTGTTCGCCGGAAGCGACTACTTTTTCCCATATCTCTGTTTATTTAACACAAATCCGGACATTTTCGAATAGGCAAAAAAAAAAGTGTTGTTGTCAGAAACAGACGTTGATGCACACTAATTATTGTTGTGAGATGTCAAAACTTTCCAATGGAATAGGTAATCGCTTCCAAAATCGGCCACAACTTGCAGGTGGAGCCATCTTTTGAAAACGAACCGAACTAATTTGTACTCCTAATATAATATACTACTAAACTCTGTAATAAGTAAATTAAAAAAATTGTATTACTATAAAATTATTTGGGTAAATACAAAAAAAAAAATATATCTATATATAAATATAATTTGAAATTATGTTTCGTTTGGCAATTAACGGGTTAAATAATAAATAATAAAATAACAAGAACTATAACCAATGGAAGAGCAATAAATTTCATTTATCCCTTTTGAAAAATAGCAGACAAATATGATTAAAAAATTATTGTTCATATATTTGAGATAAAGAAAATCTCATGATCAGGCAATAAAGTGCACTCAAGCATTTATGATTTTAAGCGGATTTTACTGTAGAATGAAGAGGTAAGAAATATTTAATAATCGTATATAGCAAAATTAATAGGATCACCAATAGAATGAAAGAAAATTTAGTCATAAAAAGAGCAACATAAAACACAACCATAACAAAGACTTCATCATCATCATCATCAAGTATCTTTTGCCTTTTGTCTTTACTTATAATAAAATGATTAACAATGATAAAAAATCATAAGTAGATACATACATATATGTATATTGTGATAGAGGAAAATATCGCACTTAAGTATTTTGTGCCGCATTAAGTTAAATCACCTGAAATTGCGTACCTTTTTGACCCTTTTTTCTGTTTGTTTATTTGTTTTCTTTGTAATGAAAGATACCCAACTTCCCCTAAATAATGTTCATGAGTCAGGACCACACATAAAACAAAGGCCTGTACTCAAACTTATGCATCACAGTATTAATGGCACCCTTCATACACATAAATTCACGAACAAATCTACTTTTAAAATGAATACATAATCCCACACACAGTGAACTCAACTCATAGGAAGCAGTTTAATTTAATTAAACATCATCAATCCCTTGTTGTAGATACGAGTAACTCAAGTGAGTATGTGTTGGTACATTCAGTCAAAGACAGTGGCAGTGCGAGTGGTGCCTACCCACTAATAAACCCTTAAATACCTCCAAATATAAGGGATTTACAACTTTTCCATCATAATTTTCAATTTAAAGAAAATAAGAGACATCAACAGAAACAAAACATAAGCAACAAAAAAAAAAAAAAAAAAACACGGAAAGCAAACTGCACCCATCTTTATTCTTCTTCTTTTTTTTGTTTTTTTTTGTTGTTTCTGATTCTGCTGATGAGGATGTTGGGATGATGAGGTCTTTCCTTTTCTATGAAAACCAGCTTTGCATATGCGTGAGTGAATGTGCGTATGTGTGTGTATCTGTTTGAGAGTATGTTTGAATGTGTGCTTGAGTTGTTGTCATATGTGTTTGACACACGTGTCTAACAGATTTTCACTGTTGTAGATATGTTAAGCTAAGCAGAGCTCGCTCGAAAGTATGCAAATATTTGATTAGCTCGCGACTTTTTATGAACTTTTTCATTTAATGTTTTTTTTTTGCATTTTACTTTAAATGGTTTAAAATTATTGTTTTAATTTATTTATTTCTTTGTTTCTATGTTTCTTGTTAGTACTAATTTTCCTGTCAAGTACATTTCGTTGAAAAAAAAAATAAATATCTGGAGAATTTTTGAAAACAAAAAAAGAAAAATTTTATTTATCTTTGTATACAATAAATAATTCGAGTGTTTGAAATTTTGTGACTCTTTTTCTATCCGTTTAGGATAGACCAGTATTGAAATTTTTTCTTTTTTTTTTTTTTGTTTTATTTATGGGGTTACCAAGATGGTTTATGCTTCTGTTGAACCCATGCAAGCACTTTTTTGTCAAATTATTAACATATCTAGCGCACACTATACTAAGCCGATTAAAATATTTTTTTTTTTTAAATGACAAATGAATGCCAATGAAATGAGTAGCACACTTTTTTTTTCAGTTTTTAACTTTTAATATAATATTTTTAGTATTAAGTTTTTTGATTGGTCAATCATAAAAAGTTTTGTACGTTTTCTTTCGTTTTAATGCTTTAGTTGTTGTTCTTGTTGTATTTTTTCTCTCTGAGTACGCACTTTTATTTTTATTTAATGTTCACATAAAGTGCGACAAGAAAGAGGAAATCTATTTCTTTTTTTGCGCTTTGCTTTGTTTGTGTTTCGTGTTTGAGGCTATTGATCAATTTTGGTTTGTTGATAAGGGCAGTGTACCAAAAACCAAAATGTGTTCTGCCGATTTATATTTTTTCTCTGCTTCTTTCGCGTATTTAAGTATTACAAACATATTTCGAATACCAAGCGTACGAAGTCGACACTCAACAATAAGAGGATATTTTACAGACAAGTCTGTAAGCCTGAGTGGCGCCACGCGATTCAAATCTGGGATTCTGCTGTTTCCATCAACATTCAGAGAGTTCAATTTGACAAAACAAGGTGCTTCGGCGCATAACTGGTGCGCCTTGGTTTGTGCGCAACAACATCTTGCACAGAGACCTAAAGCTGCCCACGGTACGTGACGAAATCCTTCAAGTCAACTATCTAATGACCTTCTAATATTATTCCAAGTATTATTCTGTATAATCACATAAATGTTTCAAACTTTTTGTAATTTCGATAACATTATTAAAAGAAAATATACAAAAAATAAAAAAAAAATTATAAATAAATTTTTGTATAAGTTAATAGAAGAAATAATGTCAGTCAAAGACAATCAAGTTTGTTTGTCTGATCAGAAAAATCACCTTGTCTGTGGTACATAAATGCCGTACTAAGATTACCAATTTATATTAGCTGCTTAGCAATAGAAGTAAGTTCCATTCGAAGAAGTGAGATCAATGGCCACGTATAGATAATTAACTTATAGATCTAAAATATTGTCAAATTAAATAGGAAGAAAATTCAAAGAATTGATCCTAATTATTCTTACAGATTGTATGCCAATTGACTCCAGCTGATAGAACTACAATACATATATCAATTCGTTGGTCCAAGAAGCTAAACTTCTGTCTTATTCTACAATGAAGCTGGCGGCATCTGAGGCTCACAAGTTGAGGCTGCTACCTCAGGTCGTAGGCCATCACTACTTGTGTTTACAAACTTTAATACTTTCTATTTCTATTGGATACTAATGCCAGGATATGTGCGGGCTTAAATTGAATCCTTCATTAGTAAACGACATTGTTAGAGTAATTTTTCATTTCTATTACACTTAAGAAGAGCTGACAATAATAATTACAGTCAATGTGGTGTATCTTTAGAATGATTTTTCACCGTCTGTCTATCTGCTATTGATGCTGTCAATCATTTTCACTAAACTAGGATGCGATCCTATCTTGTGAAACGCACCAACAAACAGAAGAATAACTAAAAGGACTATTTTGAATTTAATACTAAAAAAGCTACGGTTTCTCTTCTCGCAAAACCAAAAACCGATATAACCAAACCAAACTAAACCAAAACGAACCGAACCGAATCAAAACCACGCTGTCTACTTCAGTCATCGCAGGCGCGGTTGACATGAACACCGCATCCGCCTGCCTGCCACTGCCTCCTTAGCTACTTCCATGTTCTGTCAGACGATATCTTTGGTTTAGCTTTCGACTGTAAACTGAAAAGTTTTACAACCGCTTTTTTCAAGCGTTAAACCGCATGCCAAGCAGCATCATCAACACTGCACTGAAACGCACAACAGTATGCAACACATATTAGTTAAGTTGTCGTCCTTCCTTTTACTTTAGTTTCACTATTTTACAAACATTTAAGTTCATTGCTCATATGTTCTTTCTTTTCAATTTTTTCTTTATTTTAGTCTTGAACTTTTTCTGCTCTTCTTTGTGTACTATTTCCTTCTCTCATGTCTTGCACTTTTACTTCCTCTCCTGCTGTTCCTCGTAGATGTTTGCTGCTACTATAGTTTTTGACACAAAGTTGTTGCGAATGCGTGTAACTTTTTAATCAAATTATGTGCGAATTTTCTTTGCAGTAATTTTTAGTAAAAATTTTCCAAAACGTAACTCGTTGTAGTCAACTCATCAACCAACTGAATCATCATCTCCATCATGATTATCAGCTTCATTATTATTACCATCATAGTCATTATCAGCGTAACAACTTTTTGCCACAGCTTTTTATGTCGTTTTACTAATGGGGTTTTTCTTTATTTTATTCCTTTTTTTTCTAAAATATTTTTTGTATTTATTTCCAGTAGTTTTTTTTTCCTTTGCTTCTCTTTTTTCTTTTTTTGTTGGTTCTTTACCGCCTTGCATAATTTTTAATTAAATTTTAAAGTTTTCTTTTTCGAGAGAAAGGATATTCTTCGTTTTTACTTTTATTTACTTTGCTTGTGTGTGATTCTCTTTTATTTTGTGCGAAAAAGTTTTACTTCTATAATTCAATTACCAACGATTTTAATATTATTGAAGTTTATGCAAGTTATGACTTTTGATTTACTTCATTGATTTCTTTAGTTTCATATAATCATATGAAATGAATGCATTAAATTCAATTTCATTTGAGTTTACTTTAATGGAAAGTCATTGAATGGTTGAGGAAAATAATGAAAATTTTTTAATTAGATTAAAATGCAATGCAAGCTCAATTTCGTACAGAATTCTTTTGAATCATTTATGTGCAAATTTTTTATACTTTTTAATGTTACACAGTAGGTGAGAAATTTGCTAAAGAGCTGTCAATGTATTCATTTGTATCTCTATGTGTGTGTGAGTGAATGGGTATCTGCTGGTGAATATTGTCTGCTGCTATTTATAATTTGTTGCAGACACATTAATCAAAAAATTGTTACCCGTTGTTATGATCAACCAAAAACAAAACAAAAAAAAAAAAAATAACAATGTACAAAGATACAGATACAAATAGAAATTCACACATACTGAAAAATTCCCTCTTCATCTGGGTGAAGTATCTCAATGCTGCTCAATGCTTTTGGTCAGTGATAAAAATTGTATTAAGTGGTAGTTGGAGGGTAATTGAAATGTCAACGGAAGTGTTTTTGGCCGAATGCTGCCTCCGGTAGACGGGCAGACAGACCAATGACGACAACAACAGAATTAACTACCATTTTATGAGAGAATGTTGGAGGTGCTTTGCCCCTAGCAACAACGCCACCATATCCTTGCATCATGTTTGTTATTATGTAGTCAATGTATTCTCCTTATCCTTTTTTGTTTTTTTTTTTTTTGTTTATAATTGTGTGTGTTTATAGTGTGAAAAGCAATTAAGTACGCCATTTTGTAATTAAAATTGCTACATCAGCCATAAAACGAATAATAGAAAAAAACAAAAAAAAAAAATAAAATCGTTGCAAAAAATGTGATAATAAAACAAAAATGTCACAATTTAGTTTTCGAAAAGAATACAAAAACCAACATAAATTAATTAACGCAATTTTTAGAAGACTTTCAACAGATGACAATTGCATTTGCCTTCCTGTACTTTCACATTCTCTATGCCAGCGGTTCTTAAATGATTGTGTGGGGACCTGTGGGAGTCATGGGTGATATTCTCATTTAAATTTTAAACTTGAAATTACAAAATCGTAGAGGACCATGTCTGGTAAATATGGTAGCTGAGGCATGATTACAGTTTTGGTTTTACCGAACAAGCAAAAGTCAAATTTTAGCAATTATGAAGCAAAATTCGCTGCCCAACCAACTCAAAAAATTCCATGGCTGATCCGATATACCGAAATCCTCAGCAACTTCTCCAATAGTGTTTCGACGATTCTTCATACCACTTGCTTTCACTTTTTCATCGGATGCTGCAGTGCTGGGGCGTCCAGGATGGGCATTGGCATGAACATCTACTCGGCCTTCTGAGAAGAACTTTTACTACTTAAAAAGAAAATTAAGCTAATGCCACAATCAACATTTTAAGTGCTTGGAAGTACTTTTCAGTTTTATTTTTCACACAAAATTTAATAAAAATCCTTCGATCTATTCATTTCGTTTGTAAAAGATCGAAAAGTACACCAAAGCAAAATAGTCAACATTTCTTTTGATTTAAATCCCATCGTACTTCTGTTTACGAAATGGGACTTTTCAACTTTGAGCCAATTGAGATATGTAGACTGCAAGTTTAAGATTCACTGATTCTTTACAATTGTCAATCTATTTTTCTCTATCTATCTGTCTTTATTTTTTTTTTTTTTTTTCTTCTCTTACTCTCATTTCCCTCCCTTCTATAGTTTTTAGTGTCATGTAAAAACAAAGTTTTTGCTAATTACAAAAATGTTTGTTTGTAAGGAAATTCAATTTAAGCCGGTGTCGACTATTTCCATCCCTTCTTCCGCTTCTCTACTGCTCGTTTCCTCGCCCTTTCTGTAGTTCTCTCTATCTTCCTCTCTCTATTTGTTCTAAATATCTCCTATCCTTGTTATTTTACAGTAAATTTTATGAAGCTACTACTACTTCCTTAGCTTTGTCAACTTATGACAAAGTTTAAGCTCATTGACGAATTTTCATCTTTTTTACATTACTTTCCAGAATTGGTGGAGGGAACACAGACAACAACGACGATGGATGACGCATGGTATATCTGACAGACAACAGCAGGTGATAAAGTCAATGGCAAGTTAGAGTGGGAACGTAAACGAAGGAAATAGGAGCAAGGACAGGACTTAGAGTAGGAGAAATTAAATGATAAGTAAAAAAAGAAGCTTTCTACATGGCAGCGTCAATTTTGTAAACTTTTTCGTTGATATTCTTAACTTTTTCAATACTTTTTACAGAGTCGTCATCATCATTATCAGCAGCATCATCATCAACAGCGTCATCATCACAGTTGATATTGTTCTTTTACCATGTACTACTACTAATTATCTTACTTCGTTGGAATCATTAGGTTTGGTTTTAGAAATCCATATTGTTTCTGCTGGTTTTGCTGCAATTATTATTGCTGTTGTTGAATCAAGATACATGTGAGTGGATTCTTTCTTTAGTATTACAGATATTTTTCTCTTCACCCACTTGTTCTATCTTGTCAGTTCTATGACTTTTTTTTTTTTTGTTTATGAGCTAATTACATAAGCTCGTTATTAGGCGAATTATTTGTTTCTTTATTTGCAGCGAATCAAAACAAGAAAACATACCAAACCAAAAGCAAGACAAGTCAAGACATAAGACAAGACAAGTAATGAGGTAAGGATGTAAAAGACGAAGAAGTGTAGAAAATAAGAAAACTTTTTTAATTATAACCTCATTTAGATTTAACGTCAGAGTATGATTCTGTAACTCAGTCAGTCAGACTTACTTACTTCTTTCCATTCGTCGCTCTGTATTTCTCCATATTTTTATCATTTTATCTGCAATGTTATTTTGTTTCATTTTCATTTCGTTATCTGTTTTCTTTGAAATAGCAACCAGATTAAGTTGATTAGCTTTTCTTTGTTCAATGGATGTAAAGCTAAGTCAATCTTCGTTCACACATGTACACACATACATATGTATGTATCTCCTCAGTGCCTCATGGTGGATTGTATAAGTTTGGAAAAACTTGTTAACTTTTAAATTAGGAGTTTTTCAATTAATTATGAAATTATGATTATTTATTAATTATTCTTCTTATACTGGGTGTACAAGTAATTTCTTGTAAACTAGTCTTTATTTAGAAAAATTGGTATACTTAATACATACATTTTGTTCAAAGAATTGTCCATCAAAAGCGGTATATTTTTATCATTTATTGTAGTTAGTAAAGGTAGTCAAAATGGTAGCCAGAATGGTAGTCAGAAAGAAAGTCAGAAAGGTCGAGTTTTGATAGATATAGGAGGTAGAGCATCTCATCTGACATTATTCAAAGAGTTATAACGAAAATTATGTCACGTTTTAGGTTTCTCCTTTTTTTTTTACACTAATCTTTTACTTATGTTATTCTTATATTCAGTGCTCGTATCACCTGCTTTATACAGCTTGTCATATAATACATTTGGCTTCAGGGTATATTTCAATTATTACCCAAGCTGTCTAAAAAATCTTCACCTTTAGTCAATCCACAAATAATCAAACAAAATCACTATCTTCACTTTGTACTCAGTGTTGCTTTGGCAGAAGACAAAACGATTGAATTATATGAATATTAATTGAATCAGGTTCGTGGTACACACCGCCATAACGAATCAATATCAAGGAGTTTACCTATCTGCAGTTACGCTACTTTGATTCCCCAGAATGTTGGTGCTTAAGTTCGAACTCGTTTTCGAGTTGTTATTGTTGGTGATAGTAGGACATTTGGCATTTGTGATCTTCTGGCACTATCACATTTGATAAATAAATTAATCCAGAAGTTATGTAAATCGAGGTGAGGCATTAAAAATGTATTTTGATGGACTTGAAGTCCATTGCCATTACATCGGACGAGTAGCACATCTTCTCTGCATAGTAAACGCAATTACCATATCCTATTTCCCCATCAAATGAATCTCTACATTGGTGGTTCGTGTTCCTGGGATTATTCCTGGTAACGTTGATCATCTGCATTTGGTTGTGAGATGTGTAAAAGATGTCGTATACGACGACATATTAAGAACATTTTCATTCTATTTATAATATAGTAATTTAAACCTTCATCTTCCATTTGAATGTCATGGAATCGTATGTATCATTCGTAGAAATTACATTGCATTGGTAGAAATTATGTTACTTTTTCGAAATAATAGCAAGAAATGGGTTAGAATACCTTTGCGGGAAGTTTGCTTTGTAGGTTGAGTTGAGTAAATACTTGTATTACTAATGTCGTTTGTTCAAAATAGTTTAAAATTTGCTTGTAGTCAACCCAATTCAATATTTTTGTACAGTTCAAGTGTTATATATCTTTATATGAGAGGCAAAAAAAGAGAAAATTGAAATTATTTCATGTTTGATTTTGTTTATGTTGATATTGACGTAGCTGCAAATATTGATTGAATGCATCTAGATACAATACCACACACACAAACGCAAGACACAACACCTATAGGAGCAAAGAGTTAGTCCTTTTGATGATGATGATTGCAAGTTGACTGCCAACCTGTCTCGACTTGACTTGAAATGACTTGACTTCAGTTCAGTTCAGTTCAGTTTAGTTCTGTACTGTTCAGTTCAGTGGAGTTTTGTTGACTTGGTTGGCTATGCCTTTGCCATTCTATTCACTTTACCATATCAAATGCAGATTTTTCATTGCAATGAAGCGTAAAAATTTCTACGTCTTTACCGATGCGAACGAAATAAATATGCTAAATTTTGTTTATATTGCATTTGCATATTATACACATATTTTCACACACATACACACAGATGCAATCTCTCTCACACACTCAGTTACTCATATTTATACAAATATTGTTAGATGAAAGAAAGAAGGAAGTGCAATACTCGATTTGAACAAGTTGACTGCATTTCCGACAATGTTGATGATGAATGATGAATCTTGTATGGAGGAAGAGTCCAGGGAAGAGACGAAAGAAAAACAACGAATCGAAATATCATAAATAAAATAAAAATTGTGTATTTTATTTAAGTTTTATTCTCTCCCAGCTTACGACTGATTTTTACGCATGAGTTAATGAAAGAAAATAAAGGAAAAGAACAACAAACACATAGTAGAAGAGAATTCCAAAGATTTTTAAAGCTTTAATGAACAAAATGTTATAGTATCTATTCCTTGGATAATCAGCTGTAACCACAAAATTACAGCAATAGCTTATTTGATTATAATGAGCCCTTGGGCCAACACACACACATTTTTCAACTCATATTGACCATCACTCACTCACCCACTCACCCACTAAGTAGTCAGTCAGTCAGTCACTCAATACTCAGATACACAGTCAGTCAATTAGTCAGTCCGTCACTTTGTCAGTCCGTTGCTCACTAAAACTCAACGTCAGTGGTCATTAATAAGCATATGATGCCTCCTTAGCTTCATTCAATGTGCCTCAAATGAACTTGAGGACTTCACACCTTAAACTCAAACTAACTTATCTTAGTAGCTCAGCTCAGTTCAATTCAACTTCAACTCTCAGCTCAACTTTGTCCAGGCAAGCATTAAACATTTAACATCAATTTCAAGTAACTTTGGCCACAGACACTTGCTTTATAACCACCCAACTATTCTAATCCATTCCTCTGAGTACTACTTTGAGTATCTCAAATATGCCATACCCAACTGTCCAACAACAATAACAGCAACAACTTAGACAAAGTACAAAATATTCATCTTGTTGTTCAGAATACTATTCTCATACCCCATAATCATCGTCTACTTATATCATCCCTATCTCCCTATCTGCAGGTCTCGATGCTAAACGAGATAAATGAGTAATGTGAAAATGAAACATCACCTTTGCCTGGGCCTGAGTCTGGGTCTTGGGCCTGTGCCGACCAACGCAGCCAGACAAAGCAACCATTCTGCCATCATTTCATTTAATGTGTGAGTATCTGTTTCTTTAGCTTGTTCATCATCACCTTTGAAACACCGCAAGGTGGCTAGTATCTACATATTTTTGCTGGTGATTTTGCTCTTACTGTTGCCATAATGTGGGCGTCAAAGTTAAAGGTTTCACCTAGCATCGGTTGCTTCAAGCCAAAGGATAACATTTTAATATTGAACCAAAACAAAACAAAAAAAAAAACAACTTGTGAACAAACATCCAAGACATCGAAATAAGGAAACAAGCAAGGAACTAATTCACCATCTCTCATTTATCTAATATCCTTCTTCATACACTACACACACTTTCTAGTGTAAGTATTTGATTCATTTCTCTTCGTTTGGAGTCAAGGATACACACTCAACTCTTGCATCGCCTCGCCTCGTGTCGCCTCGCCTTGCCACGCAACCTTTAGGTTAATGCGCACTTCAAACGAAATTAAGATAAATTGATTAAAATTACAAACTGAGAGAAAGATCGACTTGACTAAAATACTATGTAGTTTCATATGATGTTAAAGCAACTAAGTTGCAAGATATAATAGTACGAGTATAAGGGAAAATGGCATATTATTCAAAGTTGCCACAAGAAAATCAACTTCAAGATTAAGCGTTTTAATTTGCATTTTGAAAAATGAATGAACACTTCGCTTTTGGGTACAATAGTTTTTAATGAGCACAACAGCCAAAGTAATTACACTTAATAAATATGCATATTAGTTTAAACTATTCTTCTCCTCAAATTCTTCGACTTCTTCTTTCATTGCAACCGGAACTGGAAGGAGCAGAACGAGTTGAGTGAGTATAAAATGAATGAATTGAAATTAATAAGTAATCTGTTTAATTTGAAATATCCTTTGTTAGGTGGGTAAGGTTTAACTTTTTGTATTTTTAATTAAATTGTTAAATAGTTTCTGTGATTATTTCTTAATCCAAAAACTCCAATTAAGATAATTATCATTAAAAATTGCAAAATCCTTTAAAGGATTTGTTTCTTCTCACCGTTTAACTTATTCTACCTTCGATGCTTTTTGTATTTTTAATTTGCATAAATTTTGTTCAAAAAGAAAAACCAATTGAAAATTACACTGGGCAAGAAGACAAGAAGCAATGGTGCATCTGATAAGCACAAGGATTCGCCCACATTGTCGACTGAAGGCGTTTTGGTGCACAGGTGCTGGAAATTGGTTACTCTTTGCCATGAAACAGCATAGTAGTTTTTAGTTTTCTTTTTCGTCTCCAGTTTTGGAAGAATAACAAAAGAGAAAGTAAAGTGTTGAAAGGCAAAGTACTCGTCGTCATAGTAGAAGAACAACGAAGCTTTCTCTATGCAACTTAACAGTTTCCTCTATCTTAGTTTCGGAGTGTGGACCAGCAAAGACAAGAAGCAAGCTACACAATGAATACATATACGAAGTGTGTCCCAAAAGTTAACATCGCGTGAGAATCGATCTTCTTTAGCTCACGAAGTCTGTTTAGTTCTTACTAAATATTCGGTTAGATATCTCGAAATACACGTTCTCAGGATTGCAATATCACTTCATAGTTGACGCAAAGTTAAACAATAATTTCTGCCACTGTCAACAGACTTGTGATCATCTGTGAACCGCGTTTGCATTATTATATCAATATTTTCCTTATACATTTGTCAGCAAATGTCGTCTTCTATTATATCTATATTCACACGTCGCGTTCGTAAGTACATAAGTAAAGAAGGACAGGCTATGCTCGTAATTTCACAGATGTTGATCTAATATTCTGTCGTTGATTTAAACGCAGGTCGAACATGTTTGAGACACACCTCATATAAATTGGATGGTCGCAGCATGATGACGACGGGTAACTGTGATAATGATGAAAATGATGGTGATAGTGATGATGATGATGGTGATGATGTTGTCGACTGTGATGGTGATGACTACAGCGACACGACGATGAAAGAAGAATGAGTTGCGTTTAAGCGTTAAATTTTCTGTTATTTTAAAGGATTTTCTACTTTGTTGGGCAAGTAAGTGCCAAGGCTCTTGCTCTCTTGTTACTTCTTACAATGTTCCATTCTATATGGCGTTGTTGTTACTATGGTTTTTGTTATTGTTGTACTCAACTCAAAGTTGTGATTTGTGAAGTGTACATAGCGCCACCTACAACTGAACACTATGATGATAATGATGATGACTACAACAGCGAATTTGCCAAGCATTTAATGCTTTTGTTTGAAAGCAAAATGACGGACGCTTTGATGTGAAAATTTCTAAGGTTTTTCTCAATTTGTTTTTCATTCTTCTGCTGTAGAGTTGTTGTTTTTCCTGCTATCATTGTTGTTACAATTTAACTTTACTTTTGAATTATGCAAAAAATGTTAAATGCAATTCAATATTAACGTCTGGCTTCCATTCAATCTATCATCCACCAAATCACCCCATCACCCCATCACGAACTCACTCAGTCTGTCACTTTCCCAGTGACTGTTGACCTAAAAGACAAAGAACGGCGATTGCATTCAATTTATTCCTTCATTTATTTTTCTCACTCTTGAGATACTAACTTACGACTACTTATTCAAAGAACTTGGCAGCGGACATTTAAATCCGATTTCTTTTGGCTATGAAAACAAGATTTTGAGTGAAACGAAAAGATTTACCTTTGTTTTTGTTTGTGCACTTTTCTTTCAAATTGAATTGTAAATTTCAATCGCTGAGTGAAGAGGAGAAGTTGACTATTTCAAGAAAATTAAATAAACTGAAGAGAAAATGTAATAAAAAAACAAAAAAAAAAAGACTCAATGCATTCATCATTAGAAATGTTTGATGTTCTCAATTCGATTTATAATTTCTCATAAATTGCAACTAAAACGAGAAAAGTTTGTGGCAAATGCTGCACAGCAACAACTAATTTTTGCTCATCTCTGCTGCTCTCAAAATGTAAAACTTTTGCAATTTCATTTTGCATTTTTCCTAATTCTTCTTTCAAAAGAAAAAAATTATTTATTTCGGTTGGTTTGCCGACCTAACAAGGGGCCCCCCTACATGAGAGTGTGAGATTGTTGCCACTTGGTGATTTCCGTCAAGCACCAAATGCTGTTTTTGCCAAACTTTTAACTGATTGCAATACTTGCAGCAACTTCATAGCATAGAGAACAAGAGTCGCAACAACTGCAAGAACCCAAATTCAAGATATATGTATGTATGTATGTACCATAAAGCCAAAAACAAAAGCAACAAATGAAGCTACAATTACTGACGACGAATGCACACACAAAAGGAAGTAATTTGCAATTAAATTACGACGAAATGGGCAATGGAAAAGAAATTAATTGTCCACGAAATGCAATTATACTCGAGTCACATAAAATGAATGGCCGTCAAGCTCTACAAATACTCCTCATTCACTCGTACAACAAGTTTGGAGTATGAATCGTAGTATGTACAACAAGTAGCATCATCAACAAAAGTAATAGAAATCACATAGTAGATTTTGCAGTTATACGAAGTCGTAATTGCAGAGAGTTAAAGATAGTTGTTAATCTTATAAGGTAAAGATACACAACTTTAACTGAAATGACTTTTAAAATTTCAAGTTTTAAATGAAATTAAAAATTGTATGATTTTTAATGAAGAGAGAATAATATTTCACACTTCTTTCGTTCATCCTTGACATTATTTTGCCTGGGAAATGTTATAAGTAAAATAAAATTTAAGAATTGGGAACATATATATCTTGTATAGTAGGCATAAAATTGAGATGAATATCTTTATAAATTTATATTACGCTAAAGATTTAAATATAATTACAAATTAAACTGCCTTTTTTTTCTCTTAAGTACCTAAAAAGAAAGTAACAAGTGGCAAGAATCATTTATCACATAGACAAATACAAATTGGGCTACATGCATAAATCTATGAAAATAATACAATATTATAAGTATGTTAGGTTCTTTAAACTGTTAACTTAGTGAGTGATATTAGATGATTCTTCTTATAACCCAGTCAGTTTCTTCTTTCACTCTTAGTACTTGTATGAGAAGATCTCAGTGCCAAACTCAATTTTTGACGTAGTATGGAGCTCCGAAAAATCTTTAAAGGAGCATGGATTGAAATCTTTGCAGTAATTCAATATAACAGTCTGCTGCTGTGCAGTCACCACTTGTTTCTGATACTCAAAGCCACTTAAAAAAGTCTTTTGTATCCAATGAGAAGTTTGGAATAAGAATCGAAATCTAGTTTAGCCAAAATGACTCTCTATTGATTTGTTGGCGTTTGGTTTTGATATGCAAAAGGATAGTCTCAAACGATATCAACCATATAACTTACCGATTATAGTTTAACAATGTACTCGTATAGACTTAAGTAGTCCAATTTTCAGAAGGACACACTCATCGAGCTGTTCAAGAATATATATATATTTATTTTATTTATTTATTAGAACTAAGATTATAATTACAAATTATAACCAAGTATATTTTTAATATGAGCAATAGCGACAGAGGCCTTCTGCACAGGGGATAGTTAAGAAGGAAAGGAGGAAATTAGAAAAATGTCGGAAGAAACTTACCTTGAGCGGGCATCGAACCCGCGACATTTGGTATGATAGCCCAGCGCACTTACCTCTGAGCCAAATGAGCCAGCTAATATATATTTATTTTATGGGGTCTCCGTTATCTGTTACAAACTTCATGACTTATTAAACTATTCACTGTATGAAGAATATACGAAGATGTGTGATGGTGTTACCACTCATGAGCCCTTAATGTGAAACACGTTGACTATGCCTTGACTGATTTTGTGATGAAGAATATTTTCTTTGTACCTTCGATAAATGCATCGTGATCCAATGCTTAACGCAATGAACCACTGACTGCAGTTGTCCAGCACAACCCTAAAAGGACCAAACCTCAGATGCCTGTCACAAAGGCACACATCGATATACTTGTGACTAATTAAAACTTCACTAATTTTATTTCATATTTTATTCGGTTTATATACAATCTTGGCCCAAAAGGAGCTTTCTTGTATTGCCAATTATTTGTTATAGTTACAAACACTGTGTATAAAAAAAATTTTAATTTTCAACAACATTCAGGTTGTCCCCATTTGGTCACTCTTTCGACTACTTATAGCCCACCACATTCTTTAATCACTGTTCGCATGGCGACGATGACGAAAATGTAAAATTTTGATGTACCAAAACGATATATTTTTCGGATCACAAATAATAATAACAACTAAATAAATTGAAAGTGGATAAGGCAATTTTATATCCCTTTACTTTCAGGGTTCCGGACCCAAAGAGTACCAAAGCTAGACAGTTGAAATTATCACTTGTGGGAGTACTTCCCATACAAACTCCAATATGGTTCGGAACCCTCCGTGTACGAGTCTGTTTATGATTCGACACTGTTGTTTACTTCCATTATTTTTAAAGCATATCACTTTTATATTTTTTTAAGCAATTAAAAGAAATTAGGAAATTCCTTAATCATGAGAGAGATTTAATTAATTTAATTAATAGCACGCTGCGTTTTCACCACTTCCCCTCAAAATGGAAGTGCGCTGCGTTATGCGATTGCAACCTTGTAAACCGGAAAATCGTGTTGAATCGAGGTATTTATCCTTCAGTTATGGTTATAAACACTGCCATTCCGCAAGTTGACGGCCTTAAATACCTAGGAATGACTCTCGACAAGTGTCTTACCTGGAAGACACATCTCATCCACTACTGCAGCTTGCTATGGTAAATTAAAAACATTAACGTGGCTATTGCGTCGTAACAGCCAAGTTAGCCTGAGCAACAAAATGTTTTGTATACCGTACGATTATACGCCCGTCCTGGACCTATAGTATCCCACTATGGAGCACTGCCTGTGCATTGAATGTCAAAAAAGTACAACTCTTGCATAACAAAGCACTACGTTGTATTACGAATGCTCCTTGGTATGTTAGAAATTCTGCAATACACAAGAACCTTAGGATGCCTACAGTTATGGACGAAATACCCGTACATAGCGGTTGCTACAATGACAAGCTGAATTGTCACTTAAACCCTCTTCCAGCGGAGCTTATCCACCAAGACTCATACGTCATCTCCCTTGTGATCTTGCGACCAGATCTATATAGCCACAATTTTTCCACTTAGTAGATAGTCTATTTCATCTCAAGCTGAGTAAAATTAAACAAAACAAGAAAGTCATTTGGCTATACGCCACTCATGTGCTGTTTAAAATGTTTGACAAAAATGTACTTTGTTAGTTTAAGTAATGTATGTACATACAGTATTTATCATTAAAAAAAAAAAACATTATAATATCTTATGTCAATTACATAAACATATTATTTTGAATCATTTGATTAAAAAAAAAAAAAACATTATATTTGAACTATTTGCAGCTCTTGGATTAATATAAAAAGAAAATAAAATCTATGATGACAAAAATTTCACATGGATGAGATTTATATTTTTAAGAAAAAGAGGGAGATTTTTAATCTATTGATAAATCTAATATCAATTTTTTCTCTTATTCCAATTGATTAAAAAGAAATATACTACTACCATAATATATTATTGGAGAATCGCAAAAAAAGGACATGAAAAACGACGTTAGTTTGCTTTTGTGTGGCATTTCCGCTGCAATAAATTACGAATGTCTTTATTGAACTTAATTTCCTTTTTCGACAATTTTGTCCTTGGTGCACCACAAGCGAGCGAAGCACAGATACATCTGCTACTGAAGAAAAAAGTGAGTAAAAGCATCCCTACCCATACACATACACATAGTATACTCTCTTACTCAATTCACCCACAATATGTGCTTTGTTGCACAACAGACTTTTGCGGTATTTTTACGAACAAATATACAACGCCTTAAAGCAAAGCACAAGAAAAACTGCAGTACAACAGAGAAGACATCAACATACAAGGCAACATTTTATACTTGAGTAAATGTTAAAGATCAGTTGCAACACACAAACACACATTCAGATTTAAAACAATACACAGATATACACACACATGCACAGAATATTCTCACATTACCGAAAAAATAAGAAAAGTCTAGAGAAAGTGAAAAAGATAGCAATGAAAGCAAGCTGTTAAGAAGCCCATTTCAAGGAATCCTTCTACTGTAGAATTTCAGTTTTGTTAATACGTTTGTCTTTTAATGTTTGAATGTTTTGTGGTGCCCAGATACACCCACAAATACAACATACCTTGCCAAACTCAACCCATCCTAACCACACCCAAAATTCCTTTATCGTACATTTAAGTGACAAGAAACTTTTACACATTTTACTATAGAAAGAATATCATTTGAGAAGAACGCCTACATCCGAGTAAATCCAACGAACCCAACTAAATTTTAAGCAAAAAGGATGCAATTAATTTTCAAAAGGACAACTTCATCTGACAGCAATAAATAAATAGTATGTAGAACATGGAAAATAATACAGTGACGTTTCGTTAGTAGGAAACTTTGACTGGCCAATTTTGAGCGGCGAAAACATGGAAAAACATCACTGGACACTTGGACACTGAATTGAACTGAACTGAACTGAACTGAACCAAACTGAAAGCATGCGGCAAAAGCTCGTAAACCACAAAAACATTAACCCCGAAAAAGTTACTGAAACGGAAATTGCCAAAGGATTACATATACCCAACTCAAGCCCCCTCCACACTCATATTAAACCTATAAGAAACCATGGGGAACTTGTTAAAAAAAAAATTCAAACAAACAAAATTGAATCGAGTAGAACCGATGGAACAAAACCATACTCTTACCAAATGTGGGAGAAAACTGATCAAACCCGTTAACAGAAACAAAAACAAAGAGTACCAAAAATTGAACAGCGACGGCCAAATACTAAAGAGATAGAAAAAAAATTATAAAATGAAAAGACTCTTCAGAAACTTCCTGACTACAATAACAAGTCCACTAGACTTTTATAGTTGCTGTGAGCGACGTCGCCTGCCTGATTTTGAGAATTTTTGCCAACAGTATAAAATCAGACAGAAATCCAGAAATCGGCATTTCAGGCGAATATATACACATACTTGTATATTCTTTCACTCTACCTTCTTCTTCCTCTTCGTATTCTCATTCTCATTCTCTTTCTCTTTCTCCTACCCTTCTGCTCTTTATCTTTTACTTAGTTCAATGTCGCGTCAGGCAAACTTTCCACTTTGCATAAGCGTAAAACCCAAACAACAGCAACACGAACACCGGCAACAGCAACAGCAACAGCAACATCAACATCAACAAGGACGACGACAACAACTCAAACTTCAAACACAACAACAAAATAGGATAATGAAAAAAAAAAAAAGAAATGGAGAATAGTCCAACAAAAAATTGGAAAAGTTTTTAATTTATATTTAAACTTGTTCAAAGTGTTGAAATCAGGGCGTTATCTCCTTTGGTTTGGTTTGGTTTGCTATGCATCGAATTCTAGTAAGATACATTGATATTCAAATGAAACACAAAAACTGAGCAATGAGCAAAGGCCAAGGAAAGACTTATTTCTAAAAATTAAAACCAAATCTAAAGAAAAGAGTATTTCTCATTTTATCTTTTTGTTTTTCTCGAGATAAAGAATATCCATAAATTTGCATATTCTCACTCAACATAATTGCCACAAACATTTGCTGGACATCAACAACAATTTTGTGATTAATATCACAAGAATTAATAACTTCATATATCACATATCCTCACAAAGGTCAAACAGTTGAGACGAGAAGAGAGGCCACAGAGACAGATACAAACATAAAAATGCACTCAATGGTCAACTTAATTTTTTTTTTTTAATTGATAAAGTAATCAGTTAATTGCCTGCTTGATTGATTTTACGTTCAAAACATCACTTAATGCACTAAAAGAATATTTATGCAAAAATTATTTAATTATCCATTAAATTAATTATATTTGCTTTTGAAAGCAATTATGAAAAATGCAAAAGCATTTATTTATTAAATTTTTATAAAATACGAGTATTACAAATTTATAAAGGAGTAAATGAAAACGTTAAAAAATGTTGAGTTTTAACACTTTATAGTGACCTTCTTGGTCTCTTCATTGAAAAACTGGTTCACTGAATATAAGATGAAAGACATCATAATTGTTTTTGTTCTTTTGTTTTGCAGCATTCAAATGTTTGCGATTTAAGTTAAATCGGCTACCAACTGCACATAAACCGCGTAAATGATAAAGATACTAAATGCAAATTGGTATATTATTTATGATGCCATTTACTATGCAATATTAAGTCGAATCGACTTCCTGGAAACCTAGTTTGTACTTGCTTTTAATCTATTTAAGTTAAATCGCACATAAGCCGAGTAAATGACGCACAATTGTACTTACTAAATGAATGGAGGTCAACATGCTTCTAATTGAATTCAATTTGTATATTCACTCTGATGTCATTTTATATTTACTGCAAGGTGAAATCGCATTGAAATTGACTATCTTGAAAATACTTATATTTGTATCCGATTTATGTTAAATCGCTTCAGAATTCCACATAAACCGCGTTACTGATAAAGATGATGAAAGAATGAAGAAAGAATCAAGTTTCTTAATAATTTAAATTGGTATATTGATTATGATGCTATTTCTTATTTATTATTAAGTCCAATCAGAGAATGGTTGACTTTCTCAAATACTTCTACTTATGTACATAGCTATATACATTCCAAGTTAAATCGGTTTATGTTAAATCTTTTAATCGAAGACTCCACATAAACTTCAAATAAAATACAAATTTCTAATTGATTGAATTTTGTAATTTTATTCTGATTATTATAAAATTGAAAACAGACTTTTATAGTAAGTTCGCGTTGTTCGGTTCAAGATTGAAAGATAGAATACATAAACACATATTGCTGCACTAAATATTATAAACAATAAAAAATAATAACATAAATATATCAAGAACTTCTTATGTACAAAATGGACTAAATAAGTATATAATATATACTATACATATAACTAGAAAACCCACTAGGAAGCAATTTAAATTAAACTGACCACATTATTTTTTCCATTCCTTTCATACGGCAATTGACAGAATTTATCACTACACATTTAATTTTTGTAACACATTACTGTATGTCGAAAATTATTTGAGATCGCAATAGTAACTTATGTGAAGAATTATTTAGGTGAAGAAAATAAATACAATATAAAAATCAGTTGCTACCAATTTTTTTATGTCGGGGTGATCTTTCGCATTTTGAAAGCCTTTCTTTCCACAATGACTCCAGATTGTCAATCAGATTGAGGTCTGCACTTTGGACCGACTAATCATTCAACCGAAATGGTTCTGATAGCCAACTCTAGGTTTTGGGTCACCATTTTGCTGGAGGATATCTTCATGGGATTTGAATGACATCCATAAACACGTTTACAAAATGTTTAGGTGAGCTTATGATTATTATTATTATTATTTTTTTTTTTTTACACTCTCTATTTTATCCAGGGGAACAACTTTTTGCAATGCAAAGTATTCCCACTCTATTATCTCTCCGCCAGTAATTTAAGCAAACATGTGTGATTTTATTTACCATAATCTGCCAAATGATTGGAGAAGTATCATAGGAATAACATACAAGGTGTATTCAAAAAGCAAGAAGACTTCTTATTTTTCCAATTTTGATCAGAGAAAAAGTAATATTTTTGAAAGCTTTTTTGGGAGAAGATTCCAAAAACATCAAGCCTAGTTGACTTTCAAATTCGAAACGATGTAATACTGTGGGGCATGTCCAAAAATATCTAATGATAACAGTCATTTATGGTGCAAATGTAAAAAGTAATATTGAAAAAAAAAATGTCATAAAAATATCTTATGTCTATCAATAAATTCCCAAGCATCATAATAATAGGAAAAACAAATAAAGATGCTGTTTGATAACCCTCAAGTCATGGTAAAAAATCTTTATTACTTACTTTGTATGATGGCTATGTCGTTTGGTAATCATATTCTGCTTTGAGTGAGAGAGAAATGCTCTACTTTTGTTGACTTTTCGTGTTTATTTCTTTATTTCTATATAGTTGCCTGCAGACTGATCATTTCTTTATTAATTATTGAAGTCTCCAAAGTACGATTGACAAACATCATACCAAAGTGATAAAATCTATTCACAATGCTATGTGCGAAGTGTTTATACTTAGTTGTTAATAAATTCTTATTAAATGCCACAGGTTTTAAGTACATACTTTTAAATTAATGACAGTTAAAATATTTATTACCATGAAATATTAATAAACTGCGAAAAATTACTAAAATTTTAATTGAATATTAAATAATAAAAATACAAACATTTCTCGGAAAATTGAAAATAAAGTCAATTGTCTGTAATAATATTACAATGAAGTTCACACCTTCCATTTGAAATTGAATTTTACGACGAACGCATTTATGTATGTATTTTTAAATATCAAAAACTTTTACTCTCTGATTGTGAGTTTACTACCATAAGTCCCTGTACCCAATGCTGCACCACTCCAATCCATCATTTTGCAAAAACAATTATTCTAGTCTAGAGAGCATTATTGAAATTTTTTGATAGACAGACAGATATTGTCATCGGTGTCGTCGGTGTCGTCGGCGTCGTCAGTGTCGTCCTCATCGTCGCCAATGCCATCAACTTTTGCCTGCTAACAAGGATAATAGAAAATCAGACGAACAAATCGAAATGAAAGTTGAAAATTTTCTTGTCATAACTCAAGTTAACAATGAATGCAATGGAATCTAATGCATCAAAGACACAAGGAAATTATTGAAAATATTGATAAAATTGATAATGGTGAAGAAGGTGCACACGATGAAGTTATAATATATAGAAAGTAACAGAAGATAAAGATGAATACAATCATAGGAGTAAATATTTTGACAAAAATATCTTCACCCAGTATAATAAGTTTGTCATGAAGTTTGTAACAGACAGAAGGAGACATCGGTGACACCATAAAGTCTATATATTCTTTACCAGCTCGACGAGACAAGTTTCTTGTGTTTTATATTATCGAACTAAAATTTGGACATTATAAGTGACCCATATATTCACATACTGTGAAAATAATATTGGATCGTACAGCTCCCATACAAACCGTGATTCAAGTTCATGTCTTTTTTTTTTTTTTTTTGAAAAGTTATTTTGTTTTTATGTTATCGAACTGAAATTTGAGCCTTACAAGTGTTTCACCCATTTTCAACAACCGTGTCGATTTCAAGACCCCAGGATTACTGGATCGAACAGCTCTTATACAAATATTTCGGCCTCAATGTTGATATAAAATAAGTATACTGACTCTACCCTTAGCATAAGTCAAATTAATAATGTAGTATTTCTGAATGCTCACTCACAAAAGCGTAGGAAAAAGCTTGAACAGTTTCTTTCGTGAACTTATATATATATATAATTGGTATGTCGTAGTCTTCATTGGACTGTTTAGGAGATAATTACATTCCCAATATCTGTTACAATGGCTCTCGAAAGTGTGAAAGGTTCTTTTCTTGATGCGGGTGACAAAAACGCTATCTATCAGCGACGTTTTGCGAGCTTTCTAAAAAAACAAATAAAAACAGAAAGTGTTTCATATTCTTTGAAGTTTTTGAAAAGATATAACCCACAAAACCACTTTTCCCTCTTTATCAATACAAAGTTTGTTTCTAGGACTAGACATTAGCCTACTCGAAAGAAAGAACCTGTAAGAAAAAGTATTCATCGCATAGTGAGCTTTTCAATTTAAACCGATATTTTCTTGGTTATTTGAGTCAATAACCAAGAAAATTATTTGTATTATTTCTTTACATCTTTTTAGTACAAAAAACTCTGAATGAAATAACTATATAGATAAATTGGTTTCTTTTTAATAAACATACCATACACAAGGTAGTAGTGCGGTAAGGGTCAATGATTCATCCCTGGAGGGCAGCCCTGGACGGTATCAAGTGGAAGAACTGAAGTACAAGCAGTCGAAGCAGAGAAAATGGAATTGAATGAAGCAAAACAATCAGAAGTGAAGATAGAAATTGAAGAATGAAATTGAATTATTTTACATTTACATATTTCTATATTGAAGTTAATTATAATCTTACATTTTATCTAACTGAATTAAAATAGTTGTAGTTCATCTAAATAATAAACAATATATGATATGACTGGATATGAAGGAGCACTTATGTATTATTTTTCACATGAGTGCAGATTGTAATAGAAGACAAAAAAGTATAAATACTTTTTTTAAAAAATAGATTTGTTCAGGTAAAGTAATTTTTTGAATTCAAAATTAATACTTTCAGCAGGAAAAATTTCAAAAGAAAAAAAATAGTAAATGAATTTTTCACCAAGCCTTCAACTAAAACAAATAAAAAATTCACATGAATATTGAATACTGAATTCATGAGTTAATTCTAGCTGGACAAAATGAAATTCATGGTAAAATTGCATGCAAAAATTGAGGAAAAATCTCAAAGGTAGCAACATTTTATTGTACAAGGATGCATAAATGCATTACAAATATCCCTTACTACCGCATTGTGACTCTCTCTCTCTTCTCTGCATGTGTATCTATATCTTTATATGTATCTGTATCTCACTTTTGGTAAGTACGCACAAAGCATGATATTGTATTTTATCATTTTTGGTCCTTCGAGCCGTGTTAAGAATGCACTCAAATGTGCATCGATCATGTACGAGTAGACGCCATATGCAATATTCTTCTTGGTGTATGTTGTGTGGATGTCTGAGTTATGTGTACATTTGCTCATTTTAATGTCCCAATACAGACACATAGTAGTAGACATAATAGTAGTCACTACTATCTAGAGAATGAGCTGAAAGAGAGGATGAGATATGTAGATATTGTAGTTAGATACAAACGACGCTCATATGCAATATAATCAACTGGGAGTTGTTCGACTGCCAAAACCGTTTGCATTGCTGCATTTGTAATAATGCTGAGCCTGCTTACACGCACCACTCATACACTATACTACTATAATAAGTATGAAAGTCTATTGTTGCAATAAGCGCTTGCACGTAATATTTGCTATATCTGTGTGCGTTAATAAATTGAGTTTAGTGTTGTTGTTATTGCTGTTGTTTGTGTACAAATAGTTGCATGTTGCTGTTACTGTTGCTGTTGCTGCTACTGATGTTGCTGCTTTTGCTGTCGATTTGATCTGTAAGCTGCCTTTGGGGCATAAACACGCACGCACGCACACACATTCATAGATAGACACACATACTTATAGTATCCCCCATCCGCCTCCTCCGTATTGTCCAATATTATGAACTTTCTCACCATTACTCTCTCTCTGTCTCCCCTTCATTCATATACAGATTCATGTTCATTTGGGGCTTTTATTAAATTTTGGTTTTTAAAGCAATAAAGCATAAAGAGCAAACGATTTGCATTTGCCTTTTGTGTTGTTTTGAATTAATACGAGTTTATAAATGCGTGCGTATCTGTGTGATTTGTGCGTGTGTGGCATGAGCATTTAATGAACTCTGTTTGGCGCGCATTTGGTTTTGTTTGCATTGCTCTGATTGCGTTTGGTAATCGGTTACTGTAATGGCCCCAATTGGCCCAAACTGGTTTCGGTTAGTAATGAAATTTTCTAATCAAAGCCCAGTTTGTTTATTTGCATGCCTTTGGGGCCTGCTTTTATATCCAATGCCGTTTGATGAACAAAAGTACTGTATACATACATATATCTCTACATATGTGTCCTAGCGTGTGAGCCCATTGAAATTTGATTCGCTTAAGTCATTTGTTGGTGTCTGGTTTGGAGGTCAAAGGTTTTCAAATTGTACAAATACTAATTACTTGTAATTAGGTTTTTAATATTTACTTTCTCTCACAGTCAGCCGCATACACTCACAAATACTATTACATACACTCAGATACCGTTACATACAAATACAACTAATAATGTGCATTGTTTATTTACAATAGTTTTGTTTTTTATACACGTATACGCAACGTCATTCCTTCATTTATGTAATGATGACATTGTAGCTTACAAATTGAATTGATTTTAATTCAAAATTATTTTTTGTGCAACAAAAAAAAAAAAAAACAAGGGAAAATAAAAATAAGGTTACATTGGAAAAACTTTGCATTGATCCTTCATCAATTGTTTGGAAAAAAAATTGTCTCAATTAAAATGTATTTTATAAAAGAAATTTACATTTTTCTTTTCTTATTTTGATTAGCATTATTAAGTAAGCCATTCAATTATTTCTTCATTCATTCAGCTATTCATTCATACATTTATTCAACAATCCATCCTACCATCCTTTTAGGCAAACCAGAATTCTTATATAATTAACTTGATTCTTAAAACCGCCTCTTCACTACCCCGGCTGCCCCTTGGAGCAATCAACAGCGATGACGATGTTAATGGTAATGGCGGCAAGTCATTGAATAATTCCTTTGAAAACTAATTTGAATATGAAATTCGAATGCTAAGCATCAACCCAAGCTCGACCCACAGCCCACGGCCCACGGCCCACGGCCCAAACCATGCCGCGAAAGTTCAATGAGGTGTTAAACCATAATTTGCACACCAGCACATTTGCATTTTCAGTGCTTTTGCGGTTTCAAAAGCAAACGCCATTCCTTTTTTTTTTTTTGTTCTACTACAATATAAACGTTTTCTAGAGTTTCTGAGTTTATTAAACATTACAAAAAATAACAGAAGAATAAAAATTGTAAAAAACAAAGGAGGAAAAGAAGGAAAAGAAAAGTTTATGAAAAGGAAGTTAAAAAGACAAACGCAAGAACGCGTTTTCATTTTGTTCTTTTGTACTTTTTTTTTTTTTTTTTTTTTTTAATTTTCACTCAGTCTGATACAAATGAAAATGTGAAAACGAAAGTGTGTATGCCACAAAGTGTGCAATGCAAGGAGACACCATGTCACTACTCACGGGGATATGATGATGCCATGCCAAGCCAGGAGCAATTACGCTTAGCAAATGTTGAACATTAAAACAAAGTAGATGGAACAGCAATGCCTTTGTTCCCCTGCGTACCTCGTATTTCAGATCATCTCTTCTCTTTCCAATTGAGCTCATCTCATTGTATTTGAACTGAACTGAATTCAACTTAGCTCATCTCATTCCATCGCATCTTGTCATAGTTTAGTTGGGTTTGGTTTGGTTGGAATAATTTTTTTTTTTTGTTTTGGCTTCAGTGAAGATTCATGCGCGCCCATAAAACTTAATCGCTATGAAATTTTTACGTCTTCGTGGTTCGTTGAAAATGAAAAGAGGAACACGTTATGAAGTTCTTCTTCGCGTGGGTTTTTAACTATGTTTTTCTTTTCATTTTCTTTTTGGGAGAATTTTATTAACTTAAATTTTGCAATTTGTGCGATTTGTGTCTTTTTGACTCACGCAAGCAGCCAAAAACATAGCTAACATACATATAACATAGTGTAGTACACAAAAGTAGTATTAAAGTCATATGATGATGAAAGATTTCGACCTCAATAGAGGCACGCAACGCACAACTCACCTGATGTTGCGCCCATGTGCTGGAGCTGTGCATAAAAATGAACCGTGTGGAAAGAATCCATTTTAATTTTTCACTTGGATGATTGCGAAATTAAGTCATTAAACGCGAATGCGTATGCTACGTCATTGTCAACGTTGACATCACAATGCTGCTTTTACTGTACGCTGAGTAGTCCTGTAGTCATGCAACCAACAACAACATCCCATCAATGCTGCCAGTTCGCTCGCTAGTGGCGAACAAATGACTTTAATAACAGTCATCTTCGTCTTTTGTTATGCCCAACGACGCGCAACAGACACACACAGAGACATAATCATCGCTCTGAAATATTCATCCGCAGCGTCACCCTTACTCCATTCTTCTTTGGACGTCCACTCACTCGAAAAGTTGGCAACAGACTTTGATTCATCAAATAGTAAAATGATATTTGCATATAAATGGAGGCGAACCATAAGGTTGAAAAATCCACACTCTGTGGTCGATCTCGGCTACAATTTACTCTGATTAGACTTTGTGGTCATAAAGGTTCTACGTGCAACATATGGTAAGATGAGCCAATTAAAATGATATTACAAAATTATAATGTTAAATTCTGAAATTTAACAGAGAGAAGAAAAACAAAAATTAAATTCAATGAAAGTCTTCAAATGCATTTAACTCTAATGTTTTAATTAAATTTTTAAATTCAGAAATTTAACAGAATTTAGAAGAAAAAAAAAATCAAATTCAGTTAAAGTCTTGAAATTCATTCAACTCTAATGTTTTAACCTCAAAAGCCACATAACATTCAAGTTCAAGTCAGATCTTTAATCGAAAAGATTTAAGCCAATAACATGTAGACTCACTTACTTACTCGTTTACTCATTCACTTATATCAGACATACTCAATAGCACTTTCACCGTAATCCAACCCTTCACCCTCCGATACTATGACTCACCCGCGGCTGTAATAAAACTTTATTGAATTGTATAGATTTTTTAAATTATTATCGTTGAACCGGAAGTAATGCCCGTTTTACTCGCTGTCAGACAGCAACATACATATGTATAAATGCACATACATATATGTATATTGTTAGGGTACATGTGTGAGTATATGTGCATCTGTGTGTACATGCGTATGAACACATATGAGTGAGTGAATGTGCGTTCGAGTGTGGCACAACGGCGGCTGTTGGAATTTCCACAAACAAAAACATTTTCATTACTGTGTGCAACTGTGCAAAAAACAAAAAACAAAAAAAAAAAGCAAAACAAAAAGAAGCAAAAAAAACATAATCTCCAATTTCACCGAACATTACATGCCTTTTTCATCAGTAGGCAAGGTAGAAAGAAAATTGAGAGACATAAGAAGTGGTCACACAAAGAATTAAATTCAAGGGATCGATTCCAAGAAGAAACCAATTTATAGAAGTATAATCGCTTCCAGTTTAAGAAGTTCTTCTGATCTTATAATATACAAGTATTTCAACGAAATATCTAATCAATGGAATCGAAAGTTTTAGTCCTTATATTGGATATTCAACAGTGAAACTTTCACTTTTGTAGTGTTTAAATCAATTTTCGCATGTAGTTGCTAATAGAGTGATTCTCATAAGCAAACAAGACACTCTGAACTTTGATTTAAAGTTAAATTATTTTGATGAAATTTTCAAATTTAAAGTCAAACTTACGAAACGCAATCAAACTTAGTTTAATTGGCTGTGAAAGCCAAAAGTTATAAACATTTATCCAACTGAATCTATCTGAAAAATTTGGAAAATGCAAAAGTATCCATACAAATGCTTGGTTTCTCTTCTGTTCTTGAAAGTGTTGCAAATATCACTAGAGAATTATATTACCTATTCACACGGTATCTGAGTGAAATGTATAGACAAATCGGAAATAAACGTCGAAAGCAAGTCAAAAAGGATGAGAACAAGTCAAGAAGAATGAGTGGAATTGACGTGAGGTGCAGAAATGGAGTCAGTTTGGTTAGACGCGTAGGTGGTGCTGAAGTTAGCAGCAATAAAAGGGGTTGTTGATTTTCTTTATTACACAGCATTTCTCTGATATTATTGTTGCAAATGGTGAATTGCCCTCCTTATGCTTATGGAATGCGTACCCACTTCTCTCATACAATAAAATGGCGCACGCACTTCGAATGTGCTTTCCTTAGTTTTATTATACCCTTCACGGGAGTGAATGGTATTATAAGTTTGTCATGAAGTTTGTAACAGGCAGAAGGAGATAAAAAGACCTCCCATACAAACCTAAAAACAATTTCATATTCTTATTCGAAAACCTTTTTTGGAGTTCCGTCCGTCCGTCCTCGGGTCATATCTCATGAACCGTAATAGCTGGAGAGTTGAAATTTTCACAAAATTTGTAGTTCTATCCGGACATTAGCATCAAATACTAAACCTAAAATATTTTCAAAAACTTAAAGGGGCCTCCATACAAGACACATTTTGGTTTGTATAGCAGCTGGTATATTATTATTATATATCCAGTAATTCCACGATCTTGAAATTTGGACTGTTGATGGCTATACATCAAAAACTTATATTGACGAAATTTCAGATTGATCAGACTACTAGTAAGGGTACCTCCCATACAAATTCTCATTAAAATTCAGGTTCAAATTAGAAAAAGTTTTTTGTTTTTTGTTCTATCCAACTGAAATTTAGACACTATAAGCTTTTGACATAGGTACTATATATCTGTTAGATTCAGCCAAATCGACCAACTAGGAGGAGTACCACCCATACAAACCCACCATTAAAATTCCGTTTCTTATTTGAAAAACTATTTTGTTTTTTGGACTTATGAACTGAAATTTAGACACTATAAGTTTCTGTTATAGGACATTTGTACAATTAATGGAATCAGTCAAATCGGAGCACTAGAGGGAGTACCTTCCATACAAACCACAATCTGGTACGGAACCCTCCGTGTACGAGTCTGACGCGCACTTGGCCCATTTTTTTTTTTTTTTTTTGTCCTATCGAACTGAAACTTGAACACTTCCAACTTCCAGGACAAGCGCAGGACATTTGTCGGAAACAGCCGCATCGGACCACTAGGGGGGGTACCTCCCATACAAACCCCCCATTTGAATACTACCATGAAACATTCATTGCGTGAAGAGTATTTCATGTTCAGCATAGTCGAAGTTAACGTTCTTCCTATTTTTTTCTTTTTACGATCTTTTCATATTAAAACGTTTTATTTCCTTTTATTTTTTCTAAAATTCTCAATATTTTCTTTTGCCGCCTTCGGATGGCCTCTTGCAATTTACATAAACGTTTGCAGCGCCTATTAAGTGTTTGCTAGATTTTTCTATGTTGTGTTCTTTTTTTTGTTTTCTATTCTTCTTTGTTATTTAAATTTGCTTTTGCTTAAGCACTTGAAACAATTTCTTTTATTTAAAGTCATAGAAAATCAATAGAAAAGTGTATTTTCCCCCTTTGTCTCTGTTGATGTGAAGAAAGAATTCCTTGTTCCCCATTTTCTTTTCTTTTCTTTTCTTTTCTTTTGTTGGGTGCATTTGCATGATTGTTTCTATGTGTTAAAGTAGTTCACTCATGTATGGGTGTGTGTATGATTGTGTGCGTCTGAGTGTATCTGAGAGTGTGTTTGTCTGGCAAACGCATAAATGCAAACAGCACGTGCTGAAAGGAAAAACACAAACGTTAACAAAGCCAATAAATTGGAAAAAAAAGGCTGGTTTGGGAATCCCATCTACTAAATGCAACTAATCGAGTGTAAAAACACTATTAGACATGTTAAGCAATGAACAATTCTATTTAACATTCTTTTTCTGATTTAATGTTTTAAAGTTCTTTAAACCTCCACAGACTGATGAAAAAGTTGTTCACATTTTGCTTTTCATAACAAACATTGATTTATTGATATTCTTCATAGTTATGGATTCTGATATTTCTTCATTCAGTTTATTAAAGCCGATAGATAGAGATATATAGAGGATTATCAATCCTCCTTGATATCGAAAAACATAATTTCAATGCAATAGACCTATGTATTGTATTTATTCATTCAATTTTGGCTACTTAGAAATTAAAAACGAAACAATTTGAATTAAACACTAAACATAGAAATAAATAATTCTATTGAATATAGAAAGCAATTGCTGAATATAATCATGCATTATTACTTAGCAGTTTTCTTATAACTAAACAGGATTTGGAAAACTTGCCGACCAGGATTTCATTTAAACAGAAATGACATAAACATTTATAGAAATCATTGAATTCAATACGAAAATAAAAAATTTCAGCTGGTTTGGGAATTATCCTGTACACTTCCTGTATATTTTATTCAATAAAACCTACTGACCACACTAATCCCCTTTTAATTCTCTTTAAGCTGTGACTACGTAAAGCTTATCAAAAAGTTTGTAAGAAGGAGACATCGGAGATTCCGTAATCAGTCGACGAGACTGCTTAAGTCATATCCGTCTGTCCGTCTGTATGTATGTAAAGTTTAATGTTATAATAGTGTAATAATATGTTTATTGTAATGTATATAATTGTTCGTTCCGCTGTACAACCGATGCACGACTTGTTCTCTTCCGAGTCAACTTTCAACTTGCGACCGCTTCTGCTTGCGACCCATTTCCAACTGCTGATCGATAGTTCGATCGTCTATCAATATCGGTTGGTCCGATAGTCATCACCGATCACCAGCTCACCACCACTTGTTACATGTATGCAAACTAGTTCCAGAGTTTTTAAGCTGGAGAGGTAAAGTTTTCTCTTCACCATATTTGTGCGCTGAAATCACCCAAATCAGAGTGGTAGCCATCCCATTCAAACCTAAAACCAATTTCATATTCTTATTCGAAAACCTTTTTTAGCGTTCCGGACCCAAATGGTACTAAAGAGAAACCCTATTGCAGAAACTTCGTTGTACGTCCGTCCGTCCGTCCGTCCGCCCTCGGGTCATATCTCATGACCCGTAATAGCTAGAGAGTTGAAAATTTCACAGAATGTATAGTTCTATCCCTGCATTAGTAATCAGTAATCCCACAATCTTGAAATTTGGAACATTGATGGCTATACATCAAAAACTTATATTGACGAAATTTTAGATTGACCGGACCACTAAGAAGGGTACCTATCATACAAACCTCAATTAAAATTCAGGTTCTTATTAGAAAAACTTTTTTGTTTTTTGTTCTATCAAACTGAAATTTAGACACTATAAGCTTTTGACATAGGTACTATATATCTGTAAGAATCAGCCAAATCGGCCAACTAGGAGGGGTAGTACCCATACAAACCCACCATTAAAATTCAGGTTCTTATTAGAAAAAAATTTTTTTATTTTCAAACGAACTGAAATTGAGACACAATACAAACCCACCATTAAAATTCAGGTTCTTATTCGAAAAACTTTTTTTATTTTTTGGACTATTGAACTGTTTCTGATATAGGCGCTGTATATTTGTTGGTATCAAACAAACAGACCAACTAGAGGGTACCTCCCATACAGACCCCAATCTGGCATGGAACACTCCGGTTACAAGTCTGACTCGCACTTGGCCGTTTTTTTTTTTTTTTTTTTTTTTAATCGAAATGAAATTTTGATACTATGTTCACCAAAATTTCAAGACCCTGAGATTACTAGATCGTATAACTCCAATACAAACTCCGATTTAGATTCATGAATTTTTCAAATGACTGTGAACAGCCCAAATGCCAAAATGTTCTAAGGAACTTATGATAAATTATTGCATTATTGCATATAAACTTATTGTTTGGAAACGTCAGCGGTCGCTTAATAACAAATACTGTTGTCAAGGCCAGAAATATAACCTCGTATAACTGTCCTAATCAAATTTACCAACCATGTAAATTTCAAGATCCTAGGATTACTGGATCACATAGGATCACATAGCTCCCACACAAATATTTCGATGTTGAAATGCTGTACGAATTCTGACTTTACCCTATACCTAAGTTAAATCAAAAATATAAAATTTCTGTGTGCTCCATAACAGGAACATAGGCAAAGACATGAAGAGTGAAGGGTTTTACAACTTGTTTCATGTTACTAATTCATCATTCAAGTTAACCATCGACTTAAAAGGACTCACCATTAAATGAAATAAAAATGTTTAAATAAAGTGTAACTAAATTAAACTTTTTAATATTTCTTTACAAAAAATATTTTAAGGGACCTGGAAAACTTTCGGGTCGCACCCCGTTTATGCTGATTGCAGTTGCATCTGCTGTACTGTAACTATTTTATCTTGACAAGATAAAAATTTGATAGACTAAAAGAAATGTAAAATAAAATTTTGTATATAAATTATTTTTGTAAAGATTTCAATTGATCCACTTGATGTCACTTGATGAAATTGTATTTGCTAAACAATTGGTTGTTTAAGTCAAAAGTTTTAATAACATTAACCACAGAGCAGACCACAACATATATACAATCAGGCACGGACACATGCACAGGACACATTGTTACTCAAACCACACAGACCTATTTTCATAGGGTTTTCACCCTTCTTTTTTGTTGTTTTCCAAAAGAAAATGCAAATTTCATCTAAAGCTAAATGCATGGCTAAAGTGCATAAATGTCTTGCATAATAAGGTTCAACCACATGTGAGTATGGGATACTTCTATTCCACAGAGAGCCACACAATCCTACACAGACAGGATACCAAACACAAGAATCACATGTAAATTTAACCATTGTGAAGAGTTTTTCTCTTTTTTTTTTTTTTGTTTTGCAGGTTTCAGTCTCCGGCAAAGCTTGTAAATGTTCTTCACCATCATTATCTGCAACATCATCATCATGATAGAAGATACTTGCGCTTGAATTCAAAGGTTGCATGTTGCTGCAATTCACTTGACTTCCATCTTCATTTCCTCATCCTCCTGTCCTTGTTGTTATTATTGTTGCCATTCACTTTACCAATTCATTACTATTCATTTTATGCAATTCAATTGTTCAGCTTCCTTTTTGTTTGGCATTTGATGTTTTGGTCCTGTTTCCATAGTTGTTGCTGTTTCTGTTGTTGTTGTTGTTGTTGTCCTTGCATATGCATTTATTGTATTCTCTTTTCTTTTTTTTGTTTTTTTTTTTGTCGTTCTTTTGTCCATCTTCTTGTATTTCCCTAATATTGCATAAGCATCCTTCCTGTAAGCGTTTCTGCTCCTTTTGCATTTACTCATAGCTTGTTCTCTCTTTCATGTCTCATACTTTTCTTCTTTGTTACTTTTACTGTTGTTACGATGGTTTTTGTTGTTGTTGTTGTTGTTGGTATTGTTGTACTATTTTGTGGCCAAAACTGTCCGCAAAATGTTATTGAGCTCAACGACCAGTTTCATGGATTTGTTATTTCAACTCCTTTCTGCCTTTCAAACTTCACTTACTATACCAAATGGATGGAAGTAAAGATAGAGGATAAGGATGATGAGGGTGATGGTGATGGTGATGGTGCACTCACTTGCGGTCGACTTGATCTCTCGAATATTTGCCGGAAAGCCATAATTATGCAATTTCTTGTCAACATGTTAACTTGAACATGGTTTATATGCAACGATATGTGATGAAAACTTAACCACAGATTACACTTAAACTCACAAATATGCTACAACGCCCTTCTCGCATTTATTCTTGGTTTAGAATTTATGTTTCAATTGAAATAATGTGAAGATTTTCTTTCAGTGTCTTTTACTTTGTTTATGCCTTAGTTTGATTTTACTTAATTGAGTTTAACTTGGCGCAATTTTTCATTACGTGATAATATGATTGTAAAGTTGCTGCCTGCTTTCTTATAAATTTATTAGACGTTAATTCGTTGCTCAAAATGATGAAAAAATATCTGATATATAATTTAATCTTTCTAAATAAGTCAAAAAAGTTTTATTACTTTAATGAGTCGGGACTGCATTGGCCAATCCGTTTTTGTGAACATCAATCGGTTATTGCACATGCTCGAAAAAAACCGATCTCATCTTCACAGTAATCAGATTGAAGTTCCATCTTCTAACCCATTCTTCAAACGAATAAAGGTGTTCCTACAGTCCATCGGCATCCTCGTATTCACAACTTGCACAATAAAAAACGCTTACATCATCGGTGAATGCTGCGAGTGTTGTCCCAATTTCATCTGCATAAAAGGGCCTCCATATAAATAAATTAAAAATTTGTTTTAAAAAATGACATCTACTTTTATCAGAATCTTTGGTATTTTGAGAACACTGTCCAGACCAACCTCTGAAGGTGATTATTAAAATCATCTCTTACACTAAATATTTGTGGTGACTTATTTTAAGTGCTTTTTGACTCATAGTTTTTCACCAAAAAAATTTATAAAAATTAACAAAAAATAATCAAAAGTCTAATATGAAACCTTAAATAAAGCATGTATGGTAATGGGATCTACGTGTAGATATTCTGTATCAGCTGATCTTAAAACGATATGATAATCTTAAGCGGTTAAGCTAAAATTCATATCGACTCCTTATTATTGATAAGAAAGTTTTGCTATTGTACGCGAGCCATAGAGGTTTCTGCGTTAAAAGCGGCTTAAAATTCTGTTTATATTTGGGTATATAGCCTTCATTTTTATCGTGGTAGTCACCTTCTATCTTTCCTATTGTGCCTCTATTTATCTGACTGTTTCTGTATCTGTTCAATTGCAAATAAAGTTACTATTTTGTTTCATTTGATATTTTATGTTATATGTTTCAATGATTTTAAACAAAAGATGCAGATGATTTTATATTGTTAATTAAATCTGAAAATGTTGACATTTTTAAATAATTTTCATGGACTTCAAGTAAACGAAGCGCAACGCAACATAAGACATTGTCATATCTCAGAGACATTAAAATTTGTTATTGTCAAACAGTCATAAATGCGTATAAGAAAAAAGGAAACCCCATCCTCATTCCCATCTCTATCATACAGACGTTTATCTCATAAGGATATATGATAATCCACTCCACTACTCTCCAACCACTCTATCTCTTTGTCATATTCGCTTTCTATACTTTGTTGTGGCAGCAACAGCATCATAATCACCACACCACCATCACCATCATCATCACCAGTACCACTGCCATCTCCATGTGTGTACATAAATGAAAAGTTATTGCAACGCACTTCTTAGAAGTTGTCATGGCGTTGAGTTAAGAACTCAACAATAACAGCAATAACAACGGCAGAGACATAAGTAAGAGTGGCGCAGGAGTAGAAGTAGCAGGATCAGGAACATTGAAGGCAGGGCCACATAATGGTAACAGGAAGTAAAGACAAGGATGTGCTATGCTATGCGATGGATGCTGACGAAGAATGATGCTGCCACAAATTTTGATTGAGTTTTACGCAACGAACGCCAAAAATTTCGCTAGTAAATGGCATCGTTTGATGGTATGAGTTTGGATCTGTGCGTGTGTGTTTATATCTATCTATTTGTGTACATGTGAACATCCTTTTGGCACTCTTAAAACTGTCGTTGTCTGTAGCTGACAATGAGTTGTTGAAGGACTTGGGTTCAAATGAGATGAGATAAGATGAGATGAGATGAAATGAGATGAGTTGCTGATATGATGCTGTTGATGCTGATGTTGCTGTTGTTGCTGCAATGTCATGTCAACAACATTATGCAAAGTTATCATAGCAACGACTGTAAAACGCCATAACGCGCATCATTATTAGGCAAAAAGAAAAAAAGGAACAGCAAAGAATCTTTATTGTTATCGCACTTATACGCGTTTACTTTTTCTTTTTTTTTTTTTTGGGCTGAGAAGATTACATGAAATTTTGGCAAATTTTCTTGATAACGACTTTTGAAGAAAAATCTCATCATGTGGATTTATGACACGCATAATTTTTATTGTGTTTGAACTGCAGCCGGAAAATTGGAAAATAACAACAACCACAATAAAACAGTTGAGATATACTTTATTTGTGACTTCAACAGAAGGCAAACTTCAACTTCACAGATAATCTTATTTATTTATTTATTCAATTTTTATTGTTTATTAATCATAAAAATTTAACTCATAAATAAATTTAAATAAGATTAAAACAGTATACTTTATGGCGCATAAAGTATCTATTCAGATACATTGCTGAATAAGCCACTGGCATAAATGTTACTGATTACAGATAAACCATCTTCAAATGCAAAGCAATTTCTTTTCATGATTTGAAACATGAAAGTCATATTTAAGTTTATGTATTTCAGATTGAACATGAAAATTCCATTTTGTCTTGTGCCTTAAGGCTGTGATACAAGCAAAAGACCTGCTTAATATATATGTGTTATGTGAAACCCAAAACCCTTTTTACCACAAATCAATTAATTGGTGTCCAAAGCCCAATGAACACAATATGCCACCTTGAGGCAATTACTTGCTACATATGCAATTAAGCTTCTTATAATAGCGTCAGCGTGTGACACCTTTGTCGACTGAGATGGTGAAATGTTAGCTGCCACCGCAATAAGGTTACAGATTCAATAAATGCGAAACGACCTATAGTAAGCATCCAAGCCCACAACATGAAACCAAATATGTTTGACGATTTCCTTTAATCAGCAACCGTAGCAACAACAAGGAATGCTTAGGTTGCAACATTGAACAATGGAACAGCTATCACGGCGCTATAACGAAATGCATTATAATCGTAGCCGACAGCGTTTGTTCATTAATCCTTTAGGTTGGTTAGTAGTGTTTTGCAAGTACCAAATATACACACATCCATACAATTACAACAATGCGCATACTGAACACATCAAAACACCTGAAGCCTAACTAACTATATGTAATCAATACAACAATTGTTGATTAATAAGCTCATTGAATATGTTCGAACACATAAGTATAAACTATCTATCTAAGTATCTATGAATGCATTCATGCACGCATTGAATGTGTGTGCATTCATGCAATTCATTAACTGAATGAGTATTAAATTCTTGTTCATTAATATTGTGACATATACTTCTAGCAGAAGGTCACAATTTAAACAAAAATAAAGAAATATGTACTTCACTTGCAGTGTGCCGGAGCAAAGCGTATTAATTATGCTTAATAATTTAAAAATAAAAAAAAATGTTAAAATAAAATGACCCGACTGTACAAAATCTATTAAACTACTACTGACTACCAATTCATGATACCCAATGATCTTTTGTGTGCGACTCTGGTTACATGACAGTTGTAAAGAAAGCATACTCTTCTGTTCACTAATCCTTATCTTTAAATCGAAATGTATATTTAATGCATTGTTAGTTTTCTATGATAACCCACTAGAATATCGAGTGTAGTAACTTTATGTTCATTCTTGAACATTCGCCTCTCTTTGAAATACAATAGTATTTCTCATTAAAAAAATAATATTTGCTAACATATTTTGAGAGCAATTGCAGCATGACTAAATGCTGAATGCACCAATATTTTCAATCATCCAGCTAAGCCTGAAGAACAATTTAGTACACTATAAATCCATACTTAAACCGGTGTGGACTTATGGAATACAGCTTTGGGGCTCTGCCCTAACTCAAACATTGATATCCTTCAAAGGTTTCAGTCCAAACTACTGTGTACACTTGTTGGAGCTGCCTGGTACGTGAGAAACTCAGTCCTTCACAGAGATATACAAACTCCCACGATCCGTTAAGATATCGCAAAAATCAGCAACTCATATATCTCTAGGCTGGAAAGTCATGTTAATCATCTTGCAGTCAACCGGCTTGTACACCCGTAGATTAAATCGGTGGCATCCACTGAATTTGCCGTTCAGAGTTTATCATTAAAATTAAAATAGAAATGTAATAAGAGTGCACAATAAAATTTGCTGAATATCGTTTACGATAGAATGCAAATAAACTCTAATTTCAAAAAAAAAAAACTTACAAACTAAACTGATTTATCATGCATTGGGCCTTAGTAATCTCCCTTCAAACTGAGAGTTTTGGCAATTGCAAGATGTCAGAATGTTCTGCCTTTACTAAAAATAAAACAAGTTAAAGATGACTTAATAAATGTACGTCTCGCAAAGGCCACAGGGCTCCTAGTTTTCATCGCTTATATAGTTAATTTGACCCTGTACACTCTTACTAACTTACTTACTTACTTACTCACTTTTATACTCGTAGATACAAAATGCAAAAAGGAAAGGAAAAACTTAAATAAATTTCATGCCTCCTAATAAGTTAACAGCAGGATAATAGCTTGTTTCCTGCATGAGTTGTCAATTATGATGGCAGCCAATAAAAGCCAACTAAGCCACAATGTCAGAAGCAATGAGCAAACAAAAAAAAAAAAATAAAGTAAAATAAAGAAAATAAATGCAGAAGAAAGATGAAAATACAAAAAAAAAAACATAAGAACGAAAACAACAACATAAACGATACTTTGTAAACACTTCAAATTGGTAAAAGGAAACATGAGCATGAGGATGAGGATGAGGATGAGGCAAAAAGTGTATTGTCATGGCCGCCAATAAATGGCGAACGCAGGACGGTTGCTTCCGTGCCTGATGACTTCGTTGGTTTTGCTCGCGTGTTGGCCTACTTCAGATAGAGAGAGTCTCAAAGAACCTTGCGTAAAAATGATTGATGATAGCAATAACAATAGACTGACTTATAGATATACATATATACCCTCCCTTTCGATTTCTCCATTCTTTTCCTTGATTTTACTTTGTTTTTATACATACTTGGTTTTCTTGTTGTTTGCATTGAGGCGCACATTCAATTTGTTTGACTACAACTTTAACCACAAACAAACATAAACACAAACACTCACCGTCGAGCAACCCAACAACTTAAACGCTGTCAATCAACAAATTTTAATTTCTAAATAATTTTGTTTAAATATTGTGGATTTTAACATAACCCGCAACATCATTTGAGCCATGTTAATGCGAGTAGTATGCATAAATTTACTACTAAATACTAAACGCAAAAACCACAAGGCAGCTTTATTCTAACCAACAAAGTAAATGTATCTACATATCTGCGAGATACAACAACATAGCAACTATGTATTCATGACTGCTGGGTGGCATCATTTATTAATTACAAAGCTTAAAATTAATTACAATGGATTAAAATATTATATAAAACTGCGCTACTACAACCACCACGCAACTGTTGCGAATGCGGATAATGATGTGGATGAGGAAGAGGATGCGGATGCTGATGCTGATGAGAATGCGAATTCGGATGTGGTTTTGTTGTATGCGGCCATGTTTTACAATATTGTTAATTTCATTCGCTTTACAGAATAAAATTTATTAATTTTTGTAGACAAAAATAGTCCAAAAATAAAGGATCATCAAGGAAATTTTGTAAAGTAGAATGGGATTCATCAAAATATTTGTTCATTTAATTTAATTATAGCTTAATAAAACTTAATTCCACACAAAGAAACCACTTCATATCTTCCATGTCAAGTCAATAACTTTCCCTTTCCTTTTCTGTTCTGTTCTATTATTGTAGGTATTATTATATTTATTTTCTGATAGTTTTCGATTTTGTTTTTTGTTCACTTTGTTTCCTTAACCGACAACTAGTAATGTCAATAAAATGCAATACAAATAAAAGCAGTTTCTCATCGAAGGTAATTGTGTTAGTTGTTTGTATATTGTACATGAATGTTTGTTAGTATCTGTGTGTGTGTGTGTGTGTGTGTTTGTGTGAGTCATTAATCAACAAAATAGGACAAAATGTCAACAATGCAGTCAATCACTAGCGCACACAGTCAGTCACTAAAGAGCATAACAAAATAACTTTCTTCCTTGCTCTGACTCTCTCCGAATATCTGTGCGAATATCTGTGTGAGTAAAGTAAACAAACAACGTTATACAAATACAAATACAAACTCAAACTGTCAACCTCACTAAGTAAGTACATATGTATGTGTTCTATGTTAAGCGGTTAAAATTGGCAAATTGATGATTTACACAATCAAATACAATAATAAACATGTTTAGTCAATAAATTCATCAAAGCTTTCATTTCATTCATTTGAAAGTCGATAAAATCAGTTTAGAAAGAAAAAAGGATATGTTTCCTTTTATAAAAAAACATATGAAATCAAAAACACACTATTTTTTAACAATATTCAAATATATGTACAATTGTTATTTGTGTGTAGATACAATCGAAGTTCACGGACAAATTGTTACTACTTAGCGTGTGTTTACTTTCTTTTTTTTTTCCTTGCCAATCAACGAATTACAAAACTGATTCCCAGCTAAAACCTGACTTAGCATGTCAGTCCATGACTTCTACTAAATTGCACATCTCTTCAGACAAGTGTCAAGCTGAAAAATACTCAATGGAATAAAGAGAAAATGATTGTGAGAAGAGCGTAAAAGGTTTCAAACCACAAATGATGATGATTTGGTATGCGGCAACTGACAGAAAAATAGAAGACAGAAAAATATTGGGAAGAAAGGATGATGAATGATAAAAGAAGAACAAACGAATAAAAATTCAGGGAATTAAGAATCAAAATTGATTTGAAGAAGACACACACACACACACACAAAGAAACACATCATCTGTAAACATAAAATCACCGCTTACACTCGTTTCTTTGTTTCTACCAGTGGCCTTTTTGGTTCAATATTGGGTTTGATTATGTTCAGTGTAATTCTTGTTTTCTTTTTGTTGTTGTTACAGATTGAATGCTTAATTTGTTAAACTGGAAAGTAAGAAGTCAAACAACATCAAAAAAAAACAAGAAAGCAAAGTGACTATTAAATACACTACAAACGTTTATATAAAATACTCATATATGAATCCCAAAGTCAGCGAAAGGCATTCAGTGTGACTTGAGACTCATCACGATGACCTTGCGGTAGGACTACTAGACTTTAGTGAGTGCAGCCATCAAATCAAATGGGATCCTATCTTTAAGATTTCTGGAATCGTAGGAACTTAATATAATATTCTAATTTTTCTGTCACTTTTTAGTTTTCAAAGTCAAAGGACTAAAAATATAAAAATATGCTACTATTTTATAGAGACCACGGTAAGTTATACAAAATATACAGGGAACAATTGAGTTTGAGTTAAGTGAGATCATTTAATAATATATTTAAACACAAAAAAAATTTGTTGTTTGTAATGATAAGTTAGTAAGTCGAGGAAGTGAGACCTTTCCAATCACCTCTGACAGTTTTGTAGCCAGTGCGTCTTCACGAATACTCACTAGTACTTTTTGACAACTCCGGCTATTTCCTTCCGAACAAAAAAGAAAGTTAAAGTTTTGATGAGTAATGTAATTGGTTACATATCAAGTTGCATTTATCCTCTTATGAAATTGCCATAATTTTCTTGAATTTTATTTTCCTTTATTATCATTTAAGTGCTGCAAATCTCTTCTGGAAATCAATAACTTATGATATTTATAACCATAAATACAATGTACATAAATGCAGTCTATAAAAAAGAAAAACAAATCAAAACTCTTGTTTAAAAGTAACTAAAAGTCAAGCAAGAAACAAGAACATCCACACAAAAAAAATTCTTTACGTTACTACTCTGCTTTCACTTTTGTCTTCATGTTCATTTTGTGACTTCCTGTTTTGTTTGCATTTATGACCAATGCGTATCTGTGTGAGTGTGTACATGTGTGCTCCCTACCTGACGCCATCTTTTTCTTTTTTTTTTTTTCATGTTCATTTCATTTTTGTTACATTTTCTCTTTGAAGTCGCACGTAGTTGTACGTCTTTTTGCCGGAAACTCATCATCAAAGGGTTCTGTTTACCATTACACCATGTCAGGCTACTACTACTACATTTTACAATCCCTGCAAACGAAAATTCTGTGGGTGGCTTAAGCACATAAACACACACACACATAGATAAAAAATATACAATTGTGTGTGTGTATGCAGGTAAAAACCTCAATCCATGTGCATGTGTTTTTCATTTTGTTTGCTTGTCGTAAATATTGACAAACATTGATTGTTACTTTTCCGCTGGTAAATTGGTGAATTTTGTTGGGTATCCTTGTTTTGTTTTTGCCACATACACACACACCCCACCTCCCCTCCCTCATCTCATCCCTTTCTTAGTTTTCCTGTTTCTTTATTTATAAAACTATTGTACTTTCCGATTGTCTCTGATTAAGTTTCCTCTTTCTTCATTTATTAAGAACGAAAAAAATACGAAATAATCAAAATTGCAGAAAAATCCCTAAAAGTGGTGAAAATGGTTTGATGAAAAATCTTTGGTAAAATAAATATTGTATAAGAATTTATAAATGAAAAGTAAACTTATAATGTTTCTCTTTCCTATAAATAATTTTATTAAAAACAAAATTTTTTTTTTTGGTTTTGTTTTTATTTTTGAATTTTTTGGGATATTTGTTATTTCCGTTTCGTTTTCTTTACGTTTCCAATTTCGATTTTATTTTGGCTTCACTTCCCTCATATAAACACACATTGACACACACATACTTTTGTATGCAATGTTGTTGATTGGCTTTAACCTGACGCAGTCCAGCACTATCCTTGTGGGTACACCCTAAGTAGGTCGCAGCCGCCACATGTCGCTTCTGGTGGATGACCAATCTGACATCAGTCAGATTATTAGTCCTGGCTGAAGGTAAACAGCTATGGGTAGGATCCCAAACAGAAAAACAAACATGGGAGTACAAAAACGTGCGACTATTACGATGCAAGGTGTCGGAAACCTAGTACTTTGGTTGGTCAGAATGCGGGCCCCCAGTCGTCAGATTCTATGATCGCAGTACAGCTGGCTATCGTATAAAGAACACCTGCTGTACGTGAAAGTTAAACTGCAAGGGTCCAGAATGCTATATCATGGATCCATTAAAAAACATCGGAGGCCCTAAGGCAGACAAGCGCCGGATATTGTCAACAGTGGGAACATCCATTATGCTGCACGCTGCTCCCGTTTGGACAGAATCGCTGAGAGCTGCTAGCTACTTGAAAATCCTTTCGACAACCTATAGACTAGCAGCGCTGTGAACGGTAACGGGTTTTCGAACTATCTCAGACAATGCGGCATTGGTGCTAGCGGATTTGATCTCTATAGACATATTGGCTGATGAAATGCACAGACTCTATGAGAGGTGTCATGGGTGTCCAGACAACGTGGCAAGAAGGCGGGAGCGACAAGCCTCAACATTACTTTGGCAGCAAAGATGGTAGAACGCTGTGAATGGCAGATGGATTTTCAGCAGGAATAACGGGGAAACCAACTACCATTTAACCCAGTTCTTGTCTGGACATGGCAGGTACATGTTGAACCTGTACAGGTTTGGGCACGACAACCCACCAAGATGCCCACTGTGTGACGAATCAGAGGATGCGGAACACGTAATTTTTCAATGTGCTCGGTTTCCTGTTCCAGTAGGCTAAGCGTATGAGCCAGGAAGTATGTTGTAGTTCATGTTAGCATCTCCGGCCAACTGAGAACAGATCTGTGAACGTGTGACATCTCTCTAGCTAAAGCAACGTCGTCTAGAGAAGGCTGGACGAAATATGCAGACGTTGTAGAATAACCTGACGGGGATTCGTAGCATGTTGACGAGTAGCCACGACCCACGTACGACAACAGCATAATAGGTGATCTTTTTAATTAGGACTGATTGATTTTCGAGCAGGAATGCTCCAACCTTCCTCCCGACGTATTATTTAAAGCCATTACCGGGGAACAATAGGACCTGGGTGGGAGTTTTTAGCGAGATTAAGGTCCCGCACTCCAGCAGGTTAACTCCCTATCAACAAAAAAAAAAAAAAAAAACACTCACACACACGCACACTTTCATATACAACTCATATTGCAGTTAAATAAATCGAGTTGCTCTCTTGTATTATTATTATTGCACATTTTCCAATTAAAAATTAACTTATTCCGCTTTATTTTCTTTAACTGTAATAAATTTTCACAAACTTTTCAGATTACAAATCCTTTTCATTGCTTTTTGACTATTTACAAAAGTAACTATTGTATGTAGATACATCTCTCTCTACCGACAATGGTTTCAGGCGCAAATGAAAAATGATTCTGTTTCTGTTGCATGCGACTCCCGGGCATTACTTTTGTTTTTTATTATAAATATTTCGGTTAAATTAAATTAAGCTTTAAAGTAACCAAGTCAAAATTAATAAATTTTTATTTCCAATATATAGAAAATTTAAAATTTAAAAAGAAGAATACAAACTCAAATATGTAAATAATTATTTAAATAAAATTTTTCAATTCTAAATATCATCGCCTCATACCTCTGTAGTTATTTAAGTATCACTTGAGAGATTCCTCAAATGTATCTAGAATATTAAGTTTAATAACATCGCTAGCATTGATAGATGAAAAAACTCGCTCCAAATCTTTATTTGTTTTTGTGAGCATTATATCTTTTTGTGAACTCAAATGATACAATGGCATTTTGGATATTACTAAAATCTGCCCATTGCATCTCTCTGTGTCTTTGTCCTTCTCTAAATTAATCAATTACTTTCTTCTTCTGTTCTGTCTCAATTTGCAAGTCAAATATGTATATTCTTTTCTATTTCTAATTTTGCATTTAGCAACTCTTAAGTATTCTTCATTCTTTGACATCTCATCATCAATTGTCTTAACGATATATTATATATATTGTAAGTATCATATTCTTTGAGCCAATTTACGGCATCCTCCTTTCAATTCATTTATGCGGCGTACACTATTTTAGACTATTTTCTTAAAGATTTCTTAGAAGCTAAATTTTTTACTCTTCTTCTTTTTTTCACCTCAGTTTTACCACATGAATGCTTTGATTTTTCTGCAACGTCGTTTGTTAGATAAATTACTTAATTTTTCCTTTTTCCTAACCAACTTAATAGCTTATTAATAGAAAATATAAGTCTACGCAGGAGGTTTCAATTAAAATTGCTTGAGCTTAAGAACTAAATAAGGATCTAACTGTTTATCTTTGAGGTCAACGCAACAATGCATTTATATCTATCTATTATATAAAAAAGTTTTTCAGTGATGATGATGTCCATAAAATATAAAGTAATTACATGACGGGGGTTGGTGAGCGAAGCGTTCAACTTTATCAACCGCACGCACACGATGATCAACTGCCGACTTCTGCGATCCACTGACGACTGTGTTGATTAACTGACGACTTTCTACCTGCTCGATTCTCTGCTTCTTATTCCATCTATTCCATAAAATATAAATGTAAATGCTCATGGGGCGAGGGTTGGTGAGCGAAGCGAGCAGGGGGCTGGCCCCCTAGTATTATTAAAAAAAAACTTAATCTCTCTTCTGAAGACACTTAAATTACACTTTGAGATATTATTATATCTCCAGACCTAAAAAAAAGACATTGAAATAAATTCTTTATTTAATAATGTCGTCATATCTGCTAGCATTTAAGCGACTATAAATATAAGTGAGTACCTTTTCAATAACCTTCACATTAATTTAATAATTCCATCAATGCAAAAGAAAATTCCAAATATTAATTTTATATTTATCAGATATTTAAATTATCCATAAAGAAAACATTAATTTGCTTTCATTTACATAAATATTTTATTTGCGAACAATTCCATACTATCAACAAACAATTCAAAAATGATATTTTCAACTTTATTCATGATGATGTATATTGTCAGCAATAAATATTGTACATTCAATACTATTTTGTTTATTTTTTTTTAAATATTCTATATAAATTGTCACAATAGTCATTTTCGCATGATGTTTGTACATTGCATATACAATACATAGAATTATTCATTACAGACTCCATAGAATACTACATATGAAAAGAAAGATATGATTAACTTGATGAGGAGAATCAATTGGTGTATGTTTGAACGATTGTCTATTTGTTTTTATGCTATTGCTAGTCTCTCAATTTTAAAGTATTCAAATTGAAATTTGTTACAGAACTATAATTCCACAATTACCCCAAGATATATTGGGAGTACAAATTAATTCGGTCGGTTTTTTTGTGTTAAAAAAAGTGTTTTTTTTATTGAAAAAACAGTAAAAAATACATCATTCAAAGTATTGTCGGTCACAACTTGCAGTTGGAGCCATCTTTTCAAAACGGAGCGAACTAATTTGTACTCCCAATAGTATTTCGATTTAAACTTCATTATTGAATGATTCGAAATGTCCAGCACAAATTGGACCAATTACAACATAAAATTGATATATGGCTGCGATATAACATAATAATGTTATTAAAATATGTATAAATTTCTGTATAAGCAAATTCTTCATTTCATTAGTAGTGAAAGGTATATAAACGTCACATTGAACCACAGTCAATGTTCTGTCATTTTGATTTTTGTACAACTCAATTGTTGTATTATATGCATATATAAGTAATGTATATACCTATGAATGAATATATAAAACTACTTATACTCATATGTTGTGTCATGTAAATGTTGATAAACAAAGCATTATTTACACATATACTTATTGTCTGTTCAATATTTTGTGCAAATATTGCATTTAATTTTATGCATATTGTTATACGTACATGTAATAAAATAACAATAAAAGTTAAAATTGTATCAAAATAGGGAATTCATCATAAATTGATACAATAGAATGCAACAATTGTTGAAATAAAGTAAAAAATAGTATATTTACTAATGTTCAGATCAAAATACTCAAGTTGCGACCAATTTGTGTTTTTCAGTTATTAGTTTTTACAGAACAACAAAAAGTTATTATTATCAGGTTAAATTAAGTTTATTTAATCGTTGATCGTTGACCAACAGTTTAATACAAACTTCAGTATCCTGTGATATGCCAATACTTTTGGCAATATTGATTGGCTCAACTCATTAAATGACGAGATTGGATCATTGGAAGGTTCAACTTTAACCGGTCATCCAATCACAGACACCTACACGCCGCTTTTAAACTGTTCTACACATTTAAAAATTTTCGAATGGTTCAAACAATTATTTCCGTACACTTTCAACATTTATTCGTGGATCTCACTACCTTTGATACCCTCTGCAACAAAAAATATAATCAAATCTCGAGAGTATTCGCCATTGTTAATTGAATACATTTATGGTTATGCTTACCAAATTCTCTGGAACAGCTGATGAGAAACAAAGTACAAGGATAGCAACTTGTATTGGTATAACTCGTTTTTGAGCCACAACAATTTGTCTCGTTACTTATTGCATGAAACTTGCAGATTAGGGAAGGTCAGGATTTAATTCTCATCATCCTATTGTGACAGAATGAGATATAACCTTTATAATTCCAAGTTATCTAAAGGAGATTGTTGATAGTTCAGGATATCAGCAAGGTAGATGCTTAATGATTTATTTTTCTTCCAGCTCAACTCCATTCTCGATGTTCACCTAATAGCCAGTCATGCCCGTACTAAACTGTAAGTTTCTAAATTTCACTCTATAAATGCAACGTTGAGCAATGTTTCATTTATGTTTATTTCCATTTTCAAATTATTTATATCTATGAAAATTAAGGAAACCTTTATATTTTCTTAAGAATTTCTCACTTTTTCAATAAAAATTTTCAATTTATTTTCCAACACATGGCTAAAGTTTTTACTTCATGCTGAAATGTGTACTATACTTTTTTATTTTATCGTATTTTATTTAATAGAAATTTATTTAAGTTTTTTTTTCCTCATGAAGTAAAATTAATTCTCTCACTTAAAAATTTTGAATTTACGATTATATTGCGAATCAAAGATATTAAATCGAAAGTACTTCATAAAATATTTGTGGAAAAACATTTCTAAATTTTCAATAAGAAGTCATTTGGTAAATTGACATTAATATTATCAACAACAACAGCAACAATATCAACAAAAAAGGGAATTACAACAGCATATCTAACATCAAAACTCAGATACATTTAAGCTTACAGATATATATTACACACCATTTATTGTATACCATATGAAGCGTTGCCATAAAATTCGAATTTTGTTGTTGGTGGTATTACCAATGTTACTGTTGTTCTTGTTATTGTTGCTATTGGACAATCATCAAACAGTATAACAGTTAAACTAATTGCATTACATCAATTTTTCTGTTAAAAGTCAATAACCATTGAAATATCGTCCGCAAAGGTTCAAAGTTTTTAGTCACCACACACAGTCAGACACGGATACTTACTCAGAGAGTGAGAAATATACTCGTACATAGACAGATGGAGAGAGATAAGGATAGAGAGATACTCACAAATGACCGAACAAACATTTGGATGTGGTTATATAAATACTTACTCACACTCACAAATCTCCATTTGATGGACTGGACATCATGTATAAGAGCGCGGTGTTTAAGATAATGAAGGGCATTTGTAATGTCATTTCAGAGTTGACAGAGCTTTGGAAACATAATATACTTTACATTTTTCCTACATAAATTTCTATGAATTCCAAGTCCCGTTTTGAAATAATCATAGAAAATCATATCATAGAAAAAGAAATTACTCTTGGCAACTCTACCATTTCATGGAACTGAAGCCAGCACCATTTTAATTTGAAATTTCCCAAACCATATATCAATCAAACTTTTCTTGTTGTATGCCTCCAAATGCCATTTGCCATTTGCCATTTTTGATGAGGATGGCAATAATGATGCCGATGACGTGTTCATGCATTTACTGTCAACGCGCTTTCGTTACGTTCATTGTCGTGACATTATATCCGGTCAGGTCACCCCCGTCCTACTGAAATGCATCCTCCCTTGAAATGTACACAATTTTTACTGCTTCATTACTCGTTCCAATCTACTTACAATACTTTTACTATATTCGTCATCATCTGCGTCTATAGTATATTGTACTTATATTGTAGATGGCGCCATTGAAGCCATAGAGTTGCCCTTAATGTGCAAATATTCCTTTAAAACGTTAATTGATTACAGTGAACACATTCATTCATTCTTTGACCGCTGCTGGCTGGGATTACGGACAACAACATCAACAACAATAACAATAACAACACGCACGTTAATTACATAGATAAAGTTTTGTCTACATACGAGTTTATGTATTTTATAGAAATTGACCATGAGTATGTAGATGGCGATGGATACAAATAAATACTTAAACCAGAAACAAAAATAAACGTTTGTTGTTAAAATGTTCTGCTTATGCTTTCTGCACAAAAACATTAACACCAACAGCAACAACAATTTAATCAATTATATTTTACAAGTACATTAATTGATTTTTAAACTCAAATAAAAACTGCATAAATTATTATTGTTATACTTCATGAACATCAACATCGTCGCTCACTTGCCTCAAGCAGTTGCATACAATTCGAGTTCGCATTCTGCAAAAAAAGTTTAGTTATTCTTCATTTTCCATTTCCATTTTGAAATTTCTCATTTTTTTTTTACATTTTCAATTATATGAAATCATACAAACATACATACTTGTACAAGAAAATTATTGCAACTGACAGTTGGTTTTGTTGTTTGTTTTTTTTTTTTTGCATGTTGCATTGCATGGAGAAATTCAAAATAATTTACAATAGCATCCACAGATGCAAGGAGGCAAAAACTAATTGTAAAGCCAAACGCGTATTGAATTGAAACTCGGAACAAAATGGAAACGCACGTACACATCAAAAACATATACACACGAGTAACTACTTATAAAGATGAGAACAGTTAGAAGGATCTTCCTAACCCACAAGCAAAGGCACTAAGGCGCTTACACTTAAACAAAGGAGTAGAGTGAGAAGTTTAAGATAAACAAGGATAATGCAGAACCAAACTGTTGCAAACTAGTAAATAACAAAAGCATGATGAGCTGAGCTCAAGCAAAGCCATTTTGAGTAAATGATATTATAGTTAAAATGTGTCTAAGTTTTTCATATGAACGATGAGAGACACCAAGAGAGTAGCAACAAAAACAAAAAAAAACAAAAAAAACAAATTAAAACAATAGCAAGGAAAATCAAATAAGTGAAGCAAAAACCATGTTCATGTCCATGGCCATAGCTGATGACAACAAAGACTTCATCATAGTGGAAACGAGCAACATTTGTTGCAGGACGTGTGTTGGTTCGTGCAGAAGTTACCGCATACTACTTACGAGTATGCTGAGCTAAAAAGGACTTTGGAATGTCTAAGTGAATTATTCCTTTTTTTCCTTCTGTTTTTAATGTTGTTACTCTCAGTAGCTTCAAGTGATATTAGAGATATTATATGAATGACAAAAACAAAAACAAAAAAAAAACAAATTTTGTACTGTGCATGTTGCACATAATATATAGAAATGGACATGATACTAAAATCCTGATGGGCAAAAGTAAATACAATAAAGCAGAAGTTAAACAAATTGTCTTTTAAGAACTCAATTTTACATATAAAAGTCTTCATAATTTCATGTAAGTTTTTGTTCCGTAATAATAATAATAATAATTTGTTTTGTATTTTAACTGAAGGAGTTTAGGCTTTCGCTTTCTAAAGAATTTAGATATTTATTTATTTATTAATGAGAACTAAGATTAATTACAAATTAGATTTTCATATTTTGTTCTAATGATTTTTTTTAAAAAAAATTTTAATTCTTTCTAATTTTAAAATCAGATCAAAAAGGTTGAGTAAGGTAAATCATGACCGAAAGCATCTTGTCTTCGTGTTAATGTAGTTTCTCTTTAATACTTGTAGTAAATATATACAGTTTCTTATCTTTATGTATTTGATTTAGTAACATAACTTATACCGAATTCAATCTCACTCCATGAGCAAACGTGAGCGACCGCGTCCTCACTCGATGTGTATACGTGAGCAAGTAACCCACCCTAACGATCAACAATCACTCTCGCGCGCTCAGTAGTTCTTACACTATAGCGTTGCCATGTAGGACAATCCGCTCCTAGTCTCCTTGCCAGATCCTACATAGATGTTCACTATGGCTATAAAAACCACACCAAGGATAGTATTGAAATTTTTCAGTGTTGGTGAATATAGATCAGAAACTTATAGTATCTAAGTTTCAGTTGGATAGTACATAAAACAGAAAAGTTTTCCTAAAGGTCTTCTTCTTGACTTGAATCGGGGTTTGTATGGGAGGCATCCCACCTAGTGGTCCGATTCGACTTATTCCGACAAATTTACAGCGTCATTTTTCCTGTTCTCCAAACTCAAATTGCCGCTTCAGGGAACCCGGCATGACTACATAGACACCATCAAACAAAATTTGCCGAGGTGGACTGATTTAATCAGCTGCTCTACACAAAATGGTTGACAGATCGCGCTTATTTTTGGCATAGTAATTAAGGACAGTCCTACTAACACACAGAAAAAACACCTAAAATATACTTAACGCGGGCAATTTGACAAATTCCGGGTACTTTATTGTCTTAAGATATATACTTTATGGGATTTCTGATGTCTCCTGCTATCTGCTACAAACTTCATGACCAACTTATAATACTATTATCTGCGTGAAGAGGAGAACTATAACTGAAAAAGTTAACAACACATAATAATTTTATTTATATTTATATATATTCTATAACTGAAGTTCTGGTGAGCCTGTTAACGACCACTTCAACATTGGCTTGCCTATGCAATTCGGTGGTAGAGTGGTGCCAAGGCACGCCAAACATCATGTCTTGCAAAACGTGCAGTTTGTCGAAATGGCTTCTAGGAATATCCACCCAAAATGGGTCCCCATAAAATATTATAGCTTCAAAAAACTGAGAATGATATTAACAGTATCTATCGAATATTTACTTGAAAACATTGGCAAAAGATGTCAAATATGTACACCAAACTTTTGAAAAGCTATGGAATACTTTTCCAAAGGAAACTAACCTTCACTAAAACTTAATTTTAAAATTACCACGCAAATCTGGGATTTACTCAAGTGCTAAGTTCTTGTAGCATCCTGCATCAGACATTCTCGTTCATTAGAGAAACAGATTGTTGAGGAGACAAGAGTTTTAATAGATTCCTGATAATCTGAGTATATGAAAATACGCTCGCTTTTTGGCCTTCGTTTTAGTCATTCCCGGAATTTAAAGTACAATAAAAATGGGTTTCCGTTTGAATTGGTCTTAGAATTCCAGGCTTATAATGGCTTCATATCACAATTTAGACTAAAAGCCAGTAATCATAATAATGTTCTTCAATGATAATCTCGAGTTTGTGCATATGCATAGGATCCAAACTTTTACTCTTGAGAGGAAGAGAAGAGACGCCAAAAGTGTAGAGAGGCATTTGCCTTAGCTTCAGCAATATCAGTGCAAACGTGATGATGTAGTTTATTTTTCTTTGTGCAAACGAAATCGAGGTAAAGGATCTCTTTCAAAGTTGCAACCATTGTATATCGAATCAGTGACTGACTCAGTCCCTTATTCAATTGCAACAATGTTTTTTTTTTTTTTTTGGCTTTGGCAACATCTAATGCTAATTAACGATGCATGCACCAAAGGCAACAAAAATGGCACAATAATGTAAACAAGAATTTTGTGTGCAACGCGGCATTGCAAGTACACGTGTTCCGCTTAGATTCGACATTGTTATTTTAATTTCCGCCTAAAAGTATGCTACAAATTAAAAGGATTAAATAAAGTTTAGTAGTGCAACACAACTCTATGCAGATTTTGTTGCAGTCAGGCAGCTTAGTAAATGTGGCAACAACTTCGCAAGCAGCAGTAACAGCATCACCAGCAAAGGCAGCAACTTTAAAATGTTGCAACAACAAGATAAATGCGACAATTTAATCGTTTGTTACACAAACACGCACACACTTACACTCTCTCTATTATACACATTCAGATATACTTATATAGGTTCTAGTAGTTACTAGCAAATCCTGCTGTTACTCTTACTGTTGCCATTTGTTCATGCAATTTTTGGCAACAAGAACAGTAAAAGTAACAACAGCAACAACATTTTCATCTTCATCGTCATCGTCGTCGCAGCGCATAAAATTAATGTCAAACTAAAGCCGACTCCACAGTACCTTGCCCCCGGCAACACCAACACCAACACCAACACCAACTGCAACAACTTTGAAATGACAACAAAATTATGTGGGATGTTGTTTCTACCACAGTTGCTTATTGTTGCTTTTCCACTCTTAGGTTGATGTTGATGTTGTTAGTAGTGAGTATATTTTGTAGTTGCCAGCATTGTACATTTTAAGATAGTTTTTTTGCAACACGCTCACTCAGTAAAGTTGACAGTAGAACGAACATTTCAGCGCTTCGCTTATGTAGTTGCAACAATAAAATAAAGTTGTTGCAACAAAATCAAAATAACACAAAAAGCACAACAAAATAAAACAGAACAAGGGTAACAAGAATTTCACAAAACATAATAAAATGATAAAAAAAAAAAGAAATAAAGAGAAAAAGCAAATGAATTTTGTCATGAACTTTATTCGCGCTCATTACTTAAAAAAACAGAAGAAAAAAATGATGTTGAGTGTAGACTTGATGGCGTCATGCGGCAAATAAGATACAACTTAGTGCTCATGCATGCATATCCTTGAGGCAGAGTCCTTCACAAGTGCACATCATTGTGCACCACTGGCAACTCACACTCTGCTGCTCAGTGTGTTCTGCATACTTGAATGCATTTACGCAGAATTGCAGTTTTGCAACAAACATCATTGACGACAATGCAAATTGCATATACCAGTAAAGCTTTCAGGCAAAAGAAAAACGTGTCAAACTCATTACTGTGAATTTTTCATTTTACTTACTTAGTACTTTTCATTGTGTAATGCAAGCGTAAGTACTCGTATCTATGTGTGCCGAAGTGCATGTGTTTAGTGCGTGTGTTAGTATGCGTGAGCATAGAAAATCTGCTGCGTTTGTAATTATGTCACGCAGAAATTTATGTGTCAACGCTTTGACAATGAAGCGGCATTTTCACTTTTTCCATTCGTTCGTTTTTTCGTTTTTCCTTTCTTTGTTTTTCATACTTTTCATGAACAGCATTTCAATTACAACAAAAACAACACCCAACAACCAACAACAAACTGCATTCATTCATTAATTTTTCATTTTTAGTTTGTTTGAGATTTCAGTTCTTAATTAAAAACGCAAAGAAAAATCATTGAAATAAAACCATGAAATTAAATTTTTATAATCAAAAAGAAAAATCTCCTCTAATTTGTAAAAACCTTAAGAAAAAAATTTATACAATTTATTTTGCCCATAAAAAAAGAAGAAATCTTATATAACAAAATTTTCGACTTCTTTGAATATTTTAGGTTTGTTTTACATAATTGAAGTCTAAGTTACAAATTGAACTAGCAACAAAGGCAGCAACCGCCCAAAAGTATGCTATGCGCAACCCCATAATTTTCCTAGAGAAAAAAGTCAAGGTGAAAGGGAACAAAAAAATGACGATGAATAATGAAAACAAGTTTGGAAAATTGCGCTAAGAAAAGTGTTATTTTTCCACCTGAATAACTTGGCACAAGTACACGGAATTTATTACTTCAGTTTACACGACTAATAAATACACTATTTAATTTGTAAATAAAAAATAAAATGGAGAAGCAAAGATTTGTTAAATTTGTCAAAATTAATAATTGTTGATTTTGCAATCAAAATGCTGGGGATAAGCATGTAGTTGTCAGTCATTCTTATAAGATAAATTTGTAATAATTTCTTTATTTGTTTTTTTTAAATTAAATAAATCAAATATATTTTTAAATATTTTTAATAGTGTTTCTTTTTGTATCTACATATGTTATGAATATTTTTTGTGTTGTACATACATAAACAACATTTGCAATGTTTTCCCCAATATACTTAGGAGGTGAAGAGCATAAAGAAATGTATTTCAATTTTTAACAAGAAATTTCTTTTACCTCATTTTTCCACAAGAATGTGTTGTGCTGTGGCTTTTACATCATCAAATCTTCATGAAATCTTTAGTTTTCACATAAAACAATTAAATTTTTTTGCTTGTGAAATATTCATTTATTTTAATCAAAGTTAATTAAAAATGTAAGAATTTCAATTCGAAAGGATTTAAATTTTCTTATAAAAACATTGAATAACATAAAAATAATAATACTAGATGTTTGGTCCCCAACTAAGAAGTTCGAAGACAAGTTGTATTAGTTCATCCACATTTATGTAATTCTTTTGAAGTCTGCCAATTGGTAAGGCCAAATTACTCGATTGCTATTCATGTAAGGGTGTTAATAATTAAATAAATTCAATTGAAATAGAATATCTACTTTGCACATTATTAACTCACTCTTGCTTGCATGACCAAATCATGGAATTCCTTTTGCCTTAAAGAACGATACAATTGTGCAAAATCACCATTTTCATTCACTTTTGATGCCATCAAACTCGCCACACGACCACGTGGCAAACTGTTAAAAACTTCATGTAAAAATGTATGCAAGTCTCGTTGCAGCATCATTTTCACAGGAACTGTGCGTGAAATCTGAAAGACGCTCAATCGCTTGGTCAACTTATCGATCAAACTTTCCACATCAAAACCAGATCCCTGCTTCGACATATAGTCAACAATTGCCATGAATTCAGGTGTGGCACGTATCTGTTGCCAAGTTGCAGTAAATTGTTTGCTGCGTATGAATTGCAACGCTTGACGAAATTGCGGATCGAATATGAAGTAACGTGCCGCAATGTAACCAATACGCCGACGTGGTACTAATGCTGCAAAATCTTGCAAATCCGAACGCAGTTCAGCATTGACAACATTGAAAGCAATAAAAGACAAGATCAATGCAAATGCTAAAGAGTATGAAAGATAATGTGACATCTTGGTTGAATGATTTGTGACTTTTGAATTGTATGCTTCATTGGCAAGCGTTTTTATCGCATCACCGTATGAAACAAACTCGAAATGAAATGAAAGAAAGCGAAAGTCGCATGCGATAATTTTTTGTTGTTCACATTATTTGACAATGTTTGGCTTTGTGCAGAAAAGCGTTAATTTATTTTTTGTTTGTTTGTTTTATTTGTTTCCTCCAATAGACTCTTTCCACACATAACACCATGTCATCATTTTAAGGTAACATTATTGTACAATAAAACAAAAATAAATAAATAACTACTGTTTCTATTTGCATGGGATTTTTTCTTTTTTTTTTTATGATAACAAAAAAATAAATGAAAACTTTTCATACTTTTGGATTCATTATCTGATGATGATGATTATTTCGCACTGGCTATTCCAACAACAAGAACATTAAAAACTCAAATTGCATTTCTGTGTTCCAGACCATGACAAGTTTTTTTCAATTGCAATCTTTTCTTTGCTTTTATTTTCGTTTGGATAAATTTAAGTGTACATAGCCGTTGTCGAATTGTGCAATATTGGACAAATTTCAATTCAATCATTTTACAAAAGTCCACGACCTTTCAAAATGTTTGTTTGTTTATTTGTTCACTTGGTAAATAAAAACTCAATTGTTTGGCGGGAATTACAACATAAAAAGCAAATAAAATTGTTACAATAAAAAGAAAAAACCGAGTTTTTTTAACAGAGCAGACTGTTACTAATTGACCATTAAACGAAATATGTATATAAAAATGTGTGATATATTTTCGCAAATGTTTAAAATCAAGATATGAGTTAATGGTGTTAGAGAATATTGTCGGAATGAATTCAAATCTTGATGAAGTGAGAAGAAATTTATCAATTATGAACCTTATGATAAAAAAAATGTAATTTGCTCAAAGTAGAGGGTATTGTTACCTTTGAGAAAGTTATTTACAACTCTTTCTTTTACATAGTACACAAGATATACTTTAAGAACATAGACGATGGAAACTGGTGATATTAATATTTATAAAATGTTATTCATTTGCACAAACAAAAAAAAATTATTTAATGTAGAAATAAATGACCAGCGTCCTATAGAGTTTAAAAGATTTTTCAATTCACTTTGTAGCGCACTTTCGAAAAGAATGCTGACAAGATCAGAAATAAGACATGTCGACTTTCGTACTAACTCTACTTATATACTGACTTGATTTAGTAAATTTTCTGACTTACCGAACTGCTTTTTCTTTCTGCCTTTTTACGTTTTGTTGTTCGCACATTTGTAGAATTTCAAAAAACCTTACTTGGGGCATCACTAGAAAATTACCACTAAACTTTAAAACATACAATGAGCTTAAATGAACGAAGAGAAAGCACCTGAGTTCTATAGGAATGATCTTAATTTATATTAAATGACATTCAGTTTGACACAATGAAACTTACTGTAAAGTAAAAATAGATGCATTTCTCATAAAAACAATATATGTAAATATACCAAAACTGGAGAGTTACGACAAAGTGGATAACATTAAAACCTTCTCCATGAAAAAATACCTAGATGTGCCAACCTTCATGGTGATCAGTCAAACGGTGTCGGAATTTAAGACCGTCAAAATTTTATTTTTGTCCTTTTTTATATACTAATATATAGATTATTATAGCAAAAACCCCTCATCTCTTTCTCAAATTCTAATTACAATACAATTCTCAAATATATTGCGAGCTTTTTTAATCAGATTACTCCTTAAAATCACCTCTCCCATTTGAACATTCTATCTTCTTTCTAATCTATCGTTTTGGACTTGTTAGGATTCATTTTTAATTTTTGATATTTAGTATCATATTATGTATTGTATAAACATCATCTGTTATGAATAGGCAAAAGGTAATATTGACAATAAGCAATCTTGATGAGATTCTGAAACTGAACTTATCTAAGAATTTAAATTTTCATTTGACAATAACAAAGGGCCTTGAAGAGTACAGGTTCAATAGCAAAAGTCATCATGATGTATGTTATCTCAATAAAATTTTACAGAAAACAAGTAAGAAGTTTAACATCGACTATGCCGAAGTTGATGTACTCTTCACGCACCCCCTAGAAAACGTTTTTGCCAACGCTTTCAGAAATATTTATTTAATATTTTTTGTCAGTACACATAGAGCATTTTAACACTGAGACCGAAATATTTGTATGGGAGCTTTTTGATCCAATAATCCTAAGGTCTTAAAATCTATTTTTCTAATAAAGACTTAAATTTGAGTTTGGGTTTATATGGGAGCTATAAGATCCAGTAAATCTAGGTCTTGAAATTTTCGCATTTTATGGACATTGATTAGAAACTTAATGTGTATAAATTTTAGTTAGATAGACAACAAAAAACAAAAAAGTTTTTCTAATAAGAGCCTGAATTTTAATGGGTTATTTGTATGGGAGGTACCTCACCTAGTAGTCCGATTCGGCTGATGGATATTGCTTAATCAATTTGCCTCATCGAGCTGATCAAGAATATGTATACTTTATAGTCTCTGTTGTTTTCTGCTGCCTGTTACAAACTTCATGACAAACCAATAATACTATTCGCTGTGTGAATAGTGTAATGAGTTAAGATTGCAATCTGGTAACAGTTTCACATAAATCTCTTTCACTCTCTGCTAAAAGAAACTGTTCACAAAATAAACCCAGTATTTTTCAATATAACTTTTCCATGCAACACTGCCTCAATATCAATGACCGAATCCATAGACATATGGTAAAAATATTAAAATTGTTATTTATGACGTATTTACAATTTAAAGAAATTATAAACATAGTCTATTTACAAAGCTGATTAACAAAGAATTTCCATCTATTCCTATTGCGTGCTAATGCGCGAAATTCGCTCATAGATTTTCTTGTTTCAGCCGCAACAGTTCGTCTCCACGTCAATTTCGGTCTTCCTCTGGACCTCGTCCCTTGAGGGTTCCATTCCAATATGGCATGGGGTATTTCGTCGCTATGTCCCAGCCAGCCGTACTTTCGTTTCCGTATCACAATTTTAATTGGGTCTTGCTCGCAGATTTGCCAGAGTCGCTGATTGCTAATAGTTCTTGGCCACCAGATCCGCAGAATAGTACGAAGACTACGGTTGATGAACGTTTGTAGTTTCCTTATGTTTGTAGTTGTAGTATGCCAAGTCTCACATTAAATATTTTTATTTTCGTCTTCTGGTGGACATGCTTAGCTCTCCAGAAGTTTCTAAGTCACCCAAATGCGGTCTTGGCTTTTTGAATTCTGTACTCTATATCGATATAGGTTCCCCCGCTTGTTGTTATTTGACTACCAAGATATTCAAAAAATATTAAAATATTGCTTAATACTCGAATAAAATAAGATATATAAAAAAAAATACTGATGTAATATGAAATATAAAATGCAAAAAAAATAATATTATCTGCTTAGTCGATGACTCGTCAATGCAATAAAACCAACACAACTGAAGTCTGTTCCGATAATAAAAGCAAAAAATAAATCAAGTCAAGACTATCTGCCTGTCTGGTTCTATATTAGTCTGTCTGTCTGTCTGTCTGTCTGGTACTTTGTCAGTCTATTCATTCATTGAACCAGTCTCTGTCTAATTGCTCCCATTTGTGCATTAAAAATCATGATTGATTTCAAGCAAGTACAATAAACCATGTCCAATGGCCAAAATAAATGAATAAAGTCAGAGTTGTTGAAACCTCAATGTTTAGAAGGCAAAAACTGTACAACATGCAACATAATAAGGAGCACTTACACACAATGAATGAATGCTTCCTATTGAATTTTGAGTATGTTTATGGTGTACGAGTTATGTGAATTAGCTTTCGCAAAGGAATAAATTTGAATTCCATTGCTTGATTTATGCCTTAATTTAGCAAATACAATAATAAAAACAAACAAAAGTTTGAGGGGAAAAGCAAAAAAAAAAACAACCAGTACATACATGAGTAAAGCCAAAAATGCATTAAAATTTTTCGTTTTACCACATTGAGGTAGTGAATCAAACCAAAACACTTACGGGACTGAAAACGTTAACAATTGTGGTTGCCGCCAAATTTATGAGCCGCATGAGATTTGAGTATTATAATTTTCAAAGTTTTTTTTATACTTTTAAGGCTTTAATTGCATTTTCTTTTTGTGGTTTCGTACAAAATCAAAATTTTATTAAAAAGAAAAAATCTCTTACATTTTCTTATTAAAAGATTCAACAATTTTTGGTATTCTACAGGGTTCAGGACAAGCTAAGTGCTTGTGCAAGTGAAGTTGGTCTAAACTAAACTCATCTCGAATAGTGCAAATGGTGTGTCACATCAGTTCACCGAATACGGTAAAAAAAAATTAGACGTAAGTAGGAGTTTTGTTATCTTGAGAGCAAAGTAACACCTTAAGGCGGGACTCCTGAAGATATTACAAACCGAATAAATAAAGCAAGTACCGCTTTTGCCCAATTAAACAATATACCTATGAGTCTCAAATTACATATCACCTAACGTCAAACATTGTATCTTTAGTTTCAACGTAAAATTATTGCGGATTAAAAGTTGCTCGGAAGCCTGCATAAAATTCTAAGGATCTCTAACTAAGAACTACTACAGACGACCAATCAAACGAAGACGATTTTAATATTGTAGATATGCCATACTTTACGAAAAGATGGCGTCGAAGTGTGCAGGGCAACTCTGTGGTGGAGAAACTGTGGAAAACCAAAAATATCTTGAAGACTTATGATGGGCACTGATTTGGGGAATTCTAATATCAAGTGTAATACTCGGAAACTACTCGCACAAAATTGGAGAAAGACTGCAATACTTTTTTTTTGTTTGCCTACGTTCAAGAAATTGCTATCTATAGTTCAAAACAGCCTTAGTATTACTAACATAGAGATGCAACAGCTTCTTCAACAGAAAGGAAAAACATTCTGTTGATACTCCCTGTTTCATAAATAAATCCATTAAGACTATGAGATTTTTGGATTCCAATTCATAATAGTTACGAACCCGTTCAATTGTTTTGATTAACATAATAAACTTAATTACTGTTTTGGAACAGTTTTGAAATTATATAATGTTTATAGAATTTTCATTCGAAATGAAACAATTTCAGTTTTTCTTCAGATATCTGTTGCCTTCTCAATCAATGCTCTTACGACATACAGTTGATAAAGCGTGTTTCGTAAATAATACGTATATGCTAAGAAGTTCAGCTCCTCTTTGTACTGACTCTCAACGCCTTTGCTAATAAATTTATAATATTTACTTATTGTTTTCTATTAAGTTTCTGTTTAAATGTTATTAATTCTCTCCACTCAAAATAATCCTCAAATAAGCTCATTAGCCAACATTCAATGGGAACAGCATTAAATGGGGCAATGTTCCGAAAAAAAAAAAAAATGGTGACCAAGCATTCGTAAAAGTTAGTTGGCCATAACGATAACGATAACATCAACAGTAATACTTATCTAAATTTCTGTTAATGAAATCTATTCACTCGATCTCGTATCCTTCTGTTTCAATACTAAGAGAAGTGAAGGCCTTTGTGCCCACATTTACCAAATGGGCGAAACAAAAACGCTACAAAATAATCGTTATTATGCTTATGAAAAGGGTTGACATACCTACGTGGTGATGGAAGAGGAAACGAGCAGCATTAGCAGTGGTAACAGAAGGCATTATCAACAAAACATACTAGGATTCTCTCTAACAAAGAAACAAAGGCTGAAAAGCAAAAACAAATAAGCCATAAATTTGCATACTAACAATTGGCAATTTTCTAAACTGAAAGAGAAGCAAACAGCAAATGGCAAATGACACAACAAAAAATAGGTTGCTTTCCGTGTATCTATGAGTAAGTATAAATGTGTGTCTGTGCGTGTGTGTAGTACTAGTAGTATAATAAAATCGACTTAGGTCTATAATTATGAGTACGAGTTCGAAGCAGGTCCACACATACACATTTTTTTTTTTTTTTTGTTGTTAAGGTCCAAAGAAAAACCCCAAAACAGAAGTCGCATGTCGTTGTATTGAAAATGAGAATCAGTGGGTGCGGGCGGGTACGCTTACAAGTGAATATCCCTTGGCGCCAGCATGTGCTAAAACATGCGTTAACAATTCTAACAGGAGCAAGAGCAACATCAGTAGCAGCAGGCATGGCTGCAGTGGGTCCAAACATCTACCGACCGCCAATTGGCAAACGAATGTGCGCCTGGGTTGTCACTTTCCTTTAGCGTACGCTTACAGGTGAGGAGCGTGCAACGGATTCAGGCGTGTCGAGAGCAAGTTCCTCCATGTGGCTGGCCACAAAATGTTTGTGAAATGTTTTCCGGTTTGTATTCTGACAGCAAACAACAACAACAACGAACAACAAAACAAATGAAGCTGAAATGTGGCGAATGAACAAAACGAGTGCAATGCAAAAGGACCAGTACATCTGTGGCTGTGACTAAGGATAATCTAATACGTTTGTTGGGTTTTCTTTTTTTTTTTTTTTTTTATTATTATTTGATTTTCTGACATTGTTAATGTCGTTTGAAGTTTTGTTTATGATTTTCGGATGTTGGATTGCGTCAAGCAAACAAAAAACGAAACTGAAAGATTGGAGTGGCCCAAAAACAACGAAAACGACGCATAGAACTTGTGCGTATTAGTTAGATTTATGCTTTTAGGAAATTAAACATCCTGCTTACATATATATAGATATATGAAAGTAAAACCCACCCATGTATGTGTGTCCCCATATATTGTTCCTGTTTAAATTTTTCTTTTCGCTCATGTTGCGTTGAAACTGCTCGCATTAAGACGACAGACGATTGTCATTAATTTTAAATCATGCGTAAAATCGCATAATGTCGCCAGCATCCTTTGGGATAAATACACAAGGAACAAAATAAAAAACGAAAAGCTTCATACAGAAATACAATTTTTTTAACATTTATTTCTTTGTCGCCATTTTGTTTCTTCCCTTCAACCGGAAATGCGTTCGGCCACATCAATCACGCGACATTGACAAATGTGCATATTTTTGTTTAAATTATATAAAAAGCACCAGTATGTGTATATTTTTACGCCACATCACAATGATTGGCTTACATGGCGGTCATTACCTTCATCATCATCGTCATTCTCATCATCATCAACAATTGGTAAATTTATTACATTTATGTGTTTCGTCTGCGGCTTGCGTTAAAATTCTTTCTTCAGTTTTATGTTTTTAAGGTTTGAAAAAATACTTCCCTTTCAAGCTGGGTCTCATAACATGTAGCACTGTAAAGTAATTAGGGTTGGCCCTTAATAAGCCACGCACCCGAACTTTGGTCATTCGCTGAGACGTACAGATCCTGTAAAAGATCATGTAAAAGATTATCAAGCACAGTATCAGAAACTCTGTACGACTTGAGGATTGGGTCAATCAACTTGCTATTATCTACTGGACAACTGGATCTCCAGTTCAACATCCTGCACAAGTGATCCACCAATAGGAAATCCTATATTGAAGTATTTAATTATAACTAAATATTTAATTATGTCATTTAAGTTGGAAGAAATTCAAACTGAGTAGGCTCATGCTTGATTATATTTTTTTTTTTGTTTTTATTATTGATTTATTTGGAGTTTGTCAGTTGAGTTTTTTCTTTCTATATTTTTATACAAGATTTGGAGTTTTGTTTATCCTATATTTTTTTTTTTTTGAACAAAATTCTGTATAAATTCATCAAAATTATTCTTACAAAATGTCTTTCTATCGACGTTTAAGTGCATTTACTAAATCTGGACGAAATTTACTTTCACTGCAGCGTAAATGTTGGACTCCACGTCGCCTATATGCCAAATGTGAAGCTGGAGGGGAGCCTCTTCGAGGACTTGTCATTGGTGTGTACGAAGGTGAAGGTGATCGCAATCCCAAGCTGACAAAAAATGGTGAAAAGATTGACGATCGAATGTCAGGAAAGCTTATGGAATTGATCAAAGAATCTAATATTCGTGGTACACTCGGTAAGGGCAAAGTTTTTAATAATATTGGCGAAGAGTTTTTTGCCATAGCTGCCATCGGGTTGGGCAAAGAGGGACTCGGTTATTGTGATTACGAGAATATCGATGCTGGTATGGAGAATGTTCGTGTTGCTGCCGGGGTGGGCGCACGTGCCCTACAAATGCAATGCTGTACTGAGGTCTTTGTTGATCCTATGGGATATCCCGAACAGGCAGCCGAGGGATCTGCCCTTGCGGTATGGCGTTATCATACAAATAAGCGTAAGCGCGACCGTACGCATACACCAAAGTTGGATATTTTCGAGTCTCCGGATTTAGATGCTTGGACTCGTGGTTTATTTAAGGCCGAGGCCCAGAATTTAGCAAGACGTTTGGCTGACACGCCAGCTAATCAAATGACACCTACAATCTTTGCACAAGCCGCCGTCGATGCTCTATGCCCTTGTGGCGTTACTGTCGAGGTACGCTCTTTGGACTGGATAGAGTTAAATCAGCTCAATTCATTCTTAATGATTGCAAAAGGCTCTTGTGAGCCACCACTCGTACTTGAAATTAGCTATTGCGGAGCTTCTCCTGAAGATAGGCCTATACTGCTTCTGGGCAAAGGTATAACTTTCAATAGTGGTGGTCTTTGTCTAAGGGAGAAGAGAGGAATGGACGAGTTCCGTGGCTCGATGGCGGGCGCAGCAGTTTGTGTTGCAGTTATACGTGCAGCAGCAGCTTTATCATTACCCGTTAATGTGACGGCGGTCATACCGTTGTGCGAGAATATGCCTTCTGGCATGGCATGCAAGCCTGGTGATATTGTCACTCTGCTCAATGGCAGGACGATGGGCATACGCAACTTATCGAAGGCCGGCGTAGTGACTATGGCTGATCCTTTAATATATGCACAAACAACGTTTAAACCAAAGCTTATTGTTGACATTGCTACTTTGGGACAAGGAGTACGAAAGGGCTTGGGCGAATCGGCCTCTGGAGTTTTTACCAATTCCAATTATATCTTCAGGCTTTTGCGGAAGGCAGGTGCAATCTCAGGTGATCGTGTATGGCGTTTGCCGCTATGGACCTACTTCAAGGCTTTAATTAAGAATAATAAAACCTATGACCTTAGTAATGACGGAGATGGTCCGGCCTGTTCATGCCTGGCTGCAGCGATACTACATGAATTAGTACCTTGCGCTGATTGGGCCCATATTGATATACGTGGAACGGGTATGCTCACAAAACATAACACTTTGCCGTACCTACTAAAGGGACGAATGACAGGACGGCCAACAAGAACACTTATACAATTCTTATACCAGATGGCATGTGATGAGTCCAAGTGAGAGCATGAGGAAGAAACACAATTTTTTTACATATTTCAACGACAATCGCATACGATAATTTGCATACTAAAAAGGTCATAACCGCCTTTTTAGTTTTTAATGCATTTTGTGTATAATGCAACAGATGTGTATTTCAATTTACCGATTGACTGACTATGATCTAATAAAAATTTATAAATGTCTTTATTTGAATTGCAATGCGTTTTATTTTTATATATATATAATATCTTTTCACAAGGACTCCTAAATAGCGAAAGTAGTGCTCGTGTTAAAACTTTTACCATAAACACACAGTCAACATCATCATGGATTTGCAGTACTTCAAGACGTTGTCTGTGCTACGTCGCCTACTACCCTCATTTTAGGGCCTTTGGCGTTAACATTTAATCTCAATTCCGAGGTGATGATGATTCGCGGCAGTAATTCTTGCTTAATTACTTTTTCAGCAGATTTTCACTCGCACAATTCCCTTAAAATAGACTATAAAACATCGTGCACACGAAATCAACATAAGTTCAGAAGGAAAAAAACGAAGAAAGACATTGGTCGTGATTGCACGAAAATCTATATACCCTTAAAAAAAATATGGAATAATTTTCAAGAAATTTGACATCAAACAACATCTTGACAAGTTTCTCGCAGAAAAGGAAAAATAGTTTTATAAAGCCGATTTACCTGACTTTTATCTGAAAGATTTCGAACAATTCGGACTAAATTTAACTGTTCAACTGGTTTGCTCCAAACGTTGTTACATTTCTCACTTAAGAAGTTTTTCTACCGAGAAGGTTACAACGTTTAACGAAGCATATACAATGAGTAATTTGGATTAATTCAGAAGATATGAAATATTTAATATAATCCAAAAATTTATTGAAAAAGTTAGACTGTTTTCTCATTGTTCCTGGCCAGAATCAATTTTTTATTACTTTGTTTACAGGTTTTCACAAAAAAAGAATATGCTTTTTTAAGGATGTAGCAGTATGAAGTTGCCCGAGAAGATACAATGGCGACATAACTATATCCTTTATTTTCCAAACCAAACACAACATTTAACTATTTCATCCAATACTACTTTCATTTCCATTAATGTCCTTTCACAATCTTCTGACCAAAGTTGATATACCCTACACTTCTTAAATATGGTAATACATAGATGGATAACTAAGTGATAAAAAAAGAGCAAACAGAGAAGAGACATTAAAAAACATGGCTTAAGATAACGTTTAATAAGCTTGTGACATGCAGCAGTAGTTAAATGCCTTTTTATTGACGCATAAACGCATGTTAACAAAATATATAAAGGCATTTGGTCTAGTGAAAATACTGATCCAACTTGTAAACGTTTATGTTTCTTTTTAAATGGTGATTTCATTGTGTTACTCTTTTTGCATTCAGAACATTGTTGGCATTGTTAGAGGTCGTAATTGACGAGCCTAATCGGTATATAAAATACCAAAAATGGACTCAAGTGATATGTGTTTGTGTGGCTATTGTTCCATCATCACTCCAAATGTCCCTAGCATGTTTTAGGTTTAGGCTTAATTGTTTTGCTCACACTCAGCAGTTTCAGAAATCGAGTGTTATGTGTTCAGCCTACTAAATAGGCAATTACTACTATGGCAGTTTAGTCCAAACTCTTCTATATCTTTGAGTTTGAGTATCGGTTGCTTTCATTTGACATGTTTAATTTATGTGTTCACGTTTTGCATAAATAATGCCAAAAAAATTCTATGAAATTCTACTAGTATGGGAAAGAAACAAAATAAAAAAAATAGAAAGTACGTTATCTTCAACTATACCGAAGATGAAATACTCTTCACGCAGTGAATGTTTCATTGTAGTACTTAAACTTTCTTCGCAAGAAAATGGGTGGCTTGTATGGGACGTACGTAAATTTCAGCTCTCTAGCTCAAAAACTGAGGAACTAGTTTGCATACATACAGATGGACACAGCTCAATCAATTCGACTAATCGAGCTGATGAAGAATATACCTATATACTTTAAGTAGCCTCTTTTGTCTCCTTCTGCCTGTTACAAACTTCATGACAAACCTATAATACTATTCACTCCCGTGAAGAGTATAATAAAACTTGCAAACGAATAACAAACGAAAATTAACCACACTCGCTCACATGCATAAGGATATTGAGAGAGGATGGGTGGCATAGATACAATGCCTAAAAGCATGTTGCTTTTATTTTGCATGTTAAATTATTTTATTGCCTCCCATTCCCGGCATCCCGCCCGGTCAGGTATTTAATCAATTTCCAGCATGTTTTCTTTTCCTGTTTCAACAGGGTCTGAGCTGTGCCTTCATTGTAAATGAATTGATTGTGTTTCATTGGCGTTTTTCTTCTGCTATTACTATGTAAAAGTAATTCAACCAAACCCACCATCGTCCTGAATCCATCATCCACCTTAAACTGCCATTGCCACCATTCAATTGCTTCCATTGCTGGTTTGAGTGGAAATTTGCTTTTGGAGTTTGTTTGTTGCTTAATTGAAAGGAAATTAAAAAATAAACAAACAACTTTTAAAAGTAAATATACGATTACCTGCTGCGATATCTTCGTTCTCAGAATTTTCATGTATTTTTATTCCATTAACTTCATTTTCGCTGTTATTGCGTTTATTTAACTATGCAAATAACAGTAAAGCCTTCAAATTTATATGATATTCTTGTATTTTTTTTTTTTTTTATTTCATAGTTCGTTGGGTTTAAAATTCAAGTCAAATCAACTCGAATGAGCGGACTGTGGTCGTTCCTGTCCATCTTTACCCATCGATTCATTAATTGGAGCCTCTGACAAAGAACTCAAGTTTCTTTCATCATATTCTGCCTCTGTCTTGACTTGACTCGACTTGAATCGAGTGGATTGGAGTTGAGATGATTTGGAATGAGAAGAATTGAGATGAGTTGTACCTTAATTACAAAACGCATGACTTGAACGAGATCATGCACGTTTTGTGTATTAGTTTCAAAACCGCACACAACAATCCTTGATGGTCCATTGGCCATGCCACATTGACAGTCACTGCGACAGCCGCAGACGCAGCCACTGACAATGACAATGACAACATTGACATGCATGTTAAACGAGCTTCCTTGCGGTTTGTTCATCAATTCTACGCGAACTTTGCTTTTAACTAATCGTCATTAGTCATTCAAGGCGACATTGAATAGTGCAAACAAAACCAAGCACCCGTGTATCTCTTCTTGATAACAGGAATAGGAATAAGGAGCTAAAGAAAGAATGATAACACCTCCAGCAGCCACATGGAAATTGTCAAAGGTTCTGGTTACGACGACGACGACGATGACAACCATGCCAGCCAGCATATTTTCTTCTTTCATTCATTCATTTTCGTTTGTCAAAGCGTACACGAGGCACGTGACGCATTGCCATTGTCCGGAAAGGAACCTAGTGAACCTAGTGAACAAGAGCAAACGGTAGATGGCTCAGCATGTTGACAGCCAACAAGACAACACAGTCCACAGCCCATAGTGGCTTACTCAATTGGTTACTTGGTCGCTTGGTTGGTTGGATGGTTGGATGGTTGGTTCGCTTATGTCTCCAGTGGCATAACTAATAAGACACTTATTATGCGTTGGTTGTCGGTAACGTTATACCAATTTAACGATATCACGTACATACGTTAACTAACGCTAACTACGTCGTTAAGCATGTCAGTGGTGGTGGTAGTTGTGGTGGTGGAGCCAGTCGAATAGGAGTGCGTCGTACACTAATCAATGGACAGACCCACTACTAGTAAGAGCCTCAGTTTTATATTTGCCTATAGTCGTAGGTCTTTTATTTTAATAAGAACGATCACGTCGCATTCAAAGTGGCAATATCTACTACTAGTTGTTGTACCTTTATATAGCATACACACCAGAAACATGCATACCTATGTATGAATGTATATATAGAAACATAATGAAATGATGCCTGGCTTAGTTAAACGTTCGTAATTAGGCTTTTGTGGCCCAACAACAAACAGCGCACCAAAGTATGCCGTTAAAAAGCTGCCGTGTACGATTTCACCTGCCAAACTATGTACTTTAAATATTTGTTTAAGCAATAAAAATGTTAATAAACGTACGTTGAACATTCTTATATTGCTACATAAATACATTTCTATACTATAGAATCCACAGCACGCAAAGTTCTAAAATTTGCGTCGTGCAGCACCTTAAAGTAGGCAATAAAATAGTCACAAAAAGAAAAACGAAACAAAACCAAACCAAACAAAATAAATGCGTGATATTTGCTATAAATGTTTGCGTTTTCAAAATACGAAATAATATAAATTTACTTACTTCCACATGCATATCTATTTGATCAAATCAAATATCGTAAATCAGTTTACTTAACGAAAATAACTAGAACTAAAAAGAAGAAAAGAAATTACCAAAAAAAAATAAATTAATTAATTTATTTATTTCAAGGCGAAATTGATAGCCTTGTTTAACATTCACATACTAAGAATAATAATAACTATAACAAGAACATAACTAAAGCCCACATAAGATTTTTTAATTATGTCTTTTTAGTAATACAATATGGTATTGGTTGCTTGTTTCGTTGCCAACACAAACAATTTCCAGACAGTTGCCAAAAAATCTATTTCAATTGAAAATTGCTCCCGACATGAGCAACTGTTTGCTGACGTCGTTGAACTATAATTTTTAAAGTATTTTATTTTTGCAACCAACTGAAAGCTGCACGGCATCGCATCGCATGCTGTGCCAGACCATTGCCACTTCCACTACAATTGCAATTGCCACAAAACTTAGAAGCCTCAAAAATTCTAGAATAAAAGAAGAATGAATAGCAACAGCGTGCAACTGCAACCAGCCGGCAATTGTCGTTATGCATTATTTATAAACAAAAGAATGAAAAAAGAAACTACAAACAAAAAAAAAATAAAATTGAGTAATAAAGAAAAACAATAAAATTTTGGCATTGAATTTGGACTGAACTTTGAAGTGCATTTCGCTGCAGGCAAAATCAAAGAGTCTCTCTGCCCAAGTTGTAGGCAGACAAGTTGTAAGCTCCAATTTACTAGTTGAAGCAATTTTAAGATAGATAAATTAAAAATCTACTTCCTACAAATCCTAGTCAACAATATACACATATTAAAGTTTTCTGTTTATTGTCCTTTAATGACAATTCCATTGAGCCAAGGAAAACCAACCTATGACTCATGAATAATCTTTGGCTGAAATTGTTACACTTTCTTAAACAAAAAGAAAATATGTTAATTTTTCTTTTAAAAGTGTCACAAAGGTGCGAGTAAATTAACCTAAAAATGAAAGTCTTTTGCCCTGCAACAGAGCAATCGATTGAAGTACTTAAGTCTAAGATACAAAATCTACGAAAGGGATTATGTCGCCTACAGAATCGATTAAATACAAATAAGAAGGCTTCCAGGCTTCCAGTTTGATTCCCCCTTTAGCAAAAGAAACACATTAATACACACACAATAGAAAGCATTCTCAGGTAATATCAAGGAAAATAACAAGAAATCATTGTCTATACCAGGGTTTCTGAAACTGTAAAAAAAAATTTAATGAAATTCAATCTAATTCCAAACCAGGACAAAATTTGTTAGTTCACTGATTGATTGAAATTTCAAAATGCAATTTCTTTAAATATACATATAACTTTCCAGCTCAATCTCAAAAGCCAATAGCGCCGAATGTGTTGTAAATATCACGAACAGATCAAAATTTATAAGCAGACCGGGGCCTTCTCTTAGTTCAATTGTCCCAAGCGAACATTGAACATAGTCCGTCAATGTCATGTGTTAATTTTTATACATACCCTTTGTTCTATTATAATCACGTACAATATTATCCATTTGCTTCGAACAGTGTCTCAGAGACTAAACTATACATACATAAAGTACTATACTTACCTATATATGAAAATGAATTGATTAGGAAATGTTGTTCATGCTAAGTGGTCAAATTGTTATTGTCATAAGTAGTTGATATGTTTAAATCAGAGATCTTCAATTCAAAGAGAATAAAACTAGAAAAATAATTTTTCAACCTTTTTTTGCTTTTGTTTTTGTTTTGTTTTGTAGAAGGGACAATTGGTGTTCCATATACCTATGTTTCAGTACGATGAAGTAAAAATTCTGTCTTGGTTCAAATCCAAAACCTCAAAAGTTTAAGAAACTCTGTTTAATATATTTTCATGGGGATTTTTTTTTTTTTTTTTGTGTGTACAATATAAAGCTACAAAAATTGAATTTACAATTTATAAATAAACACAATGCGAATACAACGCAAAGCGTCGAACTTCTGTTTGCTTTTGGAAGTTTATCAAAAAAAAGGATTTCCATGCGTATACAATAGAAAATTTACATACAAAAGCGTATTTACATATATTATTTGTGTTCGTTCGTTTGTTTGCTCGTTGCTTGTTTATTTGTTATATTTATTAAAATGTTAGCAGGTGCTGAAGGTGAGTGCGCTTTTATTCAAAATTGCCCCACGGTGCAAGGTATGTTAATGTTGATACGAACAAAAGTGCGAACTATTGAATGCAACACACTTGTGTTTAAGCTTTAAAAATGGCCATAATTATGCAAATTTTTTGGCAAACACACACACACACACACATACATACATTCTGTGGTATTCATAGTTCAAAATGAAAATGATAAAACCAGAACACAACATTGACTTACGCTTTTGCGCTACTTTTAATGCCCCAAAAAGGAAATAAAAAAAAAAACAAACCAAAAATAAAATACCAACAACAATAAATTTACATAATTGTGCAATTTAATAGATACTGTAGTCTCATCACCTCCACCTTCCTTTACAGACCCAAGTATGTTGCCCATCCAAAGCCAAATTCTGAAGTGTAACAGTGTTTGTGGGCGTAATTCGACCAACTTATCCATCCACATATGCCAAATTCCATACCATTTCTGTTGTTTTCTTTTTAATTTTTGTTTTTTTTTTTCCTTTTATTTTGCACTGTTTTTTGGGTTTTTGTTTAATTTGTTTTTTTTCTTCGTGTGGAAATTTATTACACACACACACACATGCTTATGCTTCAAAGTTGAACTCAGTAATTTGCATTTTTCGCACATAGATTTTTCCCCTTTGACGTGATCCCATTTTATTTTTCCATTTTTGTAGCATACATTCAGGCAACTCAGGCATGGAAATGAAATCGAAAATCGGTGCACCACGTTAAATTTAACAATGTAATAGTAATAACAAAAAAAATATGTGGTAGTGTGTCTTCAGTTTTTATTGTTTTGGAGTCGAGGATTGCTCTCGTTGTCGTTTCTGAATTTCATTAAGAACTTTGATTGTTTCTTTCTTGAGTTCGAGAGCACGTTCGGCAAGGGATTCGGCCAACATTGCATGCTTTTTAGCCATACTAATTGTCTTCTCATCCAGTACAATGCTTCCAGTCTTGGCACGTCTGAGAAGCTTATGCGCAGCTTTCAAAGCTTTTTCAGCTTCGTTTGAAGCGCGCTCTGCAGCTCTTGAGGTCTGCTTTGTGATTTCTTCAAGAGCCTTAAGTTTGTCCTTATGGACTATTTTAGCTTCTGCAAGTGATTTGTTGGCGATATCCAATAGCTTAGAAACGTTCCTTGCTACTTCTTGAAAATCTTTTGAATATTTCTCATCCCTTATCATGCCCAAACGTAACCTCTCCTTGACACTACTTTTGTCATCGCCCTCTTGTTTATCCTCAATTGATTTTACATCAAAACCAGAATTTAATTTACCAATAACTTGTGCAAGTTCAGCATTTGCATAAACTTGATCACAATCTTTGTCTCCAATAGTTTGATATGAAGCGTCCTTGTCGTCTAAACCTTGAATCGTTGACAAGCCTTTAAATGTTTCTGACCCTGTTTTTTCATTTAATCCGATCTCAGATGTAAAATGCTCTTGGTCAGTGGAAGATTTAACTATCTTAATATCACATTTTTCATCATCATTCGATGAGCTTTCAACTTTGACATCATATTGAAGTGGTTTTAAGTCAGTGTCACTTAAACTTTCCAATTTTGAACCTTCGACTTCAAAGCTACTTTGACCAATAAATGTTTTATTTTGATCCTCTTTGTGAGAAGACTCGCTTGTTGTTATTATATCCTTGTCAATATGGCGAGGGGGAAATTTTGTATTCACCAAATCGGTATCACTCTCCTTATCCATTCCCATCTCATGGGAAATGAATTTATCTAACTTTGACAAATCCGCTTTAATAGATTTACTTTCAATCAGATCAATTATCGGTTTTGGTAATAGTTTCAGGCTTTTATGACCACCGGATTGATCAAATTCCTTTGATTTTTCAAAAGTTTCTTTCACTTCTTCCGACATTTTCGTGCTTTGACTTGAATCGTTACGGAAATCACTCTCAGTCTCAATAATATCAATTTGTGGTACTTTGGACTCAGTGATAGAAACTTCCAAACCACTGACTCCTTGCGATTTAGCCTCTTCGTCGGGTTGAGTCACAGAATCTGCGTTCCGTATTGGCATTTGTTCCCTCAACTCTTTAGGGGGGTCAATTTCTTTATTAGCAATGACAGTCTCGGAAATATCATTCAAAGATTTATCAATAATAATATTATATGAACTTTTTGGCTCTAACTCCTTTTCGTTTGTGACTCCTTGCGATTTAGGCTCTTCATCGGGTTGAGTCACAGAATCTACGTTCTGTATTGACACTTGTTTCCTCAATTCTTTAGGGTGGTCAATTTCTTTATTAGCAATGACAGTCTCGGAAATATCAGTCAAAGATTTATCAATATTAATATTATATGAACTTTTTGGCTCTAACTCCTTTTCGTTTGTAACTCCTTGCGATTTAGGCTCTTCATCGGGTTGAGTCACAGAATCTTCGTTCTGTATTGGCATTCGTTCCCTCAACTCTTTAGGGTGGTCAATTTCTGTATTAGCAATGACAGTCTCGGAAATATCATTCAAAGATTTATCAATATTAATATTATATGAACTTTTTGACTCTAACTCCTTTTCGTTTATGATTTCATGCATTTTATGCTCTTCAGTGCCTGCGGTAAATGTCGGCTTTGGTTCCTGAATCCTTTTAAAGATATTTTCTTCTTCAGCAACTATTATTAGCTTGCCATAAACCTCATTATCAAACTTTGCCTCCATTGGTTTTGCTTCGTTCGAGAAAATCGATACCACGGTTTGTTTCGACTCACCACTAACATCGGTAAATTCAGCCATAGCTTTTGGTGTTTTCTTTTCCGGCTCAGAAGTTTTTGCTTCTTTTGATGCTTTGGCCGCTGGAGGTTTCGCTTCACTTTTTGGCTCAGAAGGCGATTTTCCACTTGGTGTTGATGCTGCGGGAGGAGTGCCACCTTCTGGCGGTGTACCACCTTCGGTAGATGGTGGTGGTTTTCCTGAATCGGATTCATTGTGTTCCTCCTCAATAGTATGGACTCCACTGGGTCCTGGCGTTTGTTCATCCGGCAAATGTGGCCAAAATGTTGGTTTGTTTCTATAATCTGGTGCATCTTCGGGATATGCATAGCAATATTCTTCCATTGTCATGTCCGAAAAAGCAGTCAATTTTTTTAATTTCTCCATTTCCTGTTCAAATTCTTCCATTCTTGCACACGATGCCCTTTGAAATTCTTCAATTTCCTTTTTTAACTCTTTTTCCTCATCCTCGATATCCTTATAGTACAAGGTCATATCAATCATTTCGTGGCGACTATCGAAGATCTGATTAAGCCTCTCATATTGTTTCTCGAAATCTGAAACCCAATCACGATAGCTGTCGCGTACGTTAGTACGGTAAAAATCCCAATCGATTTTTGGTAAATATCTTGGGTACTTCATCATGCGACTATATATTTCGAAAGCATAAAAATACATATAAGTACAAATATATGCACATTAGCAATACAAATTCTTAATTATTTCATTGCCATTAAATCAACTTACGCTCGATACATTTGATTTTTCTTAACAAACTCCAGATATTGTGGGATTTGATTTGATGGCACGCGTTCCGCAATTTCAGTGAAATTCAAGCCTTCATAAACATCTTTACCAGATTTAATGAATTTTGTCCAAATTTTCTTCATTTTATTTATTTAAAAAAAAAGAATGTATAACAATATAAACAAGGCAACAAACAAATGAATAATCCTAACAATGTAATAAATAATCTAACAACCGCGAGTAGAATTTACTATTGCCTACAATTAATTAAATATTCTTTTCTCATATATGAGAATTTTGTGAGAGTTCTTAAAAAACTATATGATAATAAAAGTATTTATTGTACTATTTGACAATAGAATAATAGTAAACTTTTCTATAATTCTATCTTTTCTTTTAAAATAATATTTTAAATGGTAGCCAAGGTGCTCTAAGATCATAACAGTTTGCTAGGCATTCTTCTAGGGATGCTACAGTACTCTCATTTAAATTTCATTTGGTTTAACCTATCCTACAATATATGTGTATATGGTACATATAATAAGACAGGGTTGTCTGCCAGGCAAGGCACGACGGTATGTCTTCAGTCGAAAAAGGAAACATTTCCAATGCACAATCGAAAAGAGGTAGACCAAGACTACAGTGGCCAAAGTGTAATACGATTAATCAAAAACAATATAAAAACTAAGTATAAGGGTCCTCACAGAATGGCAACACACTGGAATACTAGCAGTTCCTTTGAACATCTTTTGTGGGTGAATGTCTTTATCAAGAGATTATTTAGAAACGGACTAGATTCTCTTACTAATAATACAGGAGTTGAAAACATTGACGGAATCCTTATCGTATCGTAATAGAATGCACGCTCGACTCAGAATTCATTATCATCTGCTCGAAAATTTTCCAGAATCGTAATAACTGTAAGGAAAGGTGTCACAGTACTTATAAGTAGTATACCGGAACATAGATACTTATAATAAAGGTTATTGTAAGAAATTTGAACTTACTAGACTTGGAAATTTGCCTTATTTTAATTACCATAGCATCTCTTAGAACCGAAATTGTCTAACATTTCTTCCAAAAAGGGACGAAAGGGAAGAATCCAAGGTGACTTAAAGATGACAAAAAGGTACAAAGCGTACACATTGTGATATAACAATGGGCCTCTAATCGGTCTAGCGGCATCGTTAAGTAGCCACTCTTTTTCTTATTTATATAGACAAATATCAAACTAACTTTTATAACAATTTCTTTTGTAAGTGATAACTTTGAAAAAAATATGATCCTTCAAATTTGTCTTCATTTTTTCTCTTCATGATGAACTTCATCACTCTAACAGCAAGAATCAAAAAATGTTGCCAAAAACTTTGTACAAACAAAAAACTACATACCGATTGGTGGTAATGGTGGGCAAAGGACAAAGGCACACACATATATAGAAAAACACACTCACACACACACTCACACACACACACACACATCACATCACTTCAACAACAAAATCCCATGGATTAGTGGCAAAGCTGCGCCTCTCGTCTCTTAAATTGATTGTAGATGAGTTGAAAATTGATGACAATGAGTTTGACTCTTATATGATGGCGATACTGATGCCTGATAAGCCTGCATGGCATTGAGTAGGTTTGCTTTTATTGTTATTGAAGTGATTTGTACATTGTAAAAGTATCTCGAAAATAAATAGATTAAAAATTTATTAAATTCCAAATACCTTAAATATAATATGAAATATCTTCGAATATTTTGAAGTAGCAACAACAAATGACTAAGTATGTATTTTCAGATGACCTTTTCCTATTTTATTTCAACTTAAACTTGTAGTCTTTACTATCGATCAACATTGATGATGATGCTGCTGATGACAACAAGGAAGGACATCAAGACACACAACAAATACAATTTTATGACCAAAAATTGCATATTCATGCATTTGCAATTAAAGCAAAGTGACGCAAGAATGCATAGCATCACATGGCATCACATAATCATTCGACACCAAGTAACAATAAAATTGAAAATTAATTCAACATCACAAGTGATAAGAGAATGAGTCCTGCAGAATGCAGAGTGGAGTTAGTAAGTGAGTGAGTGATGGACGAACTGATGATGACGATGTTGATGATAAAGGCGACAAATGCCAAAGAAGTCAATGAGATACAATTGAAAAGATGCATTCAACCTACTATTAATACTATTACAAACCATGTTCATCATCTGTGTAACCTGTGAGTGTAGTATGTTGCTGCAATCTGTAAATTTGTCGTACAGGAAAGTAAATGGACACAAGCCAACAACAACACCATTTCACCATAATAAAATAGTGAATCTCATCAACCCAACAATGCCAACAGCATATTCAACCCAACCCTCAATCCTTTAGTCATGAAGTGAAGTATGTGTCAGAGAGTGGCAGAAATGAAAATTTCAAAAGTGACATTTGCAATTTATAACGACGCAACGAAAATGGGCTAATGTCAATTTACCAGGTAATCGACGAAACAGAACCAACACCAGCAACAGCACCAACACTATCAAGCACAGGAGCAAGAGCAGCCACTTTGATAAGGTTAGACAAACGAACAGCAACGCAGAAAGATAGCAGGAAATAAACAAAAATGGAAAGAGAGTGTCTATTGAGAATGAGAATAAGGAGAAGTAACCCTTTCATTTATCTCTCTCTCTCTCTGTCTCTCTTCCTCTCTCTCTCAATGTTTGACTGGATACGCTTGGTATTGAAACACGATTTACTTTCAGTACGAGAGCAGCGCATGCGCTTCGCACACGAAAACAACTCAACAACTGTCATTTCTGACAATTCCCAGCAAACAACCCTCTTCCTTTTTAAACAAGGACATGTGTGCGAGCTAAAGTCATCTCTCTCTGAGTCTATACTGAAACCATCTGGAATTGAAACAAATTCGCCTAATTGTCTGTCACATGAATTCGTGCGGTTGTGAATTTTTTCGTGTTTTGTTTTTGTGGTTTTCCATCGAATTCTAAATGTTAATTTGTGCATTTTCATCAAATTAAATCAATTTAAAACATTAAATTGTTAATTAGTGCGAATAATGTTGTAAGAATTTGTTGTCTTTTAAGGTTTTTAATTGCAAACAAACAGAAAATTGAACAAAATCCTTGCTGGTCTGAGAAACAGAGAGAAGAGTGAGTGCGCGTTCACTCAAGGGTCGAGTAAAACGCATCCTTGTTTCCGCGTCCTTCTTCTTTTGTATTATTTTCATACAAATTTTCTTCTTCTTTCTTTTTTTTTTGTGTATATTTTCGTGTTTACATTATTGTTTTTATTAGATTTTCTGTGCAACAAAAACTAAATTATTTATCGATATACAAACAAAAAAATAAAGCATTTTATTGAAAAAAAAAAAATGGTAAATCGAAAATTAAATTATAAACATCAATAATTGTAAGTCTGAAAGCAATAATATAATAAATTTATAAAAATTTGGTCATATATAAGTATTTAATTTGAAGTGATTTTAATGATATTCAATTCAAATTTATGTTTATTCATTTAACATTTATAGTTTAGTATTTATTTGTAACCTAAAGTAATAAGTTTAAATGTTTTTGTTTTTATAAATTTATTCAAGAGCAACAACATCTGAGAATTTCATAGAGAGTGTTGCCAACACAACAAATAAAAAGAATTGCCAGCCTCGAATGAACCAAAGAGGCGCATTTAAATATTTGTTTTGTTTTTCAAAATAAAGTATTGTAATTCTAAGAAATGTTGCAAAAGGAATGAATATTTAATTAATATTTTACTTATAAATATGAAAGAATATTTAATAAACCCATTTAATCATAAATCTCATACAATTTTATTCATTTAACAATTTCCTGCTGTTTTGTAATATTTTTGTCAGTTCAGTTCGCCAAGTTTATTATTTGTGTTAATGGAAATCAATTTTTTAGTGTGGAAAAACTGATAATCATATTAAAATATGTGTTCAATCGTCAGCTATGACCCCTGACCTTACTTCAGGGAAAATATGTTTGTCCTAGGAAACGAATCATTAAGGTATTAATTTATTGGCGTCTTCAAAGTCATTATTTGGAATATACCTAACGGTTCTTTTGACATAACAAAATGCTTTCAAATATTCTTTCACGGCTTTTGTTACATGCATTCGACTTTATCAACTTTGTAATGAAACTTCAACAGAGATACGAGAACTCGGTGACTGTTGGCTAATATTTAATAACACAACCCCCTATTGTGTTGATCCCACTAGATGGAAAACATGGTCTTTATTTTTGTAGATATTTAATATTTTTTGCAAAATATTAACCCCATTTAAAGTATATTTCAATTTAGTCTTGATTTCGCTGATTAATTGTAGCAGCAAAATGGTTTCCATTTTAACAAAGAGTTTAGTAGACACTTGTGCAATTTTTAATGACCTTCCACATTATCAAACTTTCAATATTTTGACTGACAAACTGAAATTCAGAAATTATCTGCATTTATAATAATAAAAGTTACTGTATTTCTAAATAAATATTGTTGCAAAATATCTATAAGTATTTCGATCTTAATATTACTTTTAAAGAAGATTTTAATTGCGATTTCCACTAGTTTGCTTTCAACTTTACCTAATAAATACCAAATAATATACTCTTAAATCGAAAATAATTTCCTTCACTCCCCAAAATTAAATAAAGTTGAAAAAAAATTATTAGACAAGAACAACAAATAAACTAATGGACTTCATTAAACATTATTTAATTTTCGTAATTCCGAACCACAAAGGCAAAAACTCGTCATGATTCTTCCTTGTTCAAGTGTGAAATTTAAACAAAAACATAATGGAAGACATTAAAATTCCAGCAGCCTAAATAAAATGAAATTGTACAAATGAACTAATTGCCTTGAAGGATACTTTATAGCATTCAATTCTTTAGCCCTTGATTCAAATACTACAACGAAGCTATCCAGCTACTAGCCTCCGGTAATAGAGAGTACAACATGGATACATATACCCACTCTTTAGTATAAGTTAGTACCATAGAAGGAGAACCCAGGGATGGTAAGAGAATGGGATATAGTTACAGAGAAGCATGGAATAAATTCTTAAAAGCTCAAAATGAACTTGCGGCAAATGGATAATGTGCAAAAATAAATTTCCACAGAGCGGATGATGGTTTAGAATTTTAATGTAATTTATTTTGTGAAACATGGAACAAAATACAAACAATAACAACATCAACATCAACATTAACAACAATAAAAATAATAATAAACTAAATAAAATAAGAGCCTAAGAGCCAAAAAAAAAAAGGAAAACCAAACAAAAAAGTGCATTTTCCAAACTAAAAAGGGAAAACTTTAAAAGAATTTTTATTGCAAAAAATGCACAAAAGAGGATTTTCAAATCAACATTTGTTTCATTAGAATTGGTGAAATAGTGAGTGATACACACAGATACAACTACTAGTGTATACTAACACACATCCACATTAAGTTTTGGTAAGAAATCCTTTGTTCTTTGGTTCGTTATTGTATCTTTATCCTTTGTATAAATGTTTAGAGGTAGGATAAGCCCATTTGTTGTCAAATGCGAAGCTTCTTTAGGCTTTTGTTGTTCACCACCATGATTTTATGCTAATATTATGGGTCATTGGGATTTGCGTGAAGCACAAAGTGCTTGTTAAACATTTCATTAGAGTTAGAGTGTAACTACTCGCCGCGGTTCAATAGAGAACTGGAGAACCTTCCCTTTTGTACCTTTTAAAAGTTATGTTCCTTTGAGGAAGAAGACTTAAAGGAAGCGGCCAGGATAATAACACGAACAACAGCATAAACAACAAAAGTTATCCATTTGGCAAGTTAAGGCTCGAGACTAAGTACGTTTTGAGCACATTTTATAGGGATTTCCTGCATATTTATTAGGCAGGCAAGCAATTTTGTAATTTAAGCATAAAAGTTTTTGGGCTAGCAAAGATATTGTTCTACTATAGCCCAAGTAAGGCAAGAGTTCGATATATTCAATGGGTTACACACACATCCACCCTGGCACCTTGGCACCCTAGCACCCTGGCATTCATGTACACAATTCACAAAGGACTTTAAATTTAATGAAGAGAATTTTGAAATTATTATATCATAGTAACACTTGTATAAACATGTATATATTGCACAAAGAAACAGCTGTTCTTCGTTGCCGAATGAGTGAGTGAGTGTCTCAAGTTAAATTAGAAAGTGTATAAAAATAAATTTATCAAAGTCCAAAAATCGACAAGGACGAAAGCCACGTGTCTCAGTATAGCAAAGTATGACCCCCGCTTTAAAGTAAAGACATACTTATAAGCGTGGCTACTTCTATATTTCTTGAGTTGCTTTGAATTTTTCGGTATTCGCTAGAAATTGCGCACATCATGTCAGTAGCACATGTGGCCACATTACGTTTATTAAAATCGTGTGTTGGCAAAGTCAAATGCGTATTTCATAAACTGAAACGTCACTTAAAGAATTTCAAAGCAATTTTCCCCATTTTTATTCCTTTCAAATATTTATGAATGATTATGGTGAAAATTTGTGAAAAATTTGAAATGTGTTTTGTTGCTTCAATTAGAAATGGGGCAAAATCTTTATGATTTAAAGAACATTTAAAAATAACTTGTTAAAACGAAAACTAATATATTGAACAGTGACAAGCGACATGATTTCCTGGTTTCTTGTTGTTATCCTTTCTCTCATATCATTCATTCATTTAGTTAGTTTACTTTATTTGTATTAAGTTGGGTTTGTATTTGGTTGGGTTCAGTTTGGTTCAATTTGGTCTCTCATTCGCCTGCTATCTGTCACTTTGGCATTTGTGATGAATGTGTTTGACACGAGGCCTCTTGCGCTCATCATCCGCATATGCGGCGGTTCAATGATGAAGCACTGCGCAGCAAGGTCTTGCATGACATTGCATACTTTACGGCATTGTGAGTGATGTTTCGGTGCTACACAGCTTCTGCCCTAACCACCAAATTGTAAACCCGCCCCAACCCCAACTCCGAACCCCTATTGCGTCTCCAATATGCTGCTTTACACTTGAGCGGAATTCATTGCGTTGACTCACTGTTGAGTGACTGTATGACTGCCTGACAGTATACCACCATGCAATCAATTGTACTCTGTTCGGCAGTCGTCATTAAAAATTATTAATGATTTGACATCATTTTTGGCGAGGTCAATGCGGTAATTTGACACCTTGCCAATGGCTGTCAGACTCTAAATGAGAATGAAAAACTCGTCCACCACACCAACTACACCACAGATGCCGTAATAATTTTGTTTTCCTATTTTTAAGGGGTCTCCGATATTATTATGAATTAAAGTTTTAACATTCTTCCATTTAAACTGAATAATAATTTTGTGTCAGTTTTCTCGCATGAATGAAGAAAAAAAGGTGTCAAGCGTGTTGAAATCTTGTTATTGGAAGATATTGAATTGTAGATTTTGCTTATGTATCTTGGCGAGTACATACATTTTACTGCTATGCACTTGACAGTCAATGCCGGGTGCCCGCATTATAAATTTTTATTTATTTATTTATTTTTTTTTTTTTGTTTGTACATTTGTTAACAAAGCTTCACTTGAAATGCACAGAGCATATTTTACCCGGAAATGCAGATTGCGTCATTTTAAGGTTTTTTTTTCTTTTTTGTGCTAGTAAAAAATGTCTGACAAGTTTTGTGTTTTGAATGCTGTTTTATCGTTAGCACTGTCAAGTGAAATGTTGTCAGCAAATACGATAAACGCAACAACAACAACGAAGAGAATTTCCTTTGCACTTGTAACCCTACACTTGTTAAGTATTTAAAATTAATAGATTTTCTTTTCTATTCCATTCTTACAGACCTCAAATCTCAAACGAACGTATAAGCAATTTTTATCTTCCTGTTCAAGGCTGAACGAAAAAAAATCAACAAAGCAAGCAACAGCAATAAACGATGAAAATCATCTAAAACTCGCTCAAGTAAAAGTAGAGTTGGGTTGAGTTAAGTTGTGTCTAACTCTTAAAAATTTCCAGCCAAATAAACTAAAACGTAATAGAAAATAGTAGAATTGTATAAAAGAATAGAAAAATTAACAACAAGAAAAAGATACTTGTTTTACATGACAACGACACCAAAGAAAACTGGCACAATGGCAACACTGACACCACCATCATCATCATCACCACCATTGTCATTGTGCAAGATGAATAGTGTGGTAGTAGAAGATTGCCTTCGGCAAAAACTGCATCCCCACCGCCCTCGGCCACAAGGACAACGGCAACAATGGGTGCTGCTTGTGTCAGTCGTCATCATGTTGACACTATTCACCAGGTCCATTCAAGGGATTACAGAAGAATTGTCACCAGGTAAGTGCATGCAGCATAAGTGCGATGAGCAGAAAGAAAAACAACATAGCAAATAAAATACTCACAAAAGAAACATGAAAATTTACAGTGAACTCAGAAAAAAACTAAAAAAAAACCCATTGACAAGGAAGAGAGAGATTTCAAAAGTAAGCGATTGGTAAAGTGCGGATCAATTGGAACAATAAGAAAAAATACATTGTAAAAATGCGAAAGGACAAAAACGAGACCAGTTTACACTTTAAGCACAATTGAATGCACCCACTATGTACATATGTATGCACTTATAAGTATATGAATGAGTGTATCTATGTGATTGCATACAAGTATACTGTGTGAATAAGTTGAAAAAAAGTAGCATTTTATACGAATCGACGGCTGCATTTAAAATCAATCAACCATTAAATTTACTACATTCACACACTGTTTCTTCTTCTATCATTTCTATTGAATGAATAGTTTTTTGATCAGTATTTGGATGTCATCCAAAGAGAACAAATGCACTGTAAAAAAATTCCTACTATTATTTTGAGATAGATGAAATTCCTCTGTAATTGTATAAAAAATTCTTGCACACATGACATTTTAAAATACTTTTTAAAACATAATTTTTTCCTTTAATCCGCATACCAAAATGGGGATACTATAGAAAAGCATAAGAGAAGAAACAGTCATGGGAACTGCCGACAGAAGTGAAAAGTATGAAATAACAGGGTTTTTGTTTTGAATTTTGAATTTATATGTAGGTTTTGAACAGAAAGCCTACTCTTAACATCTATTACAATATTTCTTCATTGTCATCTAAAACTTCTTCACGGCATAATTCTTTACAAATTTCTAATGTTCTTTCAATGTCTTTGTTGGATTCAAACTCTTTGCTCTTCTGTAATATCAGAACTATTTTCATCATATAATCTAATAAACATCATTTCTTCAAAAATTTCTGTCTCAGTCAATGGGACGAAAAACCACCACTCACATTCATTCGTAAAGCTCTATCAACTTTAACAATTCGTTAAACGCATTCAAGTTTGACAATGACTCAAAAAATTATGAATGACGTGACGATAAGAGAAGCGAACTCATATGCTGCACTCCTGTCAAAAATTGCTCAACACACTCAAAGGAGTTACCATTCCGTTTTATTATATACCATAGATGAAATTATTAATTCGACTCAATTGGTGTCAATTTCTCCATTCACACAAGAATGGATCACGATGATGCTCTTGGGCGTTTCAAGAGGCTATTTTGTATCATAAACAGCTGTTTTATGTTTTCGATGCAAATAGTTCATGCAATTTTAACAAATCATGGCCGTGTATAAATGGGGCTTAAAATCAAACCTACCCACAATTTTAAACACATTCCCTAAGTTTCATATATTTATGTGTATTAAGGACATTATCAAATTAACTCATTGGCATTTGTCAACATTTCTCTTCTAATAACCACAAAACTCCTAACGACATATTGTTCCCAAAATTTAGAAATAATGATAATTAATTTTTATATTTATGTAAATCACTCACATCCAATAAATTTAGATTTCATAAATTTAGATTTATGTACGTTTTCACATTATTTAAGCATCCATATCTAACTCATTTTTGGAGATATTCTTTCACTTCACTATCACTTTCTCCATTTTGAAGATATTCGTTTGAAACTTTCTAGAAAAATTTCCGATACGCTTACTCCTGATCTTATTACCACATTTTGTATCATAAAACTACAAATATTAGTCATTTTTATTTATTGTATTTGACCTCCTTAATATTTAAAATTATTAATCATCCCTTTGTGATCAGCCGATAGTTGGACCTGCAAGACTAAATCAATTATTATTTATTCATTTTTTGTATTTTCTCACTATAAGTTGGATTAGTAACTAAGTTTTTTTTTTACCAGTGTATGAGCGTTAGTTTTTCAATATTCTTTAAATTATTTTGTTGGTTGGCAAATGTTCTGCACAAACGATGCGTCTCACGTCTTGGACTACTGCTGGCTTATACATTTAACTATTCATAATGGGTCGATTCACTGATTCAGTTCAACTCAGTTTGGTTTAGTTTGGTTGGTTTGGTTTGATTTGGCTCAGTTTGATTATTCGTTACTTAAACTTTTACATTATTCATGAATTTCCTTCATGTACAACACATATACATAGATACTTTATAACTTTATAACTTTGTGGATCCTGCAAAAATCTCTTCCGAACACCTAAAAATAACTGCCAATAATCAATTACATTTCATGTCCTTGGTGTAAAAGTTAAGCAGTAAATTTTAATAAATTTCGATTTTCTATTTAGTAGTTGAATATTTTAATTCCTTTATTCTTAAAACTGATATTGAAAACTCTTTCACAAGGCAATATGATATCTATTTGGCCTTATGGCCCTAAAAAAATGAAAAAAAAAGATAAAGAAATCATTAATTTTAATTATGTAAATGCGTTTGATAACTTGAAATTCAAGTCTCAAGAATTCAATGACTAAGACTGAGGAAACTCAAACTTTATAATGTCATGTAGATTATTCGTTTGTTCGTTCATTCATACCTTTGTCAATGGGCTACGTAAAGCCCCAGCTTAAGCTCATTATTATTGCATTAGCCAAAAGTGTCAGTCTGCCTTAGCTGAATGCTTTTTGAAGATGAACTAAACAAAAACAAAAAAAAAATAAAATAAAAATAATAATAATACAAAAACAAAGAAAAAGATAAATAAATATCTGTACCGTAAGTGAGTGTGACATCTCCATTAAAGAAAACACAACAGCAACAGCTCGGTCTCAGTCTCCAGTCTCCAGCATCCTTCATCTTCCAGACTCTTAGTTTCTTTTCTATTTTATATTCCTTAGCTTAGTAAAGCCAAATTCCATTAACTTTGAACCAACATTTCATGCTTTATGGCCGAAATAAACGCGAAACGCAAAGCTAAATATTTTATGGAAAGAGAAATATGAATGAATGGATGTCCGGATGAAGTTAGCATGACCTTTTGTATGACCCCTTGACACCGAATTTCAATTTGCAACGCCAAGTGACACATTTTACTCTCTGGTTGTTACTGTTGTTGTTAGTGTTGCTGATGGCTTTCGTTAGTCCAAAATATCTTTCTACTAAGATGAAATGAAATCATTTCAAGTGCGTCAACGAAACGCAAAGAAACAAAAAAAAAAAAAATTAAACAAAACTTCATGCAGCCAAAAGCAAATGATGATGAATGCCTTACGTTGTGACCCAAATAAATTTGTCAATTTATCATTTTGCGGAAAATGAGCCACAGACTTAGACCCAAAAGAGCATCATGGCAATAGCATGGCATAAAACTCAACTGCGGACATAAGACACCGTCATGAATGCCTTACGCAGGACTTCGGTCCAACGTGTAGATTTATGCCAAAAGTGAGTTCCTCCTCTAGCTAGGCAGTATTTCAAGTGAAAAACATACAACTTGATTGTATCTACCGTGCCGCTTCAACACTTTGCCAACGCGCAACAAATGAAAACAAAGTGAAATGAGGAAAATGAAGAATGGCAAAAAATCTGAAAATGTACTTCCCCAGCTCAAAATCTTATGATAATTTTAATAGTGCTGTCTCCCTCTCTCTCTCTCTCTCTCTCTCTCTCTCACCTCATTAGGATATGAACTGATACGTAATTTGGGGTTCAAATACTCTAAAATTACTTTGAGATACATCACAACCATGCTTAAACTCATACCTTTGTACTGACACTTCATGAGTTTGATTTTATTATTTATACAAGAATCATTTATCCTGCCAGTTTATTTGTAGAGTGTGTGTGTGGCATGGATAAGTGTCGGCTTAAGTTCTTATTAAACTGCAATAATTGCAAAACATCTTATTTCATTCTGATGTAAGTCATTTTCATACACAAACGAAATCATCATTCATCATTATCATTATCAACATGAATATCTTCTTAAGAAAATCTTTTACTTTGTTTCTTATTTAAATTAGACATTTTATAGCTAATGAGACACTTGTAAAACTCTTCAACATGACATAAACCTCCTCGAATGGCATCTTTTGTTGAAAATTGTTTTTGTTTTTTGTGGTTTCCATTTAAAGGATTTTCCATTCAAATGATACCCAAAATATTCTCTGCATTGTTATTCCATTTTATTTGTACTACGAACTTTGATTTGTTTTGTTTTCTTTATTTGTTTAATTAACTCAAGTTTCTTGTTTATTATTGTCTCAAAGAAACATCTACATGTTTCAGACAACATTTCCATTTAAAGCTTCCAGTTTTAGTTGATTTACAAAACTAAAACTCATACTCAAAGGAGTTTTTTCTTTTCTATTTTGTTATTGTAAGTATTGTATTTAGGGAAAATATGTTCAAAACATTTTATTGTGTTTGCATTCATATGAAACACAATTTCAAATGTTATTTTCTAATATTATTTGGAAAATAAATGTAAAATACTAACAAAGATAGACAAGATGGAAGTACGATGACACCGAAAATTATACACCTTCTTTTTAAGGCAATTAGAAAATTAACGGAAGTTCTAAGTAGTATAGATGTTAACAAATATATGGCAACTTACTTGGAATAAGATATAATTAAATTTTGCATCTCTGGATAGCAAAATATTATCATATCAAATACGTTTTTCTATTGTATCATCAAATCAATGTAAAAGTTATTATACAAATATATTTTCTTTCTTAGTTTTCTATGTGGTTACTTCATTCAGTAATCGGTGAACTTCTAATAAATAATATGAGCCTCATATGTCAATAAGAACCTACTGCTTCTGTATAAATTATAACTCAATGGCCTTCCAGGCACTAGGCTTGATTTCTATGGGAAGTACCTCCACCATAAATCCGTTACAGACACCTCAAAGGGTCATGATTGCCATTGATATTAAATATATGTGAAAAAATCTTTCTACATTTGTTCAAATTTCCCTTGTTTTTATTTGTTTATTATTATTTTATGTATGAAAAAAACATATTTTGTACAATTATTCTTGATAAGACTCACTTGCAGATGTTTTTGCAAATTGAATAGATTTCGGTTAAGACTTACACTCTCATAAATTCTGTGCATAATTCGATATGATATATGTATGAAGGTTTTATTTAGTCTCATTTCTGCGCGTATGTTTATGAAAGAAAAGGGTGTTCTTCATTAAAAAATGTAATTAATTATAAAAATCTTAAATAACTTAAACTTTGAAACCCAAAAACTGATATATGAAATTCATACCTCAAGCTCATATGTCCTTTATCTAATTTGGGGTCAACCTTTAAATTTATTCACATTTTATAATTGCATTCTAAGAAGTTATTGCCCACAATTTATAGCCAACATTCCCAGACACAACGAGCAACCCATCATCATCATCATCATCATCAGAAGCTTATTGTAAGTACTTGTACTTCCTCTGAAGTAATTTTCTATCAAATAAACCCTAAACGAATCCGGTCAGATAGCTATCAATCATCATCAAATTTGCAAAAAGGGAGCATCAGACAAAAAAAGAAAGGAAAAAATGATATAATTCACTTGACGGTATTATTTTTCTTTTTCTTATTTTTGATTTTAGAACATCATTTCCATTATTACTCATTAATATATATATAACGTTGCTCATCATTGAAGAATTTTTATTAATGATCTATTAAAAATGGAAAGAACTCTAGACTGGGTGTCTAGCTTAAAGAAGAAGAAGATGATTTTGGTTGAACAAACCAACTGACATTCAGTCAGTCAGACACACAGCAGACGCCATCAAATTCTTGAGATGATTAACTTCAAAGCGAAAATTGTAAATGAAAATGAATGAGATATAGTAAATTGTGCAGATCTGAAGGGGAATACTAGAGTGCTTTAGAACGAATAGGGTGACAAAAATTGTACTTCCTTCCTTCCTTCTTTCTTTCTTCAAATTGGGAAAATTGCTAACATTTTGGATTGTATTTTCTTTGTTATTAATGAATGGAAGGAATGGAAATTAAAGGTTCAGAAGTTACGCACAACAGCAAATATGCAAACACCTTTAGTCCTTTGTACTGAGTCCTTTTCGATTTCGTTAAGGGATTATTATTGTGATGGTTGCTTCCTTGTGTTTTTTTTTTTTTTTTGTTTTGTATTTTACTTTATATATTTTATGTGAAATTATAATAGCGTCATTTTGACCCAAACAAGCTCCAACGCCAACACTTACTAGAAGGGCACTGACTAACATAGAAGAGACAGGCAACGAAAGAACAAGCGACATGCGAACGAAAACATTATACGTTGTGGTAATGGGTAATAATAAAAGGGAATTATTAATATGGCAAAAGACAAATGACCGAAAGCAAATGACTGAGTTTTGAAAGCAACTGAACTGAAATGTGAGCTATGAAACAAAGAAGCAACAGACTAACGAACAAACATCAGAGAGTGGAATAATCAGAAATGGAAGGTCAGAACGGGAACAAGAACAATGATAAAAAGGAAATGGACATTACTTTGAAGAGAATGAGACTAGAATGTTTTTGGTTAGAGAAAAGTAACATGACATAATCGTAAATGTGTAAATTGAAAATGTGGTTTCCTTCCTGCTACTCTCAGAAAAACTACTTTCTCTCTCCCTGGTTGAATTTTCATTGCTTTAGAGCCAAAGGATGCGTAACATGCGTAAGTATCTTTTGTGTGGGGTTCTTCCGTTTTCCATCTTCTGTATTTGTGTGTCTGCTCGGTCATCAAAGGTCACATTCACAAATAACGAAAATACATTATTGTCTGCTAATGCAAAGTCCATGTTAATAAAAGTTGATTGAAATAATGATGATTAATATTTGGCGTTTTGACATTTTTGCCTTTTGCTGCCGTTGTATTGTATTTCTTCATTTCTTTGTGCTTATTGTTTTATTATCTAAATGCTAAAAGTAGTAAAACATTATTCAATGCATTGTTGCTTTATAAGTCAAAAGATATAAATCAATTTCATATTGAAATTAATTTTTAATGTATTTTCCAAATACAATAATTTTGATCAAAAATGTACATTATTTTTTATTTTTTTTTTTATTTCATTTTGCTGCATTTTTATGCTCATGTGAAGTCAATAGTTTTTCCATATTGGCATTCTTAGTTGATTATCAAAAAATATTCTCTTGGCAGTTGCCACTTTGCACCTTTTGGCAACTGTTTTTTTTTTTTTTTTTTTTTTTTTTCAGTATTTTAATGTTTTTGGCTTGGGCAACAACCTTTCAATAGAAAGTGTCAAGTACTTTGTCAATGTATAGTTTGTTGGCAATAAAAAGTAGAAGATTCTTGCCAAAAACATTTAAATAAATCGAGTGCATTTAATAAAAATGCAGTCAGCATAATAAATTGTCTATAAAGCGTTTTAAAAAAAACAAAAAAACTAAACATAACAGAAATAAAATTAATTTTCAAATTTGCTTGTATGGATAAAAATCTTTTCTGATCTTTGGTTACTTTGTCTGCTTGCTAATTGAGCACTTTGAAATAGTGGTTTTTCATACAATTTCCATAAAAAAATCACTCATTCCTTCTGTATATTCTTAGTCCCTTGTTCCAGTAGATCTTTGTCTGCTGTTATTGCTCCTTTATAAAGAAAATTATTAAATTAGCGACAGACACAAAGCTCTGCCGTTTATGGAAAGTGACAGTAAGTGTAAAATTTCTTACCCAAACCAACACAAACAACAAAACTGAAAAGCCAAAACAATTTTGTCTAAAGGACAAAAAGGCCAAAAGAAAAAAAAGGAAAAAAGAATAAAAAAAGGCTGATTGCATACGACGAGGACTTTTTCAAAAAATAACAACACAAAACCAGACAAAAAAAACTTAACACTTAGTATAGTCAAATTGCATATATATGTACATATTATGTTTGTGTGTACATTGTGTATGGAGAAAAACACACAGTCCCTCACCCACCTGATTCCCAAAACGCCAGTCAGATTGCTCTGGAAAACGTTCTCCCTCTCGTGTGAGCTAAATGAATACTGGCGCAATAAACTTAAAAGCCTTGTCATGTTCGCTTAGCATTTTTCGTTGTTTTAACCATCGCCTAATTCTATTAGTGATCTTTTCTTCCTATACTACAAGTATTTATATATGTATGTATATACATAAAAATGTTAAATTTTCCATCTGACTATAAATTAGAATAGATTATATTTTACAAAACAATACTCTTCCTTACACGGCAATGATGGTGAGTTAGTAAGTGAGTGAAGAATCCTCCTATATGTTTGGTAAGATTTGTTTTGTTTTTGTTGACTAAACTTAGAGACCTCCTGGGCTCACTGAACTCAATACCAGACCAGACCAGACCACTCGATACCCATCAGCTCAGGTGTTTTATATTCTACGAGTATATACAATACTTTATTTAATAATTTAATTCACTTCAAAGGCACGGAAAATTTATTCATCAATGTTAAATATTGTAGATTTACTTGCTTGCGGTGAAATCTGTTTTCATAAACAAAAAATCAGGAAAATATTTTCATTTATTTACTTTAAGTAATTATTGCGTTATATTCCGCATATTTTGTCCTTAATTGAACGTTATTTTATAACATAGCAGAAAAGTAAATAATAATAAGTAAAATGTCCGACACAATTATCGCCATATCCTGCAGGGATAAACGTCCGTGCTTTGAACGATAAACGTTTCTAATGCATTTTATTTTCAAAACCAAAATTTGACGCACACCCAAAAACATATCCTTCAGCTATGTTATATTAATTTGTATTAACAACCAAATTTATGTCAAACAAAAATGTAATTAATTTTGAATTTTATCGAAAAATGCTCGTATTTAATTTCGTTTAATTAATAACCTGCAGATAAAATCTTCAATTTTCAGAAAAGATTATGATAGTTGAGTAAACGAAAAGCTTTAGAACTTTGACTTGTCTTACAAAAATTTGAAAAACAAAATTTATAAAACTTCTAAAGTTTTTGTTCTTTTTCATTGTTTCTTTAAAATATTTTATTTTTCAGAATTTTTCTCCTTTTCATTCACATGTACAATAGGAAGTATGTACATAGGTTCTTGCCTCATATTTTATGTATATTTGTATAATATTTTAGTGCATTGAATATTCTGTTAACCTGACTTAATGTTCTTCATGTCATGTCCGCATACGACATGCAAGTTCTAAATCTCTTCAATGCGCCACAAAAGCCCTTTGTACGCAAGTATATCAAAAGTATTGTAGACATACTAGATAGGCTTGTTAGATTGAATTTGATCAGAGTTTTGTGTTGTTACGAACACAAGTAAAAAACAATCCACTTCATCCTTGGATTCCCCAAAGCCGCTTTGTTCTGTCAGAGGAACAACAAAAATATGTAAAACTGGAAAACTGAACTTTTTATTTTCTAGATTTCTTTCATGCACTTTACAATAGTTTGAAATGTAGCATTTTGACTTTAGACTGATGTTTGCAAAGCATCTGCAATAGTCTAGCAAAATTTGTTCCTTGGTTTTTAAGATTATGTGATGAAATTTATATGAAAAGAATATTTATCTATATTTTATCACTTCATCCTTATGGCAATAAATATCAAAGTTCTGCAGAAAAGCATTCAGCTGATATAACAGACTTTTATAAAATAGTCGGTTTCTGATTTTCTTCAAGACTGGGAAATAAATAATAATATTGCCAATAATTACATTCTTCAACTGACTTGAGCATCTAAACTAGTAAATAAAATTAATTCTAAGAAGAGTATCCGCGTCTTGGTGGGACTAAAGTTTGCATTTTTCTGTTATATATTTTTGTTTATGTACAAACAATATTTGAATTTTGAAGTTAAATTATACTCGTGTTCATATATATACACAAATTCGCATATTTGTATGGATACATTTTGGAGAGCTATGCGCTATGAGTATGAAACAAATACTCATTCAGTCACTCACTCACTCACTCACATGAGTGCAACAAAACGAGTGGCACTTTACTTTGATGAAGAATGCGAATACTACTACAACAACAATGAGGCTTACACAAACACTATAGGGAATCAACACCAAAACATCCATCTACGATATACTATAGTAAGATAGATTGTTACAGATAGATAGTTAGATGAGCAGACAAACTGACAGAATGAAAACTTAAAGAAAGAGGTAGAGAATTGGGAAGGTATATGCAACAAAAATAATGCAAATAAAAACAAACTAAACAAGTTACTATGCAAAGTTGATTCTGACAAAGGGACAAACGGACAATGGGACAGATAAATAGACAGATTGACAGACAGACGCAGAGACAGTGGAATGAAGTATATATAATACATAGTATAGAATGAATTGTAAACCAGACTGAAAGATGTTCTTTAGAGACCACGATGTTGAACATACTCTGTTACTTGATGCGGTAGAAGAAAATTATAACATGAGAGAAAAGTGTATGAAATTGGACAGACAACAACTGACGACTGACGACCGACGTACGACGGACGATGGACGAATTTATATTTAGACAAACGTATGTTGCGAAAAGAGATGGTTAGTCATTCATTCAACCAGTCATTCAGTCAAGTCGACAGCAAGTTAGACTTGTACGCTTGGGAACTAAGCAACCAAACCAAACCAAACCGAAACAAACTGGCTATTCGACTATTGTAAAATTCACGGCTCAACCAAAGCTTTGAAAATTCTAAAAATGAAATTCAAAACAAACGAAATATACACCACTCAGTGAACGAAAGGAAGAAAGGACGAAAACCAAAAATACAAATGACAAAAGTAAGTATTAAAGGATAGCACAAAAGGGTTTACAGAGTAAAATAGAAAAAAAAAAAGGAAATGAAAACAACAACATGTATGCTGATGTATTTGAATGTGTATGTGATAAACACAATAGTTGTTAAGTACCATTATGTGCTCAAGGATCTGTGCTTACAATTCTATATATGGATGTTTTTTTTTTTTTTTTTTCTGTGTAGTATAGTGAAGCTTATAATATGTAGTTAAAACATTCCAAATACTCGCACAATCATGACCACCTTATCAAAGATTTCTTTCCACTGGACATTAGGGCACATAGAGTGACATCCATTTGATTGAGGTGTTACGAAAGAGGACACCCGGTGCTGTTACCCGATGCTCCTCTGTGACTGAACATTCAAAATCAAACGGTTCGCAATTGAAGTGATACCACTTCAAGTGTATTGCTTATTTGCACTCGACACGAGTGCACAAAGTAAAGCGAATCGATCGAAGAGCATTAATGCAAGGACGACAAGAGTCATGCAGTCATGAGTGCAAATGACAAATGTCAATTTCAAGTGTTAGAGCACCTGACAGTATACTTTACTTCCTCCAATGCTATGCAGAAAAAGGAAATTAAATAAATTTTGAAAAAGATAAAAAAGTACAAGTTTTACTAAGTTCTTTTTATGCTTACCAAGCGGTCTTGAAATAATTCTCAAACAATTGTAAGCTTAAAACAAATGAATTGAAACTTTCATTGTTATGTTCCCCGTTGCATAGTTTTAGGCAAAGCAAAACGCAGAAAAGGCAAATAAGAATCTTTGTTTGCATTTAACAAATTGCTAGACAAAAATTGTTTGCCTGTCTGTCCGTCGGGCAGATTCTTTAGCCACAAGCACGCAGGAGCGGAGGAATCAAACAAATAGTCAGTGTCTATCTGTCTGTCTGTCTATCTGTTAGTCGTCTATGCAAACAAATAATCAAAGAAATTTATACTAAGCATGAAGTAATAAGGTTCAGCTGAACAAAAGTTGCCAAAGACAACGCCATCTGAAGACTATAAACTTTCTACTTTTGTGCAATTAAGAGAAATCTTATTGTCTAATAAAAACCAAGAACTTTCTTCTCTGCTGCACCCTTCCTTCAAAAGTATTCAATATTAGTATTTCATAAGTTTTCATTTTCATCTCTACTCTTAAAAATGCTTACTTACTATTTATGTACAATTCTTCAACTAAGACGATAGTAGATACGATACCAACTTCGAATACCAAACTACACTTGTAGTAGTAGTATCTGGTAGTACTTCTTGATTCATAATAATGAGGATGCGCCTTTTGTCCATTGCTTCTTAAATGGCAAAGTAATAGCAAAGTCTACGCAAAGAACAAATAAATGCGATTTTAATAAGTAAGTCTGTTTTCATTGTTTTGGCATTGAAAGAAGTTTGTATTTTTGTAAGTATCAAACAATGATAGTAAAGAAAAAAAAAAAAAAATAATACTAAAAGAAAACGAAATGATTATTTTGTATGGAAATTCATTAAAATTTTTTATTTTCAACATTTAAACATTTGCTTTTATTTATCAGAGATATAATACCTTTTACGAAATGCTTTCGTGCTTTTTATTATTTAATTATTTTTATTGTATTATTTGGTATAAATTTTATTGAAGTGAAACTTCTTTTCCGAAGGGCAGTAAATCCAAAAAAATAGGAAAATGAAATGTGACGAAAATCAAAGTTTGACGATGTTTTTATAATATTTGAGGTATTTAGGCAATTACAATTGAAATATCTCCGTGGCGTAGTGGTTAGAGAGTAGGACTTGCAAACCGAGGGCGAGTCTTGCACTGGGATTATTTTTTTTTAGTGTAATTTTTTTAGCAAGGGAAAGGTATATCCAAAAAATATGAAAATGAAATGTGACGAAAATCAAAATTCGACAATGTTATTATTATATTGGAGCTATTTAGGCAAATACAATATGGAAGTGAAACTTCTAAAGTTGATAGTCAAGCAATATTAGAGAATATTGTAGTGTTATATTGTTTGAATACAAAAGAGTTATTTTATTTTTCGGTGATTCGGCCACTGACGTTCGTACGTTCTTTCGTAAAGTAAACACAATCAGTAAAGCATTTTTTATCTCTCTCTTGCTCATGCATAAGCATTCAATCTCGACTCTGCAACTGAGCCCGCATAAGGCAATGCACATTATTTTATGCGTCTCCTCACTACGTTTCTGAAGCATCATCGCATTTTGATTTTCGTCACATTTCATTTTCTAATTTTTAGATTTACTCCCTTTGCTAAAGAAGTTTCACTTCCATATTGTGCTTATTAGGGTGAGACACACTAGTTAATTTTTTTTTTTATATTTTTGTGCCTTTTACACATCTCATTATTATTTGACTAATTCAGTTGTTTCTAAAATAAAAAGATATATTTTCACTAATAATTTTTATTGAGATTTTGATATTTTAAGTTCTTAATTTTAAAGCACCGGGATGAGAACGTTTATCGCTACAGAAATGATGGATTTAGGTTAAGAAAAACACTGAAATTAAATAATTTGGAGACTTGTTCTTGTAATACTTCACAGATGGAAAATGAAAAAATCGGCATCTGCGATGAAGAGGCATTACGGTAGTATGAGATTTTAAACAACTTGTCTCTTCTTCAAAATATCCAAGATCTTATAATTTTGATTGATGATTATTTGTAAAATATGTTAGCGTAATCATTAGGCTGAATCTATCTCACACTTAAATTTTTTTTCTTTGGTTTCTTATTACATTTAGAATTGCTAGATAGTAAAATACATAATTTTGAAGGTTTCTTTTACGGTCTTCCAGTGGTCGGGTGTCCAAGAGAAACTAAATTTTTGTTGCTTTTACTTAACTGAATAAAAAATATGAGTTAAAATTACTTTCAACTTGGTGTAACATTACTTGTTTCCACTTTGGTATCTAATGATTCTATATTTCATATTAATATTGATGTTATCTATTGCCATCCCTTACAAGGTGCACTTTATTTTCACCAGCAAACCCTAAGCCTAACCAAAATCTTGACTGTCTTTACCATGCTGACTAACAATGCAATAAAATTTGTCAATGGTTTCTAATAGAAAAATACAATAATATTTCACATACTTCAAATTTCAATTTAGAGCGAAAAATCAACAATTTTTAAATAAAAATTAATATGAAAATCTACAATATTTTATATTAAACTTTTTACTGCAAATGCATTTTCTATTTAGTAAAAATCAATTAAAACGAAAATGTTCTCGATACATAGGTATGTCTGCTATCAACAATTTTCAATAAAATTGACCATAGATGATTCATTTTATATTCATAGGTATATATTAGATATGAATCTGTTACCTAACTATTTGTCTCTTGGACTAAACATAAAATATGTGTGTATTTATGTGTTTACTCAACAAAACTTAATAAAGTTGCATTATTTGCATAAATGAAATGTTTTGAATTGCAACGGAAACGGAAAAGATGAACAAACATGAACAGGAAAAGGATAACAAATTCAATAAAGCTTCCATTCTAAACTTGTATGCGGTAAATTACTAATCTGTCATAGTCACAAATTATGGACAGAGAGATACCTGTCAGACAGACAGTTGGACAGTTAAACGGATGTAAAAGTCAAAACTAATACTACTCTTCTTATTTTCATTTATTTATTAATTTCAATATCGTTCTTTGTCTTTATTTTTTGTTGATGTTCTTACTGAAGTAAACTTAGAGTCTTTGGATTATTACTAAAAACTTGTAAACAAATACAATCCAAATATCAACCCCAACTCAAAAATATTATAGCCTCAGCATGATGTTAACTCATACTCATTCTCTGAGTCTCAGAGAAATGACAAAAAAAAATATGAAATAGAATTAGAAAATATCTTACCTTATACTGTGTTGATGTGGCAGAGATAAACCATACTGTATTCCTTTCATGATGATAGTGATGATGATGATGATGATGCATCTGGCAGCTTGTTTGTGGAATATACAATACATATGTATATCTACAATGTTGAACTATGATAATTATGTTCAACTCAAACACATTCATTCTCACAGATATGTTAAGTAAATATCAAATCAAAATCATTTTTAGTCATACCAAGATCCAAAGGTTTGGTGCAACCGCATAGTATGGAATATGTAGTATAAAATACCTGTTCGTTTCAAGCCACCAAGACTTCAGTTGAGTTACGTATTTAGATGCGAACATCTGGAATTGCAATGAGGATACACAGATGCACAGTTAGCTAGAAGATGTTCAACAAACATTTGGTTACTTATGGTCGGCTTTTTGGCTCAGCATTTCAACTCAGCTTGGTCACTTACACATAAAAGAGCTTCGAGCCACAAACCTCATATCTGTTTGTTTCATTTTAGTATTGTTTGTAAGTTGTATTGTATTGTATCTGTTTGTGTTCAATATGGCTTCTTCAGTACAAATACACAATAAGAGTTAACACACACCTGAACACACACCTAAACATCTGAATGCCGGATTTTTACATATTTACAGACTTTGTTAGATGTTGAGAGACAAAACAAAGGCTGTTGAAAGTTAAGAAAAGATATAAGCAGAAAGAGAATAGAGTTTACATGTTTTGTACAGAATTTGACATTTTGAATTAAAATTCTTTTAAAAATGATTTATGCTTTAGGGTTATGTACGGTAGCATTGTATATTCATCTGAATATTTCAAACGTATTTCTACTAAATCAGAATGAATCCTTTTTCTCTCAATAAAATTCATATGTAGTATTTGCCAACTTTTAATTGCTTTGTTTTCATCCTTTTAAAATTACTTTTGCATTTTCCATAGTTTTGCCAGTCAAAGATATTTTTCAAAAGATTTACAAATTTTTCATTCATTTTTCGCTAATCTTTTTCATCAAACATAGAAAAACTTACGTGTACAACATCTTTTGGTAAAATTTCAATGAATTTTTGAGTAAACATGTCACAATGTTAGTGCTGTTGATGATGATGAATTGAAATTAAAAATTTTCAACCAATTTCTTGTTATCTTTCATCTTAACCTAAAGTAAACTTATCAAGGATGCAAAAGGATAACATATAGTGTCACTACACTGGCTGCAAGTAAAAGTTTTGTGGTTTTATTGGTTTCATTTTCTATTACATTTTTCTTTCCCACAATCTTTTTCTTCCTTTTTAATTTTATGATAATTTTTATTTCTCTTTTATTTGTCGTCGTCGTGGTTCCTTTCATCGGTTCCTTCGCTCTATGACACCTTTGTGTTAGCAAACACTAAGTGCGGTTCTTAGCTTCAAATGATGTGGTTGACTGCACAGGACTCCGTCATCAAGTAACTTTGGGTCTTGGTCACTTTTTTATTTCTATTTTGTATGCGCTCAATGTTGTAAAACTTTATATTAACACAAACCACTACAGTTTTTTTTTCTTTTTTTTTTATTTTTTTTGTGTAATTTGCTTTCTTTTTTCTATTTTATTAAAATCAAAATTAAAATACTTTGATATTTAAAAGAGCTGCTGCTCTCATTAGCATGCCAAGCCAAGTAAAATAAAACAATAAAAAAAAACACGGCAACTTAACCTCAGAGAATTTTTTTTTTTTTTTCTCCCCTAACACACACTTTCATAATAACTGAGAGTATGGAGTATGGTGTATCTATGTGTGAGTGTATCTTTGTTTGCTTTGTAAAATAACCAATTTCATATGCTGTCATTTGCAAAAAAAGTGTCCTTTTGAGAAAACTTGACTTGGTTTTCTAAGGACTTTTTTAGTCTTTTGAAACGATTTTTAATAAAAATAAATTGTATACTTTTGTTTTGTATTCTCAAAAGTATGTAAAGTGTTTAATAGATATTTTATATATAGAAGTTATTCAGTATGTTTAACTTGAAATTTGTTTTTAATTGAAATTTTCACAGAATGTGTAGTTCTATCCGGGCATCAATTACAAATACTAAAACTAAAATATTTTCAAAAACTTAAAGGTGTCTCTATACAAGAAACTTTTTTATTTGTATGGCAGCTATGCGATCCAGTAATCTCATAAACTTGAAATTTTGATGGTTGGTGGCTACACATCAGAAACCTGTATTGTCGAATTTTCAGTTTGATCGGACTACTAGGAAGGGTACCTCCCATACAAATTCTCATTAAAATTAAGGTTCTTAAACGAAAAACTTTTTTCATTTTTGGACTATCGAAATGAAATTTAGACACTATAAGTTTTTGGTATAGGTGCTGCAAATCTGTTGGAATCAGCCAAATCGGTCAACTAGCAGGGTTACCTCCCATACAATCCCTCCATTCAAATTCAGGTTCTTATTCGAAAAACTTTTATCCATTTTGGACTATTGAACTGAAATTTAGACACGATAAGTTTCTAATAGATGTGCAGTACATTTGTTGGAATCAGTTAAATCGGAACACAAGGGGAAGTATCTCCCATACATTTCATTACTAGGATCGCTGAGAAAATAATAATATAAGTTTTTCAGACACATCGGAGACCACTATAGCAAAGCTGTTCAACCTGCGACTCATGGGCCGCATGCGTGTCCAGGCAGTTATCCGTGCCAAAGACTTTTTAGGGTTCCGTACCCAAAGAGTACCAAACAGAACCCTATTTGTAAGGCTACTCTGCCTGTCCGTCCACCCTCGAGCACTATCTCAAGAACCGTAATATGTAGAAAGTTCGGTGCTACAGCAACAAATACTAAACCTAAAATATATTGTATTTAATTCAAAATTGGAAAGGCTCCTTATACAAGAAATATATGTGTTTATATGGAAACTATACGTTCCAATAGCCTTATTATCTTGAAATTACCATGGTTGCTGAAAATGGAATAGGAACTTTAGGTGTCCAATTTAAGGATAGGGGGTCCCTCCAAAAAAACCACCATTAATTTTCAGGTTCTTAATAGAAAAACTTTTTTACTTTTTCCACTATTGAACTGTACTTTAGACACTATAAATTTTTGATATAGTCACTGTACATTTGTTGGAATCAAAATATTAGAAATTTGGTATAGCTGAAGATAACCTTCTTTTTTTTTTTTTGTGTGTTTTTAATTAAGATTGGGGACTTTTTGCACTTGTATTTTATTGTACAAATGACTAGTTTCGTTTCATCAATGGCATATGAAATTACATTTTTAAGATTTACCCCAAAAGAAGTTCAACAATTGTCTTTAATAACCAGAAATGACAAAATATTCCTAATTTCTACTCTTCCCTAAAAGACAATATAAATGACAACGAATTATTTATCGTGAAGCAAAGTATTCAGCATTGTAGAATATGAACACCCCTTGAAGTTTTTCAACAAACATGCAATTTATTGCCTACAATTAGTCGTATTTATTATGAAATCGCAAACAAATGCCTTGAACTTGTCATTAAGTATTCTCTGTCCTTAATAAGTGTGAGTGTGAGTGTGTGTTTGTGTGCGTATGTGTGTGTGCTATGTAAAATATGTTGCATAATTTATGGCTTAATTGCATAAAAATTGTGTTGACATGCAGGCATGACAAGCGAACTAACTAACTGAACTGAACTAAACTGAACTGAACTAAAGAACCAAAAGACGGACAATTATTGCAATTTAGTGCAAAACAAATAAACCAAAGTGCAGAATTGTAACACACAAGCACACACACACACACCCTCACTCACATATATTTTTACATATAGTCCAACAAACACCAAGTTGACCAACAACTCAAATGCATCACTTGAAATTAATTGAACTCGAGGCAAGTGCTTTCGATCATACAAAAATGTTGCAACCATGTGGAAAAATGGACAACAAATAACCTCATACACATTACATTCTTCTACGCATTACAATTTACATACATACAATATAAACAGAAAAATATGTGTTTGTAGCAACGACCAACAGGCATTCATTAGTTTTCTAAACACAGGCGCCACTTTCTCGGAGCAGAAAACTCAAAGCAACTATGTACTATGAACGACTAAGTTTGCACACAATGAAGAAACACAGTCCATCCAACCAACATCAACCATCAAGCAAAGAAAACTCAACCAAGTCGAAGTCAAACTAAACTTAGTTTAAAGCAAAAAGTGGGCAAAGCAAAATAGAAAAAATAAGAGGAGATATGGCAAAGAAAACTTTGCTTTTACTCTGGTCAATTTCTACTAAAAACTGGAAAGCAAGTAAGCAATAATAATGAATAGAATGGGAAGAATGGAAACTAGCAAACTTAATATTTAATGCTATTTGCTTTGGCTGACAGTTTACAGAAGTCAAATTTTCATCGTCCTCGATGCATAGGGCGTCATGAAAAAGTGCATGCAGAAGAAAAAAACTGCACAATTTCTTTTTACTATAATTTTTTAATTTTTATTGCACGTACTAGTATTTGTTAAGTTTTAGTTTTAATGCTTGAGAAGAAAACAAAAAAAAAAGGTAGAAAGTTTATGTTGACAATATGACCAGGACCTGGAACATGACCAATAATAGGAAACAATGTTGGTCACCCAGTTCAACTTTTCATTTAGAGGAACAAAAGGCAAAAACCATAAAACTCTACACCAAAACTAAAAACCCTAGAAAAACTTCATACTAATTGTACTACACCAGCAACAACAACAACAATTTCTCGGATCTTCAACAAAACAAAAATAATAAAATGTTTTCTATATTTTGTTGTTATCATTTTCCTATTTGGTGGGCGGTGATGGCGCCTCTTGGCTTGGTTTTACTGAGTTTCAATTCAATGGGAAAAGCTCATCATCATGATGATAATGATGACGGCGGCATCTTTCTTGGCTTTTGTGTGAGCAATGCCAATGATTTATGTGCAACATTTTGTTAAGAGCCAACGCTGTTTTTATTATGCTTTTGTTTTGTATTGTTTTGTTTAATTCCATAAACAAGACGAAATTTTATTGCATATTTTCTGTTTAAAGAGATTCGAAACGAACCAGTTGCATTGAAATTACAACACAATATTTTAAAATGCGCCGAAATGTATACAATGCAGACAGTTCATGCACTCGACAAGGATTAATGTCGCCATACATGACATTTAACGTTGCACAACTTCAACAAAAGTGGAACTTTTAGTCTTCCAGTATGTCTGTCTGTCTGTCAGTCAGTCAGTCAGAAGTCAGTAGTCAGCAGTCTAAGCAAATGCAAACCAAAGAGCGATGTTAACGCACTTGACTTGACACATACTGCCGCCGGCATCTCCGTAATTTCTAAGCATTTGCTCATTCTCGTCCTTCATTCTTTTCGTTGTTGCCAAAGTCAATGTCTGGCTTAACTGTCTGTCACAGCAATGCCAGCAACAACAACAACAACAATAGAAAAGTCCATACAACAACAACAACAACAATAGTGTCTGGCATTCGTCTGAAAGTCATTTGGCCCGCGGGAACTGACTGACTGACACAGCCTACGTCGTTGACGCCTTAACTTAGGCTAGACTACTTGGCTCAATTCAACTCGACTCAATGCGACTCGGCTCAATGCGACTCGGCTCGACTCAAGTCAAGTCGACTTTGCTTGGCTTGGCTTCCATGTTTGTTATTGGTCTGGGAAAAACAAAAAAAAATAGACGCTTCTTGAGAATTTGGCGAGTTTTTTATTCACGTTTGAACAATTTTGTTGTTGGTTTCTTTTTTTCGTATATTTTTTTTTTTATTTCTTTTTTACTATTGCTAATACATACATGTTTGAATGTGTATTTATGTGTGCATGTTTTTTTCTGTGTTCGTGCATAATTAAAAAAACATTTTGTCGTTAAGATTCAACTACTTTTGGATTTATTGTGTCACTCCGAATGTAAATGCAGCAGACGGTGTAAAAATCGTTGCAGTTGAATGCGATGACGGCGACAACAAAAAACAAAACAAAAGCATTACAAAATGAGAAAAAAGAAAACAACAAAAACCGACATAAAAAGATTCAACAGACTAGAAGAAGTGCAACTGTAGCTGTAGAATGTGAAAAATTGCGTAGTTCCTTTGTTCTTATTGCTTTTTTCCTATATTTTCTCTTTTTTAGGAGACACTATTTTTCTATGCATCAGCTAAGTCTAGTTTAAGGATGAGTAAAATGATCGATCCACAAAACTTACAACAAAAAGTTCTATTGCTGTTCTATTGCTCTACTAATGTAACAATTTCATGTAAATTGATTTATCTTTTGAAACAAATATAAAAGAGGTGTACTTAGCTATAAATATATAAATACATAAAGTAACTACACTTACAAAATTTGATGTTCGCAAACTTTGTCAATTCGTACAGTTTCAGCTTTCTCACAAATAGTAAGCAGAAAGTCTGGTTTGAGATTATGTCCATACCTTTATCCGTTTTGACGTGATTCAACACATCTTTAGCCACCTAATGCTGCCCAAGAAGCCCTAAAAGTAATAAAACATTCATGTTTTCATGTTTTGTTTATTTTTATTTATTTATTTATTTTGACAAAATACTGTCAAACTTAAAAATAAAAGGATGTTAACATAATAGAGGATATTAAAACAACAACTCACAGCCAATTGTGGTCAGAGACAGAAAGGATGTGTGAGCCAATGAGCGATGTCACATCACTTCATCTAGTAACAGTTCGTTCCGATTCCCGAAGCCAACGAAGGACGATGATGCTAAGCGCAGAAGGCGAGAGGACATGATAGAACTTATTATAAAGAGTGCATAAAACTCGGAAAGGATCATGTAGAGCATAGTTAGTTGTACATGCAGCTATAGCTAATAGAATATAACTTCTAGATGTGCGACTAAGGACACAGAATCTAAGTTACATCAGATCACGGCGTGAGAACACATGACTCAACATTTATTTAGTTAATAAATGCATTCATAAATGGGGCGTATAATTAAAAATCCATACAAACTTTTAAAATTATCAGCCCTTAAATGTAGTGGCTCAAAAGCTAATGACAATCAGGACATTAATTTACAAGCTACAGTGTCTTTAGTGACGATAGTGTACTACTTATTTTCAAATTTATTGTGGTTTGAGTAAGCACTGTTAATGTACTGATTTGACAAATCTGCTTTATTAAATGTAACTACCAAATATTGGCTTAATAAGTTTTAATAGAGTCGTACAAGTATCGATGATTCTAAGTCCCCTAGTCGCACGAATTCGGTTCCAGAAAACATAGAAAAGGTACAAACAAACTCGTTTGAAGACCTTAAGATGAAGTTTCATGGCATTCCCTTAACAGACACGGGTGGATGCAAATCGGAAAAGCTGTCGATCATAAGACTTTGGTGCTTTTTAGAGTTCCGGACCCAAAAGAACCCTTTTGCAGAGACTTCGTTGTACTTCCGTCCGTTCGTCGATCCTCGGGCATCAGCAACAAATACTAAAACTAAAATATTTTCAAAAACTTGAAGGCGTCCCCATACAAGGAACCTTTTGGTTCGTATCCAGTAATCCCATGAACTTGAAATTTGGATGATTGATGACTTTCAGAAACTTATAATGTTGAAATTTCAGTTTGATCGGATTACTAGGGACGATACCTCCCATACAACCCTCCATTAAAATTCAGGTTTTATTAGAAAAACTTTTTTATGTTTTGGTCTATCGGACTGAAATTTAGAAACTGTAGGTTTGATGTAGGCGCTGCACATTTGTTGGAATTAGCCAAATCGACCAACTACAAGGGGTACCTCTCATACAAACCCACCATTAAAATTCAGGTTAAAATTAGTAAAACTGTTTTTTTTTTTTTGGACTATTGAATTGAAATTTAGACACGATAAGTTTCTGATATAGGCGCGGTATCAGTTAAATCAGACCACTAGGAGGGATACTTCCCATACAAAACTGACTCGCACTTGGCCCATTTTTATTATTTAAAATCTCTCCTTCATCTCCAGTCATATCAACAAATTAAATTTCTTTAATTTCTCATCGCAATTGTTTTTCTATTTTCAATTGATTCTCATTAGCATTTGACAAGTATAGTATGAAGTTAATGTAAATTGATGTGGTTTCTTCAAACCTAAAAATCAAATGATTCAAAATTTTCTGTTGTAATACAACTCAGTGAAAGAAACTTAAAGATAGTTTTACTATAATAAGGAAAGAGAGTCCTTAGACTAAGAATAGAGGGAACCAACCACATGCACACATTTTAAAGTTAACTAATGATGCTGACACTGCAAACCTATTATATTGTATAATCACATACATACTTTGATACTCTGTGAATGAATTGTATAAGTTGTCTTTCATGTGAGAGGAACACAAAACACCCAAACTACTCATGGAAACAGGGAGTGTGTTTTGTCTATGTCATGTTGACAAAAAATACTACAAACAAAAAAAACAAAAAAAGAGAAAACAATAGGGTATATAAAATAGAAGTAACAAGCTACCAGGCCAAACTCATTGTTTTCATGTGCAAGTGCGAAATTAAGCTGTCATTAAGGACTTAATTAAAAATCCTTTGTTGAAAGTTAACACTGTGGAAAGAAAAATGTGGACATTTTTGTTGTTCTGTGTAACACATTCTCTTTTTTCTTACCAGCACTTTTCAGTAGCCGAAAAACTTCAAAGGCATTGAAGATTTAATTTGCCATGGAACGTGTCTCTTGCTGTCTTTCTTTCTTTCTTTTCTTTTATTTTCTCTTTGTTTTTGGTGTTGCTGATGTTGAGTAGAGTTTTTGTGTGTGTTCAACTGTAAATGAAACCTTTTGACGAACATAAACCTAAATGAGTTAGTATAAAGACAAACATCAACCTTCCAACAACAAGAACAACAACTGAAGCAACAGCAGAAACAAAATTGATAACGACAACAATGTCGACTTTAGTTTTCATAGCAGACGCCTGTAAGTATGCAGTCGAAAAAGAAAGCATAGAATGCCATACATAATTATGGTAGACGTGATGGCGAAAGTCATAAGCATAGCATAGCGCAGTATACTTACAGGTAAAGCAAAATAATGATGATGAGACAAGGGCTCACTCATGTGCCGCATTATACCTCCTAAAAACTGAAAGGATAATAGAAATTGTTGAAGCGATACTCACATACATATGACAACAAATCGAAGTAATCAAAAATGTATGCAAATGAAGTGATTTTAAAGGAGTAGCGACATACTTAGGTCGTCGCTATATACATATTGTATGTGATTTCACTTTGATATTTCGCTTATTATTAATTTGCTTGCCACAAACATTTGCATAAACAGAATACTTCATTCCCAACTACTACTACTATACTTCAGCTTCGTAGTAACTTTTATGCAAACATTTTCCTTAAACTCTTTATAGTTTCCGTTTCGTTTTTACACCACTTACTTTTGTTATTTTATCAAAATTCTTCTTGACGTTTCATACTACTACTATGAGCGCTGACAGTTTCAATTATTACGTTTGCCTGAGTCTGTTTTTGGAAAAACTTCGCCTAACTATGCGTAGAGATTCGTTGTACTAGAATAGAGAAATCTGGCAACTTGCTTTTAATTGCCGCCTTAAGGTATGATACAATAAGCAGTCTGCATGCCGTCTAGCATTTTACATTTATATCTGACAGTGTGTGTGTGTATCACTGCGATTTCTTAACACAGACAAAGGCAGATACAGATACACTTGTGTACGACTAAATGACTTTTATTTAACTAAGACACTCATCTCTCTTACCTTGGCTTTTGTCTACAGCAGCATTTAAAATAATAACATTTTAGCATCGCATTAAGTGCACGAAAGCGTCTTTAAAAATATACACACTCATGCACACTCTCATACACATGTACTTGAGTACAGATACAATATATAGATACATTTTCATGCAGTCTGCATTTTAAAGCTGTCTGCACATCTCTGGATGTACTCGTAGTACTTATGTATGTAGGAATGATAGAGGAGTGAAAATAGATACCCATAACAAAGTCAACTGCATCGAGGAACGTCGCTTCCGCACGACTTTGCATTCAAATTGAAAAATACCAAAGCAACACAACCGCAGGAGGAGGCTTCCCACAGCCCACTAATCTTAGTTAACCCACCCAATCTCTCATCCAAAACATTGCACTCGCTATGAAACAAATGAGTAACAATAGTCGAAATAGAATCAGAATCAGACAAGACCAAAACATACCAGACTAGGCAACATGTTGAATTTTTACATATTTCTCCAATTTAACATTGCATAAAAAAGTGATTTTTTGGTAGAGACACAATTTGTATACCTTACAGAAAGATCTGCTAAAAACTGCACCATATACCATGCATTTAAGTTACAAAGCTCTGACAAAAATATATATGCCCCACACAAAAAAACAACATGAGTAAATGGTTCGGTGCTCCTACCCACATTGCAATTCATACTCAGCCATTGGGATCATGCTCAAAAACCGAAAGGGTTACCAAAATTGGGTGAGGGGTGGATTTGTTTCACACAAAAAATTTAAAAGTACAACAAAAACTAAGTAACCACTTGTCCTCGTCTGCTGACAACGAAATTTACTATGCAACGGAATGCCTACTATGTACTTTAGCAAAGGTGACGCGGTCTCGTCTGTGAGCCCTCAAGTGTTACGAGTCCCCTCTCTGCTTTGAGGGAATTATGCGTTCGCTGCTGGCCGTGACATGCTCTCAATTCTTACCAAGTCGTTTGACTATAACGGTGGTGCATATTTTCTCCAATCCCGTTTTTTTTTTTCCCAACTAACTTGGTCTGTTGCGCACAATTGCCGCATTTTATGGCAAACTTGGCTTTTATTTGTGGCCAAATGTGGCAATTCGAGCACAAATATGCAGCCCTCACCTCATACGTTATATCGTACTTCCCCCATTTGTATGTGTGGAGGCTTGTTTAAATGTGTCGGCTATGTTAGAAGTTTGATCCTGGTAGTTTGCTACATGTTTGCGTGAATGTCAGGCTTTTACCAGAAACAGTAATGAAGCAATTAATATTTTTTTTTTTTTTTAATTTTTTATGTTTAATGTTTCTCTTTATCTTATGAGAATTGCTTCATTTCATTATTGTATCATTTGACTTGGCATTTTTTCTCTTTTCTATTGGTTGCTAAAGCAATCAATCCCTCGCTCTCCAAAGAGATTATGCCACATGCAATGTAGGAGCAAATGTATTTTCATTGGCTATGCACTGCTTCTACAATTGCCATAGTATGGCAACACTTTTCGATCTCTCAGCGCTCTCACAGCAGGTAGATTTCTTGTTGCTGCTATTGAATTTGTTCTCTCATTATGATCTCACGCTCTCTTTAGCTCATGCAGTAAACTAAAAACAAGAGAGAAGTAGAGAAACAAAGCAATCATCGATCAGCTTCTTCTTCATTCTTCAGTTGCTTGTTTGTGCGCGATGTTGTGAATAAAAGTGTTTGAGTTTAGTTGTGTTTTGTTATTGTGTATTTTGTATATGGGGATTTTATTAAGTGTTTCACTGCTTATAGTGAATTAAATAATATGTATTGTAAAAAGAAATATGTCAAAAAATCATAATTAAATAAAAACCATAGTTAATAATTTGTTCATTTATATGGAATTATTCAAACACATGAAAAAATAGCATTCAACAAAAATGATATGCATTCCACCAACAAAAAATTGTGTACCCGTAAATGTTTTTTTTTTCTTTTTGTTTTGTGGATTTTGTGTATATTTACAAGAAACGCGGCGCTGCCACAGTACACAAAAAAGACAATAGTTAATAAATAAATAGTGCAGCAATTGTGTGGTGAAATCGGATTTCTTGTAAAATGACTTAATAATAAAAAGATATTAAATACGAGAAATATGACTCAAAATGAATAGATAATATTAATAAAAAAGAATATATTTCAAGTGATCTGGCAATGCTTCACATCTCTTCCTCTTTTCGAACAAAAGCAATTGACTTTAACTTGCGGCATTTCATTTTGTTTTCTTTTTTTTTTCTTCTTCGATTTTTCGTTGTTTATTTTTTGTGTGGGCTCCAAAACTGGTTTCCCTAACCATTCCTCTTCCTTATTATTTTTCAACTTGCGTTCCCGTTTTTCATTTCTATAAAATTTATTTATCAAATTACTAGTAAATTCTTCATTAAATGAATAAATATATTTATTTTATCAATTAAAATTGTAAATATTTCAACTGATTTTAAGTTAATCATTTGAAAACATTTTAATTGAGTTGAAATATTTTCACAATTTTCATTTAAAATTCATTTTCCCACTGCATTTAAAAACATGAAATTTTTTTAACAAAAAAAAAACAAAATTTAAATACTTTTTATGTTTTCTGAATTCAGTTAAAATTTGTGAAAAAATTAAAGAAAATTCTCTTCATAATTATGTGCTCAATAATTCAATAAATAAATAACTTTTCGTAAGTAAAAATTCCCCAATTCAATTTGGTTTTTTCGCTTTGCCAACTAAGAAAAAAAAAAACTCTCCAAGTGCATTAAAAAATCTGCAGTTGCAGCAACGAAAGCAAACACAAAAAGAACCTAAACTAAGGTAAAACAAGAACAACAAGAAAGGCACCTAAAATGCCAAAGCTACCGCGCCTCTCACTTCTACTACTCAGCACTTTGGCTCTCAGCTTGTGGATTGAGCAAATATCCTGTGATTACGAGAATACATGGAACTTCTACTATGAACAACCTTGCTGCGGTGGTGGGGCAAACCATAATGAAGTTGGGAATTATGCCAAACAGAAAAGAGGTAAAAAGCAGTAGCAAATACAATAAAACAACAACAACAACAACACTTTAAGTTAAAACAAAATGTGTGTGAAGAAATAAAAAATTGTTAAATGCACAAATAAATAATAACAAAATAATAGAAGCGACAAGCAACCAACAAACGACGACAATTGGATTTTGCTTTTTGTGCAGATTTTTGTCTACGCCAAACCAAGTCACCGCATCAAGCATATTTATTAATGATTTTGCTTTTGTTTTGGTTTGTTGTGTTTTGTATTGTGTTGTTCAACACTTTTTCACAAAATTATTTATGATTTATTTTTGTGCTGACTTCAGCGCTTTCCTTTTTTTGTTTGTTTTGTTTTTTTATCCTTACCGAAAGTTAAGTGTTGTTTGAGTCTCTTTAAAAGTACAGTGAAACACATTTAAGTTGGATTCCAATAGGTGATACTATTCAATAGATTATCAAAATGCTTTAAGGTTACTACCAAGAGACATCCGTGGTTACCCATATTCTTACCAATAAATATATTATATTAGTGCGCTTCAGGTTTTGCAAAAGTTTCATGAGCGATTCTTCTCGGAATCACCCGATATCAATTGGCCAAGTGGCATTTATTACAAAACATATTGGAGAATGCAGCCCTATTTTCCTCCCCACATAAGTATTTAATTTTATACAAATTTTGGACATATTTTTTTTTCTTGGGATGACGGAGAGTGCCCCATCTAAAGGTTCTTTGCCACATATGAATTCATATATATAAATTCGAAATATTTTTGAACAAAAATTATTACCATTCTAGAGATTTTTAAACAAAATTGTTCACTGTTTGCATTATGTATTCATCCCATTAAATTAAATACTTATGTATTTATAATTTTTTAGATGCATGTTTCAGGGTGGAACAAGTTTCATTGATATGCTTTTAAATGAGTTCTTATCAAAAAAATAATAATAATAACATGGACAAAAAATTCAATTGTTATAAATAACAAATAACTTAATTTCCACTGATTTTTTCAACTAAATTTTTTTTACAATCAAAGAAATTATTAATTTGCATTTAAATGAATATTTTTCAATTTTCAATTGTATCAATTTTATAAATACATCATCAATATTATAATTTAATATTTATGATTTTAAAGCACATACATATGTACATACACTTGTATGTATGTATCTATGTATCATTAATTCATTGTTTCTTGGAGGTTTTTCATAATTTACATTTTAATACTCTTCACGCAGTAAGTATTACAAGTTTTGTCATGATGTACAGAAGGAAACATCGGAGACCTCATAAAGTATATACTTATATTCGCTATACATATGTCCGAATCAGCTGAATCGGACCATTAGGAGAGGTACCTCCCAAGCAAACCCAATTGCGTATTCATGTTCTTATTAGAGAAACCATTTTGTTTTTTGTATTACCGAACTGAAATTTAGATGTACCAGTGAATATGACCCACATTCATCTTAGCTCCCTTACAAACCCCGTTTTAAATTCATGTTTTTATTGGAAAAAACATTTTTTTTTTTTTTTTTATTTAATATAAACTGAAATTTGGATAATATAAGTGTCTGGTCCATATTCACCAAACAATTAAATTTCCAGACCCTAGGATTACATTTTATGTTAAATTTATATCTTTATTTCTCTATTTTCCCTTTCTTTAGCTTGAAGCAATCTCATAAATCATAATGTTTAATGTAAATAATAGAACTTGACTTCAAATACATTCCAAAGAAGTCGCATTTGGCTACCGATTGTCTTAAGTCTGGCTGGCTATTTATGTTATAACTTAATCGATCTCATAATATTTGGAAAACCGGTTCAACTTTGAACCGTCTGCTTAACCAATATTGAGTCATTAAGTAAAGATTTATACACTAAACTTTTCACACTTATCACAGCATTAGATTGAATTGTGTGTATTACTACTTGTTGGTAAGGTTTGTAACACATTGAAAATATGATTCATTAGAATTAGTTTAGTTGATTTAGTCATACACACCTGCTAGTCAGTCTACTACCAAGAATACTCTCATCTCTTATTTATTGAGATCTTTCTTAGAAATTTTTTAAACAATATTACTAAGACATTTAGCTATGAAAAAAGATCTATAAATTTGTTGCTTGTGGCCAACAAAAGAAACCAAAGTCGAAGTCTCTATTTTTTTTAGGATTGGTGGTCCATAATGGTTGGCGAATCTCCCATCTCTTGGACTTCTTAGTGCAGATTATGAATAAAACCTGATAAAATATTTTAGGAACAATAATAAGATCTTATGGAATCCATTTAGTTGAATGATTTGTTTTATGTAAAAGGTGTTTATAACATCGATGAATCCGAATGTTTTTCGATTTCTTTTGACTTCAAAATATGTGTTTCTCAGTTCATTTCTTCATAATCGTTGTTATAAATGGTGGTTCATTAATCATCATTTGCGTTTGATGGTTAAAATGAAAGCCCAAAGTGTTAAATTAAACAGATTTTCAAAAACATTTAAAAGTAATAGCAAGTAAAAGCAACTTGTGTTTTTTGCTGATTGAAGCAATCTTTAATTATAATTATTTCAGCGAAGACACCTTGAACTTTTTGCATATTTAAGTTTTTGTTTTTGTTTTTGTTGTTGAGTTCGTGCTTTGAGCATCAATTTGCATTGCTTACTGTTTTTAAACACAAAAATTGTTAAAGAGTTATGTATCTTGATCTTATATCTTTGGTCTGGGATAAGCAAGAGCATTTTAACATCTTTTGGGGTTTGCATTGCATAATTTATGCAGTCAGATATCGTTTGCAATGCCTTCCTCTCTTTCTTTACTAGAATTACATCTTCCATCCAACATTAAACTTCGTTTACTGCTACATACAATTTTTCTTGAATTTTTATTTTTTTGTTTTTTTATTATTGTATCATTATATTTTTTTTTTGGGATAAAATTCGTTTTTGTAGTCTTCGGCACTCTTGTGGCATTTTGTAGTTATAAAAAAGCATTTTGCTGCTGCCAGTTCATGTTGCATGTTTATGTCCAGTTTTCATGTACATACTCCACAATATTCACGTTCACGTTCAAGGATACACCAAATAGAACAGTTCTTCTTCATATCTCCCGCTCTCTCGTCTTATATATATGTACATATATCAGTTTTAGTTCATTTCTTACATCTTATACAGTAATAGTTGGCATGGCATTACTGTTGTGCTGTCGTGGCAAGAACGCACTTTGCTTACGTTAGCCAAGCAAACGTTGCACGTTGCTGCACGCTATAAAAACCAAGTATCAACAACAACAGCGGCAACAACAAGATTAAAATAAGTAACATAAGGATACGATAAAAGTTCTTTTTATAATTTTTTTTCTCTCCCTCTTCTTGTATCTCTTGCATTTTGTAGTATCTTTAAGTGCATAGTAAATGCATAGAGTATCTTCGACCTAAGCACTTGCTGGAAACGTGAGGCGATTAGAGAAACGTTTAAGTTGTTTGCGCATACTTTTAACGAAATAGGTGTCGCCACCAGTTCCATCCACTCAGACCAGTTTAGATCAATAACTAAGGATTGCATGGCAAGGACCTCTCAGGCATAGAAATGTTAGTAGACAGATAAAAGTTGTTGTTGTGTATATGTATATTTTATATTTTAAAAATGCAATAGCACCGCCACTAATACGAGTGTCTTCTATTTATTCTTAGTTCTTTAAGCATACATATGTTCGATAAATCTGTCGAAAAGTAGATTTAATACTCTTTACTCCTTTTTTTTCTTCTTGTTTAGGTTTTTGTCACATAAATTTCGCTTAATAACCACAAAACATGCCATAAAATTAAAAATGTCAACCATTAATTTCCATTGAATCTATTTTAAGTTTATTTTGCTATTGTTTTTCTTTTTATATGTTGGATATCATAAGGAAAAAAAATTATAGAGCATTAAAAAGATTAACAAACGAAACTATTAAATCGAAAACACATTAAACTGCAACCTTATGGGATTAAATAGAATTGAATATGCAATGAAGTATCTTTTATTTTCGGTGGTTTTCATATAAAAGACTCAAATCAAAATAGAACCTGCAAAGAAAGTTCACCATGACGTTGAATTTAGCGTTCTGTCACCACAAGTCATTCATCAATTGAAAGGCCATAAATAAGTGCATCCAAAGCCACAAAGCCACGTTGCTGCACTGAAGCAACAATAACAACACAACAGATGCATTTGTATCTGAAGCAGAAGCAAAAGTATCTGCAGCAACAACAAGCATCAGATCTCTTGATGTATCGATAACATTGTAGAGCATCGCAATGCGCCCTCCCTCCTCTGACACATGTTTGAGAGTGAGTGAGTGAGTGAGTCATGAGTCATTTCTCCTGACTCAGCGGGATAACAGATGTTGAATGATTTTGTGCAGTCTTCACTGCTATTCTATTCTTTGTGCTTCTTCTTCTCTTTTGTACTATGTTTAAAATATATTTTTGGCTTATCTTTTTCGAAAATCATTTCCCATTTGCTCATTTCTTTGTTCGTTCATTCGTTAGTTGGTTTGTCTGTTTTAAATTAAATTTATTGTTGATTGTCATATTGTAAGTATGTTCATTGCCTTCGTTTCTTGGTTGCGTTCATTTGGTTTTGTGTTACATTCTTCTCATTGTCATGATGATGTCTTTATAAATAAATTAAGACCTGAGACCAACATATACAAATAAGAAAGTAAATTTTCCCATTATTGTTAACCCAAACAGGTAGCTCAATTACTGAATCAAAGAACACCTGCTTGCTGCGATTGCATGAAAATTTATATCGTTATAGTTTGAGAATCATAGAAGCTTGTGAAATATTTACTGTCATATACATTTGGTTTTTAACTGTGTTCTTCTCAAACTGTGGTCGCTAGAAAAAATTGCATTGTTAAATATAGTTTTAGGTTCTAAAACTAAATCAAATGATCTGATTTTGTCAATAAAAACGAAATTATTTTCTGTCTCAAGATATGAGTCTTTCAAATTCAGTTTTAATAAAGCAAAATAGGAAATCTCAACGAAACTTAACTCATCAGCCTTCACTACAGTAAATATTGTTCACTTACTTCGATCAGAATCATTTCTTTCTAAAGCTTAAAACTTAAGTTTTCTAAACTAATTAAAAAACACGAAAAGAGAAGGCTATTCCGAAGTTGTCACACTCTTCACACACGTTTCTGCCAACGCTCCTGAGATTGAGCATACAGAAATATTATATTATTGATTTGTTTGGGTTATAGACAGTACTCTAGGTGACCCCTAGGATCTTCAAATTTACATGGTTGGTGAATATGGATCAGAAACTTATAGAATCGAAATTTCAGTTCGATAATACAAAAAACAAAACAGGTTTTCTAATATTGACATGAGTTTTAATTTGGATTTTTATGGGAGGTGGTCCGATGGTTTGACAATGTCAAACTGTATTGAATTTAGTCAAAAGATCTGCTCAATGTTTCTAATGGAAATGGGAAATCGTCACTCGACTCCCTTTTACTAATAAGTCTTTCCCACATTATGGTTTCCCTTACTCCATCTAGTGCATTAGATAGAGTAGAGAAATATAAGTTTTATTGTTTTTAAGAGAAAATAAATTATTGTTTGAACAGTTCGGTTATCGTTTCGTTAAAAAATACATTGCATACGTAGAAATGTCTGTTGTCTGCCTTGGTTATTAATTACACTTGTTGTTCTTCTCAAACTATAATAATTTCTCACTAGAAATTCTTAAAATTACAGTTTGAGTAGCAGTGCCTATCCAACATTAATCTCAAATGTTCTTTATTAGATCCCAGATCCTTACAAACTGTAAATGTAGTTGTTTACTTAACATAATTTTTGTGCTTTTATATTTTACACGTCTATTAACCTTTGACCTACTTATTGTACTAGATAATTCATTTAAAAAGTGCATGACATCGCAGCTGACCACGGTCAATTGTTAAAACCATAACACCAAAGCCCAAAACAAAAAAAAAAAAACACCCACAACAGAACAGAAACACAAAATATAAAAACAAAAGAAAAAAAAATGGGACACACGTAACATGTTGCAACATCCAAAGTGTGAACAATTAAAACCCATTGACACGTTTTCATTAAGCACAAAAAACAGTATGTTTTTCTTTACTTGTCGGTGTCCTTTATCATGCAACAAAAAACACCAGTAACAACAACAATAGTAATTATGCAGTCTGATGAGAATGGGGAAGGGATGAGAAGGCAGCAAAGAATAAAAGCCTTCGCATGTAAATGAGGTCATTGGGTGTGACACATTTGTATGTAGTCTATGCATCAACAGCATTATTGAATTCTCCGGTTCAAGGCAATAGTTCGGTTGTTCTTATTGTTGCTGCTGTTTTTGGGAAAATGCGTTTGGAAATTGTTCAGGCGTACAAAAGTACAGAATATCCAATACCGTAGCTGACCGACTTGGAATGATGCCTCCAAACAACAGCAGGATGGATGAACAACGACTACTGACACTTGGCAAACGTAAAACCGGTCACAGTAAAAATTCATGTTGATGTTGACATTAATGCTATATTGGACGATGGAAGAACATCCATCAACAAACCCAAGTAGAATCTGAGCCGAGCCTTGTTGTATCCTTCCAAAAGTTGTCGTATAGTACTTTAATAACGCCTACACTTCACTCGGATCTTGTACTAAATGTGTTGTGTTGTTTGAAAGATGCCTCAGCATGTCATTCAATCTGAATCGATTGATTGTATTTTTCTTGTTTCATCGAGAGGAATGCAACTCAGAACGTGTCATTGAAACGGAATTAAATTGTTCCACAGAAACAACCAAAAAAAAAAAAAAAAAAAATAATGTGTGTCATAAACTCAGCCTTAATAACGAATAATCTATATAAGCTTAGTTCAGTCTCTCCCTCATTAGGAGATGGAAAATGTTCCTTCCATAAAGTTAAAAGAAAAAACTATCTTCCTATTATTATTATTTTTCCATTTGAAAGTTTCAATATGAAAAGTTGCATCTGTTCTCGATTCGTTCTTTTGTTGTAAGTTTTTGTGTTGCACAAATGATGCGACTTCGAACACGTTTTAGGGGCTTCAAAACTTTTACGCTTTCCATGAATGCATTGAAGCAATCAAAGCTCATTGTATCTTTTGTGTGTTGTTGTCCTATTGCATCATGTATTTACAAGGTGTTTGCTGCCGCTTCCATGATTGTCACCCTCAAAAAATTATAGGCAACAATATAACAAGAAAAGAATAATAATAGTTCCATCGACTTTATATTTGTTGTAAGAAACTTTTCATTTTTCAAGTGGAATTTATTTTTTAGTTTCCTTAAAAAAAAAATAAAAAAGAATCTTTGCTGATAGCAACGCGTTGGCTTAAGCAACGACGCACTCAGTTGTAATAAGAATGAGTAAATAAAAATGTTATATAACATTCGTTCAATGATAAGCTTTTGTTTTATGTTATGTGTTAACATCTTTATATGCACATAATACATACAAGAATAGAGGTCATATATCAGCAATTCTATTGTTGATGCAGATTACTCCACTATTCAGTCAGATGTTCTGAATGAAGCTGATTATCTAAGACAAATAACCCTGAACATCAGCAAGTGAAAAGCGAATGCTAATACAGAGCTTGAATTAAACTCTACACCATCACAAGAAAATAAAATGTATAAAAGATTTATAGTGTTTTCTTAATAAAAGATTCTTTCGTTGTTAGAACATCATCAACATAAATGAAATTATGTATATATTTTTGTTAGTAATTTTGTTCCTTAGTAGGGCAATGGATTTATGATATCAAACTTCGCATGGGAAATATACTTACTATGTCTGTATTCGTGTTCATAAGTTTATACGACATGCATTTTTAGATGATAAGGTTAATATGTAGTTTTCAGACTTAGAAAATTTTAAAATTATAAATTGTAAAATTCTATAAATCAATGCATCAACTATTTTATAGAAAGAATTATGGAAATACATAAACCCTTTAGTATGAGAATGAAAGGAATGACGAAAACTTTATAGTATTCATAATGCAAAGAACATTGTTGCATCGTTGACATCTTAAAATACAAGTACATATATGATAATGATGAGCATGATACGCGCCTAGTCTGACCACACGTCTTATCCACACAAAGTTGTCTCAAGAAGAAAATTGCCACAGATGCCGATTATTATGGGTGTACAATATCCTAAACAATGTAAGGCAAATAAAGTTCTTTAAAATATCACATATGTGTGATATTCTAAAACAAGAATCAAAAGGGATATAGCCAGAAGAGTAATCTTTCTAGTCAATAAGGAACACCAATTCAGAAAATCAGAAAATAAGATTTGTAAGTTAAGTTAGCCATGCATGGTAAATAGAATCAGTAAGAAAATAGTAAGCAGGAAGATTGACACATAACATTTTAGGGTAGCACCATTTACCGTCTGACAATAAAGTACCCGGAATTTGTTATTAATATTGCCCGCGTTAAGTATTTTTTAGGTTCTTAGTAGGACTGTCCCTAATTACTATACCAAAAATGAGCGTGATCTGTCAACCAGTTTGTTTACAGCAGCTGGTGTAATCAGTCCACCTCAGTAGTTCTCTAAAAAATACTTAACGAGGACAATTTAAATGACAAATTCCGGGTACTTTATTGTAAGAAGGTATAACAAATAATAAAAATAAAATAATGCGCATCATATCTTTTATATACAAATGCGATAAAACAAAGTTGGGTCACTGTAACATACATCAAATCAATTTTAAGAGGTCTGGAAAGAGGAGCAACTTCTATGGAGCGTAAAATGCACTTAGTCTCTCACTTTTGAGCGTCTTTGCTACAAATAAATAAATAGTATTAAATCTTGTACAAAGGCACGGAATCCTTTTGTGTGCGAGCCCGACTCTCAACTTGGCCGCTTTTATTAAGCAATTTTTAATTAAGAAAGTCGTGTTAACTTGTCCGATCTTGTTAGCATTTTTTTTTTTTTTTTTGGAAAGTAAAATCACGAGGTGACTTCAATGGTCTGTTAAACCCTGGAGGTCGCTGCCTAGCGTTAACTTAACTAAATTGCAAAATTTAAGAAACTTTAGAGATTGAATGTAACAGGACCCCAAAAACCAAATTAATCTATAGGACATTGGGTTATCCTAAGTTTAATTGTTAAAATGCTAAAAAAAAAAAAAAATAAATAAAAAAATAAGTAAGTGTCAGAAATCCCCGACGTTTAAAGGTCGGGAGATTTAAAAATCTTCCGAACAAAACTGTAGATGTGCCATCATTGAACAACTGATTGCATGATTGATTGAATGCAAAAAGCAAGCAAAAAGTTTGCAAATTCAAAAAGAGTGTTGAAAGATGTGTATAAAAAATATAACGTATAAAATGCAACGCGTCGTCGTGCGATCAGTGATTAATCAATATGGTACACTGCTAATGTTCGGATGGATGAAAAGTTGAAAATTATTATATTATCTTTGGTTCCGCTACGGTAAAATTTTATATTTTGTCACCGTCTTGGCATCATATTGCCTCGTCGTAAAAGAAAACAATCAAATAAAACATAATTGAGCGCACACAGCTTCATTTATTGCCTTTTAAGTTTACTGTCACAAGTTTTTATTTATTCTATCTCGTTTTTCATTATTTGGTTTTGCATCTTATCTTTTTAATTAACCGTGACCGTGAAATGCACATGGTTAGACTTGGGTTGATTTCGTGTTTTGGCACATATCCGAATATGTCGGAATATGAGATTTCCGACTAATGAAAGAAATAGGACATAGTCAAAATCAAAAAAACCAGTAATCACTTCTACTCTAATCGATTCAAAATGACAATTTACACATCAAAATTTAAAATATTTAATTGAATTGTACGTACACGTAGTCCGAGTATATTTTGCTTATAATTTTATCGGCTTGGATATGAAACATTCTTTGCAACGTTTGGGTGAATCGAAGAGATCATATTATTGTCCTAATTTTCTTTGTTTCCTTTGTCATCTGCTTCGAAATTCAATTAAAACTAATGCAAATTCTAATTTAATGTATTTAAAATGCAAAGAACATGCAATTAAATTTTATATGTATTTTCTTTCAAAAGCTTTTAGTTTGAATAAAATACATAATGTGCAATGAAACCAGATATGGTATAAAATTATTTTCATCGTCATCATCATCGTCATCGTCATCGTCATTATTATTGGTATACAATGTTAAATTCTTCATTATTATTAATATTATTATTGATGTTGCTGTGATGGCAACAGCATCAGAAGCAAACAAAATACTATCCTTGTGTTGCTGTGAGATTAGATTATTTAATTATAAACAAATGCAAAACAAATTTCTGCAAGTGATTAAAATATTTCTTATTTAATTAATGCAACTTCCTTCCTTCCTAGATATAAAATACAATACAAATATACTTATACACCTGTGTATGCTTAATGATGCAATGTTGTTTTACTTGCAATTAGAAGTTTTATTTATTGTGTGTACACACACGAGATTCCCAAACGAAACTTCTTCAATCACTTCAAATTATTTAATTATTCATATTCTCTTCTCAAAACCAATTAAGTTTATTTGTTTGTAAATTGTTTCAAATAAATTTAAATTATTTAATTATTCACTTAAACTTTAAGTATTAAAGTTAAAGTATTTTTTGAGATCAAATTACCATACTAAATGTGTTTGCATTTCTAAAACTCGTCATAAAGTGCTTTGGTCTGTGTGTACTTTTCAGTAAAAGGCTTTTACTATAAATTTTTCTGTTAATAGCTGCTGCTGCTGCGGTTGAGATACATTTAAGTGTGACTTTTTGCATAAAAATAACATTTTAAAATTTAATATGCTGCCAAACAAGAATTTTGTTGTGTTATTTTTTTGTCTCTCATTCAAGATCAACCACAGAGAAACCAACCAAGAAAAATAACGGATACTAAACATAAAAAACAAGTGCAAATTAAAAAAAAACAGAAAATTAAATTTTTAGTTGCAAGTGAATTTCATGTGCATTAAAAGCGACCATGAAATGAAGACAAACTGAATTCAGTTTTACTTTACTATCTATCTGAATGACTGTTTGTCTGTCTGTCTGTCTGTCTGACTGTCTGACTGACCATTTGTATGTCATCACAACGTATACAAGCATCATCAATATGAAGTTACCATTCATGCTTTCAACTATTTGACTAAATATTTCTCACAAAAAAAAAAGAAAGAGAAAAAAAATAAGGATTTTATAAAAGACTCGTCACATTTGTTGCTATCCTTTTTATGTGGATTTCATGCACATTTTCCACTGAAATAACATACATAGATCTCTCCTCACATTGTATCTTTCACACATACGAGATGTGCCCCAAAAGTTTCCGACTAGCGTAGTTCTTTTTAATCGATTATTTGTTTTTAGTTAAGCATCAAGAATACAATGAGTTCAGATCTCCTTGAAGTCTTAGATAAGAGCAGCATAGGCAAAGTTTTACATCATTAGCGTGCATGACCACACGAAGATGGAGAGAGAACATCATTTATATTTATAATTAAGTTGATAAGAAGTGGACCTAGATGACTGCCTTGGAAACTCCGGAAGTAACGTGGGCGGAACAATTTTCACACACTGTCATCATTAGCAATTATTGTCCTGAACGACTTCAAATCGAAGCATAGCAATTTTGGAATGAATTTCGCAAAGATCCATTTCTAAATTGTCGTTTAGAACTCTGGAAATACAAGTTTCGAACTCACTTTCTAGATGTTGCACATGCTCGATATTGTACTCGAATGTTACCCAGAATGCGGGTTACTTTCAAGAAAAATAATAGATTCCACAGAGGTCGCAGGCTTATGAGCGCACATTGAATAAATTTGGGACACACCTTGTACACTGGATGCAGTCACATTTATATGCATTTTTTATGTATTGTATTTATGCTGTCACCGCAACATGTTGTGATGTCTTTTGCAACAAAATGAAGTCGTCGAAGCAATGTTATTAAATTCATTAATACAAAAAAAAAAAAAAACAAAAACAAAAAAAGAACTGGAATGGTCAGCTCAATTATAATGGACATATTGTAGTTGTGTTGTGTTCTCTGAATGTGGACATTGTCAAATTTTCTGTTCATTTGCTAGACATGTTTCGCGTTTTATTGAAAACAACCTTTTGCACTTTTTGCTTTGTGTTGTCTTTGAAATTCATATTGCTGCGACCGGGAACTACCATGAATTTGAATCTTTCAATTTTATACAAGTGAAACATGAAAAACACAAAACGAAAATGTAGAATTGATATTAAATAATTAAAAAATGGTTTTCCTAGGTCAAGTTTCATCCTTTGTATTGTATACCTATGTACATAGATATGAAATCTAAGTAAGTACGAACACTAAACGTAACACTAAAGATGTCATGGCCGATGAGAATACTCGAACATCGATGTTATTTTCCTTTTTGTTTAAATGAATCTCATTTTCGTTATTATCCGCATGTGCAATCATTACTCCTTTTATCCTTTACTCCTTCATAGATACACAGATAAAAATGTGTTCTTGCTTCATTTAGCTGCAGGCTTCATACAAACATATGCCATATGTACAAGTGTTAAAAGCAGCAGCAATACCAAAGGACAATATAATACTAGACGTCTAGACAGTTTTTGAGTACTTTTCCACAATACAAAGACTAACCACTAACACATACGAAGATAATGTACATGTAGATAATATATAAATGTTGCACACAGATAACAGTTATATTTCATAATTAGTACTCTATGCTTGCATAGCATATGAAAATAATGGGATATTTTCAATTGCATAAAGTCATTTCATTCATTGTGCGAAGTTTTTCACAAAATTGTTGGATCACGCAAAGCCACAAATGCGCTATTAAAAATGAGCTGCTATAAAAACAAATTAAAATCCCTACACATCCTTATACTACTTTATACACATTTTTTGGATCTAGTACTCTATAGTAAGTACTTAGTAGTAGTGGTAGTAGGAAAAATCTACTCGTCGTATATGTTGATTGTTTGCTTTTGACAATTACGTATTATATGGAAAAGGATTTGCTTTGACATTTCTTTTCTATAATCGAAATTTAAAATGATTTTTACTTTTTTCATTTTAATTTGCTGCTTTATTGCAAAATTCATAAAATAGAAATAAAAATGTTATGTATAAGAAAAATCCTGCACTGAAAGCAGCAGCAGCAACAACAACATATTTTATTGACAATAATTTTCTCTTTATTTTTTACATATTCCTTATATTCTTATTTATCCCACTCATTGAGAATTTCTTTCTTTTTGACTGACTTCTTGAATGAATGAATGTTTTTATGAAGTCACAGTCGCTCGAAATGTTTTTGACGAATGACGATGAGAATCATGAAAATTTAACTTATTCATGCATATCGATCCCCAAAACCACTTCTGCTTTGTGGTATGTTACTGCGTACATATTTATGGACCTCATAAAAATTATTGACATATCCTTCGTTTCACATATTCTATATCCGACACAAAATACAGTGAGTAAACGTTCATATGCGTTTGGAGTGCAAAAAAAAAAAAAAGAAGAAGAAGAAGGAATTGAAAGTGCTTTTCATTTTGCCCAAAAGATTCGTCAATATGTTGCCATTCCTGCTGGTAAATTGAGGGAGAAATGGGAAGAAAGCAACAAGAAAATGTAATATAAAACGTTTCTGCATACAAATATTATGACGATGATGTAGTCGTAGTCCCCTCTCAATGATTCGATTGAAATGATGGTTGGTGATGCCATCAAAAGTAATCGTAAATGCAATTTGATTTTGATTGAAGTTAGATTAAAAGAACATAAACATTTTTGGAATTAAACTGCAAGTGCCGATGCTGCTATGCTATTTTATTGTATTTGAATTCTTTCTTTATTTCCTTTATTTTTATTTTTTTTTTGCTTTTTAGGGTTCCGTATCCAAAGCGTAGCAAATGGAACCCTATTACTAAGGCTCGATCACAAAATATGTAGTTCAATCGGGGTTTCAGCAACAAACACTAAAAATAAAATAAAGTTTATAATTTATAAGTATTTATTTTTATTTATTTATAATTTCTTATTAGAAAAACTTTTTTGTTTTTTGCACTATTAAACTGAAATTTAGATAATATTATTTTTTTTGCAATAGACGCTATACAATTGTTGGAAACAGCCAAATAGGACCACTCTCTCATACAAACCCCCCATTTGGTACGGAACCCTCTGCGTGCGAGTCTGGCTGATTTTTATATATTTTATAGTCCAAGCAAGCACCTGAAAGATGCAATATAATTTTAGATACCTTTTATTTAGAGGAAAGAATATTTTCGTTTAAAGAAACTTTAGCCTTGGCAAAGAAGGTTTTTTATTTTTTGAAAGAATATCCAAAATCTACTAAGCCTATGAGTAATAATATTTACATAGTCATAGTCATAGACACATTCTTCCGGTTATGGTAAATAACAATATGTTTGCTATTAACTTCCGTTCAATTTGTTATTTATTATCATTCAGATACAAATCTAAGTATGGAAATGCCTTACCAAAGATATTCGACGCTTCCGTTCGTTATAATAAAATTGAAAATCTACTTACTCCACTCACTGTTCTTTCTTTCTTTATACTCTTCTCACAGTGAATAGTATTATAAGATTGTGATGAAGTTTGTAACAGGCAGAAGGAGGAATATTCTGCAACCGTGTAGATTTCAAGACCCTTGGACTACTCGATCGTTAAGCTCCCATACAAATATTTCGGTCGCAGTGTTGAAATGTTCTATGTGAATACCCTAACATAAGTCAAAGCAATAATTAAAAACATTTGTTAGGGGTACGTGAAGAGTATATCAACTGCTGCATAGTCCAAGTTAAACTTCTTATTTGTTTTTTTTTTTCTTTTATTATTTTTTTTTTTTTTTTGTTTGCATATAAATAATAAAGATACAATATACTTACAATAAAATATATATAACATAAATGTATGTATGTACCATAGATACAATTGTTTGTTATTGTGTATAATTTCCATTTATGATGTTATAACATTTTTATTGACTTCATCTATAGCCTCATTGTCCTGGCCAAAAACCAAAACAAATTTTACTCAATACTTATTCACTCATTCACATTGAAATAAATAGAAAGGAAGACATGTGATTTTGCCAATAATAATTTCGAATTTTAGTTCATAAGATAATTGTGTTGTATAATAAAATTTGATGTTTAGTTGAACGAAAGATACTACAATAATTTGCATTAGTTTATGAATTCAATTAATATTTAGATGTATGAATTTTATTGTGGCACCAAATTTATTGTTTTGTTTACTCTTTGACTGCACTCATCTTGTGTAATTACATTTCTGACCTTAATATCACTTTGAATATACAATACTACACATGTATTATAACACATGATCTATACCATGACCATACTTCAATATCCTTTAATAGTTCGTTTCATGCTTCTTGGCATGTTCAATTATAATTTCAAACAAATTTGTGTTTAAAATTTCTGAATAAATTAATGAAATTTTATCTTTACGCACATATTCTGTTCTTAGTGAGTGGATAGAATTCATTATGATTTACTTGTCTGGATAAATGAATTTTGGTCAGTTTCAGTTTGTGTCATGAACATTATGCATCAACATGATGATGGCCATTTTTGCATTGTTGCATTTGTGCAAAATTCCTTACAATAGACTCTTCGAATAATGGAAAAATCACTCACTTTCCAAGTGCTAAACAATGTTTATTACAAACCAAAATGTGTTCATTACCTTTAAGCAGTTCTCTTCTCTTAAAGGTTTAGAGTTTTCTTTCATTTGTGAATGCTTTAAAACATATACATATATATGTATCTTATTTTGTGTTTTTGCTGAACATAAAAAAACTTGTCTCCACCGGAAATGTTGGCTTTTCCATAACAAGAAAAACCTAAGTTTATTCTTCTTTATTTTCTTCTTTTTTTTTTTTTTTTTTTGCAAACAATAAAAATGCATAAAGAAAAGAAACCATAAAATAAGCGCAAACAAATATAATAACAATTCAAGCATATACAAGTCAACTTCCGTTTTGGCACAAGGACATTGACAATTTTTATTTAAACATAAAGTTGTTCTTTGTGTAGATTTGTTTAACTATAAGTTGTATTGTATTTATGAGAACAACAGACAGTCAAAGAAAATGGATTCCTTACCATTCTTTCTTCACTTTCCTCTTAAAATATCTTTAACAATAAAAATGCTACCTTTTGTAGAAAATTTCATTAGACAACAAAATTGAAATTGGAATTTAAGTTGGCTTATGATGCCAATTGGGTATGGAATATTCCCGTTTCCTATGAAAATGGTGATTTAATTACATAATTTAAGATAACTTTAGATTTTAATCTTTAATAAAATCTTAATGTATTTAAATCTTTTCCTTGAAATTCTCAATTTCCACATATACAAAAATTTCTGTTGATGTAAGTTTTAATTAAAATATGTTCCATATTAATATCCTGTTGAAGGAAACTAACAAGTACAGAAACTAGAATGGAATTCATGGACAAAAATCATCATGACGCTGTCCATTTAAACTCCTTCTTCTGTATCTGTATGCTTGTATTGTTGTCCTACTAATGAAGTCATTGAAAAGAAGAAGATGTAAATACTTTTCTTGTCATCCTATCCTAGGCCAAGATAATATTGGTTTAGATGCTCAAATATGACAAAAATGTTTGTCCTGCAAGGGGTTTACAATTAATGAAGCAACATAGAGACCATACAATCTTCTCTTCATTAAATACTTCGACGACGACTGGCGACATTTGACAATTTGTTTGCTGTTGATGTACGATGTATATATGTACATACCTACAATAAGTAAATTGGACTGGGATAATATGATAAAGATGATGAAACCACACAATGTGTACTCTCTTTGTCATTTTAGTTAGAAGGATATTAATTGCTTAAGACATTTGAGTGTCGCCAAAATGACAGCATTAATTGATAATATGTTCTGATTGAAATAGATACACCACATAACCACATACTACATAAGTGTCTTTTTGTATGCTGCTGCTGTCAGCAATGGTCAACCATATTCTCATCGCACACAAAAATACATATACATACTCATTATAAGCAAATATTAATTAGTTTAATTAAAATTCACCAAACTCAGCAAATTTACAAACTCTCAACTTCAGCCTTCTATTCCTTTTTAACGCGCACTTTTGTGTAAATAAAATACAGACAATCCGACGACAATGACGACGATAATGATGTTGATAATGATGACAAAGAAATTAGCATAATGTAATTAATGTTTAAATTAAAATATACTTCATGCGGTCACTGTAATACGTGTTCTTTACAAAAAAAAAAAACACAAAAAACATGTTCTAATTGGTCATGATCAACCAGGAGTCTCAGTAAACACAAAAAAAAAAAAAAACATGTACAAAGAGTATCCTAAATCATTTACAAAGCTAAACAAAAATACTTCTAGTTATAGAGTGAGAGAAACAGGGGGAAATATAGAAATTTTGTGTGTTTTAAGTTCATGGGTAAATAAAATCAACAACAAAAAAAAAAAAAAATTATATTAAGTTAACCATTACTCAAGTCAAATAGTATAGACATAGCAGAGAAAATATATTTAGTACACTCCACGACAAAAAAAATGTCGCTCTCACTCTTCTCTCAGTCAATGGGTTAGTAGCAAATTCGGGCAGATCTAGTAAACTGAATATAATTTCGTTTAGAGATGGAAAATTCATTGCATTACAATTTATGAAAGAAAAATTATAAAAAATTAATTATAGATATAGATGTTATTTGCGAAAAACTGTTGTTTTTTAGGCTCAGCCCTATTACTAAGGCTACGCTGTTCGTACTCGGACTCTATCTCAGGAACTGTAATAGGTAGAAAGTTGAAAGAATGTCACAGAATGTGTAGTTCTCTAGGAGCTACAGCCTAAAAATAAGATATAATTTTACATTTAAAGGAGTCCTCATGCAAGAAACCTATGAGTTTGTATGGGATCTATACGATCTAGTAACCAAAAGGTCTTGAAATTTACATGGTTGTTGGATTAGAGTGTCCAAATTTCAGGTTTGATCAGACCGCTAGGAGGGATACCTGCCATTCAAACCATTGAAATTCAGGTTCTTATTAGAAAAACTTTTTTGTTTTTTGCACTACTGAACTGAAATTTAGACACTATACGTTTTTGATACAGGCACTGTACATATATTCGTTGGAATCAGCCAAATTGAACTACTAGGAGGGATACCACCTATATATCCTATATTGAACTGAAAAGTAGACATTAGAAGTTTTTTTTATAAGCCTCGTTGGATTCAACAAAATTGGTCCACTAGTGGGGTACCTCCCAAACAAACTATCTATTTGGTACGGAACCCTCTGTATGCTAGTCTGACTCGCACTTGGCCGATTTTTAAAACTTTCCATTATTTTTGTATTTTTTAATAGTACAAAATACAAGAATATTACATTTCTAAATATTGTGTTTCCCTTTGTAACTTTCATCCTATAAAAATATGGTAAGGTCTCTTGTAAATTGTTTTCCTGCATTGACAATTGCATTTTGTTTCCAATTCATATTTGTTGAAATGGAATTTATTTCAGCTTTTTCAGAACAGATGATTATAGATCCTTCTCTTTCTTGATAACGACAAACAACAATCAGTTTCCTTGTTAATTCGTGCTCCATTCAAATTTAATCTCCTTCAATGTTTCTTTCAGCGGATTTTATTTTTAATAAATTTCCTAGATTGCCAGCTATGTATCTATAAGAACTTCTCGAATGTATTTATATCTAAAATGATAATAATGATGTTTTTTTAAAATATTTACTATCATTTTGTCGCGTAGTGTATCTCACTTAAAGAAAACATGGACATGCAAGAGTCTCACTTTAACCATCTAACATTTTCCCACTCACAACTAACTTCGTTTAACTATTTCATTTCTCTACCATTCTATTTTTTTTTTTTTGTGCTTGTACACTTCCTTTTGACTGTGGTCAATGTTAAAACTGTATAAACAACAACAACATCAACAAATAGAAGAAGAAGAAGCAATAAGAACATTTAAGGTTGCTGCTTTTCATTCTCACCCACTCCTTCTCTAGTGTACTATATTCTTTGGAGTAACTAAAACTACGATAATGTCTGACAAGCGACGAATAAGCAAAAGAGAAATGTCAAAATGTCATTTGATTGAAATACGATAGTGTAGCAAAACTGTTTGACTGTGCATAAACTTTGTTGACAGCAAACAGTAAAAGAGGACAGGACAAACTCCACTCCATACTCTTCCTCAAAGGATATTACGTTATATTTTTGGCTTTAATTCTGTCTACAAATTTCCATCCTTGTTTGTTTATTTATTTATTTGGTTTTGTTTGTTTGCTAATGCGTGTGTTCTTTAAGTAAACTTAAAGAAATTTGTTAAATAAATGTCAAATGTTTAAATGTCCATGGTGGCATAGGAAAACAAATATCCTTTAGTAAATCAATGCATTTCTTCTTTACACATTTGATTGATACAAAATATATGTTCTATATAATATAAAATTTTCTTTTGATTTCCATCACAATTTCTTGCAGATCATGTGCGCGAATTTAGTTGTGGCAAACTTTATTATCGCACTTTTCATTTAAATGAGGAACGTGATTCACTCTATGTGGGTGCCATGTAAGTAGAATAGTATGTAAATATCTTTTACAACAAAGAAATATTAAATGAATTATTCTTATTTCACAGGGATCGTGTTTTTCGTTTAAACTTGCAAAATATCTCATCCTCTTATTGTGATGTAAGTATTAATCTACTTATGTGTCCCATATGTTAATATACAATATTGTAGTCATTAAAAATTAAGACCAAAAAATAGATTATTTTGGTGTTTTGTAACAATTAAAATTTAATAAATGCAAAATATCATTACCACCACTTCATAACGTAACGTTCCTTATTCTCTTTGGTATACATACTATACAATAGTACTAAGTTAGATCAGCTTTGCTCTGAGTTGCTGACAGAGTTATAGATTTATGATTTTATCAGCAGGAACAACAATATGAAGAGAGACAGAAAAAACCATCGTTTTTTATGGTGAATCTAAAAAATTGCATAAATATTTAATGCTTGAGCTCAACTCAGCAATTCCCAAATGATGCAGAAGACAAAAAAACACACACACAATAAACCACAAATCCTATCTAACCAAAAAAAAAGAAACACAAGAAAAAGATTCAAAAAACAAAAAAAGAGTAAGCGAGTCCTTAAGTCATAAACACACACAAACAAAACAAAAAAAAAAAAAAAAAGGGAAATATAGTATGCTTTTAGGCGAGTGATTTGAAATGTACTACAAAAATGAAACTAGAATAAAATAAAATAAAATAGAACAACAAATGACTGTCGCCGTCGTCATTGCCAAAGCATTTTGTTAAAAAATTCATTTAGCGAAAAGTTTGCCTTACCATTTATGGGTCTTTTTTAACCAAACTGCGTATACTATAATAGTGTAAATGGTGAGTGGGGTTGGTAGATCCTTAGGCGCTTAGCTTAAAACAACGCAACTGAACTCAACTCAACTCAACTCAACTCACCAGAACTCAAATCAACTTGACTAAAGCTTAGAGAGTTTGTATGTGTATATTTAGTACTGCAAATGGCCAAAAGGATTAGGACAGACAAACAATAAAAAGCATCAACAGCAACAACATCAAAAAGCAAAGCAGTAAAACAAAACCAAAAAAGAAGAGAAAAAAAACAAAGTTGATAATAAATGTGTTGTAACCTTTTAGGCGCATCAACTTTGCAACGAGAAATCTTTGATTCCCATAAGTAAAAACAACAGCAATAACAAAAATAACAACAAGGGCGACAACAAAAAACTAAAAAATATATATTTTTTACTTAATACGCAAAAGAGCTGAAGGACAAGTAACATTAACAACACAAAAACACAAAAAAAAAACCAAATGAGAATGAAAGAAACATGATATTGTATTATGTTTAGTTACACCAAAGACTAAAGACCACTTTCTTCCTAAATTTAGAAATAAAAAGTATGTGTATATAGTATTGTACATAAAATGGAAGTAAAGCAATGAATCTTGAATATTCTGATATTCACTTCTTAATATTGAAAGGGTAATTCTTCCTTTCTTTAGAAATATCTAGTTTCAGAACACTAATATTGTAATACAAATAAAGAAGGTGCTCAAGTCTGTATCAACTTTCCTTATGATAAAGGGAAATGAATTAACTAGCAGTTAATAAATAATAATTAAATCTTGAAATTTCTGGCAAATAAATTCATTCGGTCCAAGATCATGGATGTGGACTAGGCTCTATCATATGATAAAGGGCGATTTAGCTATTATTAGTGGCCCAATCAAACTAAATTTCTAACAAAGAGGTACATTTAATTATAAATACAGTCAAAGATTCTATGCACTGTATTAATTTTTTGTTTTAATATTTTTCTCTTATTTAATAAGATATGGTGATGGTGGCTCTTGTTTGAAATTAAAGTGCAATTCTTTAACTGAATATTGATTCCAAAGCATTAAATCTTAATTTGATTTGTTGCCATTGTGGCAACTGAAAGGTTTCTGTTCCCATACTTTTCTTTGTTATCATGCAACAAACTCTTTATTCAATTCTATAAACCATAACCTTTGTATAAGGTATAGAATAAAGGTAAAAGGAAATGGGTGTAATACGCGTTTTGGGGTTACAAATTATGTGTTTTGTTGTTTTCTCCTCTTTTCTTCTTTTTGGTGTAAATGGTACATTTATTTTCGAAATTTCTCTTTTTTTTTCGCATAATAAGTTTAGGAGAAGAGCAAGCGACCATTTGCCTCATCGTTGGCATCATTAAATCCATTCACATACAACTAAAAACAATGTAGAAAGCAAGCATGCAAAGTCCTTTGGGTCTACAAACTGCTAAGCATAGCAAAGTAGTTTTTGGTCCCACATTATGGTGGAAAGTGAGTGGAGTGTGTGAGTTGGTGGGGGTGTTTATGAATTTATGCCGCCAAAGTTGTTTTACGGCAATGTTGTTTCTTGGTTTGTCTTGAATACTACGACGGGCTGATGCTGCCTGCTGATTCCATCTACCCATGAATTTTTTGGTTGCACCTGGCCGCAAACGAATCGTAAAACATAAGAAGCTTTGCTCTTTTAGGAAACGAGTAAACGTAATAGTAAACTAAAGTCGTCATACGTCAATATATTTTACGTTATTATACAACGTAGCCCCATAGATGAGGTTATATGTAGACATAGTGAATATACAAAAGTATACTTATTACTTATGTACGCTATGGGCATCATTTGGTTCCTCTTTCTATGTGTTTGTATGTATATGTGTATGATTGTATGTGGGTGTGTTTGTGTGTGTGTGATGACTGCCTACATACTACTTAACATTATTGTTGCTGTGTGTATTCGGTTTGGTGTTGCTCCGCTGGCTGCTTTATGCGGCAAATGCAAATTGACTAAATAATACATGATTTTGGTTTTATGATTGTGTGCGAGAGCATTTCAGTGTACGACGGTGTTGCGGTGAATAAACACATGCGTACTTGTGGGTGTGTGTGTATCTGTGAAAATATTTGGTACGCTCGCTCGTTACATTACGTGATTTATAAATCAATTTACTTGAAAGCATAGCACAGCAACAACATTTTCAGCAGCAGCAGCAGCAAGTAGTTCGTTATATGCACGCGAACGACCTCAGCAAAGAAACATGACTAGAAGAAGTAACACACATAAAAGGTGTAGCACCCAGTCGAAGGGTGGGGCTATACCAGGTACTCCCCCACTCAACCAGTGAGTCAATCATTCATTCACTCAGTTGTGAGTCAGTGAGTCGTGAATCCATCCATAGAATGAACAAGCGGTTATAATAATATTAAAATGTACAAATGTATGTACGAAGTAGAAACGACAAAGTGACAGACGTACGATTTTGCACTTAGGTTGTGCATACGCAACGTGTGCCATCTCGTAATATTGTATAAACTCTTATAAATATGCAGATGTGTTTCAGTCTCACAATAGTACATCACATAAAATTGCTTCACTTTTTATTACACTAAAAAATAATATTATTGTCTTGTGTTTTATTGAATTACATTTTTAACTACAACAAAATTTTTGATGAAATTTTGCTGAACTGATAATAAAGTTTTATCACAAGACACTATATCTATACTCACATGTCTCTATGAATACCTTAAGTATTTTGTATTTAAACCACTCAGTCTTTGTCTTTGCTGAAAAATAAACACATCCACACACAGTCTCACTCTTGGATCTACATTTACAAAAGCCAGCATAGATACAAATATACAGTTAATATTTAGTTCATCTCATTTCATATTGTTGTATTCATATTCCTTTTGATGTCAACTGTTGTTGACGTATTGTTATTGCCTTTAAGCTGACATTGCTTTAGTTTGTCTACTTTGACTTTATATATTTCATACACTTGTCTTGCACTCAAACTTCTGTCATGGCCCAAAATTGCGTACATTGCCTTAAGTGTGTTTCACTTTGTTTTTGACATGCAATAAATGAAGGTATTTTTTTATATCAAACTATTGCCATAGGTTAGACAAATGTGGACTTAATACATATCAATGTGTGTGTGTGTGTCAGTTAGAAGAAAGGATATGACATATCATTAAGAATTTGAGAGTTCAAATGACTTTCATTATAAATTAATGCTTAGATTTATTTTTGAATAACACAAATTATTACTGTTTCCTTTTGTATTTTCTTTTACAGCGCGATGTAATCAATCTAGAACCGACGCGTGATGATGTGGTCAGCTGTGTCTCAAAGGGCAAGAGTCAGGTAAGCAATAACTCAATTTTTAATTACCCCAAAAATCGAATTTAATATTTTTAGTATCGTGTTCAGTATAATAAATTTTCCATAGTTCGAAGCAATGTTAAAATTCCAAATTCTTTGAGCTTCTGCCACTTGGTTTTTTCAAAAGTTTCAACAGACTAAAGTCTTATTCCTTTACTTACTGTACTTTTTGAGTGTATCGCTTTCAAACAGACAGAAGTCTGTTTAGTATAATATCAACAACAAAAACAGTACTGGAAGCGTTTTTAAAATTAAGATTCCAATTGTTGTTAATTTAGTTCTCCTGTATAATCATCATTCTCACCATTCCTCATCACATTAACTTAGTTTTCACTTGCATGTCCAACATTTAATAGTTTTTTTTATACTTACTTATGATTATCTTAAAAGAAACTTGAATCGCCGATGCAGCAACTACTACTATATTTCACCTATACAAATCACATATATACACTCCGCGCCACTTGAATAGGACACCCTGCAAATTGTCAGTTTGAATGCAAATCCTTCAAAAATTAACACTAAAAGTAACGGTTTTTTTCTTGAATGTTTGTTCAATGACTATTTTTCTGTCTATATGAAAAAAATTGATCGCTGAAAATAAACCGTTATATTTTTGTTATTTTTCTTTTGTTAACCATCTTAAACCATGCCCAAATTTTTGGGCAACTTGGGAATAGAACATTTGTTTTTTTTGACTCCTACATCTGCTGTGTGGACACGTGTTTTTGTTTAATCGCCGTTTGAGGTGAGTTCCAATTATTAAATATCAGACATAACTAAAATGAGTCGAGAAAAACCCTTAACGGATATGGAAAAGGACAAAATAAATTGTTTTAAGGGCTGTGGTCAACCTATTGCAACAAAAGCAAAAAAAAAAATCGAAAGACGGCGTAAAGTGGTATCCGCATTCTTAGCCAACGAGTTAAAATATGGGCAAAATATGAAGACAGTACTAAAAACGTCCTCTGTGATGCAGACAGGCGACTTATTTTGAGAAGAGCCTCAAACTCTCACGACGCAATATCCAAAACCGAGGCAAAATGTAGACTTAATGCAAGCCTAACCACTACTCGGCGTGTAATAGCGAAAGCTGTATATTTAAAAAGGTTCACAATTAAAAAAAAACACCACCACTGAATGCATTTCGAAAAGAGCAACGCCTTACTTTTTGCCGTAACCATATGAGCTGGACTATAGAGTGGCATCGCGTCGTATTCTCAGTTGAAAAAATATTCAATTTGGATGGACCTGATAGCTACACATATTATTTCCATGATCTGCGAAAGGAAGCCCATTATTTGGACCGCTTACATAGCAAGAATGGTGGTGTCATGGTATGGAGAGCAATTTCGTATTACGGCTCCTGTGAGTTACAATTTTTGTCAACAATGGCGTCTTAAAAACTACCTTTCCATTCTTCCTTCTTCCTTCTTCTTTCCTTCTTTTTGTTTTTTGTTTTGGATCCCTGCAATTGACAATGCGACAAGCCTTACTCCCCGAGCCGTCCAATGGTATATTAAAAACCAGAAAGTGGCTTTTTTAAGCCGGCCACCTTACTCACCGGATTTAAAGATCATCGAAAATATTTGGGGATCGTTAACACGGAAACTGTATGGAGCCGGACAGCAATATGGAACTATACCTGAACTAATAGAAGCCATCAAACTAGCTTGGAGTTCAAAACCACTCAATTATTTAGCACAGTTGTACGAATTAATTCCAAGAAGGATCTGTGAGGTTTTGGAGCAAAAAGGGGCACAACCCACTACTAAAAATCAAAATTTCAATTGCACTTGACAGTAATTAAATGTACTGCAAAAATAGAAAAAATACACATGTTTGAAACATAAAAATTTTAATAAACGGCTTTTTTTTTTTAAGAGGTCTATTCAAGTGGCGCATAAATCTGCGTGTTTTTTTATAATTAATTTACTAAAAAATCTGTAACAAAAAATTAACTGTTTCAGTTACAAAAACAAATCCTCATGTATTTGATTTGAAATTAATTATAGTTTCATTAAAAAATTGAACACAAGAAAGATATTTTTTTTGGATCTGCAAAATTAAGCTTCAAAAAAAAAGTTTATAGGTGTCCTTATTCAAGTGGCGCGTAGTGTATATACAGCAATTTATAAGTAATCAAATACTATTTTATACTAATGTACCTTTCTTTATATGATAGATAAATATCATAGATACTACTACAAATAACTTTTATAACATCCTTTTGCAAATCAATTCGTTCACTTTCATGGTTTTTCTTGTACAATATATTGTATTTTATAAGTTAAATCTTACAAATGTACATATTGATGTACATACATGTGTATTTATCTAAGTACTTGTATGTATCTCTGCATTGCATTCAATTGCTGCTTTAGTTTTCTTTCATGTTTTAGTAGTTCAGTGTTCACTTAGTTTCCTTATAATATACACATATGTATGTACATATAGTTACTGTTATTGTAACTCGTTTATAATATGACAGCGTACATGTTCTTCTTTCATTTGAAATCCCTTTCAATTTATTTGTGGCTTTCAATTTGTTACTATTACTACGCTTGTTTTTATTGTATCTCTATAGTGTAGTAGTTGCAATTTTTCGTTTTACGCGGCATGTTTGTCGTTATCATTCAACGTTGTTGCTGCTGCTGCTGTAGATATGTGTATGTATCTTGTAGTATTGTATATTGCTTAAGTCATCATAATGGCATGACATAGCAAACCGCTGAGTGAGTTTGCCTTTCGAACTCGTACAGCTCAGTAAAATGCAACAAAATATAACAGAACATTACAGAACGCAATGCATCTACTCCAGAGCTCGACTATTGCTTCAGCTGTATCTGTATCTGTGCTGATGATGCTCTTGCGACTTTGCTGCCTCGCCGGAAATCCCCAGCTTAACTGTGCTAGTTCCATGAATTGAGTGTATGTGTATGTGTGAGCGGTGCATAAGCAGCACTTTCTGAATTCTTCATTCTTTCCCCGTTCCACCATTTCTCTTCTTTATTTCCCCCTTTTTGATTTGAAAGAAGGATTTGGGTTGTGGTAAAGAAAGGTAGCTTGTTTTTTGCAGTGTTGCATGCAATTTGCTTTTGTTGCATTGTTGCAATTGATTTAGCAAGCAATTTTTATTCATTGTGTTCGCGCGCATTTCAAATGCCATTCTTACCAATACACATTCATATTCTTTTTTGATTTTCCTTTTGCCATAATTTTGTGTTACCACAAATTGTTACCAGAGCAATTTATTTGGCACAGCTGCCGTGTTTTGTAGTATTTATGGAAAATATGTCATGGAATCTTGCAACATGCAATATTCTACTGCTTGTGACATAATAATAATAAATAAGACATAATATATTTTTCTTCTTTTTGGTTTACATAATTTCTGAGATTGGTTCAAATGCCGCATAATGAATTGTTTATTGAGTGAAAAAATCCTTCAAATTGTGTTCAATTGAATATAATGCAATGGCATGTATTTCATTAAATAATTTTAAAACATTTCTTTTCTTTTCAGGTCTTTGATTGCAAGAACCACGTACGCGTCATACAATCAATGGAACAAGGCGATCGTCTCTACGTATGTGGTACAAATGCACACAATCCCAAGGATTATGTCATTTATGTAAGTAATAATTGCTTTTCTACTATCCACAATAGCCCAGTACTTAGGTGGTAGTACAAAAGAAGTTATGTATTGAAATCGTTACCAAGACATCAGCAAACACAATTCACTTCTCAATGCCATCACAAGCTTATGTACTAGCCAAGTTACTTACTTATTAGTATTTTACCATTATTCTAGTATAGCAACGCATTAATATACATACATTGAAACGATATAATATGGTCGTATCTATCTACTGTGTTTTTATGTACTTTAGATAGGCATCAGTGAGAAATACTAAACTCAGCCTGACAACTATAGTGAAAAAAAAAACTAAAACACACATCAAGATATTTCTGTGTATGTATTTATGTATGTCGTCCTTGTCAATAGAAACATAAACATATTTTGCACATTGACACAAATTCACACACTTTTGATCAAAAACAACGCAGTGGCGGATCTTTCATCATACTCGTATCTAAACGCAAAATCTACAAAACACACTTATATGTGTGGCTATGTGCCACAAATCTCCGACGGTTTTGTAGGCAGTCAGTTTTTGAAGAAAAAATCCGTGTGCCAGCAGTGTGGGCGATTTAGTTTTTCGAAATTTGTTGCAGATTGAAGAGTTTTTGCGATTCAAGGCCTGTTGCCAAAAAAAAAAATAGAAAATGATCTAGATTTCAGTACATTTGCAACAGAAATTATTGTCGGGCTGGTTATGCTTCTGTTGTATGCGGCAATACTTAAAAAAAAATAAAAACCAGAATCAGAAATCGAACCTGAATTGTTGTTTATTGCAACTTTTCATTAAACTAATCGTTTAAAAACAAATTTGAATCTTCGAAAATATTAAAACTTAAATAAGAGCAGATTTACATTTTTATTATGTTTTTGCTAATTGATTGATTTTGATTTTTTAATGCAAAAGAGATTTGTATAAAATGCATATTTATACTTAAAACAACTAAAAAATGTAGAATTCTTTAAATGCAATTTACCGAGGAAATCTACACTTGGTGGTTCGTATTTTTATTATTTTTTTTTTTTTGAAAATAACTTCAAATAAGCGTGAATTTAACCAAATCGCCTCTAAAAAATTGAAAAAATTGAAAACCAAGTCTAGGTTTGTGGCACACCGAGAATTGAAATACGGTTGGCATTGAGTTGAAAGAGAATTCTGGCACATAGCCTACAGTGATTATATATTTCTGAGTGTATACAGATATGTGAGAAAAAAGATTGTGTTAAAATAGTCATTTGTGCCCATTTTGATTGTTGTATATATTTTACAAAGTGTACTACTCTACTACTTATCTTCATACTATTGTATACAAAAATAATGCGTCTTTGCGTAAGGAAAAATGATTTTTAAAGATTTGAGATATTCAGACCCAACACTTTATGTTTTACTTTGAAGGTTGCCAACCCATTTGTGTATTCTGTCAATGCAGGTACATTTCATAGCTTGAAGGCAGCAATTAGTTTGGCCAAAAATAAAAAAAAAAAGAAATATCAACTTTAGAAGAATATGAGAGTAAAAGAAACCCAACAGATTTTTGTAAAAGGTTAAGCTTATGCTATCGCAGATTTTGGGGTATAATATTCTCTTTTGCAAAGAAGTGCATTGCAATACTAGTTCGGTTTCACCGATACTTATAATACTTTTCATGCAATTAGAAAACACCTTAAAAAACCGTCAATTTAACGAACTTCTCATTAAATTCATGTTAATCCATAGTAGTAACCCGATATTAAATAAGTGAGTTCCATTCTAGTTTTATGTTTTTTTATTTGAAATAACAATGAAATTTACTTATTTAGAAGTAAAATTTGTTGATGTGTTTATATGGCAGCTTTGTGAAATATTATTCCATAATGGGCGTTTTATTTTACTTAATATAATCCATAAGGCCCCCTTTAAGGGCAATGGTGACTTTCAGGGGGGCAGTAGAAAGCTCAGAGCAAATTAGGAAGCGATGAGGCAATCAAACGGCATACAAATTCTATTTTTCTAGGATTTTACAGCTCTCAATAGGCAGAGGTCGAAATAAGTTTGGGACCAAATTTTTTTTGGGGCCTTCAAAATCCAGTAAACAGACAACTAAACTGAAAAACTGAGGCATTTCAATCTTGAACAAAATACAAACTGGCGTACGTAATGCTGATTTCATAAATATTTTATTGAGCCTCCTATATCTCCTTCATTGTGTGTAATGCTATATGAATTGAGTAAAATATAAGAACTTATGTATTAAAATAGGAATTGGAAACGACGTTTGTCCCCTAAAATGTTTCCTTCACTTGTCTTTCTATTGATTACAAAATCGACAAAACTAAAGTTTTTTTTTTTTCTTAATTCTTTTTTTCTTTCTTTGTTTTAAATTTGCTCATTCATATTTTTAGCACAAACAACAACAACAATAATAATAACAATAACAGAAACAATACTAATTTTTTGATTCTTCCCTTTTACAGTCGAATTTAACTCATTTGCCACGTTCGGAATATGTGATTGGTGTTGGTTTGGGCATTGCCAAATGTCCTTATGATCCTTTGGATAATTCTACAGCAATTTATGTCGAGGAAGGTAATCCCGGTGGTCTACCTGGCTTGGTAAGTTAAACAAATTTTACAATCCTCATTCTTTATCTGTAGTTACATATTATCTTTCTATATATATTTGTTTTCTTAAGTAACAAGTTTTATTCGTAAACAATTTATTGCAAATTTCTTTTTTATCCTTTTTCTATTTAGTAATATAAGATTTGTTTGTTTGTATGAATGAATCTCTTCGTTTTCCTTTTACTATTGTAGATCTCACAATTCCAACTCAAGTTATTTTCAATTTAATTTTCCATTTTCTTGCACAATATTTACATTTCTAAGAATTGTGTTTCTCCTACTCTCACATCTTTTGTATCTGTGAGCATGTTTCTCTGTCTCTATGTATTTGAATGTGTAAATATTTATTTTGTCCTTCTTTATTTTTATATATACAATATTTATTTGCTGTGCTTTAGCGACTATTTGCTTGCTTGTGATAGCGAGAGAAGATAAAAAAAAATTTTTTTTATTATATAAAAACTAGTATTGTATGAAACGAAAATAAGCATATTATCATCATCATCTACTAGTCACTAGTGCTACTCTTGTATTTTCTACTTGACGACTTCATTCAATCTGAAAAGAAAAGAAAATATACATACTTTTATTCTTTTTGTTTGTTTTTCCCCGTTTTCATTTTGCGGCGCAGTATTCGGGAACAAATGCGGAATTCACGAAAGCGGATACTGTAATCTTCCGAACGGATTTGTATAACATCACGGCAAAGCGTTTGGAATACAAATTCAAGCGCACACTCAAATATGATTCCAAGTGGTTGGACAGTAAGTACTACTCATGCATGATGCGATACACAAGTGTATCTATAAAAATAAACCACTTACTATGTATCTACATATGTATAATAGTAAAACAAAACCAAGAAAAAATATAAAAAAAAAAATATCTCAAGTGAGATGATGTCCGTGTACACAAGGCTCAAGTAGACTAGGAAAAATATAAAAATTATATTTTATTTTAGAGATGATTTTTCAATAAACTTTTGTAAGTAAATAGCTAAGCCAGATGAAACAATTTAATCATGTTCCCCATTTAATTAAAATTGTTCTGTGCTATTGGAAATATATACAATATATTGTATAAATGTATATATATATGAATATATAAGAGTTGATGATTGTACAAGTATAAAAGCCAATTTGAGCAGCTCAGCTTCACTGAGATGTGATACCAATCATTATCATCATCATCATCATCATCATCAACGTCCACCACCAGAGCACCACAATTTGTAAGCCGCTTATGAAAGCCAATTAAGTTTTGACTTTATCCACGCAATCATCATCATCAACTCAACTCAACTCTTTTATCTATGATAGAGTGGAGATGAGGACTTAGCAGTAGAAAAAAAAAGAAAAAAAATGAATCGAAACGTATCTTCTTTTGATACAAAAATATAATTCACTCATATTTCTTTCTTCTACCTCTCCATCCTCATCATCTCTTTGCAGAACCCAATTTTGTCGGCTCATTCGATATTGGCGAGTATGTGTACTTTTTCTTCCGTGAAACGGCCGTTGAGTACATTAACTGTGGCAAGGCTGTGTATTCGCGAATTGCTCGCGTTTGTAAGAAGGATGTCGGTGGCAAGAATCTGTTGGCACACAATTGGGCCACCTATCTGAAGGCGCGACTCAATTGCAGCATATCCGGTGAATTTCCGTTCTACTTCAATGAGATACAATCGGTTTATCAGTTGCCAACAGATAAATCGCGTTTCTATGCCACATTTACGACAAGCACAAACGGTCTCATCGGTTCAGCTCTTTGCAGTTTTCACATCAATGAAGTTCAGGCCGCATTCAATGGTGAGTACACAATATGCATATATGTATGTATGTATGTACTAGATTTATAAGATAATATTGTATCTGTCGTATGTATGTATGTGCACCTTAGACTTTAACCATAATCAAATTGGATTTTATATTCATGTGATTTGAATTTGATAAAAAGAAACAGGATTCTTTCGTTCTCTATAAACTGCGAGTAGAAATATAAGTAGAGTGGGGGGGAGAGTGGAGGATTCTATCTCCGTTAAAACTGTCAATAGCTTTATACTTCATACCTTGCAAAACTCGCAATTTCCATTATTTCAATCACTTGCTACTGTTATTGTTGCTAGTATAGTAAATCGTTTTACAGACATCGAACGATGAGATGCCATCTAAAAATTTTCAGCTGTCAACAGTTTTTTTTTTCTTTGCCAACTCTTAACTCAACTAAGCTCAATTCCTACATTGGACAGCAGCAATAGCCGCTGGGACAATGACGATAGAAACAAATACATTTTGTATCTCACTATCAATCTATGAATAAAAGTGCATTGGTTCTTATCCGTAAATTTTATTTGGAAAAATTCACATTTGTTTCAAGGCAACGTTATTCACACTATTCCAGCAAATTGATGTGATTTCATTGCATCAGCTGCCACACTGAAAATATTTTCCCCATACAAATACAAAGTCTGATGTTCTCACACATATTGTAGATAAAACTATGAATGTCTGTACTATGTGATATTTTGTATTGTGCAGTGCATTCGATGAACATCATAGATACACTTTTTTGGCATTGCAATTTTCATACCAAGAGAAGAGAATAGAATACAAAAAAAAAAAATAAGAACAGGGGAAAATAACATAAATCGTATTAGGAAATCCATTTCAATGGATTATGGCTTCCCCAAACTCCCCCACTATCTGAATCTGTATTTATGTGTGTGTGTGTAAGTATATCTGTGTGTGCTTGCAAATTTGTGCAGTGTAGCGTACTGAACTGATATAAGCATTCATAGTAGTTACCTAAGCAAAGTTCTTCAACGCTTGGCAGCATTTAAACGCTTCATGTCCTTACCGAATATATTGTGTATGTGTTGTTAGAATATCTATCTATCTACATATACATATACATAGTATTATGTATGTACATATTTGAAATTGTGTTGTTGCCAACTTGTTGTCAGATTTATAAACTTTAAATTCACACTTTTCACTACAAAACTTTACGTATCCTTCTATTTGCTTGCTCCTTTGTCTGCTGTAGAGTTAGAGTAACTGATTACTGATTTTGTTTTATTTTCCGATCCTACAGGCAAATTCAAAGAACAATCCTCATCAAACTCAGCTTGGTTGCCTGTACTTAACTCGCGCATACCAGAACCTCGCCCGGGCACATGTGTCAACGATACTTCAAAGTTGCCCGATACCGTACTAAACTTCATACGTTCACATCCGCTTATGGATAAAGCTGTGAATCATGAACACAACAATCCAGTCTATTATAAAAGGGATTTGGTTTTCACAAAGCTCGTTGTTGACAAGTAAGTAGATTTTGATTCTCTGATTCTGATTTTCCCCATTTCTGATTTTTGTTTTCCTTAAAAGTATCTAGAAATTGTTTTATCAACAAAACCAAAACAATGAATACACATTTGAGTAGATATTTTTTATTTGGAATATTGTGTTATATCCTTTTGTCCTTTTTATTTAGTATGTTTGTTGATTTCAATGACAGTTGGCCTTGCGGTTGACTAGCAAAGTGGAAAAGCGTGTTACTGGTTGATTTGTTACTACAAAAGCATCATTGTCTAATTTCACATGAAGGGACAAGGGACTTTTCCTACATATATTTTTTTGTTTTTTTGGTTTTAGCCATCTACTAGTAAATGTACATTTTTATTTTGTGTTTATTTCATTTAAAATAAATTTATCATATTTTTCACATACATTGCACACACAAAAACGAAACAATAATAAAAACAAAATGTGTAATAAATAAAAGAAATTACAAAATAATTTAATTTTACTATTAATTGTTTTTATTTATTTTGATAAAATTTTAATGTATTTTTTATTTGTTTCATTTGATCAGGCGTGCATTAATATTTATATTTATTTGTTCATATTATTATGCAATACATTTCACTCTAGTGTGGTTAGGTATAACGACTTTGTTGTGATGTTTGTAACATATACCTGAGATTTAAAGACTCAAAATAAATATTCAAACTATTCTTCCATGATTTATATCTCTTGTCATAAGCATTTGATTCTATGAAACCCAAAATAACTTCATTTTTCAATTTTAGTTAAGACTTTTAGGTACAGTCGAACTCCTCGATAACGAACTCCCCAATAGTTCCTACCATGTATCGAAATCATTTTGAAGACACTGGGTTTCTTGTTTTTCATTTTTCCATATCTTTGATCCTCTTAATTGTGAATTTTATCATATAAAATTACCTCATGTGTAATGAATTTCTTCAAATGCAAATAATGGGAATCAATTTCACTGGAACAGAGAAGTTGAGTAACTACTTATTTTTTGGGAAAATGAAATGCTACAAAGTACTAGAATTATGGAAAGAATACATAAGCCGGGATAGTCTGTGAAATTTATGAGAAACTAGACAGTAAATTTGCTTATAAAAAGGGGAATACCAAAAGTGTCCAAGTGTTTTTTCCCTCGAATATGGTATCGTCATTACAGCCAACTGATCAAGGCATTTATTTTATTTAACATGAAGCAGAAAAAGAATACTGAAAAATCAGAAGAAAACATATGGTTTTAAAGTTCATTTCTTAATGCTATAACAGTATTGAAATTTAGAAAAATGTGAAAGCTGAAACTGTTTGAAAAATGCAGATCAATATGCTTTTAGCAACATTGTCAAACTTTCAAAAAGATCATGATTTAATTGAAGGATATCAAGGAAAATTATGGTCCAAATGAATGTTTGTTTTTTTTTTTTGTCGACTCTCCAACAATGAAAACCTGTCTATAACGAAATAATTATCGGATCCCAAAGTCTTGTTTTATATTTATATTTTGTATGCTTTTCACACTAGTGTCGATGGATAATATCATTGCGGTTTGATATCTGTAATGCATAGAAATGTATATGGAAATATAGAAAAATTGTGTCTGATATTATGTATATCTTTTGGTACATTCCTATTTCCCTATTGTTGTAGATATGTCACAGTTCCCTAATTAATCACTTTTATTTACTGATAGAAACTTAACAGAACAATTTATAATAACAATTTACTATATACAAATATATCTAGAACTTTTGCATAAGAATATTATAACCAGGTTTTGTAATTAATTTTATTTATTTTATTTTTCCATTTACTTTATTTATATTAATGTATACAAATTGTTTTTAAAATGTAAACTTCTCATAGTCATTCCAAAAAATAAAAAAAGTAAACTATCATCCTCTTGTATATTGTGACTGAATCAGTAATTCAATAAAATTCATTTTGTTTTTTGTTTATCCCTACGCTATTAAAAACTCATTAATTATGAAAAAATTATGAATTACATGGGATTATGCTCTTTCAGTTTGAATCAATTTATAAAGAATACATAAAAGTGAATTAATAAATACCATACTTTAAATAGTTTCATTCCTTGCTACTTTGAAAGTATATTGCAGAATTTGATTAAAATTCTTCGACAAAACAGTAATAGCAAAAACCAAGGTTTAAATATCAAAGAGTAGTTGTAATTTTATAAGAGATCCTTAATTATATGATATCAAGTTAATAAACTCTTTCAAATATTGAAGGATCATTATAAGGAATTTTTTGAACGTGAGTAATTTTTATGAGGAGCTTTGTGAATAATAATATTTAAATCACCCTCGTAATTAATGTAAAAAATATTTTACATATAAAAATTATTCTTTGTATACATGAAAGAAAAAACAGAAATATTATTGCAAGGTAGATAAATTAAATAAATACCCCTAATTGCTTTGTTAAACCAACAAAAAATAACAAAACAGAACATTAATTTCGGTTCACTGAAGCTTACACATGCCTTTCACCATCAATCTTTTTTCATATTTTGTGTTTGTTTCAAATGAAATTTGAAAGGTTTTTGTGCTAGTCATATCAAACATTGTTTTAATTTTCTGGATGATGCGCAAATCGTTAAAAAGCAAAGCAAACTTTTAGTTTGAAAATAAACAATTCTATATTAAACGAAGGCTTTCATTCATCGGATAAGAACTGTACTGAAAGTAAGTTGTATCTGTGCCAAATTCTAGCTTTTTAACTCTTTCTCTACTATGTGACCAATTTCCAAAGGATTCTCCTCTTCACTCTGAACATTAAAACTATGTATTGCATAACAAACATCACACCAAAGTGTTAAAACCAGTTCACACTGCCGTGCAAGGTATAAAAATGAAATTATAGAAACATGTTTATTAAATGTGTAAACATTAACATGATGGTGACGATGATGATGATGATGATGATGATGTAAGGTGTAAAAGTAACAACAATGACAACACAATTAATATTATTATAAAAAATACAATAGTATTATGCCAAGAAGTAATAATAATGAAAATAATAAGAGTAATTTATATTAAATAAATAAAATGCATAATATAAAATACAATAAAATCCCCTTGTGGCATTATATTGCACAAGTATAGAGGAGCGACCGAGCAAGGGCTTGATGAACAATACCGAAAACCCATTATGGGTTCAATGCAACCAAGTAAAACAGTAACATTTTTACCTGTACTGCTGACGTTGTCGATTGCATTGAGAATAAATCAAAATAACGATTTCATGCTATGAATTTTAATTTCTTAATTTATAACAGCTTCGGTCTGGCGCCTTTATAACGAAACCAGATACTTTTATATTGGGATTTTTTCACTCAATATTATTATGCAATAATAATATTCATATTTCCATCATTTTTTTTTTTTTTTTTTATATACTTTTTATTTAAATAATATGTAATTTAGTTTTTGTAAGGTATTATTACTTTGTGGTGATGTTTGTTTTACAGTTAATGGAAAACAAAGATCAGCGAGCCAATTGCCACTTAATGGTATTTTAATCTCTTTTAGGTTTTAAGTTACAATGCAGAAATTCGACTATGAAAATTACTTCACAAACTAATGCATTTAGTTAGTTTTAGTTTTCCAATTACTGGGAGAAGTAAACCCCATGCAAACACAAATCAAAGAAACAATTCAGAACGTCAGAATTGAACTAAAAGTTTTGACAATTTCACACTTATAACACTTATCTAAATAAAATATTCATTTTTGAAAAGTATTAAGTTTTCTGCAATAACTTTCAATTTAGTAAGGGAAGGGTATATAAACTTCGGGCATATTGAACTTATTATTGCAGTTCTTGCGCCTGTTAATATGCAGCATTTTTTTGTAACATTACACAATCATCGAATGTTGCGTACGTTGCATGGACACGCATGTAACAATTTAAATGCGCGCATTAAAAACACATTAAATATGCATTTATGTATTTTCATTTAATTCTTTTTTTCATAATAATTTTATTTGCATCCATAACTTTTTTTTTTTTTTAATGATAATTCGATGCATCCCACGGAAGTCATTAATGCCACAATTGTTTAAACAATGAAATTCAGTGACAATGAAAATTGAATATACATACATATATGAACAAAGGACACAAGACAATGCAACCATCATCATTTTATAGTTTATTGGCATTTATTTATATGATATCTTTTTCATTTTTACAGAATAAAAATTGACATATTGAATCAAGAATATACTGTGTATTATGTTGGTACAAATCTGGGACGCATCTATAAAATTGTACAATATTATCGCAATGGTGAATCTTTGTCGAAACTGCTTGATATCTTTGAAATCGCACAGAATGAAGCCATTCAGGTGATGGAAATCAGTCAGGCACGCAAATCGCTCTATGTAGCAACAGATCATCGAATCAAGCAAATCGATGGCAATGTGCAATCGTCGTTATGACAATTGCTTCCGTTGTGTTCGTGATCCATATTGTGGTTGGGATAAGGAGACAAATACGTGTCGCCCGTATGAGTTGGATCTGTTGCAGGTAAACACTACTTGATATGCTAACTACAAATATCATACATATAAGTATATTGTATTTGTTTGCAGGATGTTGCCAACGAAACAAGTGACATTTGTGATTCGAGCGTGCTTAAAAAGAAAATCATTGTTACCTATGGCCAAAGTGTGCATTTAGGTTGTTTTGTTAAAATTCCAGAAGTTTTGAAAAATGAACAAGTAACTTGGTATCATCATTCAAAGGATAAAGGACGGTAAATAAATATAAGAAGAAATAATAATGCATAGTGAAAATAATGATTTTGAATTTGTATCTTTATCTTTTCTCAGTTATGAAATCAAATATAGTCCCACGAAATACATTGAGACCACTGAACGTGGTTTAGTTGTGGTATCTGTCAATGAAGCCGATGGTGGACGTTATGATTGTCATTTGGGCGGTTCACTTTTATGCAGTTATAATATTACCGTTGATGCACACAGGTAAAATTATCATAAATCTACTTGTTAATCAATTAATCAATCAATCAATGAATCGATTAATCTTTAATGAAATCGTTAATTCTAATTATAATTGTTTCTTTGTTTTTTTCTTTTTCTCTACTGTCTTTGTTTCTTATTAATGCTTACTTAGATGTACACCACCTAACAAAAGTAATGATTATCAGAAAATTTACTCTGATTGGTGTCATGAATTTGAGAAATACAAAACTGCTATGAAATCATGGGAAAAGAAACAAGCGGTAAGTCATTTGAGTCATTTGTGTGCTAAGGTGTAATTTAACATGAAAATAATAATAACAACAACAACAACAATATACTAATTGTACACACTCGTATACAACAATAACATATGATAGACAAGAAAAATTGGTAATAACTCATTTGATCAGAAATTATATGCTAACGATAAAAGCAAAATGACCAGAATAAATAATATCAGAAACATACACAAAATAATAATGGTGTAAATTCTTTTAGGGAGGAAGTGTCATACAAACGTACATACATGTGTCAAAATATTAGGCACATCCTCATATACAGCGTTAGCCATATTATGAGGACCCATTTATTGAAAAACAAAGACATGAAAGAAATCCTTTGTTTGCTCTACAAATAAGAAATCATTTAATTTGCTTTTAGCAGATTTGTTTAAATCATTTTTGTATATGTGATCGCGCAAATGGTTACCAGTGATTTTGCCAATGTTTCGCATGATATGGCGAGTGTATCCAGTCGGATGTTGGCTTTAAGTTTTTCTTGTTGATGTAAACCTTCGACTTTAAGTAGCCCCAGATGACAAAGTTTGGCGGTGCTATATGTTTCGGAGGCCAGCTAACATCTTCATTCTTTTGATATCAAACGACCGGGGAACAATGACTTCGAAAAATCGATTATGGCACGAGCTGTTTGAGGTGATGCGCAGTCTTGAGTTGAGACAAGTAATGCTCTATACAATTTTTATGAACTATCGGTATCAAAAAAATCAGTTGTCACTCTGTTTTTGTGTTTTCCTTGTCGTGTCTGCACAAATATCGCACCACACTGTTATTTGTCTTTCATAACGAGGTATCTCTTCAATAATTTGAAGCTTTTCGGTGGCCTAGAATAGACATTGTTGTGTGTTTACGGTTCCGTTTAACGTGAAATGCGCCTCATCAGTTAAGATGATTGTTTGCCAAAAATCTTCTTGGGTTTCGTACAATTGTACGACGATATTCGCATATTCCAAGCGAACTGAATTTTGTACTGGAACAGCTTTAAATCAGAATAGATTATGCATCGTAGACTGGTTTAAGCAATGCCTAATTGCGCAGAATGGCGTGAATCTGATGTTCCCGGAGATCTTTCAACACAATGGCTTGTACAGCCGCAATATTTTCATCAGATAGTCTTGGACGCCTTGAATTAGCAACACTACCAGAAGACAAAAATCTTTCGTATAAACGCCAACACTGTTCTTTATTTCTATGGCTTCATATCAAAAGTTAGATCATAATAACAAGCAAAATACTCAATTTTAAACATCTTTAGTGCTAAAGTTTGACTATTCGCAAGTACACAATTGCATTAGTTGCAAGTAGTTGAATCAGACATTATGGGATTGTTCCTAATATTTTGACCATATGTGTATCTCAATACTAAAGGTTGCTTGTATATCGTCATATGTTATATCTAAATTGACATTAATTGAAGAAATCACATGCTATGTATACAATGGTATTAAGAAAGTGTGAGAATTGTGTCTATTGCCAATCATTGTCTAATGTAGGCCACTTCAATTGATTTAATAACACAGAAATAGTAAACAGCAGAGCGTTAAAATTACTAAGACAATTAAAAATGAATCAACATATAATACAATTCATGTAAACTAGATACTCCACTTATGTAATAGTGACTTCATGATATCATCATTTATGCATTGGTTTCAATCAATGTTTATGTCCATTCATCTGCAACTTGTTTAAAATTCAAGAAACTACATACTTTTGCTGCCAATCAAAAGTAAACTTTATTTTGCCAATAACAAGGAAAAGAATAATAACAATAACAAAAGCAAAAGCAAAGAAAACTACAGAAAAATTACATACAATTTTAATGCATTTTATTCATCAACAGCGAAACACAAACACAATTTCACATGGAGAGTGAAAAGTTTTTCATATGAATTTTGTAGTACATTTTTTGTTGTTGATTTGGTTTTCTTTTTAACTTTTTCTCTGATTTTCTTATTCATTTTTTCTTTTATTTGTGACTTTTTAGCAATGCTCAACACGTCAAAACTATAGCAGCAATCAGCATCCAAATGAAGTTTTTCGCAAGAACAATGTCTGATATCAACAAAATGGAGGCAGCGGAATCATCGACATCATCACACTCACACACACATCAACATCATCTCCATCAACATCTACTACCATGGAAACATTGTCCATTCAACTTTTTCAATAATTCACATTCTTCTTTAGCCAACATGTTGTGGATGGTGGATGAAGAAGTTTACAGCATACAACCAGCAAATCAATTGAAACAAAAATACTCTAAAAAAGATTTGACGCTATAAAGGAAATTATTTATTTAATAAACCAAATAAAAATAAAATGAAACGAAACGAAACGAAAGAAAAACAAATATTCAAAAATTTAAAAACAAAAAGAAGTTACAAGACAAAATACGATTTGCTTTTGATTGATAATAAAATTAGAATTCTTTTTATTTTATACAAAACTAAGAAATATTTTTTTGAAACTTAGAACAAGAAAAAAAACAGAAAAACAATAGTTAAATGAATTTAATTTTTATTTTTTTTTTTTATCAAACAAGAAGCACAAACAGAAACAGACAATTAAAATAAAATTAATTATGAATAAATATAGAAATAAAAATAATCAAAAAAAAAAAAAAAAACAACAGCATCATTGAAATTGGCGCTGAACTGATAGAAATTAAGTTTACTGACAACCAAGAAAAATTTAATTAAAAATTACAATAGAAATACAAACAGAATATCGAAATCGAACAGCAATACTTCCTAACAAATAAAGCACTTAATCATGAATGCATAATTAATAATTTAATAATAGAGAAAAAAAAAACTATATATATAAAATTTAAAATAAATGTTTTAAAATTACAAATGAATCATTAAATAAATATATACTAAAATACATACAATATTTACATAGTTATAAAGGAATAAACTACAAAAGTACAGAAGCAAAATAGCTGCAGTTTGAACCACACGCAACATTATTAATAACAGTAATAGTAAAATAATAAGCAAATGCAAATACAAAATACAAATGAACAAAAGCAATAGTTAAAAGCATTTTTAATTTAAATTTTAAAAAATTATAAGAAAATAATAAATGTAATAACTCAATACATCGCAAAAAGCATTTAAAAAATATTTGTATTTAATGGCATTTATAACAGAAACACTAAGACATCGATTAACACTCAGAAATTTAACTCTGAGATAAGCAATGACGATTGCAAAAAGATGGCAGAGCATTTAATTCAACGAGGTTTTAGTACATAAACTTAGCAAATAAACACCAACTTCAGGTTGTTTTATTGACTAAACATCATGAAATCATATTGAAAATATGGAAAATTTAAAGAGAGAACCAATATTTCATACAGATATATTATATAAGAATATATTATCATTTTTCATATCATTATTTTAATAATAAATATGTGTAATTTAAATTAAAAATTATAATAAAAATGAATAAAAAATATAAATTTTTTTAAATTGAATTCTTTCGGCCAACTTCTTCCTCCCAACAAGTTCATTGTTTTTTTTTTTTGAATATTGACTATTTTCAAATAAGAAAACTAAAGAAGCAATAAATAATTAAATAAATATAATGAGAATTTTATAAGATTTGCATTAAACAACTAAAAGATTCAGCTTATATAAATAAAATAAAAAAGAAAAGAAAATATTAATAAAGATTTTAAAATCAATACTCAATATAATAAAAAAAAAATACTCTGAGTAACCTAAACTTTGTAAACCGATAAGCAATGTGATGTTAAGTTTTGATAAATTTATTAAAAAATAAACAAAAATGGTAGACAAAAAGGCATGCAAATGAATATTTAAATGATATTACAAATCAAATGAAAACAAAAATTATAAAAACTTAAAAATATCAATAAATTAATAATGAAATATTAAAAAAAAAAAAATTAAATATAAAAAATATTCCCACATAAGCAGAAGCAGCTTCATTATCGCTATGCTAACAAACAAACAATTTTAAATCGAATCAAATTTAAATCAATATTTCAATTTAAACTGAATATACTAAAACAAATAAATGACAAACTCATAATCAAATCAATCGAAAACAAGTCCATAGTTTGTAGTACATAAAATGAAAAAGAAAAACTAAAGAATAAATTATTAATTTCCAATGATAAATAATAAATATTGCATCTTGTAACTACTTACTTAAAATGTATCTTACTTATGTGTACTTAAACAATTAATCAATTTATCTTGCCGAAAACTAAGAAAAAATGTTAATGAACGAAACAATTTTTATTTTATTAAAATGGAATATGAAAATGAAAAACTTCTATAAATTTAAAGAACATTTTGTATCTGTTCAATTATTAATTAATTTTATGATTACAAAAAAAAAAAACAATATGTTTACTGGAAAGTTTCTGGAACTTTTAGTTGTTAAGATGTGTTTAGTTGTAAAATTACATTAAACTTAATAAAAGTTTCAAAACAAAACAATATTTACAGTTTTTAATTTTACTTTAAGAGGCCTGAAGGCTTCTCTAGGAAATTTTAATTTGACAAAAGCTAAGGTATTGATAGGCATGTCAAGTAGTAAGCTAAGGATTCTCAGTGGCCAAATGAGTGGTCACTTTAGATTCATGTACAACTTAATTAAGCTGGGTATTGCTTTCTATTGATGCGATTTTGGTTTGCGGATTTTGGAATGGTGGCGTCATTGGCCCTTTCTGTTTGGAAAGAGCGGAAGGTCGCGCCGTGACTGTCACTTTAGTGTTGAGGGCTTGGAAAGTTTTGTAGTGCCTCTTGTATTGACAAGAAAAATCATAACCAGTGTTCATTTTGTTCTTTGGAGGACACAAGTATATAATAAGGAATACTCCTGTTAACAAATCCAAAATGACTCCGGGTCAATATTATGACTACTATGAATCAAAGAAAGCATTCAATTTAACTGCTGTTGGTGCAGATTAACGCATGCATTCAGTAAGAAGCTCTCTAACGTGATGCCGCTAATCTGTAACATACTTACATAACAAGGCAATGCATTGAATTCACTTAGAGCTCCTTATTTGGTCAACGGCTCAAGATGAGTGAAGCAAAAGATGGAACAGAGGAGAGCTCTCCTTCTTATTAGAGATTTTGTTTTGTACGGACTCTCTCGCTCAACAACTGTCATCTCGAAATCAAGCAAACACCACGCTGGTAATTGTCATCTCGCAATTAAAATATCTCTCTTGTAAATAAAACTAATCTCATTAAATAATAAACAAATCTTGCATGCTAAATCTTTTTGTTATTAAATGTAAACAAAATATTGCATGCTCAACACTCTTTTTTCATTAAATGACCACGTCTTTTTTTTCATTATATTGACTTATAGAAAAAATATGTAGAATAAAAGAAACTAATCTATTGTACCAATAATTGTATTTTTTTCCATAGATTTTTTTATTTCTTCATTTAGTTTCTCATTAATTTTATCTATCACAACCACAATCTGTTTATTCGTTTCTTTCGCATTCTTTGATTTCAGCTTCTTAAAATCACAAAACCAAAATTCAATTCCAAATACATTTTCTCCGCATAATAGAATGCGTTCGGATGTGACAATGTTGATAAATTTAATTCGCATTTACAATAATTTGTTTTACTCTAATTTTAGCTTATTTTTTTTTTTCCTTTTATTGTCCATTTTCTTCTACTATAATAATTTTCAATGAAATCAACAACACAATGTGAATGACTGACTACAAGAAAAATATCACTGTTTTGGTTGGTTGGGTAAATTCCCAAGGAAAATTACCAGCGTGAACAATGTTATCAACACTTGGCCATGACCGAACATTCAAAAGAAAATTCGGAAAAAAAAAATAAAATGGAAAATGGAAAAAATAAAAGCGAAATTTAATGCTCAAATAACAATCACAAAGGAATTAGAAAAGTTCTTCATTGTTCGCGCGGCAAAAAGAAAGTAGCCAAAGCAGGGGAAGACACCACAAAAATTACACGCTTTGTTGGAAATGCTCAAAATAATTTGCTTAAGTTAATTTCACACTAAAGCAATGACGAAGCGAATGGACGATGAAAATGAATGAATGAATAAAAATGAGGCAGGAGAAATTAATTTGAAAGCGACAAAAGCATTTCAAAAAAAAAAGGAAAAACACACAGAAAAAAGAAATTCATTTAAATATAAAAAAGAAAAAAATGATTATAAAAATTTAAGAAAACATAAAAGAAAAGTAAAGTACTATGAAATATTGTAATAAAGTGAAGGCATTTGCCGACATTTTAATGAAGATATGCGGTGTCGGCTCTGCTGCTGTCTTCATTTACTTATCAGTCTATTTGAATGAATGTTGATTCACTCCAGTATCTATCTACAATCCTAGCTACCACTGCCTTGGGTGAGGTCTCTGGCCACGAATGCTAATATACTCAAACCAAGCCAGTGGTACTTCTTCCAAAGCTTTCAACACCAAGGCAAGTATTTCTTCTATGGAATAAAAAAAATGTAAATGAAGTAAAAATCTGAGAATTCACACAATTTTTTCATATTTTATTTTTAGTTCCTCTTTGCTTAATCAAGTTAAAGCTAATATAATAAATAGTAATATAGTTAAGATGAAATGCCTGATTTAATAATTACAATATTTCAGTGCATTTCACGCAACATTGGATAATTAAGAGAAGCAAAGCTCATATTTCTATTGAGTAAAATACTACATAAAAATCAAATAAAAATTGCATATATTGTACAATAGAAAAAAGATTTTAAAAATAAATATAAGAATATAAACAAAGTTTTATTAAAACATCTCATAAGGTTTCTGCGGCAACGATAAACAACTTTAGCATAACCCAAGGAACAACTTAATTAAAATTAAATTGTCTCAAGTGTTAATGGAGGATAAAGGAAAGACAGAAGGTGAAGTGCAGTGGTGGAGTAAGGATTTTACTTGGATTTGTTGTGATAATAATTCACTTTTTAATCGAGCAGAAAATAGAGGAAAATGTAAAAGAAGTTTAAGAGTTCGAAACAGATAAGGAAAATCAACATTTTTATCCAGATACTCACTCACTTACCTCCTCACTCAGTGTATATTACGTAACATTATCCTTCTTCCTATAATATAAAATGCGTTAAATGCCAAGGATGAAGGGTAATTGAAAGTAAATTTAACCCTTACAATAGCAAATAAATAAAAATAAAGAAAAACATACAAAAACAAAAGAAAAATAAAGAAAAGATAAGTGAAATGTAATGAGAAAAGGAGGCGAACTTGACTTAAAGGCAATTAAAGGTCAAACAGTGTTAACAGAATTGCTTAGAGGATGAGCTCAACTTTCTATCTTATGCTCACTAAATAAAATAGCAAAAGTATAACAACAATAACAACAACATCAAAAACAATATAAAAAACAAAGCATTTCCACATTAAGACCCTAGGAAAATTTCCTGAGAATATGCAGTTAAATAGATTATTTTTTTAGTCCACTCCAACTCCTACTTTTCTACGAGGGTGATGTGATATGTTTCATAACAAATCACTTATTGTCGCAAATAATACATACAAAGACTTTATCAGGAACTATATTTTTTGACGTAACATCTGACATTTAGTCAGAATTTGTTTGTTACAGTCTATTCTAGAAAACTGACGTTGCTGTCATCAAACGCTTTTAATGAAAGGAAATAACTCGAAAAATATTAAAAAGGAGATGAATGAAGTTAGGGGGTTGGTTATCTGCATTATCAGTCTTCTTCGTTTGTTACCTAAATCAAATGATGTCATAATTAACTTAGAAAAAATGTTCGGGTAAAATGTGTATGAAGAAGCTATCAGCGAATGTGTAATCTTTCACTCTATTTCAGCGTAATCCAAAGGAATTTTGTGCGTCTATTCATAACTGTTGAGCAAGCAAGAATCCTGAGAAAACTTTGGATAGAAGCCGTATTAGGGATTACCTTGAAAAAGAAACAATGACACAATATAACTACATCAATTGTTAGATCAATTGAAGGAAACGGAAACATTTGTAACGCCAGAAAGTTCTCTTTCGTTAAGGCTCGGACTTATACATCGATAATCGCAATGAAAGTAAAGCATAAAAAGTGCTACGAATTACTAATTTTCTCACTTTCTTCATCACGTTTGGGTCTTGTTACTAAGTATTATTTGTATATGAAAATTAATAAAAACTCTCATACTCTCATACAGATTATAAGCAAGAATTTTTGTCAAAAGGCATCAAAAGCTTGAAACAATGCTAGGCTGAGGTATCGATCTTCCTACAAAATTTTTCAGGAAATAGTTCTTTTTATTTGGTAATTCTTCAAATCTATCAGACTTCCCTCTCACATAGGAAAATTTAACTGACTTCAAAAAAAAAAAGAACGACAACAAAGAAATGCAAACCGTAACGAATGAAGCAAGTGGTGATGCTTCTACAATTTCCACGAGACCCAAAAAACAAAAGCTGGTATCACTATGCTAGTGTGTGTGTGTATGTGTGTGTGTTTGTGTGAATTCAAATTTTCGCTTTTGTTTACAGGAAAATTATCGCATAGAAAATAAATTTCTTGGAATCTGCGCGTTCATTTTAAACATCGTCGTTTGTGTCCTTTCAATTGCCGTGGCCTGTTGGAGTTGTTGCTATTGTAATTGTTTTTCTTTCCTCTTTTCTATAAGTATAAACTGTAAACATTTTCAAGGCGAATTCTTTAAGCCAAACGATATGGTCGCCATTTCGTTTTTTGTTTGTTTCCATCACTACTTCTACCTCTTCTATTTCTTGTTCTGTGTTTTGGTCGGCTTTCGACAAAATATTGCCAAATGGCTGTCAACACTTTTGCTCAACTTAAAAGCTTTTAGAATTCATTTACGCCAACCAAAAACATTACTTTGTCCTACGCTTGTCTTTTTACCCACTTGACTGCCTTCCTGTCGCCTGCCTGCTTAACTTGGTCCACGGCATAAATTCTTTGCTTGTCCTTTGGCGCATTTTAGTTTATAGCTCCTTTGGCCATTTTTCAGCGTTTCAAGTTGTGTGCGCGTGAAAATTGTATTTGAAAGTAACTTTTACTCATTATTTCATTATTATTTCCCACTCAACACTTTTCCACTCTTGCCACTCTCTTCCCTCCCCACTTCTCTTTGTCTGTTAAAATGGATGCTGTTTCTTTTTTTTTTGTTTTCTATATTTTATTCTGTTTCATTGTTATTGTATTTTCTTTGTACTATAAATGTTGAATATTCAATTTTTATAGCCTTGGGGTAGTTAATCTGTTTCATCTTCTTTTAGTCTCTTCTACACCTTCCCGCATTTTTGTTCGCCTTCAACTTTTGAACGCTTTTATGCGTGAAATGCTATTAAAAAGTAATTTCAACTTAAGCGCAACATTTTCTTTACAGAATTAGCCGCACACCTGGTGGTTCAGGTTTTGGCTTAAAAGATATGGAAAAACAATTAAAAATCAAAAGAAACAACATAATTTCCACTCGTTAATAGGCGCACTTCCTGTGCTTGAATCTCATTTATATAAGCACCGGAAACGGAAACACATAACTCTAGGCAAAGAAAACAAAAAAAAAAATTATATTGTATATATATAAAGCTTCAAAAAAAGTAAAAAAAGAAGCAATATGATGTGAATAAAGAATGGAAATCTATTCTATTCGTGGTGAAGGTAAAGTGAAGTTAATATAATATACTTCATTTTATAAGATACTAAAACCATATATAGTATATACAGTCATTGGCATAATAATTCTAAGAGATGAGGTAAAATTTTTGGATTAGTTACCCCAAAGCTCTCATTTCTCTAATATCGAAATTTAGGGGTTCAATTCACACAATGAAATCGACACACTCTGTAAGAACAAGGTAACAAGTCCTTCAGCAATTCCCAACAACCTTGCAGCCTCATACTATCGTTTTCTTTTTATTTTGTCCAATTAGAACAGTCGACTCGACTCGCTCACCAACATTTCTTTGAGTGGAACATTCATTCATTCCCCTCTGCCTATTATGCTTTAGCCAAATTATCTATAAAACATATTTTGGATATATGGAAGAACTATAATATGATAGAACATAAAAATTCGAATACAATTTACCTTTCACCGTCATGTGAAATACTTATTTAGGTGATATGTATTAAGACTTGTAATCTTGTATATTCTTTTTTGTCGGTGTGTAGTGCATATACATATTGATCAAAAAATAAAAAATATGTTGAATTTATTTTGTAGGGTTCAGGACCCAAATAGTATTCTCCGTCCATCCGTCCATGAGTCATATCTCATAAACCGCAATAGCTAGAGAGATACAGAAGGTGTAGTTCTGTTCGGGCATCAGCAACAAATACTAAACCTAAAATATTTTCAAAAACTTAATGGGGTCCCCATACAAGAAACCTTTTGGTTTGTATGGCAGCTATACGATTGATTCCACGATCTTGAAATTTGGATTGTTGGTGGCTATATATCAAAAACTTATATTGTCGAAATTTCTGTTTAATCGGACCACTAGGGAGGGTACCTCCCCTACAAACCCACCATTAAAACTCAGGTTCTTATTCGAAAAACTTTCTTGTTTTTTGACAATTGAACTGAAATTTAGACACTACTATAAGTTTCTAATATAGGCGCGGTACATTTGTTGGAATCAGTCAAATTGGACCACTAAGGGAGTATCTCCCATACAAACCCCAACCTGGTACGGAACCCTCCGTGTACGAGTCTGACTCGCACTTGGCCCATTTTTTTTTTTTTTTTAATAATTATGTTTATGACTGTTTGTATAGATATTTCTGTATGTCTTTAGAATTTGACACCTGCTATAACCTCATCAACATTATGCTTTTGGTGGCCTTGTTGACATTGTTCTCATATCAAAAACAATATGAGCTCATGACACTGGAAAAGAAATGTTCATACTAAAAACACAAGAAGATAAAGAAGGTGATATAGAAGTTGGTAGGCAAAAACAAGTGAAATAAAAAAACAAAAGTCTTGCATACACTAAAATTTACTTAAGAACAACGTACCGTTTATATAGTACACAATTTGCACGTATCTTATGTCTTGCTTGGTTGCTTGCTTGGTTGGTTGGTGTAGCAACGTCATCTCTTTTGCTTAAAACTTCTTACCAACCAACACAAAAAAAAAAAAAAAAACAACGGCAATACAAAACTATTATTAAAACAACAACAATAGCAGTAAAACAAGTGCATCATTAGGAAGTATAGAAAACCACTAGAGGGTTTTACTGAATGAAGTACCTACATTACTCATACACAACGATGTTTTAAACTTAAGCAATGCATGTTGTTGAACGTTCCGAACAATGATTTTGCCTAATGTTATTCCTCTTGGACAAACCATCTACCTTCATATATCTACCATCTAACATTATTGTTCGTTTTCTTCCTTTATAGCTACTGAGTTTACTTGTCGATATCATTCAACCATGTATTGTACATATTAGGGCAACTTTAACAAAGACAGTCCTACTACCAGGAATCATGGCAAAGCTGGCAGTCTTCTGTCATTGACTGAGTGAACCAAGCAAGCAAGCAGGCAAGCAAGAAATCAAATGAATGTACTTGAAAGGACTCTGCCAATTTTTAGTTAGTGTTAGGGTTTACTGAGTGAGAATTTTTGCTGAAACTAGAAGTATAGAACTGCAGACAATTAAAATCTGGCAGCATTTTAGTGTGTAATCCGCTTAATAAGAAGTTCTGACTTGATGCTTGGTTGGATCTTTGGATCAAATGCTAACGAAACGTGTTCATGCGTGTTCTTAACGTAAATGTATAGTGCACACATACACATAATAACGTACATAGACATCTGTCTGTTGGTGTGTGTGTGTGTGTGTGTGTGTGTGTGTGTGCAAAGTGCGGTTAAGCTGATTTTACTGAAGCTGAACTAAGTGTAAGGTAAAAACTTGGTGAAATTATTACCGAAAAGTGTACGATCCTTTTCTTTTACACATTTTTGTTTTTTCTTTTTTCATCATCATCGTCATCCCATTTTCATCTTCTTTTTATTGTTATTTCATTTAGTTTAAGCTGAGAACTATGAACATAACATGGTTTGAATGGTAATAAGCTACTATTTAAAGTTTGCAATGGAAAGCCAAAATAAAATATAGTAAAAGAAAATTGTAATTGGAAAACCTATTATTTCAAAATAAATTTAGCATCTTCAGCTTGTTGCTGAGGTTACAAATCTTTTCAAAAACACTAATTAGTATAATTTCTGCATATCACATCACATCATACCAACTGAATGAGTCAAAATAAATGCACCATGATCTCTATAGTTGGGTAAATACATATTTCATCACCAAACAAGGTGGACGATGAGTTCATGCTGGCATTTATATGAAATCAAAACTCTGCAGATATTAAAAGTCCAACAAAACTTGAAAACAATCATGATTCTTACTTCTTTAGAAGGCGACAGACGAAGAATGGACAGAGGATAGGATGACAGAAAGTATCTATAGTAGTTTGCTTGTCACACTGTCTGCACTTAGCCGTTGGATATTTTGTGTAAAGTTATAAAAGCAAATAGATGTTTGAGTTTTATTTAAAACTAATTCCAGTAAAGCAATCTGAGTAAGTTGAAGGTGTGTGTGCATATTCATATTATTGTACAATTTTATCACTATCACATCGGTCAAGCGAAAAGGTGAAAGAAATAACAAATTTTCAATTTTACTACTGTATTTCAAATATATTTTCGTACAAATCTACTTATGCCTATAAAATTTAAACAGAAGCGTAGAAGAAGGATAATTTTACAAAAATTTTAAGTTACCCGCAGTAAGCCAAAAGTTTCCTCTTTAGATTAATACAATTTCAATTAACACAAGAGTATAATTAACTATTTCCTGAATAAAATTGGCCTAACAAATGAAAGGATATCTTTAAATGCAGGAAATTCACTAACTACGCCTACATTTCAATGTTGTAATGGTGACCTACAATGTCAAGATGAGGCATAAATATTTCTTCTCTATATTACACAATAGTGTGGGCATTTGATGCTAAGGTAAACTTCCATTCATTTTATCGAATCCAATTTTATATAAAGAAAATTTTCTTGCCAAATAACTAAATATGTTTCTAGGTTAGTTATAACTATAAATAAAACTCTTCATCATTATCTCTATGAATGTCTTCAATTAACTTCCTCTATCCTATGACTAGCGTAGTGACATCAGTTAAAATAATATACAGTGCAAGTCAAATTAAGTATATTATTATTTGTTATTAAAATACTTACTAGAATATTTGTTCAATTATGGTTGACGGTTCCCTAAAATCTTCTTATTTCATAAATAAAATATTGTTGTATCCCATTCGATTTGACTTGACTACTCCCTTGATTTATATACACAACCATGTATTTTGGTTGGTTATAATATGCTTTTTGAATATATGTATTTGTTTAAGACTCATTGCCAAATGTGCAACTACAATTGTTGGGCATAGACACATGAACTTGTAGATTTAGTTTACTTGTTCATGTGTATCTTTTAAAATTAATTTTTGGCATTTGGATTTATCTTTGTTGGATTATATTCAATTGAATTGAACTCATGAAATTGAATTGAATTGTGTGCAAGCAAATGTTAACAAGCAAATATTTGAAGACAAAAATGATAAGAAAATTTCACAATTATAAAGATTATTTTTCATTTAAATTTAATTTTGTGTGTGTATGTTGTGTGTATGTGTGTCTGTGTTATTGTTATGTAATCTCTAGTCCATTTCAACTTTGAAAGTAGCTTAAAGTTGGAAAAAGTATTTAAATGAAACTAAAGTAAAGAAATAACACAAATTGAAAGAAAATATGAATCACACAAACAAGATAATAAAAATAAAAATAATAATAAACTTAAAAAGACGATTGCCGCAAAGTATGTAAGTATGAAGTATTTAAATTATTTGTAGTGAAATGAAATTGAAAATAAAGATGAAGAGAAAGAGAAAGGCTAAGGGCAGGATGAGGAACAGGAGAGTGAATATAGCAAACTGGAAATCAGCTTAAAATGGCGTCTCACGCTGCAACGCGCACTCAGCGGCTTGGAAAATTAATTGTGTTGTGTACAGCAAAATGGCGAACCCACACACCTGCACCTCTGCCCATCTGTAGTCCTTCACACCTGAACACAAGAGGACTCTACTCTACTCCAACTAACTAACACAGATCAAAAAGTTGTTCGTTTATTTGTCGCAGTGCAACTTTTTTTTTAATTAAAACTTGTGTGCATAAAAAAATGCCACATTACGAGGGTTGCACGAAGTGTATAGTGAATAATAAAAATAACATTAGCGTAGCCAAAAAGCATTTTGGAATCTTTAATAAATAACAAAGTATATAAAAGCCTTCCAAATGTTTTCCAAACAGTTTACACATTTGTTAAAATTAGAATATCTAAATATTCTCATGGCGTATAAACATTTCTAATTTACTAGTTTCAGGCGGGAATGCCGGAAATTCAAGGAAAACAAATGAAAGGAAGTGACATTATTATCAAAGTAGACTAGAGTTAAAGCGGCTAGTAGTACCTCTGATTTCAGGTATAAGGTAAAGGAGTATTGTAACTTTGATGAAAAAAAAAACAATTTTTTTATTCTTTAGATGACATCTAACATGGAAAGAAAGAAAGCATCTCGTCGCAGCTTCTATGGTATATAATCTAACCTTATTAACCAATTTAAATTTATTTAAGCAATTCATGAAAGTCTTGATAATATTTTAAGTAATTCATCGATCATCCCTTCAAATAAAATCGCAATATTTGTAATGAACAAGAGATTAATTATGATAAATCCTTTCCCTTAAAATTATTGTATAAACAAAAAAAAAAATGTTATTAAATAAAGTAAAGTTACTTTCACCGAAACTTACATACCTTGCACATCCAAGCTTATATAGAAATAATAATAATTATTATTGCAGTTTTTTGTGGCTCTATGTAAATTACTTATTTCTTTAATTGATTCAACTTTCAGACATTCCTATCTTTTCATTTAAAGTGATGAAGGTTTTCAATAAAGTGCAGAATTTATGGAAAAATCAATGTGCTAGAACATCATTTGCTCTTCAAGTAGATGAAGAACAGTGAAGTACTGCTGTACATCCCTAAAGCTGGGACACTTGTTGTCAGACAGGCTGGACCAAAAAATATTCAGCTGGATTCTTCTTGTCATGCCAATCATTTCGACAAATCATAAAACACGAAACTTTCTAACGTTCTAAGAATTACAAACATGATTATATTTAATCACACTTTTATAAAAGATAAAAGGAAAATCCTAATCGGATTAAATGTTATTAATTATTAAAAACAACTACAATATAAATTTATGAAAACATTACTAGCCTGGCCACCTGTTTAAGAAAAATCTTAAAAATGCAAGGGGTTGCGATGTTTTATTAGAAAATGTAGCAGGCTTTGCATTTTATTAAAAATCAAAATTTCACAATGAGAAAATAAATAAAAATTGTCAGTCACTATGTTTTTTGTTCTCACAATACAATAACACAAAAAAAAAAAAAAAAAATAAAATTTATCAAAAATAAAAATTTGATAAATTTTTGTGAAAGTCTTTTGTGTAAAAAATTCACCGTATTGCTATTTTTGTTGTTTTTTTGTTAAAAATTTTCTGTGCATTCAAAATTTGTTGTATTTTTTACCTGGAAAAAGATGCCGTCGTATCGTTACATGTCTTCGTTAACGAAATCTAGTCGTCTGATGTCGCTGAACAAGAGGCGTGCAGTGTTTTATGGTTTTCGCTTTTATTCTCAAAAAGAAAACGTGCGACGTGGAGTTGTGGTAGGCGTCTGGGGAGGTGGCGATCGCGATCCTAAATTGACACCATCTGCTACCAAAATTGATGACAAGCTTAATGGTAAACTGATGGAGCTGATAAAAGAAGCTCGCATTGGCACCCTGGGAAAAGGTAAAGTTTTTAATAATGTAGGCGACGAGTGGTTTGCCATTGCTGCTGTTGGCTTGGGTGAAATGGGAGCCTCGTACAACGAGAAGGAAGAAATAGATGAAGGCATGGAAAATGTACGAGTGGCGGCTGGCGTGGGTGCACGGGCACTACAGTTAAATTGCTGTACAGAGGTCTTTGTTGACGGCATGGAATATCCCGAGCAGGCGGCCGAAGGCTCTGCACTTGCTGTATGGCGTTACAATTCGAATAAGCGCAAAAAGGATCGCACAGCAATACCAAAACTAGAATTATATGATGCAGGCGATATGGATGCGTGGACGCGTGGTTTGTTCAAAGCTGAAGCACAGAATTTGGCACGCCGTTTGACCGATACACCCGCGAATCAAATGACGCCTACGATTTTTGCTCAAGCCGCAGTTGATGCATTGTGTCCATGCGGTGTCACCGTGGAAGTGCGTACCATGGATTGGATTGAGTTGGCGCAGCTAAATTCATTCCTTATGATTGCCAAAGGCTCTTGCGAACCCCCTATGATTCTTGAGATAAGCTACTGTGGATCGTCGCCTGAAGATAGACCCGTGCTGCTGATTGGTAAGGGCTTAACCTTTAACAGTGGCGGCCTGTGCCTACGAAACAAAACTGGAATGCATCAATACCGTGGATCTATGTCCGGCGCTGCAGTGGTTGTGGGTGCTATACGAGCTGCAGCTGCACTCTCTTTGCCTATAAATGTATCAGCCGTGTTGCCGTTGTGCGAGAATATGCCTTCAGGTATGGCCTGCAAACCGGGAGATGTCGTCACTCTGCTTAACGGCATGACTTTGGGTATACGTAGCTTGGATAAGGCTGGCGTTGCGGTCATGGCTGATCCCCTGCTCTATGGTCAAATGACATATAAGCCTTCTGTAGTAGTGGATATTGCAACCCTAGGAATGGGTGTTGTCAAGGGTTTGGGTGGTGCCGCCACTGGCATGTACACAACCTCCAAATATCTTGCAAAACAATTCACTAAAGCCGGAAGTATAAGTGGCGATCGTGTGTGGCGTATGCCATTATGGCGATACTACGCCCAATTGATCAAAATGAACGCAACCTACGACTTGAGCAACAATGGTATTGGACCTGCTAGTTCCGGTTTGATGGCGGCTGTATTGCATCAGTTGGTGCCCTGCGCTGACTGGGTGCACTTGGACAATCGCGGTACTGGTCTTTTGACTGTAAACAATCCTCTACCTTATTTGCTTAGAGGGCGTATGACCGGTCGTCCAACTCGCACTGTTGTCCAATTTTTATATCAAATGGCGTGCAAGGATAATAAATAGCAATAGTTTTGTACTATTCGTCCCAAATTGTGATAAAGCAAGATTTCGTACCTGTAACCTTCATGGTAGTGAACCAAATTTATGTAAACATAAATTTTTGTTAATAATTTCAATAAAAAAGAATAATTTTTGTTCGTTATTTATTTTATTTTTCCTTTTTATATAATATTAGTTAATGGCGGTGACTTCATATTAATATTAATTCGTATGGAGCACGAATATATAATTCTAGCAATTTTATTTTTCTACCGGCGTAGTCTGCTTTCCATAGCTCGAGAAACTGGCTTAAACATAAAAACGTTCACATTCATAATAATAATAATAATAATACTGACATACCACCGATATAATATTTTTATATAATAATCATTTGGATCATGTGTTCCTTATAGTAGAAATGCAATCTCACAGCCAAGAATCCATATAATACAAAAGATATTGCCCTAAACTAACTGAATTTGGGTTTGTATGAGAGTTATACGATTCAATAACCCTAGGTTCTCGAAATTTACATTGTTTAATTTTAGTATTTGTTGCTGATGCCCGGATATTCTGTGAAAACTCTTTCAACTCTAGCTATTACGGTTCATAAGATATGACGCGAGGACGGACGGGCAGACGGACGGGTCCCTTTGGGTCTGGAACTCTAAAAACGTTAAATTTGTGAACGAAATTTGATGAGTGTGTAGACAATACTTCAAATTTCAGCAATAACTATTTGAACAAATCGTTAATAAGTATATTGGGTCCTTTAGATCCAATATTTAGCAAATTTCTTAGGAATGAAATACGAATATTGTTATCACCTATGTTATGATACGTACAAAGATTTCATGCAGGCGTTGATCATAAAAGCACAGAAATTCACAAGGATCTTCACATATTTTATATAAGTAGATCATTCAAAATTACTAACTAGCTTAAGATAAAGTGAGAGATGAAGCTTTAATAAGGGAACCCTTGATTGGCATTGTCCTCTTTAGAAAATGGAACAGCCAAAATGTAAAAAAGTAAATAAATCCTTTGCACTTCATGAGGCTCATCATTATCATCGTCGTCGAAGTTGTCGTTATTGTACAAATATCGCTTATGGCAAGGACTCCGCCTGTGATATATCTTATCATTGGACGACAATCGGCGACTTGTTTGTTGTCAACTTATTGCTTTTGTTTTCTTCATTCATGTGTTTGACATGCCTTTCTTCTTGTTATTGTATAAGTGTCTTTGCTGCTGCTTTGCGCACCATTTGCCTTTTGGCGTCAAAAAGTTTTTCGCCATTTTCTATGTTTCTTTTATTTTTTGTTGTTTATTTTCCATCGTGAGTCCCTTTAGCATCGCTTTATTTGAGTTTATACTACAAGATTGTTGTTTTGTTTTTCACCATGTCAAATGTCATTGTTCTTGTTCTTGCTGTTCCTGTTCAGTGTCCTTTCGCTGATATCTCTATTTCGATTTGAATCTGTAGCACAATCTACAATGTGAATATTTCAACTATTCAACATATTGCCAATTGTTTACACTTCGTCTACTTCAGCGTCTACTTCATCGTCTACTGACTACATCGAACTTTGCCACCAAACTTCTGCTACACTTCCATAAAAATATTGCCAATGATTTTTTCTACTAATAGCTACATCGATGTAAAGCTTTATAACTGCTAACAACACTAGCAAAAATCACCCTGGTGATTTAACAATTTGTTGACAAATCTATCTTTTAACTTTAAGAAATACATACTATACTATTATCTTTTTGTTGTACGAAAAGTATCTCTAGCTGAAAAATGTAGTTGTTGTGTATTGTGGTTGTTTATGTCCAACGATTATGTCTCTCCGATTAGCAACAACTTATCGCTGCGATTGACACCACACTTCTTGTTCATTAAACCGTAATAAATTTGTATGATGTGACAAAACTTTATTATTCAATCTAAAAAGTTATTAATAAAGTTCAGTGATGTTAAAAGTTATTAAATAAATTTCAATCAAAATCCAATTTTGCTATCTTATTTGGTTCATTTATATTATTAATTTAGTATTTTTTAATTTGCCAAATATGATTTAAATAATTTACTTCAATTTTCATTAAATTGAGTTGTCAAACTTTGTCACATTTAAAATAAAAACCAAAATTTACTCTTCTTTTTTTATCATCATCATTATTATCATGATTTTTTGCTTAGTTACAAGTTCGACAGCATTTGCAAATTGCATAACAACCAAAATAACAACAAATAAATGTGCAAATGCAAATGCAACTTTTAACTAGCAACAACAACATGAACGACGAAAAGATATTCTATCTTTTAGTAAAGCAAAATCAATTTATGAAAACTGTCAAGTTAAAATTGTGACACTTTTATTGCATGCAATGAATTCACATCTGCTTTTCCTTAACGCGTCTGCTATCCTTGCATACAAGTACATGCGAGTATGTGTTAGAGAAAAGTTGTTCATTCATAGAACTTCATACCAACCAACATCCATCCACATACGTATGTATATTTAATATATGTATTTATATACGATATAGACTAAAGAAGTATCCTACGTGCTTCTAAAGCAACACATTTACACAATGGCAATAGTTTTAGGTTAACTACTACTAACAAAGTTCATAGAAATTATTTAAATTTTATATTTATGAACATCAACATTTCAGCATTTTTGGATTGTTAACAAATTTCAAACAAAAATAATAGATATTTTATTATTCTATTTGAAAGAGTTAACGAATTTCTCAAATAAATATGAGATTAATATTTTACATAAATGCTAGAAATTTATTTCATATTGACATTTGATAAATGTCGGTCAGCAAATATGGAAATGCAGAAAATTTAAGGAAATGCAAATGAATGTTGTCTCTTATGTTGGTTGCCTATTCTCAATTCATCATCATCATATCATATTTCTTTATCATTTATTTGAATACAAAGATTTTGAATAATTTGAAATTAAAATTTTTATTTTTTATTTATTATTATTTATTTATTTTTTTTTTTTTTTTGGCAATTTTAAACTTTTTTTTACAAATATTTACTTCTCGAGTGAGCGAATTTTTAAACTATCACATTTTTGGGAGATGATGTTTGTATGCATAGAATTCACAAAATACATGGGTGTCATTTTAAGGGAAGTTAAGTATGCTTTTGATTCTGATTCTTACTTTCGCATAGAAAATTGAAAAAGAGTATCCACACATGATTCTACATATTTGCCATTGCAAAAATTATGCAGGTCCATGTGAAAAATATTTTGAATTTCCCTAACATTGTGGCGGTCGAGTAAATATGTTGTCACGACAAATCGAATCGTAGGGATCTGGTAATTGCTAGTAATGTGCTGATTGCTATGATGCATTTCCTTGGAACATTCCGATGGATGGCACGAAGAAGATGACGAAAAAGAAGAAAGGAGAAAAAGTGGAAAAAAGTGTTGCGCTGTAAAACAGGGATATTCGTTTTATGAACCAAATAAATAATTTTTTCCCCTGTATGTGCAATGCCAGCTGTGGCGCCACTCAGCTCCTTTTACTCAGAAACCAGTTAAGCCTTTGCATTTTATGGGAAAAGGTTCGAGCAATGGTTGTAATATGATTTTTCTACGTTAAGGTGAAAGCCCAAATATTTCACAACTATGGACTGTGTCATCACCAGCAGATCAAACGTTACTAGAGATTTGTCACTTCTCCTGAGGGCGAACTAATACAACTGCTTCATATACCTGAGATCACCTTGATGTTGCACTTTCTAAACCAAGCTTCTAAGCGATGTGGGTCTGACTGAAAGTTTGAAGTGGCTACTGTCGGCCAAATGTCGGAGCAGATAACAGTCACATACGCGTATGTGGCCGAAATGATGGTTTTTGAAGTCGATTGAAGTGTATGTACCGTGAAAGTGGTGAATAGTATGGAGTGCATATGTCTCACCAGATGGGAATGGTGATTTTGTATGTGTTTATTTGACGTAAAAAGCTCTGTTTGAACTTGTCAAATGCACCTTTTAAAGGTGCCCTAGAATACCTGGTTATTGGTAAGTTATATGAAAATCCGCTCGAAATGCAAAGGGTCAATATCACAATTAATAATACTTAGCATCACTGCATATCTTATTGTACTTAACCTTAAGTGTAAATAATTTTTTTTATAAAGAATATCATATGAAAACTAGAAAGAGATGAAATACTCTTCACGGGCGTTGTATGGGAGGTACCCTCCTTAGTGGTCCGACTCGGATGGTTCCGACAAATGTCCTGCACCTGAATTGCTAACTGATAGTGTCAAAGTTTCAGTTCGATAGAACAAAAAACAAAAAAGTTTTTCTAATAAGAACATGAATTCAAATGGATGATGTGTATGGGAGGTACCCCCCTAGTGGTCCGATTCCGACAAAAACTGAGGGACTAGAAAACAGACGGACAGATGGGAAGGCGTACAGATGGACAGACGGGACATTGCTTAATCAATTCGTCTAATCGAGCTTATCAAGAATATACATACTTTATGTGATTTTTTGTTTTTGTCTCCTTCTGCCTGTAACAAACTTCATGACAAACTTATAATACTATTCACTTCCGTGAAGAGTATAAAGATAAGAAACAAGCGCATTGGAGCATATTACATTTATTACAAAACTAAGTAAGATACTAACAATCCAAACGTCTTCATGAAGCCAAATTACTTAATATCTAATTTTTAAAATTTCAAAATCAATTTTTTAGGTTCCATTTTAATATATACATGTAGTAATTAGTATAAATCATTTGTTTTTAGCAACTGTAACGACTATTCGTATCTAAGTTTTTATAATTTATTAACAATCATTAAATGGGAAATTATTAAATGCTCAATTGACAACTTCTCCCCGTTTAAATACATTTATTATTGTAGAATGTTCGAAAGTTGGCAGATGCGTGCGAGTATATCCAAGTTGATTGAAGCGCAAATCAAATGCGAAATAATCATTTTTATCTATCTGCACTTAGATCACAGCTCACATTTCCCAGTGCCAGATAGCTCAAGCTCAATCTCAATCTCAAGTATAAATGTTCTTCGATTACTGAAACAACATGGGAGAGGGATATTTGCAGGTGTTTGATTTTAGTGTGGAAGTGATTGACATCTGCAGCTTACGAGTATATTACATATAGTATTGATGAACTCTAGCATATATGTTGTCTTGATCTTAGGTTGTTTCTCCCTCCATGGATGAGAACCCATACTCATCATCAGCAATGCCATAAAGTCGAAAGTAAAAGACTTTGCTAATGCTGCATTTGATTGAAATATTAAATTTATATGTACGAGTGTATAACTTCGCGTATGTCAACCTTCCGTTGATTTGATTTCATCAGGAATGTGTCAAAGTGTATAAGTAAGTGAAAATGTTTATTTGCTTTTCAAATAAGCAAGAATTTTTCTTTGAACTTTCCTATATATTGACTTATTGATTGATAAATTGACATAGCTTTTATCTTTTGTTGATTTGAATTGATTATTTGTATTATTTCTTTTATTGCATATATTTTTAATAAAATTGAATTTTCAGTAACATGACATATAAGAAACTTGTTTCGTTCTTAATAAGTCAATTTGAATTTAATTTTAATTGCTGGCAAACGCTATGCTTTATAGACAAAATCTGCATAGACAAATAATGGAAAATGTCGTATGACTTTTCATCATCAACTTGTAACAGAGAATTGCAACTTGTGTGTGATAAGTGAAATTAATTTGAATTTGTGTACAACTTTTTGTTGCAAACATATATAAAATCTAGGAAGAGACTTACAAGATGCTCACATATCTTTACTCACATATATGCAAATATATACATAGATACTTAATTCTATGCATATACTTGAGAGTTCAGTCTGATGGCTTTTGTTTATTTGTTTCTTCGTTTTGTGTTTGTGAAATCAAATTTAAACTAAGCCTATGAAATGTCAAAACTCATAGTACTTGACTCCCTGACTAACTAACTGAATGACTGACTCTGACTACACTCTATTCGCTTCTTTGGGGGTTTTCGCTTCATTTGCTCTCAAAAGGAGAGACAAAGAGAACACTCAACATAAAATGAACGGAAGTTTGTGCAATATTGTTGCATAGTTAAATACATATATTGTATTGTAGATACATGCCACTTATTGTTGTCGTTCTGGTGTCGTTCCGGTGTGCAAACGATGCCAAAGTAAGCCCAAACGGAAATTCAAACATTGAGCTTTGTTACAATATTTAGATAATGGCATTCGCCTGGTACAATATTTGTATTTGCCTATTTCAGCTAAAACAACACACAATACAAGTAGTAAATACACAGTGTTGCTGTGGCAAATACCAAGTTTCAGATTCATTTGCTATTTTGATTAATTAATACTAATTTACGTAAATTCCATTTCAACATCATTCATACACAGAAGTATCTTTAGACATGTTTCTGGGTTACTTTGACTTGGTTTACTCTCCTGAGATTTAAGCTTATGCACCACAGTCTTCCTCCCTTTATCCAAAAACTCTAATTTTATATATTACACATTACTGGTGCTTTTTGCTTACTTATTTGTAGAAGCATGAAACATGTTTAATTTAGTGCTTTTGTGCAACCGCAAGTAGCATGCAACGAAAATGCCAAGAGAAGCCAAAGGCGAATGAAAAGCCAAAGCCATCACCTCACTTAAACTTTCAACCACTAAGTTTCCACTTGAAATACTCGAACATAGTTCCACCAATTCACCCCACTGTACCTGATAACTTATCTCTCTCTCTCTCTCTCTCTGAAGAGGCAAATTAGCCATGCATATTCTTACTTTCTTCTGATTAATATCTATATTTGTGTGTACTTAAATGTCATTAATTTCGTCAAAAATTTAGTTTTCAAATACGAAATGCTTTTAGTTTGGTACAATATTTTGCATCTAATTGTATATGCCACAAGTTTAGTTTGATTATGGAATGAAAATAATGCTTCCGATCCAAGTGTAAAGCCAATTAGAAATTGAAACAACAACACCATACACAGAAATACTTGTACAAAGATATTTGAAAGGATAATTTTATATAAACAAGTATATATATACAAATGAGCTTAAGCTTTCCAGGATAAGGATATATTTGTGTGTGTACGAATACAATATAAATATGTTGAGGTAACAAACATTTTCTGCCTGGCCATATTATTTACACAATTATTCCATTTACGAGTAAAATATTTCATTTACAATATATTTTACAATTAAAATTTTGGATAACCACAATAACCCATAAAAGATTTAATAGGAAAATTGGATTTATTGTATTTTGGTTCTACATTAATTGCAGGATGTTATGTTATAGAAATAGAAATACATACAATATTATAATTTTTTTTTTTTTTTTTGCTATGTCACTGGTGTAGTTCAGATATGATTGACAAATGTATAAATATCAAAAGATAAATTTCATTTATACTTGATCTCTTTCAAATTGACATTTTCTGTTTCAGCTAATTATATACATCACTTTTATAACGTACAATGTACGAAAAATTTAACTCAACATATTTTAAAAATATGAATTTATATATAAATTTTTGTAAATAAAATAGAATATGAAGAATACGACTGCAAAAAGATTACCCTTAATCTATAAATCGATTAACATCTTAGCACATTTAACCAAATACATAATTAATTCAAAAAAATGCAAAGATATAAATTAATTGAAATAATCATAAGATAGATGAAGTTTGTATTAAATTTTTTAATCAAACACAGGTTAGTTTTTAGGGTTCCTCGGATCATATCTCATAAAACGCAATAGCTAGAGAGTTTAAATTTGCAAAGAATATGTAGTTCTATCCGGGCATCACCAACAAATACTAAAACTAAAATATTTTCAAAAACTTAACGGGGTCCCCATACAAGAAACATTTTGGTTTGTATGGCAGCTATACGATCCAGTAATCCCACGATCTTGAAATTTGGAACATTAGTGTTTATACATCAGAAACTAATATTGTCGAAATTTCAGTTTGATCTGATTGTAAGGGGTGGTACCGCCCATACAAACCCCCATTAAAATTCCGGTTCTTATTAGAAAAATTTTTTTGTGTTTTTTATTCTATCGAACTGAAATTTAGAAACTATAAGTGTCTAATAGAGGCGCGGTACATCTGTTGGAATCAACAAAATCGGCCACTTACAATGGGTACTTCCCATACAAACCCCCATTAAAATTCAGGTTCTTATTAAAAAAAACCTTTTATTTTTTCTTTTATTGAGCTGAATTTAGAACAGTATAAGTTCTTGACATAGACGCTATACATCTGTTGGAATGAGCCAAATCGCCCAATTAGGAGGGGTACCTCCCATACGAACCCACCATTAAAATTCAGGTTTTTATAGAAAAACTTTTTTTTTTTGGACTATTGAACTGAAATTTAGACACTATAAGTTTCTGATATAGGCGCGGTATATATATATTTTTTGGAATCAGTCAAATCAAATCCCAATCTGGTACGGAACTTTCCATGTACGAGGCGTACTTGGCCTATTTTTTACGGAATGCCAAGGAGCAAGGCAATTTCATTGGTACCACTTAATAAACTACAATTAATTGTTTAATTGGAGATTCTACTGTAAAAGTAATATAACTAAATATGAAGCTATAACGCACAGATGGTTCAACAAGTTTAAAAGTTCATTATGCGTAAAAGTGTGACTCTGCATCTAAATTTTGTTAACATAATAGGAGTACTAATGTCCAAAAACTTTTGAGGAATTCAACGGCATTGGGAAGGAACAAAGCCCAGGGATATGATTTGAGGAGGCTGTCTCTATGTCTTTTAAGGATCGACAGGAACTGAGACAGGAACAGACACAAGATGATGGGTTTGTATGGGAGCTATATGATCTGGTAATCCAAGAGTCTTGTAATTTACTTCTTTGGTAAATATGTATTAGACACTTATGCTATCCAAATTTCAGTTCAATAAAACAGAAAATATAAAAGTTTTTATAATAGGAACATGAAATTACATTCAGCATGGGGCTAACTTTCCTAGTGGACCGATTCGGCTGGTTCCAATTAAAGTACAGAGTCTGGTGAAAAGAAACCTGCGTGCGATTCCACTGCATGAAGAATATAAAAATGGATTACAGAATCAAAGAGACAAGGGCAAAAACAAAACCGTCATCATACCTCAGCTATCGTATACACAGGACTTGTTGTTCTCAAAAATAGGAAAACCTTGAAAGGACAGAAGTTTAGCACAATTGAGGAAATAAAGGCCACATCGCTTGAAAACTCAAGGCAATACCAAGAAGCGTATCAGAAATTTTTCGAGGATTTGAAAAATGCGCTGTCACAAGTGTATTATGGTACATCTGAGATTGGTATTACTTTGAAGGGGAAAAATATATGTATAATAGTTATAAAGTCAATTTTTTTTTTTTTGCAAACAAATCTCGTATATATTTTATCTACGAAAGTATGAAAAACAATAGAACAATCAAAAATATTTTGTTGTATTATAAAGAAAGAAAGAATTTTATAAAAGAAACTATTTATGAACTGATCTCAACATATTAAACAAGAATCTAAAGAATCTGAAACTGTAGGACATGCGGACGAATAACATATTCCACTCTTGATATATTTATTCAAGTCTTCAATATATTTCAATAATTACATGTTGTAGTGAATGCACAAAAGTCATGATCGCCCATTACAGTGGCTCAAACACGTGTGCTCCATTTGCGCAAATTAATTGTGCTGTACGTCTAGCAATGTGCTACGCCTAGAACAAACCACTGGTCTATTGTAAGGTAACCTCCTATTACATCACCTCGCTTCAAGTTTTTTATTTTTATTCTTAGTTGCATTTGCCATGCGCATCTCTGCACTCGCGTCTTTGTGAAGTTTATTTCAAAAACTTTTCAATTGTACTTTGTGGATTTAGTGTCTGCATTTTATATTTTATTTGCTTACGTTTGATATTTGTGGTAAAGTCACTTGAAAGGTGGCTAAAAACTTGGTCCTTAACAATTGCACGTTCCTTCTTCGATAGTTTAGTGACTTTATACTTTTATTTTGGCTACAAGTTTCTTATACATTTTCATCATCAGATTCTTAAACTAACTGCAGATTTGATTCTTCAAAACAGCTGTTAAGCATACAATGAAAAGTATTGTATCTGCAAAGACTTAATTTATGAAACAAAACTTTATCTAAAAAGAGAAACATTGAAAATGGAAAATCAATAATCATTTTATGTTTCAGGCTAATTGGAAAACACTTTCGCATTTAAAATCAGGTCCGAATCATTGGTCAATTCTTCCCTTAGGACAAAGGTCATTGTCGTATTTTTCTTAAGACAATCATCGTAGCTTTCTGCTACTACTGCTCCAGTAGTAAAGTGAAAGTAATAAATGTACTGATTTTATTGCTTATTTGTTTAATGGCATGAAAAACGCAATGAAGCGTACTTCAGATACGCCCCAAAGATAAAGAAATATTACAATACAATATTATATTTTTTTTTTTTTTCTGCTTATTGATATTTTAACGTTTGTTATTTGATTTGCTTTTGTTTCTGCTGTTGTTTTTGTTTTTTATTTTAGACCGTGAAAAAGTAAAAGAGAAGCTAAGAATCGGGGAAAATAAGAAGTCAATCCTGAGCACATCAGCAACCAATTTGTGCAAAGAAAATTGCAATTTTGAGACAATTTTATATAGAAAGCAGCAGCAGCAGCAGCAGCAGCGGCACCTCCGCCACCACATAAAAACTTGCCACATATGAAAGAGCAAATATGTTGTTATATTGGTATTTTGTTGTTGTTGTTGTTCTACAACTATATGTTGGCAACACCTGATGGAACCAAAGCAAGAAATGATGTCGCAAATCGTTTCTTTCTTTTTATGAATTAATAAAAGTATAAGAGAGAAAAGTGAAAGAAAACTAAATGAAAGGTAAACGAAAAGAAACAAAAGGAAAGGAAAGCAAGGGAAAGCAAACGGGGACGTGAACTCAAAAGATTTTTATAACATATTTAACACGAATTTTCACTTTATATGCAAAGACACACACACACACACACACACACTCCGTCATTCACGCATTCATCTAACACACCTATACACCAATACACATGACAAATACTACTATAAACTGTGCATCTGTGTATGTGTTTATGAGGATAACGAATTTGTATTGTTTTCTCTCCTTTTACCCCAAAACGTATGCAGCATCAAATTGTGCGAAATTTGCTTTCTATTAAAATTTTGAATGGAACAACACAACAAGAAGAGAAAATAAAATAAAAATTGTGACGTTAAATGGCAAGAAAATTACACCATTCTACACCATGACGACACGGCGACACATGCGACAAAGTCAGGGAGTAGAAGATGGCCCCTTTTAAGGCATAAACAATGGCAACACCTGCTGTTGTTGCAAATTAGAAGAAATACGATGTTTTCATAAAATGAAATGTCAGCGACATTACACAGAACACAAGCAACAATAACAGCAACAACAGGTGATCAAAATCTTCTCATGCCACAAAAGAAAATTGCAAAAACAAGAAAATGAAAAATTTTATGAAAACAAGAAAATAGAAGGTTAACTTCTGCTATGTCGAAGTTGATATACTCTTCAGGTACCCCTAGAAAACGTTTTTGCCTACGGATAAGCATACAGAATTATATATTTCATTATTAATTTACTCAAACATAATTGAGACAGCAATATTTATATGGGACCTATGTGATCGAGTAATCCTAGGAACTTGATATATATATAGTTGGTAAAACGAAAACCGAAAAAGTTCTTTTAATAAGAACATGCATTTAAATTAAGGTCTATATGGGAGCTATAAGAATCATTAATCAGTTGTACTAGAAACTTTCAGTATCCAAATTTCAGTTCGATGGTACAAAAAACAAACAAATTTTACTAAAAGGAACATAATTTTGAGTTTGCGTTTGTATGGTAAGTACTTCGGCTAGTGCTCCAATTCGGCTGATTGCGACACATGTGCAGCGTCTGGTAAAAGAAAACTTCGTGTAACATTTCAGCTTTCTAGCTTCAAAACTAAAAGACTAGTTTGCATATATACAGATGGACAATCGCAGATATGGACAATACCTGTATATATTTAGTATAGAAATATATATAACTTTAGGAATATGGATATGATGTATCAGGTGTCAAGGCAATGGGGTAAGTCTCTTATATCCAAGTTGGTTTTCATTATCGGCTACACTTTTCTCAATTTTTCATTTAAAAAATTATGTTTTCCATTCTATCAGTACTGAATATATATATTTTCTTAGATCTCTGTACTATTTCAACAAAATATCGCGAAAACTAATGGATATAGATAAATGCTTATTGGAAAACCGAAACTTTCAATTGAACTAACAACAAACAACATAACAAAGTGAAAATACTATTAACAAACAGTTTAGTATATGTGAAAGGAAGGGGAACAAATTTAATTTTAAAAAATGTTTTTTATGAATATACCAAGTGTGTTTATTACTTTATATTAAAGCATTTAATGTGGCAAAAAGGGGGCAATAGAAGAGAACCTGAAGTTGAGATTACTTTTTAAGTAGTGATTCAGGAATATCAACTACAATATTCTTTTTACTTCCATCTTTTTTACTTGTATGCTTATTAAATGGGAAATACTGAAGGCTTATTCTTTCTATATTCATCTCATCTCACAAATTGTAAACAAATAAAAATATCTAAGCTGACAGTTGTCGCTTGCTTATTAGGCTTGACTTGACTTGACTTGTTTGACCTAAGTTGATGATGTTAGAAGAAGTTGCTTGGTTCGTTGAGCACTGAACATGAAGCGAAACAAAATCAAATTAGCATTTGACTGTGGTTGCATGAAGTTACACAGACTCACACACATACACACACCAGATCCAGAAACTCTTAGAAATGGTACTCAGATTTCAATTTTTGATTTATATTAAAATATTTTTTGCCTTTAATATTATTATGCTAAATGATGTCAACAACAGTTGACCTCTTAGGCAAAGAATAGATGAGTGAGTGAATATAAAAATATAACATTTTTCATTTACTTGCAATGAAAATTTATCAACATTTTCATACGGCAATTGAGCAAAGAAGCCATTTAAAGTTTTTTTTTTTTTTTTTTTCGTTTTGTTTAGGGTTTTGTTTTTCATTTAGAAGTGCTTCAGACCCAAAACAGATAGCTACAAAACCAATAAGGAATCATACAGAGATACATAGCTACATGGACAAAGACAAATACATAGATACAAAGAAAAGCAACGAAAACAAATCTAATAAAATCAGCAGATGATGGTCATTAGACCGAAAAGTAATTTCATTTATTCGCAAACTCGATTTGCTTCTTTGTAGCACAACATAGGAAAGTATAGTATGGTAACCTCATCCCCATGCCAAATGAAAATTCCATGGCATACATAGATATAAAGATACTATTCGCGACGTTGTATTGCGTCTGTCAGCGGCAAAAGTACATTAAAGCAAAGAACCAAAGCAGAACACAAACACAAACACAAACAAATTGAAGCACCAGCATCCATTGGCTTAAAACAACATCAAGTTAAAAATCGAAAAGAAAAACAAAGGAAATGATTTTCTTTTTCTTCTCCTTCTTCTATCGAGTATTTTCTTCCTTTATTCATTCATTGTCTACTCTTGCGAAGTATCAAACTTCTTTCTCTACTCATTTTTATAGATATCTTAAACAAATTTCAAAAGACGCATCGTTAAAATTTTTCCGGGAAACTGCTAAAAGCAGCTCTAAAAGCAGCCCAAAGCAGATTAGTGATAGCAATAAGAATTCGCCATCATCATCTCCCAACTCCATTGCCATTACCATTGCCGTAGACATCGTTTGGATCATAAAACTCGCTTGGGCACACCTGTAATAATGGTAAAACAATAAAAAGCTTTTTGGATCGAGTTTCATTTGAAAATCGCCAAAAACGGAAGAGCGGACTGTCATAGCCAAAGGAACTGCTACGAGTTAAGCAGGCAAGGAAGAAAGGGGAATATTGTACTCTACTCGTATAGTATACTTTTTGATGCTCAAGTTGAGCGTTAAAAATTTTCCAAATGCCAACAAGAAAATGGACAAAATGTAAATGAAATGCTTTTAAAATGAAATTTATGTACGCTTTCCATTCGAATGATATCGATGGCATCACCCATCATACAACCGAATTCAACTCAACCATTTGTTACGGTATTTAAACGGAAATGAAATTAAGCGCAAATATACGATAACAATTTGATGCAAAAGCATCTTTTATTTGAGGTACAAAATATTCGTTAGTTACTTCATGCATGTTTTAGTATTTCAAACCGAAATTATGCTAAAACAAAATTTAATGTGTGTGAAGGAAAAATAAAGGATATTTTCACTCAACTTTCTTCAATTTTAAATAGTAAATACAGATGGAGTGAATGGGCATATGAACAAAATGCTTTTCAATTACCTGTTTTCATCATTCAAACTGCAATGAACTTATTTCCTTCACTTAATTCACAGTCGACAAGTTCCCATTGCTGCATGCTGCCTGTCAACTTTTGCATTTTGCATGAAACATTTCAGCGTCAACAACTTCAACACCTCAAACACAATTTTAACATGACTACACATTTATTAACTTTCACACACTCACATGCTCATTTTGTGTTTGTGTCTGCTTACATGTATTTCCCAAGCAAATCTGTCAAACAAACTTGAATATTTTGAAATGTTCATAAACTCATCTTTTCCACTCTCACCAATACAACTGAATTTAATTCAAGAGAAGTGGAGTCGAGCAAAGTTGTATCTACAATAGTTGAGTTGAGTTGAGTGAGTTGAGTTGAACTGAACAGAACTGAACTGAGTGCGAGAAGAAAAATAAAAATTCTTCCATTTCTACATGTCCTTTATTTGTTGTGTGACGTGTGTACAAGATCTCTACTTCTAGTTCTACTTTTTACTGTGCTACCTACCACAGCATTTGTCTTTTTGTATTATTTTTCTACTTAATTGTATTATATTAGGCACCTGCACGAATAACTTTCATCTGACGATTTGAATTTTTTCTTTGTTTCCATGTTTCTTTCTATATATAATTCATTTTATTTTATTTATATTAATACAAAAGTTTTGTTCTTTAATTAAATGTTACCATTTATTCAAATAAATTTATTTTTGTTTTTATTATTTGTCTTGTTTTCTTTTTTTGTACATTTTATATCTTTCTGTGTATGTGGATGACAAAGTTTTCCTTTTTTTTTTTTTTGGGTCACCACTATGTGCTACAAAGTAAGTACTTTTGAGGTGTCGTTTTTTTTTTTTTTTTTTGTTTTGCTTAGAAACTTTTCTTAAGGGCCCAAGTTCATTTCACTTTCAGCCATTTAAATTACAGAAAAATTTGAAAGAAAAGAACTTAAAGTGTCAAGAGAAAATCCTCTTTATTGTTAGATTGCACCTGTGTTATTTGCTTAAGAATTTCTATTAGAGATTTCATTTAACTAATTTGGGCAATTTGTTCCTTTAGTTTATCTAAATTTCACCAACTTTTCCATTGTAAAATCTCTGAATAAATCCAAAACTAACATATAAATGAAAAACCCGTTTGAAAATTATTAATGCTCAAAGCAACAGTTAAAATGCTTCAAGTGACGCTACTTCCATTATTTTCAAAACAATGAAAGAAATTGATTTTCAAGTGTTGATTAAACACACTTTTTTTTTGATGGAAATCATTAAATTTTATTTCGTTTGATTACTAAGTTTATAAAGATAATGCTGAACCTTCTGGACTCCCGAATTCGGCAGTTCTTCCAGAAAACATTGAGAATGGAAATTGTGTGACATCCCAAAAATAACAGAAAGTAGTATACTTTTTTTGCCTATAAGAATGCTGTATTCAAAGTAAATCCACAATATAAAGCCACAATATTTTAGAAAGCATAACGTATTTTATTCAGCATATATTTTCGGCAATGAAATTAATATTGTTGGTGGCAAAACAAGGCCTAATTGCTTCCTCGTCAATCGCATTGTCATGATATGTCATTTTTCACTATCTGTTCATAGATTTAAACTTTAAATTTTAAGATCAAATTTTAAATGAAAGCAAAAATTCTGAAGAGAAAAGAATATTATTCAAATCCTGAAAACATAGCTTCAACACAAGTCTATTCTGAATCCGAATATAAATCGTTTTACAAGAATCGCCTGAAATTAAAAGAAAATCATTGGAATATTTGTGTCGGTACTCATTGAATGACATGAAAAGAAAAATTCAAACCGATTTATGGTAGACATTTGTAGTTTACATAGCAGCACTTACTCACACTCTGACTCACTCAATTAATGCCTTAAATTGATGCCTTTGACTAACCAATAGAGGACAACTTACAAAGCAAAAGAAAAAAAAAAAAAAAGGAAGGGCAGAATTCATTAAACAATATTGTACAATTTACAAATGCAAAAGGAAGTTCAATTGCTAACAAACGAACAAAGAAATAAAGTAATAAAAAATATCTCTTCAATTTTTTCCATCATTATACACTTCACGCAGTGAACAGTATTATAAGTTTTTCATGAAGTTTGTAACAGGCAAAAGGAGACAACAGAGACCAGAGACATAAAGTACATATGTATATATATTCTTGATCAGCTCGATTAGACGAATTGATGAAGCCATGTCCGTCTGTCCATCTGTCCGTCTGTATGTATGCAAAGTAGTCCCTCAGTTTTTGAGCTAGAGAGCTGAAATTTTGCACGAACCTTTCTTTTTACCATATGCAGTACATTTGTCCAAACCACGCGAATTGGACTCGACCACTAGAGCTACCTCCCATACAAACCTCGCAATTGAATTCATGTTCTTATTAGAAAAACTATCAGTTTCCAATACAGGCACCCGACTTTTGTTGGAACCATTCGAATCGGACCACTAAGGAGCGTACCTTCCATACAAATCCCGTGAAGAGCATTTCATCTTCGGCATAGTCGAAGATAACCTTCTTTCTAGTTTTTATTTTACTTTACTCTTTTACCACGCATTTTGCAAGAGACCAAACCACTATTTCTATTCAGCGGCATTTTGCTTTTTCTTAGAATTTTTTCAATTTTTTTTTTAAATTTCTTGCTCTCTTTTCCTTGTTGCAAATTGTTGCACTTGTAGCGTTTTACTTTGTCTGAGAATGAATGCAGCAGCAGAATTCATTGTAACCGAAAGGAAAGAAAAAAAATATTGGTGAAGGAGAGAAGCTCGATAAAAACTATGAAAAGGAGGAAATGAAGAAGAAAGGAAGGAAGTAAGATGGCAAAAAAGCAAAACCAAGTGTTAACATAACTTAAAAGGTTGCAATGAATCTTGTCGTCTCTTCCTTAACATTGAATGCAACTTGCGCATTTCTTTTTTTTTTTTTTTTTTATTATTATTTCTTTACACCCAGTTTTTTGTCTTCTCTACGCTTTGTACGCATTTTCTTTTATAGTACGTTTATTAATGATTTTATATTCCTTAACACGCTTTTGTATTATTCACCCACCAATTCACTTTACTCTTCATACTCAGAGGATCTGTTTCATTCTATCATTGTCGGCATTCATTCAATCGCAGAAACAATGCTTAAATTGCCACCATTTTGTGCACTTTGTCGGCCATTTTGCTGTCCATATAAAATTTTTACACTGACTTTTCTTTATCACTAGTTCTGATGTACACTTTTTGCCGCTAGCAACACTGGCACTACAAACACAATTCTCACAAATCGCCTTCGTTCATTTCCCACTCTTAATTGCAACGCTGCCCGTGGCCGGTGGCCTTTTAAGTGCTGCGTTACTTGCCCTGAAGGCTTCTTCCATTGAAGCCTCATAATTGATTTATGTATTTATTTTCAGTTTTAATTAATAATTTTATAAAAGGCGCCGTTTGAAATTGGCTCAAGTAGCCTGCCTGCTTGCTTTGCCTGGTCGCTTATTGAATTTTTCAATAGTTCAGAGAAAATGAAGAAAAAGCATTTAATGAAATTGGTCCAAAAATAAATAAGATTTTTTGACTCTCTCTAAGAAGAAGAATTTACAATAAGAAAATTAATATATTCTTGAAAATACAAAAATTTTATTCTAAATTAGTAATTTTAAAGAAAACAAATGTCTAAGAATTATAAGCATCTCTTTCTTATCATAAGCACGTCTCTGTTGTTAGTGTAAGTAATAGTATAAGTGATTATAAGTAATTACTGAATCCAAAATTAAACTTTTCTATTTCTGAATTAAATATGAAAACTACTTATTCAATAGTTTCAGGTTTTCAGGTGCTTTAACATCATGACTTTGGTTTATGTAAATTAAGTGGAAAATTAATAAAAACAGTTTAATATGAAATGCAAAAACTAATTTATTGTAATTTTAATATTCAAAAACTATTCATAATGAAATTGCAAAAATAATATATGCAAATACAACAGAATATTCACTTGGGTGTCACTGAAACTTAAATACCTTCTTTCATTCAAAAAGGGAAAAATTAGCCAAAAATCATTCATAATCTTTAAAGCAGTTTGACGATTGAAGGAAGGTTTCATTGTCATTGATATATATATAATAGTTTTTTATGAATATCATAAAAAAAATTAATATTTCTTTATTGTAGAAGGAATAAACTTTCTTTTATAATAAATGTATATGTGATATTGCTTCGATTTATCCAATTTGTGGGTTTGTAATAAATTATCATCTTCATTGTGTAACAAACACCAAACTAAAGTGATACATTTCATAGTAGTGTAAAGTTCATAAAAATTATATTAAAATTAATATTGTAATAAAATTAAATAAATGTTTATTTGAAACTGAACTGAACTGAAGGGGAACGAATGCATGAATAAGAGAATCACTTGAAAATGCATGTGTTTTAAATATTAACTCAATTGCCAAACAGACACAAATTGCCAATAATGTTGGTCACTACAGTGAAACAACAATAATAATACGAACAACAACAGGAATTCAAATGCATTGGGGAAAAATTGTCATCAAATTTTAATAATTCATAATTAACAAACCGCGCGCCATAACAAACCACAACCGACAATTTTCATTACTTGCAAAGTGGAAAATATTTTCTGTTCTGTTCATTTTTTTTTTTTTTTTTTTGTGTATGTATGTATGTGTGTGTGTGTGTGTGTGTGTGTGTGTTTGTAAAATTTCTATTGCACCGCAATGAAAATGCAACAGAATATCAGATGTTCTGCACCCACCACTCAATATACCTATACTATATAGGGGAAAATTATTCAAAACACACAACACAACACAACAAATACAATATTTGGTATAATCGGCTTGGCTTCATTGCATCAGACATGATGGTGATGATGATGGATGATGATGATGATGATGATGATGATGATGATGACTACCACTCACTACCAATTTCAACATTTATGTTATGTACCTTTATGTAGTGGAACCCTCTACTAGAGTTGTCCATTTTGTTTTCTATAGTTTTTTCTGGTGTTTGTTGATGTTTGTAATTCGTTAGGGCGTAGTGGGCATAATGGGCGTTGTGGGCGTGTTGGCGTGTTGGCCTCATAGGCAAACAAAATCGTAAAACACGCAAACATGGTCGGAAGCATGCGGAATTTATGTTTGTGTATTTTGTATGCGTGTAGCATCCTTCTTTCTATCCTTGCATGCTTCATGCGTGCTGTATATTCTGCTATTTGCACGCGCGCATCTCCCACTGCTATGTAGGTAATGTGTGCAGGACGAAATGAAGGGAGAGTGATCAGATAGAAGCACAGACAGTATAGTTAGTGTAGCGTAATATAGTAGAAGTACGAGTATGTGTTTGCATGCATATGAAAATTAAAATTGTTGACAATTGTTATTTTTTCATTGTTGGTCATGTTGTCGTTGTTGTTTGTTGTTGTTTTTTCCATGGTGGTCGATACACGCAACTAACCACATTTTGATTGCATTCACATTCTCGTTCACATTTACATTCTCCGTGAATCGTGCTCATCGCAAAATTGCATGCATTTGTCGCAAAAGTCGAATTTTTTCCATCCTTCCTTCCTTTATTTGCTTCATCATGCAGTTGAATTTTCAAATAATCCAAAAAAAAAAAAAAATAAATAAATCAATAAGAAAGATATAGAAAACATTGAACAAGAAGAATGGTACTTTTAGATAAATTATCTGTTGCCCTTCTGAATATACAAATTGTACTTTTATTTATCTGATAAAGAACAAGAAGAATATAAACGTCAATCATTTTACAATTTATTATTTCATTGATTTGGAGAAAACCTAAATATAAAATTTAGATTCATTGATTCATTATTGATGACTCAACTATTTTCAATTGCTGCCATTCAGCAAACTCAAACCATATTTCAACATAAACCTAATGAAATACCTTTTAACAAATAGTCAAAATTACTAATCGATTTTACACCAATCCCATTCCCATTCTGGCTAAATGGTTAATTTAACAAACAAATTTATCTCAACTGGACTTAAAAGAACCTTCATAAGATATTGATGACTCCATGATATATGCAGTTTGATGAGGTTTTTGATTTGATGGCGTGTTTGGGACGCGGACAATCGTGGTCTGGCTTTTTACCATTGCACTAATTTTAGAACATTATTCAGTCCTAAATCTTTAATTTAAGAAATTCAGCTACTATATCAGATATCATCTCTCATCATATAGTAGACGTCGCTGATAGCTTTGCAATTCGTCTATACAGAACTTGTATCCCTTATGAAATACTTATGTTTTTCATATCAAAATTTTCTCTTCCCTCTTGCAATTTCTTTACCTCTAATGTCCATTTTTTATTATATTGTAATATATTTGTTCTTTCATTCTGAACTGTTTTACATTCAAAGGATGTTTTATTATATCTAAAAATAAATGTATGCAGATGTAGGGTATTTAAATTGGGGGAGAAATAATTGTAAAATATTGTAATCTGGTCACTGTTGCTCTACATTTTTTGTACAGTGTTCAGTTTTTTTTTTTTTTTTTTTTTGTTGAATTTTTGGTTAAGTGTTTCTTTGTCATTCGGTTTTCGTGGTTTTAATGTTTTTCACTCATTTCATGCTCCTTTTTGCCATGTTTGCTTTTTGTAAGCATTTTCTTCTTTATTTGATACTTCATTGCATTTATTTTAATACTATTTACATGTTGTTAAAAATCTATTTGGTTTGTATTATTTCAGACAGGGAAACTTTTTCTTCGTTACCACAATAAAATGTAAAGGAAATTCTACAAAAAAAAATCATTATTATTTGTTTGTGAATCAATAAATTTTTATATTGAATAAATAATGATTTATTTAATACCACAAATTGTTGTTGATTTCAAAGGTTTTTTTGACCTTTGATTTATGTTGTCTGGTCACTGGGAAAGTGGAAGGGAGGGTCATCATGATGATATAGTATATTTATTGCATAATGAATGATGTTTGTACGTGATCATAACATATTTTTAGGCAATTCAACACTTAAGGCACTCAACACAATTTATAATTGTATTGAGTTTATTTTGTTATTGTGTTTATTATTATTATTTTTGTGGCATTTTGTTAAATATTTTGATGTGACTTTGGTTTTGTTATGCGGTGAAACGAAAATAAATAACCATTGCATACGTTTAACGGCAATCACACATTATTCGCATGCGGTTAAATAATAAATTTCGTGAAATACTAACAACGACATAAACAGTAAATTAAATGCCAAATGTTTCTAAATGTTATTACACATTCATTTTTTTTTTCTAGTTTTAGTTTTAGTTTGCATGTCCTTGCCAAAAATGAAAATGTTCATTTTGTTAGTCAAACTAAAATAATTTTAATGAATGCAAATGAATTTAACCCAATTCGGTTTAAATTTTATAATAAAAAGAAAAAAAAAAAAAACAAAACATGTGACATGTTGATGTTCAAGTAATTGCATTACATATATCCAAGGAAGGATGAATGTCTCCTTGCCTACATGTGTCCTTGCTTGCTTTAGTCATTAGTATTTAGCGCCTTCGTTCGACAGTTTGTTCGTTAGCATCCGGTTCCATCCATCTATATACCAACCGCTCCGCGTTGTCATGTCACTTGACTAATTCAATTGATTTTGTGATTTACTGAAGCGTATTTCATCCGACACTCTATACGAAATTTATCAGTTTCGTGGTTATCAAAGACGAAGAAACCGAAGCATGAGCAAAAGAAGCTGTAGGAGCAGCATTGAATCGAACGTAATTAATTTTTTATGCTGCCACTTGAAGCAAGCATATCCTGTGATTAGGTTTTCCAAAGCCTCGGGCTGCCTTGCATTGAATACGCTGTGGCTTTGCCTTTTACACACACAGATACACAGACACACTCAAACACATGTAAACAAACATTGATGTTCTATAGTTTATTTTGTATATTGAGCAACTAAACTTTGTTAACTTCATTAAGCCATTAAATAACTTAATTATGTACTTATAATTAATGTTAGTTAACGTTGATTTTGATTCTATTACTATCATTACTCAATTATTATTATTGTGTTTTTGTTGTTCTTGTTGTTATTTGTTTGTTTATTTAAGTTTGCCGATGATTTCATTAGGGTTTATTGAATTATATAAATTTTGAATAAATTCCAATGAAGACTTGATAAAATTTTATTGTTCATCATTCTCATTTTGTATAAGATCGATGTAATTTACAACGATTCCCCAATGCAATTAATCCACAGCAGGAATGCACTGCATAGATATTGCAGGTGATTTACTAATGAGAGAATAAAATAGAGGCTTTGGGGTCAGGAAACTGAGACACAATTACTCGAAAATAAGGAAATGACACACTTTATTTATAGATGAGATATAAAATGTAAGAAATGGACTCTGAGTTGCATTTAATTTCAAATGGCACTTATGACCAAAATTGTGCTATCATGCTAATAGTAAAAATACTTAATATGAAATCCAAACGTGTAATCCCACAGTAAATGCAACAGTTAAAGCTGTGTTATCACCAAGAACTGGATCAGAAACAATCATCTATTGCGTTACTGTATTTTTATTCAATTAATACTTTTTTATAGATACAAAATACCAAAACACAAATAAAATTAAAAAAAAAAAAACATGTGAACTAACAGCAGGGAATGAGAAATCTTTGTAATTTCTGATGCCGCCAACAACTGTTTCTGATGCCGCCAACAACTGTTTCTAATGCGAATACACTGAATTTTATTCTTATTGACAATGGCAATTGTCATCAATGCTTTCTATTTCTGTTTTGTGTTGCAAATGTACACAAATATATATGTATGGACGTAAGAAGCTGCAAGAATGGTAGTATAAAATGTGTTGCAGGTCTCACTGAAATCCTCTGTAAAAATAGCGGATCACTGAATCAACATCTATATATGTCTAATATAAAACAGTCTCTCGGGTGTGTCGGTCTGTCTGAAAGCGATAAGCTCAAAAAGTACCGAACGGAGTGATTCATGAGAAAGGCTATAGATATATAACTCATTAAAGGTATGTGTAAATTGGCTGCAATATCAAAAATTGAATGAAAATTTCGGAAAAAATAATACCGTGAACTGTGTCAATCACATAAGCAAGATATCTATAATATCATAGACAATAAAAAGAAGTGTAGCTGATAATTCAGTGTGATGTGAGTTACATAGTTGATCGTATTAACGGGAATTGCCTCTACACTACTCGGTGGTGGACATACAGCGCATTAAGCACTCAAGTTTCCGTTAAATTTGAACCAGACCGAAAAACTTAGATCCAACAGCAAAACTTCTGGTATGATCACAGTCGCTAAAAAATCGCTACAAGCACTTGACAGAAAGGGTGTAGCACCATACGCCGAGTATGTGTGTGTATATTGGTCCGATTCTGTTGATTCCGACATACGTACAGCGACTGGTAAAAATACAACTTCGTGCAAAATTTTAGCTCTCAAGCATACATACAGACGGACAGGCGGGCATGGCTCCACTCGTCTCGTCAATCTGATCAAAAATATATATACCTTCTGAGCTCTCTCGGGTGCTTCTTTTTATTGTTATTTGTTCGGCCACATCCAATAAAACAGTTGTGGTCCGCTCTTTTCTTATCAATTTAGAGGATCCTTAAAGTTAAAAGTCATGAGATACAAAAGATCAATCAAAATCAAAGTATACATTCTCTCTTAACATTATTCATCAATATTTCTTGGCAGGACTACCGGTTGAGGACTTACTCTTTCAACTTAACATTCTTAATTGGTGATACTTTGATCACCATTTCTAAATTGTTGGGGGTCTTTTGTTCACCTGCATTATTACTTAACCTCACCTCATTTTTGTGATACGGAAATCAAAAACTTCATGTGACGTAATCATTTCACACAAACTGCATTACCTTGTTAGCTGTCCTTTTGTGCCACAAAGTAAGGAAACATTTGTTTCGTTCGGGTAACATGATTATGCTTTTTCAATTGATATTTTCTAAAACTTTTTCATTTAACTTTGTTTTTATTTGATTATATTTGCATTCATTACATTTATGAGAGCAAACAAAACAATCGAAAAACCAAAAGATACCAAATAAACAAGAAAGGATGAAAACCAAAAAAATCTCAGCGTACTTGCGTGTGCATTTTCAAAGTCAATAGGAATTTGAACAAAGTCAACAATCATCCGAACGCACCTAATTCCATTAATGTGTAACACCCACAAAAACAACAGAACAAATGAACAAAACAAACCAGAAGCAAACGAAAATCAAATGAAAAGCAAAGAAAGAAAAGATTGAGACTATAAATTCCAACATCTCGTTTGCAAATAACTGAGAAATCTGTATGACTGGATCGCTGGTTGTCTGGTTGGCTGGGTTGGTGAGAATATGGTGGGCATACAAAACTTTTAGCATTGTGCCGAAAAATATGCAAAGCAGTCATAATTTTACTTTTACCCAAAAAACCGAAATATTTTCATATAAAATTGTTTGCAAACAAACTTTTTTATGCTTCAACTAATTTCAATCAGCTAAAAATAGCTATGCTATGTTGCAAAGAAGGAAAACCGAAAACTTTTCCCAATAATGCCGAACATAAGCGTAAAACTCAAACCGATTTCAATTCACAAAACGAACAGAAGCACACAGAAAAACACATGCATATTGACAGGAAAATAAGAAGATACACTCAAGCACACGCTTATACTACATACTTCACAGGATATCGCAGGACATAAAAACTCCGAAAGAAGAGAGCGAGAAATGACAGCAGGTGAGTGACTGAATTTATTAAGTTTATACTGTCGGGACTCAGCCCAACTGAACTGAACTGAACTCAACTGAATTGCTGTTTATGCCTTTATTCTGATTGGTGGGTCCATTGGTCATAGGTGTAGAGAAAAAAGAAGAAACTCCCCTCTTACATTCGTCATTTAGACTAAGATTTAAAAAGAAGAGGCTCTCTCCATTATACTCTTCCGATTCTGGAAGAAAAGGGTCAATCCGCATACTCATCAGTTAGACTTAGATTCTGAATTCTAATCAGTATGCTTACAAATAAAAAATAATGGGAACCCTTTACATCTACGCCCGTTTTGCCTCTGCTTCACTTTTCGGACTCATACAAACTTTCATTCTTTGTTTATTGTTGTTTTTGGATACTTTTTCGATTTTCACCACTTCATTTGTGATTTTTTTCTTTCAATTTTTCCATTTCTTTTTTGATTTTAACACTTCATCATTGCTGGTATTGCTGATCCAATACTTTCTCACTTCATTTCCAACTTTGTGACATTTTCCTTACTGCTTCACATTCATTCAACTAATATTTTCTTTTTATTGTTGACATTGTTTTTATGTTCAATTTTGATTTTCTTGTTTTCCATAATTGTCGTCTGGATGATGTTGGTTTTTTATGGAATTGAGTATCTGCACATGTAGATTTTTCTTATTTGTTTCAATAATATGCTTATTAAAAAGTTTCATTACTTCTTTCTTTCAATTGAAAAAGTTTTCAAGTTTTGTTAACTACTGCAACAAGGCAGATCTTTGTGGCATTGACTTTTGACTAGTGGCCTCCTACATGTGGCATGTACGATTATGTTTGCTCTTCAATATCATCAGCAACATCATAATCATTTATCTTAATGCACTCAAGCAAAAATAATTGCAAATCTTTTGCACAGAAAAGCCTTTGTAGCCAATGAATTCTTTTGGGAATTTTCGCCTCTTGGCCATATTAATTAACTTTTTGCCAATGTTGCGCTTATTTTGCGTATCATTTTCATTTCTTTTACTCTGAGTCATTGTTTTCAGGATTTATAGCTCATTTCACCGATTCCACTCCCTCTAAAAGAAGAATAATATAACATGAAGGTGAGAATATAGAAAAAAGAAAATTGTTTAGGTAAAATGAAATCCAAAAGTTTTAATGAGGACGTAAGTAATTCGTAATTAACATTTAACGAAAATTAATTAAACTTTGTGCAAATAAACATCTAACCAAAAAAAAAAAAAAATAATAATAATACATAGAAAATAAAAGATGAGGAGAAAACCGGAAGCAAGGAAAAACAAAAGGATAACAAAAAAATTTGGAGAAGAAATGCATATAAGAAACAAATCGAGTTTAATCCATTCTTCATTTGCCCAAATAAAATATTGTACAATAAATGTATTCTTATCAAGTTCACTCAATTGAACTGTGTTCTTTGCGTTAATTTCTAATCAAGTAGAATTAAACAAAAGTAACATCACTTTGAAGAGTTAAATTTTCTTGTTTTCCAAAGGAATCTTCATGGAAATTGAATAAGGCATCACATAAGTTCAAGTGTTAATATTTTAAGTATATTTAAACCAGATTGATGTCGAAGGTAAACATTTGTAGGAGAAGTTTTAAAATATTATACTTTAAAATACAACAGTGTCATCATTGGCATAACTTCTGATCAACTGGTGAAAATTTTTTTATTAAAAACTTTTAAGAAGTATTTACTTTAAGACTTTTGGTTAATATCCTTCTATTTAATTAATGGTTAAAATATTTGTACAATAGAACTTAGCTAATCCGGATATTTGCTAACCCGTATCAGAGTAAAACACTAAAAATTTCTAATATCTCCCTTGTAATTCGAATCAACACGGTTTTTCTATCCGAATTGGATATAATCAATTATCTTTGATTCTTCTTTGATGTTGCTTGCTTGTGATTACACTCAGCAACAGTCGCGAAACAAATATTTTGACATTTGTCACTCCCTCACTCTACAAGAGCCAAAATATGCGAAAGAAGATATACATTTTTTGACATGCTTGCTTGGGAATTCTTGGAACAACAACTTTAATAACGATTTTGTTTATACCGAAAATAATTCAGATGTTAAAGAGGATCCAGAAACCAACTTTTCGGTTTCCAACTGCATATAATTGACCATTCTAGGCGAACACAAACGAAAGCACGCAGCCTAATTGATGCGGCCAAATATCTGCTACTTTTGTTCGTTTTTGTTTTTAAATTAGTTTGCTGTCCACACTACAACGAAAGAATGCATTCTAGGTGCGTCATTTGTTTTCGCTGTAAAATTGTGTTTTTCACGTAATCAAAAAAAAAATTAACAAAATAGAAAACCGACTTAAAAACAAAAGAAAGAGGTATCGTGGGACACTCATGTAGAGCGCAGCTGCATTCAGAACAAATTTTTTAATTATTATTTTTATTTTTATTTATTGAAAAATTTATGTTTTAATTTTCTTTTTTTGAGAATGAGAGTTCTATTAAGACAGAAATAAGTACAAATAAGAAAAATAAAATATTCCCAGTGTAGGACTCGTAACGCACGCCTTCGATTTGCCAGTCCTACTCTCTAACCACTACACCACGCAGACATTTTATTCGTCTTTGCTTTGATCACGTGCACTTCGACATCGTAATCATGCCCCTTGTAAATGGTTACCGGTACTGCTTAATGATGATCGACCGATTTTCAAGGTGGCCCGAAGCAGTATCAATCAAGGACATAACTGCCACTACGATAGCAGCAGCATTTTGGACTCATTGGGTAGCACGGTTTGGCTGTCCCAAAAGTATAACCACCGATCAAGGATCACAGTTTGAATCAGCTTTATTCAAATTTTTGGCAGAATTGCTGGGCAGCAAGCATATACACACTACGGCATACGATCCTCACTCAAAAGGACATAACTGCCACTACGATAGCAGCAGCATTTTGGACTCATTGTGTAGCACGGTTTGGCTGTCCCAAAAGTATAACCACCGATCAAGGATCACAGTTTGAATCAGCTTTATTCAAATTTTTGGCAGAATTGCTGGGCAGCAAGCATATACACACTACGGCATACGATTCTCACTCAAAAGGAATGGTTGAACGCTGGCACCGATCTTTTAAAGCTACATTAATGTGTCACTCAGGAGCACCATGGACGGAATTGCTACCAACAGTCTTACTTGGACTGAGAACTTGCCACAAAGATGACTTTGGTGCCTGCGTTGCGGATCTTTTGTATGGTTGTCACATTCGCCTGATGAAGATGAGATGGTGCGGCCAGTTCCAGCAGCCCACCATATTCAAAAAAGAATGTGTGTACACAAACATTTGACAGATTGTTCACATATACTATTAAGAACCGAAGCCACTAAAGCCGTCTTATACTGTACCATACATGGTACACGAACGTTCAAGTGATCGCGTGTTCAAAATCGGGATAGATGGAAAGGACATTGCAGTAACCACAGAACGTTTGAAACCAGCATTCATTCTCAAAGGTTATGGAGACGACGATTCAATCTGTGTTCAGCAACACGGTTAAAACGTACCCATGAAAGAAACAATTAAGTTTCGGTCCCGAGTTGGTCACTCTAAGGGGGGTAGCTGTGACAACGCCAACCACCACCTGCGCGTTTCAATGAAAAGACCAGTGACTCGTTTCATCTTTAGTTTAGGAACAAATAACAAACAATAAAAGTAATCACGTGATCAGCCATTATTCTTTTCAGTCAACAAGCAACTGACATTCAGAATATCATTTTTAGAAAGTAAAATACAAATTAGTAAACCAAATTAAATCGCTTATTTAATTTACTAAAGTTATCTAAATCAGAAGCCCTCTGTCGTCAGTTTTTCTAACTACCCATTTTTTTTTTTTTTTAAACACAAATCATGTTCATGTTTTAGCACAATTTCAATATAAAACATAAACTTGAATGATAAAGCAGTTAGAGACGTAAGAAGTGTTTAATGCAAGCAGTTCAAAAAGTTTTGTGGCTTTCATAAGCAACATGTTCAATTTACTCTACTTCCGTTTTATTTGTTACTGGCGCCATCTATTTCTCATTTGTATACAACGATGAAAGCACAACTATTTTCTTTGAAAAACTTCCGTTCAAACTTTAAGCTCTTAAAATAAATATTCAATATCTTTCCTATTTTTAAATTCTTTTAAATAATTGAATCGTTTGAACGAAATCTATTCTCACTATAATTACAATTTTATAATTGTAGTCCAAGTATTTTTTTAAACATGAACTTGAATTCAAATTTAAAAAAAGAAAAGCTTTCCAGTAAGAAAACAATTTCTCCATCAACTGTAACTTTTAAAACACGTCAATGAAATACTGGCAACTCTGTCAACTGATTCCATTCTGTGAGCATTTGTTTTTATATGTCCAAGTACGAAACTCAACAAATTTGCGCTCACAATTTAGTTCACTCGTGAACTGCAAGAGAACGTTGTGCGTTCGGAAAAACTAAAATTTCCATTTAGATTTTCTTTAAAGTAAAAACAATCAAAACGTTTTTTAAATAAACAAAGTCCAACATTGTTTGAGATTATTATTAAAAAAAAAATAAATAAAAATAAATAAAAAATAGTAATTTGTGAAAGTATACTTTCGTGCGCTTAATTGTTTGTTGTCAATAAACTACGAAATGATTTTTTAAGGATAACAAAATAAACATTTAACATTTTTTCGAAATGTAATGTGACCCAATTTCTTGCCATGATTATCTAAGTAAAGTTTTGCAAGTAGTCAGAAGTAATCACAAACAAAGTAACATTGAGAATTAAATGATAAATGATATATTGTTCAAATTGAAATTTGGGTGCGGTGCACAATTGAAGAACATAATTATAATTTAAATATTGTATATGATAATAATTAAAGAAAATCACATCAACAACAACAACAACAACAACAAAATTGTAAAGACAACATCAAAGGGAGCCAAGCCATTTCTCTTGTTCCAATTCTGACAGCTGATTCAGTGAGGACCAAACGATTGGCCCAAAAGCTGGTGGAAGATAACACGGGTGCTGGTGGGGAAAGAATCGAAGACCCAGCACGGCTAGTCAGCATGTGCTGCACCAAAATACTCCCTGCGCACCGCTTGAGGCATAAGTAAATGGGTGAAAAACTGAAATAAAAACACACAAACACATTTTATACTTACATGTGTTATGCGTGTGTATATGTATGTTTATGTATGGGGATGTGTGTGTGTGTGAGTGTGTCTGTGTCTGTGATCCCGAGTGTCAGCAACCCCTAAGCAAAAATAATAACAAAAAATAAAAACAAAAACAAGTTGACAACGAGAAGTGTTGGACTTTCTTTTTCTGCATTGGCTTCTTCTTCTTTGACTTAGTGTACGCATAAAATAAAAACAAAAATATACATAAGGATAACAATCCTTGACAGCCCGCCTTAGGCTAGTTTGATTTATATACACTCAACTCACTCCCAGATATCCCCGTCTCCAGCAGCAGCCTTAGGAACTCTTTAGCAATTGACGTGCGTGTGGTAAGTATCAAAAACTGAACCGAATTTTTATTTATTTATTTTCTCTTAAATTATTTTCTATATTTTGTTTAGCCCTCGAACTTAAATCCTTCCCCTCGAGTTCATACAATAAAAAGGAAATTAAAAATTTATGTTGAAAATTGCTACAAAAACCACAAACGCTCGCACACACACACGCACACGCAGACTAACAGAATTGTGCATACCATTATGAAATATATTTAGTAAAAATGGATAAAATTGTTATATGTATGTATGTGTGTTACAAATTGTAGAATGCATATCGACTGAGTGAGCTACATACATATATTGTAGTATGAAGCACGTGTTTCATTTAGTGATGGATTGGCTCTCGGATAACATTTTAAATCCCAATTGGTCTGCGTTGTGGTTTTTCTTTTATAGTTCACTAGTCTGCTTGGCTCTGGTTTGCCACAGAGAGGAGTGGCAATGGGAGGTTAAATGGGAAATTGGATATGGGATGTGGCTAAGGTATAGATATAACATAAATAGCGTGTATGGCCAATCAATAAAGGTCCAATATTGCAAAAAGTGTTCAGTCAGAGTTCAAAGTTCATGCAAATTGCGTGTGTTGTTTGCGTTAAGAAACTCTTTATGCTTAGAACAGAATTCCATGTTCCTTGACTTCGTCCTTTCATTTTATTTATATTGACTATGATTAACTTTGAACAAAACAAATTTTATTCCGTGCTTTATTTCCCTTGCGTGTTTTTTTTTTTTTTTTTTTTTTTGTGGAAAATTAAACTATACATTGATCATTCTGAAAGACCGAAACAGAAAAAGAAAACAAAATAGAAGAAAATCCCAGGAGGAGCGTAATAAGCAGAAAGAAGAAAATTTATCCATACGTAACTTATTTGCCTGTTTATATAGTCACGAAGTTATATAATCTTATTATTAATCATTAAATATGATTTCGTAAACATTTCAAACCATATTTTTTTTCAAGTAATCTGGACTATTTTAGAGTAGATTCAGTATATACTTATGTGGCATTTCAATATTGAGATCAAAATATTTGTATGAGAGCTATATGATCTAGTAATCCTAGGGTGTTGAACTTTACACGTTCGGTGAATATGGGTCAGACACTAACCAAATTTAAGTTTATTAATAAAAAAAAAAAAAAATGGGCAAGTGCGAGTCAGACTCGTACACTGATACCAAAAAATATACCGCGCCTATATCAGAAACTTATAGAACCTAAATTTCAGTTCTATAGTCCAAAAAACAAAAAAGTTTTTCGAATGAGAACCTGAGCTTTAATGATAGGTGCCCGTTTTGGCTGATTCCAACAGATGTGTAGCGCCTATGTCAAGAACTTATAGTTTATAAATTTCAGTTCGATAAAAGAAAAAATAAAAAAGTTTTTCCAATAAAAATCTGAATTTTAATGGGGGTTTGTATGGGAGGTACCCTCCTTAGCAATCCGATCAAACTGAAATTTCGACAATATAAGTTCCTGATGTATAGCCACCAACCATCCAAATTTCAAGATTGAAAAATTACTGGATCGTATAGCTGCTATACAAACCAAAATGTTTCTTGTATGGGGACCCCTTTAAGTTTTTAAAAATATTTCAGTTTTAGTATTTGTTGCTAATGCCCGGATAGAACTACACCTTCTGTGAAAATTTCATTTCTCTAACTATTGCGGTTTATGAGATACCCGAGGACGGACGGACGAACAACGAAGTCTCTGCAATAGGGTTCCTTTTGGTACCCTTTGGGTCCGGAACTCTAAAAACTAAAAATTTTCCTATTACGAAAATGAATTTGAGCTTGGGTTTGGGTTTGGATGTACCACTCCTAGTGGACTAATTCCGACAAAAGAAATCATTGTGCCCTCTAGCTCAAAACTGAGCTATTGTTAAAACTTTTCTATTAGACTATTTTCAGGCATTACTGTGTACCGTCAATTCTGGGTGAATATGATTTCGAGAGGTCTATCTATTCTACCCCATTCTTATTATGTTCTAAAAACCCTAAAAAGAGAAATTAAATTATGATTAATATTATCTTCATAAAGCAAACTGAAACAAATTATGTTGATAACTTTTACTTAGAAGGATTTTGTGTTGAATCTCTCAGAGTATTAAAAGATCTGTGTTGATATAACAGATAAAATATGTATTGTATTTCATATGATCTCATTGTCACCTGGAATAATGCATTTTTTTTTTTGCTTGTTCTATCAAAATTAAGTAGTTTATTTATTGTAAATGTGTGCGTGCATATGCCTCACTTAATTTTATCCTATGAAATTTATTTCTCTCAGACTCCTTGCATTGAGTTTGGTGAAAAATACAAAAATATGCCCCAACGATAAATGCTTGCAGCATCCGGTAAGTTTGTATGAATATGTGTCTACTACATACATACATGCAACACACACAATTTAAGTACCAATTGAATCAGTTCAACATGGCGACTGACGGTGGTATGGAAGGAACTTCAATGGATGTATGTGCTTTCATTTGTGTTTAATTAAACTTTAAGAATAAAAAACAAAAAGAAAACCAGGCAACATGAAAAACTCATAACACACAATACACCAACGAACAAATGAACGAATAAAGTTTCCTCTAACCAGTAAACCAAACTGACAACTGCCATGGCAAACTGTTTCCACTGTTCATACTATTGATCCCACTCTCTACCAAATCTGCCAGCGACAGAGACAATTACACAATGTGCAAGAGTAGCAGGAGAATTAACAATAACAACAATATTCTGCAGTGCAAGCCGCCATAAAATAAAATCTACCCCAACCCAGCAAGGAGACATGGACATCATGTGCGAATATGTGATCCTTCGTGTATATATTCTCTCCCTGTATGTACCTATGGTATAGTGGTGGTGGTTATTGATTCATAAAATGTCTGTTGGAATTTCATAGAACTTCAATGGTTGCATGATTGCCCTGCAGAATCGTTGTAGAGTGTTGCATTATTTGCTGTAGTAAGTATAATTGCAATAATTTGTGCTCATTGCACATTGTTTTGTTTGGGCGCGTTCAAAGTCATTTATTCATTTGCATCTACAAATCAAAATGTTCAAACGGAAGTTGCATACTGCACTGAATGGAACCAACCGTACAACATGCATTACATTACAATAAAATACAATAGGGTTGGATCAATTAACCAAAATTTATTTCATTTCATAACATGACAATTACCTAGGAGTGAGAAAATGCAAACAAATGTTTACAAATGTTCCAAGCATTTTGGCTGCTTGCCAATAATTGAATGCATACAGTGTCATAATAAAAAATACACAAAATATCATAGTAAGAATAATGCACTCATTAACCAACTACAAGGCAAAATAAATGAAAAGATATCCAAACTACAAGTATTTTTGTTTAGCATAGAATCAAGTAAATTGTTATTACAAAGAAAGTCACTTCCAGGACATTCGTTGATTGTCATCCGAAGTCATGCAGGCTTGCAGTCTTTCTGTCTATTTATTTTACATATTATTAGTACAGAAAGTATCTACCCTACTACAATACTTCTATGCATAAAAGATAAATTGTTTTGCATGAGTTTCAACTTATTCAAAGCTACATGCTTATGCCTTCAGGATGACTTCACATCCTGTACATAATAAACTGATGGTATGGTGCATGCTTTGTATTGGATTTTGAAGGATTAAACCAAAAACATATTTTTTTTATTTTTTTTTGCCACAAAAATGCTTATGTGGTAGGCAGTTTTCAGCAGACTTTGGCACCAGAGATGTAGTAAATGCAACAAAAGTTTCTATTTAATTTAATAAGCGCACGACATCAACACCATAACCAACATCATTTACGAGTACAACATAATCATTATTATTATTCTTATTATCATTGCTCGTTCGTTCGTGTCCTTGTCCTCATATGATTTCATCTACATCTACATAAGGATGATATAAAGTTAGAAAACTTTTTCCATGACTCTGGCGCACAGACATTTAGATAGACAGATAGAAGTTAGTTAATGTATCAACTCCTACCTAGTCGGTTGAGGTTCAAGCTGCAGATGAACATTCATTCAGACAGAAATGCAGATACTCACTCAGGTTTGGTCCTTACAATTTATTGAAATGTTCTCTGTCTCTATGTCATTTTATCTTTCTACTCTCTAACTATCTGTCTGTCTAAATCTTTGTTCAACAAGAAATCAAGACATTTGCTAACCAAAGGTTTGACAGTCTAAAGCGACTTAGGTATAAACTTTGAATATAGTAAATTGTTAATTTGTAAAATTATCAAATGTCAGCATATTATCTCTTAAATTTGCCCGTTAAACGAAAAATGCAACATTGCACTTTAATTGGCCTTTAGTTTGGATCTATTCTGTGCACTAAATAAGTCAATATCATTGCATCAAATGCTTAATTAATTTAATTAGCCTGATAGTCTTACACTATTAGTAGAGTTCAATTAGCTGCCCGTAATATTGTAGTTACGGGATGGTGGGACGATGAGTCAGATCAATGTCATGGCAAATCAGACAAAGGCAAACCGAATCGAATAATACCAGATACATAAGACGCATTGTTTGATGGTTGATAGAGCACACTCAAGTGCACAACCCCATCCACAGATACATACTCGTAGTATTGAACTACGATGTAAAAAATGCATAAAGACAAGCAAAGCATCTTAATGATGTCTGGGCAGATAGAAGGGATGAAGAATATCTTTAATCTCATTTAAAATACAATATTTTATACAATAACTTTCTTAATTGGTTGTATATAGATACATTTTTTATTGCCTTTACTAAATTTATTTTAAGTTTAATAATTTCCAAGAGGAGCTAAGAATTTCTTAAAACAATTTGCTTTGAAAGTATTATGCGAATGGTTTCATGTGTTTGTCTAGTGATGATTGATTTTGAATATGTAGATTTTTCCGAATTTCACTTCAAGTGCCTTAATGGCAAATATTCATAGAACAATAAGTTCTGTATCAATGGCACTTGTTTAGCAATTTTTATTTGGAAATCTTTTGATATAAAATAGAAAAAAATATGGTTTACAAAAATTTACACATTACTTTTGAGTGCGTTCTTCGAATTCAAAAAGGCAATCATCATTTTACAAATATGTACAATACTTTCGCCTGCCTTTTCCACCTTTACTAACCAATCATTCATACATGTGTCGTCATCGTTGTTGTTTTATTATTGTTCGCTGTCGTGTTTTCTAATTGAAAACATATGTCGGAAATGTCTGTTCATGTGTATTATAACATTTCAGTTTATTTTTGTTGCATTTCATTCGAATTGACCGTACGGTGACTGCCCGCGTATGAATTCGAGTAATTTGAATTTTTTCTATAATTTTTTATTTTCATAAAATACTTTTTTATACCCTGCATCTTTTATGGTTTATAAAATTGTATGTCAGAAACAAAATCATATTTTTAATAAGAAATATGACTAAATATTATAGATCCATGTTTTTGACAATAGGCATATTTGTTTCTCAGAAATTATTGTAAGTTTTAAAGGACACCCAATGGGTACCAATAGTGTTTAAGCATACCGGACTATGTTGGAGCCAATTTTATGTAAAACCTTCATCATTTTAACACTTTTTTCAATAAATTTCACTCCATTTAAGTGTCAACAACATATTTTTTTCGTTCAACAACTTTGTATGTTTTTGTGCCTACAAAACTCCATTCGCGGGAAGCAATGGTATTTTTCTGAAGAAAAGTGCAGCAGAAAGTCATTGAATGCTGTGTGAAGCTTACGGAAAGCATGCTCCATCTATTTCAACCAATGAGTTCCGGTTCCGACGTTTTAAACTGACGAGGAGCGCGAAAGAAGGCCACCAATGTTTGTAGATGACGTATTGCAGGAAATTTTAGACGAAAACCCATACCAAACACAAGAAAAACATGCGGCAATGTAAGGCGTGACTCAACAAGCCATTGGTACCTCACGAACTCAAACCAAGAGATATCGAATGGCATGTCACTGTTTCCGAAGTGCTCCTTCAACTGTACAAAGAAAAGTCGTTTTTGCATCGCATAGTCACCGGCCATGAAAAATAGATTCATTACGACAATCCAAAAGGCAAGAAAGCCTATGCTAAGCGCGGTGGACTCGAAAAAGTGATGCCAAAGCCAAACATCCAAGGTTGTGCTCTGCATTTGGTGAGAACAGAAGGGAATCGTGTACTACGAGTTTCTGAAAAATGGTCGATAAAAGTGACGCGTGGTTTCTACAGACAACAACTGATGCGATTAAAGTGTGCGATTGCAGAAAAACGGCCTGATTAAGCAACCAGACATGAGCCGTTAATCTCTCACCATGGCAATGCTCGATTTTTTATGAACGTTTGAATTAAAAATTACATTTTTAAACAAACAAAATATATATGCAAAAAATTGGAGCGAAGAGTATAAAAGCTTCAGTGAACAAAGCTAATATTCTTCCATGTAAACTTGTTCAATTTTTACAGTGAATTTTATTGGTTTTAAAACTATTATGATTTGTATGAAAAAAAAAAAAAAAAACGTGAAAATATTTCAACTGAAAAAATTGGAAATTATTTGTATAAAAACAAAAATACACACTACTTGTTTATTGTATAAGTATTTATTATACTCAAAGGTTACAAAGAATGTTTTTCAAATTGTTTCCCAAATAACAACTAAGTACACATCGATTGCAAAAGTCACGTAATGTTATATGAGATGACATAAAAACAAAACAACAAACGAATTCAAGTGAACCAAGGAAAATTGAATTAACAAAGTTTAGTACAAGACAAACAACAAGTTGCGAAAAAAAAATTTATAAAAAAAAAAGTGATAAAGAACATGGGCAAAAGCGAAGCGAAGGCGTTAGATGCATGTACAACGAAGTGTTGAAGTTTTTTTTTTTTTTTTTATACGTGGACATCATCACTTGGAGCGTAGAGCGTTGAGTGTTTGACAAGGAATGTTGCACGTGACAACAAATTGAAAGTGCTGATGTCAAAACTAATGAACTTTGAATGAAAGCATCGTGTACAATTTAAAAAAAAATTGAGCAAAAATCAAAGCAATACATCAGCAAAAAACATTTTCCACTTTGTACGCATTTTCTCTTTGTAAAATTCACACTTCTTGGAATGTGATTGGTATTTTAAAGAAGAAAAATTGTATGGCTTTAATTGAGTGGCATATAAAATGAAATTAAATGCCTGCATAACGAATAATTAATTATAATTTTTTTTGTCATAACAAAATTCTATTTAAAAAAGAAATAGGTAGGGGATTACAATACAATAGTATAGTTTTTTTGTCCAAATTAATTTAAAACAAAAAAAAGAAGGTTACCTTCGTTGGAACACCCCTGGAAAATGTTTTAGCCCACGCTCTGTAATAGAGTATTCAGAAATATTTAATTATTGGTTTGCCTTATACTTAGGGTAGAGTATTCAGTATTCATACTGCATTTCTATTGCTATACGATCCAGTAATCATAGTCTCACCAAGTGCAAACTCTAGTTGTTACTCGTTACTTAGTTATAGGTTTTGGGGTTTGGTTATGGGTTCTAGTTGTAAGTTTTTCTTTCAATATTAAGTAAGGTTTTTGTCTTCCTATTTAGGGTTTCGGACCCAAAGGGTACCAGCGAGGATACCTCCTATACAAACCTCCATTAAAATTCAGGTTGCAATTATTGGAAAATCTTATGTTTCTTCATGTGAAATTTGAACTGTCGTGGTGGTATTAAATTCTTAATTCCCAAATCATATTGATCTATTTCAGGTCTTAAGTGTAAGCAAAGCATTATGCGGAACTATAATATTGTAGTTTCTGACATAAAACATCCAGAGTCTTCCCTTGCGACCAATAATTTCTTTTCCGCATTCCTGATCATATCTTCATTCGATTTGGTGTAAAGGATTTATAAAAAAGGTATACATATATACATAATATTGTATATATAATACATTTGATTTGTCATGTTATCATTCCAATAAAACTTTTACTAATAGCCAGAAGCAGAAGCCTTCCTGTGATAACAATGTCACTCGTAATATAAATGATGCATTCCATGTTGTCTAATATGCCTATGAACTTTTCATTTTGCCTTACATACTTACATATCAAGTAGCCCACATAATGGAGATGAAAGCCGCTAACTCATGTAGTATATGATGGTATTATTGCATCTGGTTTTTAGGTCAATTTATTCTTAAGTTGTCTGCATTAAATGAATAATAGCTTTGCAAACGTAGTCATAATGTTATAACATAATATTGTGTGTATTGTGTACCCATAATGTAAGAACTGAGTGGGACTTATTGAAAAGCAATGACCCAATAAAGAAATATGCCACATTTCTATTGTACAAGAAAAGCATTTTATTGAAGAAATAAAAATAAATATAAATAAAATAAAATCTTCTTAGAGACACAAAGAAGTCTATCAAATAAAAGTATATTATATTATAAGCAAAAAAAAATTAATACGAAAAATTATAGGAAAATTGGGAAAACAAGAGAACTAAACAATGAATAAACTTAAAATGAACACGAAGTAAAGATGCTCTTGAACACAGCATCAAATCGAGTTGAGTCGAATCGAATCGAATCGAAGCGAGGCTAACCTAAATTTGTTTAACTTTGTTCGCAGTTGAAACCAAGTTGGCAATCATAGCTGGCAATATGCCAACTGCTACATAGAGCACTTTATAGCAGAGATATATATTCCTACATATACATTGTACAATTGTATATGTAGACCGATAATCATGAGTCTGAAAAACGCAAACTAAGTCTAAGTTTGTGCAGCAACTAAATGCATTGTGAAATCAATACGCATTCTATTAACAGTAGTATGTGAACAAATCAAGTATAAGCGAATGTCCTTTTAAGGATTCATTCTTGTCAATTCTCATATTACCCAAGTTAATACTCCATTTTTAATACCAAAGCAATTAACACTTTATTTGATTTGACGAAACTTAAAGTTTCTAAATACAAAATTTAAATTCAGAAATCATACACAAGACACAACAGGACATAAGTACACAAGGAAATAAGATATCGAAAGAACTCACCAATAAGATAAAGGTATTCAAGAATAGCTCTCTCAGCGGCTACTAATAACAACTAACAAATGAGCGTAGCAGCGAATATTCTCTTTGGAAGTGCACAAAAAACTTTTCACATTACAAAGTACAAATCCCATCAATAAAATAAACGGACAATACGTGGGCAAAAAGCAATGTAGAAAAAGCTAATACTTTCTCAGAATACCTTGAAAGTATTTTCAAGCCATATGACACTTCAAGTGCAGCTGATATGGAACCTGCTAATTAAGATAATGATGGCATAATTCCTCCAGTAACAGAAAGTGAACCAAATGCTGAAATAAAATAAAAAATTGGCCAAGTGCGAGTCAGACTCGTGCAGGGATCCGTACCAGATTGGGGTTTGTATGGGAGGTACTCCCCCTAGTGGTCCAATTTGACTGATTCCAAAAGATGTGTAACGCCTATGTCAGAAACTTATAGTGTCTAAATTTCAGTTTGATAGAACAAAAAACAAAAAAGTTTTTCTAATAAGAACCTGAATTTTAATGGGGGTATGTATTGGAGGAACTCCCTCTAGCAATTCGATCAAACTGAAATTTCGGCAATATAAGTTCCTGATGTATAGCCACCAACCATCCAAATTTCAAGATCATGGGATTACTGAATATTATAGCTGCCATACAAACCAAAATGTTTCTTGTATGGGGACCCCTTAAAGTTTTTGAAAATATTTTAGTTTTAGAATTTATTGCTGAGGACCGGATAGAACTACATAATTTTATGGAAATTACAACTCTTTAGCTATTGCGGTTTATGGTACCCTTTGGGTCCGGAACCCTAAAAACTAAAATCAAAAAAGTCGCCTGGCTATGATCTCATCACCAGCGAAATATGAAAACAGCTCCCACAAAATGTCATTACAAGGATAACATCAATTATGAATGCTACTTTCAAATTGGAACACATTCCAATCTACTGAAAAACTGCTGAGGTGATCATGTTTAATAAGCCAGGAAAGCCAGCGCATGATGTAACATCATATCGACGTACAATATATCTTCTTCTAAACTAATAGAGAAGCTACTTGCCAAACGTCTCAATCATATTATTGAGCAAAGAAAACTAATACCTTAGCATCAATTTGGTTTTCGAACGAAACCTTCTACCATCGACTAAGTTCACAGAATACCTCGAATTATCGAAAACGCCTTTGAAGAAAAAAAGCAATGCTCCGCGGTCTTCCTTGACGTTTCTAAAGCCTTTGATAAAGTGTGTCACAGCGGTTTCTCAATAAAATTAAAGCGTTATTGCCAACACAATACTATAACATATTGAAATCATATTTATCAGATCGCTTTTTTCGAATTAAACATGACTACAGTTACTCCGACCTCAAAGAAATTAAAGCGGACGTCCCCTCTATCTAATTTTCACATCCAACTTACCTAATGATGAGGACAGACCGAGTCAATTATAAAACTTCAACGCCACATAAAATTTTTGAGTTGACAGCCAAATGGCGAATAAAACTAAATGAAGCAAAATCGGTGCATATTGACTTCACATACAACAAAATAAGATACCTTCCACTTTATAGTATAAATAGAGTGCAAATTCCTTACCACAACACCGATAAATACTTGGGTATGACCTTGGATACCAAGCTTAGATGGAATGTACATGTCAAAAAGAAAAGAGAAGAATTGGAATTAAAGTACAGAAATATGTTTTGGCTCATGGGTAATTGTTCAGCTTTATCTACAACGCTTACAACAAAATGCTCTTATACAATCAGGCACTTAAACCTATATGGACAGCTATGGGGCAGTCCAAGTTCGAACAATATTCTGCAAATCCAAAGATTTCAGAATAAAGTACTAAGGATATGCCGTTGATGCTCCTTGGTACGTACGCAGTAGCGATCTTGAACGCGATCTTGGTATCGAGCCAGTTGTCGCCGCAATTCGGAAAAATGCCTTATCTCACATAAGGCAATCTCGCTATGTGAATAGCGAAGCCTCAGCCCTTAATGATCTAAGTGAATGGAGGGAAAGGCTAAAACGTAAAAAGCCCCACCACCTCGTGCAATAGACAACTTCTCTGCAAATATTGTGCAGAGTATCTCAAAACTTAATTATATTACACAAAACACAAAACCAATTGCTCGTTAGTTTATTATAGTTAACTAGTTGCCATGTAAAAAATACAAAAGACACATTACACAATCCAATACATACATATATGTAATTTACTTTGATTTAGGACATGCTAGTTGCGTGAGTAACTGAATAAGTGTGCGGGTTGGGCGACCAGTCATGTAATTCTTAAGCAAATAGGGTAACGGATTATATTTGGTTAGCAATCCAGTACCGTGAATGTCCAAATGTGCCCAGTCAATGCATGGCACCACTTGATGTAAGGCCGCAGCTACCTGGCATGATGATGCTGGACCATAGCCAACATTGTCGATATCATAGGTTGGATTGTTCGTAACCAAACGCTTAAAGTACTTCCAGAGTGGTAAGCGCCAAATTCGATCTCCTGAAATAGCACCCGCCTTCTCAAACTCTTTGGCTAGAAATGTTGAATTCGTGAACAAGCCAGTTGCGGAACCACCAAGTCCTTTAACTACTCCATTTGCCATGCAACCCAAATCAATGAGTACCTTGGGCTTGTAAGTTTGCTGTGCGTAGACCATCATGTCCATCATGACGGCTGTGGCTGCTTTTCTTATGTCACGCACGCCCAGCGTCTTGCCATTCAATAAGGTGACTACATCACCCGGCTTGCAATTCAAGCCAGACACCATACTTTCACAGAGCGGCAAGACTGCATTTACATTAATAGGCAACGACAATGCGGCAGCAGCTCGTATAACGCCTACAGCCACTGCTGCGCCACTCATGGCACCACGATATTTACTCATGCCCTTTTTTTCTCGCAAACATATGCCACCACTGTCAAACGTGATGCCATTGCCAACGATTGCTATGGGCTTCTCCTCAGGATCGGTACCGCGAAATTTCAAGCACAATTGATGGCTCACATGTACCCTTTGCGATCATAATAAATGCGTTTAAGCGGTTCTGGACAACCCATTCCAAGGTACGCACCTCAACATTTACACCACACGGACATAGAGCATCGATGGCAGCTTGTGAAAATGCTGCCGGTGTCATTTGATTAGCGGGTGCTTCACTAAGACGCCGCGCCAAATTCTGTGACTCTGCTTTGAAAAGACCACGAGTCCAAGAATCAAGATCACCTTTACTGTATAATTCTAGTTTTGGTATTTTTGTTCGTAAACGTTTATGTTTATTCAAATTGTACTGCCATACTGCAAGCCCGGCACCCTCAGCTGCCTGTTCTGGATATTCCATTCCATCAATGTACACCTCAGTACAACATTGATGCTGAAGCACTCGTGCCCCGACGCCAGCTGCAACACGAACATTTTCCATACCTTCATCGATTACCTCGTGTTCATTATAAGATGCTCCCTCATTTCCGAGGCCTATAACGGCTATCGCTTTGTAATCACAATTTCCAACCTCATAAAAAGCTTTTCCTTTTCCTAATTCACCCGTTATATTATGTTGCTGAATAAGCGAGGATAATTTTCCTTCGAGTTCGTCATCAAATTCCTGAGCACTTTGCGTTAATTTAATTGCCTTGCTCTCGCCTTCTGGACAGTATGCACCAAGTACAAGTCCTTTAATTTCTTTCTTGCAATCGCTCGAGCAGAACTGCACCGACACTTGACAGACTTGAGGAGCACCATCATTTGAACGCAGTGTATTTCTGGATTTCATGAAAATATTGAAAACACGATAACAAGCCATTTTGCTTGCAATTACACAAAAATTTTGAATAGGAAAAAAACACTTACATAAAAAATTTTAAAGAATTAAATTAAAAAATTAAAACAGAAGTTTCTCTGAGAGTCTACTACTACTACTTTACATACCTCAATTTTTTTTTTTTTTTTTAATTTAAAAATTCATAAAAGTAATGAAGAATACCGACCAAAAAGATACCGATCCATTTATTGTCGGTGATAAAGGAATGAACAATAGTGGTTTGGCATAAACAACATCCTGGTACAATATTTGCGTTATCATTGTCACTACGAAAATTTGCTTCATTTCCATCCAAATGGATTGTAATCTTCCAGTAACTTAGTTTGAAATTTTATTCTACATTGAAATTGTGCATATCTTTCGTTTCAATAATAGAATCGATAGAAATCGATAAAATATTCATGATAATAGTATAAAAATGAGCTTGCTATAAAGTTGAATGTATGTAAATTAGTTTAATTCAATATTTTGATTCTGAAATTAAAAATTATATTTCAAAAATGTGTGGGGGGAAAAAGGATTTCCTACAAAAAAATATTATTAATCAGAAAAAAAGCCCGAATAAGAAAAAATTACAAATATGAAGGCATAACTTAATAAAAATAAATAGCCAAGTGCGAGTCAGACTCGTAGACTAAATTTCAGTTTAACAGTAAAAAAAAAAAAAAAAAAAAAGTTTTTCTATAAAAACCTGATTTTTAATGGTGGGTTCGTATGGGAGGTACTCCTCCTAGAGGGCCGATTTGGCTGATTCCAACAGATGTGTAGCGTCTATTTGACATAGAACTTACTGTCTAAATTTCAGTTCGATAGAACAAAAAACAAAAAAGTTTTTCTAATAAGAACCAGAATTATAATGGGAGTTTGTATGGGAGGTACCCTCCCTATCAATCTGATCAAACTGAAATTTCGGCAATATAAGTTCCATCAACCTTCCGAATTTCAAGATTGTGGGATTACTGGATCGTATAGCTGCCAAACAAACCAAAATATTTCTCGTATGGGGACCCCATTAAGTTTTTGAAAATATTTTACTTTTAGTAACAAAGCTGATGCCCGAATAAAACTACACATTTTATGGAAATTGCAACTCTCTAGCTATTGCAGTTTATGAGATATGAACCGAAGACGGACGGACGGACGGACAACGAAGTCTCTGCAATAGGGTTCCTTTGGTACCCTTTGGGTCCGGAAGAAGTTTAACTTCGACTATGCCGAAGTTGATATCCTCTTCACGCACCCTCTAGAAAACGTTTTTGCCAACGCTCTGTGTTAGACCATTTACAATTAATTAATTATTGATATGAGTTATGTTTATGCTATAGTCAGTACACATAGAGCATTTCAACATTGAGACCCAAATATTTGTGTGGGAGATTTTCGATCCAGTAATCCTAGGGTCTTGAAATCTACGCATTTTATAGATTTATACATTGGTTAGAAACTAATAGTATCTAAATTTTAGTTCAATAGGACAAAAAACAAAAAAGGTTTTCTAACAAGGACCTGAATTTAAATGAGTTGTTTGTATGGGAGTAGTCCGATTCGGCTGATTCCGACAAATGACCCAATAGTCGCTTGCCTCTATATTCACTACGCCACCCTCACCGCAAACGACTTTCCTGATAATGTTGTGCCTTTTCCTAAATTTTTGCAACCAACCATTATTTGCTGTAAACTCTGTAAGATCTAATGCTTCTGCAAACTGTTGCTTTTGCTTGCAAGAGCGGTCCAGATACAGGAAGATGGTGAACTCATTCAATGAAGAAAAAATCATAATTTTGAAAGACAAGGGTAAAGGCAAATGTACAAAATTTACAGTTACTTTGTATGACAATATTTATGTAAAAAAAAATTTTTTGTACTTTTTGTTTTGCAGTTGCATTTAAAACGAGAAAAAAGTTTTTACATCGCCACAGAGAGGTTAAACTATATACAAAAACGCTGCCTCTTCAGAATGACTTCGTTACAGAGAAGTTTACGCTATTGGGGAGTTCGTTATAGAGGAATTCGACGTACTTCCTTATTAGCGAAACAAATGTCTGTCCAATCAATTTCACCACAGATTACAAGAATTCTTAAGAGTTCTGCAGGATATTTTCTTTTTGATGCAAGATACTGAAATGAACTGTCATCAGTCCAAAATTCTTGCACCCAAAATGATGAAGGCTGGCGTACAAATTTATTACAAAATGTCAGACGTTTTATATGGTTTTATTTTTTTTAAATAAATGTGGGGTATTGGCCAAATCTACTTCTTCCTGCGCGAATAGATGTCTCTTGATCACGCACTTTCTGAAAGTAGTCTTTGGCAAGCTCATTGCTATCAGTTAACCTCTGTACTAAATCATCTTTTGCAAATTTCTTGGTGGTTTAAATTAGGAAATTCATATCAATGTCTCTGGTGGCTTTACTGCAAACTTGACTCATTAACGTAAAGATCGTATGGCTTAATTTTTCACACTTATTGGATATTATGAGATAAAATATCAAGATCAAAATCATTATGAAAGGAAAGGTTTTTACCATTTTGGATTAAACTAAAATTTGTTGTCTATTTAAAAAATACTTCTTAGCAAACTTAAATATTTTGACTCAAAATACTTGATATTCCATGGGAATACCACAAAACATACATACTTGTATGCACCTTGTTTTGTATGTAAAGAAGTGCTCCGGTTTAATTCCGAAAATAAGCATGTCTCTGTCAAAACTCTGACCGTGTCTGTACAAAACTTAAATTCAAAATAATAGACAATATATAAAGAATAAGAAGAAATAGAAATAGAAACGACAAATAAAGCAGAAGCTTCTACTTCTCTATTCTACCGTTCATCTTTCAAAAGCGAGCAAAGAGTGTTTAATGTACGAAGTACAACACAACAACAATAAACATGGAACACTTTAACCGGTGACATACAAAAATGGGAACACTTTATCACACAAATACAAACACACTCACACACAGGTACAAACATATACAGACAATTACATAATGTGTTTGTTATAAGAGTTGGAAACTTATATGTGTAAAATAAAATACACATATACACACATATATTTGTAGTACTTATTTGCAGGGTTGCACTTTCACTTGTCTTACACGCTCAATTAACCTACACTTGACATCACTAGTATTTGTCTAAGTATGTGAGTTAATAGAAATATTGTATATGTACACGTATAAGTGTGCATGTGTATATTTGTGTAGAATGAAATGCTTAAAAATTAGCCCCAAACAAAAAGAAAGATTATAGTATGTGAAAATACGTCAAGTGTATCGCGCCCCATAATAACGTCGTTGGCTCGTCACTTGTTGACCCAAAATTTAAGTATGTAGTGCAATGAGCTAAAAAGAAACAAAACAAATAACAAAAAGATGCTCGTAGATAAAGAAAAATACATAGATAGAAGGATGACATAAAAGATAGCGAAGAACTAGAAACAGCATTATACTTGTTTTATTTCCATTTCGTTCATTTTGTCTTCAGGGTTAAAAAGAAACAAAACAAAATTACAAACTACAATAAAAAAACGTTACAAAATTGTATTTCGCTCCTTGCAAATTTTCATTTTTTTTGTTTTAATTATGTTTTGGTACATTTATTGTTGGTTTATACTCAATATGTGTCAAATTTCGTTCCATAAGGCAGTCTGACTAATAAACTTAATTAAACCAAATTACAAATACATTTGAATTATGTTAACATTTCATTTTACTTTTGTTTTTAGCTATTTTCAATTGAATTAAATTACATTTTTTGGTTTTTATTTATATATTTTTCTTTATTATTTTTGTTTTTATGGTTATTAGCAATTTATCTTTGAATATTAAATTAAAGTGAGCTTAATCTAAAACTGTTTAGAACAGAATTGATGAGCGACAATAGCACCAAATTGTTCACGTTTGCTTGGTCATTCAACTTCTTCTTTGGTCTGACTTGGAAGTGCTGTTCAGTGCCTCAGCATAGAGCATATTATCCGCCAAACCCATCACAGAAAGTATTGAGACATGTTTACTCTTGAACACCAGTAGAACCAGACAATTGCTCTAGTCATGCAATGTATCGATTTGTAGTCTGAAAAGTTTACATTCATTCAATTATTACCAAAAGAATTAATATTATAGACAGATTATTTTAGATTTGGAAATACTTATTTGTTATATTTGAATTAAAATTAAGTTCTCCGTGGTTTCAAAAATAATCTTTGAGCGAAAAACTTTGTTGTAAATTATAAGAGCCTGTTTTGAGATTGTTTTTGTTTTCCTTAAGCTTGTCACTCATATTGAACTATCATTATTATTTAAATATATTTATTAACTCTAAGAAAATTTTGGCAATTTTTAATATAATTTTAATTTTATTTATCCTAGAAACAAAAAATAAATAGTACATACATTGTTCAAAAGAAATATTTCGAATTTGGTCATGTTAGTCAGTCATGTTGTTGTATAGTTTCGTGACAATTTTTTATCGAAAATTTTTAAAGAAAAAATTTTCCAACAACAATATGAAATTTGTTGTAATACGTACCCCGTTTCTCCGTTTTGATGACTTTTTTAAAATGACCAAAAACTGAACTGAACTGAATGATAAAGGCGTAAAGACTAAGCAAACCCTTGTGACATAGAGCAAAATAGAATAGATTTGGATTGTTAAAAAATCATTGCATACTTGTAGGCTGCAGCATTTATTGAAACAATGTATAGAGCTCTGGCCCTACTATTCGTATAAAGCATGCAACAGTTTTTTGACAAAATTCATCAAATGGGAAACATGAAATCAAGAAAATCTTACTTTTTAAATCTGGTGGAATGGGGTTTGAATATAAAATGATGACGCAAGGCTAACTTACAAAATGAACAATGAATCAATAGGACGCTACTTTCTCACTTTCCTACTTGAGAAATTGATTACCGATACCATAGGTCGAGACTTACTGTCTGACTCTGACTATTATTAAGTTGGACATTGCTCTTATAACAATACGCGCTCCTCTTCTCATCTAATATTCAAAAATTATGAAAAATGGAAATGAATTACTTCTGATATAAAATTTATATTGCATACTTTTTTTTATGTGCCACAAATTATGTTGCTTCCAAAGACCACATTAAAAGGTAGTTTGACAAGTTTTTTCAGTGTAACTTCTTTAGCGAGGTGTAATTCAATTCCAAAACGTTATGTTAATCAAATGTGATGATGCGGCGGAGAGACGTTGATGGGGGATACACATTGCACATTGGCTTGTTCGTCTGCAGCGTAGAAAATGAATGTTTATGCATGAGTAAGAGAGAGATAAAAAATGCTTTACTGATGATTTTACTAAGAGCGTACATGCTAATGTAAGAGGTTTGATTTACACATCATAAGTTATCATGGAATAATAACTTAAAAAGGGTGAGCTACAAGCTTAAAAAGGGTGAGCTTGCATTTTCGAAAATAATACTATTCGCATTGAAGCAAGTAAATAAACGCATTGACTTTAAAATTATATAGACTGAACAAATCGCTCACAAAGAAGAGCGTAGACAATTTGTTGTTGGTTATCACAAGTTTTAAAAGAAGAAGAATATATCTCTCTCTCTCTCTCTCTTTCTTTGCAAGCGCTTTGTGTAGTAGTCTATATAATTTCAAAGTCCTTTCATATTTCACATAACAACACAAGACCAAACAAAGCGAATCAAAGAAAATAAATAATATTATATTAGTCAATAATTGAGGATGATATAAACGTAAGTTGATACATGGATTTATAATTGATAATTTTTTTTAAAATCAACAACAAAACATGGAATAGCAATAGTTGCTATAGTTACATGGGACTTAAACACGGTAGATACACGACTATTTTTATCTCGTAAGCCTCTTATAACGTTTGTATCACCAAATAATGAAATAAAATAAAATAATTATAAATTTGATTCCAACCATTTTGTTCAGCAGTTTCACTTCAGTAATGTGCTTATTTATGTGAGGTGCATTATTTCTTTTTTATAGTAAAGAAAGCAAGAATTGTAAATATGAAATTGCCCACAAAATGGTTATCGAACTTATCGTTTAATACATTATTAATTAATGAGCTAATTCTAAAAATCATCTTAAACAGCGAAAATACTCTTCTAAAAATTTAATTACAGCATAATATGATGTTTCCACTTAAGTGACAGCAGAGAAAATTATTTCTAGTGAACTAATTAAAAGGATAATTGCATCAAGATCCAAATCTTGAATTAATTACTCAAATGAAGTAACGCAGTTGAGTTTAGAAAATAAATATTTGATTTACAAATCCATAATCAAGCCAATTCAGACAAATGAATATGTTTTTCAGCTTTAAACTATGCCTTGTACTTATGGTTAAGTTGTTTTTATTCAAGCCCACTTTGCTTAAAAATTGTGGCTCTGGAGATTATCTTTAGCTATGATTCCTAAGTCATAAATGAGTGAATACATTTTATATGTACTAAGGGTGGTCAAGAGCTTAAGGAACTTGTGTCGTCCCGAACAGCAGAGACGCCGCATTTATATGAGTATTGTGGTGGTTGTTGATTGTCACTCAAATGCGGGTAGAGTTTTTGACTCGACGTGGAGTTGCTTTTTATAACCGGATGTTGTGCCTTACAGATCAGCTGAGCATTTTCGGTAATTCTAAACTCTAATACCAAGCTTTAACTTATACAATTAAATAAGTAATGATTTGAATTCGGTAGCTATAAATCCAAAAGGTATTGATTGAGGCCTTTCAATCCTTGGACTGGGCTCCATAATCTTAAACCTTTATGGCAGTTGTTCACATTAAACCACTTAACATCATGTATTGATCTCAGTTAAGCTTATTAAGTAAATTGAATCCCTACGATCAGATAGAAATTCGTTATGTGCAGAAAAGTTTACACAGATCATATAGAAAAACCATTTTATTTCAAATACGCTACAGAATAAAAGTCAATCTCATTCAACTTAAACCAAAATTTCAATATTTAATATGCGACAAATATTTATTTATTTCTATTTTTAGAAACTATGAAGGTGAATGAAACCATGGCTACCCCAATTGAAGAAAAACTTGAACAGAACCTTAAAGTAAGTAAAAAATATTGAACAGAAAACTAAACTTCATTTCATTATGCTTTTTATAAACCTAAATACAATACAAATTTTAATGAAATGATAAATGTTAAATGCTTCAGTTAACAGTTATTTTAAACAATAAGAAATTTCATAAGAATTTTCATTTCATCATCTAAAACTATGAAGTTTGTAAAGCATTTCAAAATAATGTCAATCATGTAATTAAATTCAATTTAATGAATATTGATTTGCAATTCAGGTTCGCACCGGCATGGTTAATATAAGTGATGGCAAAAGTCGACCCGAACCACTTAGACTGAATCTAACGATGGAGTTATTGACATTACAAAAACTAGAAATCATAACACCAACAAGCTCTCAACATAATGGGCCACCAACAGAATCAAAGGTAATCAATGTAATCAAATTGTAGTGCAATTTACTGAGAATAAACGAATATTGCAATTTCATCATTTCATTTATAATACAATTGACTTAGTCCTTATTTTCCATGTTTGTTTTTCAAAGGTTAAATATATATATATTACAGACTTGTAAAGTTGATATTGTAATTTGCAATTAAAAGTTTCAAACAAATAAGTTGAAGCACTCAATATCATCGATAGATGGACCATTTAGTTCAGTAAAAACAAGTATTGGAAATCAAGTTATCTAGTCCAGCAGCAGATTCATAAAAACACAGAAGAAATTCTTTTTCTGATGATGTTCGCCAACATATTTAATTAAAAAGTCAAAGATATATATATATATATATATATGGATGCATTCTGGTATACTAACTGCAATATACAATATAGTATATACATAACACAAGAGTGGAATGAATGAACAACGCATAATGTTGTTAACTTATCACAAGCAACTCAAGGGCTTCAAGGACTCTTCCCTTTTTAATAAATATTTATGTAAAATGCACATTTCATTATACACTTCACGCAGTGAAGAGTATTATAGGATTATCATAAAGTTTGTAACGGACAGAATCAGATATCGATACAAGTCGCTTAAGCCATTGATCGTCTGTCCGTCTGAATGTATGCAAACTAGTTCCTTAGCTTTTGAGGTAGAGAGCTGAAATTTTGCACAAAGTTTTCTTCATTTCATCAGGCGCTCTTTTGGAATTAGAAGAATCGAAACATTAAAGGGGGTACCTCCCATACAAACCCACATTACCGAACTTGGACACTATAAGTTTCTGACCAATTTCCACCAACCAAGTAAATTTCAAGACCCTAGAATTACAGCATCGTATGGGACAACCATACAAACTAAAATTTAAATTCATGTTCCTATTAGAAAACTATTTTGTTTTTTGTGTTCTCGAACTGAAATTTTGAAAGTGAAAGAGTTTGACTAATATTCATCAACAGGATAAATTTCCAAAGCCTAGCATAACTGAATCATATACCTGCCATACAAACACCGATTACAATTAATGTTATAATATCGAACTGAAAATTGGATTCTATAAGTGTCTGATCCATGATAACTTAAAATTTCCACCCATACAAATAATTCTGTAGACAAAAATGTACGTGAAGAGTATGGCAACTTTGGCATAGCCGAAGTTAACCTTCCTTTTATTTTTATTATTGTATTATGTTTTTAAGTGGAATTTTTCGTAATCAACTTACCATTCTTATGCATGTACGAGTATGTATAATGTATAAAAGTATTTCATATAGAATATTTCTCATTTCTCTCATTGTCGTAATGCAGGAGCGCATGGTGCAAATAACTCGTCAAAAACAAGGAGGACTTGGACTTAGCATTAAAGGTGGTGCTGAGCATAAGTTGCCCATATTAATATCGCGTATCTACAAGGATCAAGCGGCCGATATAACCGGACAACTGTTTGTTGGTGATGCCATAATAAAAGTTAATGGTGAATATATAACCGCATGTCCCCATGATGATGCTGTTAATATACTGAGAAATGCTGGTGATATTGTTGTACTGACTGTGAGGCATTATCGTGCCGCAACGCCATTTTTACAAAAGCAACGTAAGTGCTAAGATACAACAAATCATGATATTTCATGACATAAACAAAACAAAAAGAAATAACTACCATTTTGTTAATTTAAATATAATATATATAATGAAAAATCGGACAAAACAAAAACCCATACAAATGCAAGCAACCTCATTCATTAAAGATTTTAATTAAATTAAATTTAAACAAAACTAGGCATGCATAAAAATCAAGGACCTTTACGCAACCGTGAAATTTTGTATCCTTTGTTTAAGGGGGTGCGTATCGGTGTGTTTATATTTAACTGTATGTGTTTCTGTGTGTTTGTTAACCGAAGCATGTCACAGGGGAAAGAAAGCAACAAACAACAACAAATTATTACAAATAATGTGTCTCCATCATTCATTCCCTACTATCCAGCCCCAACAATAACAGTGTTTTTTTTCTTTTTTTTTTTAATGAAAAGTGTGAAGAATCATAAAAACAGACTCCCAACACAGATGCAAGAACACACAGCCACATATAGAGTTTTCAATAGACACTAGAAGTTAGTTGTCATATCGTGTAATAATTTCATTTCCTTCACAGCCTTTTTTCTTTCAGTTCCGTTTCACACAATGAGTTCAACTCTTTTTACAGGCTTATAAAACCTAAAGGTTTTATTTTATTTTTCCCCTTTTTCATATTTTTTATAACTTGCACACTAATGAGGATACTATAGTAGTTGAGTGTTATCACTTTGATGTGATGTTTGTAACATCAAGAATCGTGAGTCGGAAACCAGATTTGGCCATCCGTCCATCTACTATGTATGAAATGCTAGAGTTTAGTTCAGTCAGCTCTAGAACTAAAATTTTGTCCAGTTATGTTGTATTGAAATGAGTGAATCAGATACCAGTATACATTCCTTCCGAATATCTTTCAATGGCCTACAAAGGAAGGTCATTATTGGGGGTGATTACTATGATTCCATCCATAATTGAGTGTCACTAAATGTTATTGAAAGCTTTCTTTTATAGATATCATGTCCGAGGCATAATACATTTCCTCAGTTTGCCGGGCAATACAAATTAGCCAAATTACAAAAAAAAAGTTTCCTGATTACTGGAGGATATAATCCCAATGAAAAGCACTAAATCATAATGGTTGTCAATTCATTTTATGTGCAGGTGGATTTGGGTTTAGAAAATAAGTGCATTTGCAAAGATATTCATTTGAAGCTTCACAAATCATTTAAGTTAAATAATAAAATATGTGAAAAATATCTAGTGAAAGTTATACAAGTTTCGTAGAACCAAAGTTAATATTCTATCTGGTTTGTTCTATCCTTTTATTTCTATGATATATGTATATTTTTTATGTTTTTCCCATTTGAATAGAAAATGCATTTTTCCATCGTGCGTAGAGGAAATAAAAAAGGAAAGAAATATGTTTATGGAAAAAATTTCAAGTATTTTCTATGGAAGAAAATGTCAAGTGTCACTGTTGCGTCTTTCGCATTTCATTTTCCCCAATGAAACACACAAAAACAGGATATGCAACAAGGATGAAGCATTTGGAAAACCTTAACATTTTGTACAAATATTTCTATAAAATTTGTTGCATGCTTTATAAGCAATTTAGGTTTAACAGTTTTCATATTTGGAATGAAGAAATAACTTTAATGAATATTTAAAAGTGAGGAAATGCTTAAACATAGAAAGAATAGACTTCATTATGTTTGTTTATTTATGGTTTACTCGTATACTTTATATATAGACATCTTTTCTTAAATTTTATAATATTTATTTATTTATTGATAGTCACCAAAGAAACCCCAGACTCTGATAATGATGCAACATGCGCTGAACTTAAGGCTGATGAAGGTTATAAGTCCTCAGTTGATTGCGATACTATAAGCCGCAGTTGTAGTCGTCCCATGTCAATATGCTCTGAACCAGAGAAAAAATGGACTGATGTTGTGGCTGGTGAATATCAACAATGTGAATTAAAGAAAATTGAATCTGTTCATTTGATTTTAATTGTTTTAGTTCCCCTTATGATGGCCTATGTCACACGTTATATCTATGGCACCGATAAGTTGCGTCCGAACGCATTCGAGGTGCGCGGCCTAAATGGTACAACGACTGGTGTAATACACTGTGATGATTTGGCCATACTAAGTCAGTGGCTAAAATTGATAACCGATAATGTTGTGGGCTTAACGCATTTGCAGGTGAGAACATATTACGTCTAACTCCAACATGGGCAATAAATCTTTGAACCGGTAACCATAAATCATGTATTATTGATTTTTTTTTTTTTTGTTTTTTATTATGTGTTACCAGTAGTTTCTTTTATTTTCTATTCCCTACTATTTTTTCCGATTCGGATTTTCATGCATGACACATTGTTGTGGTGGAAGAGTTGTTGATCATACGATTGTATATTCAACGGGCAACCATTCTAGTCACTGTTTGAATAATTTGCATCAGCAAAAGCTATGAAGGGACGCGGCCACCATAGTGGCACTCAATTAAGCAATTTGTATGCAGTTCACATACAAACACAAAAAAATATACACAGATACAAACATACATAGATACATGGATAAAAACCAAACTTATACAAACTCAATTCAACACAACACATTGTAACCCAACGGAAAGTTGGTAAAATAACAACGGAAATACACACTATAATACAATACAATACCTTGTTACTAACTCTGACAGATATTCAAACAGATACTCAGACAGACATTGAGTCAGTCAGGCAGACAGAGAGACAGACAGTCAGAGAATGTGGCGAGTTGAGTTGTGTACGGTGGTCTTACATGGCGTATGAAAAACATCCGGAGTTGTGGTAAAAATAAAATGGAAATATCAACATTGCATCAAAACAAATACCGCAAAGCTTATTTCCATCTCCCTGTGCCCAGTATTCTTTCTCTCTCTTTTTTTTTTGTTTTTAGTTATATTTCAGGATTCAGTTTTCCAGTTTTCATTACTATGTGACCAAACCTCAACAACAAAATAACTTACTATGTATATTCTTCTTGTCTTCTATTCCCATATGTATTTCGCACACAGATAAAACTCTACAATCGGAATTTCGCTGTTGGCGAACGCATTGAATACATGGGTTGGGTTAACGAGGGTGTCGTAAATAACAAATCCTGGCAAAGCTATAAACCAAGATTCTTAGTGCTCAAAGGCACCGAAGTGATGCTCTTCGAATCGCCACCGGTAAGTAATCCACTTTCATAATGAGAGATTTCAAAACTACTAACCACAATTACACTTCTGCACTGAGCTAAGTCTACCAAATATTGCTCCAAAACAGAACATCATATTAGATATTTGCATTGCATTGTTCTTTTGGCAATGACAAACATTTAGAAAGACAGATATACAGACAGAGAAATAGTTAAACTTTTGATGGAACAAAAACAATCCAAAATGCTCCGGAAATGACAGCAGCAAAAGCAACAGTAAAAACTGGACGAAATCGGTTTTTGTGAGTTCATTTGGTTTTTTTTTGCTTCTTGTGTTGCATCTATCTCAAATTCAATAGCTTTCATTCATTGCTATGTCTCCATACTCAACTTTTCACTTGCAACTTCAATTTTTGTCATAAGCTGTGATGTCAATACATGGAAATGTCGTCATGCTCTAATGCAAGTGGGTCACGCATGCAATGAATAACAGTGTTCATCTGGCTTGGATATCACATTATACAATACATAGCAGATGTGCTTGCAAGGGCAAATTACTATTGAATCAGAAATTTTCTGTCGGATGCTTTGGAGTTCCAATGAAGTCAAAATCAAGCATTAGCTTGAAGTAAATGTTTCATGTAAATTAATAGGATAAAGGGTCACGAGCGAGTATTGATTCAACGTGACAATTGTCAACTTGAGGTTTGGCAATCGAAATTCTTCCCAAAACATCCACCAGTGAAACTAGGCCATTCAGATTTTTACTCTGGACATTGCATTCATTATACATAAGTTGTAATGGAACAACTACAAAACATAAAATGTAAATAACTAATAATGACTACTGCAGATTATGTAATGAAGAAGAGGAAATAGAAGAACACTGTGATGATGAAATATAGTCCAAGATATATATACGCTTAGAATGTCTTGGCATTCATAATGAAACCTTTATTTTTAATAAGTATATCACCATAAGTAGACAACGGTGAGGTCTTTTATTTTTACTAATCTCTAATCCAATCCAGTCAACGCAAGTAAAGTTTAAACTTCCAAACTCGTAGACAGTTGGAATTGAGTTTTTAAACTTATTTTAACCCCAATAAAAAGCATTAAAAGTTGTTGTTATGAGTTTAAATTGCCAATCTTTTATTGGTTTAATGACTTATATATTTAATCTCCTTCCAAATAAATAATCCTCATTGACTACTAAAAGAAGTTTAAAATATTTGTGCGTGTTCAATTTAAGAATAAATTTTACCAATTTAAATAGCTTTTTCATAATTCTCCTAATGAAAGACACTTTGAAGGAGTTTTTCTTCATTTTTTTTCTTTCTTTTTTTTTTTATAATTAGCCATAATCCTCTTTCACTATAATTGGGTATATTTTCATCTTTCACAAGCCTCTGAAACTCATTAGCGTTGAACAAATTACAAACAATTACCAATTTCCGGAAAAGTGCGCATGAAAATTTTTCCCAATTGTCTTTTATGCGCTCAATAAAGCACAACAATTACTCAGACAATAAATGAATTAAAAATTGAGAAGAGAAAGAAGGAAGAAAAAAGAAGATATTATGCATAGCAAATAAATTAAAATGGAAAAACAAAGGACAATAGAATGGTGAAGGAACAGACGAAGCGTTAAGCATTGAAAATCCAAATTGTTGACAAGTGAATTACAAAGAGGAGTGACAGACTATGTATTTATATACTCGTAAACAAACAAACGGCAGATATAAAAAAAGTATCTAATATATTAATAGATGAAAATATCAAAACCACTGATAAGGGTCTAGTATGACAGATATGTATTTAAGGATCACCAGACGCCAGACAAGCGTAAAAGTAAATTACATAAACATCTAATACTAAATTGCTGAAATTTTCTTTTAAACATAACTCAAAGCTTAACCCACTAAACAAAAGCATAGAAAAAAGGCATAGAAGACAACAAGATGTAAGTAGAGGAGAAGAAATCAAAACAAAAAAAAAAGACAATGAAGTAGAAGAACGCGCACAAAAGTATGCCACATAAAATATCGAACGGAAAATGTCCATTCAAATAAAAAAAAATTGGGGAAAGAGACAATGACAACGACACTAGACAAACAACAAAAGACATCAGAAGGATTAATAACAGTTTAGTTTTTTTGACAAACGAAATCGTGTTGATCCACACACATACACACATAAAGTAACAAATACTACATGCAAATTTGTATAAAAAAGAGCATTCAAAAGAAGTAGAAGTAAATTCTTTAGCTCTAAAGCTCAAACTCAAATACAAATACAAACTATAGCAAACAAAAAAACTACATCAACGACAATAACAACAATAAAGTAAAGCATGGATACACAAAATCACATATATATGTATATATATATGTATATATATATATATATATGTATATATATATGCAATATATATCTTTATATGTACATACTATTGTCTATACATTTCTAAATGTGTGTATATGTAAGTAAGAAAACATCAGCACTCAGACATCATGTCTCGTGTTAACTATAAATTTGCTCAAAGAAAAGCCCAAAAATGGAGCACAACAATAAAAATTCGCAAGGATATTATCGATTTTCTTGTGTTCCTTTCAATATTTTTTGTATGTTTGTATAGGCGAGTTGCCTGTGTTTCCTTTTTGGTGGATGGAGTCAGCTGTGTACATAGATACAATTGTGTGTATGTGTGTGTGTCAATTTACAGAAAACAAAGACAAACAAAATATAAACAGAGGCAGTAGAGAGGCATCATGGGGAGGAAATGAATGCCGTCATTTTCATTTATTTTAATTCAGAGAAAGAAATGCATTAATTTTCTTTTTATTATCGCACTGCACTTAAAGTTAATTTAAAATTGTTTTTTTTTTTTTTGTTTTTTTGGTTTCATAACTTTGGGATTTGTCTGTGAGTTTTTACTTTTTTTTTTTTTTAGCATTTTTACTTAGCATACCCTAATATATAATTTTTTAGGCTATATTGTCCTATTCCATCCGATCCTTTCCTATTCTGCATGCAAATTTGTTTGTTAGTTTTTCTGTTTGTCTGTCTGTCTGTCTGTCTGTTTATTTAACACAATATTAATTTATACCCAACAGCACCCATCTAGATACATAAAGGCACGCAATATTATTTAGTTGCATAAGAGAAAAAAGAAAATCATTTTACAGTTTTCGCTTTTATATGTCAAGAGCTGAAATCTAGTTATGAGGCAAAAAGATGAAAAGATGAGGGACTTGAAAAATGTGGTACGCAACGCATTAAAAAAAAAAAATTGTACAATGAGGTGGCCTCAGTTTCTATATCTTTTCTAGATTTTGTTTCTATGCTGCGCTTACGTTGTTTGCTTTGAGCCTTTATGCGAATATTTCAACATTTGCATATTCTCTAATGAGCGAAATTTGCATGGCAAATGATATCTTTTCTTGTTATAATCATGTATAACTCGCATATGACTGACTACGGATACTTTTACATGTATGTATGTGAAACCATTTGGATATCAGAATCGGTACTTATAATATATATATGTATATATATATAAGTATATGCATAGAATCCAGCAGTATTGTGTGTGGAAAAAAATATTATTTGTTTCCCTTTAATTATCATTCAAGATTTTGCATATAATTGAACTCTTTGACATTCATGGGAAAATATATTCTTCATACTTATGTATAAAGAACAGATCTCCTCATATTTGCATACTTTCAATATAATTCAGAAAGACAACAAGAACATTAGACAAAAGTAATATTTTGTGTATACATAGATACTGTTATATACCTTAAAGACAACATGTAGACGACAGGTTGCTAACCAATTAAAATAATATTAAAGACTACAAGAAAAAATGTTATAGCACAAAGAGAACACTGCTCTCAAAAAGAAAAATTCACGAATTTAATAAGGAGAAATTAACCAAAAAATGTATATCTTTCCAAAGAGAAATTACAAATATTGTACATACATTCAGAAGTAGGGGCGAATCAATATAAGGACTTTTTGGCTGCAGCCAAAAGCCCCCAAGTTCATTGAAGACAATACAATACAGTGACATCAATAAGAGATGAATAAACCCAAAATTCTCAGATAAATATATAGATAAAGTCTCAGGAAACGTTATATTAGACAAGGTGATTATGGATTTAAATAGAAGAAGTCAATTCTATGAGACATAATAAGAAATTTTTAATGGATTTACAAGACAAAAATATGAAAAGTATACGTAATACAATAATATTGATTATGATGACGTAGACGAACTTTCAATTAAAAACTTAATTACTACAGTCTAAGCCAGAGTCTTTCGCATCTTGTAATGAAATTCTTATGCTAATTTATAAGGAGAAACATGTTAAAGTTTTCCCAAATTACTAAACTATTTTAAAGATTTTTTAATGCTACCAATCACTAGATATGATGTGAAAGACTCTTTCTTAAGGATGTTGTATATTGAAAACAATTATAAGACAACAACAATGTCAATCTATGGATTAATTTATTTATCAGTTTATTTCAAAAACTGTGATTTAACCAAGGAATAACAATGTGATGAGCCAATAAAGGAATTTCCATTATAAAAATGTAGAAAGGTGGCTTTTTAATTTACGTAACATAACCTGTTGATTTCTTTTGCATTAATGTTGCACATACAGTTGCTGCTTGTGTGTCTACGTCATATTAAATAAATAAAATATTGTATTTTATTACTCCTTGTATATCAAGATCAATATAAGTTTCCTGGCACAAAGTTTCCTTTGGGTATTCCAAGTCATGGATTTCTTCACAATATTTTACAATGTAAAGAAATAAGAAATACATATGTACATAGTTTATAATAAATACCCTTCTGGGATTTGTAATTAATTTGCAACTATTGTAGTTTAGAGAAGTTTTAGTTCAGGGTCTTGCCTACAATGCCCAACCATATCTTTCATATGCCAGAGATTGATGAAATTATAAGTAAAGTTGCTGGGTGAAGAGATTTTTTTTTTTTTTTTTTGTTTTGTATAAGTAAAGCGCTATAATTATATCTCTTGGCACCGAATAATGGAAGTATTGTATATCATCCATTGGCCTTCAATGAAAAAGCAAGTAAAAGTGTCTTAAAACTAAAAGAAATTTCATAATTTAATTGCCATAATAGTGAAGATAGTTAATCACCAGTTAAATAACAAATGTATAATAGTGTAAACTTAAATTTCTACCCATGACAGAAAGTAGTTCTGATCTAATAACAACATAAATTTCTTTAGAAGTTTAATATAAATTACTATCAATCTTAGTAGATTACTCAAAAGTCAATAAAAAAACAAATGTAATCACATTTTGATTTAATGAAAAAACACACTTAATTTTACCAAAAAATTTAATAATCTCAGAGCAATACAAAATATTACGCGAATATACAATATATTTTTGTGTTGTTTTTCAACTGTTTCTAAACTGAGCTTAATATGTAACTACTAAAGTGGGTTTGGGTATTTTGTCAATTGTTACAGTGAAAGTTCGGTGCCCTTTTTTTGTTGCTTTATTTTTCTTCTACCCACCATCCATCCATTATGGCCCATGAATGAAGTAAAAAGGCACCATGGCAGGCAGTCAGAAGCATTTTCCATTGATAGAAAAAACAGCATGCATGCAGTTGCCAAGTGAACAAATGTCTGAGCACAACCAACAACCAATTGCAATGTGAAAAATATTGTGAAATTTGTTTATTTCATTCATACAGACAGACAAACAAATATTCAAAGGAACACATACAAATATGTATGTGCACACATGCATTCAGAACGTTGACGTTAAAGTGAAATGAATAAACATTTCCGTTTGTATGTAATGCTATAGCAAATGTAAAACAACAACTAAAGATGAAACAAACTAGTAGATATATAGAATTGGATTCAGTCAGTCAGTCAGTTCTTGTGATAGACAATTGGACAGACTAACTGATTTATTTATTATAGTAAGTCAAAGCACTCTATGCTCCTTACATAAGTATCTAAGTATCTATCTGCATCTGCAGCAATCACATTAATTTGAAACATTCAGTATGTTTAACAAAGCGTATACTTAATATTAGAAATATAATACAATAAAACCGATTAAGCATAAAGACTAGCAAATCTGATGTCATTTTAAAGAATAATTTATTGAAATACAATTGAAAATTTCAATACAATTCTAAATTGTTTTTTATGTTTTTCATTATTTTTTTTTTTGTTCTAGTTAAATGTTACAGCTTTAACAAAAGCATTGGTTGTTTATAAGGTCTATCAGACCATGTTTCGTATTGTCAAGGAATCGGAAACTGTGGATAGTCGTCAACATTGTTTTCTACTACAAAGTGCTGGCCATGAACCACGTTATTTGAGCGTCGAGACACGTCAAGAACTGCTACGCGTCGAAAACAGTTGGAATGCAGCAATTGTGACTAGCGTCATTAAATTGGGTGTAAGTTAAACATAAACAAGCACAATAACAAACATTTCAATATTTATCTACTCATTCAAATCATATCAATAAATGTCAGTCATATGTCAATTATTTTCTACTCAATTATCTTGCCTATATATCTAACTGTCACTTTTTCTATCTATCTATCTATCTATTTATCTATCTATGTATCTGTTTTTATTCTTATTTCTTTGTGGTTATTATTATAACTAATGCAATTTATCCAACAGCCAATTATATAGTCTCTAAATACAATTAACTGATTTCCTTTTGAACCAAATACTTTTGCTTTAAAGGTTCGTCTTTATTATTTCACGAGTATATAGCGCGCGTTTATACTACAATCATTTCGCATGTTTACTTGTAATTATTTTCCACTTAACCTTGTCTTTTGAAACTTTTGCCTTACCTAACATATTGTATACACAATACTTCTTTCCATTGTAAGTTCAACTGTTTTCTAAGTAAGAGAGGCACATACAAAAAAAAGAAGTTAAGGTCATAGCAATTCTTAAGAAAAATCAATAAATAAATTTGATTACAATAGGAACAATATTTTAGTCTAGAATTGTTACGGAACAACTTACTTCACAAGTTTGGGGGATATTAAAGAGTTCCAATCTTTCATTGATTTCTAGTCCTTCCTTGACCCATAGTCCTTCTCCTGTGAAAAATTCACAATATAGATACTTAACATGCATAAACAGAGATAATCTTCAAACACAAATTGAATACTTCAAAGGTATAAATGCCTCCATATATCATTCTAAGAACTGCTGATTAAACAATGAATTTTTCTGCAATTGCCACTATAAAGGAGGCTAATATGAATCAATATATAAGGATTGAGGAATGCTTACATTTATAAAAGGCTTCAACAATATTGATAATATGGTTTTCAAAAGAAGCATTGCAATCATAGACAATTTTAATCAAAAATACTCAGCATAAAATTGCCAAGCAATCCTCTGTAATAAATATCAAAGTTTACACAAGAGAAATCATAAATCTTACAGAAAGATCTCAAAATGTTAATTCTTAGTGCATTCAAATAGAAAGAGTTTATGACAATATAAATAAAATTTACTTTCTATTATGGAAAAGTGAGTGAGTGAGTAAGAGAACTAGTAAATAAGTGAGTGGGAGAATAAGGAAAAACTATATTAAAGATAAATCCCTTTTTTTTTTAAACAAGAAGAAATCGTAGTAAAGGAAGCAAATATAAAGTAAAATCATCATCAGGTAGAACGAGTATATTATGATTATAAGATGTGAGTCCATTTGACAAATTCGCATGAATGAATATACACACACACACACTCTATCTAACCCACACTCAATATCATTATATATATTATACTAGTAGTAAAAACCAAATATGATTGCAGTTTTTTTTTGTAAAATAAGAGAAAAAATATACAAGTACCAAGCAGAAAGACCCTCAAATGGAAACATTGCGAAAAGAGCAACTCGCCACAGTTGTAACCACAACTCTATGTGAATGTGTTTCTCTCCGTAAGTGTAGTAACAACTACTATATGGCTAACAAAGTCCAAGTCAAACATTTTTGAACCATGTCCAGACAGCAGCAGTACCACCACCACCACCACTCAAACAACAACATCAATAACACTAAAGTAACAACATGCAAGTGCAACACAAAGTGCACACAACAACCAACAACAAATGTTGTTCTTGCCAAGAGAAAAAAAAAAAGAAAAACTCAATAGAAATTATGTGTGTGCACAAAGTGTACACAATCCCTACGAACACTCACACGCACACATAGTTACATAAATACACAGATACACAAACACCTTCAGATACATAGATGGCAATATCTTAAGAAAACTAGCGCCAACGAACTGCTAAGTAAAAAGCCAATGACCGTTATATGTTGCTGCCGCCATACATAAGTAAACAGTTAAAATAGCAAATAGTAGCACAAAGAAAATAGAAAATGTAAAATGGAAAAGCAACTAAAAATCTACTACCACTTGAGCCAATCGATAAAGATTTCGTGTTGAAAAATCAAAGACATGCATGAATGAATGCATTAAGGCCACATTTTATAGTGGAGTAGTGTATTTAGGTATGTTTGCTTGATTTGGCAAAATGTAAGCTTCAACTGCACACACATGGCACATGTGTAGTGTGGTGAATTTAGTAAGACAAATGTTTGCGACATGCAATGCAGAATGCAACAATATAAACATAATTTCAAATTTAACCGTAAATATTTCTTACCCTTCGGGTACGCAACCTTAAGACAGACTTTGGGCTGCTGATTGCTTGGAAAGAACACAAAATTTAAGCAATGCATTCTGTCACCCATGGTATTCAACATATACACATTTGAAAAAAAACTAATAACATTCGGTAAATGACATTGACCAAGGTGTTATAGCTGACAGTCTACAAGAACTAATTAACAAAGTTAACTTATGCAGCGAAATAGTTTGGCTTACATATAAATAAAAATAAAACCAATTATATGATTGTTAGAGGGTAAACCACGCATAGTAACACAAACTTAATGGTTAACTCTTTCTATCGAAAGGTTGAAAATTTTTAGTAATCTTGGATGAATAGTGAATAGTCTACCACTATCCACTTATTCAAAACCTACACAAAAAATTCGATGAACCTATTTCGGTTATTAAAATGATTAAAATACTTTCAAGATATTTTCGTCTAGTTCTAGAAGATTTCACTGTAAACACAATTTCAAGAATTAAACATGCAAATATGTATATTTCCGTATTATGGTTGTTGAATAATTCTTCTCTAGCAATAATTATACGAAATGATTTGCCATTTTGCTTCATTATTCAAATGCTTAAAGGCACTTGTTCGTTCACTCATTCGAGTGTTTATTGGGGCGTATGAGTTATATTCATTATGCTTAACATTAAAATTGAAAATACATACATAATTAATACTAACATACTAACTCATTTTTGTTAGTATAATTTTATGATTTTATTTTGAATTTATCATTAAGCAATTTTCAATAAATGAAAATAAAAAGAATCTCTTATCACAAATGCAAATCTTAGGACTCTACAGTAAAAAAACAAAATAATTTTTAGTTATGTGAATAAGGTCTGATTGACTTATTTTTGGTTTTTTTTATAGTCTAAATTAAGAAACTCAATTAAGTTAAAGCTAATTGGTTGTCAAAGTTATGTCATATACATATGGTCTGTTTACTTAAACTTAGAAGTCAAATTTCCATATACTCTGGCATGCACTTGAATAGGGACAAGAATTTTGAAATGCAGATGCAACTATTTAACTTAAAAAAAGAAACGAAATCAAAAGATATATTTTTTTTCATTGTTCATTGATTTTTAAAAAAATATTTTTGTTGTTAAATCTCTTTAAAAAATGAGTACTTTTTATCGTGCACTTGAATAGAGACAAGAACTTAAAATTGGTAAATCTTTGGTTTTAATTGTATTTTTATTAATTATAATGCTTATTAATACTCGTATTTGTATTAAATAATTATTTAATAATGCGTGGAACCACCATTCTTCGAAATAACCTCATAAATCCTGTTAGTAAGGGAATCAAATAGAATCTTTAAATAATTAAATGATATTTCGCTTCAGGCATCTGTTAATGACTGCACGTCTTATAATTGTCTCCCAGACACATATACTTTTCTTGTCAGCCACGCCCATACATTCTCAATTGTACTGAGATCAGGAGAATAAGAAGGCCACTCCATTAAAGTGACGTTTTGCTTCTGAATCCACCTTTTTACCACTCGAGCTGTGTGGACTGGGGCATTATCTTGTTGGAAAGTCCACGGTAATGGTTCGAAAAGGTTGTTAATGTCAGGAAACGCATTCTGAAGCATTCCTTTGAATTGAATTGCATCATTTTGGATGACACAAATTGCAGTTGGCATGAGATTGCTCCCCATACCATAACACCTTTCTCACAGCTATGGTGGCGGGACAGAACGTTTTGTTCCGTTCGAATATCGTGAAAGTAATAGTTTAACCCATGAGGTCCATCTAAATTGAAACGTTTTTCATCCGAATAAACCACGGCATGCCACTGCTTCTTCCAAGTCATGTGATTACAAGCAAATACTAAACGAGAATCTTTACGTTGGTTGTTCAGCAATACCTTTTTCTTCAATTTTATTCTTTTTAGATGTGTTGCTTTACGTAAAACTCTTCGAATAGTATCAACACTTGTTTTAACATTAAATTTGAACAAATATTGTCATCAGAACAGTGTGAATTTGAAGCTTCTCGAACTATTCGTCTCTCGGCACTAGGCGAAAGTGATTTTTTTGATGCGCTTTTTCATGTTGTTTCCATAGTTTGTAATATATATTGCTTATTCCAATTTTCCAACAATTTTTCTGTACGTAAGATCGCACTCCTTATAAGCAATTATTTTGCCTTATTCTTCCAATGTTTTACCAGAGAGTTTTACCACGGCCCATATTATTTTTTATATATTTAAAGAGTATATTTAATTACAAAACAAAACCTTCAGCACATGGCTTTTTACTTAGAATGAAGAAATCACATTTGTTCCTATTCAAGTGCATGAAAAAAAGTACCACATTCCTATTATGTTCAAAGCAAAATTGAAAATAATTAAAAACGGTAAATTATTGCTATCTTCCTCTTATGTCCAAAGTTCGTTAATACTCTCTATATAACAAAACAGAAAAACACATGACAATAGCAACAACCGATTAAGAGAAAAATAAAATTAAACATTTAAAAATTCTTGTTCCTATTCAAGTGCATGCCAGTGTGTGTTTAAACGTAACACAATATTTTTTCTTATCGATTTCGGAATAACCGAAGCAAGATTCTTTAAAGACCAGAGATTGATGATTTACGAAGATTAGAAGGAGAAGAGATATCAATGTCCTGCACGTTCAACTTATGAGTTTGTCAAGTTTAAATTAGTTTTAGTAGTCATTGCGATTTAATAGGAGAATCAAACTTAGTTGAGCTATTTATCATAACACCATTCTTAGATCCAGTGGTCATCGATAGTTGTACTTGTAACCTTCCTCGTTATGCTTCTTTAAAATCATATTCATTTTGTGATGTAATAATAAACTTGTTTTGTTTATATTTGCTTTTCTATAATCCCCAGCAGGTGTAGTTATTCTTCTAAATCGAACTAAGTTTTACATTAACATTACATTTCCATTTAGAAAAGTATATACTATAGAAGCGCAAAAGCTTTGTTCATATTTTGTTGAAGTATCCTCTCCCTGACTACTTTTCTTTTCTGTTGCAATAATCCCAACTTCAATTAGTAACGGAAACAAAAGTGCAGTCATCGTCATAGCATACAATACAATAATAACAACAAGAACAATGACAACAAAACTAGTTTCGAGTGCAGCACTTCATTTAAAAGTCAGTAACTCAGTAAATCAGTAAACTGAAGCCGCACATCGCTTGCTACTTCAGAAATGAGGTCTACAGATGCAACAAACAAACCCAAAGTGCAAAATAAATATGCACTTAAAACTCAAAACAAAAAACCTTAACAAAAATGAAATAAAAGCATTATAAAATTTACAAGTATATAATACTTTCATTACTACCACTACCACTTCCACTTATTTATTATTAAGTATTGTACTTTTCAATATTATATTCTACAATATTATTTTAATGAATTTTATGAATGAGAACTAAGAACTAACCTTATTTCATAACAATATTATATTGCATTTGACGTCTTTCAGCGGAAAACTTTTGCTGTTTCCCATCATGGCAAAAGCGGTGGTCTGACATTAGACTGGCAGACTGGTTTCTCTTTGGCAGAAGGAGCTGATTCTGCCATCGTTTGGCAGTTTAAGTTTTCACAGTTGCGTGGATCCAGTGATGATGGCAAATCAAAATTAAAATTGCACTTTCAGGATCTGGAAACCCGAGCGATTGATACAAAAGTAAGTATATACACTAACAACACACAAGAAAACACAGATATGTACTTTAATACACCAAGAAAGATACTTGTTTGTTGCCTTAGTCGAAAGTATTTTAAGCATGAACGAACTATGATGATGGCAAGGCAATGTTTTTGTGCTTTTTGCCTTGACAGCATACTAATAAGAACTTTTTCCTTTTTCTATTTGTTGTTCATGGGTTCATGGCAATTTTTCTACTGTTTTTTAGTACTGCTGCAAGTGGCATGCAAAAGATACTGTGTACAATATTAAGCGTAAAAGTAAAAGCCAAAAGATTAAGAGAGCAACAGATAAAGCAAAAGACAAAGCAAAGCCAAAACCGTGCTTTCATCCAGCAACCTAAGTTGTTATATTAAAATACTATTTTACATAACTCATTTTGCTTAAGGGTGCTGGATTCTGCTACAATAGAATCTTGAAAATTGCTCTTTAATCAAAGCGTTTTGTTATTTCTCTAGTTTGCTCATAAGTTTTGTCATCATCATCGTCATTATCTTGTTGTTGGTTCATATTTCATTCAAATTGAAAGTTTCTTCAAAGATAAATAAATTGCTTTGTTTCCTTTTATGTTGTAGGAAACTTATCATTTATTATTGAACGAAACTCGTTAAACAAAATGAACAACAACAAATTTAATAAAAATAAAAATAAATTTATATAATTTTTTCATAATTCTCCTTCTATTCATTGTTCTTCATTTAATTTATTATTTCTCTTCATACAGGAATTGGAATGTCAAGTACTTCAGAGTTTGCTGTATTGCATGCATGCGTTTCTAACGGCCAAAGTTGCATCAGTTGATCCCGCTTTCTTAAGTTCAATTCAAACAACTTAAAACCAAAAAAAAAAAAAAAACATCGATTCATCAATCGATCTATCGAATCATCAATAGATACATAAATTGACTATTTGATATCATTGAAACATCAACCAAAGTAACCACAAAATGAAGGCATACTAAATAAATAAAATTCATTTGAAAATAAAATAAAATAAAAGAGTTAAATTTAATATTCTAATGATAATAAAAATATTCTACTTTATATACAATATGATGATAAATGTAGTTAAATTGTATTAAATTATATAGTCAAAAATTGCAAAAAAAAAAAACAAACAAAAGTAAAAAATTAAAAAATTATACAATACAATTATAAAATTTTTAAGATTAACAAAAATTTCTTGGTGCAACATTGAAAAAAAAAACAAGTAAACTATTTTCAAGTTAAAAAGAATGAAAGAATTTTTAATGATAGAAAAGCTAATTAATTCTTTTAAAATTCTTATTAGTTTGTTTGTTATAGTTTCTTAATACAAATTTTAGTTTATTCTCCATTGAAAACTTTATTTAAAATATAATTATTTTATACAATAAGTGAGATATTTTGATCTAATCGACTGTAGGCTAACAAACATTTAGAATAATTCAAACATTTATTATTCATTTGTCTTAATTCTTAATATTGCTTCCACAAAAAAAAAAAAAAATGAAGTGATAAATTTTGAATGAAAATATTATTTTATAATAAATGGAAATCCTTTCCAAAACTCAGACAAGTAAAACTTCTTATAGAAACCTATAACCCAAAGCCAATGTCTCCAGCTCAGAAAAACTAATCTGAGAGTAATGACAGATTGGGATTAACCACAACAAGAACATGTCGGACTTGTAACTAAGCAGAAGAAACAATAGCCACCCTCTGTTCAATTCCAAGCCTTCTAAAATCGGTTGTGCTACTTATGGATTCAAAACAGGAGATACGAAGAATCAATGATAGTCTATATAAACAACATGCTCATATGTGGGGTGTTAAAATTTGAGATACCTTTTTAAATTATAAGTTAAGGACATAAATTGTAAAAAAATCTTTATTTATTTTTAATGGAATTTAATAAAAGCAATTTAGCTTCCGGTTGATAATAAAAAATCAAAATCGTTCAAGTGACTTCCTCTGCTAGTTCGATCAATCAATCTTTTACTAATATTTTGATTAACTTTCAATAATATCTTTGAATATTTGAACAATTTGAGGCTTATACGCTGTATAAGAAGAAGCCCAATTGTGTCTGTCATTCATAAATAAAAAAAAACTTCGGTGCAATTTGGTACCCTTAAAAATAATGGTAGTAAATATAAAAAGTTACCTCAAATTTGAACACTCTTTAAGGCCTGCATGATGTGATAATTTTGATCCTCTTAAATTGTTGATTTACTTTGATATTCATTTGTATTTGTCTAACCTAAAAAATGTTAAAGTTTTCCATTTACACATTTTTAAGTTTAAGTTTTTTTTATACAGAAAGCAAAGCCATCTAGTCACTAATCGTGGAACTACAAACGAAACAGTAAAAACTAGTAAAACTATAACACAAATTTGCTTTTATTTACAACATAAGAAATTAATTTATAATTAAAAATGAATTTTATATAATTTACTATTATTTAAGAAATTTGAATTATTAATTTATTTACAATCCATTTACATGTTTTTCAGTTTATCTAAAGAACTTCCCTAAACTTTTAAATCAATTTAATAAATGTGCATTATTAGTGAAAATTTAATTTTCCTAAAAAACAAAAACAAAAAAAATTAAAGAAAGTAAATATTTTAATTGGTCTGTTTGTTATTACTTATAAACTAAAATTGTTAAATTATTGTAGTAGTATATTTTGTGAAATGAAAAATACAAAAATTAATAATAAAATAAATGTACTCATAATATAGAAACCTAGATATATCTCTACACTATATATAAAGCCACCGAATTTTCAATATTGTAAATTCATTTTAATCAATTTCACATTAATTACAATATTTTATGAAATTAACTTTAAGTTTAACATAAACATAGATACATAAGTACTATAATACATACATACATAGATATCCAATATCAATTTGATTATAATGATAAATTGTACTTACATAAGTATCTCATCTTCTGGATGGATTTGTAAGTACCAACAACAATATATTTTTATTATTGTATTGTATATGATTTCTGTCATCCATATGTCATGCGTCAATTGCAAAATGTGTCTTTCACAAGTGAAATAAATTTAAAGAAATAAAACCAAAAACAGAAAATACAAATAAAAATTTCATTTTTTGAAAACAAGATAAGCATTTTACAAGTAAACATAATACATCATACTATGAATATCTATCTACTAGTCAGTCCCACATAACCACCACAAAAGAGAAAAGCTTAAATCAACCACAAAGAAAATAAAAAAAAATAAAAAGGAATACATATTTATATACATAACAATATATATAATATACAATATCTTATACATTCATATCACATACATATATGTGTATGTCAACTGTCAGATATTTACATATTTACATGAGAACATGTCATTTAGATGTCAAATTACTTACATATATAAAATGGGAGTATGACATCCCCACAAAACAGCAGAAAATACAAAACAAACTGTCAACGTATCGTAAGATATGCAACGCAACGCAAACACAACGCAACACAAAACCCATGTGAACTCAACTCAAAAGAATCATATCAAAAAAGCAGCAAAAAGCAGCAGCAGCCAAATAAACAGAAAAATAAAAGCAACACAAATGATCTAAAGGAAAAAAATCAAATATAATAAATAATAAATTAATTTACAATATTATGAGCAAAAGCATACAAACAAACAAACAAATTAAATAAAATATTTATATTAAAAATAATATTTATTGTATACAAAAAGCTACAACAAACAAAATTTAAAATAAATAAAAAAATTTTTTACGTATTTAAAAAATAAATACAACAAATAAACAAACAAATCAAATCAAATCTACATAGATATTACATTTATGCTCAAGTATTTATATTGTACATGAACAGTAGTAGTATGTACGAGGCTTGATTCAGAAGGATTCAACACAAAATCGGGGTAGGTAGTATCTCTATACTATCGAAAGATTTTATACGTGAAAACGTTTCTCGTGACTCACTTAAATTTTATATTTACTGTTTATTTAAATTAAAATAGACCCGATGAGCAAAAACAAAGCACAACTTCATACATACAACAATGAAAAATGAACGCCAATGAGATAAAAAAGTGATTTTCGAAAGCTATATAACCAATTAATCCAGTGAATTATCCAAATCGATCAAACCGTTCTCAAATTAACAGCATTTTCATAATTATGAAATTATAATTTTTTAATCATATTCAACGCCCCTCCCTCCTTGAAGCCGTAAGCGCGCAATGACAAAAATATTCTTAAAGGCAACGTACATTCCTCTATTTTCAGAATATAAAAATTACTTGGCCCTTCGATTTTTGAGTCACGAGATATATTAAAAGTATTGGCAAAACCAAAAGCGTTCTAACCCAACGCAGCGTTTCATTCTGATATGACTATGGAACCCTTTTTAAAAACGTTATCACATTAAAAATTTGAGAAAAATTATATATTTTCAATAATTTACCATTAACCTAATCAATATTATTGGCAAATTCTTAAGCATCAAGGCATTTTATCAAGTTTGTTAGAAAGAAATATAATAGGAAGGCTACATCTGGCAAAAAAAAAAAAAACAACAAAACTTTAATTCATTGATTGTGGTCACCATACAATGATGACCAAAGGCACTACATATTTTCGGTACATAATTCTTATATACAACATTTCATTTACTACGCTAGATTGCACAGAATATTTCGATATATGAAAGCATCTATTATGACTACCAGCGTATGAACTTTCTATAGACGAGCATCCAATACAATCCGAATGAATGAACTCACTCCGACTATAATCAATCTATTTCAGCTCGTTTTTAGTTGGAAAAAGTTATTGCAAATGGATGTACATATAGTATTTTCCATATTTTTAAATCCACGCAGATTGTTTAATGGGATGCTTCCAAATGAATATAGTCGTTTCATATTTCCAACTTAATATTTTGAAGATTGGTACTTTCTAACATAGTGAATTTTTGTCATTTAAACAACAGACAAGTTGCATACTTCTTCCACAACCCTATTCTATTTTTTCAATGTAATATATAACAATAAATGAATTAATTAATTAATCAATCGATCAGGAAAACTTGAAAAAGATAATTGTTTAAAAATAAGGAAATAAATTAGGATATTGTGGCGTCTAGTAAAAGGCTTATCTTTATTTTTTTGTATGAAACTACAATACCATATAAGCGAATGATATGTCTATGAATATCCACTTAGCTAATACGGTTCCTTAAAATTGGAATACAGAAAATTAAATTGAAGACATTAACATAAAATATGAGAAATTAACTTTTAACATTCAACTTTCGAAGAGATCTGAACGAAATAAAGTATATAAGTAGTACATACTCGTATAAACTGAAAACATCACAACTGCGCCACTATAATCTCTATAGTCATTAAAATATTCATAGAATTAACCAAATTACAAAACAAAACAAAATCAAATCACTATATGTCTCAACTATGTTATGTAGTTACTTCAAATACAATTTATTACAATATATTTAAAAATATCCAAAAATTGTAAATGTTTTCCCTTTATTTTATAAAATTTAAAATCAAAATACAAAATTGAAATTTGGACTGCAATATTTTATATATAATTTTCATAAAAAATAATAATGTGTATTAATAAATAAATTTAATATATAAATAAATATATTAATAGAAAGATACAAAATGAAAATAATTAATGGCACCTCTAATGACCAAATACGTAAAAGCACCATTTTTTAAAGTTAAAAACTTTCAATTTAACATTTTTAAGGATTAATAAAATTTGAATACATTTTTTCGAAAACTATTACAATAAATTTCCAGAGTGTGCAAGAAGTTTGTTACAGGAAAAAAAAAACAAAACTTCGGTGCAATCGAAGATTAGAAACCTTTCACACAATTCGAAACCTAAAATACTATTTCGTAATAATTAATTCACAAGGTTTCTGCACTCTTCATAGGCCATTCGAGATTTATTGATTATGAAGAAATTCATGGTAGTTTTTAAACGATCAAAACGAGTAATATTTTTTTTTATTATTGGGTCATCTAAACCTTTGAAAGGATTGCAATATTAACTTTATATTGAAGCAAAAAAGTTATGGTAAAGACATCGAAGAAATCGAGAATTTCTCTGAAACTTCAATATTGATTATAGAAAATAAGAAAGATTTATGCAGAGAATTTAAAATTTTGCTATTATCCTACTTATTAATTATTGTTGGAGAAAACCGGGGAACAAATAACACAAAAGGAAGACATTGCCTTAATCTTTAATTTGATATGTGAGTTACTTGGATAGCGCTTTGCTGGGCTGCCATCTTAGCATAGTAGGGACTCTGAGAACGATGCCTCGGTAGCCTAGACTACAATAACAGTAAAGATGGCTAGCAGCCTGCTTATTCTATATCTTTACAAAGATAACATTAACAAATATAAAAGAAACCCTACGCTCCTGTGTTTTAACTTAGGGTAGAGTCATACTTCATTTCTACATTGAGACCAAATTATTTGTATGGGAGCTATACGATCCAGTAATCGTAGGGCCTTGTAACTTATATAGTAAGCAAATATAGGTCATATACTAATACTATCCGAAATGCAGTTCGATAATACAAAAATCAAAAAACTTTTCTTAATAGGGACATGAATTTAAATTGGGCTTTGTATGCGACCTTTACGGTTGTAATTATTTGTGAATATAGGTCGAACTCCTCCAGTAATCAAATTTGCAGTTCGATAATACGAAAAGAAATCTTTGTGCACAACTTCAGCTCTCTAGCTCAAAAACTGAGGGACTAGTTTGCAAACATACAGACGGAACTGGCTTAATCAACTTGTCTCGCCGAGCTGATAAAGAATATGTGGGCTCCGATACCTCTTTCTGTCTGTTACAAGCTTCATGAAAAACTTATAATACTATTCACTGTGTGAAGAGTATAAAAAGGGATGATATCTATGATAAAATACGGTTTTATTAAGCATAAATTTAAATTCAAAATAGAAAATAGAAATGTGTGAAAGGTATAAAATGGAACTGAAAAAGAGCGAATATATACAATATATTTAAACAGAAATACCCTACATAAGTATACCAAAAAATATAAGAACTCAATTAAATATACTTACATTAATGTAATTCATGTACACTGAGAAAAATAAACCAATGCTTCAAATATTAATGTAATAAAACCAAAATCATACCCAAAACCAATACATGCTAAGAATTTCTCTGATAATAAAATCACAATATTCTTCATTTATTTTATTTCAATTTTTTCCTTCAAATTCAAAAAATAAAACACAAGCTAAAAAATATAGAAAATGTCAACAAAAACGTGTATTAATATCCTTTTATTTTATGTGTTCATTGAGGTCAATTTTCAATTCAATTTAATTCAATTGTTCTGTTCATCAGACTTTATTCATTTCAATATTTTCCTTATTATTTGCATGCTAAAATTGAATTTAATATTTAATAATGAAAAGTTATATAAAAAAATCTACTAAAATGAAACGAAAAATGCAAACAGAAATGAAATAAAATCAAATTAATTCTTTTGACTAAAAAAACTACTACTTCCTCATTTGTTTATTTAATTTACACTTCACTGCTTATTTGACTTTTCATCCAAAGGGCATTAAATTGTTCACATGATGATGGTTTGTTTGATAGAAATAAAAATTTGTATAACATTTTTATTCCTGTTTTTTCTGTTTTATTGTTTTCTTTTCTTGTGTTTTTTTTTTATATATATATTTACAGGAATCCATGTTATAAGCCAGAGGATAAATTATGAGTGAACCTAAGAGTAAGCAACATTTTTTTGTAGTAACAAATGCCATTTTAAATTTGAATAATTATTAGTCAGACTGCCTTATGAAAGCAGATAAAATAAATGGGCCGAAGGAAATATGACACATATTGAGTATAAACCAACATTAAATGTACCAAAACATTAGTTAAATATAAAAAATTAAAATTTGCAAGGAGCGAAATACAATTTTGTAACGTTGTTTTATTGTAATTTTAATTGTAAAAAGGCAGGTTCCATGGTATTTTTGAATGTATGTAACAGTATAAGTTTAACTATATTGCTTACAAATAATTACAGTAAATATAAAATAGCATTATTCTTCTTAACTTGTTTTCACAATTAGCTGTTTGGTCTTAGAGCAAATATTTCGAATGACCAAATGTTAGTCAGTTATGTTGTCGTATAGTTTCGCGACAACGTAAAGAAAAAATACAAACAATTTTAACTGAATTTCCAGAAAAGAAAAATTATAAATTTTATCGAAATCTTTTTGTAATTAATTATTCCAATCATTTCGATAATTCGGTAATCAAAATCTTTTTGTTTTCGAAATCCTTTCTTTATAGATTATTTTATTAAATTATAATCTAATAGTGATTACAGTTATCAACTTAGAATCTCAACGAATAATTTTTTTTCTTTTTCTTAACACTCCTAATATGCCATCATAAAAATCATAATCCTATCCTATCTTTCCCAAGTCTCTAGATTTTTGCTTTCTTGATTCTGCTATATTTACATACAATACATAACTAAAATTAATAAATTAAATTAAATAGTAAAATCTTTAAAAATCACTTACTTTAACTTTTTTAACATGCTCAAGTAATTCTTGTAGTATAATAATATTCTCAATGGTTTCGCCGACTTAGGGTGGCTTTTTTAGAAGTTAATGCCATTGCTGTTTATATATGGTGGAAAGTAAATTCATTTATTGTTCTCCAAGAATTAATAAATAAGTTAGTAAAGGGTGGGCCATTTATTGGTCCGATTTTGAAGTACCTGTCGATAATGACACTGTCAATTTTAGCGCCCTAAATTTTTGACAGTAGTTTAGCTTTAACATTCCTCTGAACGAATGTGGTTCGTTTCTCTTTGCAACATTACTCTGAAATACTGAAAACTTATTTTGAATCTGGGTGTTTCATGGCCATTGAAACATTGCGTCCAATTCAAAAATTAGAGGATAAAATGCATGAAACTGGGATGCTGGAAGATACCAGAAGTGTGCCGCATACTCGGCCAGTGCGTACAGCTAAAGCAATCTCTGCTGTGGCAGAAAGTGTTGGCCAAAATTCCAGCAAAATCGACTTGCCGCAGAAGATAATAAGTCGCTATTTCACGAACCACTCTAAGGAGGATTTTGTATATAAAATGCAATTCATTCAGGAACTAGAACCAAATGAAAAATCATCTTTTCTGACAAAGCGCGGAATTGGGGGAACGGAAAATCCACACGTCGTCGTACAAAAGTCAATGCATTCAGCTCGGATCACTGTGTGATGCGAATATTGGTTTATGGTCATTGTCCCTATCTTTTTCGAAAATGCGGAAGGGCGCGTCGTGACTGTCAATGGTGAACGATATCGAGGCACGATAACTGACTTTTTGTGGTGGAATTGGAAGATAACAACCATAACGTTTGGCAATAACGCCAGTTCACTTTTCTCTGTGTGACCCAATGAAAACTAAAGTTTATGCCAACAATCTCCAAAGACTCGCGCCGAAATTTCCCAAATTGACCAGGAAACAGTGGAAAAAATGTTTGAAAATTAGTGTTCCATCCTGGAACAAGCCAGACGCGGCCACCATTGGAATGATATCATTTTTCCTACTTAATCGGAAGAATCAACCTATCAAATATGATGATGTGGTTACACAAACTTCTAAATCAATATACACAGTAGACTACAAAATATTTACTGAAAAGTTTCTAAATGAACAAGTTCATATCACAAGTAGAAAGAAGTATTCTCACTTAAAACTCTTCTCAGGGCAATTATGGTTTCAAAATAGACTTAGTTAAGTCATACCAAGAACAAATTAAGCAAATTCTTTGTGGTTTAAGTCTTCGCGTACCTTGAAGAAAGGCAAACAAAAAGCTCTTTAAAAGCTTTAAAGCTTCTTCGAAATATTTTTCATTCGAATTGAATCTTTTGTAACGATTCAAAAAAAATTATTTTTAATATTGAAGTGAAACTTCTTTAGCGGCGTTGGGCAAAAATGTATACTAAAAATTTGCGTAAAAAAATAAAAATCGTGGTAGAGACTTGAAATTATTATTATAATCCACCGTAAAAGTCTCAATAAAGTGATTACAATTATACAACAACAATATGCAGCTTGTGTGTTATAAAAATGTTTATAACAACAACATGCAAGCAATTAGCAACTAGAAACACACAGTTGATCTTATTTTGGGGCAATAGAGGCCAGATGGCAAACATTGCTTGACGGACAGACAGATAGAATTACAGCACGCAAAATGAAATTGTACAATTAATCGCAAAATGTGTGGACGGCATTACAAACTTCTTGACAAACTTATAATATTGTATGTAGTTGTATTTGTTTTGAGATATTCTCTCTCTGTCTGTTTTTAAGAAGTTTCACTTCTATCACGTGTATTTTAACTATTTAAGATTCTTGTATCTCAAAATAAATAAAAGACAATTTTTTTTAAACTTAAATTAAATTTATTTTTTTTTTTTTTTATATATAAACATAAAGACAGTTGACAATAAATTATGAATAATTTTTTAACAATTTAAGTTTTCAAGTGGCTGCCTTGAAAACTCAAAAGTTAATGTTAAAAAATAAAAATAAAAACCATGTTTAGTTCTATACATTTTCATTTTCTTTACACTATTTTTTATGCATTCAATTTTGGCTGATATTGAGTACATAGTACAGATTTCTTTTGTGATAAATTAATTTAGATGAATTTAAAAACAGTATCTAATCAAAAAATCAAAAAAAAAAAAACTAATATATTAGAAAAATTTCAAAATCCTTTCATGGCTGTTTGAAGGGATTTTATTTATAATAAATTTTATATTTTTTTAATAAAAAATATTATTTCAATTTCTTTTTGCATATGAAACAAAGTCATAACAACATTTGCTCAATGGCTGTTTGAGCAAATGTTGCATTTGTTGTCAAAGTTTCTATTTAATATTTACATGCATATTTATATAGAAGTACTTATATTTTACGTTAAAGCTTCAACTACACGCATTTTATATACAAAATTATAATTTTTTTTTTTTTTTTATCAATTTTCAATGTATTAATTGTGTTGGTAACATGAGTAAATTCCCTTTTGCATTTTGTTTGCAATTTTCAATATTTGTATACCTTTGACATTTCACACTTTATCATGAAATATGTTATACATTTTAAACAATATATTATGTCTGAGACCACGTACAAAAATATGAAATTTATCAACAAGACAAGAATATTCGATTAGATCATATTTTGTTCTAAATCATCTGCCTTTTTATTTTGAATTTAGTATGTGCGCTAAATACAGATAAATTGTCAGTTTACTGGAAGAGGTAGTTTCCATACATAAACCAAAATAACTTTCATATTTTGTTAAGACTACGAACCACAAAATTAAAAAGAAATTTTCACCATTTATGCAATCTGATCGGATAAATAATTAAATTCTCTACGACATCTTCATCAATTGATTTAGAAGTAAAAGGTATGTAAGCTTCAAGAACCGAAGTTAGTATTGCTTTGGATAATAAATTATAATAATTACATATTAATAACAAGAAAGCAGTGTATTTGTATTTCTATAAAACTTATTTGTTGTAAAACGCATAAAGCGAAGATCAACAAATACAAACATACTTATGTATAAAGGATAAGTTATATGGTAAATTATTAGTTTTAGCTAATAATCTTCACAAATATTATAGTATGTATTATCTACACAGCATTTTATAATTAAATCTAATTCCATACAGATCAAATTTCAATTGTTTGAATGACAATTAATTCTAAATTCATCTACATATATTTATTTGTATAAATGAATGTATGATTTAAACAAGCTTAGTATCATTGATAATCTAACATCTTCATTTAATCTATTTAATAATTATTTTAATTAGCTTAAAGTTTCTTTTAGTTTTTGAGTAACATTCGATTTGCACAAGCGACTGTAGTCAGTTTGTTTTGCTTGTGAAACGAAACCTAAGTACGTTGTGTTTGAAATTTGCATTTTTCCTTTGTGAATTTCTATACAAAATCTCAACATCATCATCATCTTTATAAAACTATAGTATATTTTACAATAAAAATTATACACTGTAAATTACTATTTTATGTGTAAGAAGTATTTTATGTGTAATGAATGAGTGTTTGTATTGTGTTGTGTTGTCCTGTGCTCATAAGAGCGAAGTTATTAACGTGTAAATCTTAAGCAAAGTTGTTGGTGAACACTTCAAACTTATTATTTATACATAATAAATTTGAAATCTAGCAATTGGCCGAACTCAAACCTCAGCACTTTCCTTATCATTTGCATCATTCAAGCGTACCAATGTCAATTCTGTTGTTACACCATTGACAGTGATTTGTTGGTCCCGCCACGGGGTGGTAAGCGTTCGCAAACGTTGTTTTGGACTGCCGGGTGTCGTAATCAATTTATAAATAGCAACTGCTGGAATCATTAGAACCGAAGAACCAGCTATGCACCAGCCCAAAGCATTTGCCCAGGCAGGGTAGATGTAATCTTCGTAACTCAATGGTGCATGACCAATCAATCCATAGACTGTGATGAATAACAAGAAAATGGGTGCGACAAAACGCCAACACACTCGCCAGTAACGACCGGGAGGAAAGCCAATCATATCACGTATATCTTCGCTAAAGCGATTGACACCTGCAAACAAATTTTCTTTCAAAATTTCCAGTTTCTCTTTAAATTGTGCTTATCATTTACCATAAATCCATGATACTGCAATGGCCTCAAAGAATACAGCAATCAATATGGAGTAACCGGCAGCATAACGATCCAACAACTGGAAGAAATAGAAACCTCCTTGTGTGCAACTTGCCAATCCTACAACAAAGTATAGAGAAAATAGGCCAGCAACAAATAATTCACGATTTCTACGAATTTTCGGAAATTCATCACTAAGTGCGGTTATAATCGCCTCCGAACCGCCGAACTAGTAATAAATGATATAAGATTATAAATTATAAGAATTTTCACTAATTTTACAATATATATATATATATTTATATATATTACCGAACTATCCAATCCAAGTGTCAACAACATCATAAAGAATATCAAGGCCCAGAAAGTGCTGCCTGGCATCGTTGCTATAGCTGCCGGATAAACGACAAACACCAATCCTGGACCCTCAGTAGCAACATCTTCAATATTCTGACCCGACGTGTGCGCCATGTAACCCAAGACGGAGAATATCACAAATCCAGCTACAAAACTCGTTGCCGAATTAATGAAACTAGTCAGCAATGCATCCTTGTAGACATTATTATGATATTTGTTATATGAAGCATAGGCCAGCAATACACCAAAACCGGGACCCAACGAGAAGAAAACCTGCGTTGCAGCATCGACCCACACTTCCGCTTTGTAGATAGCATCAAAGTTTGGATTGAGATAATATTGTATGCCCATTGCAGAACCAGGCAGTGTTATGCCACGTATAAGTAGAATCAGGAGCACGGCATATGGAAATAGAGCCGTAAACCAAACCACCTTACCCGAAGTGCTAATGCCCTTCCAGAGGGAAAAATAACATATCAAATAAACAACAAGCAGACACAGAGCCATGTCCCATTTAATGACACCCAAATCGTGTATGCCTTCACTATGATTCAGTTCAAGTATATAGCGACTGTATAAATTAAAGATTAAATATATTAATGAAGTGTAGGTTTCGATTAGTTGAATCTTGAATTTACTTGAAATATTCTGCGGCAGCTGATTGAAATCGCTCGACTGGTGCCAAGGTGGCTAATGTAGTGTTAAAGTGACTTTCATTACCAAAAAAGTAGGATTCATTTCCAAAGAGATTATAATCTGTTATATTTCCCGCTAATGCACGAGCTGCTACTTGCGACTCAAACTAGAAATTGAAGTCTCAATTTTTAACAAAATCAATATAAAAGAAGTACATTGAAGAAAACTTACCGGTTTACAATTCTTTGTATTCCAGACATTATTACACGAAGTCCAAGGCAGATTTTTTGTAAATGAAGCAAAAAAGAAACGCAGTGACCAAGCAATAATCACATTGTAATAGAAATCGACATAGAAAGCTATCAGAACGACAGCATAACCGATGCCTTTGAATAGTGGTACCAAACGACCCCAACATGTGATGGCGCCCTTACGATTATGTTGACCCAAGGCCAATTCCATATAGAAAAGTGGTATGCCGCCAACCAGCAACATAATACAATATGGTACAAGGAAAGCGCCTGTAAATAAAAACAAAATAAGTTGATTATAATAATATTTTAAAATTTATCATCACAAATGCTTACAACAAAAATCATGGGCGTATCCCTGAACTAAACAGCGGACACTCCGGCTGTGAAGCTAAGTACAAAAAGTTAAATGTTGAATTCATCTACAGGAACGTTCGAAAGCTGGATACGCCCATGACAATTTACCTTTTATAAAACTAAGTCTAATATCATAAAAAAAAAGGATGCAATGGCTGTTTAGTTAGAGAACAGATATTTATATTGACATAACCATCTGATCTTGTACCACCATCAAAAGGTAACAGTAAAAAATGCATGACAATACTTTAAAAGATACACAAGTTTTAGTGCATCAACTATTCATCTTTTCAAAACAATTGATAAAAGTGAATTTCGTGTGTTGATGACAAGAACACCGTTGAAATGAAAGCACAGCTTGGTGTTACTGCATCAAGAAACTCGATCATTATTGACTGGATTGCTCAATTTAGACGTGGTCGTACAAACACCGAAAAAAGTCCGCAATATAGTTTTGACAAACCGTAAATTGAACATTTGTATATGAGAAATCTGTTTTCGAAGTTGGTGCCGCGTGTATTATCAGTGGACCAAAAACGGCGACGAGTTGATGATTTCAAGTGTTGTTTGGAGCTGTTTCTGCAAAATAAAATAAAAAATTCTGCATTGATAACGTAATGTTGGATGAAACTTAGAATCGCCATTACACGCGAGATTCAAATCGGCAGTCAGCTGAGTGCACAGCTGCCGGTGAACCTCGCTTAAAATGGCCAAACACGAAACAGAGTTCTGGTGTTAAGATGCCCATATTTTGGGATTCGTACGGTATTTTGCTTATAGACTATTTTGAAAAAGGCAAGTCAGTCAATAGAGATTGCTACATGGTCAAACTGGATCGTTTACACGAGGCAATTTCGAAGAAGCGGCCCCATATGGAGAGATAGAAAGTGATCCTTCATCAAGGCAATGCACCATGTCACAATTCTTGGGCTACGATGGCAAAATTTCACGAATAACACTTCGAATTGCTTCCACACCCACCCTATTCTCCAGATTATTTGGAAGAGATAAAAAAATTGGAAAAAAGCTATACTAAAAGTATCGATCTTAAAGAAAACTTCATCTAAAACAGAACGTAAAGACTGGATAGACAATATTACAGCATTCAGTGCTTTCCAGAACAAATCGAAACTAATTTGGGATAGATTATAATAATCAAGGGAGTGAATGGTATTATAGTAAGTTTGTCATGAAGTTTGTAACAGGCAGAAGCAGACAAAAGAGACCACATAAAGTATATATATCCTTGATCAGCTCGATTCGACGAATTGATTACGATATGTCCATTTGTCCATCTGTATGTATGCAAGCTAGTCCCTCAGTTTTTGAGCTAGAGAGCTGAAATTTTATTCTATTGAACTGAAACTTGGACACTATCAGTTTTCAAGATAGCCGCAGTACATTTGTAGGATCCAGCCAAATCGGACCACTAAAGAATGTACTTCCCATACAAATCCCGTGAAGAGTATTTCATCTTCGGCATAGTCGAAGAAAACGTTCTTTCTAGTTTGTGTATTTTGATAATCAATAGCTCTAATTGTCGCCGAAATGACTAGGTGACTGGATAACAGACTCTTGGAGCTTATATTATGGTCAAACTGCGGCTACAATTTTTTTTTTTTCTTTTACTTTAATCTAACAAGTAAAAGTCATTAATATTTAAACAGGTATTATTAATATTTATTTGAGCCTTGAAACATTAAAATATAAATTTAATACACAGTTGAGTTGCTGCCACATCTAGAAGTCAGCAGCACTATAGGTTAGGATAAGATAGGATAGGATAGCCATGACACAAAGCTGCATTCAACCAGAAACACTATTGATTATAGGACTCGAACACCCCTCACCACAAAAATATGCCAAGCCAACAGGTGGTTTCACAATTCATGCTTCTTCATGTAAAATGTAGACTATAAATATAAATAAAGTATCAATATTCATTAGCCAAAAATCTAGACAATCAATTTATGGAATTTTAAATCATTTGTTGTTATTTGCTAAAGCTACGTTCAAACTAGGCAAATATTTGTCTCGATTTTGATAAAATATAACTTGTTCTGTAGTAAATATTTTCTTACGTGTTTACATTACATGAAAAATTTGCCCCATTTTGAATGGAACCAATTTCCGGAAATAAAGGGAAAAATATTTGCCGACCGGTCACATTAATTTTTATTTTATCATGTACATATATTTGCGTAAACAGAAGTTTATTTATCTCTCTATTGTTTTCATGATTCCAATACAACTTTTTCATTTGCCACTGCAGGAATAGAATATCGGAGTAGTGTTTTGAGCTGATTTCTTGAAGAATTGTAAATAAATATAAGTATTATTGTAGAATTGTTCGAAGATTAAGGGGATTGGCTTCATATTCTGATTTTGGATGCTGATTCACATTTTATTTTTGAAGGCTTGGAACATTCCAAAAACGAAAGAAAAGTAAAGGAATAATGGGTACGAGAGTGGATAAACGTCAGCGACTTGAAATGCCTATATTGTATCGGAATAATGGAATAATTTCAAATGAAGTCTGTTTTGTTCGTTTGTCGAAAATAAAGGCTAGCGGGAAGCAATAATAAAATTTCGGGCCGGTTAGGTTAGTAATTCATAAATAATATTGTATGCGAACCGAAATTATGTTGAGAAATATTTGTAAGAAGTAATCTTCATGTTGCGTGAGTGAAATCTGAGATAAAATATCAATTTGCTTGCCATTGTTTGCCTCACAAAACATTTGCAAGAACAAAAATTTGTTTGCCCATTTATTATGTGCAAACACTTGCTCATATCCTGGTACATACTCATGCTCATACTAGAGAAATATTTTCTCATAATTATTTGCAACATATCAATTCTTATTATGTTCACGCTTGGCAAACAAATTTTTTTCGGTTTTGGGCAAATATTTCCCTAGTGTAAAACGTAGACTGAGAAACATTAAATTTCTCTTAACCATTTTCATAGTTTTACAACATAATTTCTATCATTTGATAATTTAAACAACAAATTGACAATACAAAAAAAACAAAAAACGAAAGTTTTGCATGTTTTTTTTTTATGTCTCTATATTTGTATGTAATGAAAATCAATTTTCAAACTTTCTTTGCCACATCTTCTATGTTTTTTGTCACACATATTTGCTATAATACTATTGTACATATAATCTTGTCTCTTGTGAAAAGCAAATATTGTGATAGTCATATACTCTTGTAAATAATAAAAAAAAGTATTGACCCAAACTGAATGATAATGTAAAGAAGAATAGCAAGAGTGACGTGACCAGGGACAGGACACAGACCGAGACAGAGGCCATTATGTACTCTATTAGTATTATTATTGTATCATGATTATGATTGTTGTTGCTATTAATTACGTTATATGGGACAAAGTCTCATCAAACAAGCAGATACAAAAAAATATTTCTAAACAGAGAGAGTAGTGATAGCAAGTGACAGTGTTAGAGGACATGATAATGAAATCAAATTGTACAACAAAACGCTGCACGAAGGACATTTTATAATATATTAAGACAAAAGCAACAACAACAATGACAATGGCAACAATAAAATCATGGCAAATGCACACAAAGTTAATACAGGATATACACAATAGCAACAACCTTTATGATATACCTATGTATGTATAAAGATTTCCTTTCGAGTGTTTGTGTACACTATTGTATACCGTAGATGGCTAGGAGTTTATGTTAACATGTAAAGTGTTTGCCTTTCAGTGACATTGTTATTGGTATTGTTGTGAATGTTGGAAATTGTTAAAGTGCTATCGATATTGTGTTGAGTGATGACGAGCGCTTCATGATTTGATTAAGTCTATTAAGCAAAAGCGACCTTTCCCTATATTAAAACCAAGGGAGTGATACTTGTATCAAGCACAATAAATAAAAGAAAATACTACATACAATAATTGTATTCGACCTTTTAAAGCACACTACATTTTATAAGATTTAATAACACAATTTTGTATAGACATCAAATTAAAAATTACTAAGTATATTCTACTTACTTTTCTCTTCTATCAAATGCATAATATTTATGCAAATGAAATACCAATTTCCGTATTTTAAATGACATTTCCGGTTTGCAGTGGTTTTGTATTCAGTTCTTTTCCTATTGTCTCCTAAATTTTATCTTCTTAGGTATACTACTACTTCTCTCTTTTACATATATTTCAACAATATGTATGCAATAAATACATTTTATTTTAAAAACAAAATGTGGGTATACATCAAAGGTTTTGTCCTATGTCTTTCTTTAATGGTGCGCTTTCCCCTTCCTTATTCCCAAATTTTTTGTTTTTTTTTTTTGATATTTTTTAGTAAAGTATCATCACCATCATCAGTATCTGTATCTTCATCATTAACAGTCGAAACCAAAGTCAACGGCGACGACAATACGACGAACAACCTTTGATGACAATAGCAGCCAACGTCATCAAGCATCAATAGCAGAGCCAAACACTTAGTATCGTTGGCTGAAGTGTCAATGATGTTGGTGACAACTTCAATATGTGTATGTGTGAAGTCAAGTGACTATAAAGTTCCTTTTGATAGGCTAAATTGGGCTCTTTTTTGTGTGGGTGTTGGTGTGTTAAAAATAGAAAGGCAATCTTTGTCGGTCTATGACGTTACCCATAATCAAATTTGCCTTTTGCTAAAACAATTAGTTGCCGCCCTAAAGGGGAATTTTATTGAGAAATATTATTTAGCATGATATATTTTATTTATTTATTTTAGAAATAATAGTATTATTATTACACTTATAATTTAGTTAAAATGGAATAAAGTTCAATGAAATTTACATTATTACATTATAAAATATTTTCCTAGCTAATAATAATAATTACGTAGGCATCGCAAAGCAATTATAAAAGAAATAAATTATTAAATTATTGTATGGATGTCATTCTTCATTTTTTAAAGGTCATTTGGGTGGAGTCTTTGCAGTCTTTTTCGTAACGCATTTTGAATGAATGCTGTCGCAAGTACAATACAGGCAACATAGCCTTTGAAGCCGCTGAAGCTGATTGTAACGGCTGGTATGTAAATATATTTCATCTAAGACCATAGATATCATCATATCTCTATGCAGAATAGTATTTCGGACAAACCATAGAGCTATCGTGATTTGTCTCAGAGCCTTGTTTTAGAAAAAATGTAATTTCCTTATGTTGCCCCAAATTTGTATGGCTTAAAGCCAAGTTAGTGGCAGTATTTCCCTGTAATTCATTGAATGCTAACCAAAGATTACAACAGAGTTAAGCGTAATAACCAGTTTAATTTCCGCGACTTTGCTTAGCAACATGCCGTGATTGATTTTTACACGAGCACGTCGGGTGAGACAGTGGTACCGCACATTTTAAATTATACTTTCGGGAGTGACTTTCGTATTCATAACTTAAATAAACATATAAATATCGGAAATATATGTTATATATAATTTATATTGATAAGTATGTAATTTTTCCAATATTTTTTTCTGTAGTCAAACAGCATAGAGGCAACGCAAGTCTCAGGGTAGACTTTGATTTATTTTTCTTACGAGCTACAAAACCCATTGGCATTTGCCTACATTCCTATATGGATATTGTTACTGTGCGGCGCTCTCTGGATTGGTGTCGCAGTATTGTAAGTAGCCCATGAGCAGCGAATATTATATCGTAGAACGATCCATAAGAAAAAAAATCTTTGCAACGTAACCAAGAGCAGCATTTTACTTAAGCTGCAATAATCATGACTCGATTAATTTCCCCATTGCCTTCGTCAATCTCATTTCCTTGCTTGAATTTATGGTATGCAATCAAATATAAAAAACAAAAAAAAAACAGTAAGCCTTCATCATCAAGATATCGCTCGTTACTAAGCTCAACTCGACTAAAGGCAACATAACTTCAGCTTCAATCTTCAGGCTTCAATCTGTCATTTGGCGTTGCCATGGACTACGTAGCAGCTTAGTGTCTATACAGAAGCACTCCGTTTGACCGTTGTGCGACTGTCATTCTAATCTTTTGGTTCGGTTTTGGTGGGGTTGGATGTGTTGATGCTGCCGTCGTCAATTGTGCGCAATGAAGCATATGAAAATATACTTTTAAAAGTAATGAAGCAACTTCCGTACGCAATAAATGCAGGAATAAAAAACCTAAAAAGTGCTAAGGAAAAGAAAAAAGGTATCACTTGACAAAAAAAGAATGAATCAAAACAAAAAGGGAACAATGAAACAGAAATAATAATCGCATCAAATATGAGAAATCATTTCAATGGTTTAGTGTCGCCACAATCACACATAGTACTACATGCCACAATCATTTACATTATATACATTCTAATAACTGAAAACGTGTGCAGCACATGAATTTCGAACAATATGCTTGAGTTTAGTGTGGTTTGGTTTGGTTGGGTTTATTTTCCCCATATTAGGAACACAATAGAGACAAGTAACCGCAAGGAAAAAAAAAATTCTATGCTGAAGTAGTAGCAGTCAACCACTTATATACTCAGTCACTCAGTTCACTCATACACATACATACACAGACACACAGATACTTAGAAATGCCAAATGCGATTATGACTGCCAGATTTAGTTGTCATACAAAAGCACTTAACTTTGAAATTGTTTTGAATGATGGCGTTGCGTACAAGGATCAAATGCCAAGGCGAGCCAAGCGAGCTGCCACGACTGAAAAGAAGTTGTCAAGTGGCTGTTGCTGCTACTGGTAAGAAGGAAGTATGCCATACAGGATGCTGCCATACTATTGTACTACACATATAGAACAAAGTTAATAGCAGCAGCATTCACTGAATTCACTTAACTCAACTTGCTCACACTTCACACACACATTTTAGGCTTGAAATGGCAATAAGAAAGTGGAAAAACTAAAGTGTTAAAAAAAAAGGCTAAGCATTTCATTGTTACGCACCAATGATTCCAGAAAAAGGAACTCAGACTTTGAATCTTTTATGATCCGTTAAGTAGTTAAATGACATCTTTTATTGTAGATTGATAAATGCATAGATGTGATTTCCTCATGGAGTCAATGCCAAGTACTAATTAGACAAAATGAATTGATGAAACATTTAATTCTGTAGAGCTTAAGCTATGTTATTATGATAATATGATAAGACTGATTAAAAACTAATATATGTAGAATACCACAAGGAAAATCTCTCTATTATACTTTTCTAAGTTTCGCACGATGATGTGATGGATGGTGGTGTTAAGCACCGCCCCTACGCTTCAATGAACTTCTAGTACAACATTTTTCTTCTTGGACTCCATTCCACCACCTAGAATTTAACTTCGCCTCAATAATTTGAAGCATACTCGGCTCTATATTAAAATGTTTTATTTAAGATTCACTTATAAATTCAATTTGAGTCCCCTCGCATAAAATATATCGATTACCGAATAATATCAAGATTCCAGCAGTAATCTGCCATCATGTGAGTGTTCCATCTTCCTTGGTATCGTTTTTCCTTTATTCGTATATCCTGGTGAAATCTTTTATTCCGCTCCTTACTATTATCTGCACGATTTTCAGTAAATCGATCCAAATGACAATGTAAATAATGAAATTTAATGCTCATATTATACCAAAGATCTTTTATATTTGATAACATATCCTGTAATAATTGTAAATAGTTTTCTGATTTATGAATTTCAAGAAAATTTTGACTTTTGACTCATGAATTTATTACAATTTCGATCTTAGATCAATCGTCTAACCTGTGGGCCATCAATAGATTTACAATACTATATACACTCAGCACGAATAGCACAAAAACTGTTTGGATATTTAATGCAATCCCATGCCGACGAAGATATGATATCTATACACATTATAACACAGAATCCCTTCGCCATTTCTGTCTGTCGAATCGCGAAAAACTGAAAAAGTACCGAACGTATTTTCATACAGTTTTCACCAGTGGACGGAGTGATTCATGAGTAAGGCTATAGGTATATAATTGATAAAGTTATGTGTAAATTGGCGAAAATATGACGATGATTGTTGAAACTGTCAGAAAATATAAAGCCGTGAACTAAGTATCTTAACCACGTTACCAAAGTGTCAATAATGTCATAGACGTCAGAAAGCAGTGTTTCTATTAATGTAGTGTTATGTGGTGAAGCTGTTGCGGTATCAATTATATATGTTTTATTTTACTGTTTCTAACATTTAGAATTCTTCAATTCAAATTGCTCCGCCCGATCACGTTCACTGATTCAAGAGAAAGAACCGATTTCATGTTGGTGGGAAACAATTATGACAACAACGATGACTACAAATATTCTACACTAACATCACGCCGGGGACGTAGCGCTGGTCAACAGTAGAGTATTATAATGCAAAGATTTATGTAAAACGGGAGAGTAATGAAATGAAACATCTTTTATTGAAGACTTCCGCAGAGTGCCCTGATATACTATATTATATATTACATATATATGAATAGTTTGAGATTTATTAGAAGGTTTCACTTAAATAAAACTACTGATACATAAATCTTAAGAACGAAGGAAGTAACTGTATCTCAAAAACTAAAGTTGATACAAACAAAAAAACTAAGGGCGCAGATTCGAAATCTGATCTCGATGTCATGGGAGAAAAAATTGATTTCGTTGGACAACAAATGCAAAAATCATATACTACTATTATGTAGAAGTATTATTAAACTATTTAAATAATAATATATGAGATTATTGGAATTAAGGGTGATACAAAACCTTAATCATCTTCTAATCGGTTATTTGTTTGTCTTTTCCTTTCCAACTAAATCTTAATTCAAATATTAATTCATTTTTATTATGAACTTAGTACTTACCACCTCCATTTTTGTAACACAAATAGGGAAATCTCCAAACGTTTGCTAAATCGACGGCGAATCCAATGACCGATAATAAAAAATCGACTTTGCCACTCCATGTTTCACGTTGATCTGTACTATCGATTTCACAATCACGTGATCTTGGGGCTTTAGTTACCGTTGCAGTTGAAGTTGTTCCAATTGCAGTTCCACTTGTAGCTGTTGTTGTTGTGGGCTGCCCACTGTTCGGTGACATCGCCACCGCAGCGATGTCCTTTTCTACGCCGTCGTCGTCGCACGCTAAATCGACTAAAAAAGAGAAAAAATTACAAAATGAAGTCACATTCTTTCATTCGTTTAAACTTATTCATAACCTTATATGGTTATAGTTTTCTTCAATTCAAATTAGTTATTTTACAAGTCATTTACTTGATAATTGATAAAATGTGAATAACATCAACACCCATATTGGCTAAATCAACGTCATCGTCATTCTGTTTATTTCATTTGTCTATCTTAGTACAGTGGAATCCATTTAATATTGCTAGAATGTTGAATTCAATGAAACTTGTTTCGTTATCCAAAATACAATACAATAGAAGATTTATTTGCTTAACTGGTCAAGTTTCATAGTAAAAGTTACTCATTTGAGGGCCCTTAATCTAACTTAATAAGTGAGTTCTTGAAACTTGTTCTTCTCGTTCTCTTTTTGCACGTGTTTGAATTCAGTGATTAAGCATATTACGTATTCGACAGATGGCTATTACGATTTCTATCTACGATACTTTTATTAGTTAGAATGCTTCTATTTATGGTGATATTTTCTTTTTTCATTTATATTTTTTATTCAAAATAAACTTATCTCTCAAAAGATTTTTTTATATTCCAAGTGCGGAAGTGTTGAAAAGCTATTAAACTAATTAGTAGCGAACTATGAATGAAAAAAAAAAGAAAATATCCGAATGGAGTTGAGTTGAGTTTTTTCTCTGTACTGATTAAAATAGTGAGCTGCAGTTGTAGTATTTTTGTACTCTTCTGAATTTGCATTTGCTTTTAGTTTTCATATTTGTTTTTTTTATTTCTATTTTTCCTCTTTTTTGATGTGCCTTTTGATATGCGTTTTGCTCACGCAGCATGAATACATTTCTTTCAATTAGTCATAATTGCCTTAAGCGTATGAATTGCGACGACAACGATGACAAACTAAATTCAATTAAATAATTAAACTACGATTAAAAAACAAAAACAAAATATATTCTTATTTATTTCATAATATAACAGTTAAAGGTATACAGTAGAAATCAAAATGTTGAATCTTTGTAAAATAAAATGAAAGTGGAAAATCAAAATAAAATGTAACCTGAGTCATACTCTCACATATGTGAAGTAATGAGTTCTTCTATTAAAAATAATAATATGTAATGAGATTCGATCGATCTAATTCTTCTAATTAAATCAATTTAAACCAGAGAGATTTTAGCTTTAAAAAAGTGTTAGAAAAGATTGATTTCTTTATATTCTGATTATGTTTTCTTATTTAAAACATAAAATAAATCACAGCGAAAAGAATTCGCTTTATAAAATTTCAGTTCTTTTCGTTGAGAACTAGTTTGCATTTCTTAGTTTAGACTACAATGTAATGAATCATCATCTTATGTTTAGTTGGATTATGATTTGCGACAATTGATGCTAATGTAAAACAAGAGAAGACAATGAACAAATTTCATTCTTGAAAACTGTAAACTAATTAGCACACAATCTGACAGGCAAAAATTACTATTGTAAATTAATTCCCGTCACAATTCTGATTCATAACAATTTTGATACAAACATCAGACTTAAATTGTGTAAAAAGAATTAAAAAATAAATTGTAATTTTCCTAAAATCAATTTTAATTATTTTGCTTTACTATGAGGGTCGATCAAGAGTTAATAATAAAGCTTGTATCCCAAAAAACCTGTCGGAATAGCCTTCTTGTTCGGATTTCTATAGAACACTCCCATGAAGAGGCCCCACAGTTGCACTTATAGTCCAGTGTGAGCAATCGTGGCAACCATCGCGGGGTTAGCTTTTTCTTGTCCGAATATTCCTGTAAAATGTGATGTATCCTCTCAGTTGAGATGCCTACAGTCTTACCCATCGCACATACTTTCAATTTCCGTTCTTCCAATCTCATTATATGGATACAATGAACAATTTATGGAGCGACCACCACAATGAATTCATTAAATCTCTTCTTAAAAATTTAATTTGATGGTGCACAGTCCCTATATCGTTTAGCAAGCTTTTTCTTGGTTTCGGTGATTGTTTTTACGCAGAAAATAATGTTTTCTGAGCACATGAAATTAAAATTTTTTCCATATTTTTAAATACACAATACTTTGTTGAATGAATATTGACAATAAAAATGAAACAATATCATTAAAACTTCAACAGTAGATTAGTGATTAATTAAACTTAAAAAATGTGCCAAGTGCGAGTCATATTCGTACACGGAGGGTTCCGTACCAGATGGGGTTTGTATCGGATGTACTTCCCCTAATGATCCGATTGGACAGATTCCAACAAATGTACCGCGCCTATATCAGAAACTTATAGTGTCTACGTTTCAGTTCGATAGAACAGGAAACAATAAAGTTTTTCTAATAAGAACTAGAATTTTAATGGGGATTTGTATGGGAGGTACCCTCCCTAGCAATCTGATCATACTGAAATTTCGGCAATATAAGTTTCTGATGTATAACCACTTCTAAATTTTATGATCGTTGGATTATATTTTTTATTATTTTAGTTTTAGTATTTATTGCTGATGCCCGGATAGAACTACACCTTCTGTACAAATTTCAACTCTCTAGCTATTGCGGCTTATGAGATATGACCCGAGGATGGACGGACGGACAGACAACGAAGTCTCTGCAATAGGGTTCATTTTGGTACCCATTGGCTCCGGAACCCTAAAAAATTATGTTCATTCATTCAATGTATTTTTAATTTAACTTGTTCAATAAATCATTATGTTATTTTATTTTGTTATTACAATATCACGAGATCTTGTTTATTTATAAGTAATCCAAGGTTATAAAGTTAATTCAAATTGACCTAACAAATAAATAAACAAATTTTAGATTTTTCATAGTAACAAGTATATTAATTGAATTGCCATAATCACATTTAGCAATTAATGTTCCAAAAACATATAAATAAAGTTAATCAATCACTAGAAATCTTATAGTCTCACTCTTTATAAGCTCTTTTATTCTCTCGGCTGTGATTCATATATTGTTGTTTATGTCCATTACATTATTATTTTTTTTTTTTTTTTCAATTAAAAAATAAACTAATTTCTTATTTAATCATTTGCCTAACACTCAATTAGCCGCCATTCTAACTAAGAAAAACCTATTTTATTTTTAGAAATTCCTCTTTAATCAATATCATACTCTCCTTCTAGAATGATATATTCATTCCAACTATTCGGTTCCTTTTTGGTAGAACAACTTGTCTTTGCTTTTAAAATAGGCTCTAGTTTCAGGAACATCTTTTTAATATCTGCAAGGCGATGGGGGCCAGATCAGGAGAATACGATGGGTGTGAGTACAATGCGAAGCATAATTCATTTAATTTGAAGCATCATTTTCATTGATTTGTGGCATGGGGTATTGTCTTGGTGGATCAGCACTTTTTCTTTTGCATGTGAGGAATTTATTTCTTTTTTCTCAATCTTTTCAATAATTCCATTAAAAGTTTTACCTTTCCCAAGATAGTCGATGAACAAAATTCAATGTGCGTTCCCAAATATGGATGAAATAAACTTGTCAACTGGCATTTGAGTTTTTGGCTGCTTTGGACGAATTTCACCGTCTGCTGTCCACTCAGCTGATGATCTTTTTAATACTGGTGTATAGTAATGGATCCATGTTTCATCCAATTTTCAAAAGAATTTTGTTTTTGGTTTACCGAAACAACTGCCAATTATCGAGGAAGATAAGAATCAGCATCATCGGTGTTCTTATGGCCATGCTAAAACTCAATAAACTAAGTTCTATGGTTCATTTTGATAGAGTACGGTCCTCATAACACTCGCTATGCTGTTGCTTTACTTTACAGATATTTAACTTATCAAAAAAAACAGTTTCTCGACAAAACTTGAAAATAATTTTCTTTTATTGTACCGAAAATTATAAAACTGTAGTCACTAACACCAACGTTAAATATAAACTAATCACCAGAATGTCATAATATTTTGACATACGCCTCTTGAAGATTGGTACTATCCAGAAATTATATGGGTTTGACAACAGTGTTGTCAGGTATGTTTCAGACCGGAGATCTATTCAGCGATGTGTTTTCTAAATACATTTTTATACAAAATTTTTATTAAAGTCTCCGTAGAATACTTTAAGTAAAATAAAACTATATAAGAATTTAAGAAAAGATTCACATTTTTAATAATCATTCCATGTCTTTACAAAATTAGATATAAATTAATAATTTCGATATTAAATTGTGAAAAAATATTTATGTCACGATCTATTAGAACTGATATCACATTATAAAAACTTGGAGCACAAAAACGAATTTTCATATGAAATATTAATCAATTATAATAAAACTTAAAAGAATCATAACACCATATATCCGACAATTAAACCTGTAGTGACTTTTTTCATTTCACCAGCTAAAAACACAGTTCTTTTGTATGCAAACCATATCATTTGGATTATTATAATGTTAAAATGCAAAAAGATTAAAGGACAACTATTGAGATTTCTTTAGAATATAAGTTATAATTTTTACTAAATAATCAAAAATTCATAGTTAAAGTTACAATATTTTCCATTAGATGAAATTTACCTGTAGCCACACTTGTGTATCGTGTATTAGACATATTTCTGATTTTTATTTTTTTTTTTTATTTTTTATCTAGTTAAACAATTTTACGCAGCAACTTAATAAATTATGAAATTATGCACACAACAATAAAAAAAAAGGAAAAGTACATTTTAAATAATATTTTTTTTTATTTTTAATTTATTTTTTATTTTTTTGATATTTATTTTTTTTCCCCCGTATAAACTACAATACTACACTATAAATATCTATGTTTTGCTCAATTTACATTAACAAAACAAGAAGAAAAAAAATCAACGACAACTGACATGCTCTTCGACCGAACCGCAACTGATTCATAACTTGTAAGAGCAACAGTTCAACTTTGACTATCGCGACAGCTAACAAGAAAGCAACCAAAGCATAGCCAACAGATACTGAGATACATTTTACCTACAACATTCAGATATGTACATTAAACTACGTGTGTGTATTGTATTAATGAAGCTGTATGGCAAGCAGGGAGACAGTCATTCAGTCATTCAGAGTGGCTTTTGAAAGTGATTAAACAGACTATTTGTTGCATTAACTTACTATAGTAGATGAATTGTATCTCAAACAAATAAAAAAAAAATTGTAAACATACATAGGTGGTATAAACGTGTATACGAGTATGGTATGTATTGTATATTATGAAGGTCTTTCTTGTATAAATGTATATATGAAGGTTTTACGACGGCAGTAGCAACAGCAACAAGAAATCATTTAAATATTGTAAATGTAAACGAATTGTTAAATTATGCAAATTCTTGTTGTTAATGTTGTTGTACGTTTACTCACTCATTCAAATATTAATTTTCAATCAAAACCGTTTGTTTGTTTGTTTGTTTGTTGGTTTGCTTGCATGCCATGAAGGGCCACACACACACTTCATCAAGCATATCAAGTATACGCAGTGTTGTCTGTCTGACTGTCTATTAATCAGCCGCTCATTGAACGAAAATGCTCCTGCAACATTTTGTTGCAGTTGTTAATTAAAGATAATTCAATATGCATGCAACAACAAATTTAAACAGGAAATGAATTTTCATTTTTTATTTCAATTAATGTTGTCGCACCTTTCGATTTATGTATGTACATAATTTTTTTATGCTTTAATAAAATAATATATATATATAATAATAAATTAATTTACCTTTTTAATGCGAAATTGAAATTGATTTTAAGTGAATTCAAAACATTTTACATAAATTTTTAATTGTTAATTGTTTTTTAATATTCTGTTTTTTTTTTTGTCTCTTAGAAAATTCTTAAAGAAAACAAGAAAATGCACAAATTTGAAAAAAATTCACACATTAAATTTGTTCAAGAGAATTTTGTTTAATTTTTATTAATTTAAAATAAAAGAAAAACGTTAACCGTTAGTGGATATTTTAATTGAATTTGATTTTACAAAATTTATATATTTAATGAACAAATGAAATTTGTCTTTGTTTTATTTGCTGAGAAGAGCACAACGTTTTCACACCAACGGTAACATTTGAACTTATACAGATTGAAGCATGACGACACTGACTTTTATAGTCAGAAAACAAGTGGTTGTTGCAACAATGGCCAAAACACATACAAATACATTAGCACTGCATATGGAGACATTCGTACGAGTATATATTGTATTTGTGTAGATGTTGCTGTTAACGGTGTCAAGCGCAATGTTCAAAGGCTTACAGCAGGATAAGACGCATGCGTAAAGGAAACGTCAAAAGCGGAAATGGCCAATTAAAGTTTACTTTATCGTTATGTAACTGTGTGTGTTTATGTGTTTCTCCATGTTTTAATGTCTGTGTGTGTGCGTGCACTGCTTTGCTTTGTCACTTTTACAGTTTTGTTTCCTATTACATTCTCAATTATTGTTTAGTAGTTTGTGCATAGGCTGATTTGCTTTGTGTGTGCCTTCACTAAACCTTGCAGTCTGTTAATTAAGCTCTGTTAATGCACTGTTAGTAAGTTAGTCAGCCAATGATGATGACAAATAACAGAAATAACTATATATGTGTGATTTTTCTGTTGCTTTTCGTCATGTCTGGTCATGGAAATGGAAAATTTAACAAAATGGAACACCGGGGCACGTATTATTTGTATATTTATTTGTTTATTACACTTTGAAACAAATTTTAAGTTTTAATCTAATTTAAGATAATTGAATAAATAAAGAAAAATTATTAACAAATTTATGTTGAATTTACCTCATTGTTATGAAGATGTAACTGTGACTTGAGTAGACATGACTTTGAAACGACAATTTAGTACAATTTTAACCATGAATCGTTTATACCAAAATATCGTTGGCAACAGGCTCCGCCTGACATTTCATTCGTCATTTGATATCGAATTTTGTTGAGCACGGAATAGTGGGAATGATAAAGTCGTTCCAATGAACTGGTGAAAGCGATTAGAGAGTATGTCGATTCGTCACCGCGCTTATCATTTTACCGACAGTGGAACCACTTTGTGGCGCATTTTGAAGGAGAATTTGCGATTGTTTCCATGTTAAGTATACGTATATAATTAACACAAATAATATTGCCGACAGACCGTCCACGTCGCTTGGAATTCAACCAAACATCTGCCCGAATGATTGACACTGAACCTGATTTTTTGAAGTAAATTTTGATGACCGTCGATGCCCATTTGGGGAATGGAAAATTCACACTAGATCCATGAAACGCCATGCATGACCAAGGAGTGACTGTTTGGGCCGGGTTTTTGCGCCGAAACCAACATTGGGCCATATTTTTCCAAAGAAAATTAAACAGTCGATTGAAATCGATATCGGTGGATGTTGGCTCTGTAAATCTTTTGCAGGTTCCCAGTGCTTTGATTTCATCTAGTTTCGCAAATATTGAAGCTGCATCTCTTAAAATCATTATAAAACCTTCTAAATAGTCTTCCTCTTATTTATAGATTATAGCAGGTGCAAATATTTTTGTAGAGTTGGGTATCCTTCAAATCAGGAAGTTGTCACTCCTTTGGATCTTATTACTTTAATTCATGGGCCGTTACTCTCGCGTGCCATTGATTGCCTAATGGTTTGGTCAGTGGTTCGCCAACATTGCCCTATATATTCCTAGAAAAAAGTAAATCAACTGAGCGAAGCCAAGAAAGCTTTTCACCGAACTAAATGCATAATATAATCCCAATTGATGAAAAGCTTTTATTTTTAGATTCAAATAATCTAAATAAATAAAAATTTAATTCATTTCAAAATATGAGTTCTTCTGTTTCTGTCACACTTTGACTTTGAGACAAATCTTATTGTATTAATTTGAAGAAATTTAATTTTTGTTAAAATAACAAAAGACCAATAAAATCGAATAAATGTCTAGCTGCCTGTCTAGCGTCTGCCACAAAGATAACTTAAGACATGCATTCCATAACCAAAAAAAAAAAAAGATACAATAGTTTCTCATAAGAAACAAAATAAAAATGAGAATCGAAAAGAGAATATCAGAATATCAACGTTGCATTCTCTTCATGTCTTTTTTTTCTATTACAAAAGTGACTAAATATTGAATAGAAAAGAAAATTGCAATCAACTCTTTGTTGGGGATCCTCCAACAACAAACTCATTTGGCGGCATAATTTTATGTTTCTTTTGAAAATTTCTGCATAAAAAATTTAAAAACAACCATTAAAAGAACAAAAACTGAAGAATGAACGACAAAAAATAAACTCAAGCATAAACAAAAATCTTTTTATAAACTTTTATACACTTTTCCTTTGGTCTTTGGTCATTTGGCTTGGCTTTCAGGCAACAGAGAAAAAATCCCTCAGTTGCTAACGGAATTTCATCGGATGCGGACACGAAAATTGAACGAAAGAAAATTTTCGTGTATCTTTTTGTATCTTTATATTCTCAACCAATGATACAGAACGCATTTATAAATAGAGAATGAAATGAAGAAACGTCGAACAAAGCACAACAACAAAAAGAACAACACTACTATTGAATAAGAAACAAAAAAAAAATCATAAAATGTGCAAATAACAAAAAAAAAAAAAAAAATCTGAGAAAAAAGGAAAATTCAGGAGAAGAAAATCATAACCGAAGTGTATTTATTTTTTTTTTTTTTTCTTCTGTGTTTATGGAAGAGTTAAATTTTCTATGATAAAAGAAATTATTATTCAAATAATGAATTAATATTGTGCAGTAAATGAAAAATGAAATTGAATTGTTAAAAAATTTAAAATTTCACATAATTTCATTTATATAAGATGTGAGACAAGACGAATCTAACAAACGTAATATTTTTATTTTTTTTTTTTCGTTTATTGTTTTAGTTTTCAATTTTACATTTCACGATTTCTCAGTTTTTGTATTAGTATAAACACTGCAAATCTTGTTGAAAAATCAAAAAAAAAAAGAAATCTTTCAAACTCGTAGATCATATCGAGATCGAGTGAGGTAGCGAACGAGGGCAAGCAATGTATCATTTTATTATTATTACATGAGCACATTTTTCGGGGAATAAGAAATAAGAAAGATACAAATAATAACAGCAACAACATTACAACCACAATAGACCAACCAAATAGAATAAAATGCCTTAGGTCTACCAAAACAAACAAAAAAAAAAACAAAATTGAGAAGAAAACAACAAACAACTGCATTGAAAATAAAAGAAAAAGAATAGATACTAACTTTCCTGGTCTGTTCAATGTTTACATACTACACTTCTCTCTCATAAATGATTTTTTTACATTTTTTTTTTGGTCATGGCTTCCTATAACTAAAATCATGTGTTTTCATAACCATTCAATTTTAATATAGAGAAATAGTATACAAAATATAGTCAATGCAATCAACATGGACTGTTCCACGAACTAGTCCTGTAATTTGGTGTTTCTTGCTTGAAAAACTTGACAAAAATTTTAATTATTATTTGTTACCCAGCGATCTTCGAATAATTATAGTTGAAATGATTTTTTACCATAACAAGGTTTAACTGTCTAATCAACAAAATGGTTCTGTAATTTATAGATCCTTTTTTTTATTTTAATAGGTGTTAAATGCACAAAATACTCATAAGACATCTGGTAGCCTATTCAGTGATCGTTGGTTTTTTAACAAGTCAAAAAGTTTTCTTAAATTTATTATTATTTCTTATTTGTCCGAAGAGTCGATGCTTCAGCCATCTTATAGGGGCTGCATTTGTCAAAGATTTGTCTAATTTGTTTTTGTATGCCATGAAGTGGTCATTGTACTTTCTTAAAGAAAGCCGATGTGATCTTCAACAGTAGCTACTAGGTTGAGGTGAGGTCATTATGTAGAGTAGTGTTGCGAACCAGTAAGAGAAGTGTTGCGCAAAGCTTTGATTTGAATGGTCTGGACCCGTTTGCGATTTGACTTTGCAGCTATACTCCAGACTTGTATGGCATATAGCGGGGAGGGCGCGATTAAGTGATTGCACACTGATCGTTTATTCCATAGCGTTACTTTGCTTCTGCTTACATCATTGGCGAATGACGCAAAAAGCATTTTTTCTAGAGTGATGACCATTTCAAATGCATCAGAAATGGGGAGATCTGCAGTGAACAGGTTTATTGTATAGGTCCCAGGACACTTGCCTGCAATTGTTAGTTTCGCCGTTCGCACACTTACTTTGAATTTATGCTCCTTCAAGTAGGAACGAAGTTGCAGTGGTGCTTCTTTAATCTTTGCCAACAGACCGGTGTTTTTATAGATTCTAAGTAAAAAAAAAACATTATATGAACTTGAGCACATTTGCATATGGTATCGTGTTTAGCTTAGCTTTCCACATGTTGTTGGTTGGACTCTGTGCAAAATTACTGTTATATACCTCGAAAACTGAGGTACGAGCCTATAAAAAACAAGAATCACAATTTCTTTATCTAAACGCGGATACACTCAGACAAAGGAATGGACAGTTGGATAGACATGATTGACATAGCATGACTAGAAGTCTCTGATGAAGCATTAATTACAACCACAACAAACAATAACATACTAAAGTGATCATAGATCATAATAATAAGAACATTTTAAACAAATGTAGAGTGCGTTATAAACATCAATTTTTTTTTTTTTAAATTAACTAAAAATAAAGAATCGAATAAAGTGTGAATTGCATTGAACTTAAACTAAATTTCTATAAATTTGGCAACAATTTAAAAGAAAGCAACAGAAAAAAAGAACATCAGAATATCAAAGAAATCGTGTAAAAAATTTCAGATTCATTCAAAACACTTAATGAACAAAGTAAATGAGTCGCTGACAAAAGGCATAAATAATTGGAATTGGATTTTTAAGCAGAGCCCGGCTGTATATCTTTTTAATGGAGATTTTATATATACAAAAATGTGTGGAAGAAGAAGATGAAGAATAACAAAGAAAGAGAGACAAGAAATCAGGAACAAGGAAGTAAAATCTTTTTATGAAATTTATTTGCAGTCATTTCTTTAAGTAAAATATAAAATGACTCAAGTGAAAAGTGTTAAATACTTAATATTTCATTAAAAAATTAATAAGATTTAAAAAAATATATAAATTTTTAATTGGAAAACTAATTGAATCATCATACAAGCGTTTATTAGAATAGATCTAAATCAGTGGTTCTTAAACTTATTTAGTCTGCAGACTCCCTCCCCTATGTGCGGTATCCTTTTGAAAAATGTGTTGTCCTGAGGATTTAAATATTCTTCGACGCACAAAGGCGCACAAGGCTTTAAAAACCTTCAATAAGTGAAACTAAAGTTATTGATTTCATTTATATAGATAGAACAGATTAAGGAATAAAATATAATCATTGACTAGATTTGTCTAATTTCTCAACATTACTCTCACTCTCTCTCTCTCCTCTCTCTCTCTTATTATTATCTTTTTCTTCATTAACAATAAATATATTCGAACCTTTCTTTTTTTTTTTTTTTGTTTTCATTAGAAAAATCTTTATTATTGAAGATTTTATTGTTCTAACGCAATTGTTCAAATGTAATTCATTATGCCCCGGCATTATATGTAAAATGTACGTACATAAGTTCCCAAGTATGTTGTATCTTTAGGTGCTTATTTATTTATCTTCACCACAATGAGAATTTCATTTGTTTTATTTTATTTGATTTAATTTTGTTTTATTCTATTTTATTTATTTCACACGAAAATAGTGAAAACAATAAAAGAAGAAAAGAAAAACGATTTATTGCATGACTGCGTACAATTAAAATAAATACAATTTAATTGAATATTGTCCTTGAGATTTAGCTTCGAAGATATTCTGATTATGTCCTCATTCGAATCGAAATGCGTATGTGTTTATAATAAAGTGAATAAAAAGAATAAAATAATATAAAATTTGTGAAAATAAATTGAAACACAGTCTACATCTAAACGAATATAATACATGATTACCTGATATCAATCAAAATGTCCAAGAAACCACGAGGGAACATACACAAAATTCGAGAATTCGAATTGGAAAAGGTAAATAATCGATCGAAAAAATCTTAAAGCATGTAAAAAGTTGCGATAAAAGTTCTAAAGTTCTCAAAGGTTTCACCAGTGTGATTGCTATCCATTCTACCAAACTTAAACCCAAATGCAATCAAATACAATGTAGAAGTATACGCACAATAGAAAGGCCGGCAAAGGACCGAAAAATTCGGTTCAGGAGAGCCTTACAAATCTCAAGATTTTTCTGCTTGTAGTAGCATTGAACTAATGAAATTTCATCTAGGCCTATCCTCTTTCGTTATCGTAGTGAAATTAGACAGCCTGTCGGGTACCAGGCAACTAATGCTAGAAACTGGTTCTGTTTACCAGTTGAGATTACGCAACTATGCATATCTTTCACAAAGTGTAAGTCACAAACGTGGAATGCGCTGTATAACTGTAATCAATCAAAAATGGATTAGAATAGATTGTAAAATTGCCAGGCAAACTTGGCTTGGCTTTTCGGCTTAGTAGACTACATATCAGGGTTTTTAGAGGAGCACTAATGAACAAAAGACAGCCATGCGTGCAGACTAGAAGTTCATTCGCCTGACTTCTGCCATACTATGTAGCTGTAGGAATGGTATCTGGGATTTTTTTGTTTTTTTTTTTGGAAGGTATCGACAACTTTTGGCATTTAGATATTAAGAATATTGTACTTTTTTTAATGACGTCTAAATGGTCCAATTAAGAAGAAGTCTCCACAGTGTGGCGGCATTGCAACGGTCGCAAATAGTGGCCTAGGTAGCATCAATGTTCTGTGATGTGGTTACTTAATTATTAATTAATTCGTTACAATATAAATTGTGCTACAGTATTATAAAATCCATCATTCAAAGAAATGTCGATTCTGGGGTGGTATTATGAGAAAAAACTGCATCATCTACACATAAAATACACAAAAAATTGAAATCTGTATATCGATTTGCTACGTCATATCCATAAAATATTTATATCTACATATGTCGAGAGAATCTACAGTTTCCTTCACCCAGTTTTAAATTTAAGAACAAATTTAATGTCTTCTAAAAACTTCGTAAAAGACATAAAAACGCATTCAGAATTGTAAAATAAGTCTATAAAAACAAAAACCATTGAAATGGACTAAAGCCTAATAAAAATATACCATTTCAAAAAAGCGTGCCAAATTACAAAAAATATCAAAAAAAAAAATAAGAAATATATCATTATTAACCGATCTAAACAAGTGTCTGACTATCCTCTATGAATAAATATTTACAGATACAAATACATATGCATATTTATAATATTGTACAATAATCAAGTGTCGAAGCAGAAAAATAAATGCCAAATTAATATAAACGCATTTCAAATTCAAAAGTTTACTATTTATTATTATTTGTTGTTGTTGCTAGAAAATAAAGAAATCTGTACCATTTATATGGGCATAAAATTCTATTTTTCAATTTTCAAAATTCTACGTATAAACAACAAAAAAAAACCTATTTCAACATTATTAAGAATGTATTTTGACAACATATTTTGTTGGCAAGAAGCCAATGAAAATTTGGTTTAACACACATATGGAGAGAAATAATGTGTCTCTTAATCCCAGAAACGTAAACTTGCTATACTTAGTCATTACATACATAACTTAAACACTAAGCCCTCTACTATTATGTTTTTAAAGTCCTATAAACGGTGATCTTAATGATTCTAATCAGATCGAAATCTGTTTAATGGAGTCATAAGTTCTACGAATATTAGGATATATGTATATAATATACTTATTATATTATAAAAATATTTATTAAAAACAGCAATAAACATGCCCAAAACCTGTAAACTTCTAAAATTTCTTAAGGAAATGACTATCAAAAGTATTTTTCTATGTATAAACTTAGAATCTCTTAATTTTAATATACTCACCTCTTCATGCATATTTTTAGTGAAGGGTAAAACTAAACCTCCTACTTTCATATTTTAGTCAGATCAGAATCTATTTGAAAGAGTCATAAGTTCTATGATTCTTGGGATATATGTATTTAAAATCCAAAAGCAAGAAACATCTTAAATTAATAGACTTCTGTATCAAAATTACGTAAATCCATAAGCCATGAAAGTTGAAGTTACTAGTTAATGTTTATCAAAAACAGTTAAATATTTTCCCCACAACTAAAACAAACAAATTTTAAAATTTCTAGACTTTTCAAAATCTTTATCTAAACTATCCATGTCCACAGTCCATGAGTACTGACTTTTGTCTTTTTAGTTCTCTTAAATTTAATATACTCACGTCTTTACTGTCCACATTTTTGGTAAAAGTTATTTCTATCCACGTGTGATGGCAATGGTACGAGTATAATAACACATTCGTTGCTATGACACTTGGACCCAAATTTGTATCCAATTATTTGATGTTGACGATTTCAAGACCAAAATAAAATTTAAAAAAACTAGAAAGAACGTTATCTTCGGCTATGTCGAAGATGAAATACTCTTCACAGGGTTTGTATGGGAGGTACCCTCCCTAGTGGTCCGATTCGGATGGTTCAGACAAATGTATGCGTATGGTAAAAAGAAAGGTTCGTGCAAAATTTCAGCTCTCTAGCTCAAAAACTGAGGGACTAGTTTGCATACATAAAGACGGACAGACGGACATGGCTTAATCAATTCGTCTAATCGAGCTGATCAAGAATATAGGTATATACTTTATGTGGTCCCTTTTGTCTCCTTCTGCCTGTTACAAACTTCATGACAAACTTATAATACTATTCACTCCCGTGAAGAGTATAAAAGCTCCCCGTCAATTCTCATTAATTTCACTTTCTGTCTATTTTCTTTATAGATCCATCTAGTGGATGAATTCGACATACTACAGATCGTTGGGGAGGGTTGGTTCGGTAAGATATTACTTGTTGAACATCGTGGATCACAGACAGAAATGGTACTGAAAGCAGTACCAAAACCATATGTTTCATTGCGTGACTTCTATCGCGAATTCCATTATGGTCTGCACTTGGGAATTCATCGTAATATAGTTACCACATATGATGTAGCATTCGAAACGGCAGGATTTTATGTTTTCACACAAGAATATGCATCGTTGGGTAAGTTGTTTCGACAATATTATTGGAAAATTAATATTATTTTAATATCAATCAGGCGATCTTACTTCAAATGTATCTGAAACTGGTGTTGGTGAGGTTTACAGCAAGCGTTTGGCTAAACAAATCGCTGCAGCAATTGATTATATGCACACTAAGTGAGTTCCCCCAATTGACGATATAACCTCCAAATTTATAATCTTATCTCTTCAATTGATAAAGAGACATTGTACATCGGGACATAAAACTGGATAATGTGCTGATCTATCGTTCGGATTTCTCACGTGTTAAGCTTTGTGATTTTGGTGAATCCTTCCAAACGGGCACCGTTGTTGAGCGGCGCAACGAATGGCTACCGTATAGTCCGCCAGAAGTATTAGAGGTTAAGCCTGAAGGCACCTACAAGTGAGCAAAATGTTTAAGCCTATTTTAAGAGATGGGAATTATTTTAAATTTATTTGTAGAGCTGATCCCAGCCACGATGTTTGGCAGTTTGGTATTGTCATCTTTGTATGCCTTACCGGTTGTTTGCCCTGGCAAAAGGCTGCCTCCGACGATCCGCGCTACGTACGCTACCTGGCGTGGCAGGGTACAATGGTGCTACCCATACGACGCACACCGAAGCTCTTCAAATTGCTTACCTCGCGCGCTCAACGCATGTTTAAACGTTTCTTAGAGCCACGCGCTGACAGACGTCCCAAGAATTTAACAGATCTTGCTAAGTTTCTGGATGATCGTTGGCTTGCAAAAACAGCTGAAAAAGAAATGGCAGAGTACGAAACTGATGAGTTATGTCCATCGATGTATTCGTTTCACAGCAGTCCAGATGAGAAGAATAGACTACTGTATACTTTGGCGGATTGCGGCATCGAAACCAATGTTGATCGTCAACAAAAGAAGAATCGTATTAAAGATTGGATCGAATCATCCATTATTACAGAAGAAGATGAAGTGAGAAATGAAACATTAAAATTGTTTGTTATTTTAATTATATTTTCCTTTGCTTCAATTAGGAAGAGGAGACCAACTCTGCGTCGCCATCATCATCGGTATCTCGTGGGCCGGTTGCTGGTCATATTTCCTCCATACGTAAACCGCAAGTGGACAAAACCAAAGATATAAAAACTACTCTCAAAGATGCTGCACAAAAGCATTTCGATCCACGCACAGGTGCTCTGCAGCAAGGTCCCAGCGAAATGGGGGTCGTACCCAATATCGATCATGCAAAATCCGTTAGTCCTTCCAATTACAGTACTGTCTCGACGCTCAATAATGCCGACAGTTTTCTGACACTTGGTTCGCGGCAAGATCTGCTCGCAAGCAATTTACAAATGTATAACTCTCTCGATTTGGATATAAATCGTTTAGGTGAGCACAATCAACCGGGTGTCGGCTTTCTAAACCAAACGCTGAGCAACGTCAGTCTACTAACCGCCAATATTAGTCCAAATTTCAATACACCCATTAAAAACTCAATAGGCGTTGGTACTACCCCATTACCGCCAAGTCACACAAAAAGCATATTGCAACGTTCGAAATCAGATTCATTAAAGGCCGCCATGTACGCCAGCTCACCAGCAATGGATAACAATAGTGGTGGTGGTGACGGCAATGGTTACATGGCGAATACTAATTTTCTACAGCAGCAATCCGGTTATGCCCCCAATGGCAGTGCCTTCTTTACACCACCCTCGCTTTTAAACGGATATGGTAATCTTAATGCGAAACCCTTTAATAATCCCAGTAACATGAAATCCGTAACATTTACGGGCTTGGCTAATGCTTTTCATTCGCTTGCACATATTTCGTTGCCAGCAAATGCTTCCTTAATACAACCACAGCAGCAACAACATCAACAACTCTATTTTAATCGCCAACAAAATGATTCTCAAGTCAAGGACAGTGCTTACGGTTCAACCGAGGTGAGCGACAGCCCGGCCAGAAGCAGCGCCGGTGGTGGTTTCGATCAACTGCAGCAGCATCACATAGCAACAACAGCAGCAGTCTATGGTAGTGGTGGAATGAAAGATACAGCATACGATCGTGTTGTCATCACCAACAACAATCAAGGACGCAGGCGAATATAATTTCACTCTATAAGAAGACAACTCTAACCCTTGGGTTTGGTGCAACCTCTAGACATTGAACTGTCCATCGCTTGTCTTCACTGCTACTACTTAAACGAGTTCCAAATAAATCTTATATTTATATATATATCATCTTAAAAAATGTTGTTTCTTCTATTCAACACTTCAACTTTTCACGAATAAATTTAGCAAATAAAACACGTCACTTTTTGTATCTTAAAAAAATTACGATTCATCATTACTTTATTCTGCTCCTGGTGTTGTTTTATTGATTATATTATCATGCTGGTGAATCCACCCAACACAGCGCACGCACATGTATAATTGTCAATCATCATTTACTTAAGTGGAATAAATCTGGAGCTGTGGGTGGCACCAATACCGGGCCTACCGTGCTTGACGGGTTTGTATGTCAATGCGAATTCACCCAAGTAGTGGCCAATCATTTCTGGTTTCACTTCAACCTGCAGAACAACACAATAAATAAAAGACAAGAAACAATATTTTTGCTAGATTTAAAAAAATAGGTTGTTTGCTCACTCACCTGACCGAAGTCTTTGCCATTGTAGACACCGATGATTGAGCCAGTCATCTCGGGGACAATGATCATGTTTCTCAAGTGGGTTTTGACAATTTCGGGCTTCTCATTTGGTGGAGCCTCCTTTTTGGCCTTGCGTAATTTCTTGATCAAAGCCAAGGGCTTGCGCTTAAGACCACGTTGGAAACGCCTGCGGGCACGACTGTGCATCAACTCCACCAATTGGTTGCTGTTGGTTATTAATAAAACAAAACAAAAAGAAAATAAGCTTAGTTGGGGACGCTCTGCAAAAATCCGGCGATTTTATACTGACTTGGGCAAATCCAAAAGCTGATCCAAGTCAACACCACGGAAGGTGAACTTCTTGAAGGTACGCTTCTTCTTAAGAGTTTCATCGACTTGTTGCTATTGTTTAAACAAAAAAAAATACAATAATACAACACAACATTAGTATTGAAATATGCCATTTGCATCTGCATTGATTTATATGTTTTAACTGCATATTGTTAAGAAATTTTGTGTTTATCACATGCACAAAAGTAATCCACACAACATTTTTCACAATTTCAGTTGTTTTCAATACAGATGCCTTGTATTTTTAAAGATTTTTATCGAATATATACCTCGGCCATCTTGACGTTTCTAGTTTACAGAACGGAAAGAAAGAAGAGTTGAGAGATGCCAACTCGTTAGGTAGAGAAGGGCGGCCAACCTGTGCAATAATGCTGCCAACTTACTCAATTACAGGGATGAAAATGCAATAAAGTATAATAATTGTTATTGATTTGAAAAATCAAAATTATTAAAACAAATTTTATGTTTCTACATTATTTAAATAATAATTTACCGAAATGAATTAATTTTGAAAAAAATCAATTTAACTGCGAATGGCAAACACATTCTTCTTCTTCTTCTTTCATCTTTTGTCAATCTTTTGTTGTCAAAATTGTTACAGCTGATCTTATGACACCTGATGACTTTTTTTGTTTTTGTTTAGTTAAACACCTTGAAAATGCGGAACAATTCTTGTTGTTTGCATATTCTAATTAAATTGCACAGCTGCAAAAACAAAAACTGCCAACAAAGCGCAACCAAACCCAATGACTTCTTTCAATTGAAGCAACAGCAAGCGTTTGTTAATTAGTTTTTAGCAACTTAGCTTATCTTATCACCGACAGCAAAATTGGTTGGTATTTAAATTAAGTGAAATATTATATGATATATGACTTCTTTAATTTAACTTTTCTTATTATTACTTATTACTTACAAATGTATATAGAATTGTTTTTTGAACTTATTGAAGAATATCATCAAAACAAATTGAAATAAAAACCAGTTTAGTTCAGGTTAGCTCATCACTCATCTCTTTCTGCCTACGCCCCACCTTAGTGAAAGTGAAAGCGGTGTCAAAGACAAATATATAAATTAGATCATAGATCAATGTCAATAAAATGTTTACACACACGGGACATGTCATGACGCTTGCGAATAGCATCATTGGAGTTGGAATACTTGCAATGCCATTCTGTTTTCAAAAATGTGGAATTATTTTAGCAATTTTATTGTTGATATTAAGCAATTGGATAACGCGCATTTGTTGTCATTATCTTATCAAATGTTCGCTGTTGACTCGGAGGAAAAGCTTTGAATTCATTGGTCTACATGCATTTGGTGCTTCAGGAAAATTGCTTGCAGAGCTATGCATTATTGGTTATTTGGTCGGCAACTGTATAACATATTTTGTAGTGGTTGGTGATTTGGGACCTCAAATTGTTGAGAAATTGTTTGCTCTCGACGCACAACATCCACACTTGCGTACAGTGGTCATGTTTACGGTAACCATACTATGCATTATGCCACTTGGCATGTTGAGGAATGTTGATAGCTTAGCGACACTTTGTACGGCATCGATTGGCTTTTATGTTTGTTTGGTTCTTAAAATTGTACTCGAGTCAGAATCGCATATTGTGGCAAATGATTGGACAACAAAAGTAAAGTACTGGGAGCCGTCGGGTATTCTTCAATGTTTGCCCATCTTTAGCATGGCATTGTCATGTCAAATGTGAGTACATAGTATTAACAATTATAATAATATAAAAATCTTATAAGATTTTACTATTTTTGGTAGGCAAATTTTCGAAGTCTTTGCAAGCATCAACAATCAAAGCTTGGAGAAATTAAATGGAATTGTGCGCAATGCCACTTGGATCTGCACATGTGTTTATATTGCTGTGGGCTTCTTTGGTTATGTGGCATTTTTCACGCAACCATTCGGAGGTGGAGATTCTTCGATTCTCTTATCATATTTAGTTTTATGTAATCCAATTTGTTTTTGTTTCAGGCAACATCTTGATGAACCTCTCAACTTCCTTTAGCAGTGACATAATTAAATGTGGGTTTGTGCTCTCAGTTGCCTTCAGTTTTCCATTAGTTATATTTCCATGCAGAGCAAGTATTTATTCACTTTTATATCGCAAGGTAAGATTTTAAAAATTCACAGTTTTTTTGTAATTTATAACTTATAACTATTTCATTTCAACAGGGCAACATTGATTCCAGTAGTTATATCCCCGAGTCACGGTTTAGAGTCATAACACTTTTTATTATTTGCTTCTCTCTGTGTGTCGCACTAATGATCCCCTCCGTGGAATTGATAATCGGTTTGGTTGGTTCAACAATTGGTGTTGCCATTTGTATAATGTTTCCTGCATCTAGTTTTCATCAAATCATAAAAAAAGAATCCACCGAACGAACATTGGCTCAGTTTATATTTGTCAGTGGATTTTGTCTCATGATCCTTGGCACTTATGCCAATCTCAATGCAATTGATGAAAAAAGTTCTGGTGCGCACTTACAAGTTGCATTGGATGCAATTGACGAAAGCCTTATCCCACCTCCAACACCCTTAATAAACCATGACAAAGCGTTGGAAATCGATGAAAGTTTAAAGCGAGCAGATTTTATAAAGAACTTAAAGCTGGTGGATGTTAAAAAAGAACGAATGAAAGAAATGGAGCAGGGTGAGGAAGCAAAACTAGAATCAATACAAAATTTAAATAAAATCGTCGCAAAGTCCGAACAAAAATTGCCAGAACCACCTCTGCCAATTGATGAAAAGCATATTGGCTCGTTAAGAAAACTTGATTCAAGAAATGAAGAAAATCTGATAAATAAAAATGTTGATAACTTAAATATTGAAAACCACAAAAATAAGCTACAAAATGAGCCCATTAAATTACCACAACCACCTCCTTCGAGTAAGTTGCCAGAATCAAACAATGCAAAACCAATGCCACCACTTCCAGAAGACGAACTTCCAATTGTAGTGAAACCTGCGCCCAATTCAAAAGACCTAGAAGCTTTGGATGGAAATAAATCAATAACTAACGAATTGAATAAACCCAAAGTGGAAAATTTATTACCAGCAAGAGAAATTGCACCATTAACATTGAATAGAACTGTGCAGGAAAACATTGATCGTGCAGCCATAAAAAAAGAAGAAGATGTTGACGCTGAGGAGCAAAAAGAAAATAAAGAACATGATAGTGAACTAAGAAAAACACAAAATGAATTAAAGAAGACTAAGGAGCTGTTAGAACGCACCGTTGACGAATTAAAAGAAGAATTGGCCAAACAAAATAAAGAAACCCAACATTTGGTTGTTGAGAAGTTAAGCGAAGTTGTCGAAAAAGTCGAGCAAATTGAAAGAAAAGTACAGAAAGATGCATCAATAGAACAAGTTCAACAACCACCAGTGCCAAGTCAACCGGAACCATCTGGTATATTGGACGCCAATCCAAAGATACCAGAAAACCAATCAGATATAAATTCCTATAAAGATAAACCGAAAGGTGCTCTACTGAATATGCTCACGGATAGTGTGCATGCACGTGAAGAACAAGAAGCCCATGCTGGGGTCTTTGAACCACAGTCCTATAAAACAGGCGAAAAAATGTCCAATAACAGCAAAGTAAAGTTAGATTTACCTTTACCTTTGGCACTATTACGAAACGCAAGTCAAGTAAATCCACCTACTGAGATCTCATCCAATAAAATCTACGAAAAGAAAATACCACAAAATTCGTTGGTTACTAATGAAACAATTAAAAAGGAAAATGTAGAAGCCATCAGACGTGATCTATTACAATTAAAATCATCATATATCAGTACGCCGCCAACAAGCATTGAACTTCTACAATCACGTATACGACGTGATGTTAAAGAAACCCAGCACAATTTTCTTACAGAACCCAAACTGGATAAACTATTATCGGGCAGTACTGCAGAATTAGCATTTCAGATAGAAAACATTGGACGTGATTTAAAATCGCTCAGCACTGAAGAAGAGCAGGATCAACATAATCAACCTGAGACGTAAATTAGTGCAATTTTATGTGTATGTACATAGGTCCTGAGATCCAAAACAAGAATTAGTAGTAGAAGAAGAAATCAAACCTCTATTGTCCCACTCCATTTGTTTTTAAGTTCATACATCATAACTAGGAATAATATTAAAATTTCTAAATTATTTGATTAGTCTAAGATAAAAGTATAGCTTTACCTATGACATAACATGACATAATATAAAATATTTTTGATTATTAGTGTTAAGAAAGTTATTCAAAACTTGTAAATAAATAGATTTTTCAAAATTTACCCACGTTCTCTTAATATAATCTTTTCTTTTTTTTTTCTTTTTTTTAAATTTCCGTTAGATGAGAAACAATTATCGATTTCGTTGATTCTTTGGTTTCATGTATTAAATATATCAAAATTATTGGTTCTTGCTTTCTTGGCAAGTTAAGTTTTTCTTCTGATTAGTTGAGGCTACTGTACTTTAATTTTTTGTTGGGGCCTTGTAATTTCGTATCACCGGGAAATACTATACAATATACCAGAGTTTTTATCCATAAATCGAAAACTAAAGCTTTATGCGCTAAAAGGACGAAAAGGAGCAAAGAGCGTGAAGTATCCAATGATCCACTATCAAAATTAATTCCTAAACCTCTAAGCAAAAGAAGGAGTAAAGGACCAAGGTCATGAAGGTTTAGCGCGACAGTTATTTCTCCTAAGATACATTTAAAAACTTCATTTCTGAACGGGTTTATATAATTTGATTTTTCTAATGAACAATGTTAAAACTCCTTAAAAATGTAGACAAAATTAACAATCGGAAACTTGTAAATCGGCTTTAAAAGAAGATTCACTGCGTTTTCATTCTATTGACTTTTTATGTCATTGTTTAAATGTCAGCGCCCAGTGTATGGAGGTCATGTAGTACCTCCAGTACTGTCGCAATACTCCAGGCTTGGGTTCGACAGGAATCACCACAATAAGAACCATTATCGTTCGTCAACTCTGGCAGGCCACGCCAATGAGATGTTTGCACTTCTTTTAGGTGAGCTCGAAGTATAGACCTATGAGAAAAGGGAGAATTATAAATTTATATATGCAATTATCTCATATCATATCACTTGCCATGTTTCTGCAATGACCTCATCGAGATATCCACACTTTTTAGCAAAAATGAGTCTGGCCCTCAAATAGAAACCAATGGGCCATACCCATTCTGGACCCTGGTGGTAATTTGCGCCATGTGCAACAGTGCAATCGGTTGAATCATTCGAGTTATCATAGTTCGCACGATAGTTCCAATCGTCGGGATCAAGTGTCTTCATGCCCAGCGGCCCCAAAAGATGTAGACGTGCCTTCTCGAGGGCAAGCCATGCATTTTGTGGATTACACAAGTCGGGTGCCACAGCCAATGTTATAGGGAAGTTGCAACGCAATTGATAATCGGTCCAATCCTGTGATGCTCCATAACTATCCTTATAGATTCCCTTCTTATTCGCTAAAGGTGCTTTTTCGGTTTCCGTTACAAAGAAATGTTTGTCGAAGTTTGCCTTAATACGATCAGCCCATTCCTTGTACGTCCATGTGGTACTTTGGTTATTCGGTCCTTTACGCTCTACTCCATTATAAGGTATCACTTGCTTTTCAGAAAGTGTTTCCATAAAACGTAGCACAGCATACTGTAGACCAACAAGTTCAACAGCAGAGCCATCACGTGGCGTACTTGGGCGTCCACGATTACCAGCCTTGTCCGAGGAACCCATTTTGTCCATCCAAGTGCCACAATTAAAGTTATTACCGCCAAAAACGAAACCTGTTTCCGGATGTACGCCAATGTGGTTATTAAATCCCTGATCGACCATATGGGCATCGATTTCGTGGCCAGCATTGCGTTCGCGATACTGAAGTCCCTGGAAATGCACTTGTAAAGCCTCCTGCATGACATCATATAGCAACTGGTCAAAAGATCCTGGTGCATGAGGCTCAGCGTCGTCATATGGGAAAATGCGCGAGACTTTATCTTTGAGTATTTCTTTGCCTTTAGGCGCCTCCTCTACATACTGCTTAATGCTGTGCAGCCACCACCAGACTGCATCGCGGCAATTGAAACGTGGTTTTGTGCCATTATCCAAGAGATTTGGTATCAAACCATGTCGCAAGCACTGGCCGAAACCAATAATAATATAGCGTGCTTCGTTGAAGCGTCCTGTAAGAAACATGAGACCACGTAGAGCAATAAAAGTGTCTCGTCCCCAACAACGCATATAGCCAGTAGAGAAGTGAGGTAAACCAGCCGATAATGTTAGACACTGTTTTGGTGGTGGCGGTGGGCTGATGGCATGACTAAAACCTGGCAGATTGGCTGACTGACAAACCGCCAAGAATTGCAAAGTGGCCAAAGCCAAGGACTGCGGAAAGTTGTGACCATCGCGTATTACTGAAGGCATCAGAGCATTAACCTGATTTAGTAGGACATTATAGACTCCACTGATAAGTGCATCAAAGTAACATGGGATCAGGTAGCGTGGTATATTTTTGATGTGTTCGAAAGTAGTTTTGAACCATTTGTGCAAAGGTTTCAGATTTTCAAAATTGTTCAGACGATCGACAATGTAATCTAGGAGAAATATATTTCGGTACAACTAAGTTACTGATCAACAATTTTAAGAAACTTACCAATCATCCAGTTGCCATCTCTTAAGTTATTGCACAAGGGATGGCCCAAATCATTTCGTGGTGAGATTTCAGTTAGAATGGATATGAAACCTTGAAGGCCACAATACACAACTCGTCCATAATTTGGTATATCATAAGCAGCGCCTCCCAAGCCCATATCCTGTTCCTCTTGATCACAACAGAATATTGCTCGACTCAAATCGGCCAAATCTATCTTCTTAACGATTGCTTGAAGAGCATCGTGTTCAGCACCTTCCTCTACATGTAAAGATCTTGTTAGTTGCTGCAAACGATCAAAACTAGCACGAGGATCTGGATGCATTGAAACCCTGTTGAATACATAATCTTATTAAAAATATAAACTAATATACAATATACCTATGTATGTAATACCTTATTGCAACCACAGATCCGGGACGCAAATTTACGAAATCAAGTTGAGTGTTGTTACCGTCGATGGATGAAGTCGTCCTAAGTATTTGCGACCTACTAAGGGGTATATGCTCTCTTAGGTCCAATTGGAACTGAGTATATCCATTAATAGTATTTTGATCTTTGGTAAATGGTGCTGGACGATCGAATGGCTTATCACTTTTCAATGTTAGTTCTGCTTCAAGAATGATTTCGTCTAAAACACCTTCAAATCTTAAGGGACGCACATATGTTGGCCCAGCATTCGGATGTGGATAAGAGAAGGCAGTGTGTGCCACTAGAATGACTGTTTGATGTGTGCTTGGCGAATGACGAGTCACAGCAACCACATTCGGATCCATTTGATCAACGTACACTTGACTAAAGCCCTCCTCGGCAAGTTGACCGTGTAATAAGTTCAATGCACGCTTCGCTGCCACAATGCCACTTTTAAAGTCTACTCCCTTGCCCCATTCTTGATATGGACGCTTCTCATCTACGACATGAATCTAAAAATAAAAATAATAAAACAGTAAAAATACTTCAACGATGCTTGAATAAAGTGTTTAATGCATTTACATGGTGTGGCACCAGCTCATCATAACCTCGATTACTGCCAGTGGCACAGCATGCCATCGCAACTAAAGCTGCCGAAGGGAGTAAATCATAAACTGTTCGTTTTTCGACAGGTGACGGATTGTCATGCGTCCAGTCTAGGAAGAGCGCATGAGCAACTGTCGACGCTAGATCACGTTTTGGATTGACAGAAAAACCACCAACTGGCACACCGCCATACCGATAAACCAGGCGTCCTTCTTCATGGGCATCCCAAGCGGAGAGCGCTTCACGTATGAGTGAAGTGATGCCCAAACGATTAACAAATATATTGTCGGTAGCATCTGAATTGGTGAAAAGCTCAGCGACAACATACAACTCTGGATTAATTTTACGTGCTGCATCTAACAAATATTCTGCAACGTGTAGCGGCGTTGAATGGCAGTTATCTAGACGCACTCCATCAAATATACGCGCTGTAGTCTCTACATATTCCGTCATATGTTTCCACAGGTAAGGACTGTCTTTGGGTTCTTTGCCAAAGCGAAGCTTGACGCTATCACCCCAAGCAATAAGTTCACGCTTGAGATAAACATTTTCACGACCTGGTTGCTCCTCAGCAAAATCTCGCAAGGGATCACTTGAACCCATTACCCAACCATTGTGAGCCATAAAGAACTGACCCATTTTGCCATACATGCCTTCCTCTATTTCCTGCAGCGATCTACCAATGGCCGAAGTACGTGTGAAATATGTCATGAAGACAGCATATTTCTCTGAAATCTCTCGTACTCGTGGTCCACTATCCTGGACACGTTCATAGCGGATGCCTGCCAAACAGTTGTCAACTGCATAATTCAGGTAATTTTGTATTTCAGCGCGAACCTCATCATTCAAACTGTCCAAATGCCGACGTAAGGTTTCGGCACATTTTCGAAAACGTGACTCCTCATCGAAACAGTCGCCGTGAAAAGCATTAAATATCTCCAAAGCTAATTCCAAATTAATTGTTGTGCCCAAGCGACGATACTCAGGATCCTGGATCAATTGGATTTCACCAAAACGTGACTCTTTGGCAACATTTTTCGGTGGTTCTCGAGTACGCACTTGCTGCATGAATTCATTGACATATTTCATTACGTCACACTGATATAGTTCGTGTAGGTTAATCTTGGACAGATAGGTATTGTGCAATTGGTATTTTAATGCTTCCAGATGGTATTCCTGATCGATGATGACAGGCACACCCACGTGCTCAAGCAGACCATCGGCAATGTCTGCACCACACTGGGCAAGGGCAGAGTCCAATAAAAATGCCGGCCTTAGATAGGGGCAAGTCGCGCAAGAATATGTAGCATCTGGATAATCCAATAGCCACTCTGATTCGTTGGCAGTGTGATTTAAAACAATGTCGCAAATGGAGGCAAGCTACGAAAGATTCGTTCATCAATTAAAAAATCTTTAAATCGAATTTCTATACTTACACCCCATTCTTGGCGACATTTCTTTATAACCCTGTCCACATCATCAAATGTTATCTTTGCGCCTTTCTTTAAGGCAAAATGAGAATTCACCTTGAGCTGATCACGCAACGAATAAGCAGACTGTGAGCCACCCAATTCTTGTATTGGCGTAAAGTGAATAACATTATAGCCGGATTCCTTGGCAACACGTAATTTTGATTCCCATGTATTGATGGGACCCAACAACTTGGTGATTACAGTTTGACAACGCACTGAATCCAAAGGGATAATTTTTTGAGAACCCACCGGACCAACATGCAATGTGGGCTCTACTTGTACATAGACAGCACCATTGGCCTCATTACTTTCACTGAAATTTATAGCATATGTATACATAAACTTGCCATAACATTTCTTGACTTACCTCTCCTCAAAACGAAAGTATAAACGGAAGGTACCCGATATATCCAATTTGATCTCACTAAAAATATCTGTATCCACAACATGTGCCGCTGGACTCATTACCGATGTAATGGTTTTGCCATTTTTCAAATGCCAATCGAGTACACGATATTCGGTACGCACAAACTTTTTACCTTCAGCCGGATAATTTGTGTAAAGGATAATTTTACGACCCAACAGCGAGGAGTCAGGATGTACGGAGATATTTGAGCCACGCTTCAACCGATAAAGAATATTCTCTGCGTGGGTGCCCTCACTAATTGGTATGCTATGGGTCTCTGTATCCTTGCCCATGATTGGATGCTATAAATCACAATAAATTGTTTATGTTTAATTAGAAGAAATGACGATCCTTATTGTTCTTAAATTCCTAAGAATTATCTGTTAGTTAAGTAATAGTTATATACACAAGATTATGATTTCTGTCCGATACGACCGACAACCAACAGACAATTAATGCCACATAAAAAAAAAATTGAGTCAACATGGTTTCTATTTTTGGTTTGTTAATTTAGTTTAATAATCGATTTCAATGTCACCCCATAAAAATAAATTAAATAAATTCCAACACCACAATTGATGTTGTTTTTTATTCAATAATCAATAGATTAATCAATGCTCAATTTATAATAAATATTACAATAATAAAAATGATCTATGCATTGCACCCGGGCGCCATAAATTCCGATCTTGTATACTATATGCAGTCATAACAAACACAACAACATCATGGATGGGATCAGTAGTCAGTACAACACCACAGCACATTATCATCATTCTCAATTACAATAACAACAAATTTGAATAAAATTTCTTTAGATATTTTTTTTAGTTTTTTTTTTTTTTTTCTCAATTTACACAAGGACTGAAGTAATGCCGTTACTCAAGTATAATTTTTGTATAATGCAAAATAATTGGTAAAAAATTTTTAATCCACAAACATGGCATAATATAATGGTGTTTTCATTTGATTTATTCATACCTCCACCTCCTCATATTCTTCATCCTCCTCGAAATTCTCGGTACTGTGGTGTTTTACAGATTTGACGCTTTTATTTCCCATAACTGCACTTCTTACACTAACTTTGGTCTCAACCTTTGATATAAGTTTTCGTTCGTCATGATCGGCAGCAGCAACAGCAGTAGCAGAATCATCAGCTGCAATGTCATTGCCTGCTAACATCGGTTGCCGTCCCTCTTCATTAATATTGTCAACCGCAGCCGCCTTCACTTCGCCGTTAACATTGCCCGCAGTTATTTTTATATAGAACTCAACGACCCATCGGAAGAACTGATAGCGCATCAAGATGCGAAAGAGCACAAAGAGATTACGTTGCGTTGACTTATAAAGTCGCTCAAAGCCTTTAGCCAACATTCCGAACACTTGGATTAATTGTTGATTGCTAATGTCGATCGTTCGTTCGTTTGCAAAGCTCGATCTGATCTACAACTACAACCGTGAAGGAGAGAGACTTTGTTTAGAATTTGGAGTCGTCTATGTTAAGACGATTTACACACGAAGTCGGCACGATCGATCAGCCAAACAAGTTTGTGTGTTTGTATATAAATATAAATAAATAAATATTTATAAATGATGAAGTGAAGCGCCAGATCCATTAATATTCTCAATATTTTCTGACTTATTAAAAAATTGCAATCATCGCACCATGCGGTGAAAGCATGCATAACTAATCAGTTTGATGATGAAATTTGAATCTTATCAGTTAGAAATTTATTTTTATTTATATGCCTTTAAATATGATGGGTTGGTATAGATCTAATAATTTTCTATTCAATCGGGAATCAAGATATTTTATAAACAATATGTTTAATAGTTAGTATGCTACTGCAATGGTCTAATTTGTTCTAGATTTCGGCCGACCTAAGCAACCATTGCCTAGGACCAATAGAAATTTCAAATTCACGTAAGACTATTAATAATTAGATAAAATATTGACCCAAGCAAAATTTATATACATACATATGTATGTCTTTATGTGTACATAGCATAAAGCAAAGTCGAAATTCGTGTTCGTACCGATATGCTGATCTACTAAACCACGCACAAAATTGGTAAAATTTTCATTTTCATTTAGAGAAGTTTATACATTCTAATTAATTCTAATTAAGTTTTTGATTATCGGTTATATGTGGGGGCTTAATTAAACAACGCAAAAGCAAATGTACTAAATTCTTGTTCTTTTTGATTGTTATGTTTTGGAACAAGAAATGCAAACAGACACCATTTGCTTCACGATGAAACCGATGAAGAAATGGAAATCGAGTCGTCTAATGCAAGATCACGGAGTTTGTTGCAAATAAAAAGAGAATTCTCTGTTGAACGAAAAGTTATTCTTACGCTACCATCAGACAAAAAATGAGGGAAAATGACAACGTCTGACCTTAGCATTAGTCATAACAAGGAATTTTTAACATCAGTTATGCCAAGAATTCGTTCAAAAATATGTCATAGATTAAGAAATGCAACCAGACATAGTTTACTTCAGAATGATGAAACCGATGAAGAAATGGAAATCGAGTCGTCTAATGCAAGATCACGGAGTTTTTTTTTTCCGAATAAGAAGAGAATTCTCTGTTGAACGTGAAATTCTTTTTAATCATGACAGAGATTGATCTCAGAAAGCCAGAGATTTACCCGAACCCAGGTTCATAAATATTCCTAATATGTAAGCAAACAGGTGAAATTCTTCTATTCAATATAAGAATGATCCTGTCGTTTCAATAGGTATAATTTCTGTTGTCTGTGAATATGAAGTATTGCTTACAAGGAAAAGTAAAATTAGCGGAAATTCTTCCTTCACCACACTCTCTTTAAATATCACTTTGCGTAGAAGGACAGGTTGCTAGTAATACAACAATATACGATACACAAAAGCCATTATCAATTTCTTTACAATTGTATTGTTCCTGATCCATCCAATCATTCGTTTTGAACCTGAAAACTGTACACCACGATCGATATGTGAAGTCTCTAGCCTAAACTGTACGGAATGATATATGTACAACGAGTTGCTAGATAATTTGCTTGAAAATTGCTCTTCATATGTCCGATATTATGCCTTTTAAAGGCAACACCATGACTATTAACATTATGTCTACGTGTCTTATTACATTTTCCTAGCAGCCGAGAGAACTGAGTTCGTTCTTCTTACGAGGAAGCATATACTTCTCGAAATAAACATGCGATTCTTCTCCCAAAGAATTAAGACCTCAAAGATATTAAATTACGTAGGTGTTAGAATCGATAGCAAGTTGAAATACTGGGCACAAAACCAACAAGCAGCGGAAAAATAAAAAAAATTACAAGCTCTCTATCTAAACTGATAACAAACTGCGAAGGACCAATCGCTAGTAGGCGAAAGCTCCTACTTGACACAACGCTTTCCCTCTCTGGGTAATTTTTGGAGTTCTATAAGTCTTAATGCCTAGAACTCATATTTCTGGAGGGAACATGGTTATTCACTTATAATTTGTGATTTAGGTTAGGTCCTCTGTAAATTGGATTTCTTGGCTACTACATAGGTGAAGACAAAATGGGTTACCAACCCATGAACTCTGAGGCTCTTGCTGGTACCACGGGTGGTCAGGAGCCCACGGAACTTGGCTCTGTCCTGGCCAGCGGGCACTTCATTAACACAAAGCTATCAATTATGCTTTACGAAAGCGAAGTGTGGGTTGATGCACTGAATGTAGAAAAATAAAGGAAAGTGCCAGCCAAAATACAAAGAACGGCAGCTATCCGGGTAGCCTCATCCTAACGCACAGTATTGGTAATCAAAGGCTCGATATCGATAGATTTGCTTGCAAAGAAGAAACAGAAACAATGGATTTTACAATGTTACAAACGGAACAAGACTATGCGGTCATAGCACAGCAGATGGACAGTGAAACTTATACCCGTGGCTAGGAAGGAAGAGAGGTGATACCGAGTTCTACATCACACAAATGCTATCGGAGCACGGATATTTCCGAAAGCAGCTAATGCAAATTGCGTCATGCAAACGTGTAAATAATCACACTTTCTTCGAATGTTATAATTGAAGAACACGTGGCGTTGGAAAGAAGTGTGTGAGCATCGATAGAAAAACTGTCAAGATGCAAGAAGCGGGAGCTGGACGCAGGTATTATAATTATTTTCATTCATTTCATTTCAGAGACTTATTTCATTTTAAATTTGTATCTCTCCAAAAAAAAAAGACACCTTTTATATTGTATCTATCACTCTACAAATCTATTAATGACGTCATTAATCGTTTTATTCTTGACAATAAAATTAGACTTCTTTTCCTTCATCAATTTTCCGAATTCACTTTCACGTGAGTCAATCAAGTTAAGATGTTTCCGCATCTTTAAATAGCAATTAACCAATACAAAGTTCACCAAATGCAAATATAAAATAAATACATACATATATTAAATAATAATCTCCTATCAAATCTTATCTTTGACCCAAATTTCAATCCAATTTGTCCATTTATCAATGAAATATTTGATTACAATTTTTAAATGTACGCATAATAATATAATTTGCAATCATCATCAATGCGATTAATTAATTAATGGACATTGAAAGTTATTTTTATATAAACACACGGTCATTTGTATTTTCATTGTGATACACACAATTTTCTTTGCCTTTACAATGGATTTCATTCATTATCTTTTATTTTTCTTTATAAATTTGGTGCTAAATTATTTAATTATTAGTTTAATATTTTCTATGTGCACATTAATTGTATTAATTAATATTTAATTTAATAGGAAATTTTATTAAGGAAAAATTTGTTTTCTTTACCAGCAAAAATCCACAACTGAAACGCACGAAAACTAATTCTAATTATGATTTTCAAAGCTCAAGGTGACCTCTAAAAGCATTCAGAGAGAGCGAGCGATAGAATCAGCTGTTATTATTGTAATGTTTATGTTTGAATCGAATAGATAGAGCAAAGGGAGGCCCTGGACGGGCAGGGGCTTTTTGTTGTCGCTTGTTTATGAATGTAAACAAAACTTAAGAGCAACCGGAAGCCGGTTATTTTGTAAGAGAGACCCTACACACATAAATATGTTTTGTTGCAATTGTCAGGGATGCAACAATTTATAAAATGTTAACAGCCTCTGTGAATTGCAAATAAACAAATAGTTTACAGTCAAACTCCTCTACAACGAACCCCACTATCGCAAAAACTATGATGTAAGTACATATACTAAACAAAACTCATTTTGAATTGAATATGTACTTGTAATTCACAAATAGAAGCTACTTAAATACTTAAATCAAAGATTCAACTCTCGGATTCCCAGTGTTTCGTAATTTTTTTTTTTAACGGAAAGCAACTGTGTCAACTTCCTTTAGAAGGATGCCATATCGAAATGAAGCTACCTAGAAATCTGCCAGTACCTGTTTACCTTTTTACTGTTTTTATATGAAATTGTGAGATGTATCTTCAAATCTTTAAACAAAAAATTAACAATATCAAATTTACTTACGTTTGCTTTGCTACATAATCTGGTGTTTACACTGATTATTTGGTGGTGTAATCAGATCTTTTTTATTTTGGTTATACATACACATGGAATGTGAGCGCACCTTGCGCTAAGTTGAAACGTAAAATTTATGGAAAACTCATGATTCAGAACAATTTACAGTGTATGCAAATAGGTCTTGCAGTTATCTTTTCCATTACCACTGCGTTTTTTTTTTTATTAAAATTTTAATAAAAAGAATTCAAAAATATTTTATACACATATATTTTGGGGAGCAATCACTTTTCTTGCAGAGAGCTGCCAACCTGTGATGAATAAATGAATCTTGTATGTATTTATTATTTGATAAAAGTGTACCAGGGACTCTTATTATTAACTTTCCAGCCCTAAGTTGGCACAAGCAAACCGTAAATTGTAAAGAATAATTTGTAAATAATTTTAATATTGCACGATGGAAAGTACCAAGCAATGCGTGATAAAGGCGATGGTTCAAACACATCGGCAAACATAAATCCTGCGTCAGTAAAAATTGAAAGAGATGATGAGCTGCCCATGAGAAATTGGGCACCCACAGAGTCAACAGAGAATCTTCAAAGACTATCGGACATAAGAACTAAACGTGAAGATCATATTAGGTAGGTATTGTTAGTTTGTCTATATTCCGTCAACAAAAATTATAACCTGAGCAATAGCGACAGAGGCCTTCAGCTCAGGGGAAAGTTAAGAAGGAAAGGATGAAATTAGAAAAGTGCACGACCAAACTTGCCTTGAGCGGGAATCGAACCTGCGACTCTTGGGATGTCAGCCCAGCGCACTAACCTCTGGGTCAACGAGCCAGTCAATTTGCTTAATACTGAATAGAGAGCTGCTTGAGTGCACTCAAAACGGCGTTTACGTTAAAAATTAGTGAGTGTGCTAACTGGTTATGAGAGAAACCAACACAGGAGTAATTAAAACCAAACGAATTGAATGGATAGAGTGCGGTGCAGACTGTGTCATACGACTCTTTTTATTTGTACGACCGAGGAACTCGTGTGACTCAAATGTGACACAGAAAAAGAGAATTCTTTTTTCCTGCATATACACGTGTGTTCGCTTAAAGTTATTGTCTCGTCCTCGATCTCAAAATTACAATAACAATTTTGTTGCATTTTGTTGTTGGAAACTTCATTGCGCATCGAAACGTACACACAAAACAGAATGAAAGCAACATATTCTGCTACTGCGTAAACACTGACTTATCTGTGTTATTTAAGTTATCCGGTAAACTCAAATTCTAAATGTTTGTTTTGTTCTATTAACAACTCATTCGAATGCACTCTTTTTTGAATGCTCAGGCAACTGAGAAAATTTCCAATCAAAGGAAAACAACTGATTAATCGATGAATGTTTTACACGAGTTTTTGAGTGCCACTCAATTCTATTCTAAGCCGGTTAATTTACAAACAAAAAAAAAAAAAAAACTGGCTTCATGAAACCTTTTATAAAAACGATGACACAGTACTGGAACGTTAACAATATGTAAAAGACAAAAGGCGTAAGATGTACAGCAACAATAAAATTCAAACTTTAAATTATTTCGTCAACTCAATGATTACTTTGCGAGACACAGGAACACAATCATGACGATCTTCTGTTAGAAGAAAATTTTGTTTACAACCACCCACTTCAATAAGCGCACTTTATTCTGAACGTACAAAACTTGTTAACTGACAAATCGACATGTCTTAGAAAAACGTATTCCACAGTAATAAAAAAAAATACCCATAATCGCTGATGTGATACGCAAGATTCTAGAATATACGTTAACATGACCTAGCCTAACTATTGGGCGTACAAATAGAAAACCGCCGTTTTCCCATAGATGGCGCCAGCGCCGCTAATCGGTCGATAAGTACGATCAGAAACATTACATAGCCAGCTGAGGTATCGGTCAACAACTCTACATAATCTCGCTTGTGTATTTTGACTGTGCTTTGTCCTGTTCGTTAGCGAAAATGACAAAATTCGAGCCTACATAGGGCCATTTGCGGAAGTGTTGCTTTTTGCATATCATTCGAAAAAAAGTGCTACTCAGGCGCATCGAATGATTGTAGAAACTCATGGTGAAAGCTATATTAGTGAAAGAACGTGTCGGGAATGGTTTCAAAAGTTTAAAAATGGCGAATATGGCGTGGAAGACAAGGAACGCCCCGGTCCCGTTAAAAAGTTCGAGGATGCAAAATTAGAGACTTTGCTGGATGAAGATTCGTGTAGAACGCAACAGGAACTTGCAAGTTTATTGGGCGTGACTCAGCAAGCCGTTTCTCATCGCCTAAAGAGCTTAGGAATGATCCAGAAACTGGGACATTGGGTGCCGTACGAGTTGAAGCCGAGGGACATTGACCGGCGCCTTTGCATGTGCGAACAACTCCTCCAACGGCAAAACAGAAAGGGTTTTTGCATCGCATCGTGACCGGCGATGAAAAGTGGATACACTATGACAACCCGAAGCGGAAAAAATCGTGGGGGCTTCCCGACCATACATCAAGTTCGACCGCAAAACCGAAAATTCATGGCTCGAAGCTGATGCTGTGTATCTGGTGGGACCAGCTCGCTGTAGTGTACTATGAACTCTTGAAACCAGGGGAAACCATCACAGGAGCCCTCTATCGGACTCAAATAATACGTTTGAATCGAGCGTTGAAGGAAAAACGCCCGCAATACTCGGAAAGACACGACAAGGTAATACTTCTACATGACAACGCTCGGCCACATGTTTCAAAGGTAGTGAAAACATACCTGGAAACTTTGAAATCGGACATCCTACCCCACCCGCCGTACTCTCCAGATATCGCCCCTTCTGATTTTTATTTATTCAGATTGATGACGCATGAACTGGCATGACACCACGTTCGTTCTTTCGAAGAAGCCAAAAACTGGATTGATTCGTGGACCGCGTCAAAAGACGAACAATTTTTCCGACGAGGAATTCAAAAGCTGCCAGAAAAATGGGAAAAAGTTGTGGCTAGTAATGGAAATTATTTTGGAGATTGAGTATGTAACGAGTTTTTTATAATAAAGCCTCAAATTATGAAAAAAAAACGGCGATTTTCTATTTGTACGCCCAATAGGTGAATAGTTACTATGACGCTTTGAAAAATATATTTCTGATCAAAAGTAGATACTCTCAGCTAACCAAAGCACTTAATATAAGTAATCCATTACGAGATTCTGACTTTCAATATATTATTATAGGAATATTGCGGATGAGCTGCTTTATTTGCAAATGTTTTGGTTATATTGCAGACTCACTTTATGGAATATTATTATCTGCACTAAAGAAAAAATTTACAGAAGATCACAACGACTCAAATTCTGAAATACTGAAAACCAATTGCTGCAAAATATCTGCAAAGCGATTGAAGAATTTTACACTCTTTCGACTGAAACTATGTAGTATGCACGCAGCCATTGCAGCTCTGAGTTATCTAAGATTTAAGAAAAAGTGGCTAGTTGTATAAGAAATTCCAAAGAATTTAACAATCAACAAAGTAGCGAGTAAATCACTCCACCAGGAAGACGAGTTTTTCGATTTCAATTCCGATTCTGGTAGTGAAGCAGAATCAGATGATACTAAAAAGAGTGTAAATTTGTTAATTTCAAATATTTTACCCGATGAAAACTAAGAACTAAGTTATCTCGTTATGGGCTTAGTGTTGATTAAATACAACACCCCAATGCCGTCCTCTGGCTCCTTAGAAAGAATATTCTCTTTTGCAAATATACTAAATAAACCGAAATCAGACAGTTTATTTAACGATTTATTCGAAAAGATAATTGTTATGAAATGTAACTTGATCATCAAGAAATCAGAAATGTAAAGATCAGAGGTGATTATTTGTTTGGAAAATAATTTGCTATATTTTTAACTAAATAAGAATTCAGTGTATTTGATAATTATTACTTTTTTTATGAATTTGAATAGTTGAAGCCCATGTCATTATTTTCCATTTTAATCAAATTAATCATTTAATGATTAATGCCATTAATCATTTAGATATGCATATATGAGTAAATGTAGAAACGGATATTCATATTTACAATATTTTGTAATTCTAGCGATGCGGATTCAACGCCTCCTCAAGCCATTAAGGATGAATATGACCTCATGAAAACACCGGAATATATTCCAGATTATGCAATCAAAGATGATATGCCAACGCCAGAGCGTGTCTTAAATGAAGATATTGATATTGCAGATGAAACCAATGAAATCCCTGAACAAAATGTTAACAATAACAATCCAGAGCTTGATCCAAAAAATAATTGTGAGAAAAATGTGGACGAAACAGTGCACGATGATTCAACTGGAATTTACACAAATTATACTATTCAAAATTATGAAGAAGTTCCCGATGATTTCTTTGGTGATTGTATTTTTCCCAGTAACCAAGTCAAAAAGGAACCAACTCCGATTGCGGAGCGTGTATCAAATGAAAAGATTACAGATCAAAACACTCAAATTGAGTCGGACTCAACTGGAACTAACACTAAATCTGCTGAGAAAAATTATGAGGAAGTCCCAGATGATTTTTTTGGAGATTATATACATCCTTCCAGTTACCAAGTGAAAGATGAACCTTCTGCTGTTATGCCCAAGATTGAGCGAGCGACAAATGATGATGATTCAGATCAAACCGGGATTACAGTTAGATCCAATAATGATGCAAGTAACAATGTGGAATCATTGAATTTTTATCAAAGAAGAAATAATCTTAAAATCAATGTTGACACAACAACGCAAAATGGCTTAAATGCAATTGCATCTGTTCCAAATCAAGAAGCTTTAGATGACTTCTCGTATGATGATTTTCCGGTAAAGTCTGAAAAAAAACATAACACTACAGTAGATCGCACAGATTTTAAAAATAATGACCGTGTTGTTTGTCGAACTAAAACTCCATACAACGATGAGATTTCTACAAGAAGTGATCATGATTTCATTCCGACTACAATCAATGAGAGTAGTTCGATAAGATCGGTGACCAATGGCAAAGATCTTGAAAAGATGCGCATACAGTTTTTAAGACAATTACAAGAATTAAGTGATGATGAACTCCCGTGTAGTACCAGAAGTCTGAAAAAAAGAAAAAAGAAGCATCGTAAACATTCTCAGGATACTGATGATGGGGAATACAAACGGCATAAAAGAAATAAACGTGATAGGAGCGGAAGTAGAAGTCGGGATGATTGCGTTGATGATAGGCAACATAGTCGTGATAAGCACATTCATAAAAGTCTTCGGCACAAACGCGAACATGAGGAAAGCCGCAGCTCAAGTTTTGATCGTTCGCATACAAAAAGGCGACATGATAGTCTAACACCAACGAGAACAGATGTCAAGGTAGAACATGACGATGAACATGAATTGGAGATTTTATTGCGTCCTGAAGAAAAGAAATTTATCGCCAGTCAACCGAAACTAAGGCTAATTAATTTTCAAAATCTTGTCCAGCATGTACCTCCAACTCCATCATTATCAGAAACTTTGGAAGAGAAGATACAAAAGAGCATAAATCTTGCCCTTAAACAACTTAAAGCAATCGACTCCAAAGAGTCAGAATCCAGAAAGTTGATTTTCACTCCAACCATGAGTACTGCAAAAAATAACAGATCAGTTTTATCACAAATTAACATGAATCCGTCACCATTATCCAGCAATAAGGAATTTATCTTTTCCCTGACATCAATTGGTGCATGTGTGAATCTTTCAGATTATGGCCTAGATCAGCCACCAGAATTGTCTCAGCATTTAATGAGGAAACTTGGTCGTGATATAAATCATTTGAAAGCGATGTGTCAGTCCACGAAGTTGCCACCAAAGATATCTAATATGATTGATTTAGCAAAATCGGTTCCAACAGAGGCCAAACAATATCGGTCTATGCTTTATAGAGATACTGACACTCAAACGGATGAGAAATTCTTTAAGAAACGCACATGTGACGCCAGTACGCATTATCGTGATATGGATCTAGTAGATATCAAAGATAATACTGATAAACAAAAGTATGCAATCCTACTGATGCAAGAGACCTTTAATACACCAGTTTACAGTGCTTCCGAGGAGATACAGCAAAATATGCGCATTTATGAAGCTGTCAAAGCTGCTAATCGGAAATATCGTTCCAATTGATATCAAAGTGAAACTACCTGTGTTAAGCAAATAAAATAGACTAAAATTAAGTCATCTAAATCATCATACCTATTTTATCTATACATATTATAAAACAAAGTCGCTTTTTTCCTTTAAAAACTTCAATCTTTAAAAATACGCAACCTATTTTGATGCGGTTTTTTTTTTAATAGATAGAGTGATTGAAGAGGAAGGTTTATATTTATAATATTTATAATAACATCCATTAAATAGTGCAGAAATACTGTTATTTTCACTGTACATATACCTATATGCCTATATTTAAAATTAATGTAGTAGGCATAGTGCTATAATTCATGGAAAAAGCAATTACTGTCACTACAATATTCCAGCTTCTCATTGTTTACACAGCAAAGTTTCTTCAAATGTGATTTTAGATTTTTTTTATTTAAGTCTGATTATTACTATCAAGAAATTATAAAGTCATGTCTGGAAGACGTCGTCGTTCGAACATAGGTCGTAGTACAGTGAATGCCAAAAGAGTACGTTCAGCACGAGATGAAGAATCGTCAACGGAACGTGAGGCTCGCCTCAGTCAGCTTCGGGATAGATATAGAGCACTCAAAAAATAGTATGACCCCGCAAAACTCGAGAACGGCTGGACTAATTTTGATGGTTTTTGGTTTTTGTTGTACTAATGGTGTTACAGTCAGGTTCTTTTCTACATTTGGATCGGGTAGGTAGCGCTGTTGTCCAAATATAGATAGTTTTATGCCATTTTTAAATTTTTTTTTTATTTGGTGCAAAATATACTGAACCTATTTTTTTTAAAAGAACAAATGATTCTTAAAGTTGCTTAGGTTATAATAGAATATTAAAATATATTGTAAATTATTAATTACATATTTTACAACAAAGCTTTTTATAAGAAACACCCAATTAACGCATAGAGGGTGTAGCAACGCACGCCGGTTGACGCTAGTTTATTCATAAACTAAAGTTTCCTTCATTTTGCTGAGCAAGATTATTTGTTATTGTTTAAAAAATGAGTTACTGAATTCTGATTAATCTCCATTGCCATGACCAAATTTATTTATAGATTTTAAATATGTTAATTCTTATTTCAAATCCATTTTATTTTAATATATCCTCAATAAATGGAAATGTTTAATTACAAAAATTGTATGTATAGGTAAAAATGTCAGTTATTGAATTGAGCAGTTGAACAGTTTAAAGTCTTCGTGCCATTGCTCGTCTGTTTCAGAGTGTATCTTAGGTATCTTAATCTGCAAACGAATGTCTTGTATTGCATTGAGTGATATAAAAAGTATCCGTGTTGTGATACTATAGTATTATAAGTTTGTAACAGATAAAAGGAGACAACAGAAACCCCGTAAAGTATATACATATATTCTTGATCAGGTCGATGAGACGAATTGATTAAGACATGTCTCCGTCTGCATGTATGCAAACTAGTCCCTCAGTTTTTGAGCTAGAGTGCAGAAATTTTGCACGAACCTTTCTTATTACTATACGCAGTACGTTTGTCGAACCAGCCGAATTGACCCACTAGGGGGAGGTACCTCCCATAGAAACCAACCACCCATTTAAATTCAGGTTCTTATAAGGAAAACTTTTTTGTCCTAATGAACTAAAATTTAGATACTGTAAGTTTCTAATCAATGTCCATAAAATGCGTAAAATTCAAAGCGCTGAGTAACTGGATCATATAGCTCCCATACAAACCCAAATCCAAATTGCAGATTTCAAGACCCTAGCATTACAGATCGTGGAAATTTGACAACTTATAGACTTAGATGTAGTAATTTATCATAAAAAATATTTCTTTTAATTAGGTGCGCCCAGGAAAGTTTGGTATCCATATGTAACATATTGGTAACTTAATCGAAGCAGCTAGAAGTAGCTAAACTGCAGTGTCGTCAGCAAAAGTAGCCACACTTACATTTCTTTGGACTGGTCATGTCTGATGTGAAGATATTATATAGTATTGGTCCTAGGACCCTGCCTTAATGAATTTTATGATTGATGTTTCATCCTTTACTGCTACAAGATAGGTTCTGTTCTGCAAAAAAAAAACTTTAATACATTATAAGTATTGCGGAGCTGGAACGAGTGCCTTCAGTTTGAATAGGATTAAATCATGCCACACCCTTTTAAAAGCTTGTTGAACGTCAAGGAATACAGTATTCCTTCTTTTCGAAATCGTCTAGGATTTTCTGGATCATCCGATACACCTGCTCTGGCGTGCCATGCCTTTTCCTAAATCCAAATTGATGCTGTGGTATGGCCCTCTGAACGTCTCCTACTGCAAACAATCTGGTTAGAAATATTCATTCGAATATTTTTGAGAATTGGAGACTCCATAAAGTATAGGTATATATATTTTTCGTCCTGAAGACTGAAACTTGGATGATGATTATCTCAATATTCAAGTTGTTTGTCGTTCCCCAAAGTTGTATTATGTAGGTACTTCCATTCCTGCCTTACAACTGTCTATATACTTGTATATAGACATTAAAGATGTAAAACTTCATGTTCTCCAAGTATAGTATCCTCTAATGATTTATACAAGAAAATAATAGACTAATCAAGTTTAGGTTTAAGAGTTCGTTATAGGTTCTAGTGCAATAAAGGCCAACATTACAAAAGTGAATTCAAGATCTTGATTTCTATTTATTGTAATTACGTTTTACCCTCTTTATTTTTTAAATGTATTTATAAGCTTAAGATTAAAACTTCTTCATTTCAACAGTTCTGAATATTTTAATGGATTTTTATTTAATCCTAGACACTTTTGTTAAATTAAGTGAATAACTATTTATTTATGTAGGATCTGGCAAGGAGACTAGGAGCGGATTGTCCTACATGGCAACGCTATAATATAAGAACTACGGAGCGCGCGAGAGTGACTGTTGATCGTTAGGGTGAGTTAGTCGCTCACGTTCGTTGTTTGAGTGAGGTCGTGGTCGCTCACATTCGCTCGAAGAATCAAGTAAATAATTAATCTATATGAATGTACAATAAATGAGTTATATACATAAATCTAAACTTAATAAACTACAATAAATATTGGAATACTACAAATTGGGGGCTCAGCCGAAGATAAAAATTATTTAAAATAACTAAAAGCAAATAGTTAAATTTACTTAATGATAGACAATAAAAAAAAAAACACGCCAGTGACAAAGTGGTATTGGTGACGCGCAGAATTTTGGCGCCGATTAACCAAGAGCGAACGGTGATACGAAAAGAGACAAGCCGATAGCAGCAGACAATTTTGAGGATCAGAAGAACGTCGTGGGTGACAGCAGATTGCTACGACTAGAAGGCGTCAGTTTAGCGACAGAAGAGCGGTTCAGTTGTGGTGACAGCTGATAAGACGACGGCAAAGGCAGCGGCTGATTTGTGCGTTGTGAGAGCTGAGTAGCAACGAGACGTGAACGTCGTAGATAACAGCCAGTGGTAGCAGTGAAAGGCGTCGTAGAGACGGGAACTTCGAAATTGGTTGTTTAGCGACAGAAGAGCGGTTCAGTTGTGGTGACAGCTGAAAAGACGACGGCAAAGGCAGCGGCTGATTTGTGCGTTGTGAGAGCTGAGTAGCAACGAGACGTGAACGTCGTAGATAACAGCAGTGGTAGCAGTGAAAGGCGTCGTAGAGACGGGAACTTCGAAATTGGTTGTTTAGCGACAGAAGAGCGGTTCAGTTGTGGTGACAGCTGAAAAGACGACGGCAAAGGCAACGGCTGATTTGTGCGTTGTGAGAGCTGAGTAGCAACGAGACGTGAACGTCGTGTGGGACAGCGGGGGTAGCAGTGAAAGGCGTCGTAGAGACGGGAACTTCGAAATTGGTTGTTTAGCGACAGAAGAGCGGTTCAGTTGTGGTGACAGCTGAAAAGACGACGGCAAAGGCAGCGGCTGATTTGTGCGTTGTGAGAGCTGAGTAGCAACGAGACGTGAACACGTCGTAGATAACAGCAGTGGTAGCAGTGAAAGGCGTCGTAGAGACGGGAACTTCGAAATTGGTTGTTTAGCGACAGAAGAGCGGTTCAGTTGTGGTGACAGCTGAAAAGACGACGGCAAAGGCAACGGCTGATTTGTGCGTTGTGAGAGCTGAGTAGCAACGAGACGTGAACGTCGTGTGGGACAGCGGGGGTAGCAGTGAAAAGGCGTCGTAGAGACGGGAACTTCGAAATTGGTTGGTACGTTTTAAAAATGGTAAATATACTAACATAGTGAATTAAGAATAAGAAAAGTTAATTAGAAAAGTAACATAAGTCTTAAGGTACTTTAAGAATATTAATTTATAAAATGGAACTTGACCAGATCCTTGCACTTCGAGTTGATGGGCTGCGGAAAAAATTGTCTGAGTTGGGATTGGTGACGCAAGGTAGGAAAAGGGACTTACAGAATAGATTGCTTACTCACTTCGGTATTCAGGATGAGGATGAGGAAGAAGTTGAGGAAGATGAAGTGTCTGTAGTAACAGCGTTAGATGGTTTGAGTGGGGAAATACAGAATAGGTCCTGGTTCACATTGAAAGATGTAGAAGAAAGTGTGTCGCAGTTCTCTGGCTCTAATGTTCCTGACGTCAATCAGTGGATAGAAGAGTTAGAGGAATGTGCGATAACAGTTCAATGGAGCCAATTGCAATTGTTTATCTATGCAAAACAGTTGTTGACAGGAGCGGCAAAGTTGTTTGTGAGGAGTCAAAGAAATGTTAGGGATTGGAGTACTTTAAAAAGGGAATTACAAGTAAAAATATCAGCAGCGACTGTGCATAGGAGATTGAGTCAGCGACAGCAAGGAAAGGGAGAAACTTTACAGGAATTTTTATATGCATTGATGGATATCGCCCGACCAATAGAAATAGATGAAGAGAGTTTAATAGAGTATTTCGTGGAAGGGGTACCTGATTCAAAAGCAAACAAGATTATGTTGTATCAGGCCAGAAACATCAAGGAGGTTGAAGGTCCAAATTGAAGTGTATAACAGATCACGACATTCAACTAAGCCAGCCTATCGAAATGAGCACAAAGCTGAAGGAGCCACAGAAAGAGTGAGAGATAAAGTATCAAGTACAGGAAAAGAAAAAAGGTGTTTTAACTGTGGAGATACATCACATATGAAGAAAGACTGTACCAAGAAAAACTTCACATGCTTTAGATGCGGGCAAACAGGTCACCGGGCGGCAAACTGTAGAGTTGAAGTAGAAGTAAAAACAGAAAAGAATACGAACATTGTTCAGGAGGACATGGTAAGGTGTAAGCCATCAAGTTTATTCACCTCATCTGGACTAGAGCTGAAAGAAAGATATTCCTTTGAGAGTAGCACGGTGGGCGATGTATTTACAGGACTTTGACTATAAGATTGAACATCGCACTGGGTCAAAAATGAGGCACGTGGACGCCTTAAGTCGAGTTGCTTGTTATATGCTTACAGATACCATAGTACATCGGTTGAAAGAAGCACAGTTGTCGGATGAATGGACTAAGGTAGTAAGAATGATCGTAGAAAAAGAGGGGTATGAGGACTTCTACATTAAGGATCAAATCTTGTTTAAGAATCCTAACCGTGAGTTGATTGTAGTACCATCGCAGATGGAAGAGGAGATCATTCGAACGGCACATAAGCAGGGGCATTTCTCGTCAAAGAAAACCCAAGATTTAGTAGAAAGATCATATTATATCCCAAAGTTGAAAGAGAAAACAGGACGGGTGGTGGAAAGTTGTGTTGAGTGCATAATAGTTAATGCGAAAGCGGGAAAGAAAGAAGGATTATTAACATCAATTGATAAGGGAGACCGACCGCTGATTACTTACCATATCGATCACGTAGGTCCAATGGAGATGACGAATAAACGATACAATTACATCCTAGTGGTAGTAGACGCATTCTCGAAGTATGTTTGGTTATATCCTGCTCGAAGCACAGGCGTTGAGGAGGTGATTGGTAGTTTGGAAAAGCAAGCTGTAACATTTGGTAATCCGTTGAGGATAATAACAGATAGAGGTAGCGCGTTTACCTCGAGCGTCTTTAAACAGTACTGTGAGGAGCAAGATATACAACATTTGCTAATTACTACAGGCGTTCCACGGGGAAATGGTCAGGTAGAGCGAATGCATAGAATCATAGTAGCCATGTTGTCGAAATTGAGTCAGGGGAACCCAGCGTCCTGGTACAAGCAGGTGGGTAAAGTACAACAAATAATCAATGATACACCACCAAGAAGTACAAAAGTAGCACCTTTTAAGATTCTAACAGGGCTAGACATGCGTGTACCACCAAATACCGATTTGAGAGACTTAATAGAAGAAGCGTTGGTAGACGAATTGGAAAGTTACAGAGAACAAGTTAGAGACGACGTACAGCAAAATATAACAGCTCTGCAGGCGGAAAGCAAACGGTCAGCTAATGAAAAAAGAAAAGAACCCAGAATGTATAATCTCAACGAGTTAGTAGCCATCCGACGTACACAGTATGGTGTGGGATTGAAACTTAAGGGGAAGTTTCTAGGACCATACAAGGTAGTCGCGAGGAAGAAGCATGGGCGGTATGATGTCGAAAAGATCGGCAATGGAGAGGGTCCGTGTAGAACATCGACTGTAGCAGAGTATATTGTAGGAACTAAAATCAAACGCGTCCGCTCTCCTTGATGGCACAACACAAACTAAAACTTTATTTACGTTTCTTTCTTCTCTTGTATCACAATACTTATACAATACTAACACTACATACACTTATACTACTACAACTCGGCCATCCTGACAACAAGGATCTCCTGATCCCGACCGTTATAAAATACTTACATACTACTTTTACATGCTACATATTTATATACTTATATACATACATACGGCTAGCTATAAATACAGTCTAATTACTTTTACTTCTCGTATTATAAGCATGACCAGTACTTCTATCATCAACAGTTCTTGCATTTCTTTTTGACTTGTTTCCGTCTATCTTATCTTTATCTTTAGACCAACCGAACCACGGTTTCATATTAGCTACAGACCAAATTCCTGAGTACGGCGTCCTCGACCGCTGCATTCCACAAACATCTTCCACCACATACCTATCGTTACCCAACCATTTTGTGACTTTGTAAGGTCCTTTAAACTTAGGGACAAGCTTCTTACACATACCTACATGAGCATCAAAGTTTTTTACGACAACATAATCTCCTGGACTGTATACCGTTGGTTTTTTCCTCCTTTTGTTTGAGGCACTTTCGTTGTAATCTTGCAATTGCTTCTCTTTATTGCGCGCTTCAGCCCTCACCACCTCTAGATCTCTATCTTTATCCTGTTCCCATTCTATACTCTCTTTTAGGTAATCTACTACGCTTCCTTTCTGTCCTACCCCAAACAACATCACGCTTGGATGCCGACCTATCGTTCTATGTACCGTGTTGTTCATTGCAAACTCAATTGTTTCTAGCGCTTCTCCCAAGCTAAAATTTTTACCCGAGCTCACGGTCTTAGCCAACATGGGGCCTAAGCTACGATTAACCCTCTCGACTTGCCCATTTGCTTGGGGCGATCCGGTAGCAATTTTAATATGCTGAACGTTTCTGGATTCTAGAAAATCACAAAATTCCTTCGACGTAAAGCAAGTACCTCGATCCGAAACTAAATACTTAGGCCTACTGTATGCTCTAAAATAACTGCTCAGTGCAATAATCGCTTCGCTTGACTTTGTCGTTTTCGTCTCGTATAATTTCACAAACTTTGTACTTGCATCTGTAATTAAAAAAACGTGTTTCTTTGTGTTTCCCGTGACGGATATTGGGCCAAAATGATCGACATGTATCACTTCAAAAGGGGTAGTACTTTTAGGGATATTGTGAATATATCCTTCCTGTTTTCCGTCTTTCGACGAAAACGTGATACATTTCATACAATTCCTATCATTTGGTACATAATCAATCATCAAAATTTTCTTTTCAAAGTCATCTTCGCAAACTGATTCAGTACACTGGTCTGTTTTGTTATCTAATCTATGTTTATCTATGCCACTGTCATTTTGCCACACAATCTTAGCACAACTTTTTCTTAAAAAATCTCTACCCAAAATTATAGAAGCACTCATAGACTCATCAGGAACAATTAATAACTCCAGTTTTACAAATTTATTCAAAACTTTAATAAATCCAATTATCTTTCCACGGATATTTAATTCACTCTTATTTAAACCATAAAAATTAACACCAGGCGCCGACATCAACCTAGCGCTGGCTGGAATAAAGGAACTTCTGATGAGGCTTACTGGGCTTCCAGAGTCTATGAGGCATTCTAGGGTTAACACAACATTTTTACAACCTTCAAATTCAACATTAAAATACCTTACATAATCAGAATTTTCCTGCACACCAAGGGACGTCTTCTTACTGATGTGACAGGCCGCAGCATGATGACCCATTTCTCCGCAAACGAAACAAGCGCCTTTTTCCCGTTTTGGTTTCCTGCATTCGGCGGCGAAGTGACCAAAGCGATTGCAGTTGTAACATCTACTGGTCGCCTTTTTTTCCATATTAACATTTTGTGGCGTTGGAGACATTGGCATCAACCTTACATTGACAAACGCCGAAAACAAGTCATCCTTGGACTTAAAACGTTGCATACTCGCATTTACACGCAACTGACGATCTGGTATACCATGAATGACATATTCAACTAATTCACTTTCTAACATTTCAATACTATTGGCCAGAAACATCTTGTCATTAAAATAGTTCGAAAATGGTTCTTCAGTACGCCACTTGCGCGCCTCAAACCTCTGACGCAACACAATTCGACTTTCCTTTGTACCGAAGACTTTTTCCATCTCCGTCAAAACATAGTCGACAGCTTCGCACGCATATTCTGGCTTTGACTGCAACCATGCTTGTGCCTTTCCTTTTGATCTCCCAAAAAGTATTGCCCGCACCTTGGCCTCACTTATGTTGTATGTTTTCTTTACGGTGGTAATATGCAAAATCCACCCCCGAACACAAGTCTCACCATCGTACCACGGAATCATTTCCTTTAAATCACTTAAAGTGTGTTCATCATTATGAATCGGTCGCATCGCTACTTCACCGGTCGCCTTTAACAGCTCGTTCTCTCTTCGCAACAAATCTCTTTCGAAACGCAATAACATAAGCTCTTTGTTTATCAGCTCGAACTCATAACTTGTTATTTGTTGGCGCCGTAATTCTTCGTCTGCTACATTTTTGTGTTTTTCCTTTGTCGTCTCATATTTTTCTTGGCGCCGCTTCTCGTTTGTCATTTCATTTGTGTTACCTGGCGTTAAGTCTGACGCGTTCTCATTTGAGAAACCTGCAGCACACTCATTTGCATTCCACTGCTGTTTCTCTTTCATTTGTTCCTTTTCAATTGTCTGATCACACTCGTCTGCGTTGTGTTTGATTGTCTCTTCATCTAAGAAATCCATCAGCTCACCGCGATCCGCCACTTCGCTAATACGTGCCGCCAAAGAGTTCTTGTTTCCATATGTCAGCAATCCTAACCCCTTGCACCACGCACGTAACTCACTAGCTGAATATTTGTCAGCACAGACAGGATCCATTCTTCACACAATAACGCGAGGATAGAGAAAAAAAATAACTTGTTTTTTCTGTATCCCACTTCTGAGATTGTAGGAACTAAAGTCAAACGCGTCCGCTCTCCTTGATGGCACAACACAAACTAAAACTTTATTTACGTTTCTTTCTTCTCTTGTATCACAATACTTATACAATACTTACACACTACATACACTTATACTACTACAATATGAAGCCTTGGGGTAACCGATTCGAGACGAATGGTTCGTCAGGAGGGCCGAATGTAGGATCTGGCAAGGAGACTAGGAGCGGATTGTCCTACATGGCAACGCTATAATATAAGAACTACGGAGCGCGCGAGAGTGACTGTTGATCGTTAGGGTGAGTTAGTCGCTCACGTTCGTTGTTTGAGTGAGGTCGTGGTCGCTCACGTTCGCTCGAAGAATCAAGTAAATAATTAATCTATATGAATGTACAATAAATAAGTTATATACATAAATCTAAACTTAATAAACTACAATAAATATTGGAATACTACATTTATTAACAATATAATTTATAATAAATATCTTTTATTGAAAATTAATTCCAGCACTTCATTGATTAAGACTAAGACACAAAGGAGCCCCAATAAAAAGAAAATAAAAAATTGTATTAAATTACGAGTACACATATGTTTTTACTGATTTCCTGATTTATTGATTTTTATTTAAACCTGAATAAATATTTTATATATATAAAATAAAAGCTGATTTTTTTTGTGAATATCTTCTCCATAGTCAATTGGTAGTAGACACTTTATTATTGGTTGAGTTACTTTTTATTATCATATTATATATCACTTAGCCCTTCACCATATTAATAAAGTGTATAATCAAAAAGATAAAAATTTGAAGATTGAAACAGATAAGAGTAGAGTTTGTTCAAGTAGTTTGTTGTAATGTAAAGACAAGTGTAGAGTAGTTGTAGTGGTTTTGTTTTTGTGCAATATTGACGCACATAAAATCCTATTCAGTCAGACAGTATTTTTTTCAAATTAGTTGAAACTTTGTAAAATCTGTTATTTATCTTAATGTTGAAAACATTTTTTTACTTACGCTAAAAAATCCCCAAAGAATGTTTTAATTCTCCCCACAAAAAAAAAAAAAAAAACAAAAAAAAAACCAACAATTCTCCTTTATGAATTTCTGCGAAATCAGTAAAGTTCATAAATATCTTTCTTAAGTATGTCACAAGCCAAATTTTTAATGCAGATGATGATTAACACATTTCTTGTTTAGCCTTTGTAATATAAAATTTACATACAATTAAAGCATATTTGTTTCTGGACAAAACATCCCTCACCGATGAATACATAAGTTATTACAAGTTCAGTATAATTTATGTTTTGCGGATCATACATACTATTATGTACATAACCTGGAAATTCATAAAACTCTCTGCATGCCGCTTAACCTAGAAATACAACAATTGGTAATAAGTTTTTTTTGTTTTACCTATAATCTGTTTGAAAATCAGATCGATCGGACATATCTATTTCAGATCATTGAAACATATTCTGTGTAACAACAGTTTAAATCCGTGTATAGTTGGAAATATATGTGTATTTAAAACTTGTTTAAAGAACCATTTCAAACTATCAGGCAGATTTATATAGCATCAGCGATACACGACGTGCATTGCTACGCTCTCTCAGTTAAGTGCTTCGGGCCATTTCTTTGAGGACTGTGGCCATACCAGAATTTTTGCTATTGTTGGATGTAAGTTGTTCGATCTGGTTTAAATTTAACGAAAACTTGAGTGCTGAATGCGCTCGAGTAGTGTTGAGGCAATTCTCACATCACACTGAATTTTCAGCTAAACTAATTTTTTCTGTCTATGACATTATCGACACCTTGGTTATGTGGTTAACACAATTCACGGCATTACTTTTTCTGACATCTTCAACAATCATCGTCATATTTGAGCCAATTTACACAAAACCCTATAGAATTATAGGTTTACCTATAAGCTTTTTTATAAATCACTCTGTCGTTCGGTAGGCAATCAACTGGACCCAAAAGACTAGGGTTGGAAATTTGGAGCCAATTCAAACATTACTCGCACCTTCTCTAGAAAAGCTTCCTAACACCATTTTTTGTAATTGTAAGAAGGGTTGCAGTAAAAATTGTGGCTGTAGAAAAATCGGAATATTTTGTTCACCAGTATGCACCAATTGTCAAGGCCAGTCTTGCTGCAATGTGGAATCAAGTGCAGATTCAGATGAGGATTCTTATGATATAATTGAGGAGGCAACTGATGCATCCTTCTTCTTAGAGCAATCTATAGATATCCATCAAGAAGAGGGAGAAGAAAGCGAAGAAAAAGACAGAAGTGAATATTATCAGTCCGACTAAAATGTACCCAAAATTAAGAATAATCCTTTCCAGTTGAATTAATATTAAAAGTACCATTTTTTGAAGCAATATTGTTTAATAAATCTTAATCAGAATAGATCGTGGAGTATGCCTGCTGGGAAAATCATGTTAAAAAATATACGTATACCAATTTTTTATTTTTTTTTTTGTTCGGACTATAAATCACACAATTTATTGACTTTTTTTTTTTGAAAAGAGAATTGTAATGAAATCGCACATTTTAACTAAACCGTTACAACTCAAAAAATATGATTTTTGAGTTAATGATGTCGAAATATTCGTTATATGATAATTTAAATTGTGTAATAATTTCATGTTAATAACTTACATATACTCGCTGGGAGAGAAGGGAAAATATTTTCTTTAATTAGCCAATTTGTGAGTAAATTGAAAACTTTAAACGCGTTTTTCTCGAAATGCTGCTTTTTGAGTTGTAACGGTTTAGTTAAGCATGTGCGAAATGTCAATTCGCGTTTGTCCTTCATAGAGTGTAGTCGCATCTAATTCTATGAGTTACCGTCAACTTTGTTTTCGCGTTTTTTTTTTTTTGACAATAAAAAGTAACGGGATTGTGTCTACATTACTAACTTATTGGTAGATTACTGCTATTGTCCTATTGTGATTCAATATTCGTATTATTTTATTTACTTTTGCAATTTGCAAATTGTAAATTCATTATTCATATTTTTTTGGCATGGATGATGACACTGAAGATTTGGACTGCTGGTTGTCTATAGCTAAAACATCCGAACATGGCCCCTAAGGGGGTCTTAAGACACTTCTGAGCAACCTCCTGATCAGGATCCAACCCCGGGTGCTGCCAAGATGAAGCGCAAGAACCGTCCTACCTCATCAAAGCCAGTCGTTAAAGATCAGAAGGGTGATCCAACTGGCGTGCGATCCGGCTATGGGGACAGTGTGAATGTCCCTTTGCTATCCTAGGAACAGAAATAGACACCTATACTAGTGATAAAGCTACAAAAGAAAGAGTGATTGATGTATCATATTGAAGAGTGCCGGGGTTTCAGATAATAATACCCTTTTCCCGCCAAGGGAGTCAAAACAATCGCCAATCATTATTGAAGATGTAACCAACATCAATTTACTGATTAAGGATTTGAAAGCAGTTGGCTCGCCTGACAGGCTCTGGATCAAAAGTTCGTGCCATGACTATCAATTTTATTGCGCATCGAGCAGTGATATCCATGTTGATGAGTAAGAAAATCCCTTTCGACTCCTACCAACTTAAGAAGCACATAGCTTATCGGGTGGTTGCATGGAGTCTTCACCGGTCCACTCTAACGTGTGACATGGAAGGTGGGTTGGTTGCTCCAAATTTGTCGTTTGCTGATATGACCCGTGGGAGAAAGCAACAGCAATAGCCTCAGTTACAAGACCAGTTGCAGCAACAACTTCAGGCGATACAACAGCAGCAATTACAACACAAACAACAAAAACACCAGCAACAGCAGCCGTGCGAACAATAGCAGAAGTCAAACCAGCAGAAACACCTAATGCGTCAACCCAATTCTCAATACGACCAACATCAACTGTCCTATCAGCAGTTGAAACGAATGCGGCAACAACAATAACCAGACCAGCTATAACAACAAAAGCAGCAGCAAGCCCAGTTGACAACGATGACCAAGTTTGAAGCCTTGATGGGCAAGCTGTTGGATAGTCACAACAGCAGCTAACTCAGACGTCATCTGATGTCAAGTTTGATGCTTTAATGGCCAAGCTTGACAAGCTTTTTGACATGCTGATGAACATCATGTCTGCCCTCACCTCACGCATTTTTAGTTCAATACAGCAGTCACCTCAGCAGCCCATGTTGCAGCAACACCACCAGCAGCACCACTTGCTAGGCCTCTTGCTCACTTCCAACAATGAGTCAAATAGATCTGCGCTTTGGTGTTTGGAACGCCAATGGTCTGACTAATAAAGCTCTTGAGATGGAGTTCTTTGTACAGAGGCACAATATCGACATTATGCTGGTTAGTGAAACACACTTTTGCTCTAGTTCGCATTTTAGGCATCCACCTAGCAACAAATCATCCTGCTGTTCGCATCCCTGGCGGAGCAGCAGTTCTCATCGTACTTAAAGTACAGTCACCTCAAAACTATCTCCTTAGACTGCGTTCAGTCTGTTGCTTTAAGGTTGTCAGTGATCAGGGTGAAATCGTGCGTGCGGCATGTCTTGGAAAAATGTATTCCACAGTTATGTAAAAATGATTTCTTTGGTGATTCTTTTTCCTAGTCACCAAGTCAAAAATGAATATTATCAATAATGATGCAACAATGTGGCATCTTTAAATTTTTATCAAAGAAGAAATAATCTTGAAATCGATGTTGACACAACAACGCAAAATGGCTCAAATGCAATTGCATCTCTTCCAAATCAAGAAGCTTTAGATGACTTCTCGTATGCTGGTTTTCCAGTAAAGTCTGAAAAAGAACCAACTAATACAATAGATCACATAGATTTTGAAAATAATGACCGTGATGTTTGTCGAACTAAAACTCTGTGCAACGATGAGATTTCTACAAGAAGTGATCATGATTTCGTTCCGACTACAATCAATAAGATTAGTTCGATAAGTTCGTCGACCAATGGCAAAGAACTTGAAATGATGTGCTACAGTTTTTAAGACAATTAAAAGAATTAAGTGATGATGAACTCCCGTGTACGTTTTCACGTCTGAAAAACCGTAAACATTCTCAAGATACTGAAGATGGGGGATACAAATGGCATAAAAGAAAAACATGATAGGAGCGAAAGTACAATAATAGTCAGGATCATTGCGTTGATGATAGGCAACATAGTCGTTACAAGCACATTCTTAAAGGTCTTCGGTACAAAAACGAACATGAGAAAAGCTGCAGCTAAAGTTTGGATCGTTCGCTTACAAAAAGGCGATATGATAATCTAATACCAAAGTAAACCGAAGTTAAGATTGAACATGATTTTCATTTCAACGAATTGGAAATATTACAAACTAAGTAGTTTTAGGTACTTTAAGAATTAGGCAACTTTAGTAAGTGACGCCATTTATCATCATCATGATTATCATTTGCGAATGGCAAATACCAGTGGAGCCGATTCATCTTCTTGTTGTTGATCCAAAAGTGATGTTTTTCGCGAATTCACCGTTGTACTGGTCTGGCTTTCAATATCATCATAGTCAACAGATGAGGAGCGCAGTAACTTGAATTGTGGTGTTAGATCGGATTTAGTTATAATCAGAGATGCAGGACGTGGACCTAGTATAAATATGAGAAAATTATGTATATCAATTAAAATTAGATACAAATAAAGTATCTTTATATTTACCTGAAGGCGGTTTGGTTGTTAAACGATTTTTGCCACCAGCCATCAATGTATCACTGCTTTGGCGCTCTGAGATATATTCAACATTTGAGGATATCTTGGCATTATTATTGTTATTGGCACTAGTGCTACTACTACTGCTGCTAGTTATATTGCTATTGCTATTCGTTTGTTTGATCGATACACGTTTATCAGTCTTAACGCTGCCTTGGTGCTTCAGTATACTAGTAGAATCACGACGCTGTTGCATTGGTGATGAGGAAGTCAACATTGTCGATGAGAGTACCGAACTCGTTGTAGGCAAATCAAGGTCTATAACAAAATTTATACAAAATTTAATCAATAAACATACTTAGGAATGAAGCCAACACAAAACATATATGTATATCGTATGAAGTAAAATGAATGAGATAACCTTGTTGTTCCACCATTTTAAATATTATTCAATGCAGATGAGAAGAAGTGCATAATAAACAAATGCATTAAACATATTGTGTATATAATAACCAACTAATATGGGAAAGGAGAGTAAAAAGAAAATCCTTTTCTCTATAGATATTTTTATTAAACCAAAATTGATGACTTCATCATGTAGAAGATTTTTTTTATATAATAAAAAGCACATGCAACAAATTTGAGAATCCAAATGCAATAAAGGAAAATAAAAGCAAATATGAAGCCACGTTGAAAGCTGCGTCCTTTAAGCTAAACAACAAACAGGGATAATATCTGATAGGATTTTTAAGGCTAAATAAAATACATTTTTGCAACATCGTTTTATCAATTAAAAATTAATTGTATATTTTTTAGATTAATTTATTTTTTATTATTGTTAGTTACTTAATTTAAATTCTTATCCACTAGATTATTCATTTCATACAATATACTCCTGGTACTTTATCATGCAATTATTGTTCTTGTTGCTCTAAATGATTTTTAGTTTAGTTGTTTTAAAATTAACCCATAGTTAGTATTAAATGAAACACATAATAAACAAATTAGTCATAATATTTATTCATTTCATTAAATTGATTTGTCTTTTATGTTACACACCCATTAGTCTTCTGATTTATGTATGATCTATGTTTTTATAAAACACTCAAATAATCTAGAAAACTTATATAAAAATATTGAAAATTTGTAAAGAAATATTTAAAATTTAATACAAATTTTTATACTGCAACGTTCTAGGAATCCAACAATCTTAGGACTTTCTTAGATCAATGTAAATCTATATCATATATATGTAAATCCTCTACAATTGCATAAGTTTCTTCTTATTGCAGATCAGATTAGTTTACTATTTTATCTAGAAATTCTTAAAAACTGCATTACAAAGTTGTTCACTGCAAACAAACTTATGACTTTTACTTGGATCACCAAAAAATCTCTATATATTAAAAAATGTATCTAAAATTTCAATAGTTTTATAATATTTCATTTAGAAATTCTTAAAAACAAATATCAGCATATTTTACTATAGGTATATATTTTTTAATAATTTTAGGTACATAAATTATATTCATTCATATATGTAAAAACTATTTTATATATTTTAACTAATAATTTTTCTATTGCATTTTGTTTGGTACTTTAAAGCGATGGCAATGGCGACGGCAAAGCAAAAAAAAAAAATATATAAAATTTAAGCAAAAAATCAATTTAAAGCATTAAATTAAATTATGAATTAAAAAAGAACAGTTGAAACTTTTTTGTAAGTTCTTTTTTTCATAGTAAAAGGCAAGACTCATTTATAAATTGTAACTAAATATAAAATGGTAGTGAATCTTTCTTATTAATTAATTAAAATACATGATATAATATGACAATCAGCCATACTTGTTTAATTCAATATTATAGTTCTGAAATTAAATTTATGCAAGTATTTTAAAAATTTAGGAGGTCAAATGTATTTTCACATTGCTTTCATTTTGGATTTTCTTTGTTTCGCGTTTAATACATGTTAAACACTTTTGATTGATTAGTTTTTGTGTTTTCTTAAAAATGGACAAAACACGTGAAACAAGTCAAGTCCTACGAAATGATATGGTTAGGCAAAAAACAAGTCACAAAGAGGACCGCATAATTACTTGCTAAAATATTTCTACACAAGCCTCAATCGTTTTGGGAATAAGTGAAAGTTCCTTTGAAAAACATGGACGAAAATAAATGATGCCCGGTTGCGAACAGTTGCCATATGGTGGATGGCTCTTTTATGTTTTTGAGGATGTGTGTGTGTTTGGCCTTGGTCGTTTGGTACTGATCGATGTTACTATGAATAAAGGCTATGATCACGCATTTACTTCCGGTAACAGACTCTTGCAGCAGGACAATGCTTCATGGCTCAAAGCCACTTTATAAACGATTTTCTGAGAAAAATGGAAATAAATATGTATATTATATTATAAGTTTTTGCTTTTTGCCAATTTTTTTTTTTTTTTTTGTATTGTGAAAATACATTTTTCATAGCAACATTTTTGAAATGTAATTTATAATTTCAGAAGCATAAATATTGAATTACACAAATGCATTTATGTATTTTTGGAACCTGATTAACATGTATTTTATTACGTTTTTTCTTTTATCATTAATAAAAAGGATATAAACAAAAATGTGTAATTTATTCTTTATCAAAATACTTTTGTCAACCACTGTATCAAAAAATTTCCTAATTGGGTCAATCATCATCATCATTCCTAGGACCATTGCCTATGTCTAGAAAAGGATGTTCGTTTATTAGTGTTTGCAATAATTTCCAGGAATTTAGCATTTCATTGATTTATTTTTGATGAATAAACAAATTATGATTTCGTTCTTTGGTTCGTTTAATACCTTTGTGTTTGAAATACATATATTTTTTGTGGTTTATACAATACTTTTGATACACAAACACAAAACAAGATATATAGTAGTCAATAAGTAAGTACATACACAGAATAACTTAAGGGGTTCTTTTTGTTTTATTTCATACAATAGTACAAAAAACGAATTTTTTTGCAGTCAAATTTATTTAAATATTATTTTTTAAATATTTTTTTTTTTTTTTTTAGAGTGCACAAAGCCACAAGTGTAAGGAAGACTGTGTATATATGTATGTGTGTGTTTAAATATGTTTGTGTTTATGTCAGTGAGAATATTAAACTCATCTAACTCAATTTTATCTATCTTTTTTAAACTACCTATGTATATATATTTATGAAAATTATTTCATAGTAAAAACTAAAAATATCATTTGATATCATCATCAACATTGTGGAAGAATGTGTTTCGTTAATAACTATGTTGTATATACAATAAGAACTATGTTTTTACAATTTTTCTAAATATTTGTCTCCCTGTAAATGGGTTATTCATTTCAACTAATCTTCTAATTCTATTCTAATTCTCTACAATACAAAATAAACATAAAAAAAATAAAAATAAAATATATAATCGAACAATATTATCAAATACTATTGCTTTATAAAAGATCTTTTCCACCACTTCTTTCTGATAATCATCATCCCAATCCCAGCTTTAAACCATAATCATAAATGATGCCAACCCTTTTGCAATATATGCAAATTCTATAATTTGGTATCATCGTAGACCTTGTCACCATTACTATTGGGTATCACAACAACTGTGGGTACTGTGGTAAATGAAGCCACTGGTTTTAATGATTCATTTATCAATTCATCAGATATTGAGTTATGACGGGCATGATAGGAATTGCTTTTGGTAAGCATTTGTACAGTTGAGGCATCACCTACTAAACTATGCCTCACATGATAACCACTATCACTAGCAGTAGTAGAACTGCCTCCACCACCAAAACCACCAATCATATTACCACTGATGCTTAGACCACCACTTGATATAAGTATATCAGTGCTACCATTACCCATACGCATTTGTAATCCACCGGATAAACTTTGCAGTGAGTGAGTACTTGCACTGCGATTATAAATGTTGCTTAGATATTTTGTATCTGTTTGTAAATGGTTATTATTATTATTGTTGTTGTTGTTTGCGTTTGTGTTGTTTGTTGTGGTGGTTGAATTGTTTTTGTTATTGGTGGCATTTAATTGTAGAATATGATTAATCTTATGCTCATCAGATGGTGAACCAAATTCGGACGATTCACGTATGGGTGCTAAATGCAGTTGTGCCGCTGCAGCTGCAGCTAACATCTCACCTGTTGGCAAACCCGAGGGACTGGCACGCTCACTGCAGACCACATCCTCGAAGGCTTCCTCGTTGAGTGTTTGTAAGGCACCGCAAATCATTTGCTCTTCCAGTGTCACCTAGAAAATTTCCATATCAATTGCAAAATATAAACTCATTCATTGCATATTTAAAATAAATTATTGTACAATAAAAATAATTGAAGTATGAAAGATTTAACTAATAACATTACAAAACTAGTAAATCTACTTAAATTTATAAAATCATAAAATATTATTTTTAATTAAATTATATGAGTTTAAGCATTACAGACACAGAGAAGAGAAATTTGGTTTACGTTTAGATTTAGACGATTTATTTAGTTTTTTTTTTTTACCTGTAGATACTCGTAATCATGGACTTTTGACTGCGTGTTTTGGTTTTATTTTTGTTTTTTGATCAATTTTTTTGGTTGTAGTTATTGTAATTTGAGAAACAAAAACAAGAGACAAATGTATGGATTATGAGATTGATTCGATTCTTATTATAAAAATGCTAAATGACAAAAAAATCATCATCGATATCTTTTTTCAATAATCCAAAATACAATATATGTATGTATGTATGTATGTATATATGTGTATAGACAGTCATGTGATTGTGTGCATGCGTGTATAAATGACAGCGCATAGTATTAGTGTCAACTGTGTGTGTGTGTATGTGTCTGTGTATTGCTAATCTTCTAAGCACAAAACAAGTTATTATTAATACTCCACTATAATCTATCTATTCTTACTCACCTGCTTTTCTACATGACTTGCTGAGTTCTTACGCGAATGAGGAGGATTTGGTGGTGGCATAAATCCATCGGTAGAATCCTTTATGGCTGGCGTTGGTGGTGTATCTTGAATAGCAGGTGTTTGTTTAAATTTACGTGATTGCAACTTTTCACAATCACGTAAAGTTGTTATGAGCAAACGAAACAATTCCCAATGGCCAAAACTTAAGCCTAACACCTACAGTCACAGAAGAGAAATCCCTTTTTGAGTTGAATTAATATATTAACATATATATGTGCATATAGTAAATACCGATTTAAGATCTAGCAAATCGCAATGTTTTAATACACGTCCATTTATGGCATTCTCGCGTAGCACAGGTGACAATTTGGCCAAAGCAGGTTTGAGATCTTCAATGCGTTCCACTAAACTAATAATGCCTTCTACAGTTAAATCCGTTAATTTTGTTTGTAAAACATCTTCCTATTAATACAACAAATTGACATTGGTTTATTATTCAAATTCATTTAAGGATTCTAAGTGACTTACGCCAAAAGATTCTGCTGGAGAATTTAATAATGGTGTAGTCATGGGCTCTGTACTCGAACTGGGCAAACGTTGACGCAACTCATTGCCAACAAATTCTTGGGGGTACATGGAATAGTTTGCATATGGCAATGGTGAAGAAACATATGTGATTGGTGGTGGTGGTGGCATGCGCATATTATGTGAAATACTTGGCTTAGCTTGTAAGACTAGAGAGCCTTCATCTTCAATGCTTTGTTGATCCTCTGTGAATTGCAGGACAGAATATAATCAAAAGTTCGTTCTTGTATGTTTGTTCGAACAAACCTTTTAAAACTTTACGTAAATAAGGATCCAAATTAATAGTAAATGGCAAAAATATACGCAAATCGGCTATGAGTAAATCAGTTTTATGTAATTGCAAGAAAGCTTCTAGTTTACGCTCATCACGATCGAGTTCAAGTAGAGGCGCAGCCTCTCGCAAGCAAGCCAACTTGGGACGCACTCTGTAAAGTAAATCAATATATATTGAATATCTTTTCGAAATGAATGAAATATCATCATCGTTGTTTCCCTCACTTCTCATAGACACTCTGCAGTGAAATGGTTTCATCGCAATTATCCATAAACTGATCATGTTGCAAGACAATCATGCTAGCGCGCAAAGGCCATTGCTCTGTTAAATTGATCCATGAACTTAGGCGGTACCAACTAAAGTCTATTTGGAATGCTTTCAGCAGGCGAACTATGTACATCGAAAAGAAAATTCAGTTCAAAAAGTGTGTTTAAGTGTGACAACACTTACCAGTTATATAGATCACATTCATCAGGCGACGCATGCTTCGTGGATTCACATCACTGAAATAATCATCGGTGAGCACAATGCGTGACAAATCAAGGACACCTTGTGGATTTTGTCCCAAACGATGTAAGTTCGAGCCAATGGAACTGGCCACCGATTCGGAAAGACGCAGTTTTTTACTTGTGCCACGTCCAGAATTTGGTGGCGCACGCAACTTCTCTTGACTGGACATAATTTCCGATGCATTCGATAGACGACGCGCCGAAACTGAGTGTCCTAGCGTTGGACCTTCCTCACCCTGGAACTCACTGTAGTTTCGCTTGTAGAGCAAAGCAGTCATTTGGGCACGTTGCACTTTTCTCAGACCGGAATTCTGTAGATAAACCGGTAAATGTACTAGATTACGTAAAAAATCATGACCACCAATGCCACCTTCAGTGAATAAACGACGGCTATTCGCTTCGGCTGCTTTAGCAATGACATGAGGATCAACTGAGATTAATAGGACGAATGGGCGATTTGGTGATGAGAGTAGCGTCTGTATGGCATTTAATAGCGAGAGTATGCGTTCGGTATCACAGGAATCTAGTGCATCCACAACACCCACTAATCGACTCTGTTGAGTTGTAAAGGCATCTAAACATTTCACCATGTCTGTCATAATGGACACCTCAGCACCCATGATAGTAAGTGGGGCATTCTCCTTAGAACGTTCCCGTTCTAATCGTTGCAAATGTTTCAATTGTCGTGTAGGCGATGATATCAACGACCCAAAAGCTTTGGCAAGCACATGAAGATTGGTGCAAATCAATGTTATTAGAACTGCTGCCATAACATAGACAGCAACCAGGATTTGTTGCCGTTCCTCATCAGAGGCATGCGTATAGTAAGCCACTACAAGTGAGATACCCGCACAAAGTGTCAGCAGGCCCAGTTCGAAGAGTATGACGATAGGTACACAACACATGCGCCGCCACCGCCATTTGGAGTCCACTTTCACTGACTTGGGCCTGAAGGCGCGATACAAACGAGACGACAGCCAACCATAATGTGTTTCAATAGCTTCAAAGAGTGCAGCAAGCATAGCAGCGACAGCACCTTCACCTGTTGGTGCCGCACTGCTGGCTTCCGCAAAATGAAAACGCACCGGTTTGGCCTGCGTGTCCGCCTGAGGGCCGGGCGGATGGCAAAATGCAACTTGAAGTATTAATCTCAAACGTCCTATACGTTTTAAAATGCCGTGATGCACTGAATATGCCCAGTTCATGTCCAATTGCATATTGCAATAACTAATGGCCGCCAGTATAACATAAGTGAGGACAAGGAAAGTGATCGCTGCAATGCCTCCCCACATTGCTGACCATGTAGTCAAGCCGATAATTGTCCCAAAAACGAGTGCAATATGTATGCACACAAGGAAGAGTAAACCAGCTGTGCGTAATGGCGGTTCCGCCCATTGGCAAGCAAAATTATTCATTTCATCACGAAGTTTATTTAATAGGAAACTTTTACCGCTGCCCCACTTGGCATATAGGCCAACTGTGATAGGTGTCGTCAGTGTAGGTTCGCTTAAAACATCAGCTAAAGCGGCTGAGTACAGTTCATAGCCAAGCATACCTTCGGAATCTTCATTGGTATTGAGTCGTCTTGATCCAAATACTTGGCCCAATATGGTTTTCTGATGAAGGGTGTCCAAGGCATAAGGTGTCTCTCCAGATTTATTTGCTCGATAGAGCAATTGACTGTTTTTTGGATTACGTAAAAGAGCCTCGACTATAGCTTTCGATCGAGCACGCATGGCAATGTGCAGGCAGGTGTCACCACGCTTATCACTTGCTGTCACCTTGGCTTTACGATCCAAGAGCATATGCACAATGTCTAGATTACGATTTCGAACAGCACGTAATAATGGAGTATCGCCATCTTTGGTCGTTGACTCGAGATCGGGATTTGTAGAGAGGAGCATCTTCACAATTTGCACATATCCCTTCTCCACAGCAGTATAAATGGCGGTTTTACGATCTTTACCCTGTATATCGACATCAGCATGTTTCTTTAGTAAAGCCTCAACTACAGCACGATGTCCACCCTTGACAGCGTGTATAAGTGGTGTATCACCACCACGATCCTGTATATTGATATACGCACCGGCACCAATCAAAGAAGCGGCGATATCCTGATAACCCTCTCGACTTGCAATACATAAGGCTGTCATACCATCCTTATCCAAAGCATTAACATTGGGTTTCTTTTCCAGCAAAGATGTAACACATTCCGTGTGGCCACCAGATGCAGCAACCAGCAACGGCGTCCACGAATACATGCCCGCAGTATCAACATTAGCACCAGCCTTCAATAAAGTATCCACAATCTCCACACAACCCTTGCGGCATGCCCAAACTAATGCAGTTGTACCATATTTATCGCCCACATTGACTTTAGCACCGCGTTGCACCAACAGTTCGACAATCTCCTTAAATCCACGTCCTGCAGCCCACAACAATGGGCCTAGATGATAATTGCCATGAGCATTGACATCGGCGCCTTTTTCAAGTAAAAGACGCACCAAATCTGCGTGTCCACGATATGCTGCCCACATTAATGCCGTCCAACCACCCTACAAAAGTAAATTGTTTCTAAATGAACAACTCTTTCATTTTAATGTCACACACATACATACCATGTCACGATGCTCCAAATCAGATCCATGATCTAATAATAATTGCACAATATCGAAATGACCATTTTTGGAGGCACATAGCAATGGTGTCCAGTTGTCATTATCCTCCGCTTGAACATCAGCACCACGACCCAATAATTCCCGTACAAATGGTGTCAGACCACGGCCAGAAACGATCATAAGCAATGTAGCTCCATTCTGTTGAAGTTGATATATAGAAATCATTAAAATTTGTCTTGTTCGTTAGACAATATTATACAAGTAGAAATAGCAGTGATATTGATATGTATATTTACATCATCTCGATCATCGATGGATATATGCCGACTATCTAATACAGTACGCAGTCCAGCCAAATCATTGTTGTCCACATATTGAAGTAAGGCGCGATGTCCCAACGAACCCATAGAATCTCCGTACCGATTAAGATTCTAAGATCATCCAAAGGAAAAGTATTCAAAGAAAATTAGAATTTAATAATTTTTAGTATTTTTGAGTAGAATCGAAATGAACTGATACCACAGCATGCAAATACAATATCAAAAGGAGTTTGAGGATCACAAGATTAAAATATTAATTCATTCATTTAAGTTTTTAGTGCTCAAATAAATTTAAATTGAAGCTCCTCATTAACTACTTACCCAAGTAAAATGAGTGAGTTAAATGCTAAGAACTTCTTATAGCAAATGTAGTATTACAAATATTTGGAAAGTAAACATACAAATATATAGTAAATACTTGATAAAGGGAAGGAAGGTTAAACCAGTGACAGCAGCCAAGACGACATCAAATGTCAAAATGTCACAAATTTGGTTGATAAATTCTTACAAAACAAAAATATGTGTAAACAAAAAAATTTGACAGAGAATTGAGTAAATATAATACATAATGAAATTTATTAATTAAAAATTCAAATATGAAATATTAAAATAAATTTTGATAAGCAAAAAAATGATGTTTGATTGTGCAAACATGACTGATAACAATCATGTTAAATGACAGTTGGCAGGTTATGTTAAGTTAAATGCTGTCAATGAATTGACATGACATAATTAAATAAACTTATGACATCCGTAATATGCTAACATACAAACATACTTGCATATAGGTAGAATAGGAGCTGGTCAAGGATGAGAACGTGTCAAAAATGTATAGAAGATATCAATTGAATTGTAGATACTCGTACACTTAATCAATCATTCATATATGGCAACTATATATCTATTTGTCTGTCTAGTTACTGATATTGACATAGTATATGACGTATATTTTGATTAATTTGATTAATACCATCCTCATGGCTATGGTTAGTTAATAATTTTTACGTTAAACACGTGATGAAATTTGATTGTCACTGTTGTTGTTATTGTTTAAGAGAAGTGCATCGTTAGTACAATATTTATAATCATACACATGTTTGTAGCTATGAACAATAGATGATGTAAAGTGCTGGCCAAAAAAACATCATTAAATGGGGAAAGCCCTTATTTCGTTGACGTCTTCTTTCTTTGTATACAGTTCACAGTCTGATGCCTATAGAGTATAGAATCATTCCTCAGATATCCAAAAAACTACTATCAGTGTCGGTGGGAAACACAAAAGTTAGTTTATATCCAGATTTTGTTTTTTTTTTTTTTTTTTTTAAACTATACACAGACCATACTCGTATACCATTTGCCATGAATCAAGATTATTAACAATACCATTGTGAAATTATATTGATTCGAATTGCATTACACTTAAGTCAGATATTTGTAACGCTTCAGAGACCCAAAAAGTATATATTTAGTAATGATAAAGAAACAAGCTGATCATGTCCTACTATCCCTCTGTATCAATGAGTATTTAAACTTACAATTTCTGAAATTTTGATATGAGATTATTGTATTTGAATATACTTATGTACTTACGAGTATATGGTCTTCTGTTATCTACATACAGACTAATTGCCTCGATCTAATATATTGTACATACAGATGTATAACCAACACCAACTATATTTAAAGGATTTTCAATCAAATTTATGTGTAGTTCATGCAAGCTTTAGTAAGATCAAAGTTAACTATGTATTTTGTTTTTGCTTAGATTCTTATCCTCTTATTTGAATCATCAACAACTTAGCCCTGTTCTACAAAAATCTTTAAACCAACCGACAGAAAGATGTAAGACAAACTAACTGAGGCGAAGTTCAAAAGTTGCGTTAAAATTTACAAATTTTATCATGACAAAAATCAACAGAAGTAATGGAGATACAAACAAGCAAATAAGATAAGTTTTAGATTATTGTATTTGTTATTAAATAATCAAGAGCCAAGGCACGTAAGTAATGCAGCAACAGATTATTTTGTTTTTATTGTAATTCAATCAAAAGTGATTTGTTTGTATACACATTGCAAGACTTTGGAAAAATTTAAGATTTGGTTTAATGTTATTAATAATGAATTTATTTCTTTTATTTAAATAATTAATTAATATATACAACTTTGTTGGCTTTTGAGGCATGATGAAAGTGTTTGTGCCACTTGTATTGTAGCACAATAAATATTAAATAAATAACTGTTTGTAAACATTTATAGATTTGTATTTTTTTTTTTTTTTTTTTGTAAAATAATATTTTCATGCTAAAACCTATTGAGGCATGAAAGAAGCGCGAGGTCTAAGCGCAAAAAATTTATTACTAAGTATAATATTCTAATGTTAGTTTTCCTGCACAAAAGCTTTTGTGTTTTACATATTGACTTTATACCCTTCCTTCACAATTAGAAGGTGTTAGAATGGTTTTATCATTTTACCATTTATCTTATAAATTGGTGATAAATAACATAGTCCTTACTTTACTATCATATCAACTGAAGCGATAAACTTTTTAAGTCGGTAATTTCTTATCCAAACTAATCTCTTAAATGTTTCCCTATAACTAGAAGAGTTACATGGTTCCATTAAAAAATTGTTGTTAATATAGTCCCCATGAAATTTATAGCAGAAAACCTATTGTTTATTAGTTTTACAATTAGAGTTTTTTTGGATTTTTCAAGTGACGAAACATTTATGAATATAACCTATCAGATCGTTAGTTTGTTAAAACTTTTATAAAATTATTGTATACATAAAATACTGGTCAAATTATATTTTCTGTATTGTCAAGTTCTTAATTTCCTGAACTGGAACGTAAAAGGCATATACACTCTGGTGGAACCTATGTTCATCCTAATTGAATTTAATTTAATTATTTTTTATACTAAATTTTTATACAAGACACAAAATATTTTTGTAAATATTTCACCAATTTTCTTTAAATTTATATGTTTTACAATAATTACTATTTATAAATAAATTATACAAACATTTTTAGGTTTCTTTTTGCCCGGTGAACGTAAATTGTTGAGACTCAAACGCGATGCGTTCAAAATTAATTCATCGAAACTCTTTGACAATTTCATTTTAATAATATTTTAGTATATTTTTGCATAAACTTAAATTATCACAGCTTGCAAATTTTTCATTTGTAAAACAATATTACAATAAGTTTTTATCAATATAAATTAATAATTTTATTTAATTTATACAACATTTAACTGCTTATTTAACAATTTTCAATTTTAAGGTCTTTTGGAAAATCACTAAGTAGAATAGTTTTTATTTATTTTTTTTTTTTATTATTATATAGATAAATAAATATTTGCTCAGTTATTAAATAAATGTTAACAACTATTTGTACTTTCATTAAATATTTTATTTGAATTGCATTTAAAGGTTTTAATCGCGCACTTTTTTAAAATGTTTACAATTTTGTTCTTATATTTTATTTTTGTTTTCGTTGTTCTTCTATGTCAGATTTGCAGATGCTGCGACTGATTCCGAACGCGTGCTGCAAGTGACTGTATGAATGAGTTTAAGCCACACCAGCAGCAACAGATACTTGTTGTGATAGTAGCACAGAACGACTAAACAACAAACGAGTAAAGAAATACAATATAAGCAACGAGCGAGCTACTTAAACCGAAGAAGACGATGGAAATAATCGTTTTGTTGTTATTATTTTTGATGTCAGTACTGACAGTCAGTCAGTCCTTCCTTCATTTCCTACTTTTGTCATTTCACTCATTGTTAGATAGAAACGAGATAGAGAGGTAGGTAAGTAAGTCAGTCACTCGGCCCATCATGATAGTATGAACACTACACACAGCCTGTCCAGAGTGCCAAGCGTTCCGCGTCATCAGAGTATCTTGTTATGGAGGAACTTGTAAGCATTTATTAGATAAAAGTAGTCACACTTCAAGCATAAATACTTGAGAAGAGTAAAATTTATATATAAAAATAAACATTTCACGACCAAAAGATGCTTATCAGTAAAAAAAAAAAACAATAATAAGTTTTGGCAAAGCAACAAATATACAGTGTAAAACATGAAGCAATCGGATATTTATCGGTTAAATTTACAATATACGAGCATGTTATAATATGTATAAAGTAGTGCTTAAGTTCACAAGAAAAGGAAGTCTTAACGGGACACTCTAAGGGTAGATGCTTCCCACCAAGACTTCTCTTGTTGTTGTGGAAATGAAGAAGAATCGGAAAGTATTAAACACCGTATATATGATTGCCCAGCTTTTCTTGGAAGCCGGATATGTTTTTTAGGGAAGCCTTACTTCAAAGACGTGAGCACTTGGGAAAACAAGGGTGTTGATTTTGTCATTATTCGAACTTTGTGACCCCTATGGCTTCTGGTGAACTTGCACTCTGTGGCGAGCAGCCTGCATAACCGATCCAAACAATTTAAGTTCAAGTGCTCAATTACATGGAGAATCTTTCACACAATTCCTCACATTTGGTAAATACAATACATATATGTAGATTTGTTTGAAGGTCCTTCAATCATTACACAAACGATGCTTATCAGTAACAAGAAAGCAAAGTTTTGGCAAACCAAAAACTATACAGTAGCTTAATTGTATCTTGTACACATCATCATAAACATCATTCATCGCTTAAACACGCGTGGACGCCTTTGAAATTAATATAATAAGCGATTAACAATTATGTATCGGCGTATCTGCAAAATAAGTATAAATAAACGCATGCGTATGCAGTTTTGTTCTTAACATTTTTTATTACAATTTTTTATTGAGTTACAGATACTTAATACACAACACAACACCATGCACGCACAACAAATTGCATTGCAACTCGTAACTGCAAAATGTGCTGTAATTTTCTTTTATGTTTTTTTGTTTTAGATTCGCACACACAAATTATGGAAACAAGTTTGTTATTTGCTGTTGCTGTTGGTTGCAGCTACTGCTAACTGCTACATTTGGCTATTTTTAAACAAATACACAAAACAATGCACTTCATGCGAATTGTATCTTTTGGTGTTTATTGTATCTTTTGGTCTTTCCGTTTTGTTTTAAGTTTTTTCAGTTTTACACTCGAATCGTAACAACTTTAACTTTACATATTGTTTGCCGTTGGTGTGACTTGCCGCATTGCGTTTGTATCTGCATCTGATCTAAGTCCAATCAACATTCAACATTTAACCATCTTAGCCAAGTGCAACTACTAACTCCTCGCTAACTCAATGTAATTTTTAAGTCTCTTGTCGCTTGGCTTACAAGTAAAAACTCTTTGTTGCATGGCTTTTTTGTTTTTCTGCCTTTGAGCTGCGTTGCCTTGCTTATTAAGAGTTGTTTTCGGATTTCTCTTTAATTTGTGGCTTGGCTTGCAAGCTATAAGAAGGCCAGATTTATAGCATAAAGCACAAGATATTTTACTGTATGTTGAATGTTGAATGTTTTGTAGATAATTAGCAAGTTTATTGGCGTTAACAATGTTTTTAAAATTGGTTTTATTTTGTATTTATTTTTTTTATTGCTTTTCAATGCTCAATAAATGATTTTTTTTTTCATTTTCTTAATTAAATTAAAATATAATTGATTGTAAGTAGAATGCGGTTGCAATGCAAGTAAATTTTTAACATTTCAGTAAAGTAAATACAATAGACATGAATAAATTGATTAATTGTTTTTAATTTTTATAGTTTTTCTATATCTTTACACAAAATAAAAAGATTGGATTTAATAATTTCAATTACCTTGTTAGATGTAAGGTTATTTTATTTGGTCAACCAATAGATTAATGTAAGATATAGAAAGTATTCTATATCACATAACAAAATAGTTCCTGTTATAACAATAAATGTAAGGTCATTAAAGATGTTTTTTTTTTCTGCTGCCATTTTATGGGAATGGAAAAATTTGGAGCCAAACATTCTAAGTAATTGTTTAACTCAATGAGGAAAAGGATATTGAAAGTTATATATGTGAAAAGGGGTCAGTCACATCATCTAATTTAATAGTCTAAAATTACTGTTGTTGCATTACAAACTATCGATATGTTTTTAATTCAAGAATTTTAATAGCTAAATTTAGTTTTACTACTTTCATTCTGTTTTCATTTTTCTCCATTTGTAAACAATATAGAATTGACAATACAAAAAAAAAAATTATTTTTTGGTGTCTTATAATTTTGTGAAGCAGTATTACTAGTTTCATAATATCAAAATCTATGTGACATAAAACCATTTTAAGCTTCATCCGTAATGTAGTCTTCGTTTTCCTTTATCTTGGATGGGATTTCCATGATTCAATTCGTCCAGCATTCAGTATCATTTATACGTAAAGTAAATGCCTTGCTAGATCTTCAATCTTTTCATTGCCTTTTATTTCTTTATGACTAGAATCCGCATAACTAATAGTGATTAATTTTCTTATGCAGTCTTTTTATACTCTTCACACAGTGAATATTATTATAAGTTTGTCATGAAGTTTGTAACAGACAGAAGGAGACATCGGAGACTCCATAAAGTGTAGGTATATATATTTTCCGTCCAGAAGACTGAAACTTGGAGGATGTTTATCTCAATATTCAAGTTGTTTGTCGTTCCCCAAAATTGTTGCTCTCTACATACTTGTACAAGTTCATTAAAGATGCAAAACTTCATGTTCTACAAGTATAGTATCCTCTAATGATTTATACAAGAAAATAATAGACTAATCAAGTTTAGGTTTAATAGATCTTTATAGGTTCTAGTGCAATTAAGGCCAACATTACAAAAGTTAATTCAAGAATTTGATTTTTATTTGTTGTGATTACGTTTTACCCTCTTTATTTTTTAAATGTATTTATAAGCTTAAGATTAAAACTTCTTCATTTCAACAGTTCTGAATGCTTTAATGGATCATTATTTAATCCTAGACACTTTTGCTAAATTAAGTGATTAATTATTTATTTATTAGTAATATAATTTATAATAATTCTCTTTTATTGAAAATTAATGCCAGCACTTCATTGATTAAGAAAAAAATTGTATGAACTTCCGAGTACACATATGTTTTTGTACTGATTTAATGATTTATTGATTTTTATTAAAACTTGAATAAATATTTTTTATACATAAAATAAAAACTGCATTCTTTTGTGAATATCTTATCCATAGTCAATTGTTAGTTATTTCATATACATCATATCATATCATGTATCACTTATCCCTTCACCATATTAATAAAGTGCATAATCAAAAATATAAAAATTTGAACATTAAATCAGATAAAAGTAGAGTTTGTTCAAGTATTTTGTTGTAAAATAAAGACAAGTAAATGGAAGTGTAGTAATTTGTTTTTGTGCAATATTGACGCACATAAAATCATATTCAGTCAGTCAGTATTTTTTTTTTTTCAAATTAATTGAGACTTTGTAAAATCTGTTATTTATCTTAATGTTCAAAACATTTTTTTACTGCGCTAAAAAATCCCCAAAGAATGTTTCAATTCTCCAAAAAAAAAAAAAAAAAAACCAACAATTCTCCTTTATGAATTTCTGCGAAATCAGTAAAGTTCATAAATATCTTTCTTAAGTATGTCACAAGCCAAATTTTTAATGCAGATGATGATTAACACATTTCTTGTTTAGCCTTTGTAATATAAAATTTACAAACAATTAAAGCACATTTGTTTCTGGACAAAACATTCTCTCACCGATGAATACATAAGTTATTACAAGTACAGTATAATTTATGTTTTGCGGATCACTCATACTATTATGTACATAACCTGGAAATTCATAAAACTCTGCTGCTGCTTAACCTAGAAATACAACAATTGGTAGTCTGTTGTTTGTTTTACCTATAATATGTGTGAAAATCAGATCGATCGGACATATCTATTTCAGATCGTTGAAACATATTCTGTGTAACAACAGTTTAAATCCGTGTATAGTTGGAAATATATGTGTATTTAAAACTTGTTTAAAGAACCATTTCAAACTATCAGGCAGATTTATATATTAGGACTATGCATTAATTTTAAAGGTTTTTTCACCAAAAATGGGGCTTTATTTCGATTTCAAAATGGATTGATACATCATTCAAAGTACTGTCCGTCGCTAGCCACAACCTTTTCCCATCTTTCTTTCAATTTCCGGATTCCGTTTCTCCAAAATTCCGGCTTCTGGGCGGCTATGAATGAATCGATCCATTTTTTGGTCTCTTCATATGAAGAGAAGCGGTGTCCAGCCAGCTTACGCTGCATCTCCCGGAACAAGTGGTAATCCGAAGGAGCAAAGTCTGGGCTGTACGGCGGGTGGGGTAGCACTTCCCAGTTGAGCGTTCCAAGGTATGTGACGACCTGTGCAACATGCGGCCGAGCGTTGTCATGCTGCAAAATAACCTTGTCGTGTCTTTCGACCGTTTCCGAGTGTTTTTCAAGCAATGCTCGGCTCAAACGCATCAATTGACGTCGGTAGACTTCCCCAGAGATGGTTTCGTTGGGTTGGAGCAGCTCATAGTACACCACACCCTTCTGATCCCACCAAATACAGAGCATGAGCTTCGAACCATGAATATTCGGCTTGGACGTCGATGGCGCCGGTTGGCCGGGCTTGACATATGTTTTTTTACGCTTTGGGTTATCGTAATGGATCCACTTTTCGTCGCCAGTCACAATACGATGCAAAAAACCCTTCCGGCCAAGTCGTTCAAGCAGCAATTCGCACGTGAAAAATCGGCGTTCGACGTCTCTCGGCTTCAACTCGTATGGCACCCAATTACCTTGCTTTTGGATCATTCCCATCGCTTTGAGACGTCTGGAAATGGTTGCTTGGTCAACGTCCAACGTTTCGGCGAGCTCTTCTTGCGTTTGGCACGGGTCTTGGTCCAGCAATGCCTCCAATTCTGCGTCTTCGAACCTTTTGGGCTGGCCAGGTCGCTCCTTGTCCTCGGTATCAAAAACACCACTTTTGAAGCGTCGAAACCAGTACTCACAGGTTGAAATCGATGGAGTATGGTTCGGGTAGGCATCCAACAGCAATTGACGGGCTTGGGTGGTATTTTCTTCAAATTGAAGCAAAAAAGCAAGGCTTCCCGCAAATTGCGTTTTGACGGCACGAAAGTTGACATACTCGGAGCACAAAAAAACTATGTTGTGTACACTTCAGCGAAATGACAGATACTGGTAAACAAAGCCTAATGATGAGGCTTTGACATGAATATAGTTACAGTATTGCCAGATGCGATACTGTTGTAAATAACGCCATCTGTGTGCAACCTTTAAAATTAATGCATAGTCCCAATAGCATCAGCGATACACGACGTGCATTGCTACGCTCTCTCAGTTAAGTGCTTCGGGCCATTTCTTTGAGGACTGTGGCCATACCAGAATTTTACATGTTGTTGGATGTAGGTTGTTTGATCTGGTTGAAATTTAACGAAAACTTGAGTGCTGAATGCGCTCGAGTAGTGTTGAGGCAATTCCCACATCATACAGAATGTTCAGCTAAACTGCTTTTTTTCTATCTACGACATTAACGACACCTTGGTTATGTGGTTAACACAATTCACGGCATTACTTTTTCTGACATCTTCAACAATCATCGTCATATTTCAGCCAATTTACACAAAACCCTATAGAATTATAGGTATACCTATAACCTTTTTTATGAATCACTCTGTGCATTGGTGGAAACCGTATGAAAATACGTTCGGTACTTTTTGAGTTTATCGCTTTCAGACAGACAGACGCAACCGGGTACATGTGTACATATATAGGTAAAGATATGTGTAAGTAGTAATCTTCTTCTTTAATGTCTGGGCATGGGAAAAATATGTCAAAATAATTTAAAATAATAATTAATTTTCGCTAAAGAGATTTTTGATTAATAAGAAAATAAAATATTTTACAGATAAGAAGTTGTATTGTCCAATCTTTATTAATATTATTTTTATACCTTTCACATTAGATTTAATAAGTATTATTAATATGTCATGATGATTGTAACCTCCAATAAAATATCCACCTTTTTCTGTGCAAGCTAGTCTTTTAGATTTAGAGCTATTGAGTTAAAATTTGTTACAGATCATAAGTGAATACCAGAAAATACCGACTACTGGAAAAAGTGTTTCCTATACATAAAACAAAATTGTATCGTTTCTTGAATTGGTTTCTTGTTATTTAATTAAAATTAAGAAACTTTACAACGCAGTTGAACATCCAGCAATTGGACTGATCGAACAAATATTTGATATAGTCGCCTTAGAAATGTGTATTAGCGAATTAATAAGCTGGTTTGGAAAAGGTATGTAAGTTTCTGTGAATCGAAGTTATTTTTCTGTCTTGTTTGCTTTTTGTTAATTTAATGGTTTTTTTGATATGATTATATTTCCGAAATTTCTATAATTGATGATCTTTAAATATTAATAAAAGCTTTTTTTATTGTGACAAAAATATACATACAGGTTAATCATGAGTTCTTTTCAAGTGTTTTTATTATTTATTGATTGCTGATAAACAATAAACAGATTAAGAAGAAGAAGAAGAAAAAGAATCTTTACAGGTATAAAAAATTGTGCATTGTGCAAGGGTTAGCAGGAAAATTACAAGTTCATTAAACTTTAAAATCGTCAACAGATCATTCTCAGTGTTTTCCACACTTTTGAGTATCCGACTGGATGTGTACATTATGCGTTTCGGTATAAAACAAAACCAACAAACTATTCTTAGTAGCGAAAACCAAATAATGTAAAATTACCACAAGAACATGGGAAAGAAGATTGTGGTGATTATAAGTATGTAAGTACACAACATAAATAGAATAAGACATAAAAATATATGGCAAGGTGTGTAGAATACAAGCGGAGGGTGGGTTAATTTTTTTTATTTTTGCTTGAGGTTTATTTCAAATTAAAGTGCAGACAAGTTAAGTTAGTTAAAGAAAAGGCAAAACAGAGTAGAATAGTAGTCAATCGAAAGACACAAAGAATTAAAGAGTAGAAAAGTGAATCAAAGAGCAATACAAAGAGACATAAAACAAAGGATCATCACACAAGTTTATCTGACGACTCTTGCTGCTTAGCTGCCGCTAGTAGTACACAGATAGAATTTTCAACTCAAGTTTGCCATAGGCAGCCAACATGCAAAATCAATTTGTCTCATTTTAAAAGCAATTCAATGTCTGTGGCATTGTAGTCCAATATGTTGATGGGTTTTTTTTTTTTTTTTCTTGAATATTTTTACAAAACCATATAACCGTTTGGGCAGCATACGAGTATGAATGATTGTTTCTAGCTTTGTTATTAAACATTCCCTCTTGACCTCATTGCTCATGCTTGTTGGCCATCTATGGAGCAACTTCAAAGAGAGAATACACACAATACACAAGCTGAGCAGGAGTAATGTAGCGTAGGTTTTAATGCTTTGGAACATTTAATGTTGTATTTTGTATAATAGATTAGGTTGCGGTGCATTACATGGATATGATGGAGGTGAGAGAAACGTCGCAAGGCCAGACTGAAGTGGCTATAACGTCTCGTTGGACTTGGTGGGGCATCACCATTGCTGCTGCTATTGTGGATGTTGTGGATACTGTGATAATGCTCACTGCCAATGCTCAGTTGGTCATCATTTGGTTCTGGTGTTATGGAACGTGATGTATCTGGTGGTTCTATATTGATTATGAAACGTGGTAATGAAATATGCGGCGAGTATTCCGTTGGTGTCTTAGCCAACCCAGAACTTGTTTGAGATTTTGAGCTAGATGAGTTTAATAGACGTAAACATTCTTGATCCTGCCCCTGACCATAACCATGGGCATGTGGTTGTGCATGAGCATGTATTTTGTTATTACCATCGTTGTTGTTTTTTACAACGACAATATGATCCTCGTGTAATGGACGTTGCAATGTTGCAGCATCTCTTATACCAGTATTATGTATGCCACGTACCAGGGCACTTATGGTATTACTTTGTCTTGTGTTGCCTGTTGTAATGGTTATGACTTTGGATGCTGTTGTGGTCACTGTTTTTGTTGTTGTTGTTGTTGTTGTTGTTGACGGTGTTATATTCTCATTAATTTGTTTTGTTTTACCATCATTTTCGTCATGGGTATCATCATGAACACCATTGCCATGGTAGTTTTTCTTCATGATTTCTTTTCCTTATTTTTGTATGAAAAATAATGATTTATGGCAGAATTCTCTTTATCTTGTTTGAAGTTTTTCTGCCCTTATATTTATGATAATGTTCTTTGTTGATCTTAGTTTCAAGTATTTTCTGATCGTTTTTATCACGCAAGAAATGTCTTTGGGCTTTGGTTTGCTGCTTACTGATTGTGACGTAGGTAGTAGTTGTTTCTTTCTATATACGTACATATTTTTATAAAAAAAAAAAAATATATATATATATACATATAAGTATAAGGTTTATTAGTTTATTGTTTTGTTAGACCAAATAATTTGTGAAATTTCTTTGAGATACTTGTATCTTTGTATGCAGTTTTGTTTGTTTTGTTTTGTTTTGTTTGCTTTTTAATTGTTTTACGGTTATTGAGAGAGAAAAAGAAGGGAGAATGGGGCAAGTTGAAATGTTTCTAATTCATTTTTTTTTTTTTGCAGTTATCGGTTTTCTCTTTTATTTAAATGAATATTTGTTTCTTTTTTATTATTTATAATTAAAACGAATTGAAAGAAGAATACGAAACGAATCAATAAAGCAATAAATTGTTGTGTTTTATTGTTGTTCATGCTTTCCTCTTCATATTTGTTTCACTTTTTCATACAAAATTTTATCATATTTTTTTCCTTTTTTTTTTTTTCTTGGAAAATAAATTGTCAGTTGTCAGTAAATAACGAGAAATGTATGGGAGAACAGTTTATTTCTTCTGCTCAATTTATGACAATTAATTGATTTCCTTGCAATTGCTTTTTTTCAATGGAAAAAAAAGAGAATAAGAGAGAATTGAAATTGAAGTTAATGATAGTACATACATACATAAGGTCCTTCTATATTGTATCTATATATGTAATAAATACAATATGCATGCTTTAACTCAATTATAGTAAGATGTAGTAATGAAAGAAAGTAACTCATCATCAATTATCACTGAAATCTTAAGACTATTTTCAAGCTTTAACTCAATAAAAGACAAATGTATTGTAAGAAAGACCTAAGAGAGAAGTATGGTCATGATAATCTTATGTTAGGTTCAATTATTTGTTAAATACTTATGAGAAATTCTTATTTAAACCCACCTCGGAGTCGCCATGACTTGCTTTTAAGCGCGCCTTAAACATTTTTGCCAAATTATGCCCACTTAGTTCCGTTTTGAATAATTTTTCTTTAGCGCAAAATTAAGTAAAATATTGTTGTTTCTTTCTTTGTTCTTTTAATTTCGAAATAATAGAATACAACAAATTTTTCAATTACAAACAATCGAAGACTGTAAACTGTCGCGTTGCGTGTTTTGTAACGAACTGAATGTGGCCCGCATTCACGCAAACTAATTTAAATAGGAAAATTGGGGAAGAATGAAAAGAAACACAAGAACAAAATACATTGAAAATTAATTAACAAATGCAATTTGTTATTGTTATTGAAGTTCCTTCCTTCCTTCTTCCACTTCTTAACACAAGATCGCAAAGTTTGTTATCGGATTTCATTCAATTCCAAGAGATAACAAGATACATATATGCAACGGATATATAGAAGTTTATATTCTTCTACTTATTGTAATGTAAGTAAGATGCTGTTTACTAATTTCTTTCCATTATTTATTATGTTAATTTTTTTTTTTTTGGTAGGATGTTTGTATTTGAACGATCACAATTTATTTCCTGTTTGCTAAGATATTTTTGTTATATGATTATTTGATTCGATAATAAGAGAAAAGTCTAGTTTACCGTAGCAAATGCAGTGAGAAACTAAACTGATTTCGATAGAAATGCATATGTAACTCAGAACAGAATATCATCATCATCATCAGCACCATCACCATGGTTATGAATGATGGCAGAGAGTTGTTTCATTTAGTTTACTATAAATGTACAAATATAAAGTGGGTTGATTGAAAAGTTTTCAATGAGTAATACCTAAGGCTAAGTTTTAAGTGTTTCTCATGCACACAAAAATGAGAATCAACCACTAACTATACTTATCCGAATTGGCATAAAAACATAATCAGAGAAACATCTCTTAAAACTTTCTACTATTGGGTTGTAACAAAATGGTTTCAATTTCATCAATTTGAAATGTAAAACTTTTCAGATGACCCGCGTAGAATATACTTATGTAAGTAAGTGTTTGTCTCCATACATCTGTGTTTCATTCGTCAAATATAAAACAAATTTCCTTCATTCTTACTGACACTACTTATCAAACCAAATGTTCGTGTTTATTGTTTTTATTGCTTATTTTGTTATTGTTATTTTAATTGTTATATTGTCAAATGTGATGAGTTATGACAAGCAGAACAATTCAAGAGATATCTCGATTATATGAGCCGGCAATTGAATGATTAAATATGAAATAAAATTTTTCTTTATAAAAGAAAAAAATTTGAAAAAAAAAATGCCCTTGAGTGCAAATTGATGATCAATGTTTTTTATTCGCAACATTTTATGCGCGACTGTCATTAAGTTGCAACCTAAAAGTAAGCAAAATAAAATATATGTATGTCACTTTGCTGGTTGATTTTAAAATTTTTTAAAATTTATTTTCAATATACACTATATTTATTACCCTAAGAAGGAAAGTTTTATAGAATTTGTAAAAGGATATTTGTATATAATACAATAGTTAACAAATAGTTTCACTCAATATTAAAGCTAGAACATTATGTGTCAAGGACTTTGGGACTTAGAGCAAATATTTCGAATTTGGTCATGTTAGTCAGTCATGTTGTCGTATAGTTTCGTGACAATTTTTTATCGAAAATTTTTAAAGAAAAAATTTTCCAACAACAATATGAAATTTGTTGTAATACGTACCCCGTTTCTCCATTTTGATGACTTTTTTAAAATGACCAAAAACTGACCAAAACGATAAAGGCGTAAAGACTAAGCAAACCCTTGTGACATAGAGCAAAATAGAATAGATTTGGATTGTTAAAAGATCTTTGCATTCTTGTAGGCTGCAGCATTTAATATTGAAAAAATGTATAGAAAAATGTATAGAAAAGTATGCTATGTAGGCTGCCATTTCAAGAATTTACTTTTTTTTCGACAATATTTTGGATTTTTTTGGTCATGTTAGTCAGTTATGTTGTCGTATAGTTTCGTGACAACGTAAAGAAAAAATACAAACAATTTTTAACTGAATTTCCAGAAAAGAAAAATTATAAATATTATCGAAATCTTTTTATAATTAATTATTTCCAATCATTTCGATAAGTCAATAATCAAAATCTTTTTGTTTTCGAAATCACTTCCTTATAGATTATTTTATTAAATTCTAATCTAATAGTGATTATAGTTATCAGCTTATAATCTCAACGAATAAAACAAAACAAATATGAAATAATATTTTGTTTTGACTAGAAATCCCCATTGATTTGTCTATCTATACATAATTGTTTCTATCAAAAACTATTGCCTTTAATATTCATTAATATCTGTTTATCATTTAAGACTCTGCAAATTGATAAAATGCAAACTGTTGCCTTTTTGTGAAGCCCTTCACTGTAGAATAATAGAAGACAATGCCAACAAGGAGAGATTTGTTTAGTACCAATGTGTCCTCTAATGTAGATAAAATGGAAATGAAATCATTCATACCTGCAATGAATTTCCTGCTTTATTAAATGAATTACGAAATAAACCGAAGGTAAATATGCTACCATAGCCACCGGAATCGGTACGCTGATGTGTTGATTGTGTTGTCGTGGAATGCGCAGAGGTCGGTGGATTCAATGGTGACATTTCGGAGAAGGCACGTCCTACTTCGCCTAGATTTGGCGGGCGTCTCATTTTGTTTTTGTTTTGTAATTTTGATAACAAATTGTTCTATTGTAATTATGAGTTATGAAACAATATTCGAATAATTTATTTATTTATTTTGGGCCTTCGTTTCGTTGCGAAAAACTATTTGCATTTTATTGTTAACACTAGAGTTTTATAAATATTTAATAATTTAACGAGAATGAGATAGTTTTTATTATATTTTTTTATTTTTTGTTTGTTGGTTAATTGTATATGCGTCACAAAATTAATTATTTTTTACATCACTTTAATATTTTGAAATAGAATAAAAATTTATTTGATTTTCATTGCGATTTCAATCAATTTTTCGCAAAGTCAAGACAGATAGGCTAGACAGCGACTCAAATGCTCAACTAAAACTGAAAACTGAAACGACAAACGGATGAGATGTCTGAGTGACTGACTTGATTGAGTTTGATTGAATGACTAAGTTGACTTCATTCGTTTTTCCTATCGAAACTCAACCCAACTCAACTCAACTCAACTCAAATGAAACAATAACAACAAAAACTAAATTAAACTGTTCTGTTCTTTGGTATTCCTACACTGATTACAAAGCAAACTAAATATGTATTGTGGGAGAGAACATGTACATATGTAAGTGAACAAATCCCAACAACAGCGAAAAGTGTTAGTCAGTGGGTGAAGTGAGTCAAAGAGAGTAAAACTCAATAAGGGGGCGGTAAAATAGACTTTGAAAATTAATGGAAAAATCACAGAGACAACTTTCATGGCATTGTTATTGTTGTTGTCAGGTACAATGCAAAATGATAATGACAATGATGATGACAAAGATAGATAATGATGATTGTGATGATGAGAAATTGACAATGTTCTCTATCTCCTTGTACATACACATGTATAATAAAAATTAATAAATTTCCTATATGACGGCAGCTTTTCATCTATTAAAATTTTTAAACAAAAACAAGCCAACACAATGAATAATAAATTAAAAGCAAACGACGTTTTAAAGTGTTTTATTTTATCTACAATTCTCTTTTCCTTGCTTTTGCTTGTTTACTGTTAAATTGCTGCCTGCTATTAATTTGTTGGTGTACAAATAATCAAACACACAAACATGTGCCATTTACTTAATAGGAGGGATTAACCTCGCTGCTCTCAGTCCCAAGACTCTCATGCATGCTCTTTGCAAAACAATTTGGCAATACAGAGAGAGAGAGAGAGAGAGATAGAGCGAGTTAGCACTGAGCATGAGAGAGTAGACAGTGAGGTTTATTTAGTTTTCTCTTAGTACATACATTTATTTTATTTATTTTCTGATCTTCGTCACTGATAAGAACTTACAAAAATTTATATACAAATGCATGTACATATTATAACAGATAAATTTTATGAGTAGGAGACTTTGAGTAAATTGATTATAAGTGTAATTAATTAATATTGAATAAAAGAGCAACATTTAATGAATTGTAAAATTTGAGTCGTTCGACGTGATTGAACTTGAGCAGATTAAAACTAGGTACTACACTAAGCTGAGTCTATAGAAATACAATAATTAAATGTAGCAATAAAATTGATAGCATTAGCATACTATTGTTATAACCCACTGTTTCCCTCTTGTCATCGTAAGGGGTCTCAATAATTGTAAGAACTTTGAGAGCGGTGCTAGGCTATCGATGAGATCTCTCATTTTGGTATAGTGCAAGGCACTGTAGAGCAGTCAGAACCAGGTGTCACTATGAGCATGCAGCTAATTTATTCTGTCCTAACACATTATTGGATAAAGAATGTATTCAAATCCACATGGAATGATGGAAGTCATTAAAACAAAAAAATAAGTTTACATTTGTTTAGATTGATAGTTTAGATCAATGGTGATCCACAGACCATGTGGCGTGATTTAACTAGTGATGACCTTAGGAAAAGTAGAAGTTCAGGATCCTTCATTCCAACTTTATTGTATTCAATATACTCGTGGAGAACCTTATTCGTTTTTTAGGATTAGCAAATTTAGCACCTTTTAGTTTGTGTTTCGGGCCACTTGACGTGTTTATGATCGTCCATCTAATGGTCTCTTATAGCAACCGAAGGGACTCATGAAGTCATCATACAATAATTTATGCAATACAAGTCTTTCAATGTAATTAATTTCTTTGTTTCTTGCTTATTGTGCGCAAACAGCACTAAGTAGCAAACTTCAAGTGGTAGCCCCTGTCTGACGTTATGGCATAGAGATAACACAATCCATTGCTGCCTACAATATTCGAAGAATTTAAGCCTGCGAAAATAAAACTCTTTGTCTTATATCTGTGACCTTCGTGGTATGTGAGAAACACAATGATTAATCGAGACCTGAAGACATCCAGCAATGTAAGATGAAATAAACTTCCGCAGCAGCCGATATAACTTAAGACTTTATCATCATCTAAATCCACTGGCAGCCTCACTTCGTATTAATCCACTATACCGAAGTTTCAAAAGACCACACCCTAATGATCTCCTCACAAGGAGAGCATAACCACAACAATAAAAAAATTCTAAGACCAATATAATAATTCTACATCATAAGTGATAGACGGAGTCAAACACATTTTTGAAGGCGGTTTCCGCTGTTTAATCTGATATCACTAAAGTTTATTTTTTTTTTTTTTTTTGGTTAGAATACAATTTAAGATTAAATTTTCACAAAAAATTTCTTTCTTCTTTATATATAAAATTCAAATGTACGAAATTTTGTGACTCTTAATCTCCTAAACGGCTAGACCAATTTTTTTTTTTTTTTTTTTTTTTAACTTATGGGGTCGCCAAGATGGTTTTTGCTTAAGTTGGACCTGGTAGGTGGTGCTGTTGTCGTTATACAGGCACTTTTTACCAAATTTTTAACATTTTTTATCTGGCGCACACTATACTAAGTCGATTTTAAAATTTTTTTTTTTTTTGCAAATGACAAATGAATATTAATGAAAAGAGTTGCATACTTATTTTTTCAGTTTTTCAATTTTAATATAATATTTTTAAGTATTAAGTTTTTTTAAAGCCACTTTTTTCGTTTTTAATGCTTTGGTTGTTGTTATTGTTGTATTTTTCCTCTCTGACTAAGCACTTTTTGCGCTCTTTGTTTCTGTATTTTATATTCATTTAAAGTGGGAAAAAAAAGAGACAGTCTGTTTCGTTGTTTGTGCTTGGCTTTGTTTGTATTTCGTGTTTGAGGCTATTGATCAATTTTGATTTGTCGATAAGGGAAGTGGGAGGATCGCGGGGTAGTCGTGTACCAAAAACCAAAATGTGTTCTGCCAATTTTTTTTTCTCTTCTTCTTTCGCGTATGTAAGTATTACAAACATATTTCGAATACCAAGAGTACAAAGTCGCGGGCACAGCTAGTAATAAATATTTTTGCTTTGGAATAATTTTATCTTTGTTTTATTTAAAGAACATCCTCGCAATAATGAATATCATCGGCAAACAGTTGGTGGTCCATGGCAAGACAAAACTAATCGTTTAAGAGCCTCTGATTTAGATAATTTGGTAAATGATTGATAAAGGAAAAACTGTGATGAAACCACACCCAATCTACTGTTATGCGTCTGTTTTATTATTGCAACTGAGATATGCATTTCTAACTTATCAGCAAAATTTTCAATTTTATTGCCAACTGTTTTAATCATCATCATCATATCGCGATCTATATTAAGCAACCTTCTTTTACCTGTTTTTCTTAATGAACCTTTCTCATGAACTACTCCGTCCATTGGTGAAAACAGTATGAAAATACGTTCGGTACGTTTTTAATTTATCGCTTTCACTCAGACAGATAGACGCGGCTGAAAGACTTTGTTTTATAATACATATGTAACTAAAGATAATTTTGTGAGAAAAAGAAAGACAAATCACAATTTGCAAAACGAATCAATTTTCAATTATTGTAATTATCAAGTAAATAATATAAGCGAAACAAAGAGTAGAAATAGAAACACAAAAGGTAAACACCCTGAAGCCTCCTCCGCAGTTTCACACATTTAACAATAATTTATCGTATTATAACCTGATGTCTGAATAAAACCAAGTAAGCACCGAGTGTCGCAAATAGGGACACACCTATGTATGTTATAATAAATAAATTCACTAGATAATCATTTATATACTATGAGTAAATATAGACTTCATTGACTATTCTAATTGAATTTTAGTGTGTTGCTATCGTGCTTTATTCATATAGAGATTACGAAATACATTTTTTAATTATTAAGTATAACTGAATGGTGAATTGTCATATGATTATAAATTAATGAAAGTCGGTTAGTAAGTTCTTTGTTTGTATCATAGTAAAAAGTAATTTAGTATTTATATGAGAATTTGTGTAGTCTTCTTTGTCGATTACTTCTTTAATTTGCATAGTTGCTATTTAGTAGTTTTACATAGAGCTTTTCCTCGATTAGTGGATAAAATAATCTCCATGTAGTCCTTGAGTCGGCCAAGTGCAGGTCAAACTCGCACGCGGAGGGTTCCGTACCAAATTGTGTTTTGTATTGGAGATACCCCCTAGTGACTCAATTTAAAACTTAAAGTGCCAAAAAAAAAAAAAAATTTCCTGTTTAATATAAACCTGAATTTTAATGGGAAGGTACCGTCCCTAATGGTCCGATCAAACTGAAATTTCGACACTATAAGCTTCTAATCCACAGCCACCAACCAAGCAGATTTCAAGATCGTGGGGTTAATCGATTATATAGCTCCCATACAACCCGATATGTTTCTTGTATTTGTTGCTGTTGCCCGGATTTCAACTTTCTACCTATTACGATTCATGAGATATGGCACGGGAACGGACGGACAGCGTAGCCTTAGTAATAGGGTTCCGACACCCTAAAAGAGACCTTTAACAGCAAATCTATTACAATAATAATATGTATGTATAGGGAAAAAACGGCATAAATCTATTTACATATATTAGTTGCAGTAAAAAGTATTATAGGTTTGTCATGAAGTTTGTAACAGGCAGAAGGAGACATCCGAGACACCATAAAGTATATATCTGTGGCAACAAGTCAAAGTAGCTTAAGTCGAAAATTAAGTTTGAATGTTATTATATTTCACCGCTTCAACACACATATTTCCACAAAAGAATTTTCGAAAAAACCTGGCATAGAAACACAGCTACATCAATTTACTTTCTATCTTAAATTATTTCAAACTGTAATACACATGTCATAATATCTTAAATGAATATAGTTTTTGTTAACATTGATTTTTGACTTAAGCTGCTTTGACTTATTGCCACAGATAGATTCTTGATCAGCTCGCCGAGGCGAATTGATTAAGCCATGTCCGTCTATATGTATGCAAACTAGTCCCTCAGTTTTTGAGATAGAGAGCTGAAATTTCACGAACCTCTTTATTTTTACTAGATGCAGTGAATTTGTCGGAACAGCCGAATCGGCCCACTAAGAGGGTATCTCCCATACAAACCACCCACTAAAATTCATGTTTAGAAAAACTTTTTTGTGTTTTGTCCTATTGAACTGAAACTTGACCACTATCAGGTTAAAAGATAGACGCAGTACATTTGTCAGGACTAGCCGAATCGGACCACTTGGTGGGGTACCTCCCATACAAATAATCCATTTCAATTCAGGTTCTTGTTGGAAAAACTTTTTTGTTTTTTGTCCTATTGAATTAAAATTTAGATACTATAAATTTGTAATCAATGTGCATAACATTCCACGTAAATTTCAGGACCCTAGAGTTACTGGATCGTATAACTCCCATACAATCCCAAACCCAAATTTAGGCTTTTTTTAGAAAAACTTTTTTGTTTTTTGTGTTATCGAATTGAAATTTGAACAGTATAAGTGTCTGACCCATATTCAACAACCATGTAGATTTCAATACCTTAGTGATAATGCATGGTAAAGCTTCTATACAAATATTTCGGTCTCAGTGTAGAAATGCTCTCTGTGTACTGACTATACCCTAACTATAAGTCAAATCAATAATTAAATATTTCTGAATGCTCTATCACAGAGTGTAAGCAAAAACGCTTTTTAGGGGGTGCGAGAAGAGTAAATCAACTTCGGCATAGGCGAAGTTAATCTTCTTTTTAATTGTTTTCCTTTATTATTAATTCCTCTTGTTATTGATTTTATGAAAAGGGGAACATTATTTAAAGTAGGTCACATGCGCCGAATATCTTAGAATGGCGCTGAATACAAGCCCTCATCCAAACCAATTGCAAATATAAACACACAGAATACTTCACCATTTGTTCAGCTTGAGAATCCAAAAGTTTTTATGGGTCACATGAATTTTACATTTCTTTTTGAAATATTTTGTTGAAGTATAATACAATATGAATTTTATTTTGTACGTTACAAATTCTATTAATAGTATTTTCTTTAATAAATTATTGACCTCATATATTACACACAGTAAAAATCAATCAATGAGGAGGTGGTGGCACTCAAAAATCTAATTGATCGATTATGATAAACAAATTATTTAATGAACTTTTGAAGACGAAATAAATATACAAAATATAGCGAACGACGAATTCAATATATTAAAAACCAAAAGTATTTGCTGCTGTTTGCAATATAAAAATAGCAAAAATAAAAAACTTTTTTTACTTTTTTTTTTCATTTATATTCTGAATAAATGAAACAACAAGAAAATAAGCAAAGCGTCACGTTTTGTAGTTGTGTTTAAGTTTATACTTAGTATTTATTTAAGTGTATACAAAGTATTGTATCATTATGGCTAACACCGCGTGGCTCATAGACAACAACGAAACTGATTCAAAAGACAAAATGCACAATCCATCCGTCCGTCCGCCAGTCTGTCATTCTTTTTGGACAGACAATTTGGCAATGAATAGTTTTTCATTTATTGTCAATTTTATATTATTTTATTATATATTGTTTTTTTTTTTTTATTTATTTGCCATATTCTTATTTCATTTCCGAAATCACAAAACACTGAAAGTTTTCTTTAAAAGAAAATGTTTTCTAGCAATAAAAAAGCATAAATGACCTTGGCCCTTAGAGAATGTTTTGAAATGAAAATCTTATATTATAAAACCATTATAAGCCAAACAATGTTTGAGTGTTTTTTTTTTTTTTATGAAAAGAAAACTTTGAAAACGTCACAATTATTAATGGAAATGAAAAGCATTCCGATTCGAAATTTTCAAAATGTATAATAATTTCAGTCTTTCTCTTCTTAAATGTTTCTCTAAGTAGTCAATAGGCAATCATTAAGTTGTATGCCTACTTTACATACACAATATGTTCGAAGGATATTGCTCTTTTTCCATTTTTGTAAAACGGACCGACTCGCTCGCTTCAAAAGGCTATTAAAACAAAACTAATGAAGGGAATTGACTGCAACTTTGACAGTAGGCTACTAAAAGAATGTACTGCACGATGGTAGCAATATTTTGTAATAGCAGCGCTATCGGGCGATGAAGCTAAGTACTTGTTGATTGACCCTCGTACATCTGTTTGATTTTTCTCAAATATTACTCTTAATAGTCTCAAACTATCATTAACTTTTCTACCAATAATATGTTTCACACGGTGTTCAATTACACAGGAGAAGAAAAAGTATTCAGCATGTAAATTATTTTGTTTATAATGACTCTGGTTAAACGATTCTATAAAAAATACAGGTATTTTTTTTTTACTAATCTACCCTCATTAACGTGTCATTTTCGAAATATAACGTGTGTGTAGATTTAAAAATGGTAAATTTTTATTTGGTCGGCAAAGCGAATACACTAAATATCCATGTTTTCATTGTCTTTGGGACAGTCGTGCGAAAAATTAACACTGAAGCAAGGAAGACTGTCCGTCGATAGATAGAGTTAATGGATTCCCTTTATAAAAAAAAAAAAAAAAAATTCATTTAGACTTAATTTACCTCAAATTGACTTATAGGTAAGTCTCATGCCGCGGTATCAGTGTTCCCATTTATCATTACTTAAAAGTAAAGTACAATATTTATGTATATGACGTACATTTTTGGCATGGAAATCTTGTTCTTTAGTGAGATCAATTAAGAAGTTAAGTCTATACAAATTGGCTCAATCTGACAATCAACTATGAATGTATTCTATATCAAATTGATTCTATATATTAATCTTGAAAAAATAAACCTTTAATTTCTTTACAATTAAACAATCTAATCTTCACAAATCATTTAAAATTTGATCTTGAACCCTATAATGAATTCATGTAAATATATTGTATAATAAGGTAATTTATGTTAAGAAAATTAAACAAATCTGATAACGAGGTATCATATTAACATTAACTTTATAGCATATACCATATCTTTAAAATAACCATTAAAAATTTGAGTTTTTGAATAGTTTAAACAGAATTTAGTCCAAAATGTAAAAAGGTTTTATTTGCAAATATTTTGTTTTTTTTTTTTATAAGATAAAAATCCCACTAGCAACTACTGTTACTGTTTGCTGTTTAATTTAAGTTGATATTAAACTAAAGTGAACTGACATATAAGATAATTTTATAATAAAAAACCATCTTAGCTTTATTCACGAGTATATTAACAACTAGGAAAACTGACAGTGGCGTCAGTTTGTAAATAGATAGCTCTTAGTATCTACTAAATAATTATTATACTTTATGTCCACTGCATTTTATGTACTGTGAAGTACAATAGTATGAACAATATAAAGATATAATGACATGACACTCTATTTTATTAAACTCACTTGGGCTGGGGAGTTGTTTCCTTTTGACTGATTCTGTGTCTCCATGAAATATGATATCGAATAAACTGGCACATTCTTCGTCATTTTGTTGTTTTGCGCTTTTAACTGAGACAATAATCATTAATAAAACAAACACACAACTTTTACTTTTAAACTAATGAAATGTTAACAATTTTATATTTATTTATTCTTGAGTTTTTATCCTTTCCTTGTTCTATGGTTAACCGTTTGCTTCGAGCTGCTAATGTTATCTGTGTGGTTTTATTTTGCACGAGTAGTAATCAAGTTAAAGCCCAATCTTCAGCGCATACATACATATAATATACAGTTTGTTATATCTATTATTAATCCAAATATTTGCTATATTCATTTCTCATAAAGTCTTATCTAAACAATTAGTGTTAATATAAAGTTTATTGCATGAAATGAAATTTCCATAGGCGACTATCATGTCTTACGACGGTAGGTAGAAACATCGATATAACGAATGAACGAACTTGAGCCCCCATGATTACTCTCCCAAAAAATTGGGGCTTATGATTATTGTCGCCTTTGTTTATTTTTTCAATTATCGTTTTTGTTAAACATGATAATATAATCAAGAGACCAAACTCGATAATATGATACAAAATTGCAGATCACAATTTAGACTACACAAAATAACGATAAGAATTAACATTGAAAGCTCTAAAAAATCAAATTTCATAATTAAGGAGATACAATATTTAAGTGAATTTTTGAATATTTTCCTTTCTACGTGCTTTTCCTGATATTTCATTACCCCGATTTAAACATTATGCAAATGTGAAAATGTATCAAATAGCAACAACTTAGAAAAACAAGGAATTTCATGATCATAGAAGAGTTTTGAGGACTATGAAATAAAAGTTCTGAGAAATCAATTTCATTGTCTTATTTTGTACTTTAAGCAGAAATATCCACTTAATTTTTCATGATATTTGGAACTTTTGCATGAAATCATCTAAAAACTCAGTTTCATACTGAAAGTGGGTATTTATTTGTGTGTGTACATATTCTTCCTGAATATGATTTATGAATTTCTATTTATCCAAAATATAAATACAAACAATCATTGGATGCATTTTTTTGGGGCATTTGAATTGAAATATCTGTAAAATCAATTTTATATATATTTTCTTTAATTTAAGCAGATATTTAAGTTAATTTTGTTTCCTTCTGCCTGATAATAATTTACCCATTCAAATACATACAAATTTAATGCTTAAGGAAAGCAACTTAAATCTAAGTCTATGAACTTTGTATAGGCAGAATAAATCGCTTATCAAAAGTGTTTCTTCGTTTGGTATCCCGAGATTACCCAAAAACAAATTGTGTATAATCTCGGGATACCCAAAAACAAAAACTAAACTTTAAACTTTATCGAAAGCTTATACTACTGTTTCAATATCGCTTAATAATCGATAACAGCAAGTCTATACATTTTAAGAACTTTTATAATGGGCATAAACAGGGAATCATGACTCGTGTGAGTGAAAGAAGTATGTCTGAGTCACACCGACAATGACACATGGCTCGAGTACAAAACAAACTTTGATATTTGGCTTGAATAACGAGTCAGTTATCGGTTATCGAAAGTTCACACCTACACAACTGATTCACGAGCCATGATTTACTTCCCTATGGCCACTATAATGCCTCTATTAAATTGAGCGAGTTTCTAATCTTCTAACCAGCGAATTAACGAATGAGATAGTGACTGTGGTTTTTTCTTGTTCTAATTGCATCGACATTTTGTAGACAAATGAGATACTCACGAGTAGTTTACTAGCTAAAGCCCACACGCCAGCCAGTATCAAGGAAAGTAGCCCGGTTTTCAACTTTTCTCGATAGATTGTTTACAATCTACTACTAACTAGTGAATATGATTACACTAGCCGAGTTTAATAACAGGTAGAGAATTCGCTGGCTAATAAATTGTACACTCGCTCAATGTAGACTTAAGAGACTTCAAGAAAGACTTAAGAGCACCCTAAAGTTTCTTGGTCTATGAAGAATCCAATGGCTTGGTAGAAACAATTGTGCAGCCATAATGGGCTTAAAAGCATTTATAATTGTATCTAACTTCTTTAGGCGACCATTGTCAGGCAGTAGACCCTACAAGTTAGCAGTAGCTGGGGCAAAACTCAAATTTACCCAAGCATCTTCAAACGCGGTGGACATTATATGACGTTCTCCTTGTCATCCTTAATGATGGATTGCAGGGCGATTAGGCCCTTCTCATCATTATCGTGCTGCTTCAATTGTTTAGCGACTAAGTATACCAAACACTTGTACTAGAGGCTTTACACTTTTTGCATGGTTGGTCGGCGTATGAGTCAAAACAGCCAATTTGTTCAAAGAAGCCACCACTGCATAATCTCAATGTTTATGTTCAGTGACAATAAAAAAAAACTAAAAATAAATAAATGATTAAATTGCATAATCGTGATAACTTCATCCCAAGGCTATCCATTAGGTCCAAACTAAAACCAAAACCCAGAAGAACTTGAACCGAGTTTCAGATCTATAGCTCTTATTGTTCCAGAGAACATGCGTTCCTAACAAATGCACCAACGATCATTCCACGATATAGATAGAAGATATTGTAGATACATAGATGGATATCGATCAAATATAAATAAATATTAATGAATGACAATCAACAATATTCACTATTCAAACTCTCAATTTTTCCAATAAACCAATCTAAAAAATAGTAAATACAATAGAACCTTGTAGCGCCATAATTCGTCAGAAATTATTTGTTTATCAGAAACACTTTGAAGTGGTTCAAATCACAAGCTTTAGCGACTTCATATGGCTTTATTGGATTTTTATTTTTGTTTTCATTTCAATTGGTGTGTTTTGATAAGGAGCTCAAAGAAGAGATAGAAAGTTAAGACTTGATAATTATATAGTATTTTATAAGATTGTGGGTGACATTAAGTTATTGTCTGTTCAAATATGATAATGAATGGATCATGAACAAAATGACATCCACTTAATCATTTTATAAGTGCCAACAGTGTGATTGATATTGATCAAAATTGTTTAACAATTGAGATTGAATGAGTAGAAAGAAAGCAAGTAATAAACCAAAGTTATGGAATGTGATGATTGATTATGAATACAAAAAAAAAAAAAATTCTATATTAATCACTATAAGCGCGAGCAGTGTGTTTGATATTCATCAAAATTGTTTAGCAATTGAGATTGAATATACTTACGAAAAAAGATGGAAGGCTAAGAAAATTGTATTGTAATAAACGGAAGAATAATTCGTGTCAATTATTGAATTTGGCCAGATGCCATTAGATATTACAAACATACGAGTATATTGTATTTTTGTTATTGTTGGAAATCATAAATTTTTAAGATTTTTTAAATAAACACACAAAAAGAAAAAGTGCAGAATAACAGAATATCTGATTGTATTTTTCAATAGATTTGATTGATCCATGAATATATGTATTTATTTATTTATACCATTAACACCTTTCATTCACGTCATTTGAGCAATATTTTTATAATAATAATTATTACTAATATTTTTAATATAAAATAGAAGAGTTTTAAAAAAAAAAACAAAAAAAACAAGGGTATTTCCTGAATCTAAAAATAAATCAATTATTGACTAATTTTTTAAGAACAAACAAACAACTTTTAAAATTCTAAGGAAATCATTCATCATCGTGGTCGATATAGGTATGTATTTACATACATCTATAGTCTTTGGAATTATCTTCCCAAACTAAATAAATTTATAAAATATTTATATTGTGTGTAAATGTTGAATAGAAAAATGTCTCAAGCCACTCACCTGTTGATCCAAAACACTTTTGCATTCAAGTTGAATTTTGCTTGGGGAAATTCTTTGTTTCGCCACACTGTGCCAACTTTTGCCGCGAAAAAGGATCGACAAATCGAATTGAATCAAATACAGCTGACCGAATATATATGTCTGTATATGTAGGTCGATATGTGTGTGCACACGTTACAGCTGAGCACGCGATTTTTTCTGTTTGGGTATTAGTGCGCGTAATAAAAATGAAAACAACAAGAAAAAATTAAATATTCAATGAAATCAATTCACTACACTATCCGCCAATGATTTTTCGCACTTTGCTTGTTTTAGAAAAACTATAAGCACACACACAAATTTTGCTTTAATTATTAATATACATTAATATATACTAAGAACACAACAACAAAGAGCACAAATAACAACGACGACTGACTGAACGACTATTATATCCAAATCACTGAAAATTAATGTCACGACGAACGAACAATGAGTACTGAAATGCTGGCACTTGGCTTTGCGACAAAAATTCTTCTTTTTTACCTAACATATAGCACCGATCCACCACGATTTTATGCATTATCACTTTCACTTAATACTTATTGAATTGCCTTATTTACAAAGAAGAGAAGGAGCTATATCATAATGTAGTAGTTACACAAGGATCTCTTGGCTATTGGCAAGTATTATTAAATTAAGAAACGCGAGAAAACCATTTCTACCCTGCCATGCAAAGAAATCACTTGCCCTCAGCGATGCCAACTTACAATTAATATGAATAAATAAAAACAGCGGGCGTGGTGAATGTCCACACCGGAAAAATGAGAAACTCACCATTTATGGTAAATGTACTTTGGCGGTTGCTTCAAATTTCAAAACTTCAAAATGCATATGAATTGATATGGGGAAAACCTTAATTATGAATCACATTGATAACCCAAAAAGAAAAACCTTTAAATAGATCAATTGTTAAATAATTGAATTTGAAAGGGACCACAAAATTAATTCGATATAGAAAAACTTTATTGTTCAGAAATGATAAATAATATTGTAAACTCTACTTTTGGTCTGGTTCATTGTCTTTAATTTTTATACCTTAACATATAGCAGATCTAAAAAGAATTGAATGGATGAAGAATTTTGTCCCAGTATAAGAGTTTTATGTTACCATTTTCATTATTTAGGAAGCACATAATTGAATATTGAAATCATATAGAAATGAAATTGTAAGGAAATTCTCTGTATGGAAATTCATTGCACTAAGAATGGAGGCAATAAAGCTGTGAATGCGAAATAAATTCTATTATGACTCTTCGTTATATAGAGAAGTTGTTCATCTGTATGTAGTCTATCAGTTTTGGAAATGTTTTCATTGGTCAAAACAATAAAAATAGTGGAACTAACTCCCTTTTAGAGACACCTTAAACAACTAATTGATATTCTTCGTAAAAAGGAAATTTTTATAAAATATTCCAAATCAAAAAATATTCTAATATTTCTAATCTTTGTCACTTCAATTTTTTATAGTCGTTAAGTCAATGGTTTATTTTTACCCACTTCTGTAATAAAAACAAAAAGAAACCATGTGGACCAAATGGATGTCCGACGTCAATACAAATAAAAACAACTATATAAACAATCAGCATTTTAATTGTTACGCTAAAGTTTATGGTAAAAATAGGTCTTCTTGTGGACCTAATGTCCAGGCCAATGCAAATGGGAAAGCTTCAGTTATATTTGTAGGAAGTCAGGAGTATGCTGATCAACTAGAATTCAAAGCCAAAATGCGAATTATGTACAACACATAATTGGCAGATTTGGATCAAAATCAATCAGAACACAAAGAGGATCCAATTATTTTATATGATGAAGCTATGAAGCAAATTTTCCTCTTAAAATAATTTGCAAAAGGTGACTTCATCGCAAACAAACTAGAGACTTATTTTAAAACTCAATCAAAGCATTGGAATATACTTATAAACCAAATTCAGATTATAAACAAAAACAAGAAAAAAGAAGTTTAACTTCGGCTATTCTGAAATTTCCGTACTTTTCACGTACCCCTAGAAGAGGTTTTTGCTAGCACTACTGCGATTTAGCATATAGAGTCAGTACATATACAGCATTATGACACGGATTACTTAATATATGTATTGGACCTATACTATCCAATAATTCTAGCGCCTTGAAATTTACATGGTTGGTGAATATGGGTCAGGTACTGATAGTGTTGAAATCTCAGTTCGATAATACAAAAAGAAAAAAAAAGTTGCAAGAACGTTATCTTCGACTATGCCGAAGATTCACGGGATTTGTATGGGAGGTACCCCCCTAGTGTCCTGCGCCTGTTGTGTAAACTAATAGTGTCCAAGTTTCAGTTCGATAGGACAAAAAACAAAAAAGTTTTCCTAATAAGAACATGAATTCAAATGGGTGGTTTGTATGGAAGGTACATGGTGCCTTGTTGAGCTTTATGGGGTCTACGATGTCTCCTGTGTTACAAATTTCAATGCGTGAAGAGTATAATTATAATAAGCATGTTTATTTTCTTCCTTTAGATAAGCATTATAATGGGACACCCATCAAGTGAGAAGGGAATGTCTTATAATGCACTAGCCAAGTTTACATGTTGTAAATCCGATAAGAAATGCAAAGAAAATGCAACTTAAAAAGAATGCGAAACATTATCACATTAACAACCGAACTGATCAAAGTTTAGTTTATGGGAGAATGGAGAACGACACTGGAATCAGAACTAACAGCCAACTTAGTAACAAACTCAGATTAAAGATCATTGACTCATACGAAACTCATATCATGCAGACACTCTCCTCCTCCTTTATAAAATTCAGCGAGGTGATTCTTTTTTCAAAACCTTTCAGATTTATTTTGTACAACTATCCAAATCTAGTAGTTGCCGTCGTCATCGTACATATGTAGATATAATTTTCACCTACGAATCCTCCGGACCTCATTGAATAAAAATCATTCGCAACTCTTGACATTGGATTTTTTATACACTTCACTTTTCAGTGTTTTATTTCTTTTTTAAAATGTAATATTTATTATGCCAATCTTCACACTTTACAGCTGAACTGGTTTTGGCTTGCCGGCATGGGCAGCGAGACGTTCCTGTTTACGCTTGATACCCTCTTCGCGAGACAAGTTTCCACGCCGAGCATAACGCTGGTTGATCAGGAACTTGACATCCATCTGTGGAGAATCCATTTGGATATTAGAAATTTTTTTTTTAATAATGGAATTATAATAAGAACTTACACCAAGGGTGCTCTCATTACGTTTACGCATTGGGCGCTTGATTCCATTGCGGTGAGCTTTCCTGTTCTGATTGTGGTTTGTATGATTCTTTGACTTGGCCATTGTGTTCTCTCAAAACTGTAGGCATTCGGTTGATCATCAACATAATTTTGTAGCGCCATTTTTATGGCATCGCATGAAATAAACAAACATCATATATATTTATTCACATATTAAAAATAATATAATTTTTATTTTAACTAGAATTTATATAGAAAATTTCACAGATTCCAAGGATTTATTTAGATTGAATTTTATTATTATTAAATTGCGACCTACGTTTTTTGACACTTCAGCGGAAAAGAGATGTTATAACAGAGTGACCATACATCCACAAAGAAAACGATTTTTTTCACCAAAGAAAATGCACTATTATATTTCCAACATAGCTCAGGTGTCCTGTAGACGATAATATTTCTTTATACAAATGAAATTAACATATACGAAAATGATGAGACTTGACAGAAGCTATTTTACTTAGTTATTTATTAAAATTAAATACATTTACACAAACTAAATATTACTATAACTAATTCTTACAATAAGGGCACAAGGATCTAGGTCTTCAGGACTTGAAACATATTTAATTTAAATAATTAAAATAGTATTTAAAATTTCAGTTTAAGAACACTTTATGTACACACTAAAAAAAGTGTTTTTTGCGACTGTGCTAAGATGGGAATAATTATAAAATAATCACTGTATTATGAATGGCTAATTTTTTGCTTTGCAGTTTCATTTTTCAATTATTAAATATTCCTTAAAAAAATTAATAAGCTATTAAAGAAATTGGCCTCTCAAACAGTGACACTAAGTACTGCTAATTTTGTTAAAATGCTTTGTTAATGTCCTGTCATTATTGCCAGGAAAAATAAAACTCCATTCTATAAGCAATCTAGTTATTACAGAAATGAAGCCTTAATCGCTAAGATTTCAATGGTTTAGTTCAATGGACCTTAGATGGCTGTGGTGCATGTTCATGGCCATTAATAATAATATAAGAGATTGTTAATAGATAAAATGAAAATGTAAATCTGCCTATGCTTTCAATTAGAAAAACCAATACGATGCATTTGTAATTACAATTGTTCGAGTTGAGTTCTCATTTGAAAGTGAACGCATATTGGATGGTCTAACTGATTTAAGTAGCATCCAGGAATCGAACCGAATATTGAGTTTAATTCTTTCAAAATAAGAAAAACAATTACAAAATGATACATTTCAATAATTATAATTAATTTATATTTTTTATTTATTTATCAAAAAATTTACACATAATTACAAATTACGGAAAACTTATATGCTAAACTATAGCAACAAAGGCATTAAGCTTGTGTTCGAATAATTATAATTAATAATAAATATTCTAAGTAGTTATCGAATTATGTAAAGGGGTTCAGAACGGTTATATTTTTGCATATTTTCTTTGATGGCAGCATAAATAATAAAGTTGACAGCTCCTAAATGCACTTCGAATCAAGCTGGCAGCCCGAAAAATCAAATACACTGCAAGACTTTGTTTATATTGACGAAATTTCAAATTTTCTTTTACATTTAGAATCAATAAAACGAAAATATATTTATTATACTTGTGAGTTATTTTTATAATAAATTTGCAAAAAATGATAGTGCAAAACTGCTGTTCTAACATGACTTACGTCCAACAAAAAACAATGTATTTTCTCTTGACTTAATAACGAATAAAAATGGTCGATTTGCAATAAAAAGTTTTGGTTTATTCCACATCACTGGCATGGCACGAAATCCTGTAAGAAATTAATATTATGTTATGAAATTGGTGCCTTAAATAGGAATATCGAAACCCCGTAGTCCACTCTACATGAGATAGGACTGATTATTCATGCAAAAACATAAAATTCAATTAGGTAGTAACTTTGTCCATTTATTTGTGTTATAAATGTTATATTTGTATGTACTTATGTCAGTCTATTGAAAATTCCAAATTGAATATTGTTAATGAAATGTTTAGATGGCGGTGATGCTGGTGCTGATGGTCTACGGCTTAAGCATGTTGCCCATGAACATTTGTAGGCCGGCGGCTCTGTTAATGATGGCATAATAAAATGGTCTATCGGCGTGAAAATTGCGTGGCTCCGATTGGAACATTGGCATCGAAGCCAAACAAATCGTCATACCTAATAAACAGGTAAGAAAGAAGAAATGCATATTTAAAAGAGTAAAATGCATATGACAAATGATTAACATACAAAATAATATCAAATACATAAATCAATGATGTGATGAAATGTTTCCCCAAACACACAAATCAATTGTCAGATACAATGGAAAACTGTTTCTTGTTGTCTCTCTATCTTAGTTTTTTTTTTTTGCTTTTTTATTAGAAATGTTTACAAAATACATAAATAGATTTTTTAAACTATTCACATTCTTTACAGTTCATCATGCAATTCAGGCTTAACTTCATCTGGTTTCTGTAATGCACCCAAGAAAAGGGGCAAGCCACCAGCAGCTTCATTTGTTTGTTGCTTGATTATATATAGAAATTGATGATCGGCAATGAACTCAACTTTGGCATTGCAGGTAAACTGCGTTTCAAGCGAACCACAGAACCTAAATGGATGGAAAATGACAAGAACATTGACAAGACAAACACAATATTTAATGTACCAGGTGTCAGACAAAAAGAGACATTGAAATCAAATATGATGGATATGATGATGTGAGTTTACCTGTTGCCGCTGCCGCCTCAGTTCCAGCTTCATTGACATCAATGACAGCTTTGTGAATGACTTTAGAGACTTTCAGTTGCTCTGTTGATTTTAATATTTTACCAAATTCCGCTGAATTCGAGAACATACGTGACATGCCCATCTAGGAAGAATATTTAAGAAAATCAAAATTCATTTCCAACTGGATATGCTCACCTGCTGAAAAGGTTCACTCAGTTCTATTTCAAATTGTGCCTTGAATTTGGGTATTTTCACAGACAAATGTGTATTACTCAATTCTTTGGTAAGTTCTACCAATTGTACTGATTTAAGCTTCTCCTCCAGTTGCTGTAAACCAGTACGAGAATTTGGCAAAATCACTAACATCGATAGATTTGTGTTCTTGTACGGCATCTCCAATATTTGTGCATCCAATACTTTAGATTCCGCATATGAAAAATGTTCACGTATATGCATCATTTTCACTTTTATCGAATCTGAATCGTTAAGGTAAAAGTCACCATCATGCGTCAAATGTTTGGAAAACTTGTGCACCCAATCGCCTTTGAAATGAATTGCATTTATCAAGACCATCCTGGTATTTTCATCCAATACACTGGGCCCTATAAGGTTCTTAATAAGATTATTTGTTTTGCCTTCAACCCATTTATTAATGACTCCAGCTGCTTCCGTACTGTGAGCGAAATCAATTTCATCAGCACTAGATAAGAACTTCTTAGTAAGCAATTCATTGAATTCATCTCGTACACTGTAGCCTTGCATGACATAAATCTTGTTGGCAATACGTAAGATCTCACTATTCTCATAGGTCGACAAAATATTAAAGTATTGTGCAGCAATTTCATTGACATCACTTGAAATCAAACCCAAACCACGATCCAATTCTTCGGCTGTCTGATGTTCGGCACCCAAGCGTACCATGGCCGTACATGTTTGTATGGAGAATGGTGAGAATATTATATTCTCATTTGGTTTCAAAAGCGTCAATTTGCTATACAAGTTTATAGAAAATATGGCCAATTTTCTCGAGAATTCGACAATGTTATTAGCATCACTCATAGTTCCACTTGTGGTCTTCATAAATAAGGCGAGACAAATACAAGAAACAAGTACCAGATGCTGGTGAACTGTAAGTGGACATGGAGAATTTGATTTCGTTGCTTACGTGTTCATATTTACCAATTTTACTTTGGTTTTTTACCTGATTCCAACTAAATGTTTTGACAAATAACAAACAAAAATTAATTTCTTTTGCGTCTCATAAACAAATCATGAGTAATAGTTGAATATTTATTTTACTATAGAATATTGTATAATTTATGAGTGGTGCGAGCGACGAATCATTTACTGTGTTCATATGGCAAAGCTTTAGCGAATACTAAGCACAAAGCAACAAAACAAAAAGTTTGTAAGCATCATTGAAAGCTCTCTTAACTATAATTTACCTACAATCGAATTTTCTCTTCTTGGTGTTTCGCTCACAAAGAGTAAACGCAAATTTTTTATTCTTGTCATTTGTTTTACTTACCATTTTTCGTTTGCCGGTTAAACATTTCAACAAAAAACTTGTTTTTATTTTTTGGTTTTCATTCACAACAATTATTATTTATTTATATTATTATTTTTTTTTTTTTTCTTTGAACTTCTTTTGTTTTGGTTGGTAAAACCGCTCGCACCGTTGCACGTCGTTGCTTAAGTAAGTAATGAGACTAAATTATAATTTATTTCTCAGACGTAGAAGTAGTAAAAACAATTCTTATCAGAAAATTGATTTCGTTTTGGTAAACATTAAATAGATTCTGATTAATTTATTATCAATTTTGTACTCAATATCTCTCCATTCATTTATTTAAATTATTGATTCCTATTTCGGAAACTTTTCATTTTCTATTATAATTAAATTGATGATTTACAAAATATTCATTTTTTAACATAATTTCCTACAAAGAGAATCACATTGTTAGAGTTGTTAATGACAAAAGTAAATGGTTTGTCCGCAAAGAACATTCTCGGTGGTATCACTCTCCTGGGTGCTGATCCAAAACCCATGACCATAGCTACATTAGAAATATAATAAAATAAAAGAAAACAAAAAGGAAAAAAAATATATTTCGATATTTTAAATTTAAAATTAATAAAAATAATGAAATAGACAGAGATCCATGCCATGGAACTAAGATATGATTATCGGACAGTCGCTGGTGAAAGGAATATTTGTCCTCATTCCGAGCGAAGTGTTCAATGTGTTACCCAGAAATACAAAAAAAACTCTTGTGCTGATTGCGGAAACTAATTTGCCCCTAATTAATTGGCCTGAAATGCATCCAGGATCCGGCGGACACGTTCGGGTTTTTACGATTCGCACTCAATCTAGATTTTTCAGGTGCAACGTATACACAAGCTGTGTCCGCTTCGGACCGAACCTTAACCAAGAATTGTTTGAAAGGAGTTTCCAGGGTGGGGAGCTTGTTGACGCTGTTTCTAAGTATGTTTCAGAAACACCCATGTTATTAACTTTATTATTTTTTTTACAGAGAATTTCTTAAGATTAGTTATAAGTTTGTTTAAAAAACACTCTCAAACTGTAATTTAAGCCAATTGCAGATAACCCCAGCGAGGAGATCAGGCCCAATTTCCGCAGCGACGAGGGGCTTGTATGGGATTTTCCCATCGCCCAATATTCATGGAACTTTGATTAAAACATCTTATCTTAAATCTTAGCAATTGGTATATATTGATATAAACTGATGGAACAAGACAAGACCTAGGTAAACAAATCAAATGTATTGTAATTATATATTAGGGTGATCGCACAGCAAGTGAAAGATAATATAATATGGAAGTTTTTCGGAATCACACTTTATTAAATTTTGAAATAGCTTTCCATTACAATTTTATATTTGAAAAGTGACCAGCAAATAATTGTAAGCCTTTTGTATTTTGAATTATAAAGTAAAATGGTCTGTCCGCATAAAAGGTCCTTGGGAATCTTTGGCCGAATGACATAGCCCGAGATGACATGATGATTGCTGTTTAAATAAAAATTTTAACGTCATTTCGATTATCGTAATGTTATTTATTCACAATGCATGAACAACTCTGATAAAATAACACTACAAATAAGGCCAAATGTTGTGATATTAATTTCAATCAGATTTTGTTATGGAAACAAAAAAAATTGGCACAAATGGACCATTTTTTTAAGATTTAACAAATAGACAAATGGATGATCGGCAAAATACTGGATAGGTTTACTTTTAACAGTAAAGATGGCACTTGTAACGCAAAACACTTTGGTTGGGTTCATAGTTCATATGAGAATAGAACGAACAGATAGAGAGAATGAAATGATAATCTTATTTACATATCGACAATTTATTCTAAGTATTTGGGATCTATAACTTACCAGTTGAAGCTGCCGCTTCGGTGCCTTCTTCGTTGACATCAATAAAAGCTTTGTGGATGATTTTGGATACTTTGAGAGGTTCGAGTGAATTTAGCATTTTGCCAAAATCTGCTGCACCTGTGAACATACGCGACATGCCCAACTGCAATATATTTGTAGAGGTTCAAAAGTTATAAATTGTTGCTCAAGAAAATACTAAAATGCAATTAATGCTTGCTTACCTGCTGAAAAACATGTTTCAGTTCTATAGAGAATTCGGATTTAAATTTTGGTAGTTTTACAATGACTTCCATTGAAAATAGTTTATCAGTGATTTCATTTATGGGTATAGATTTAAGTTGTTCCTCCAATTGTCTTAATCCGGTACATGAATTGGTTAAAATAGTTAACATAGATTGCCATATCGGAATTTAGCTTTAAATTCATCATGGGTACTTTAACGCTAGACGTTTCATCAATATAGAAATTCTCTGGACGCGTAGCATTTTTATTAAACTGATGTACCCATTCACCTTTAAAATGTATCTCTAATCAAACCATTTGTTTTGGATTCCACCCAACTGTTAATGTTGGCTGACGCAGCTTCACTTTGTGCAAAATTAAGCTTTTCAATACTCGAAAAGAAATTTGCTTTAAGTAAGTCATTATAATTATCACATATGCTGTAACCCTTCATGACGTAGATTTTATTGGCAATATGTAACAGTTTGCTATTTTCATAAGAAGCAAGGATATTAAAATAAGTTTCAGCAATTTCTTTGACATCACTCGATATGAAACCAAGGCCACGATCCAGTTCTGCAGCAGTCTCATTTTCAGCACCAAGTCTTGCCATGGCAGCGCATGTATGAATGGAGAAGGGTGAAAAGACAATGTTTTCATTTGGGGACTGTGATTTTGTCAATTGACTATAAACATTATTCGAGAAGAGTGCTAATCGCTTGCAGAACTCTAAATCAGTCATTGCATTTAAGCTGAAATAAACAAAAGAATGAATTTCACAATGAAATTCTATTACTCACTCTTTATTTACAAGATATGAACTTTGTATAGGTATATGTACAATTTTATATACAATATTTAATTACAATATATACTCAACCAATCAGTATTTTATGTTGTTTATTATAGATGATAATATTGTAATTAGTAAGTATATTTGTTTTTTTGCAAATTGAAATTTTATTGTTGCTGATACTTGAACGCTTTGACAAAGACTAAACAAATGTGGCATGTAAGCTTTCTCTTTTTCAGATATTTGTTGATAGTGTTGAAGAGCATTTCATGAATCGTGACTCATTGCATTAAAAAGTATCTCAGAGAAATGAATTTTCTCTTTAGGGTTGCCGATAAACAACTGTTGAATATCATCAATTCTTCTCTCTATGGTTTGTTTTACTGTATCCAATATCCTTTTGTATTTTCCTTACATTGACAAATTTCCTATTACATTTTTGTTAACTTCTATATTATCTTCTTTATTATCTTTATTATCTTCATTATTTTCTTGATTTTGATTCTCCCTTTTAAGATTACAGGAATAAGGACATTTTGTTTCATTTTCAACTGTTTGCTTTGGAATTTCAATTGCAATTGGTTTTTCATATTTTCCAACAAAAAATTGATAACCATTTGCATTCATGATCACATAGTAGAAGGGATGATCAGCAACAAAATCTTTTACTGTTTCTGGATATGATGCACTGCGAGTACTCATAACAACTCCTATAAAAAATGATAAATGTTTAGAGATAAAATCAAATAAAATTTGGGTAAAATTTACCGGTTGCAGCTGCTGCTTCGGTGCCTTTTTCGTCGATATCGATATAAGCTTTATGCCGAACATGAGATACCTTAATAGGTGTATCATTTTGTAGCATATTACCAAAATTTGCTTGATCTGAGAACATAAGCTTTATACCCAACTAATATAAGAAAAATAAAAATTGTCATGATATGAATATTATTAAATGTTATAAAACGAAGTAATAAACCTTACCTCATTTAATGCCGGAGCAAGTTCCACTTCATACTCAGCCTTGAATTTAGGAAATTTAACATTAACAGTTTCTTTTTCCATTCGATCAATTACGTCTAATATACTGACAGTTTTTAATTGCTGCTCAAGTTCTTTCAAACCAGTTACATCATTTGGCAAGAGTACAAGCATAAACAAATCACAATCCTTGTATTCCATTTTAATGGCAGAAGCATTTAAGTCAGCCAAATCTGCATACATCAATTTAGTTTTTGGCAACGCCATCATTTCCACTTGGGCAATGTCTTTTGCATTTATAAAGAAGTTTTCGGCCGTTGTACGAGACATGGGAAATGTATTCACCCATTGGCCCTTGAAATGTATTGCATTGAGTAGAATCATTTGTGTTTCACTATTTAGCAATTGTGCTGGTATTAAACCTTAATACAATTATTTGTTTTACCTTCCACCCAGTCATTAATGGTTTTGGCCGATTCTTCACTTTTACTGAAATCAATCTCATCAGTTTTACTAAGAAATTTGTTTATCATTACGTCATTATATTCGTCCTTGATTGTTAATCCCTCCTTGACGTAAATCTTGTTTGCGATACGTAAAATGTTGCTATTTTCGTATTCCACTAGCACTTTGTTGTACCCATCGGCAACAGCACCCTTGTTGCACGTATTAAAGCCAAGAGTCTGCTTGATTTCATTCTCAGTATCTCCATTGGCACCGAACATAGCCATAGCTAGACAGGCATGTATCGAATATGGGGAGAAAACAATGTTCGATGGCTCTTTCTCTGTACTGCTAGACAATTGGCCATAAACATTGTTGGCAAAATTATTGATTCTTTTAGCAGATTTTTGTTCACCCATTTTGCTTGTAAATTTTGAATATAAAATTATTTCCAAATCATTTGTTAAAATTAAAATTAAAAGTGATAGATACATTTCAATGCTGATGACAAACATCTCTCAGATATGTTTTTACATTATTTTAAATAATGTTATCTCTAGAATCTTACCATCATAGCTATGACGACGATATTAAAAACGCCTTAGTAAGCGATTTTCTCAATTGAAATTGCAATACAAATTTAAAAATAAATAAACTTCATATTTTAAAAATGTTATCATGAAAAATATTTCGTTCTTCTTAACCGTTGCTCTCAATATTGTATTATGTACAATATTTCTTATCATACGTGCAAGACATAAACAATTGTTAGCCATGGTCACATATTAAATAACCTTCTCTCTCTACTCTTCTGGGTATGATGAATGAATGAATGAAATGCGAATCAACTCTCGTTACAGCATAGAGATAATTTGCACCTATCATATGTATGTAGGCAGTGACGCGTTTTGACTTGTAGGGGTCTTACGGTGAACATAATTTTGGGGTGAGTTCACTCAGAAGCGTTAGTCCCCATTGTATTGCCTTGCTTGATTTACTCTTAGTTTCAGTGTACACATTCCACATTTCCGGCATGGAAACGCCTATTTGTGTAGGGTACTTAAATTTGGATATAACCCAAACTGAAACATTTTTTGTAGGAGCGTTCCAAGCATTTATTCACCATATTTTACCCAATTCATTTCAGTTATCAAATGAACATCGAATAATGTGCCACATTCTTTTAACTTAACTCGAGCTAGTACTTTATTTTCTTGTCTGCATTCTTTCGACGTGTGTTTGTACTCGTGGAACTATTGTATAGTATTTGTAAATAAAGAAAAATTTTGTTTATAAATATTTAAAAACGGGTATAAACATAAAAATCAATAATATGACTCTGCCTCAACACTAAGATGTAGCAATTTTTTTATTAAGAGTTGCCCGCGTAAAAAAACGCCTATTTGTGTAGGGTACTTAAATTTTGATATAACCCAAACTGAAACATTTTTTGTAGGAGCGTTCCAAGCATTTATTCACCATATTTTACCCAATTCATTTCAGTTATCAAATGAACTTCGAATAATGTGCCACATTCTTTTAACTTAACTCGAGCTAGTACTTTATTTTCTTGTCTGCATTCTTTCGACGTGTGTTTGTACTCGTGGAACTATTGTAAAGTATTTGTAAATAAAGAAAAATTTTGTTTATAAATATTTAAAAACGGGTATAAACATAAAAATCAATAATAAAAAATAAAAAAACAAACTGAAAAACAATTCTAGTTAAAAATGTAAGCAAGTTTGTGTGTTCATTTATATATATATTTTTGTTTTTCATATTGAAATACTCGCGTACTTGAACATTGTTATCTGTGATGTGTTTTTTTGTATTTTTGTTCAACACGCAGACTATAATAATATGTTAATAATATTGTATAAAGTTGCGTTGTTACTTATGTGGTTAACATCTTAAAGCACTGACAGAAGTCTATGATAACTTTATGTACCCACATACATCCGTAGTACCTCTGTCTCTGTACTAAATTACTTTTGCTTTTCATAGTCTTCTATAATTAGAACCATATGATTTTAAAGCCACCTAATGAAGAGTATAAGTATTTCTGTTTTGGTGCAAGAGAAGATACGAAGTATTTTCCTTACATTTTTTCTAAGTGGACGCCTTTTTGATTGTTGATTGTGTGTATGAGTTGAGTGGTGACGTGCAAGCAAACCAGCGGCATGGTGGTTTGTATATTTTTCACTTAAAAAATGTTGAACCCATACTTCGAACTTCTGAATCTTTTCCGTCGAGTGAAGATGTTTCCATTCCATTTTCTCCTTGTCGTTTGCAAAAGTTGGTTTAATCACTTTCCATTGAACTCACTCAACTGGACGGCGGAACGAAATGTTTCTTTGAGGTCAGAATATCATTTGCTTACCAATCACAGTCCCTCTTCATACAAAGCACAAATGTCGCGAGAAGCATTTGCGGCCTTAGAAGCTTGGTGAAAATCAAAAAGAAGATTAAATTACTCAACATTTTTATTGATCTGAAAAGTAAGAAAAAAAAGGCAAGGTATAATGTTAATACATTTTAGAATAAATGTTCTGACTTATCCGTGCAAACAACTCATAAAAAAAAAAATATATATATACAAAAGTATGAAAATATTCTCATTAACAATATAATACAATGTGCATAAATAAATAAATAAATGTTTGTAAAAATAATTATTTAACTATTATTAACTATTTGAACTAAAATTTAGATACTATAAGTAACTGATATAGCGCACCTATACATTTGTTGGCGTCAGTCAATTCGGACCACTAGGGGGAGTACCTCCCATACAAACCCCAATCTGGTACGGAACCCTCCGTGTACGAGTCTGACTCGCACTTGGCCCAGTGTTTTAAATACACTATATTTTATTGAGACTTCAACAGATTAGTGATGAACTAAACTTCAAAAAAAAAAAAAAAGGTTATCGATGTTACGACTTATTGAACCACCCTCGTAAAAATCTCATTATATGCATTTTCCGTTGGTTTGTAAATTTTGTTTTCGTTTTTTGGACACATTGAAAATCAAACCACAAAAAGTGACTCATTGGAGATTAGGTTTATTTACTTTGTGTGCATATTTTCGGGGAGTTCCATTCTATACAATCATAAGTACATGAATTACTTACTGAACTGATAAGTAAAGTGTAATATGTATTGGTTTATATCATTTTTAAAAGCTTTTATTTAACTTACGTATGTATGTTAGTTTGCTTAGATTAAAATTTGTCATCTAAATTAGAAATAAAATTTAGCATACAACTTTAATTCTGGTGACAATAGAATATGCAATAAATACTCGTATACGCGAAAATTACAATATAGAAAATTAAAGTACATTCATTCCGGACATGTCACTTCCTCTGATAGCTCGACAGCAGTCAATTAACAAAGGTACCTCAAATGTTAACAGCTGTATACTGTGGCTCAAAGCTTAAATGGGACCCTGCATTCAACGCAAATTTTTAACATATTTGGCTCAGATGGACAGACGTACGTATGGCAAAAGTTTAATACAGAGCTTAAAAATAACCATCTATGTGAAACAAAAAAGTACGGTGGTGGCCAACAAAAACGAGCTTGAAAGCGCGTTGCAGGAAGAATGGAGCAAAATACCTTCAGCCACCACACAAAAGTTGGTCAACACCATGCAACAGAGGTTGAAATCGGTGATGAAAGCCAAAGGATATCCCACTAAAAATTAAACATAAAAAAAAAATTAAGAAAATATCCAAATGTTCACCACTAAAGGGCAATAACCCAAATGAGCTTAGATCTTATTTTTGGTCATGTGTTCAATTGCTTTTGTTTCGTTCATTACATAATTGATTTTTTAGTAATTTTTTAATGAAATAAATTATATTAAATATTTTCCTAAAAATCTGCGTTTAAACTATATCAAAATCCTTCTTAGTTAAAAAGTTATAGTGGTTTGAATTTGAATTAATGCAGTGTCGCATTTATGCTTTGAGGCTCCGTATGTATTTATCTTGAAAGCAATTCTAAGTAGAAATTGTATTTGTTTAAAAAAAAAAAAAATTACACACGAAAATCTCGCGACAGAGCTTTGATTTTTATATATCATTATATATACTTATATATTTGTATATATATATTGATAATGCAACAAAATTATGCCTTTGATTTGATTTGTTTCATTTCAAAGTTTATTCTCTTTTTTTCTGAGCATTTAAATAAAAGGCTGTGTTTTTCACTATTAATTTATATTGCATAAATATTATGAATGTGCGATAAAAATGGATTTGTATATCATAAGATATGTATTTCCCATAAAAACAAACAAGGGAATGTACTTAACATACATACCTATATTGTAGAATACTTATTATGAAAGAACTTGTGTATATTGATTGCAATTCAAATAAGTGAATTACAAGAGATCCATTGATTTCTTAACCTTTACTCATATGTATGATATGTATAAAATCTGAAATAGTCGTATCTTGTTGCTTTAGTTTATATGTACATCATATTATATATGAGATAATGTAAAGACAAAATGACATAAATTAATTGTAGATTGTAATAATAAAAAATAAATGAAATGAAATTTCAATTAACATATTTAATTTCTTTCTTAATCGTGTCAATCTACATCTAAACATCAGTTTCAGAATTATTCTGACGAAGGTAGGGTTCAAAGCCAGATGTGTGGGCAGATACACGACGCTTAGTTAGCTGGGGTATAAATAGATGATCATTGTGCATTAATTATGTCAGTTTAAAACTTGCTTTCGATCGTTCACTATACTCGCATATTAATATTATCAGCTTTGGAAATGGGTGAGTCTCATGAATTAGGTGTCAACTTATAGAACCGGTGGAGAGAGGGAGAGAGAGAGAGAGAGAGAGAGAGAGAGAGAGAGTTGAAACGGTATTGAGCTACTTGTCAGTCATACTTATAAATATTGTGAAATTATTATTGTATACTTTAATATTAATTAGTGTCATTTGTATTGAGTGAACTAAACAATGGAAGATGAGTAATTTGAGAATATAAATAATTTAATTAATTTGCATATCTCTATTTTTAGTTTCAGTTAAACCGATAATTGTTCTTTTTGCCATACTGTTATTTCATATGGCAGCAGCAGGCACCGTAGCACCCTCGGCTGGTGCCAGTCGTAATGCCTTTGCTACAGACATCTTTAGAGTAATTTCTAAGGACAAATCACAGGATAATGTTATATATTCACCTGCTTCGATACAAAGTTGCTTGACATTGGCTTTTATAGGTGCCAAAGGTCAAACTGCCGATGAGTTACGCAGTACACTTAAACTAGGAGCAGGAGACACAACAGAAATTGCAAAAAATTATGGTAATTTTTTGAAGTCTGAGTTTAAAAGTTCCAATAACGATGATGCAGTCACATTGAAAATGGCCAATCGCGTGTATGTGAATAGTCATTTGGAACTTGATCCAAAATTTAACGAAATTGCAAAGAATTACTTTGGCTCGCAAGCAGAACAAGTTAATTTTGCCGATTCTTCAGTGGTTACTAAGCAAATAAATACTTGGGTTGAACAAGAAACTAACAATAAGATACAGAATCTGTTATCATCTGATGCTGTTAATGCCGACACAAGTGCCGTTTTAGTCAATGCAATATATTTTAAGGCCAAATGGCTTATTCCCTTTATGCCGGAGACGACTAGCAAAAGTGATTTCCATTTGAATAAAAACCAAAAAGCGGAAGTCGATATGATGCAACAAGAGGATCATTTTGATTATGCTGAGTTGACTGATTTGGACGCTAAGGCTCTTGCGCTACCTTATAAGGACTCAAATTTGTCAATGCTGATTATTTTACCAAACAAAGTTGATGGTCTTAAGGAGTTGGAAAATAAACTATCCACAATCGATTTGAATGCATTAAGTAAACAGTTGAAAAATGATGATGTGAATGTACGATTACCCAAATTTAAAATTGAATTTGATATTGATTTAAAATCGCCCTTGCAGGAGGTATGTATTCAATTAGGGAAGACTATAGTCGCAAAAGTTTTCTTATTAATTGTTTGTTTTGTTTTTCAGTTGGGTATTAAAGAAATCTTCACTGATAATGCTAATCTGAGTGATTTATTTATCAAAGCCAAAAATCAAAAGGTCTCTCAAGTTCAACATAAAGCCTATCTGAGTGTAAATGAGGCTGGCTCTGAGGCAGCAGCTGCTACTTGTGAGTCGTTTGTCTTAAATTTAACTTTTCAGAATATTTGATACTAAATATATTTTGTTTTTATTTAAAGTTTTGAAAATTGTGCCAATGAGCTTGAATTTGAATCAAAAATCCTTCAACGCTGATCATCCTTTCGTGTTTGCCATTCGTAATGATAAAGCTGTCTTCTTTGCAGGACATGTTGCAAAATTTTAATCAATGATTTTATTATTGCATTGTATTTATCACTTATTAATATAATTTAACATGCTTTTACAATGAATGTTAAAGTGGACTTTTATTCGCTGCACAAATAAATTTCAGATTCGTTGAGGGCATTCATTTGATATACTTACCCATAATTGGGAATGAACAACTTTCAGGAACATTAGTATTCTTATTTTATCGTAACATCGAAGCTTTACTCACATGGATATTTTTACAAAGAGATATTTAGATAAATAATAAAACTAGAAACGAATGCAGTGTAAGTGGTTGGCACTGATTATGTGCACCGTGAGCCGATGCCAAACACAATGAAGCATCGTCTGCGGTCCAACACAGAAGGCAGTTACCGCGGGATGCCTGTTACAAAGGCGCACTTGCTTATGACTAATGAAACATGCATTAGTTTTATTTCAAATATTATTAGGCTTATTAAACTTTAATAAACTTGGCCCAAAATGAGCTTTGTTGTATTGTCAATTCTTCGTTGTAGTCACAAACATTGTTTATGAAACTATTCAGGGCGATTCCAGCTGGTCCTTTATCCGAATAGTGACAGTGCCTTGTACTTGCTTAATTTTCGTGGTCGCAAAACAAGCTTCTGGAAACAAATACGATGACGATTTTGAAATTTTTACTACTTCACGCGCGCATATAAGAGCTTCGCTATAAAAAAATTAAATTTAAATTTAATGGATTATTTGTATTGTACTGTAATTAAACTATTCAAGGAAAGCAAGACCATCTGAAAATATGCAAGAAAACACAATTTCAACTTGATTATTTAACAAGTTAGTACGCTTTAGTTGGGTGTTTCGAAAATTAATACATACTCTGGGAATTAATAAAGCAATATAAAAACAGTAAATGAAAAATGTATTATTAAAGTTTAGGGTAAAATGTTCACTAGATATGTCAGAAACAAAGGTCACAAGAGTAGTGCCTTCAAAAGTAAGGACAGTTTTTATTTCCGACTCTCAAGCTTAAAAAAAAAAAGAAAAGACATAACATAAATATTTACTTTTTCTTTTTAAATAGTATACTTAGGGCCTTCTATCTAGTATTGTTGCATCTGTATTTTTTTAAAATATTAATTAATTTAAATTATATTCAAAATTTCATTTGAAGCCATAGGTCATTAGCCTTTATACAATATTTACTAGAGTAATCTAGTGTTCGAAGTATTGTAGATAACAATATTAACTTACATTTTCGTAAATATTATTCAATCGAAAATGCAGATATACATGATTAAAAGGTCATATGATTTTTTTTTTTTTTTAATGAATAAATTTTAAATGCATTTATGTCTCACCAACCCATAAAAATCTTCTGATTTTCAAAATATTCTAAATGGACAAAAAAGGCATTTAATTAAAAAAGACAAGTGTCATAAAATATTTTTAAAATTTTTCAGTTTCACTGTAAATTTTAGTGGAGGCAAGCAGAGCGGGTGATGAACAAGAAAAAATGGGCCAAGTGCGAGTCAGACTCGTACACGTAGGGTTCCGTACCAGATTGGGATTTGTATGAGAAGTACTCCCACAAGTGGTCCGATTTGACTGATTCCAACAAATGTACCGCGCATATATCAGAAACTTATAGTGTCTCAATTTCAGTTCAATAGTCCAAAAAACAAAAAAGTTTTTCGAATAAGAACCTGAATTTTAATGGTGGGTTTGTATGGGAGGTACCCCTCCTATTTGGCCGATTTGATTCATTCAGATGTTTAGCGCCTATATCAAAAACATATAGTATCTAAATTTCAGTTTGATAGAACAAAAAACAAAAAAGTTTTTCTAATAAGAACCTGAATTTTTATGGGAGTAATCCGATCAAAATGAAATTTCGACAATATAAGTTTCTGATGTAATGCCATCAACCATCCAAATTTCAAGTTCGTGGGATTACTGGATCGTATAGCTGCCATACAAGGCACAATGTTTTTTGTATAGGGACTCCTATAGTTTTTGAAAATATTTTAGTTTTAGTATTTGTTGCTGATGCCCGGATAGAACTACACATTCTGTGAAATCAACGGACAACGAAGTCTCTGCAATAGGGTTCCTTTTGGCACACTTTGGGTCCGGAACCCTAAAAAAGAATACATAAAAAACAAGTAAAAACAAGTTTAACTTCTCCTATTCCGAAGTTGATATACTCTTCACGCACCCCCTAGAATACGTTTTTGCATACGCTCTGTGATGAAGCATTCAGAAATATTTGATAATCGATTTGACTTATGTTTTGGGTGTAGTCAAGAAGGGAGATGCATGGGAGATTTCCGATTCAGTAATCATAGGATCTTGAAATCCACACGGTCAGGCACTTACTTATACTATTCAAATTTCAGTTCGATAACACAAAAAACAAAAAAGTGCTTCATATATGTAAAACCCAATATTTAGGTTTGGGTTTGTATGGGAGATATACGATCCAGTAACCCTAGGGTCTTGAAATTTACAAATTCATGGACATTGATTAGAAACTTATAGTATCTAAATTTTAGTTCAATAGGACAAAAACAAAAAAATTTTTTCGAACGAGAATCTGAATTTAAATGGGTGGCTTGTATGGGAGGTATCCCCCTCGTAGTTGCTTCGGCTGGTTCCGACAAATGTAATGCGCTGAAACTTATAGTGTCCAAATTTGTATTCAATAAGATTAAAAACAAAAAAGTTTTCCTAATAACAACATGAATTTCTAATATACATACATATATTGAAAGTATTGCGAAAACCAAAATTGTTTGAATAGAACCCAGCGTCAAATCTCGACATGACTATGGAAACCTTTTAAAACAAGTTTTCACGTTTCTCCATATTAACGTGATACTTTTTGCGTTATATTTAGAGGAGAAAAATGAAACTTAAATACATACAATCGTCAACATCTGTCACTGTAGATGTAAACAATTGATTAATTTGGACAAACGGACAGCCACATTAAAATTCTAGTGACTTACACCTGATCAAATCCATGTGTGTTGTCCTCAGTATTAATATAGAGTCCTTTAATTTATTCAAAACAAACATTGCGCAGCACTTGAAATACTTTAGAAAAAATCTGACGAATCAGTTTTTATACTCTTCACTGAAGTGAACAGTATTATAAGTTTGTCATGAAGTTTGTTTGATTTAATATTGACATATTATCTGAGATCTTGTGATTTTAAAATATGTCTCTACGTTTTATATGCATCTATTTCTCGACAACAGTGCCACATATCGCGTCCAATTGTGAATCTAAATCATCCACTGACCCACTCAACCACAAAAAAAATTTATTGAGAACAAAGAGTATCTGCTTCTTAGGAGAAACGGCAAAGTTATCTAGAAACTAGATGAGATTAGATATGAATTTATAATAGTACGTATGGGTTGATAAATACTTATTTATGTTTAAATATTTAGGGTTGAGTCCTTATTAATAACTTGTGGACTAAGCGTTGCGTTGGCACAGGACGGTAAAAGTAAATGAGGCTGTCAATTAACTCATAATTGTTTAATTTTTTTGAACTTTAAGCAGAATGAAATAAGTATTTGTATTTGATATAAATAATTTCCTAGATCCCTTCGTGCACTATTAATTAGCTTGGTTTAATTCATTATTATTATATTATATGTGAGTTTTACTGTTTGTCATAATTTTTTTGTCAACAAATTGAGTGGGAAATGTAAGAAAGAAGAATTCAAAAAGAAGATCCAGTTTTAAACCATAAATACATAAATAAATTTTTCAATACTATCAATACAACAATATTTATTATTTTGTAATGGATAAATTAAAAGAAAATTTCATTTAGTTTGTTTCCAGACAACGTCGCGTCTATAAGTCCAAGAAAGTAAAGTATTAAAAAAAGATGCATAGTATGTGATAATCTCAAGAAAGATTTGTAAAATAATTTTGTTTCATTTCTCATTTTGCAGTTAATTTCATCTTATTATATATCAATGACAACAGCTGCGGTCACGACATCAAAACCAGTGCCGTTCTGCAATGCCCTATTCAATAAGTTAATCAAAGGGAACATTGATACGAATATTATCGTACCACCAGCATCTATAGAAACGTGTCTGGCTCTAACATATCTTGGTGCTGTAGGCATTACAGCCTCAAAAATAAAGCAAGGCGCACCTAAGCAAGAAGTCGCCAAAAGTTTTGCAAAATTGTTAGCGAAAGCAAAGAAGGGAAGTGCTAAACTTAAGGTAGCGAATCGTATTTATATCGATGTAAATTTCAAATTAGTCTGCAACTGCAGAGTCTCTACAATTTATGAGGGAGGCAGAGAATATTAATGCATGGGTTGAATCGTCTGGCATCTTAACAGCAGCCTTGATGAACGCTATTTACTTCCAAGACGATGGGCGTAATAGTTCCACCAATATTAGTACAACAACCAAAGAATTGACACCAGGTGATAACGTCCAAGTAGGGAAAATGCACCAGTCAGACTATTTTAAGCATGCTGAAACTGGAATTGTTATCTTAACAAATAGTGTAGATGGATTAACTGTACTTGAGTCACAATTAGTATCACTTCATTTGAACAAATTCAGTTTGGCATTAGAGAGTCGCTAAGTTGATATTTCTTTGCCAAATTTCAAGATTGAATTTGCATTGCAGCCGGTACACATTTGCAGTCTTAAACAATTATTATTAATTATCTCTACAACTTGGCTTAAAAATGCTTTTTACAAGCATTGCTGCTTTTAGTAGTTTGGTAACATCTGGAAAACCTTTGTATATATCCAAAGTCAAACAGAAGGCTTACATAGAGATTAATGAGAAAGGCACTTGTAACTTGTAAGTTCTGTTATACAACTATTTTCTAAGCAAATATATATTAAATAGCTAATTCAAATATTGTTTTGCTGGCAGATGCGAAAGCTTCACTAGAGTCGGCAATAATCAATGAAAAGACACTGAAACCACTTATTTCATTGTACATGTTACGTCACTATAAATAGAAAAAAGGTTATCATCGATAATCATACGTATAATAAAAATCTATTAACGCCTTTTATTTTTATTTAATGTATTTTATAAATATTCCAATATTGACATAAAGTACCCGCTTGGCCATTCTATAAATGTGTTACGTGCAACAAAGCGAAAGTAATTTGTAATTTGCTACGATAGCCTTTGCATGAATATTCAACGTCAAAAGCAGATACTCCTACATACTACAAATAGTACATAATGACTTGACATGTTTGCAAATACTATATAACAATAATGTTTGTTATTCATAAGTGACTTATGCTAGACATGCATTTTGAAAGTTTTTTATAGAATCTAATGTGATTTTTAGCTTTAAAGGCTTAACCTTTTACAATATTAGTACTTCCCTATACTTATTTTCTATAAAGTTATTGAACATTATATTCAGTTCACAAAAGCTTAGTAGAAGGTACTACTCATTTCAAAGATTTCTTCTAAAAACCAAATTAACATGCATACAGAACTTGATTGTTTCCATTTAAATATTTAAAGTCTCCTACTCACAATTCTAAGTATATGAGTAAGTACACTTCACTGAGAAATGTATGAAAAATAGAAAGCAAAACTTGCAGTATTTGGACAATTTTTTTCTATTCTGACAATAGCCTTTATTGCTACAAGTGCCTAATAAATCAAGCAGACTGAAGTTATCAATCCCCAGAATACTAGTTGGCACGGAACTAGTCAGCCTACAAATAAAGAAAGGAAATGCAAATATATTTGAGCACTGACCTTTTTGTAAAGATACAAACAAAAAAAGCATGTCCATATGTATGTATCTAGATACAGGCATATGTATGTACGCATGTACATATGATTTCAACAATTGCAATACCAATTTGCAAGAAATAGTATGTACATGTGAATATGCTCTGCGTTAAGGTACACAATTTCATTTAACATGACATTCTTTTCTTCCCAATCAAATTTTTCAACGAAAATGTTTGCCTTTGAATATTGACTGGAACCAAAGAAGTTTGTTTGATTCTTCTATTTTTCCATTTTGTGTCGATATCTCAAAGTAGTAATTAGTTATCTTTGGAATTGGGATTAATTTACAAATACAAATTTCAGCTTCATTAACTATGGGACAGGATTTTGGTAGCAGATAAATTAATTGGATCTCAATAAAAAAAATTCCATTTTCTATGCATAAATTTTATCAGTGTGAAGTTCCATACCAATCCAATCTCTATATAATAATTAAATCGTTCCTTTAGGGTTTAAAATCTTATGCCGATTTTCGTAAGCGTTCAGCAATGTTCAATTGCTTAACAAAGGTGAATACTGAGAATGAGAATTTCATAATCTGCAAAAATCCATAAAATGTAATAAAATAAATTAAAGAAAAAGACTCTCAATAGAATGTGTATTACTTACGCTGATATTAGTACTGATATTGATGGGTATAACATTGAACGCTTTAAACACAATTGGTGTTTGTAAGTTCTGCATGAAATAGATTAAAGCTTTCTTATAGCGTGTCTCGGTATGAGTCCAGTTCGATTGAAAGGCGCCATCACATAGCTCCATACAGTCGCTTATGAGAAAACTACACAAGATAGAAAGTGGTGTTGTCTCACACAGAATGGCAACTAAATAGACGATAGCTGCCAAACCATTATAAAAATCAGCAAATAATAGAAGATTAATTAATGTGACACCCATCACAATACCCGTAACCAAAAATTGTAAAAAAATTGTAACACCAATTATTGGATTTATGGTTTTATAGTACCTAAAATAATGGAAATAGTTGATTAAATTAAGAAATCTACTCGAATATGATCAAAGTTATTTCACTTACCGTATCAAATTATTATGATCCAATATACAGTTGATCAGATCATTGTACAAATCATCATTACTTTGATTTTCCTTAGTGCCCAGTCGGAGTAATCGTCCCTTTAGTATATTAACATGAGTTCGTAGGATTATAACATAAATAATTGGGTAAACATCAATACAGATATTCTGAAGGCACGCTCCAATCAAGGAAAAGTACTCGAGAAATGCTTGTATCCAAAATTGAGTCCTACTGGCATGCCAATCTAATAATGGATAGTAATAACCAAATGGTGGTCTACCATTGAAGACAGCATTTAGAGAAGCAAAAGTTCCATAACCCACATAAATGATCGTCATAATAAAAATAACACGATTGCTAAGAGCAACCGCTACTCGTATCTTTTGTTTCTCTTCTTTCTGTGTGCAACGTTGGTCCATTTCATCTAGTATTTCATTGGCTTTATCGAGTCGATGTAACATAAACCAAAAGGCAACAACTTTGACTGAGCAACACCAGACATTGAAAGCCGCTTGCACTGAGTTGAAGAGGTCACCGGGTGAAAACTCACTCATATTGTTAGAAAAGCTCAAAACGAAGGCAACAGGCTGATATACCGTGGAGAAAAAATTTAATGTTAAAGACCACAAAATATAGAGAATAACATGACGTTTAGGTAATGGCCGAATACCCATGTAAAAGATTGAACGAAATAGATATAAAGTCGCATCCCGTGAATTCACTACTACGGTAAGTGGTTTCGTATAGATACTTCCAAAATACTTTTTCAGTAGCATTGTCCTCTTGACTTATTCAAAATTGAAATATTGAAACTTATAGTTTGATTACACAAGTGAAACTGTTGACAATTAAAGTGTAACCAAGGCCTTTTATTACAACGAGATCCTTATACTGTTGAATGTCAAAACTTAAATCCCATTAAAAATCCATTAATACCATTGATATGAAAGTGTGAAAACTCACAGCCTTTGAAATACTTGTATGATGCATAAGTTATGAATTTTTGTAAACCCTTTAATTAAAGAGCCATCAACATTATTGCAGCAGTTTAACTTTTAGTTTAGTTTAATGATTAACTATTTTTGTTGCTACTTACAAATTTAGAATTTATTTAAATTGTTGTTTTTAAGTCTAAAAGATGAACACAAGTACAGATGGTACAGTTGATAAAGTTCGTGTTTCGAATATCTTATTCTATAATTGTGCTAAAGCTTAAAAACGAATCATAATTTAACATAAGTTTGGTCCGCTCTAACCAGACCTAACCTTGTCTTATCGTACATATCATATTGTCTTGTAATTTCTAAGAACGATCCTTTCGATTCGATTGTTAAATTGAGTTTGCTATTTTCGTTGTTACATGCAGTGAAGCGCCTCTGTCCGGATTATTGACTATGTATGATAAACCATCTAAGTATAACATAATCGTATGAAATTTTAGTTTTTCTCTCGAAAATTCTCATTTAAAATTCATTTATTTTTAGGGTTCCGAACCCAAAGGGTACCAAACGGATCCCTATTGCATCCGTCTGTCCATCCGTGGGCTATATCTCATGAACCGTAATACCTAAGAAGAGTGTTAAAATTTTTACAGAATGTGAAATTCTATCCGAGGAATGGCAAAAAATACTAAAACTAAACTATTTTCAAAAATGTACAAAAAAAAAATTTTGCTTTGTATGGGAGCTATACGATCCAGTAACCCCACGATCTTGAAGGTTACTTGGTTGCTAAAAGTGGATTAGAAACATATTGTGTCGAAATTTTAGTTTAATTCAGGCTTTTATCAGAAAAATATTATTATTTTTGGACTATTGAACTGGAATTTAGAAACTATAAGTTTTTGATATATGCGCTATACATCCATTGGAATCAGCCAAATAGGACCACTAGGGTGTACCTCCCATACAAACGCCACTCTAATGCGGAATTCTCCGTGTACGAGTATAACTCGCACTTGGCCCATTTTTAAATTGTTAATATATCTAAGTAATTTTTAAGTCTAAAATGTAGCTTTAAAGTTTTATAGTGCATGCTTAGTTTAAATGGCGGATGACTTGACAAACATTTACAATTAAGTTAATGAATTAATAGATAGACAATGAAAAGAATTTAATTTAATTTACACCTTTATTATATAACAGAACGACTTTTAAGCTCCCTAGGATGGAGCCTTTTCAATCTTCTCCTCGGGCGATGAGTTGCTGAGGCGTTAGCAAGCGGATTTGGATGAGTTGATAGTTTCTCACTATATCTACTGCTATGGTGATTCATTTGGTCGCCGACAAAGTGTACGTTTAGGTCTTTATGAAGGCATTTATTGCGGATGAACCAAGGGGCACCAGTTATTAGACGTAGAGTTTTGTATTGTAAAACCTGGATTTTCCTTATATGTGATGTTGCAGCAGTGCCCCAAAGTTGGATACCGTATGACCAGAGAGGAATGATGATGGACCTGTATATAGGACTTTTTTGCTAAGCCACAGTTTACTTGTTTCTTTAAGAAGCCAATTCAGTTTCTAAATTTTTGTCGAATAGGCTATTCGAACGATCAACTTGGTCAACTGTTCCATCTGTACTTGGTACATCTTTTTCTCTTATAAACAACAACGAAGTTTTAATAAAATGAAAATAACAACAAAAATAATCAATCATTAAACTAAACAGAAAGTTACACAGCTGCAATAATAGTGTTGATGGCTCTTTAATTAAATGGTTTACAAATAAATAACTTATGCATCATACAAGTATTTCAAAGGCTGTGAGTTTTCACACTTTCATATCAATGGTATTAATTGATTTTTAATGGGATTTAAGTTGTGACATTTAACAGTATAAGGATCTCGTTGTAATAAAAGGACTTGGTTTGACTATAATTGTCAACAGTTTCACTTGTGTAATCAAACTTTAAGTTTCAATATTTCAATTTTGAATAAGTCAAGAAGACGATGCTACTGAAAAAGTATTTTGGAAATATCTATACGAAACCACTTACCGTAGTAGTGAATTCACGGGATGCGACTTTATATCTATTTCGTTCAATCGTTTATATGGGTATTCGGCCATTACCTAAACGTTATGTTATTGCCTACATTTTGTGGTCTTCAACATTGATTTCTTTGTCAACGGTATATCAGCCTGTGGGCTTCTTTTTGAGCTATTTGAAAAATATGAGTGAGTTTTCACCTAGTGCCCTCTTCAACTCAATGCAAGCCGCTTTCAATTCCTGGGCATGCTCAGCCAAAGTTTTTGCCTTTTGGTTTATGTTACATCGACTCGATAAAGCCAATGAAATACTAGATGAAATGGACCAACGTTGCACATTGAAAGAGGAGCAACAAAAGATACGAGTAGGGGTTGCTCTTAGCAATCGTGTTATTTTTATTATGATGGTCATTTATTTGGGTTATGGAACTTCTGCTTTTCTAAGTGCTGTCTTCAATGGTAGACTACCCTATGGTTATTACTATCCATTATTAGATTGGCATGCCAGTAGGACTCAATTTTGGATACAAGCATTTCTCGAGTACTTTTCAATGACCGGAGCGTGTCTACAGGATTCCACTCTTGATGTTTACCCAATTATTTATGTTATAATCCTACGAACTCATGTTAATATACTAAAGGGACGATTACTCCGACTGGGCACTAAGGAAAATCAAAGTAATGATGATTTGTACAATGATCTAATCAACTGTATATTGGATCATAATAATTTGATACGGTAAGTGAAATAACTCTGATCACATTCGAGTGGATTTCTTAATTTAATCAACTATTTCCATTATTTTAGCTACTATAAAACCATAAATCCAATAATTGGTGTTACATTTTTTATACAATTTTTGGTTACGGGTATTGTGATAGGTATCACATTAATTAATCTTTTATTGTTTGCTGATTTTTATTCTGGTCTGGCAGCTTTCGTCTATTTATTTGCCATTTTATGTGAGACAACACCATTTTCTATCTTGTGTAGTTTCCTCACACACGATTGCATGGAACTGTGTGATGCCGCCTTTCAATCTAATTGGACTCATACCGAGGTACGCTATAAGAAAGCTCTAATTTATTTCATGCAGAATTTACAAACACCAATTGTGTTTAAAGCCCTCAATGTTATACCCATCAATATCAGTACTAATATCAGTGTAAGTAATACATACTCTATTGTGAATCTTTTTCTTTAATTGATTTTATTACATTTACGATCTTTTGCAGATTATGAAATTCTCATTTTCAGTATTCACCTTTGTTAAGCAAATGAACATTGCTGAACGCTTACGGAAATCTGAATGAGAAATGAATATTTTACATAACCTAAAGAAACGAAATAATTATAATATATGTACTGGATACACCTTCACACTGATTAAATTTAGATGCTTAGAGAAAGGAACTAAAATTTACAACAAACTTTTTTTGGAAAATATATCTGCTTAAGTTGTTGAGATCCAATAAATTTATCTGCTACCAAAATTCTGTTCCATAGTTACTTTGAGATATCGACACAAAATGGAAAAATAGAAGACTCAAACAAACGCCTTTGTGGCCAGTCAATGTTCAAAGGCAAACATTTTCGTAGGAAAATTTGTTTGGGAGAAAAAGAAAGTCATGTTAAATGAAATTGTGTACCTGAACTCAGAGCTTATTCACATGTACATACACATTTCTGGCGAATTGGTATTGCAATTGTTGAAATCATATGTACATACATGCGCGTAGTATGCTTGCATCTAGATACATATGGACATTCTTTCATTGTAGCTTCAAATTTATTTGTATTACATTTCTTTATATGTATGCTGACTAGTTCCGTGCCAACTGTGTAGGGATTAATAACTTCAGTCTGTTTGATTTAGTAGACACTTGTAGACTTAAGGAGAACAGTAAGAATCGAAGAAAAAACAAGTAAGAAGAAGATTAAGTTCGCCTATCCTATCACGCACCCTCTAGAAAATGTTTTTGCCACTGTGATTGAGCATTCAGAAATATTTGATTATTGATTTGACTTATTTTTATGGTATAGTCAGTAAACATACAGCATTTCACCACTGATCCCGATATATTTGTATGTGATCCAAATCCAAGGGTCTTGAAATCTACACGGTTGTTTAATATGGGTCAGACACTTGTACAGTTCAAATTTCAGTTCGATAACTCAAAAAACAAAACAGTTTTTCTAATGAAAACCTAGCTTTGGGTTTTGGATTGTATGGGGCGATGAAATACTCTTCACGCAATGAATGTTTCATTGAAGCTTTATTCGCAACGATATTTTTCCAAAAAAATATTATATTTAATACAAACATGTCTTTTTCAAATGTTTTCATTTCGATAGAGTTAAATTTTTTATTCAAGTCACTGATGTTGCAATGACCTGTTTGGGGTGAAATATTTTGTAAGTGCAATTCTTATGAATAAATAATGAAATAACAACAAATAGGAAATGTATTATTAATTTAATTCAAATTATTAATTTAATTACAATAAGAAAAATACATTTACAGAAAATAGCAGTAAGAATAATACGGTACTTATTGAAATTTCTGTACTAACTTAACTTAACTTTTTACTGGCATTTTTAATTGTTTGTTATTGTGCGATTTACATAACAAAAAAGATTTTCTTGAATTTCAATGGGGGATTTGTATGGGAGGTACCCTCCTTAGTGGTCCGATCCGGCTGGATCCAACAAATGTACTGCGCCTTGGAAACTTATTGTGTCCAAGTTTCAGTTCGATATGACAAGAAACAAAAAAGTTTTTATGTGCGTTACGGCATTAGTGGAATTTCAAAAAATGGACCAAGTGCGAGTCAGGGTTCCGCACCAAATTGGGGTATGTATGTTTATGAGTATGACTCGCACTTGGGCATTTTTTTTTAAATTTAAAAAGCGCATAACAGGACTCATTATGCTCTGTAACCCGCTTATTTTCTGTGTAGATAGGTAGATTGCCAGGATTTAATATGATAATCGTGAAAAACATTTTTATAAAAAGAATGAAAATGCCAGTTTAGTGATTCATGCCCTGGTGACGTCGACCAGCCGCCTGGTGCACCTAATGCATTGTGTGCTCCATTATAGTTAGTGAATCCTTCCTGGGGTTGTTCCGAGGTTTGTCGTCCCTCAGCAAAGTTTTCTTCTAGTCACGGTTTCTCTTTTCCCTTACTTCAAACAAAAGTTGTCGTCTTTCTTTTAGTTCTTAAATGCTTCTAATTTTTATTTTCTTCATTTCATCTAACGCTTAACCCTAACATACGATAATTTCAGATAACTAAGATAACCTGAAAAAATATATATGCAAAAAAAGCAATAGAAATACTCTTGTATTTTTTATAAAGCCTCGACTTAATGTTCTTCAGGTTAAAAAGTCTTTTCGCAAACCATGGTGGTTTGTAGGATACTTTAGAATAAATGTTAAAAACATTAAGAAGCGTTGCATAGAAAAATTTTATAGCAGTAGTCATATCACTGCAATTATACAAAGAAGGCAAACAAGTTCCATTAAAGATGTATTTAATTGGGCAAAGCTTACCTTGCGAAAACAAAAACCGTCGGTTACATGTAGATGTCGAGGCGGAAAGAGGACATGTTAAAGAATGGAACATTTCTAATGTTGAATGGTAAGTATCGTCAGGAAGGCATAAAGGTTGGGATCTTGACACAGAAGTACCAACGGAATCATTACTGAACACAAGATCAAGTAATCTAGTCCATTGATTGACTACAGAGATCATTTGAAGCAGAGAGTAGTCAAACAGGGTGAGATGCAACAGTGATGAGGACACCGCCACCATAACAACAAAATTTGAGCAAAAAATTGCATTGCGAAAAATACAGGAGTTTAGTCATGTCTCAGAAAACGTTATAAATAACAACAACAGCTTCAAACGAGAAACCATCCCTATACAAAATGTTGAGTTTAGTAAGGAAACGTCTAACATTTTGATAATGAATAGAAAGATTATCAGAAGGTAAATTTAGTTTTTTATGTGGCACTCTAGCAGATGGACGATTTTTTTTTCCGTCGAGTTTTAAATTCATGGACAATAGTATGCTCAGGCCAAAATTTTGCATCACAAATAGTAGCAAAAATATTGTCGGGAACACTTATTTTGAAATACGCAATATCACGCGGGTTCGACAAATTAAATTTCTGAATATTTGCCCTAACATTTATTTTGACAAGTTGTATCTGCTGCCAACCTAGAATAGAAAACATTTCGACGGGTTGATCCCCGTCCCACAGTTAAAACAGTGCTGAATTGGCAAAAAGTTGAATTAGACGAAGGCATGGAATTAGAAGTGGTCATCAGTGCCGGTGGAGGCACTATGAGGGATGTAGATACAGGATTAGAGGAATGAGGGTGAGAATCAGAAAGAGTTATAAAAGGCACAAGGTGCAATGATGATTACGCTTCAGGAAGGGGTATAGTGACAGGTAGAGCATTCGCAACACCATGAGGACCAGAAGTTATGCCACTGGAGATGTAAAGATGTAATAACATTTGGTAAAGGAGAAGGTGAGAGGGAAAGCAAGGATAAATCAAAATCATAATTCCCAAGATGATCAGATGCAGATTCAAATTTTTTCGACAATTGCAAAGAAAGATTCATAAGTTTTAAAAATTGGGCACGCACCCGCCGGTACATACCCGAAAACTCTGCTTGACGTTTAAAGCAGTCAGGACAAGACCATCTAGTACCATCACAGCACTAATCAATATTTGTAAAAATTTGATGAAATTGCCTGCGTTCATAATTTCGCAATGGAAGAGTGAACACTATGGGAGATGAGCGTAACCGACGAACTCAAGAACTCACCGCCTGCCGCAGTGACCGAAAAAGCCCCCTGCGACTTTCGGCTCTTTCAAAATTAAAAAATTCCGTCCATTCATTATTCGACGTCATAGAGAGAGGATTGAAAAGAATCTAAATGCAATAAAAGTCGTTACGCACACTGATTTCCAGAACTGCTTAATAATATGCAAGCTACATTGACAATGTTATTGGGGCTCCTACAAAAAAAAAGATACATAAGAACAGATGAAGATGTCGAAGTTGATATACTCTTCACGATTGAATTAGGTTATAGTGATTAACAATACGGAACTTCAACACTGAGACTGAAGTATTTATATGGTAGCTATACGACCCAGTAATCCTAGGGTCTAGAAATTTTTGGGGCACCTCCCATACAAATCCATATTAAAATCGTGGTTCTTATTAGAAAAACTTTTTTGCTCTTTGTCCGATTGAACTAAAATTTATATACTATAAATTTCTAATTAATGTCCATGAAATGCGTAAATTTCAAGACCCTAGTATTTCTGGATCGTATAGCTCCCATACAATCCAAAACCCAAATTTAGGTTTTCATTAGAAAAACTGTTTTGTTTTTTGAGTTATCAAATGAAATTTGAACTGTCAAGTGTCTGACCCATATTCAACAACCTTGTAGATTTCATGACCCTAGGATTACTGCATCATAAAGCTCACATACAAATATTTCGGTTTCAGTATTAAAATGGTCTATGTGTAGTGACTATACCCTAAACATAAGTCAAATCAATAATCAAATATTTCTGAATGCTCTATCACAGAGTGTCGGCAAAAACAAACAAACTGAAGTTATTAATCCCTACACAGTTGGCACGGAACTAGTCAGCATACAAATAAAGAGGTTAAAAAAAAGGAATGTCCATATGTATCTAGATGCAAGCATACTCGTATGTTCATATGATTTCAACAATTGCAATACCAATTTACAAGAAATACATGGCAATATGCTCTCAGTTGAGTTACACAATTTCATTTAACATGACTTTCTTTTTCTCCCAAACAAATTTTCCAACGAAAATGATTGCCTTTGAACATTGACTGGCCACAAAGGGGTTTGTTTGAGTCTTCTGTTTTTCCATTTTGTGTCGATATCTCAAAGTAACTATGGAACAGGTTTTTGGTAGCAGATAAATTTATTGGATCTCAACAACAATCAATATAATTCCATTTCGTTTCTTTAGGTTATGTAAAATTTTCATTTGTCATTCCGATTTCCGAAGCGTTCAGCAATGTTCATTTGCTTAACAAAGGTGAATACTGAGAATGAGAATTTCATAATCTGCAAAAGATCGTAAATGTAATAAAATCAATTAAAGAAAAAGATTCACAATGGAGTAAATATTACTTACACTGATATTAGTACTGATATTGATGGGTATAACATTGAGGGCTTTAAACACAATTGGTGTTTGTAAATTCTGCATGAAATAGATTAGAGCTTTTTTGTAGCGTGTCTCGGTATGTGTCCAGTTCGATTGAAAGGCGGCATCACATAGCTCCATACAATCGCTTGTGAGAAAACTACACAAGATAGAAAGTGGTGTTGTCTCACACAGAAGGCAACTAAAAAAACGAAAGCTGACAGACCAGAATAAAAATCAGCAAATAATAGCAGATTAATTAATGTGATACCCATCACAATACCCATAACTAAAAATTGTATAAAAATTGTAACACCAATTATTGGATTTATGGTTTTGTAGTAGCTAAAATAATGGAAATCAATCAACCTGAATAATCAATCGTATCAAATTATTATGATCTAATATACAGTTGATTAGATCATTGTACAACTCATCATTACTTTGATTTTCCTTAGTTCCCAGTTGGAGTAATCGTCCCTTTAGTATATTAACATGAGTTCGTAAGATTATAACATAAATAATTGGGTAAACATCAACAATGGTATCCTGAACACACGCTCCGATCATGGAAAAGTACTCGAGAAATGCTTGTATCCAAAATTGAGTCCTACTGGCATGCCAATCTAATAATGGATAGTAAGAACCATATGGCGGTCTACCATAAAAGACAGCACTTAAAAAAGTAGAAGTTCCATAACCCAAATAAATGATCATCATAATAAAAATAACACGATTGCTAAGAGCAACCGCTACCCGTATCTTTTGTTGCTCCTCTTTCTGTGTGCATCGTTGGTCCATTTCATCTAGTATTTCATTGGCTTTATCGAGTCGATGTAACATAAACCAAAAGGCAACAACTTTGGCTGAGCACGACCATGTGTTGAAAGTGACTTGCACTGAGTTCAAGAGGGCACCGGGAGAAAACTCATTCACATTGTTCAAATAGCTCAAAAGAAATCCAACAGGCTGATATACCGTGCAGAAAACAATAGCATGAGATAGCATGACGTTTAGGTAATGGCCGAATACCCATGTAAAAGATTGAACGAAATAGATATAAAGTCGCATCCCGTGAATTCACTACTACGGTAAGAGGTTTCGTATAGATACTTCCAAAATACTTTTTCAGTAGCATTTTCTTCTTGACTTATTCAAAATTGAAATATTGAAACTTATAGTTTGATTACACAAGTGAAACTGTTGACAATTATAGTCAAACCAAGTCTTTTTATTACAACGAGATCTTTATACTGTAAATGTCACAACTTAAATCCCATTAAAAATCAATTAATACCATTGATATGAAAGTGTGAAAACTCACAGCCTTTGAAATATATGCATGATGCATAAGTTATGATTTTTTGTAAACCCTTTAATTAAAGAGCCATCAACACTATTATCGCAGCTGTGTAACCTTCAGTTTAGTTCAATGTTGCGACTTTTAGGTAAACATTCATATTCAATAATTTATTTTTTTTTAGAGAGGATAACCAGTTGTAGTAAAAGTAATTTCAATAAAAATTTTATATTTTGCATTACTTTTATATGCATACCGCCCCGGCTTCGAAAGGGTGGTGTACCTATCTTCTACATATCTATTTTCTATCTACGTATCTATCTATCTACATAAATATGTACAGAACCGATTTTAATAATATTTTTTTAAACAACAAATGAACGGTAATAATTTTGAAGAAATTTATATTCCTCATCAATTGGCAATAATGCTCCAGCGAAATAGCGAATTTGTCCTTGAATATTTATTATAGAAATTCATTTATGGAGTTTTCATATTCGTGGTTATATGTTGGAACGATTGTGTGTGATCTGTGTTACAGAAGAAAAAATACTTTAAAAGTTGGACTGGAACCCCAATCCTCAATTATATATGCACCAAATGATGTCATTTAGGACACACTGTTGCAACTTTGAATGTTCTGCAAAAAGTAATGAATTCAGAGGTTCAGGTGATGTTGTCAGTTGTTCAAGGCGAAACGGACACTTGCATCATACCTAAACGCCAAACGTTCATAGGGAATTGCAATGGATTGTTCCGGAGCAATAAGTGATCTCTCTCGAAAAATTCTCACTCTCTCTGCCTCCAAATATTAGCTACGTTCTTTTTCCTACATATTGCTTCGAAGATTAAAAAGTCGTGTTGCATTCCGCGTTCTCCGACCGATGTTTTAACGTGTCATTGCTGGCATTTTTTCTTATAATTTGATCTAGAGTTGTCACGACATTATAAAGAAATTTTGTGTCTATCGCTCTCCTGCATACCGTTATTTGATTCTTAGTGCAACATATTTTGGAGCAGGGCCACTTTGATTTTACTATTATTATTACCAGGGACCACAAGGTTAAAAATAACCTTATATCGAAATGTTTAATTAACATAATTAATCCTAATATTGAAAAATAACATTAATTAATTTTTCGGATCATATATAAGCTCCTACATACAACTGGTAGGAACCACTGTATTACACATTCACAGTCAAAGCGACTAGAGTTGTCATGACATTATGAATAAATTTTGTGTCTATCGCTCTCCTGCATAACGTTATTTGTTTGTTAGTGCAATGGTTTGCAACCTTTTTTGGAGCAGGGACCACTTTGATTTTACTATTACACCCACCCTCACTTAACAAAAAACAAACGAAAGCGACCCTCCCACTTCCACTTGAAACACAAACAAAGCAAGTGTACTCAGAGAGGAAAAATACAACAATAACAACATCCAAAGCATTAAAAACGAAAAAACGTACTAAACTTTTTATGCTTGGTCTGGCAGGGGTTTTCAAAAGACTTCACGCTTAAAAATATTATATTAAAAATTAAAACTGAAAAAAATAAGTATGCAATTCTATTTCATTTCATTCATTCATTTGTCATTTAAAAGAAAAATTATTAAAATCGGCTTAGTATAGAGTGCGCTAGATAGAAAAATTTTAAAAATTTGGTAGAAAAAGTGCCTGTATTTCAACAACGGTGCCACCTACTGGGCCAACTGAAGCATAAACCATCTTGGTGACCCCATAAGTACAACAAAAAAAAAAAAAACATTATCAAAATGGTTCAGCCGTTTTCAATTGTTTTCAATTGATGAGCGTTCGTACTGGTACATTTTTGACACTTTTATTTAAACTAGGGGTACCCGCGGCTGACACTTTCGACCGCATTCTAGAAATTCTCCGTAAACAAGTAAGCGACAAAAAGCAAATTTTACAGGAGAAGGTTTTTTTCATTATTTTTTAAATTTCCACTGTAAATGTGGTATTCAAATGGTCTATTTATTTATTTATTTTATTTATTATGACAAAATATTGTCAAACTTAAAAAATAAAAGATCTTAACATATTACGTGATATTAAGACAAAAAAAGAAAAAAACATATTGGGCGTACAAATAGAAAAAAAAAAAAAAAAAATAAAAGTAAGATAATATATAAGAAATCCACCCGTCTCTGACCCGTTTGACACAGAAACTAAGTTGCCTTAAAAGCACTGACGAATCAACATTACCAGTAATAAGTTTATGAAGAAAGCTTATACCAAGAGTTATTCGGCAATTTTACAATGATGGGAGATCTATACGAAGAAGCCTGCTAAAGGATGAAGGCAAACGTGGGATCCCAATTTAAACCACGAAATGCAAAGAGAATGAATTGCTTCTGTATAGACTCAATGCGGTCTTGATGTTTTTTATATTGGGGGCTCCAGACACACGAATAGTATTCAACTACAGGGCGGACTATAGTGATGAAACAAATCTTGGTAGTATAGGGATCATTAAATTTTTTAGACCATCTTTTAATAAAGCCAAAAATACTCTTAGCTTTATTAATAGTTGATGAAATATAAGGGTTGATACTCAGTTCAGGGTCAAAAATCACTCCAAGGTCACTGAAAGTAGAAACACGTGCCATGAATTATTGTCTATCGTATAAAAAGCTAAATGAGGTTTCTTACGATGAAACATCATGAACAAGCATTTACCTCAGTTTAGCACCAGAAGATTACATAAATACCAAAATTGGAGTGAGGTTAGATCCCCTTGTCTAATATGCGAAAAGATATTGTTAAACAATAGGGAGAGTTTAACATCATCAGCATACATCAGAACACGAAAGTATTTCAAAGAAAGAGGAAGATCGTTTATAAACAGATTGAACAATAATAATGACGAATATCAGAAGTGACAACAACCGGACTAGAAAGAGTGGAGTTAAATAACACTCGTTGAATTCTATTTTCACAACAAGAAGAAGAAATCTAATAAGGAGGGGCTTTAAACCTAAAAGGTCAAGCTTATGTAAAAGCAGATCATGATTTAAGGAGTCAAATGCTTTGCTGAAATCTGTGTAAATCACATCAGTTTGAAATTTGAAAAAATGCACTCTGAAGTCATAAATTGAAATGTTTCAGAAGCGGCTTACATAAAGATTTAGCACAGTACTTAAGTACACAAATAGGTATTTTGTCGGGACCGGGTGAGTAAGTAGATTTCAAAGATTTTAAATTGGTAAGAAGACACTCCTCACCAGTTACAGGAAAAATTGGCAAAAAATTGGGCAAAGTTTACTTTGCAAAAACAAAACCGCCGATTGCATGTACATGTTGAGACAGAAAGATGACAGGTTTAAGAATGGGATATTTCCAATGTTGGATGCTAAGTATCCGCAGGAAAGCATAAAGGTTGGGATCTTGAAACAGAAGTACCAACAGAATCATTACTGAAAACAAGATCAAGTAATCCCTATACAAAATGTTGAGTTTAGTAAGGAAACCTCTAACATTTTGATAATGAATTGAAAGATTATCAGAAGGCAAAATTAGTTTTTTGTGTTCGAAAGTGGAATTGAACTTGTAGAAGGCACGCTAGCAGATGGACGATTTTTTTTCCGTCGAGTTTTAAATTCATGGACAATAGGATGCTCGGGCCAAATGCGCCATTTTGCATCACAAATAGTAGCAAAAATATTGTCGGGAACACTTATTTTGAAAGACGCAATATCACGCGGGTTCGACAAATTAAATTTTTGTTTCATAAGTTTTAAAAATTGGGCACGCATCCGCCGGTACATACCCGAAAACTCTGCTTGACGTTTAAAGCAGTCAGGACAAGACCATGTAGTACTACCACAGCCTGACTTAATTCCATATGTTGATATATTATAGCGCACTAATCAATATCAATGCATCAATGGAAGAGTGAACACTATGGGAGATGAGCGTAACCAACGAACTCAAGAACTCACCGCCTGCCGCAGTGACCGAAAAAGCCCCCTGCGACTTTCGGCTCTTTCAAAATTAAAAAATTCCGTCCATTCATCATTCGACGTCATAGAGAGAGGATTGAAAATAATCTAAATGCAATAAAAGTCGTTACGCACACTGATTTCCAGAACTGCTTCATAATATGCAAGCTACATTGTCAATGTTATTGGGGCTCCTACAAAAAAAAAGATACATAAGAACAGATGAAGATGTCGAAGTTGATATACTCTTCACGATTGAATTAGGTTATAGTGATTAACAATACAGAACTTCAACACTGAGATTGAAGTATTTATATGGTAGCTATACGACCCAGTAATCCTAGGGTCTAGAAATTTTTGGGGCACCTCCCATACAAATCCATATTAAAATCGTGGTTCTTATTAGAAAAACTTTTTTGCTCTTTGTCCGATTGAACTAAAATTTATATACTATAAATTTCTAATTAATGTCCATGAAATGCGTAAATTTCAAGACCCTAGTATTTCTGGATCGTATAGCTCCCATACAATCCAAAACCCAAATTTAGGTTTTCATTAGAAAAACTGTTTTGTTTTTTGAGTTATCAAATGAAATTTGAACTGTCAAGTGTCTGACCCATATTCAACAACCTTGTAGATTTCATGACCCTAGGATTACTGCATCATAAAGCTCACATACAAATATTTCGGTTTCAGTATTAAAATGGTCTATGTGTAGTGACTATACCCTAAACATAAGTCAAATCAATAATCAAATATTTCTGAATGCTCTATCACAGAGTGTCGGCAAAAACATTTTCCAGGGTGTGCGTGAAGAGTATATCAACTTTGGCATAGGCGAACTTAAACTTCTTTTTACTTGTTTGTTTTTTTTTTCGATTCTTCCTATTCCCTTTAGTTCGACAAGTGCCTACTAAATCAAACAAACTGAAGTTATTAATCCCTACACAGTTGGCACGGAACTAGTCAGCATACAAATAAAGAGGTTAAAAAAAAGGAATGTCCATATGTATCTAGATGCAAGCATACTCGTATGTTCATATGATTTCAACAATTGCAATACCAATTTACAAGAAATACATGTCAATATGCTCTCAGTTGAGTTACACAATTTCATTTAACATGACTTTCTTTTTCTCCCAAACAAATTTTCCAACGAAAATGATTGCCTTTGAACATTGACTGGCCACAAAGGAGTTTGTTTGAGTCTTCTGTTTTTCCATTTTGTGTCGATATCTCAAAGTAACTATGGAACAGGTTTTTGGTAGCAAATAAATTTATTGGATCTCAACAACAATAATATAATTATTTCGTTTCTTTAGGTTATGTAAAATTTTCATTTGTCATTCCGATTTCCGAAGCGTTCAGCAATGTTCATTTGCTTAACAAAGGTGAATACTGAGAATGAGAATTTCATAATCTGCAAAAGATCGTAAATGTATTAAAATCAATTAAAGAAAAAGATTCACAATGGAGTAAATATTACTTACACTGATATTAGTACTGATATTGATGGGTATAACATTAAGGGCTTTAAACACAATTGGTGTTTGTAAATTCTGCATGAAATAGATTAGAGCTTTTTTGTAGCGTGTCTCGGTATGTGTCCAGTTCGATTGAAAGGCGGCATCACATAGCTCCATACAATCGCTTATGAGAAAACTACACAAGATAGAAAGTGGTGTTGTCTCACACAGAATGGCAACTAAAAAAACGAAAGCTGACAGACCAGAATAAAAATCAGCAAATAATAGCAGATTAATTAATGTGATACCCATCACAATACCCATAACTAAAAATTGTATAAAAATTGTAACACCAATTATTGGATTTATGGTTTTGTAGTAGCTAAAATAATGAAAACATTTGCTTAAATTGAGAAATCCACTCGAATGTGATCAAAGTTATTTCACCTACCGTATCAAATTATTATGATCCAATATACAGTTGATTAGATTATTGTACAACTCATCATTACTTTGATTTTCCTTAGTTCCCAATCGGAGTAATCGTCCCTTTAGTATATTAACATGAGTTCGTAAGATTATAACATAAATAATTGGGTAAACATCAACTATGGTATCCTGAACACACGCTCCGATCATGGAAAAGTACTCGAGAAATGCTTGTATCCAAAATTGAGGCCTACTGGCATGCCAATCTAATAATGGATAGTAAGAACCATATGGCGGTCTACCATTGAAAAGAGCACTTAGAGAAGCAGAAGTTCCATAACCCATGTAAATGATCATAATAATGAAAATAACACGATTGCTAAGAGCAACCGCTACTCGTATCTTTTGTTGCTCCTCTTTCAATGTGCATTTTTGGTCCATTTCATCTAGTATTTCATTAGCTTTATCGAGTCGATGTAACATAAACCAAAAGGCAACAAGTTTGGCTGAGCACGACCATACATTGAAAGCGACTTGCACAGAGTTCAAGAGGGCATTGGGAGAAAACTCATTCACATTGTTCAAATAGCTCAAAAGAAATCCAACAGGCTGATATACCGTTGACAAAAAAATCAATGTTAAAGACCACAAAATATAGGGAACAACATGACGTTTAGGTAATGGCCGAATACCCATGTAAAAGATTGAACGAAATAGATATAAAGTCGCATCCCGTGAATTCACTACTACGGTAAGTGGTTTCGTATAGATACTTCCAAAATACTTTTTCAGTAGCATTTTCTTCTTGACTTATTCAAAATTGAAATATTGAAACTTATAGTTTGATTACACAAGTGAAACTGTTGACAATTATAGTCAAACCAAGTCTTTTATTACACCGAGATCCTTATACTGTAGTATGTCACAAGTTAAATTCTATTAAAAATCAATTAATACCATTGATATGAAAGTGTGAAAACTCACAGCCTTTGAAATACTTGTATGATGCATAAGTTATGAATTTGTGTAAACCCTTTAATTAAAGAGCCATCAACACTATTATTGCAGCTGTGTAACCTTCAATTTAGTTCAATGTTGCGACTTTTAGGTAAACATTCATATTCATTAATTTATTTTTTTTTTAGAGAGTATACCCAGTTGTGGTAAAATTTATTTCAATAAAAATTTTATATTTTGCATTACTTTTATATGCATACCGCCCCGGCTTCGAAAGGGTGGTGTACCTATTTTAATACCGATTTTAATAATATTTTTTTAAACAACAAATGAATGGTTATAATTCGGAAAAATTTATATTCCTCATCAATTGGCAATAATGCTCCAGCGAAATAGCGAATTTGTCCTTGAACCTTTAATATAGAAATTTATTTATGGAGTTTTCATCACAGTTGCATCATACCTAAACGCCAAACGTTCATAGGGAATTGCAATGGATTGTTCCGGAGCAATAAGTGATCTCTATCGAAAAATTCTCACTGTCTCTGCCTCCAAACAATGTAACAAAGTTTGCCAAAAAATTTCATTGCTAAGAATATCAGAGTTAAGCCAAGTCTCAGAAAACGCTATAACATCGGCTTCAAACGAGAAACTATCCCTATATAAAATGTTAAGTTTAGTAAGGAGACTATTAGAGAATTATCAGAAGGCAAAATTAGTTTTTTGAGATAGAGTTCGAAAGTGGAATTGAACTTGTAGAAGGCACACTATCAGATGGTCGATGTTTCTAACGTCGAGGTTTAAATTCATGGACAATAGTATGCTCAGGCCAAAATATTGCATCACAAATAGTTGCAAAAATATCGTCCGGAACACTTATTTTGAAGGAGGAAATGTCACGCGGGTTCGAGAAATTAAATTTCTAAACATTCGCGCTAACATTTATTTTGGGCTCAATAAAGGAAATAATATTTTCGCAAGGTTGTATCTGCTGCTAACATAGAAATGAAAACATTTTGACGGGTTGCAATCACAGCAAGAACAGGTGTTGAATTGGAGTATGTCAAGTTAGATGAAGGTAATAGTACAGATGCCAATATGGGCTCAGGCACCGACAAAAGAAGGGGTGTATGACCATTAATGGATATAAAAACAAATAAAACAGAGTATAAAAAAAAAAGAAAAAATTTAATTAGACACCCTGTAAAGCAGTAAAAAATAATAAAATATTAAAAAATTAGCAATCAAAAACACGTCTGACTCGCTTGAGATTCACCACTGTTAACCAATACAAGTTAAGGATTATTTTTCAATTTTCTTTTATGGTATAAAATAGAATTTTTGGGGCTTACTTCTTTTTCCGCGGTCACTATTGTAGCATCTCAGACTGAAATTTGGCGCTTATGTTAAATGAGTTTCAATGAAAAATTATTTCTTCGGTTGGTGAAAAATTTATTTTATTTTTAACATACTTACAGTTAATTTCTAAACGTCTTCTTCATCTGTTTCATTTAAATTGTCTGAATTTGCAATCATTTAATTTAAGATATTCGTTATGAAAGCTTGAAGGGATTTATTTTCTAACGCAAGGTGATTTTAAATCATTCAATTTATTTAATGAAATTTTTAATTTCTTTGGGTACCTAAAAGGAGGTCCTCGCTCAGTGGATGGATTTAACACAATGGTAAAATTTTTATTTTGCTATTTTCCAAGTAGCCGTCTTTAATTGTAATATTATTTTTTCGAAAAAGGCAGAGCGTAATTTAACTAAATACAATTATACATTTTTTGATAGAGCAATATCTGAAAACTTCTTCCATTTTAAAAATCTGAATGCTTCAATGTTATGTAATGTAAAAAAAAGAAAGTCTGGATCTTTTGGTTTGGCTGCGGCCGAGTTTAATCTGAACTGGAGAGACGACGCTGCTGGTCTTTTTATACTCTTCACGGGAGTGAATAGTATTATAAGTTTGTCATGAAGTTTGTAACAGGCAAAAGGAGACAACAAAAAAAAAAAACACATAAAGTATATATATTCTTGATCAGCTCGATTAGACGAATTGATTAAGCCATGTCCGTCTGTCCATCTGCCCGTCTGTATGTATGCAAACTAGTCCCTCAGTTTTTGAGCTAGAGAGCTGAAATTTTGCACGAACCTTTCCTTTATCCATACATAGTCTTTTTACCATACGCATGTCGGACCACTAGGGGGGTACCTCCCATACAAACAACCTATTTGAATTCATGTTCTTATTAGAAAAACTGTTTTGATTTTTGTGCTATCGAACTGAAACTTGGAAGCTATCAGTTTCAAAGAAAGGTGCAATACATTTGTCGGAACCAGCCCAATCAGACCTCTAGGGGGGTACCTCCCATACAAACCACCCATTTGAATACTACAATGAAACATTCACAGCGTCCCGTGAAGAGTATTTTATCTTCGGCATAGTCGAAGATAACGTCCTTTCTTGTCTTCCATTATTCTGGTGTTCGCCAAATCCAAGATTGGTCTGTACGATGACGCCTTGGTTGGATCTTTGCTCAATTTGGGTATGGCTATTATTTGAGCAACCTTCCATAAAGATGGGTCGTGCATTAGTCTCAATGTAGTATTAAACAAATTTCTGATAAATACCATTGCTTTCGCAGCGAGCTCTTTGAGTAACTTTTCAGTTATTTGGTCATAAACTGGCGTTTTTCTCTGACTAGTGGGCTTTTCAATACAGTGCCTAACTTCATTGGTTGAAATCATTTTTGTACAGTATTGCGGAGATGGAGTCCTGTTGTACAAATTGGTGTTACTATTAGAGTGGTTGGTAGTAAAAGCCCCTTCATAATAGTCTGTCAGTAGTGAAGCTTTGTCATAGTTGGTTCCAGCCCAAGTCCCATTCGATTTTAAAAGTGGCGGTTGGTGGAAGGTTATGATTTGTGAAGTGCTTATCAGCCTTCCGTAATGAGTAGTTAGTGTCAGATGTCGGCGATAATGGTTTTGTATAATTTACAAATTGTTCATTTTTAAAATTCCTTAGACTGTTTTTCAAATCTTTGATTCCTTTGTTAATTTTAGCTTTGCCTTTTGGATCTCTCGTCTTTTGCCAGATTTGAGCGGGGGAAAATATAGTTGTCCTCTTTTGGATTAAGATTTGGCGTTGCTCTATTAGCTGCTTCGTTTATAATATCATTCAAGTATATCACTGACTTTTCAATATCGTCAGGTTCTCTAAGAGGTATATTTATTGTGAGCCTATTGTCAATAAATTCTCTATATGCCTCCCATTTAGTTCTGAAATTATACATTTTGCAGGCGGGTTGATCTTTTATTATTGCGCAACTATATTCAACTTGCATTGGTGAATGATCGGAAGAAAGTTCAAGTCGGAAGTCAATTTTGAAATATGTTTTATTCATGTTTTTTAAAACACAGAAGTCTATTAAATCCGGTATTTTCGATCCATCTGTTGGTCAATATATGGGTTCGCCTGTACTCAAGTGCATCCCCCCAATCGTCTGAATTGCACTTAGCAAGTTTTTTCCTTTGGTGTTTGTCAGCCTTGAATCCCAGTTTACATATTTCACGTTGTAATCACCTGCTACGACGAACCTTGGGATAAGCTCTTTAAAGTAGTCCTTCAATTGAGCTGTTGAGATTGTGTGTCTAGGTAGGCAATAAATGGGTGCTATTGTGAAAGGTCCATATTTGTCTTCTAGTAGCAATTTGGTCAACTGGATGTGAGCGTGTTGATAATTTTCTAGTTCAACGTGTTGAGTATTGTTTTTAACAATGATAGCCGTGACACCATGTCCTGAACCATCCGGGTGGTTTGTTTCATATATTTTATATCCGCGAATACTCAAGTAGTGATTACTTGTGCAATGCCGTTTCAGAGATTGGAGCTACGTCAATCATATTGTCATTTAGAAATAGTTGGAATTCTAGTATATGTTTGTGCAGACCATTCGCATTACATGCAATTATTCTTAATTTATTGTCCATTTTGTTTGTCAAATTTGGTTATCAGGATGGTTATTATATTCATCATGTTGTTCACCTGTTGAATCAATTGCTTCATCATGATTTTAAGTTCAGCTGTATCGTCATTTGACATAATGTTATGTTAGGTTGGAAAGGCGCGGCTGTAATTTGCGTGTAGCTTATACCATTCTCCACTTCACTGGACATTATGGGCATTTGCTGATCTTTTGCGCCATCCGTCAATATTTTGGGTCGAAGGGCAGGAAAACGTTGGATTTTAAGATTTTGATATATTTCACAACCCTTGTAATTGGCTGTATGAGCTCCACCACAGAGAACACATTTTATTTTACTAGTTGACTGCATACGGCAGTCGATCATTTTGTGCTTAAAAGCACATTTGACGTATACTGGATCCCTGGTACAATAGTTTCGGGTTTGCCCGTATTTTTGGCAGTTGGTGGATTGCACTATCATCCTCTTGTTGTGGGGGCCTCAAATTTAATTTTGGTGTGTAGTAATGAAGTTACATTATAAATATTTTTGTTGGTTGAGTTCCTTATAAGTTCAATTGAGAACAGAGGAAGTGGTTTATTCGTTGTTCTTTGTTGGATGTTATGTATGTTTATAACTTCGTGGCCTAATATTTTCAGTTCGCGTTTTATTTCGTCGGTGTCTGTTGATTGATGAAGGTGTCTCAACATAACTTTAAAACCTCGTTCATCTTTGGGCTTGAAAGTATAGTATTTCGTATCTCTGGTTTTTAGCAATTCTATGATTTTATTTTTAATGTAGGGGTTTTGCCGGTTGTATGCGGACTTCATCATTGGGTAATATTTTGAGTACGTAGTTATGCTCTACTATTTCACACAGAGCGTTGTTTAGAATGTTGAATTCTGCTACCCCCTGCACATAAATAGGTGGTGGCTTGTTAGCTTTTGAAGTCTGCTTGGAGCCGTGAGCACTAGGTGCTCCATGGTAAGGAGCATCTGGTGTTCACACTGTCTGAGCAGGAGAAAAAGAACTTGCACTGCGCTCAGGCGACTTGGTGGTTAAAAATGAGGATGCATTCATGTTTTTGGGGCAGGAAGAGAGAGAAGAGAGAGTTTTCTTGATGAGCAATGCTCGTCTTAAGGATTTTGTTATTGGTTTCTATAGATTTATTTGTATGTTTTAATTCCACTTAACTAACACAATGATTCGCATAGAAAAGCGAAATAAAATTAAAACTAACAATTAATTTCACGCTGAGCTTGGGAGCGAAAAAAAACACGACTACTGATCGAATGCCAGCATCGGAATGCCATTATTATTTGAATACCGTTCTCCATTCAGCATGTTGCGGAACAAATGTCGCCAATACTTGACCTTCGTATCATTGATTCTGTAATTATATGCATGCTTGGTGTAACAGTGCTGATTGTAACATTGTGATTTTTATAAATTGCTATTCCTCCAGCACGAACATCTGGTCTTTTGTATTTTACAATACAATCGAAATTCGGAATATGAAACTCTTGATCGTTACCCATCCATGTCTCACTGAGTAGTAAAAATATTTCATTTTTACTGTTGATGCAAACTCATGAGGACCCATGATGTTTTCACTCATGACTGCATTAATAAGAGAATGAGAGTTCTCTTAAGACAGAATTAAGTTAAAAAAAAAAAAAAAACTCCCATTGCAGGATTCGAACCCCATGTCCTCGGTTTGCCAGTCCTACTCTCTATCCACTATACCACTCAGACATTTTAATTGTATTTGTTGTTCCACAGCAAAGTGTGGCTGTGCAATGCTATTTAATTATATTTACACACAAAAAAAAAAAAAAAAAAAAAATAAATAAATAAAAAGCGATTGCTTTTTATTTATATTTACACACAAAAAAATAAAAAGCAATCATTATCAATGTAAAAATAAAAAAAAAAAAAAAATAAATATTCGAACCCTATGCGCTCAGTTTGCCAGTTCTACTCCCTAACCACTACTCCACGCAGACATTTTAATTATTTTTGCCTTAATAGCTTCAATATAATAAAAAATAATTATTTTCAATATGAAAATAAAAATAAAAATATATTTCCAGCATTCAAACCCTATGCCATCAGTTTGCCAGCCCGACACTCTAACCCATTGAAAAAAAATCTGAGGATTCTATTTTTTAGAATAATTTTTTGAATTTTCACTCATGCCGCACATAAAAGAGCTACGCTCCAATAAAATGTGATTGAAACTCTTTGACTTGCGAGCGAGATGAAATGAGCGCACGTGCAATGTCCTAATGGTATTCAACTGTTTTTGGTAATCATGACGTGGAACAGTATAACGTATCCTTAACGCCAGCCCAGACAAAGTTTTATCTATTGCTAAAGATATTTTTACTTGGAACACTACAGGTGATGAACTAGCTCATTTAAGGCAACAACTGCACAAAAAAGTCGTCTTAGATACATGTGGCGGATTGCCCTACGAAATTATGCTCGTTATTGGACGTTATGATAGCAATGAAAATAGAGATGTGTTGGATGGCTTAGCAAATGAGCTATAGTGTCTTTGGAATTAATTGAATATCCGCATGACATTACATTAAAATGGTTAATGATGAAAACAGAGCAATGGTTCCGTAAAACGCCTCTGGTTACGATTTCCTTTAAGTTGTAGAATTGGACTTAAATTAACGAACCTTTCTGCGGGATATGTTTAGAGTCATGACATTGTAAAGAAATACTACAATCTATTTGAATAACAATCGTACTATTAGCGCTAAGCGAAAGCACTTCCCTTTAATTCCAGCCTGTGGGATGACAATTGACAAATCGCAAAGAGGTACCTTCCACCAGGTTGTTTATGAGTATGAAAAATCTTATGACCAAAAACTCGTTTATTTAGCACATTCAAAATTCACAAATATTGGAAGACAATTATTGTTACGAAAAACAATGATAAAAGATTTCATCATAGACGATGAGTTGCACGCAGTTTGCTTTCCCTTTAAATTGAATTTGCAAGGCTTGCAAACAATTCTTCAAAAACTTGCCAGGATTGGATGCTATTAGTGCCACAAAATCTTCGTCATTCCTTGTATGTATTTAACTGCTAAATATTAAGAGCTCACAAAAAAGATCTAACTGATGCGGTGTCACAACAATATATATATAAAACAAAACATTGTCCATAGAATTAAGCCACACATGCAAATTGAACGTTGCCAATCATTAAACAGCACAGCGGTAACCCCATCAATCGGAGACGTTTCTGCAGCCGAATGTATACTGTGTAATGCATAGAAGGTGCTATTGGTAGTGTTATACATTTCATGAAATCAACGAATAAATGATATTATAAAGTTTCTTTATTTTGCTTTGTTACAGTACACTCCCATTGGATCTGATGCGAACCACTCATTCAGTTTTTAAAGGATATACTTAACTTGCAAATGACCACAAGTCGATTCATTCCAACAAGCAACTCCAAAAGTACAATAGTACAAATGCGGTCTTCTCGAAGTTTCTAGATTTAGAATCAATAATGTATAAATCATATTTTAGCTACCATTGACCAATAATCGCCTGTATTAAATAAATTGAAATTTAATACTGAAATTTTGCAACAACTTTCATTAATTCATTTAGTAACATATAAGTACCCAGTTTATATGACGCTCAAATCGATGGTCGAATTTCACTCACGAATCGATGTGACGAAACTCGCATTTGAGAATCGATTTCGGTTTTGTTAATCTATTTCCGGTGTCATGTAAGCACTTAGCACTGTCAACTCGATTTCAAATTTGGAATGTTTCATAAGAGTTGCCATGTGCAAAATAGTTTTGCTTTATTTTTACTTATTTTAAATAATTTGTGATTTATATACTAAAAAGTCATTGTAGAACGTTATTAAAAATCAGGTTAAGTATTTTACATTCATATATTATTTTATTCAATGTGGTTTAAAAGAATAACTTATTGTGTTGAGTAAACTACATTATATTTATGCATATGGCAACTCTGAGATAATGTAAGCAAACGAAAATTCATGTAAACGTAAGCACAAAAATCGATTTTCGTTACATCGAAATTCGCAGAATGTGGCGTGGGTTAGAAAGTAGAGTAGTGTAGTGTTAAATATAGTAGTGTTGTGTTGCTCATGAGTGAGTGAACAAAAAAGAGTTGCTCACTACACTGAGCAAGTGAGCAATGTTCGTTCCCTATTGTTCTTTTTTGCTCAGTTGCTCTTTTTTGCTCACTTGTTCTTTTTTGCTCAGTTGCTCTTTTTTGCTCAGTTGTTCTTTTTTGCTCAGTTGCTCTTTTTTGCTCACTTGTTCTTTTTCGCTCAGTTGTTCTTTTTTGCTCAGTTGCTCTTTTTTGCTCACTTGTTCTTTTTTGCTCACTTGTTCTTTTTTGCTCAGTTGCTCTTTTTTGCTCACTTGTTCTTTTTTGCTCACTTGTTCTTTTTTGCTCACTTGTTCTTTTTTGCTCAGTTGCTCTTTTTTGCTCACTTGTTCTTTTTTGCTCACTTGTTCTTTTTTGCTCAGTTGCTCTTTTTTGCTCAGTTGCTCTTTTTTGCTCAGTTGCTCGTTTTTGCTCACTTGTTCTTTTTTGCTCTGTTGTTCCTTTTGCCCACTTGTTGACTTTTACACAATGTATGTCGAATAGTAGTTAATTTTCAAACGGTATTTTTCTTTCTACTTCAAAAATCACTCAACGCGTTTATACAATAGAAGTTTTCACTTAAATAATTCTAAAATGTCGCTTATTAAGAAATACAGCGAAATTTGGTCGCATTTCACTAATATGAGAAGCCAGCAAGCAAAATGCAAGTATTGCAATAATATTTTAAGCTGTAAGTCGCAAAGCAACCTGAGCCGGCACCTAAAAAGTAAACACCCATCAGCTATGGAGCCCGTTGTTAGAAGCGAAGATGTTGTGAATAATGTTCAAGTTGGGCAGCAAAAAATAACATCATATATAAGCTAATCACAGCAAGTAAAAGCCAGCAAGTTGATCGACAACTGGTACGAATGATTGCCAAAGGTCACCATGCGTTGAGGTTGGTGGAAGAGCCGGACTTCAAAAAGTTTGTTGAAGATGTCTCGGTTACTCCCGGTTACACGTTACCAACCAGAAAAACTTTAACCAACGTATTGTTACCAAAAATACGGGATGAGCAATTGGGCAACTTAAAAGAAAAGTTGAGTGCTGCGACTGCTGTTTGTTTAACAACAGACGGTTGGACCTCTATGACCAATGAGAGTTACCTGGCTGTAACTGCTCATTTCATTAAAAAGGAATCAACTGTGCTGACCTCTTACATGCTTGCTTGTGAGGCGTTTGAAGAGAAGCATACAGCCGCAAACCTCTGCGAATTTTTAAAAAAAATTGTTGCTATTTGGGACGTTGAGAACAAAGTCACGGCAATAGTGTCAGACAATGCCAACAACATTGTTGCTGCTATTAAGATAGGCAATTGGCGACACATTCCTTGCTTTGCTCATACGCTCAACATAATTGTCCAAAAGGCATTGGCAAAAATCGACAGTGTGCGAACAAAAGCCAAAGCAATTGTTGAATTTTTTAATCGCAGCACAACAGGTCTCAAAAAACTGAAGGAAGCGCAGGCCCGCTTCAATCTGCCAGACTTGAAGCTAACGCAAGATGTAGCCACACGATGGAACTCCACGCACAAAATGTTTCAACGATTTGGTGTTATCTATGCCAGAATGGGACCTACTTGAAGGCGTGTTGCCAATATTGCAGCCTTTTTTGCAAATTACCAACGAAATCTCTGCAGAGAAAAACGTAACTTTATCCAAAGTAATCGTCTTGGTAGGCATTTTGCAAAAAAGAATGGCAAACATGAGCTCCAGTTTGAATGAGTCCTTAAAAGCAGTTGTAGATGTTATCGTCTCGGAGATGGACATTCGTTTTAGGGACTACGAAACAAACGTTTTGTTTGCAGAGAGCACAATCTTAGACCCACGATTTAAAGGTCGTGTGTTCAAATCCGAGACCGCATTTAACAGATCAACAGCCGAAATAAAAAAAAATAATGTCCATACGGCCAGCCATCGTGTTGCCTGAAACTGCCCAGACTGAGTCTGTGTGTCTATCTGCAGTATCCAATGATGAAGATGACATTTGGAACGACTTTGACATTGCATTTAATCGAGTCAGCAAACCAACCAACAACACAGCTGCAGCCATTAGGGAAATGGATAAATACCTGTCAGAGGAATATATAAGCCGGAAAGGTGATCCGTTGATATGGTGGGAGCAGCGCAAAACACAATATCCCCACTTATATATATATATGATAAAACGCCATTGTGTAGTGGCCACATCGGTGCCATGCGAGCGCATATTTTCAAGTGCAGGGGAAACTATACGCAAAAGGCGATCACTATTAAAGCCAAAAAACGTGGCAAACCTTATATTCTTGCATAATAATATGTGAGCATGAATTATCAAGTATGTATATATTAAGTAATATTCGTAGAGCGTAAATAACAATTTTTTTTTTCTATTTCAGGGTCAGTGTAAAAGGAAACGAACTTTCATTTTTATCAAAGAATTCCTAATGAAGGAGGGAATAAAAATTTATTTTATTATTTTGTTTTTTAGTATGTAGTTAAACTGGATTTTTAAACTGTGATTTTTTTTTTATGTTAATACATAAATGTAAGTTATGTTACTTTGTTAAAGTTCTCTTACCGAACTATATAAAAAAAAAAAAAATTATGTTAATAATTAATATTATTAATTATAAGTATATAATCAATCATGCTGAAATATCAATTTTAGCATATGTGTGTGCTGTTATCATGAGCAACTGCAATTCATGAGTGAGTAAGTGAGCAACTGAGCAATGTGAGCGAGTTGACTCACTTCAAAAAAAAGAACAAGTGAACATGTTCTCCAAAGTGAGCAATACTTACCCAACACTAAAATATAGTCAAAAAAGCAACGGGGACACTAAACTTCCTTGTTTACAGTTCCGGTTTTTGCATAACTTGCTCGGTAAATTTTAACGTTTTTGTTGGAATACCCAGCATATGCAATTTGTATATAAGTAGCTGTCTAGGAACCTTGTCAAAAGCTTCTTTGAAATCTACGAAAAAGATATACACTTCTTTTTTCCTGAAATTTAAGGTGATAGATGGCAAATTATATATATATAACTCGATTCATGAAGCCGTGATGCATCTTGGTTGGAAGAAAACATTAGAAAATCTTTACGAAATGTATTGGCTTGAAGGTATGTCAAAGTTAGTCTGAAATTTTGTGGACAATTATGTCACATGTAGGATGCTAATACGAATTTTGGTAGGGTTCAAGCTGGCCTTCTTTCTATAACGGAAATTTCTATTCCATGGCTTATGGGGAAGCTTAGCTTAGAATGATCAGAAAGAGTACATTTTCGTTTTGATTGACGCCTTCACCAAGTTTTTGTTTTTACATCATACACAGCAAATCAAGTATTTCATTGTTTGGCGCGCCTAGGCGTGTAATTGCTGATCAGGATCACTGTTTCACCAATATTGACTTTCGTGAATTCTGTCGTTTACATAATATTGAATTGGATTTGGCAAGTTAAAAGGGTGATGAGAACTCTTAAAAATATGATAACTGCAGTAAAAAATGGTGGGGACCGTTCTTGGCAGGAAGTATTGTCTAATGTACAGTTAGCATTGAACTGTACTGCGAGTCGAGTTACAAAGTAATTGATAGGAAAAGTGGCTACACCATTAGACTTGATGATTTTTGATGAGCAAATGAGGGAGACAGGCAAAAAGGAAATACAACAGGCTGCGAATAATATTGAGAAATCGGCCAAGGGGGACAAGGCTAGATTTGATCAAACAAAAGCTAGGGTTCAAAGTTTTAACGTAGGGGAATTTTTATTGCTTCAAAATGAGTAACGGAATTTAACAAAGTTAAATTTAAAATATAAGGGTCCATCTAAAGTTATTGAAATGTTGGATGGGGATAGGTATATCCTAGGTGCAGTAGATTCTAACAGGACTTTTAAATATCCTCATGGCCGCCTGCGTGAACTCTGTACTATTTACAACACAAAAAAAAAAACAAAAAAAAAAAAAAACCAAATTCCTTAAATGTTCAATTACGGAAATAAACTTTATTTTAGTTAAATAATGAGTTCATGGGTTTTAACTTGTTTTATTAATCTTTTATTGTTTTGCTTAAAATGTGAATATGCTCTGAATGGAGAATGACATAGAGCAACAAAATTTTCTGTTTTTTGCTCTATCGAACTGAAATTTAGAAACCATAAGGTTTTGATACAGGCGCAATACATCTGTTAAAATCAACCAATTCGGCTGACTAGGAGAGGCACCTCCCATACAAACCCACCATTAAAATTCAAGTTCTGAGTCGAAAAACTTTTTTGTTTTTTGGACTATTGAACTAAAATTTGGACACGATAAGTTACCGATATAGGCGCGGTACATTTCTTGGAATTAGTCACATCGGACCACTAAGGGGAGTACCTCCCATACAACCCCAATTTGATGCGGAATCCTCCGTATACGAGTCTGACTCGCTCTTGGCCCATTTTTCTATTTTGGGCCGATATCTCCAAGTATGAGTTAGTTAGCTTCATTAATTATTAAAGAGGACAACTTAAGATTTTGGTAGCAGAGAAATTTAATGGATTTCAACAACTTAAGCAGATACGTTTTCCAAAAGAAAGTTTGATTCCATTTTCTATGCATCTAAATTTCCTTTAGGTTATGATTTTTGCATTGATTTTAAGCAACGTACATTTGCTTAACAAAGGTGAATACTGAGAATGAGAATTTCATAATCTGCAAGAGACAATAAAATGTAATAAAATAGGTTACAGAAAAAGAATCTCAATATAATATGTATTACTTACACTGATATTAGTATCGATATTGATTGGTATAACATTGAGGGCGTTAAACACCATTGGTGCTTGCAAATTCTGCATGAAATAGATTAGAGCTTTTTTGTAGCGTGTCTCGGTATGTGTCCAGTTGGATTGAAAGGCGGCATCACACAGTTCCATGCAATCGCTTATAAGAAAACTGCATAAGATAGAAATTGGTGTTGTCTCACACAGAAGGGCAAGTAAAAAAACGCAAGTTGCCAGACCAGTATGAAAATCAGCAAATAATAGAAGATTAATTAATGCGATACCAATCACAATACCCATAACTAAAAATTGTATAAAAATTGTAACACCAATTATTGGATTTATGGTTTTGTAGTAGCTAAAATAATGAAAACATTTGCTTAAATTGAGAAATCCACGCGAATGTGATCAGAGTTATTTCACCTACCGTATCAAATTATTATGATCCAATATACAGTTGACCAGATCATTGTACAACTCATCATTACTTTGATTTTCCTTAGTTCCCAGTCGGAGTAATCGCTCCTTTAGTATATTAACATGAGTTCGTAGGATTATAACATAAATAATTGGGTAAACATCAAGAGTGGAAGCCTGAAGACACGATCCGAGCATGGAAAAATACTCAAGAAGTGCTTGTATCCAAAATTGAGTCCTACTGGCATGCCAATCTAATAATGGATAGTAAGAACCATATGGTGGTTTACCATAAAAGACAGAACTTAAAAAAGTAGAAGTTCCAGAACCCATATAAATGATTATCATAATAAAAATAACACGATTGCTAAGAGCAACCGCTACTCGTATCTTTTGTTGCTCCTCTTTCTGTGTGCAACGTTGGTCCATTTCATCTAGTATTTCATTGGCTTTATCGAGTCGATGTAACATAAACCAACAGGAAACAACTTTGGCTGAGCACGACCATACATTGAAAGCGACTTGCACTGAGTTCAAGAATTCACCGGGAGAAAACTCATTCACATTGTTCAAATAGCTCAAAATGAAGCCCAAAGGCTGATATACCGTTGAAAGAATATTCAATGTTAAAGACCACAAAATATAGAGAATAGCATGACGTTTAGGTAATTGCCGAATACCCATGTAAAAGATTGAACGAAATAGATATAAAGTCGCATCCCGTGAATTCACTACTACGGTAAGTGGTTTCGTATAGATACTTCCAAAATACTTTTTCAGTAGCATTTTCTTCTTGACTTATTGAAAATTTCAATTTAGAGTTTGATTGCACAAATGAAACTGTTGCCAATTATAGGTTAACCAAGCCCTTTTATTCTAACGATATCCGTATATTGTAGTACAAGTTAAATCCCATTAAAAATCAATTAATACCATTGATATGAAAGTGTGAAAACTCACAGCCTTTGAAATACTTGTATGATGCATAAGTTATGAATTTTTGTAAACCCTTTAATTATAGAGAAATCAACAGTATTTTTGCAGCTGTGTGACCTTCAGTTTAGTTTAATGTTGCTTCATGTTTAATGTTATAAGTTAAATCCCATTAAAAACCCATTAATACCATTGATATGAAAGTGTGAAGACTCATAGACTTTGAAATACTTGTATGATGCATAAGTTATGAATTTGTGTAAATCCTTTAACTAAACAGCCATCTACATGATTTTTACAGCTGTTTAACTTTTAGTTTATTTTGAAATTAAAACAAAATTGAGTAAAATATGGAATATATTCGGTTTTATAGGCTAAGGGGGCGAATGGTTACATATCCCGTGACAGTAATTTTAAACAAATCAAAGAGTTTAATATGGCGCCGCTATAATTACGCAATATATCTCATAAATACAGGTTTTTTTTTTAGTAGGGTGGAGCAACGGCATGATGTTAAGTTGTATTGCATTATAAGAAATTTCAATAAAAATATTAAATTTTGTTTTACTTTTAGTGAACAGTTACAATAGTTGTTTTTTAGCTTTGAAGAGAGAATTAAAGATTTGCCAAAAGTACAATAATACAAGAAAGCAACGGTCCTGCCAAATATTATTGTAGAACCCTATGCCAATTATTGTACACATTTCTAGTCACTACTAGCACTGCCTCCCGATATACTCAAAACATATCTTGGGGTCAATTTTAATAGTTGGTTTGTTTGGGAGATCCCCCCTAATGGCTCAATTTGGGTGATTCCAACAAATGTAAAAATCAAAAAAGTTTTTTTAATAAGAACTTGAGTTTTAATGCTGGGTTGTTATGGGAGGTATCCCCGATAGTGGTCCAAATTGGCTGATTGCAACAAATGTATCGCGCCTATGATAAAAAATGATGGTGTCCAAATTTTCGATCAGTAGTGAAAAAACAAAAATGTTTTTCTAATAAGAACCTGAATTTTAATGCTGGGTTTGTATTTGAGGTACTCCCCTTAGTGATCCGATCAAACTGAAATTTCGACAATATAAGTCTCTGATGTATAGCCACCAACTACCTAAATTTTTAGATCGTGGGATTGCAGGATCGTATAGCCATACAAAACAAAATTTTTTTTGTACGGGGACCCCTTTCAGTTTTAGTTTTAATATTTGTTGCTGATACCCAGATAAAACTACAGATTCTGTGAATTTCAACTCTCTAGCTATTACGGTTCATGAGATATGACCCGAGGAAGGACGGACGGAAAACGAAGTCTCTGCAACAGGGTTCCGTTTGTTACCCTTTGGGTATGGAAACCTCAAAACTGAAATTGTTGTCTATTCTAGAGCATTACAATAAATGAGACATAATTGAAAATGATAACACGCGCACCGAAGCGGGGCCGGTCCACTAGTTGTTGTATATTACAATATTTTTGTTTATCTCAAATACGCGAACACTTTCCCCTAGTCAACCTTTCAACCAAGTCAAACATGGATCCGTCACATGCATGGAAATATTTGTTTTTGACTAAGTTCGACTTTCGGGATACCTTGGTTGAGAATAGTGATAAAGCATAAAAAAGAATATTAAGCGAGTCAAAATTAAACATAAGTTTAGTCCGCCCTTATCTACCCTAACCTAACCTAACCTTGTCTACATATCGAATTATCTAGTCTTTAGTTTACTTCTTAAGTTGATAATATATGTATATAATTAAACGGAAAACATTGCATTTGTGAACCGTTTCCTGCTTAAACCAATAAACCGATTTCGAAACAAAAAAAAGAAACCAACTCAAAGGTTTTTTCTCCAGATTTGTAAAAAAAATTTTATTAAAATAGGTCCAGAGCTTTAGGCATAACAAAGTTTTAAAGATAACCGCTTTATAATAACAATAAGAACACACAGAACAGATGTCAATGTTCTCCCATTCTACTGCACTCACAAGATCAACGGCTATGTCTGACAGTGTATCAGAGATGTGCAACGAAGACTTTGTTTTTTCGTTAATACAATTTGTTATTGAGTATGCCAAAATTGGTAATAAGAAGAAGAGCTTTCTGTTTAGGGATTATGTGCGCTATAAATCGGCATTGTTAACATTTCCCACGTGCTTCGTGTCTGGTTTCTGTACATTTCTGACACTTATTAAAAATTTTTCGCACAATTCTAATACTTCTATTATTTCAATATGCCTTCCCGACCAACTTTAACTGGTAGAACTAAGCGTACATGCCACAGAAATTACATGAGATCAGTTAGGAATGTAATTGCAAGTACTTCAAACGATCAAGATATTGGATTCATTAAATGGAGCGCATTGAATTTATTTCCTCGTAAAACATTTTCAATTTCAATCTGAAGTTACTTTACGTAACACTTTAGCGCTTTTACTTTGTGTTATCATAAGGGAAAATCATTACCACCCCTCATTCAGAATGTTCTTTTCATGAATTTATTTATTTCAAGGTTTCACATGACAAAGTCATTAAAAACGCTGCAAGAATTACTTTGATAATATGGATCCTTATAATGCTTTATTTGTAATAATAAGTTCTGAATTTTAACTGGATTAAAGAGTTTTGAATGCAATTTAATATTTTAAGATTCAAGACGCATTTTACCACCGATCGGGTTCAATTAAACCGGGTTATGGGAGTAATCCGGCATTTTCGACGTTGAAACTGCTGTACGTCATAGACTGAATGCTAGAGCATATAATGGAAGTAATGTGTGTATTATGCATGATTAGGTAATGAATCAAATCGTATAAATGTTTTTGTCCGTTCTTTTATGTCAATGGCTGAATATTGGCACCGTCCTGAAAATACAACTATTAATGTTTGTATGATGATTAAGGTGAATAAAGATTATGAGCTTCGCCGATATACGATGCTATTCAGACTGATGTTGCAGCTATTTTTAGAAGCGATGAAGGTGAAACGCCTTTGCTGTTTCTGTTTTGGGCTCTTCATTAGATCCGTTGACATATCCTCTGTTGTTTCCTAATGGTGGTACCTGTTGTCATGTCAATATGTCACATAACATTGCTTCTACTTCTAATTCTAGCGCTCCTAAAAACAAAGTTACTATGTTGCGGTATGCATGTTATTGTATTCCCAAAAATTATTTCTTTAATGGATCGTTGAAATATATATTTGAATTGAAACTACCAGATTTCATTTTATTAAATAAACAGGTGGCTTTTCGTGCTGAGCCTTATAGTAACTTAAGTGATTTTATAAATCAAAATCCAAATGTTAATGATTCTAGAGTTGGTCAAAAAGTAATTTTGCCTTCCACATTCATAGGTTCTCCACGAAATATGTTTCAGAAGATAGATGTTATCTGTATTGTACAGCGGTTTCAACTTTATTCATAACTATGGCATATAATCCACATTGGACCCTAGAAGCCTTAAATGGGACAAAGGCTCACTTTCGATCTGATATTGTTATTCGCGTTTTCAAAATTAGATTGAATGAATTGAAAAAAAGAAAAATAAAAAAACCCAGATATTCGGTAAAGTGGATGATATTATTTGCACAATTGTATTCAATAACGTGGTCTCCCTCATGCACAGCGGTTGTTGACTTAGGAAAATGATAACAGAGTTGATAGTCTCAAATTGTTTTAGCTGCAATTCCTAATCCCCATACTTATTAATAATTACTTAACTTAGTAAAACGTCATATGATTAATGGCCCCTGTGGTGTTCTTAATTCTAATTCAGTGTGCCTGCTAGAAGGAAAATGGTCCTAAAATTTTCCTAAAGATGTCTCACAACGTACTCATGATTGTGTGGTTATCCAGTATATAGACGTTGTTGATTATGGTATTTCTGTTCTGATTGTTTTGTGCTCCCATACAATCCGTATCTGTTAGCTAAGTTCAATTGTCATTTTAATATTGAAGTTTAAACGACTGTGCGAATTTAGAATTTAGTATTGAGAATGTTGGGCCGAATGAAATCTTGATTGGAGAATTTTTGATTTCCCAATGCATTATCAGTCACATACAATTGTTTGGCTTGATTGCCACCTATCTGGTCGTAGCTAATCCTCCAAGAACCAAATTATGAGCATTCTTTGAATTGAATACAAACGTTGCTTCTGCAAATGAATTTCTATATATTGAAATTCCAGAACATTTCGTGTGGGATGGTACAGGAAAAAAGTGGACAGTTAGACAAGTCTAAGTCTTTTGAGGATTTACTATTCTACAAGTAAATATAATGGGGTTGTGTATCCTACTTTTGTGGAATCATGTGACGCGCGAGGGATTACATCGAGTGACAACTATTGGCGTAACTGTTTCATTGAAGTAAAACAAAGTAATTCTCTAGACAATTGCGAGAATTTATTTGTGGTTTGAATGTTCCTGCGAATGTGTTAGTTTTATGGAATGAATTTCAAGATGATATGAACGAAGATATTCTTATAGAATACAGTCTGGACATTTCTAATAATCGAGCTTTTCTAATAATCGATGTTATTCTTCAGACTCATAATACTTCATGTCAATTACTTGGTCTTTCAATGTCGGTTTATTTCCCTGTTGATTCTGATTTCAGTGATAGTAAGTATTAACCGCATTGAAGCAGAAAATATTCTGAAAGATATATGTAATAGCGCTAATGATACACAACGTAACATTATAGATAGAGTTTTACGCGAAGTTTTGAATCATGATACTGGTAGCTCACGCAGGTATCCAAACCGTAATCATATGTAAATTATATTGACAGCTTTCAGCGATATCACTAATACTTTCTTAATCGGTAAGAGGACCTTACATATTGTGTTCATATTACCAATTCCATTATTAGAAAATTCAGTTTAAAATATCAGTCCTAACAGTAATCAAGATAGAATTCTGCGCCGCTGATTATAATCGATTTCAATGTGACCTCTTTATGCTATGAAATTAATTGATAGATTGCTGAGAGACTTGAATTTGAACAACGTGTTACCCTCATAGAAAATGTATTACATCGTGGTCTGAATTTCGAAACTTTCATCATGTCCCTTTGACTCGCAATATGAGGGCGAAATGGAAGCTTTCCCTCAGTTCGGTTCGGATATCGTTGAAATACCGAATAATTTATTTTGTGAACCTGTAAGCATCATCAATGATATATTTGGCAATATTCAATTCAGTTATTTTGGTTCCAAAAAATGATGCTTGTTCTTTTATAAATTTAGAAGTCTTAAAACGAATGCCTGGAGAGGAGCAGGCTTACTATAGCTATGATAAAATTGTCAGTGATGTTGCACGTGAACATAAAAATATTCCTATTGATTTTTTGAGTACTGTATCAGCTAGTGGTCTGCCTATCCGCAAATTAATCTTAAAAGAAAACTGTATTGTATTATTAATACGTAATTTAAATACGGAATTCGCATGCGCGTAAACGAATACGATGTGCTAATAGGTGTAGCGCGTAATATTCGACCTCGGTCTGGTCGGCCTTTCACCGAAAAAGTTGACCAAATTATTGAAAATGTGGGGAATGACTGGCACATAAGTACTCATGACATTGCTAAGGATCTTGTTATCCACCATACGACAGTTTTAGACCATAAAAAAAGGCTTGCTATGCAAAAAAGCTGGATGTTTGGGTACCACACAATTTGACAGAAAAAAAATCTAATTGGTCGCATTTAATTTTGCGAAATGTTACTGAAACGGATTGATTTGCAACCTTTTCTATCGAAATTGATAACTGGCGATTAAAAATGGGTAGCATACGACAATCATGTAAGAAAAAGATCATGGTCTAAACAAAGTGAGTCCGCCCAAACCATTGCAAAACCGGCGCTAACTACGAGGAAGTTGTTGCTGTGCATTTGGTGGGATTGCAAAGGTCCTGTGCATTATGAGTGGCTCCCACCTGGGCAAACGATAAATTCGGAACTTTGTTGTCAAAAACTAACAAGACTAAATGCAGCGTTTAAGGCAAAACGGCTACAATTGGTAAACAGAAAAGGCATAGGCTTCCACCACGACAACGCTAGGCCACACACATCTTTGATGACGCAGCAAAAATTGAGGGAACTCGGCTGGGAAGTGTTAATGCACGGGATTATGCTTTTACCCAAAAGATGGCGAAAGGTTATCAGTAACGATGAAAAATATTTGATGAAATAAAGTTGCTTTGTTATATGAAAAAAATTGTTGAAACATAATTGTCATTTTCGGAAGTTACTTTTCCACCAACCCAATATATTATTAATCAGCTAGACGAGGCGAGTTAATTGAGCAATGTCAGTCTATTTTCTCCTAGGAAACAAGTTTTTCTTTCTAGACTATCTCTTACCTACCTGTGATGATGATATTAATATGTATATTGCTTCAATTCAATTTGTTTACAACCTAGGGTTATTTCGTCGTTTCCACTAAGCGTGCCTCCTGAATCGGTCCCTGAAGTGTGCAACCCCAAATTTTGGCCTCCAATTATGGTTGTTTATGAATTGAAACAGGAAAAATGAACAGATATGTATATGTAGTCCCGTTATGCTGCCGGTACTTGTTCACTTTCTGTTCCAAGCACAGATTCAAAAAACTAATTTCCAGCCTATTTCCTCTTTTCTATTTGTGTTACATGCTCTTATATTCCACGAGTCTCGTGTTCTCCCAACTCCAAGAATACTGAAGTTTTCTTGTTCTCCTGGGCCAGATAAATAACTTTAGTTGTGTAGATTGTGAATATACTCTGTGTAAACTTGTTTTGATGCTTCATAATTTATCGCTCCAGGTAGCTTCTTTTCCGTCTTTAGTAGGAATCTTTCATTATTCCTCTTAATAGAAAATGTAATAAAGTAGATATGTCAAACTATAGGAACATATCTAACTTGTAATTTAATTCGATTTGATGCGGAATCCTCTGTGTACGAGTCTGACTCGCTCTTGGCCCATTTTTCTATATTGTGCCGATATCTCAAAGTGTGAGTTAGTTAGCTTAGGTATTGACATTACTTTACTAATACAAATTTCAGCTTCATTAATTATTAAAGAGGACAACTTAAGATTTTGGTAGCAGAGAAATTAAATGGATATCAACAACTTAAGCAGATATGTTTTCCAAAAGAAAGTTTGATTCCATTTTCTATGCATCTAAATTTGATCAGTGTGAAGGTGAATCCAAACTCTATATTATAATTATTTCGTTTCTTTAGGGTGAAAAATTTCCATTTCTCATTCCGATTTTTGTAAGCGTTCAGCAATGTTCATTTGCTTAACAAAAGTGAATACTGAGAATGAGAATTTCATGATCTGCAAGAGACCATAAAATGTAATAAAATAAATTAAAGAAAAAGAATCTCAATATAATATGTATTACTTACACTGATATTAGTATCAATATTGATTGGTACAACATTGAGGGCTTTAAACTCCATTGGTGTTTGTAAATTCTGCATGAAATAGATTATAGCTTTCTTATAGCGTGTCTCGGTATGTGTCCAGTTGGATTGAAAGGCGGCATCACACAGTTCCATGCAATCGTGTGTGAGGAAACTACACAAGATAGAAATTGGTGTTGTCTCACACAGAAGGGCAATTAACAAAACGAAAGTTGCCAGACCAGTATGAAAATCAGCAAATAATAGAAGATTAATTAATATGATACCTATCACAATACCCGTAACTAAAAATTGTATACAAATTGTAACACTAATTACTGGACTTATGGTTTTGTAGTACCTAAGATAATGGAAACATTTGCTTAAATTGAGAAATCCACTAGATTGATCAGAGGTATTTCACTTACCGTATCAAATTATTATGATCCAATATACAGTTGACCAGATCATTGTACAAATCATCATTACTTTGATTTTCCTTAGTACCCAATCGGAGTAAACGTTCCGTTAGTATTTTAACATGAGTTCGCAGGATTATAATGTAAACAATTGTATATCCATCAAGGGAGATTTCCTGAAAGGACACTCCAATCAAGGAAAAGTACTCAAGAAGTGCTTGTATCCAAAATTGAGTCCTACTGGCTTGCCAATCTAATAATGGATAATAATAACCAAATGGTGGTCTACCACTGACCACAGCACTTAGAAAAGCAGAAGTTACATAACTCATATAAATGATCATCATAATAAAAATAACACGATTGCTAAGAGCAACCGCTACTCGTATCTTTTGTTGCTCCTCTTTCTGTGTGCATCGTTTGTCCATTTCATCTAGTATTTCATTGGCTTTATCGAGTCGATGTAACAAGAACCAAAAAGAAACAACTTTGGCTGAGCACGCCCAGGCATTGAAAGCGACTTGCACTGAGTTTAGGAGGTCATCGGGTGAAAACTCACTCATATTGTTCATAAAGCTCAAAACGAAGCCCAAAGGCTGATATACCGTTGAGAGAATATTCACTGCTAAAGACCACAAAATATAGAGAATAACATGACGTTTAGGGAATGGCCGAAAACCCATGTAAAATATTGAAAGAAATAGATATAAAGTCGCATCCCGTGATTTCACTACTACGGTAAGTGGTTTCGTATAGATACTTCCAAAATACTTTTCAGTAGCATTTTCTTCTTGACTTATTGAAAATTTCAATTTAGAGTTTGATTGCACAAATGAAACTGTTGACAATTATAGGTTAACCAAGCCCTTTTATTCTAACGATATCCGTATATTGTAGTACAAGTTAAATCCCATTAAAAATCAATTAATACCATTGATATGAAAGTGTGAAAACTCACAGCCTTTGAAATACTTGTATGATGCATAAGTTATCAATTTTTGTAAACCCTTTAATTATAGAGAAATCAACAGTATTTTTGCAGCTGTGTGACCTTCAGTTTAGTTGAATGTTGCTTCATGTTTAATGTTATAAGTTAAATCCCATTAAAAACCCATTAATACCATTGATATGAAAGTGTGAAAACTGACAGCCTTTGAAATACTTGTATGATCCATAAGTTATGAATTTGTGTAAACCCTTTAACTAAACAGCCATCTACATGATTTTTACAGCTGCTTAACTTTTAGTTTAGTTTAAGGTTGCGATTCTAAGAAACATTCATGTTCAATAATTTTTAACTTTTATTTTGAAATTAAAACAAAATATGTAACATTGAGTAAAATATGGAATATATTCGGTTTTATAGGCTAAGGGGGTGGATGGTTACATATCCCGTGACAGTAATTTTAAACAAATCAAAGAGTTTAATATGGTGCCGCTATAATTACGCAATATATCTCATAAATACAGGTTTTTGTTTTAGTAGGGCGGAGCAACGGCATGATATTAAGTTATATTGCATTATACAATAAGAAATTTCAATAAAAATATTAAATTTTGTTTTACTTTTAGTGGACAGTTACAAAAGTTGTTTTTTAGCTTTGAAGAGAGAATTAAAGATTTGCCAAAAGTACAATAATACAAGAAAGCAACGGTCCTGCCAAATATTATTGTAGAACCCTATGCCAATTATTGTACACATTTCTAGTCACTACTAGCACTGCCGCCCGACATACTCAAAACATATCTTGGGCTCAATTTTAATAGTTGGTTTGATTGGGAGATCCCCCCTAATGGCTCAATTTGGATGATTCCAAATGTACAGTGCTTATATTAAAAACTAATAGTGTTTAAATTTCTGTTCAATAGTAAAAAAATCAAAAAAGTTTTTCTAATAAGAACTTGAATTTTAATGCCCTCCTTAGTGATCCGATCAAACTGAATTTTCAACAATATAAGCCTCTGATGTATAGCCACCAACTACCTAAATTTTTAGATTGTGGGATTGCTGGATCGTATAGCTGCCATATAAATGTTTCTTGTACGGGGACCCCTTTAAGTTTTAGTTTTAATATTTGTTGCTTATACCCAGATAAAACAACAGATTCTGTAAAAATATCTACTCTCTAGCTATTACGGTTCATGAGTCTGAAGAATATCATCGATTATTAGAAGAGTTCGATTATAAGAAATTTCCTGACTGTAGTCTATAAGAAAATCTTCACTCATGTCATCTTCGAATTCATTCCAAAAAACTAACCCATTCGCTGGATCATTCAAACAACAAATAAATCCTAATAACTCTCGCAATTATCATGGAGAGTTAGTTTGTTTTACTTCATTTAAACATTCACGCCATTCGTTGTGAGACGATGCAGTCCCCCGCGCGTGGCATGCTTCCACAAAAGTAGGATAAGCGGATACGCAACCCCATTATAGAACCGTAAATCTTCAAAAGACTTGGCACCATGAAGTAACCGTAAATGAAATAACTCGCCATCTTTAGGAGATACAACATACATTCGAGAAATAACTTTCTCTACCCCACGTTTTCTAACAGTCCACTTTTTTGCTTTACCATCCCACACGAAATGTTATGGAATTTCAGAATACAGAAATTGATTTGTAGAAGCAACGTTTGTATTCAATTCAAAGAATGCTCATAATTTGGTTCTTGGAGGATTAGCTACGGCCTGTTCCACATTTCCTTCTCTAAAGTAAGTATTTTGCCTTCCGTGCAGGTGGCAATCAAGCCAAACAATTGTATGAGACTGATAATGTATTGGGAATTCAAATATCCTCCAAGCAGCCTCAGTGGAATCAACAAAGCTACCATTTTTGAAATCTCAAATCTCATCTATCACGATTTCATTCGGCCAACATTCTCAACATCAAATTCTGAAGTCGCACAGTCATGCCCTTTATAAACAAACATTCTTTTAAATGTATTTGACACTCTTAACAGTTGTGGAAACTTCAACATTCAAATGACAATTGAACTTAGTTTTCTTGGCTGTAGCCCATAATTGAATGCCGTATGTCTATATAAGCTTAATTACACTATTGTATAGCACTAATTTCCCATTGGCTGCCAACTTAGATCTACTGTTAAGAAGCGGGTATAGTTGCTTAAATTTTAATGTGAGTTGATCTCTCTTTTTCTGAATATGATGTTTCCACATCAGTTTACCATCAATAAGCATGCCCAGGTCCTTTGCCACATTGCTTAATGGAATGTCAGTACTATTTATATTTAATTGTCTTGACTGATAAGCTGTCCGTGTTGTGTATATCACTTACGTCGTTTTTAGTTCATTCACTTTTATTTGCCATTTATCAAGCCAAGTATATGATTCGTCAAGAATATTCTGCAGCTTAGTTGTCGCCACAGCAAAATTTTTATGAGAGTACATTAGTACCGTATTATCTGCGAAGGTAACCACCATGGACGAGTTATCTCCTGGAGTTGGGATGTCTGATGTGTATAAAGTATACAACATAGGACCAAGCACGCTTCCTTGCGGGACTCCTGCTCTTATCTGTCTTAGTGTAAAAGATTCGTCCTTACATTTTACGTAGAAATAGCGAGAGTCAAAATAGCTTTTAATGATTTCGAATAGATCAGTTGGAAATACGGTCCTAATTTTACTCAGTAGGCCGTCGTGCCTGACTTTGTCGAAGCATTTTCTATGTCCAGAAAAACTTTAAGATTTTCTGAGTTACTCTGTCTGAATTATGGAGTGACTTTGTCTAAACCGAAATTGGTGGTTAGGTATGATTCTGTTCACGTCTAGTATTGGTTGTATTCTGTCAAGTAGAAGACGTTCAAATACTTTAGAAAGTAAGGGCAATAGGCTGATTGGTCTGTACGATGACGCCTTGGTTGGATCTTTGCACAATTTGGGTATGGCTATTATTTCAGCAACCTTCCATAAAGATGGGTAGTGCTTTAGTCTTAATATCGCATTGAACAAGTGTCTAATAAATATCATTGCCTTCGCAGGGGGCTCTTTGAGTAACTTTCCAGTTATTTGGTCGGAACCTGGCGTTTTACTCTGACTAGTGCGCTTTTCAATACAGTGCCTAACTTCATTGGTTGAAATGTTTTTTGTACAGTATTGCGCAGATGGAGTCCTGTTGTACAAATTGGTTATTAGAGTGGTTGGTAGTAAAAGCCATTTCATAATAGTCTGTCAGTAGTGAAGCTTTGTCAGAGTTGATTCTAGCCCATGTCCCATCCGATTTTAAAAGTGGCGATTGGTGGAAGGTGCGATTTCTGAAGTGCTTAGCAGCTTTCCATAATGAGTAATTAGTGACAGATGTCGGCGATAGTGTTTCTGTGTAATTTACAAATTGTTCATTTTTTAAATTTTAGCTTTGTCATTTGAAGCTCTCGTCCTTATAGCAGCACGTCAAATTTCTTCAATAAGTCACCAAAGCCCTGTCGGTAGTCAACTAACGGAAACAGTTATCCCGCACAAGAAGGAGACCGCAAAATCAAAAAGTTCGGCAGTACAGACTGTAATTGATCGCTATGTGCAGATCAAACGGAAACTCAGTCCGTAAAAACCCAACTCTGGTAACAAATCTAAGAGATCGAATACCTCTTCTACCCCAACCAACGAACCCAACGTTTTGAAAGGAAACAGATTTGAAGCTCTTAGCAGCGATAATGATTCCATAGACGTAGAAGAGGCCCCAGCAGTCAAGCAAACCAAGCCTCCCCCAATTTACATTCGCGAGCGCAGTTCAAACAATATTGTTTTACAGGTAGCGCAACTTATCGGCAACAACAATTTTCATATTGTTCCGCTAACCAAAGGCAAAGTACATGAAACTAAACTGCAAATCTACAATGAGAATAATTACAGGATAGTTTCGAAATTCCTCAGTGATGCCAACAAAAACTACTATACGTACCAACTTAAGAGTAGTAAAGGGCTGATATTGGTTATAAAAGGAATAGAAGCTGGAGTTGACACTAAGGAAATTAAGAAAGCGCTTGAGGAAAAAGGGTTCCCAACTAGGGTTGTGATCAACATCTTGAACAGAAGCAGAATCCCCCAGCCAATGTTCAAGGTCGAGCTCTCTCATGTGAATAAACCAGAGAAAAGAAACAATATTCACCCAATATACAACTTACAATACTTGCTTCACCGCAGACTCACTGTAGAGGAACTTCACAAGCGCAGTGTACAAACTGTCAGGAATTTGGGCACACGAAATCGTATTGTACCCTACAAAACAGACACAACATCAAAAAAATGTAGTAGCTGCTGGGGTAATCACACTGCTAATTATAGAGGCTGTCCAGTTTTTAAAGAACTGAAAAACCGGATGAATCCGCGCAAAGTAACTGCAACTGCCCATAACCGACCCGAGACAAAAGTACGAGTACCACATTAATGCTGGCGTCCCACAAGGCAGTGTTCTCGAAAAAAATAAAAAAAAAACACGACTTTACTGATCGAATGCCAACATCGGAATGCCATTATTATTTGAATACCGTTCTCCATTCAGCATATTGCGGAACAAATGTCGCCAATACTTGACCTTCGTATCAATGATTCTGTAATTATATGCATACTTGGTGTAACAATGCTGATTGTAACACTGTGATTTTTATAAATTGCTACTCCTCCAGCACGAACATCTGGTCTTCTGTATTTTACAATACAATCGAAATTCGGAATATGAAACTCTTGATCGTTACCCATTCATGTCTCACTGAGAGGTAAAATATTTCATTTTTACTGCTGATACAAACTCATGTTGATGATGTTTTCACTCATGACTGCATTAATGAGAGAATGAGGATTAAGTTAAGTCATACTCTCTACCCACTACACCATTCAGACATTTTAATTGTCTTTGTTGTTTGAACGGCCACAGCAAAGTGTGGCTGTGCAAAGCTATTTATTTATATTTACACACAAAAAATAAAAAACAATCATTTTCAATGTAAAAATTAAAAAAAAAAATAAATAAATATTCGAAAATAAAAATAAAAATATATTTCCAAAGCAGGATTCAAACCCTATGCCATCAGTTTGCCAGCCCGACACTCTAACCCATTGAAAAAAAATCTGACCATTCTATTTTTAGAATAATTTTTTGAATTCTCACTCATGCCGCACATAAAAGAGCTACGCTCTAATAAAATGTGATTGAAACTCTTTGACTTTCGAGCGAGATGAAATGAGCGCACGTGCAATGTCCTAATGGTATTCAACTGTTTTTTGGTAATCATGACGTGGAACAGTATAACGTATCCTTAACGCCAGCCCAGACAAAGTTTTATCTGTTGCTAAAGATATTTTTACTTGGAACACTACAGGTGATGAACTAGCTCATTTAAGGCAACAACTGCACAAAAAAGTCGTCGAAGATACATGTGGTGGATTGCCCTACGGAATTATGCTCGTTATTGGACGTTATGATAGCAACGAAAATAGATGTGTTTGATAGCTTAGCAAATGAGGTATAGTGTCTTTGGAATTAATTGAATATCCGCATGACATTACAAATAAAATAGTTAATGGTGAAAACAGAGCAATGGTTCCGTAAAACGCCTCTGGTTACAATTTCCTTTAAGTTGTAGAATTGGACTTAAATTAACGAACCTTTCTGCGGGATATGTTCAGAGTCGTGACGTTGTAAAGAAATACTACAATCTATTTGAATACCAATCGTACTATTAGCACTGCTAGAGAACGTGCAAGTGAGATAGTTGCAATGATTGCAGTCTGGCAGGTCCGTAAGAAAGGTTGTGCAAGTGAGATAGTTGCAATGATTGCAGTCTGGCAAGTCCGTAAGAAAGGTTGTGCAAGTGAGATAGTTGCAATGATCTAATCATCGCGTTAATGATGAGGAGAATGCAGCTCCGACATATATTTTCAATAGTTGAATGATTTGTTTCTAAAACCAGCTTGAAATTCCAATATAATGTTACATTTTCTAAGCCAATCTAAAATTTTCTGGCTGATTGGCATTTCCAATCGAACCATTATGATTTATTAATTAACTTATTTCTGTGAGTTTTACAAATAACAGTTGCCATTATAAGTTGTATAAAATCATCAAGTTCCAATTCATTTTGCTCTGTTTTTTCCCTTTCTAGATTTCTTACAAGACTTTCATTATATGCCTTCAATTCCGAATCACGTAGCCAAACTTTTGGCAATGTAGTATTATTGTTACGCTTGTTACTGTTTCCTATGTTTCCTATGGGAGGTTTTAATGTCAGAATGATAGGCATATGATCGGACCAGACTTTTCCCAAATTCGTCACTGTTAATAATTCCTTTTAAAACTGCCTGCCAACCCTATTTACTACTTTGTCTTTTGAAACCATATTTACTTTTCCAGCCGTAATAGCAGATTTATTTCTTCTATAGACGTGATACAAATACAAATACTAACACTAAAATATTTTCAAAAATTTAAAGGGGTCCCCATACAAGAAACATTTTGGTTTGTCAAGCAGCTATACGGTTCAGTAATCCCACGATTTTGAAATTAAGTTGGTTTGTGGCCATACATTAGAAACTAATATTGTCGAAATTTCATTTTGATCAGAACACTAGGGAGGGTACCTCCCATACAAACCACTATGGAAATGCAGGTTCTTATTAGAAAAACTTTTTTTTTTTATTATTTGTACTATTGAACTGAAATTTAAACACTACAAGTTTTTGACTTAGGCGCGGTACATTTGTTGAAATCGGCCTCCTATACAAAACCTAATCTGGTACGGAACCCTCCGTGTGCGAGTCTGACTCGCACTTGGCCGATTTTTATAATATTCAAAGTTTTCTATTTCTACTTGTCAAACTATCATACATAGTTAAATAAATAAATGTATTTTCCATAGTAAAGTTAGAATAAAATATTATTTCCTTTTTCTATGCATCTAAACGCCATCAGAGTGAAAGTGAGTCGAAGATAGATTCATCTACTCGTATATTATATTTAACTCGCTCCTACAATAAATGTTATGCAACGTTTTCATTTCTCATTCAAATTTTCGTAAGCGTTCAGCAATGTTCATCTTCTTAACAAAGGTGAATACTGAGAATGAGAATTTCATAACCTGCAAGAGACCATAAAATTTAATAAAAGAAATTAAAGAAAAAGAATCTGAATACAATATTTATTACTTACGCTGATATTAGTACTGATATTGATTGGTATAACATTGAGGGCTTTAAACTCCATTGGTGTTTGTAAATTCTGCATGAAATAGATTAAGGCTTTCCTATAGCGTGTCTCAGTATGTGTCCAGTTGGATTGAAAGGCGGCATCACACAGTTCCATGCAATCGTGTACGAGAAAACTGCACAAGATAGAAAGTGGTGTTGTCTCACACAGAACGCCAACTAAATAGACGATGGTTGTCAGACCAGAATAAAAATCAGCAAAATAAAGAAGATTAAATAATGTGATACCCATCACAATACCCGTAACCAAAAATTGTATAAAAATTGTAACACCAATTATTGGATTTATGGTTTTGTAGTACCTAAAATAATGGAAATATTTGCTTAAATTAAGAAATCCACTCGAATGTGATCAGATCAGTTTTTTCACCTACCGTATCAAATTATTATGATCCAATATACAGTTGATCAGATCATTGTACAAATCATCATTACTTTGATTTTCCTTTGTGCCCAGTCGGAGTAATCGTTCCTTTAGTATATTGACATGAGTTCGTAGGATTATAACATAAATAATTGGATAAACATCAACTATGGTATCCTGAACACACGCTCCGATCAAGGTAAAGTACTCGAGAAATGCTTGTATCCAAAATTGAGTACTACTGACATGCCAATCTAACAATGGATAGTAATAACCATATGGTGGTCTACCATTGAAAAGAGCACTTAGAGAAGCAGAAGTTCCATAACCCAAATAAATGATTATCATAATGAAAATAACACGATTGCTAAGAGCAACCGCTACTCGTATCTTTTGTTGCTCCTCTTTCTGTGTGCAACGTTGGTCCATTTCATCTAGTATTTCATTGGCTTTATCGAGTCGATGCAACATAAACCAAAAGGCAACAAGTTTGACTGAGCAGCAACAGACATTGGTAGCGAATTGCACTGAATTGAGGAGGTCACCGGGTGAAAACTCACTCATATTGTTCAAATAGCTCAAAATGAAGCCCAAAGGCTGATATACCGTTGCAAGAATATTCAATGTTAAAGACCACAAAATATAGGGAACAATATGACGTTTAGGTAATGGCCGAATACCCACATAAAAGATTGAACGAAATAGATATAAAGTCGCATCCCGTGAATTCACTACTACGGTAAGTGGTTTCGTATAGATACTTCCAAAATACTTTTTCAGTAGCATTTTCTACTTGACTTATTCGAAATATATTTAATATTGAAACTTAGAGTTTGATTGCACAAATGAAACTGTTGACAATTATAGTCTAACCAAGTCCTTTTATTACAACGAGATCCTTATACTGTAGTATGTCACAAGTTAAATTCCATTAAAAATCAATTAACACCATTGATATGAAAGTGTGAAAACTCACAGTCTTTGAAATACTTGTATGATGCATAAGTTATGAATTTTTGTAAACCCTCTAATTATAGAGTCATCAACACTATTATTGCAGCTGTGTAACTTTCTGTTTAGTTTAATGATTAATTATTTTTGTTGTTATTTTATTCGTCGAAATTTACAATTTATTTAAACTTCATTGTTGTTTATAAGTCGAAAAGATGAATACAAGTACAGATGATACAGTTGACTAAGTTGGTCTTAGCTTAAAAACGAATCAAAAATTTTTGTATTTAATAAAAGTAATTTACAACAAATTTCTTAATCTCAATTGATTTTGGAGATGTTTGAAAGAACATAGTTTTCGTTTTTATTGTTTTTTTAAATTTTAAATTTTGAACTTAAAAAAGATTTAATTTTTTTTCTACACTTGCGAAAAAAGAAATTAAAAAAAATTTCATTACGATTCCAAGATGAAATACTCGATTTTTAATTAATTTTTTTTACCACCTATTTCAGAATTTTAAATATTTTTAAATTTAATGTGAAAGGTACGCAACTATCACCACTAAATTTGTAGAACATGAACTTCAATAAATTATATTATTATGTACAATCTGACAATAAATTTGATTTATTTAATATATTGAATATGCATGCTCTTCTCATAAACTTATTAATTTGCCACAACGCAAATGATATAGCTAAGCATTTTATGTACATAAACAAATAGTTTGGCCCAAACTATTGACAAACTTAAATATTTCTGAGCAAACCAATTGGTAAAGATTTCTTGAGTTTAGAATATTATTTGGGAAAAGTAATAAATAATATTTCAATATTTGTATATTTGATGAAATTGTTATTATTATTTTAAATGTTATTATTTTTTTTTTTGTTGATGAATAATAGCAACCACTAACGATGATCAATTTTTAATTAATATTTCGCAATTTGTCTCAAAAAATTTTCAATATTTGATTTTTATTGTTTTTGCTGGTGTTGTCGCTACTATTATTTTGTTTTTTCACTTCACCTTCTTCCTCATTTTGAGTGTCAGTAATTGATGTTGTTAGTATTTGTTGTTGAGTTACATAAAAACTGCACTAATTGGTGGCATTCTAACAGCGGAAGCTGCTTTGCCAACATAAACAACAATAGCAATAACAACGACGTTGGTTGGCATCAGGTAGAGAGCGAAGCAATTTTATACAAGTATATTTACGAGGGGGCTCTTAAAAGTATATGACTATTACCAGCGTTCATAACTTCGTAATGGCAGAGTGACCTCTGTGGGAGATGAGTGTAACCAACGAACTCAATTACACACCACCTGCCGCAGCTACAAACTGAAAAAGATTCTTTTCACTTTTGGCTCTTTCAGAATTAAAAATTCCGCCCAAAGGACACCAATTCGACGATCATTCCGCGAACTGATTTCCAGAACTGCTTCAGAACGTGGAAGCCACATTGGCAATGATGTGATAAATCAATTGGGGATTCCTTTCTGATGTGTTGTCACGAGCCAGAATAATGTCAGCGCTCTCTGGATACTTCTGGGACACACTTCGTATGTAACATACAATATGTTTGTATGTAGTAGCAACAGTTAGTGGTATCTCATGTTACCCAATGAGGTTGAAATAGCAACGCGCCATGCGACATGGCGCAGTGCGACATATTCAGAGACACTTCGCAATGACACCATGAATGAATGCATGCCAATAATGACGTTGATAGAACGCTTCGGCAACCCCAGTTTTTGATATTTGAGGTAATGTGAGAGTGAATCTATTCCGTACTCGAACTCGTATGCAACAAATAAGAAATTAAATATGCCTATGGCGATGACAGGCATATTGACATGAAGGTTACTTTTTGTCAAACATGCAATAGTACCTATAGTCCTATGGATTATCATCTGTTGGCAAGGAATTCCTTCTTGGTAAACAGCCCTGGTTAATAGTAAAATATTTATTTTGTTGTCATGGCAATCTTTTTTGGATGTTGTCTACGCTTCTGCAAAATTTCTCTTAATTGACACTTTGGCATTGAAAGTAGCAAAGCATAAGAATCGAGTTCAAAGTGCAATTCGATACTGTCAGTGACATGGTATCTTCCTGATTTTTTTCTCTTTCTTATTTTTTTGATTGTGTTATGAAATTCATGGAAAAAGTTAATCCATTGATATGCTTTCATTTCTTTTTTATTTTGTTTTACAATATTTTGTTCTTAAAGGGAAAGCTTCATTGAAGCGGAAATAAATATGAATTGAAAATGTTTAGTAGCTTATGAGTGATGATTGATGCCTTTGAACATGAAAAATTATTAAAATACACAAAGAAAAATTATGCAGTTGACCGCTTATTTGATTCACTGAAAAAGAGACTTATTGACTTTCTGTCTGAACGTCTGATTGGCAGGAGAACGGTTGTGTGGTATGGTGTCGGGAGTCGGGTGTTTAGCTGATTGATTGCGATAAATCCACTAAGAAGTATAAACGGAAATTTGACTGAAATAATAATTTAAACTCAGGGAAAATTACTTAGTATGAAGTGACCAGAAAAAAGGAGAACATTGTATGTTAAAGTAAAAGCATTTTGCAAAAATTAAATTAAAATACAGTTGATCTTTCTTAGCTCGAACTTTTATAACGTGAAATTCCCATAAATTCAAATGGTTTTGTAGTAGAAGAATTTCCTTGATTAATATTGATGAAGATTGCATCAAGACTAACATTCATTCTTTTGAGGGTTTTGTTGAGATGGTAATTGAGATTTGCAGAGCAGGCTTTATGACTATTATAGCTCAAGACCAGTTTTTTTTTTTAAATTTATTTATAATGTTTGTCGTAGTTGTTCTGCATGACACATTTTAATGGTCCTACTATTTATTTGGAACTTAATTATCCTCAATATTACAATAGATTTTTCTTGGTGGGAGATCATTTGGATGGAGTCTGTTTAACCTCCGCCGTATAGTTGGGCTTCGGAATAAGTCAGAAGAAGTCTGGAGATTTGTTAAGTGCCAACTGCTATAAAGCTGCATTGTCTCTAACATTGTAACTGTTGATATTTTTAGACCATTGTGCAGCGTGATGTTTCTGCCAACCACGGGGCATACGTGATTCTTCTGAGCCTACTGAACGCCTACTTTCACGCATTAGGTGGTGGAACTTCTATCTCTGACTGCTACAGAGAAAGAACGTTCATTCAGGAAGCTCCAGATGAGTATGTACTGCTTGCCACTCAGGAACTTTCTGAGTTTGAGATGGTTTCTGCTTGGACTTGGTAGGTTGCGCTGTTGTCGAGATACAGGCACTTTTTCACCAAATTTTTAACATTTTTTTTTATCTAGCGTACACTATACTCAGGCGGATTTAATAATTTTTTTTTTAAATGACAAATGAAAATTAATGAAAAGAGTTGCATACATATTTTTTTCAGTTTTTAACTTTTAATATAATATTTTTAAGTATTAAGTTTTTTGAAAATCACTGCAACACCAAGCATAAAAAGTTTTGTACTTTTTTTTAATAAAAAAATCTTCAAAAGTTCCCAGCATATGTTGTGGCATTACTGTACTATATGTTTTGATAGTATTTTATTTTTAGAGTTCCGGACCCAAAGGGTACCTAAAGGAACCCTATTACAGAGACTTCGTTGCTCATCCGTCCGTCCACGGGTCATATCTCATAAGCCACAATAGCTAGGGAGTTGAAATTTTCACAGAATGTGTAGTTTTATCTGGACATCAGCAACAAATACAACAACTAAAATATTTTCAAAAACTTAAAGGGGTCCCCATATAAGAGACAATTTGGTTTGTAAGGCAGCTATACGATCCAGTAATCCCACGATCTAGAAATTTGGATGGTTAGTGGCTATACCTCAGCAACCACTAGGGGGAGTACCTCCCATACAAATCCCATTCTGGTACGGAACCCTCCGTGTACGAGTCTGACTTGCACTTGGCCCATTTTTATTGTTTTTATTATTATTGTAGTTATGGTTTTTTATTATTGCATTTCTTGTGGTAAGTCAAGTTTGAAGTTATTGTGGTAACTCTTATGTTGCAATATTGCAGTCTTGTAGTATCTTTCTCTCTTCCATGTAACTTTTTGTATAGTAACTTTGCTAATTAAGAAATGATGTCAAGCGCATGAATGCTTATCATTGCCAAAAATACATACACATACATATACTAAGCACACACATTTCTATGTACATTTCAATGAAATATGGAACCTTTTCTACAACTACATACATACATATGTTTACCAATTTCATTACTTTATGTAGTATACAATTTAACTACATTGAGCACCTGCTGCTCACAAACCACTTTCTGATACAAATAATTTTCCTTTTACACAGTTTTCCAATGCCAATTGCTATGTGGTTTTGCAATGCCAATATAGTACAGATTTAGTTGTTAAATAACTTTTAGATTTAAAAAAAAATCCTTTAAAAACTTTACCTAAGGATTCATATTTTTCATATTTATTTTTATTCTTTTCATTTTATTCACCAAAAAAAAAAAGTAAAATTCAGTAATAATTATTGGTTATGATGGTTAGTTATTTTGTTTCAATGACATTTTTTGATGAAGTGGGAAGAGAAAACAACAATTGATTGTAGTTAAAACAAATATGTAAAATTTATACTGGCAAAATAGAAATAAAATTATTGTTTAAAACAAACAGTCAATACAGTCAGTAGTGTTAGTACTGATTATTGGATGTCCTTGCATTATTTAAAAATATTTTATATAAAAGAAAAAAAATAAGTAAATAAACAAAACTGTATACAAATTGATCCATTTCAATGATTTGTTTAGATCAGTACAACATGTACACTGTAGCACACATACGAATAAAGATTTAATCAATGTATTATTTATGTATTATATTAATAGAAGGATTGAGTTGAGAAAGTATACTAGATAGATAGTGATAAAATTACAAAAGTAACGGATATTTCAAACTTGTATCTAGAAAGAATCACAAACGGCATTCAGCAATGTAAAACTAATAATAAAACTAAGTTTTAAAAATATACCGCGTCAGAAACCAACAAAAAAGATTCCTGGTGAGAACAGACTAGTCGGAAAGTTCCTTATAGTATCAGTCTTCTTAATAGAACATTGAAGAGTTATAAAATATATACATTATAGCTAAATGGATAAATCACAATGACCAATTTAGATTATGTATAGCACTGTGAGGATTTAATTTAGACTAGACTTCGATATCTAGGCAACCAGTACCTAGAATCAACGAAAATTGCAGATTCAATGTTGGAAGTACTGTAATTTTGGGGTTTGTTACACTATGACCAATCAAGGCTGGAGTGACAAGGTGACTAGCTCTTGTCTTTCCCCTAATTTAATCTAATCTAATCTAATCTAATCCAATTTAATCTAAGCTAATTCATAATCTCTAACAGACGGTTCCTCTATGCGTTACAAACCTCAAGTCAAAGAGAAAGTACTTTCAAATTCAGCACAGCAGAAGTGTGAAAGAAAAAGTTACAATAAAGTTCAATATGCATACAGGCAGCTGCCAGAGTATCTGTTGCCGTCAGGTTAATGAAAACTTGGACATGTTCGATGAACATTGAAAACATTGTTGCAACTTTCGCAGCTTTTTATACAAATTTCACATTTGCCAGTAAATATTCCAACAAAAGATTGTGTGAAAATTCTGTTACATGATAAAAACAATGACGACATTAAAAATGAAGAAAAATGGTGACACTAAAATTCGTTAAATTTTAAAAAGTTACACTTCTGATAAATTTTCATTTATTTATAAATTGTAATCTCAAAAAAGAGCCAGGATCCTCCTCATTGTGATTTTAAGTGGTCAGGGTAAATTCTGTTGTCACTTAAATAAGGTCAGTGTTGTTTCTTACTTTTGTTAAAGATTTAGTTTACCTGATAAGAGAATTTGCATAACACATTTTTAAGAAATTACTTTTTGAATGAGAGCGAGACACACGCACACACATTTGAATTCATTCAAAGAGAAGATCTCAAGAAAGAAGAGGAATTATAGATAAAACCTTCTACATCTGAATAATAAAGTCGAGGCCTAAATCTTATATATGTAACTAATCTAACCTAATAACACTTCGTAATATTCACATAGGCAACTGCTTGTTTAATTAGATAGAAATGAAGTTCAAATGTGAAGATAAAGACAAATAAAAAAAGATCTAGTTGGTATATGTTCCTAATTGACTAAACTTGTGAACTTGTGTTTTGGTGAATTTATGTTTCTTTCATTTGGTTGTCAATATTTGCACAATCAAACAATAAAACTAGAAACGAGCAGCAACAAAGTTTTCTAAATGTGTTCAGATACATACATACATACGTATATTGTGTGTTAATTTACTTTAAGTAGACCATTTAGTCAAAGATTAGATTGACAGGAAGCTTACCTGACAGATTTATTTAGACTTGTATTACAATATTTTTGTTTTGGATTGAAAAAGGGCACTTGATTTCCTCTTGATTTCTTTTGTTACATATACATAGTAAATATAAATACACATTCGATCTATATTTCTATATGTACCTACACACGTGTATGTTGTATTAACACTTGTGTTTTGCACCTTGAAGGCATTACTTAATTACAAAGCCCCCATGCTGTTTTATTACCACAACTTGGTTTTACTCGTTTATTTATGACTTGCCAATCCAATAAAGTTAGAGGCTTAGCATCTTTGATAAGTCACCGTACAGATAATATAAATCATAAAATATGTATGATAAAATTTGGGAAAAAAATTTTATTAGTATGTGTAGTATGTACATGCATACATATGTGTAGTAAGTGTGTGTGTGTGTATGTATGTTTTTAGTACAAAATAAAGTGTCAAATCTAATTTCAGGCAACAAGGCGCACAGAAATAGTAGTGAGAAAACTTAACAAAACCAAAACAAACAGAATGAGATTGTGTGCACTTAAGTATGTGTATATAATTGCATGCATGCGAGCGAAAGTGTTGAGAAGGAGGAGGAGGGGAAGGGTAAAATGCGTATTAGTCAAATTGTGCGCTGTAACAATAACAGCAGCGATAAGATCGAACATACAATTCAAGTTCGATCAAGCGTCGTGTCCTGCTTCATTTTCTGAATGCCATTTATTTTCAAAAAATTCAAATATAAAAATTTTGATAAATTTTCCATTTCCATGACCAGACATGACAAAATCAACAAAAAAAATCACACATTTATAATTATATCTCAAACTCAAACAAATAAAGCCTGTTTGATTTTCTGCATGCCCATGATGTACAACCTCTGTTAAGTTACTGTACACGTGCAGTGCAACAAAGTAACATATTTTGTTATTTTGTATTTTGTTCTGCCCCGGTTCAAAAAAATCGTAGATCCAATAAAGTTAAAGCTTAGCATCAGCGATAAGCGCGTCATAAATTCGAAAATCAACTCATGCAAATTGAACTGTCAAACAAATGAAGAGTCTAAGGGTTCGCTTCGAACATTTTCATCTCCTTTGAAATTGAAAAACACAATTTTCGAACAAAAATTTATCCGGAACTTGTAAAAAGTTAGCAATGCAGGCAAAGTATTTGCTATAAAAGTGTAAGTCGCAGGTTTGTGTCTATGCTAAATGCTAAATTCATTATCCTTGTAGCTTTTTCGTATATAACTCCTATTCTAAAAGTTTCTCCTGCAACTGAAATTTATTTTATGTTGCAGGCACCAAACTGATAACATGCCACATGTTGTGTTTTTGAAAATTCGGATGTCAGCCAGTTTAATGTTTAATAAAAATGCTGTAACACGTTGTTGCGAAAACAGTTGTAAGGTTTTACGCGTGCTGTAAAGTTGGCAATAAAATCTCACTAAAAAAAATATACAAAACTTAAATAAAACATATAACTAAAACTATTTATTTAAAATAAAATATAAAAAAATTATCTTTTAATTAAATTAAAAAAAATTACAAATAAAAAAAAAAAACAAATAACTATACAAATATAATAATAAAAATTAATTCAAATTAATTATAGTTTTTTTAAAAACGGCATGACATTTCGCAATATTAAGTATACGCCAAGTCAACAAAAAATTTAATTATTTGACTTGCACATAAAGAAAATCCCAAAAAAAAGACAAAAAGAAATTCAAAAAACAGGCTGTAGAATAAGGATAACGAAAACACAAATAAAGCTTTGTTGTCTTTTCTCTTACTTTGATTTTGAGTGTGTTACTTGTTTGCATGTCCTGCCTGCTGCCATCCTGCCTGACTGCCAACCATTTAGAGACGCCATAATGCGCCCGCGTGTGGTCACTTAAACTGTGTGCTCACTGTGCTGTGCTGTTGAGATGCTGTGAGTTTTATTAGCGCGCGTGCTTAAATAATAAAAAAAAATAAATAAACAAACAAACTGAATAAAAAACGCTTGGTCAGCCAAGTTGGACGAAAGGACAGGACAGCATAGGAGAAGACTGGGCAGGATAGGATTTTGTATATGTCGCACGAAATTGACTTTTTAATGGCGAGTTACGGTTATTGTCCGTCATCATCGTAAAGATTTGTCTCCTGCTTGTCCTGTGATTTTTCTTCTTATTTCTCTTATTGTTGATGTGCATTACAAACACCGAATATTTTACAATATTGTGTTGTCTCGCAGTGCGTGGCAACATTAATTTACATTATCATTGCGAAGAATTTGTGTGAAATTTTTCACTTGTAATAAAAAAAATATATATATAAATATTAAATTAAAATTTATTTCAAATACAATAAATAAATAAGAAAATTTTATAATAAATAATGAAAATAAACCAATTAAATATATTTATAATCAACAAAAGTGAATAGTAAAAAATATTGTGCTTTTAACAAAAATTATTCTCCTGAAATTAATAAATATAAACATCATCATCAACATCAGAGGAGGGAGGAAAAGGAAAGGAACTAGTTTGTTTGCCTTGATAATAAACGAAGTATTTTCTTCCGCTCTTATAAACTTGAGTTTCCATTCAGTCTACTTGCTGCCTGTATGTATTTCCGTTGCGTGAGTATCTCATCACGTTTTACACATATGTATGTTTGTACAATATTACAATAACTTTAACATGTCTCATAAGGAATTTAAACATTATAATATTGTATGTACATATGTGTATTTTATAAATTGTTGTTTCATATAATCGGACTTTAATATGATTCTTACTGTTCTTTAATAAAAAATTTAATATAAAATTTCTTGTTAAAATCAATTTTTCTTTGTTTGCTAATTTTACATTTTCTTACAAATGAAAGATTGAATTTATGTAAATTCCCAACATTTTTCTATGAAAAGATTTTAATAAAAGGACCAAAATATAACTATTTAAATAAGCTTATTATTTATGTAATGTTATCACATTAGTTTCCCTTTTATCCTGGAACTTTTGATATTGATAATACTATTAACACTGTGATTTACTTTTCTTTCGTCTTTGTAATGAAATGCTCAGACCAAAATGTCCTGTCTGTGATGCAAATAGTCTCTTTGCCATCCATTCATCCATTGTAAGCTTAGTCTTACTAATGCGGACTTAGCGTATCCTTGCTTAGCCAAGGAGGCGTGATAATCTTCTGTTAAATTGTCAAAGTAAATTATACAAAAAACTTACTAAGTATGTATAAGGAAGGAAGCCTGCTGAACACCTTCAGGTTTCTTGATTTATTCTAAGTTCAAGTTCTCCCTCACAAACCATATACTCCTACAAATACACCTATCCCCCGATTTACACGGTAGATACGTTCCTGGGAAAAACGTGTAAATCGAAAAGTAAAAATTTTCAAGTCAAAACCGTGTAAATCGAAAAGCTTGCAGAAAATACATAATTTTGCTATTTAACAGTTGTGATTTTTTTCAGTATTTTTAGGTGCACACAGAAATAAAAATAGAATGCATTGAATGGTTAAAATATGTAAAATATTACGGAAACACTGTTTTTTTATTTAATTACAATGCATGTAACAGAAGAACAAAAAATAAAACCAAAGGTGTTTTATTATCCTTCATCACTATCGGAAATTACTCTCATTCTTTTTTTGGAATCGCCGGTTGGAATTCATTTTCATCACTCGAAGTTATTTGTGCCGATTCGATGTTTGAAGCAGAAATATTTACATTCTGAGAGGTGGTAATAAAATCGGTTATTAACAATTGCTTCGAATTTTTTGTAAGATCTTTGTAAACTTCTTCATATTGAGCCAAGCAGGCGATTTATGTCACGTTGGAATCGTAAAGCCCTTTCTACGTTTGTGTCATTTTGTATAAAATGATTACCCAGCTTTCTTCCCAATGCGAGTCCTTCGCGGATGACTTTAGCAGTGAATGTTACTGGTACTAATTCCTCTTCATCAGATTTGTCAGACTCACTTTCGCAAACTAAGTTAACTAAATCATCCTCACTTAGTTCTTTATCAGCCATTAACTCTGCGATATCATCATCAGTAAAATCATCAAAACCTTCTCCGCCCAATGAATGCGCCATCTGTACTATCTGCGAATATTCATCATTTAACGTTGAAACGGAATGTTCATTTTTGACTACATTTGGCCACAATTTTTTCCAACAGCTATTGAGCGTTGTTTGCTTAATCGCAGTGTATGATAAGGCGATATGCTTCACACAGTCTAATATTGTAAAATTTTTCCAAGCACTAATAACTGTTAAAGATTCATTTTTCTCCATTTGTTCCAAAATATATGTAAAGGCTCGTTTTTATGTACAAAGCTTTAAAAGTGGAAATTATGCCTTGGTTGTAATAATGAAGTTGTATTTTTTGGTAAAAATTTTACTTCAACGTTCACATATTCTAGATCTTGTGGGTGACCCGGTGCATTGTCAATTAACAAAAGCACTTTAAAAGGCAATCCCTTTGAACCTAAATATTTTTTGGCATCTGGGATAAAACATTCATGAAGCCATTCAGTAAACATTGCAGCAGTAACCCACGCTTTCTTATTAGCCCTCCAATAAACGGGAAGATTATTGATGATTACTCCTTTAAAGGCACGGGGCATTTTTGATTTGTTAATCACTAATGGTTTCATAATATAATCTCCTGAAGCATTGCTACAGAAAAGAATAGTTGTTCGAAGTGAGGTTATGGAACTTGGACATAACACGCACGTGTTCAAACACAGTAGCATTTAGTAGAGTGCGATAAAAACAAAAAAAAAAAAATTATTTGGAAAACCGTGTAAGAGCGAAAACGTGTAAAACGAGTACCGTGTAAATCGGGGGATAGGTGTATATGCATTCCATTTAAGGCCGGAAACTTAATGTCACAAAACTTATAATATTAGAAAGGAAACAATGAAAACGAAAGGAGGAAAGAAATAATGAAAGAAAGCTGGAAAAAACTTGATTTACTCAGTTGCTCAGTTACCCTTAGAGTGTGCACTAAATTGAAATAAAAGTATATTTTGTTGCTTACAATATCTTTCTTTCGTTCTTCATTTTTCGTAATATTTTTTTCTTCCTAGAGATAATATTTCATATTGAAATGTTAATGTCTTGATGGAATGTGCGAAATGTGGCAATGAGTTAACTTTATTTGTGAAACAAAACGTATCTAGAGCAATTCGAGCTGCATTCAATTATCTATGTGTATCATCTACTTATATTCTCGTATGTATTCTTGTTTGTTATACTTTTATATGTCATTCAAAGCTCAAATTCCTTATGTTGAACATTTGGGTTTTCTTTCAAGGCTTTATTAAATCCCGATTGGCCCTATATCGTTACTAGCTATGTAGGATGCTTATTAAAGTGACAAAATGATAGATTCTTTTTTCACCTATGTTGCTAATTTGTTCTTTTTCTACTACTCAACTCATCAAACTTCAATAGTTTGTGGCATCTTCATGCATATCATCATTTGCCACACATGAGTCAACAACTACATGTGCCTCTGTATATGTGTATAAACATTCACACATTACTATAGATACAAATTCACTTCAGTTATTCATTTACGGCGACATAACGCCTTTTTCTTGTATTCTTGTAATATTCTTTCTATATTTCTTTCTTTAAGCATCTCACATTGGTATGAAATTCAAAGTAAATTAGTAAAAAGGATTTGCAAAATGAAAATCCATTAAAAAATACTTGGAAAAGAAGATTATTATAAGCTTTCATATTTTTATTTTGTACCTACATATTTGTAGTAAATTAAGGAAAGGTTAAGAAAAATTCCAATTTCAATTGCATGAGATAATAAATTTATTAGAATTGTTGTTGCCTGTGAATGGATTTGTTCCCTTAATCGTTTTGAACTTTGCCTTTTTTTTTTTTAGTTTTGTTTCATCCTTTTCAACACAAATATTTTTTGTGAGGAAATTCAAAATATTACTATTAATTTAATTTGAAAAAATAATTAATTTCTGCTTTTGACTGTAAAATTTAACATTTTATTGAGAAATTCCATAACAATAAATTTTTTTGAAATATTTTTCATTTGAATCATATTTTATTTATATTTTAGTCTAATTGACAATTTGTGTGAGGGTAAACAAAAATAAAAGGCAAATACCCAAGAAATAATATTCGATTCATTTCACATACTATATTTTTCTATTTTGAAATTGAATTATTCTACAAAAGATGACTCCGTTGAAAGAGATGAATCGAGACACATCTTTACTGAAAAGTGACATCACATCAACATAATTTAAAGGTGATTTTTTAAGCTTTTCGTTTTTAGAACAGAAAGATTTGATAAAGTGTACAAAATTTTTATATGAATTGGCAATGCTTGCCATTTATTTTTTAAAGATTATTTTACTTAAACGTTAACTACGACAACGTTTCAACTGGTCCATACGACAAGTCTATTTTCGAATCACTTTTTGTGTATAGTGGCTAATGACACTTGTTATGTTGTCTTCCAATGACTCTGGCGTATCGGCAATACCGAGTCATTTGACGTATTCCCAAAAAAAAAAAAAAAGGCTAAAGCTGTCATATAGCACGTTCTAGGTGGACAATTCTCCAGTCCTTAAAGTGAGATAAATTGCTCATTGAACTCATTTCTTAATTGGTCCATTGATTCGCGTACTATGTGGGCTGTAGAGCCATCTTGCTGGAACCACATGCCGACCAAGTTCAGTTCTTACATTTTGGACATAAAAATTGAATGATAGCCGGCCACACTGGCAGATACAGTTCCAATATATTCCACCGTTCTCTCTAAATACTTAAGGGTAAGTGCCCCGAATGTCGAATAGCGTGAAATTGGTACGAAATTTAGTCTCTATGGCTTGAGTTGCTTGCTTAGTAGGTCGATTATGACGAAAAAAACTTTTTAAAGAGCAAGAATTTGGATAATAAAATTCAATAATTTGTAAGCGTTATTCGGATGTAAATATTTCCATGCTGGCAAATGGCAAAACTAACTGACTGACTGTTTCAGTTTTACATATGTCACGAATCAAACGTAAGCTGTCAAAGATTACAACACTGAAAAATTACACATCAAAAAAATCACCCATCAGTAAACAAGAACTTGAAGAAGTGATTTCATCTTCTCATCAAAAGATATTTCTTATTAAATACAATTTTAACCAATTCTTCAACAAGTGTAAGAAAGTGATTTCTCTAGTTCTTATAGAATAATATTTTGGACTCCACTAATTTACGTTTTAGTTTCTAGAGTCTATAAAGTCATCATATCTTGCATTTAGTTCCCTTAGGGTTTCCTTAAGGATTCCCTTAAAATTTGTCATTCAAATGAATGTAAATATTTACAAAATTTACACAAAATTTTTTGTCAGTACCGTGAAAAGCACTTTTATTAATATTTGAAATTCAAAATATTGCAATAATTTAGAAAAACCTCTTTTTCCACAAAATAAATATAAACACTTTATGTTCCTATTAGTTTGGTAAACATATTTGTCCACTTCCAGAAATACAAAATATTCTTTTACATCTTTTTTATGAATTTTAAATGATAAACTATAAGCTGATGAATTTATGACTTGTTTTTCTGAATCCCCGTTACAATGTGCATTAACTTGATATGTGACGAGTAATACTTAGTATTGTACATACAAAATGATATAGGACTACATCCATATCTACATATTATCTATTTGGCTATTAATTATATTTTTGTAGTTCTTGTGACCTAAATTACAACCACTCAGCTTTAGTAGGACATAACATATTAATATGGCTACATTTTTGCTATTTTATTATTATATATATTTCCCTATTTTCGTTCGTTTTTGTCCATTCATATTTACTTTGTATTCTTCTGTTCCTGTTTACATGGTTGGCCTAATGAAGTAATTATTTCGCATTGCATGACGCCGCTAAATAAATGTATGTATTAATGTTAATATATTCTGTTTATTAGTGAGCTTTTGGTAGATCATACTTTACCAAAATATTTGGAATCATGTCTGGGGGCAACATAGCAAATGAATTTAATTAACTGTTAATATTTAGGATAGCAAATTTTAATTTGTTGCTTTCATTCATCATTAGTATAGAGAAGAATAATCCATCTAAAAACAAATGCATTGAAATGGATTCTTAGCCATAGCCAACACAAAACTAACCACAAATATTGTGAATTTTGTAACGTTGGCAACCAAAAACTTGTAATTTCACTCGTAATTGGTTTTTTGAAGCATAAAGTTAAAATTGCATGTAATTTACAAATTATTATATGTGGATTTTTGTGCCGAGGTACAAGTGTATGTTGTACATATTTTCTGTGATAATGACTATCTAACTAGATCGATTCGTATGTAGATTATATGCATATTGTAACATGGCATCATTAGTTCGTTGGTCAAAAGAAACACTGCTTTGCAGAAGTTTGTCAATAGTTTGTGTTAATGTAACTTTGAATAAGCAAATTTTCAATCTCTTTAAGTGGTTGTTCAATATGTGGTAGGTATAAAGTTTTTACCGGTACCATATGGATAAGACTTTGACTCAAAATCCATTTACAAAATTTGGCTTCTAGCAAAATATTGTGAATGTTAGAATGTTGAATCTGAAGACTTAATCAAACAAGTCAAGGTTTATTGCTGAGATATAATTCAGTGTATTAAAGTTGAAGGGAGATGTGACAGAAGATCACCGGACACAACCAGTCTGTATCATTGAGAATACTCATTATTATGGGTATGTTAATAACTAATATTTATTGTATATGATTTAACACACTAATGTACAATATTGATGAAATTTTGGCCTTTCTGTTATTGTATGTATATGAAGGCTAACCATTTATTTTACAGAACTGTTTCTAAAACTTGTCAAATGCTATCGGAGAATATGGAATAATCTGTGCAATTAATCTACATAGAACGAGTAATAACAATTTTCTAATGACCTCATCACTACTAAACAAGAATTAGATAGATATTCGAAAACTTTTCCATGTCATTGTTTGGATATAAATACGACATTAAGTCTAAGTGTTCCTACTAGTATAAAACTTTGTGTATCTGTATGTGTGTGTACCAAATAAAGCAAAAACATCAACAGATTTGTCAACAGATACGCACCACAAGAATATCCAAAGTGACAAGCAGACAGAAAAAAACAGACAGACAGGCAGGCAGGGCAGGACATATCTATCCGAAGCTTCTAAAAGATCTAACGCCACAAATACAAACAAACACACACATACACAGAGATTCATGTACACATTTATAGAAAAATACAATATATAGACACATGGACATGATATGTTGGCATTCAAAATGAGCAATTTAAAAATTAAAATTATAAAATATTCTCAAAGTATCTACACATGTAGTAGTTAGATACTCACTCGTACATTCACTGTTAAGCATTCTGTTCGTTCATGTATAAGTGAAGCCATGTCCATTTTTGACACTTTACATACTTTATATTGCTGTCAGTGTGTGTGAGTTAGTATTTATGTGTGTGTTTCACAACGTGTGCTTATTTCCGAATTTCCGCACTAATGCGTACTTGTTAAAGCATTTTGAGCCCATTTCCATTTGCTTTAATAGTTTTGCACATTTTGAGACAAACTTGAACATCTGAATAAGTTAAAAGGACCAAAGGACCGATGAATGGCTTGTACTCTTCTTCGAAGTCGGTCACTTTTATATATGTATATTGCAGTTTTTGCTTCAACTCACCCCCTTTCATACTTACTTTATCTTTCTCTTGAGTTTAGGGTCCTTGGGCATGAATCCCATCTCATGAACGGCAACATCCTGTTGTTGCTCATGGTAGTCCTTGTGTCCTGCTGCTCTTTTTCTTATATTAAAATGAACTTTGGCCTATCATTGATTAAAGTGTGACCATTGATACACATTATACACAACCAACAGATACTTTTGTACATACAATATAAACATTCTTAGGTTCCTTTTATTTTATCTCCTTTTTGCCTTTATTTTCCCAAGTTTTTTTTTTTCTGGTTGTGGTTTGCTGACGATGCCATGACAAATTGTGGAATTGTGTTGATTTTATGGTCAATCATATTAGGGAACGAAATTGTTTATTTTTCTTTTTATATACGAGTATTATTGTCGTTTGCGAAGGTTGTTAAGACTTTATTGAAATGTTATTGGAGACTTTTCAAAATGAATGGATGCAAGTCAACAAGTTCACAACAAATTAAACAAACCACAGACTTATAGAATGACACCAACACCATCAACAAAGTCAATAAAATACATTTTACAATTAAACAAACACACATTTTGTTCCAAGAATTATAAAATGAACAAAAATGAACAAATTATTTATGGGAGTTGTATCTAGTAGCTACGTAAGTAGAATCTCGATGAAAGGAAAAACGATTCTCTTGAAATGAGAAAAGCAAGAAAAGAAGAAAGATCCTTACACAAAGACAAGAAGAAGGTTCATCTTTAGAGGCAATAATATTTCAAAAGTTACTCAATAAAAAGTATTGCACTGTTATCACAGTAAAATCTTTAATTTTATAGGAAACTAGGTGTGCCCGCGACTTCCTGTATCGACAAACCAAAATTGATCAATAGCCTCAAACACGAAACACAAACAAAGCAAAGCACAAGCAACGAAACACACTGTCTCTTTCTTTAAATGAACATAGGTAAGATACGGAAACGAAGAGCGCAAAAAGTACGTACTCAGAGAGGAAAAATTCAACAATAACAATATCCAAAGTATTAAAAACGTACAAAACTTGGTCTTGCAGTGGATTTCAAAAAACTTAATACTTAAAAATATTCTATTAAAATTTAAAAACTGAGAAAAATAAGTATGCAACTCTTTTCAATAGTATTCATTTGTCATTTCAAAAAAAAAAAAAATACTAAAATCGGATTAGTATAGTGTGCGCCAGATAAAAAATGTTAAAAATTTGGTAAAAAAAAGTCGTTGCAAAAAAATGCAGTGTTAAAGACCACAATAAGTAGAGAATAACATGACGTTTAGGTCCTAGTCAACACCAATGCAAAAGATTATACGAAATCGATATAAAGACGCATCCTGTGAATGCACCACTACAGTTAGTGGGTTCGTATAGATACTTCCTATAAAATTAAAGATTTTACTGTGATAACAGTGCAATACTTTTTATTGAGTAACTTTTGAAATATTATTGCCTCTAAAGATGAACCTTCTTCTTGTCTTTGTGTAAGGATCTTTCTTCTTTTCTTGCTTTTCTCATTTCTTCTGGACTTATCCAAAATTGAAAAATTGAAATTTTTGGTTTGATTTCACAAGTGAAACTGTTGAACCAAGTCCTTTTATTACAAGGAGATCATTATACTTTAGTATGTCACAAGTTAAATCCCATTAAAAATCCATTAAACCAGTGAAATGACAGCTTTTGAAATAAATATGATGCAAAAATTATGAATTTTTTTAAACCGTTTGGTTAAAGAACCATTAACACTTGCAGCTGTTTAACTTTTAGTTAATTAATTGATTATTTTTCATTCGTCGAAAATTACAATTTATTTAAACCATTGTTAATTGTTACAAGTAGAGATGGTACAATCGACTAAGTTGGACTTTTGAATACCCTATTCGGCAATAGTAAAACCTGTTAGCTGAAAAGCCACTTCTTGGCACCTGAATGAAATTTGTGTTGATATAAAACCTAGAGAACACCTGTTAAAAATCTCAGATATTGCAATAATTTTTAAATCAAAGTATGTAATTGATTCGTTTTTCCAAAATATTCACAGTGCTTACACAGCACGTATTACAATTTGTTCTATATGAAAATTAAGGACTCTATAACAATACTGATGCCAAGGCCAGGGAGACGTGCATTGTTTTTCATTTGATGAGTAACTGATTTTTTTTATTTTTCTGTCGGCTTGTCCTAAATAATAACTTAATAATAGCGATGGTGGGAGCCCGTAACTTTTTTTTGATTATTTTTCTAACATGATCGTACTGATCCCACAATTTCAAGGAATTCGGTTGGCTGTGCTATGCCGGGCTGCGTATTCTAGTAATTCATAAAAAGTATTTATTAATAGGCAGCCCTATGACAGGCCTTAAACAACTTAGAGGCTAGGGGATTTCTATCCATGGGGTTTTAGACATCAGCATCGTGCAAAATTTCAGAGCACTAGCTCAACAATTGGGGGACTAGTTTTCATACATACATACGTACATACAGACAGACCGACAAGGCTAAATTACCTCGACTCATCGCGCTGATCAAGAATATATATTCTTTTTTTGGTTCCGGTCCGGAAGTGTACCAAACGGACTAAGGGTACGCTGTACATCCGTTCGTACTCGGACCATATCTCATAAACCGCATTGCCTTGTGCGGGCTCGTCTACAGCGTAGAGAATGAATGCTTATGCATGAGTAAGAGAGAGATAAAAAATGCTTTACTGATTGTGTGCACTTTACGAAAGAACTTACGAACAAGTGGCCGAATGACCGAAAAATAAAATAACTCTTTTGTATTGAACTACTTTAAAAGTTTCACTTCCATAATAGCTCCATATTTTTTGCATTAACTCCCTTTCTCTAAATAAGTTTCACTTCAAATCCACTCAGCTTGCAAGTCCTACTCTCTAACTACTACTCCACTAAGGCGTTTCAATTGTATTTGCCTAAATAGCTCCAATATAATAAATAATAATATCGTCAAATTGTGATTTTCGACACATTTCATTTTCATATTTTTTAGATTTACTCCCCTTCGCCAAAGAAGTTTCACTTTGCCTAAATAGCTCCAATATAATAATAACATCGTCAAATTTTGATTTTCGTCACATTTTATTTTCATAGTTTTTGGATTTACACCACTTCGCTAAAAAAGTTTCACTTCAAAAATATATTTAAAAATTTATAGAAAAATATGGGTTTGTACGGGAGCTGTACGATGCAGTAACCAATTGGATAAATTTCACCATCGAGACACAAACGATCCTACAAATTGTATCGCAATATGCAAAGTAATGTAATTCTAATCAACTTTGTTATTTTAATTTTATTAAAATGGAGATGAAAAATCAATACATTAATTAAGTTTATTCAAATTTGTATGCACCATGGTAATAAGCCTTATTAAATTAAGTATTATGTAGTTTAATTGTTCAACATAAACTGATATTTTATAATTGCATTTACGAGTATACAAAGTAGTTTTGAAATAAAATGACAATAATAAAAAGTACAATTTAATTAATTTGTCAAATGAAACCCACTTAACTTTAAAGCCATAAAGTGCAAATTTATGTTGAGATAAAGAAAAAAAAAATTTAACGAGCAATTAAGTACAAGTTTATGTTGAACAATATATACTTAAATATTTAATTCGATACACATGCCACACATAAACACTGAAATACAATAGATATTGAAGCTTGCATGCCATGTTTCATTTAAGAAAGAAGTTAATCATATTTACTGATAGTAGAGAAGAATGTATTGTAGTTGGACCGAGAATGTTCATAGACATGCTCGAATGATTTAGTGTGACCAAACACGTCGGTTAGAGTTTTCACTCCATTAAGTGGAAAATCAAAACTAAATAAAAACAGAAACAGATATCGAAACAGTAGAAGAATAGATGGATACCTTTGTTTTTATTACTAGAGAATACAATATGATGTGAAATCATGTTTGGTTAGTTTTCACCCGTAAATCCAGACAAATAAACAAAAAACACAAGAAGATGTAAGATGAAAACCAACCAGTCCCCACGACAAAAGCAATAAGGACAACAAGAATTTTACAAGCATGAAGAAACTACCACAAACTGGCGCTTTTGTTGACAGTTTTAATAAGACAAACTTGACAGTGGCAAAAACTTTCAACCGACTCATTTTTACTTGCCATATGGCTTAGCCACACCAAACGAATGACTAAGCAAAGTAACCGACCCAAACCCCAACAGCCACTAATATCCTGATTAGTTAGAACAATATACAATAGTACAAAATACAATATTTTCGAATAGGCTATTTCTACATATAACTTACTATATGCTAATGATGAAGAATATTTAAAATAGATACAAAAATGGAAAAAAAAAATAATAACAGAAAAAAAAAGAGAAAATAAGCCAAGATACTTCATAAGCCACTATTAACTTAAATAGCATGCCACAGAAAATTTTGTTAGATATTTGCAACAACAACAAGACTATAATACAATATTTTTGTTTTTGTTTTACATTTGCTAATGACGATGATGGTGATGAGGATGCCACACTAGTGGCAAATGAAACTAACATTAAATTTGAATTTAAAATCAAGAGAACAAAAACTTTTAAACGTTCAACAATAAAAGGAAAAAATCATGATGATGATGAGTAAAAAGTTTCTATGAAAACCTTTAAAAAAAAAAAAAAAAGACAAACTTTTAAGCCCCGCTGAGCCAATACTGTTTTACTATATAAGCACCTTTTATACATTCTACACTGCTATGTACAATACTAAACAAAACACCCGCACCAACCACAGGGAAAACGTTTGAAAAAAGTCCAAACAAAACAAAACAAAACAAAAAATGTAGTGAAGAAAAAGTTCGTTCCAATAAAAAATGTACAATAAACCCAAACAAATGCAACAACGATGAGTGCAACAAGCAGAATCAAATATACATACTTATATAGCGAAAGTACTAGTAGCAACAACAATGAGCATAAAGAATCGACATGTGATAGAAGCAGAGAAAAGGAAGAGAGGAAAAAAGAGTCAATAATCAGTGAAGCGTACGCGTATCTAGGAATTGGCAATGCTGAATAGAACAGCGGGCCTAAAGCGCCTCTGTCTATTGCGAACTAAATGTAAGGGTCTCTCTATGTGTGTGTGTGTCTCTCTATAACTATGTATGTGTATGTGTGGGTGAGAGTGGGTGTATCAGTGTGGGTGTATTTGTTTATTTGCTAGCAATCTATTGACTGCCCTGCTAAACTTCCGCTTGGCATTCTTCATTCCCGCCCTTCACTCAAATTCAAGTTTGCTTCATTTTGTATGCCTCAATGCCGTATGCTACCAATATTTGTATTTTTCTTTTTTTTTTGCTTTCACTTATAGTAGTGTACAATACTAAATACAAGGTATTGTCATTTTGCCGTGATGTTTGTAACGATTGAAATGATCAACATTGAGTTGTTTATACCAAATGTTTTAAGAAAAGTTTGCAGTTTTAATTTCTAGATTAATGGATCAACATGAACATTTAAGATACTTTTATTTAAAAATAACATCTTTTGAATTGTGACATCAGATAGTCTCCTTATGAAGATGAAGATATAGTTGAAAAGTGGCACTTGTTCTTGGTTTTGTTGAACCATAACAACATGAAAGAATTTTTTATTAGCTTCTAACATTTCTCTGCCTACATATGTGAAAGGTATGCATTTTTTGGCTTTACTGAATTTAATTTTTTATCCATTGGGGCTGGCTAGCTTTAGTGTGTATTCCTGTTCCTGTTCTTGTGGTTGTCATTGCATTTGATGGACGCTTAGCCTTCAGATACATCTAGCAATGCATTATTTATATAGAAGAGAAAAAAATTGCTTTTTTGTATCCTTTCTTTTTGTTTCTTCCTTCAGATTAATGCAACTGCAAAAGTCAAAGGGGCAGCTCAACTTGTTTATTATATAGGTACACACAGATATAGAATGTATATAATACACCCTGAATCAATGATTGGCTGTATATATTGTAGCTAATGCAGGCACAGAGTACATTAAGTGAATTAGTGAGCAAAACATTAATCACATCATGAGAAAAGTGTATTAGTACCTACGTTTCAATTTTCGCTTATAATTTAATAAAACCAACTAAAAGGCTTTTAATAATAAACGTCATCCTGATTGAATATTGATTCCACTCATTCAATTAACTTATTAGTTGTTCTATCGTATGAAGAGAGAATCTGTTTGAGTTATGTAAAAGGTTATGCCTCAAAGGTTTATAAATAATCATAAAAGCAATAATTAAATTTAATTGTATTCTATTAAAATCCTGGGCAATTAACTTGACTTCAATTCTTTGTATATGGACTAGTAAGAGAAATGATGGCCTACAGAAAAGCACAAGTGGGGATTGATAAGAGAGCCCAAAGACACCTTAGTGTCTACAGAATCATTTAAATGATTGCTTAAAAACAAATTATGTAGATTAACATATTATAATATTGTACACTCTCAGAACTCAGACAGAGAAAATTTCATTCCATATTACTGTGAATGAAAATTTCACAACTACCAACCCTAATCAGTTGTGAGCTTTAGAATTCGCATGGATACAAAAGATGTATAATGATCCAAGTGTATGGTACTTCCCCTTTTAAGTTCAACATCAATTCATTATTCATTAAGTGACCTTTTATTCAATTGCAATTTAATTTTGTATTTTATTTACAATAAAAATTGTAAGGCAAATCTTCTAATTTAATGACCAAAAAAAAAAAAAAAAACAAGCTTAAAAACTTAATGATGATGAATGATGAAAGAAAGTGAAAATTTTCTTTGTTTTTACTAATACTATACGATATATACAAGTATAAAAATATCTCCAGTTACATAATCACCCAATCGGTAATTAAAAAAGAAATGCGACCGACGACATTCAGCAATAAATATGTGACAGGAATTCAAAGATTACAAAAATGGAATAGGGGAAGAAATAATCACGCACTAAATTGTGAAGTCAACCAAATAAAGCTCAAACAGAGTCTAAGGATCGATGGGAAATGGAGGAATTGATGGTGGGGAATAACGAATTAAAATAAAATAAAATGCGACAAACGATAGTACATACAAAGAAGTACAACAACAACAACAACAACCAAGAAGATAGAATGAAAAGCAAATAGACCAACAAAGGCTGGCTGACTGGCAGCTGGACGTTGAAAAATTAGCGGAAACATCAAAAATATCATTATCATCATAATCATCATTATTATTATTGTCCACATTATAATCATCACCAACATCAATAGCAAAATTAACACGAATAAATAACGAAAGGCGAAAAGGAAACAAATGAACACCAACTTTGTTAAACATTCATTACAACCACTACATGATTTAAAGAAGCCATAGACAGTCACAATGTTTGATAAATTTCTTTGAGTATTGTTCAACACATACTTAGTATGATGCTTAGTAACTTACTAAGTACCTATGTCCTTTCTTTTAACATTTATCCATATGCATAAATATATTTGATTTTCCATTAGGCCTCTTCTGTTTTTTAAAACTCTGAAAAATCACCCTACTTGAACCTGCTATAATCTGTTAAAGATCTGCCCCACAGTCCGACTCATAGAAGCACTGACAACTCAAATGCTGCTCAATAGGTTTTTTTTTTTGAAAATTTTGAACTTTATGAAGATTTGATTAATGAATGCTGCATATGCAGTTATAAATACATTAATACAAACTATAATAGATCGATCGTATGATATTCAATTCATATTTGTGGAACCCGAAAAATGAATACAGCAAACGTACAGTAAAACGAGTCATCCAAGCGCGCTCTAACTCAGAAAGTTTATTTTTTGGTGTTTATGCTTGCGACGTCATTGTGTCGTTATTGAGAGTGCAAATGTGTCAGTTGTTTGATGCAGAGTTGCCATGTGCATAAAGTATAAAGTGGCTTAGGCATCCAAATAATTTATTTATAAAAATCGCATTGCGATAAATTCAATATCTATGTATATACTTATGTATAAAAAATAGGACGAGAATTTCTGTTTTACGGCGCTGAACTCCAATACCGTTAGACCGATCAACATGAAAGTTGGCATGTATGTGTATGGATCCACTTTGTTGCAACTCGCAAGTTTTTTTATATTTTCATATAGTCGTATGTATTAACATCACTTATAACTCAAGAACAGCTGGACCGATTTTAATGTATTTAGGCAGCTGTGGAAATGGTATTTTGTTTTAATGCTATGATTCTAAAAAACTTAACAAACGAGCAACGCACGCATGTGTCTAAAGCTCATCTTGATTTATCATAATGGTTTACAATGATTTTTCAGTATATAATTCTGAAATCTAATAAAAATAAATGAATAATTATACTAAGTACATTGCAACTCTTCCGTAAAGTAAAGCAACATTTTCCGTAAAGTTCAATTTTAAGAACCAGTATGCTATATTTTTTTTTTGCGCATTCAAAAAGAAAGGTCGGGCTTAAATTCCGGGCTTCGTGTGTTAGAAACCACATTGTACAAGTTGTGCACGCATTCTTAGTCAGAGCGCGCTTAGGTAAACCATTTTAAATGTCGCATAAACGGGAATATTAGACTTAATGAAGTACCAGTGTTTTACGTGCTCACCTTTCTGTGAAGATTTAAGAACACGGTACCAAGCACATGGATTGATAAACGTCAATCAACGTCCCCTTGGATATACATCCGCAGGTCCAAAATTGAGTCATATTTATTTTGGTAAATATGACTCTCTCCTTGGTGGGGAGGAGGCCCATCTTAAACCTCTGCTGCTCTCTGGGTCACAGCACCCGGTTGTATAACGCAACTCCACGTCGAGTTATTACTCTACCCGCATTTTTTTTTGCTGCATGGGATATTTTTACGGAATTATATATTTTAAAGATCACAGATTCTAAAAATGATTATCAAAATATCCCATCACGTATAGTTATTTTTTGATTTCCTTCACTGTTTTCTCGATTGAGCATCCAACAGAAGGAAAAAAAAAACGTGATGGATTTTTTTTTGTATTTTTTTCGGTTTTGCCACGTGAAAATCTATAAGAAAATATATAAAAACCCTATGCAGTTTTTTCCATGCAGACCTGTGTTATAAATGAAAATAATGTTCCCTTCAGGAATATGAGTTCTAGGCATCAAGACTTATAGAACTCCAGAAGAATTTCCCAGAGGGGCAATATTAGACTTAATATTTTAAGGCATTCGTGCTAATTACAAAGACTAGGATGCCAAATTGCTTTTATAATAAATTCAGAAAACTTGTCATACACATTCGCCGTCTAAGTCTATCCATAGAGATGTGAAGTTACTGCCTCTTTATGCTGTCACTCCTTGCGTCCCTTCTCTTTAGAGGCAACCGACAATCATTACTTCAATTGTTGTTCTTATAATTTTTCTTTGTATTGTTCTTTTTTAGTTTATTTCTTATTTGTTGTTCTCCTGTTTCGTATCCTTATTTTTGTGCGTGCAAGCGCCTTTTCCGCTGCTTTAGTTTCTTTTATTTGACTTTATTTCCTTGTTTTCTTCTTTATACTTTTTCTCATTTACTGCTCTGCTTTTGCGTGCCAATGCGTGCGCAATGAACTCAAGTGACGCGACTATTTGTTACTACTTACCTACATATATACCGGCATATACATATATATTGTTGTTATTTTGTCTATTATATACTTTCCTTCCATGGTTCCATGTAATAACATTTCCTTTTGTGTTCTTCAAGTGAGTAACTTTCTTTTTATTTTTTTGGCCTTTTGTAATTTATGACTTTATTCTATTTTAATTAACCATTTCCTCGTGTCTTTTGTTTTTCTTTATCCAAAGTTCTGATTGTTATATTTTTCTGTAAAATAGAACAAAAAAAAAAAAGAAATTTTTTTTAATTTAAATTGCGATGTTGTTTATTGATGTCTGTTTGTTATATTTTTCATTAAATGTCTATCGCACACAAAAAATAATCATTCCATTACATAAAATTATCTAAGGCAAAAATGCTTTCCCTGTACACTTACACACTTTTTGTAGAGCAGCGTTTCTTAAACTAATGTAGGTTGTGACCCTAAAACAAAATTAATGGCCGCATACTTCCTTTCAACCCTTTGAGGTTTCCCAACTAAGGATACACATTGTTATGTTAATATTAAAGGAAAATTTCTCAGAACTCATGGAAATGGACTAGAACCGCTGAATTAAAGTATTTAAAGCATTTACATTCTAAAGTATTTTGCTCTTTATTTTTTTTTTTTTTTTTTTTTGTTTTTTATTTGTCCTATTCAGTTAAACATATCTGGCGGCAGTTACAAGGTACGCCTGTTCTGTTCTCTTATTGTGTTGAATTGTTGCTTTTCTTTTTGTTGGTTCTAGGAATGCGACTTTTATTCTTTAAAAAGATTTAATATTTTTGTGTTTGTTTTCTTGAATGGGGATTTCCTGTATTTGTCTTATTGTTCAGTTACCCGCTCCATTCATGTCTTTTTATTGTTTTACATTGTAAAGCATCACCCACTTTCACCCACTTCTACTTCTTAAAAGCAAACACAAACTCTCACTTACAATTACAATCAGCTGTGTTTTATGAATTTCAGAATTTCCTTCACGCATTTTCTTTTACTTTCGGCAATTTTCATTTCATTTCGACTTCAACAGAAATGAAACAAAATTGAATTTTTCTATTGTACATGAATATTTTGAATACACATAATCGCAATCACATTTTATTACACACTTACACAAACACACACACGCAAAAGCAATCAAAAGAAAATTTCTTTTATAGAGTGAAGTTGTTAATAATAAAATATAAAAAAAAAAAAAAAAAATTTTAGAAAAAATATTTCAAATGAAAAATATGTAAAAGAAAAACGTCATCCCTTTGTAAAATTATTATACAAAATGCTTTCACTTTCTCTCTTTGAAAACTGTGAGACTTCCAGTCTTCTTTTGATATATTAAATTTTTAATTAAAAAAATTTCCTTGATTTTCTTTCGAGGTTTTTAATTTTATTGTCTTGGCGTTTTCCATTTCCCACCAAACCAATTTACCTGTTTAGCTTTTGATTTATTTTTTTCCTTTTTCCATTTACTTCGTTTTTTGATCACTTGCTATTTTAATTAGAAAATTTTTGTGTGTTACTAATCCCGATGACCTACAAGTGTATTAAGTCTATAAAAATAACAAAAATAAAAAATATCTGGTACAATAGAGCAGGTTGAGTTTTTCTATAAAATTTGAAGTATGTATTTCTTATATTTGAAGGAAATGTATAAGAAAAATAATAGAAGAGAATTTCTCAAAAGAAAATCTATCATGTTCTTACAACATTAACTACATTTATCAAGGATATTTGCTGGTTATACACTATCATCTAATTGGGTATATGAATAAAGAAAATCCAAGTTTATCATGTAATATTGTACATTGCAAGATAAATTGTGGCAAAAAATAACTCCATTTACATATGTTTGTTAAGAAATACATATAGTACAAAATCGTCATTCAAGACACTTGTTAGTTTTTCCTTTCTGTGAAATTTTATCTGTATTTATTTTTATAACACATATATACAATATGTTTGTAGATACTAGATACATTTTTATTGCAGTCATAAGCAAATAAATCTATGAATACTATATGAAGATATAGTAGTATCTTTCTTTATATATACAAAAATGTAAGTAGTTGTACACATGTGTGTAAGTTGAGCAAATAATCGAAGTTAACAGCAAAAGGATGCCAAGACGTTACAAGTCATTGTAACGTACTTTCCTGCTTCAAGTTAAGATTATGCGGAATAAAGAGAAAAATCTCATTGAAAATATCAATGTCATTTATTCTACTTATTACTAAACAAACACAATCATGCACATATACTAAAAGTATGCGAGGTGTGTCCGAATAGTTTCTTATTAGAATCCTTGAAAGTGATATCAGGAGCACAGTTTTATCATTATCTATTTAGGTATATATTTCCATATTTTCCTTTGCCACTTTAAAGTGAAGTATAAGTTAAATATTTTCGAATATTGAGCAGCTGAACAGCCAAGAGGTAAGTTCATAACGAAACACCCCAAAGCAGCCTTGTGAATGCAGGTCGGATACTTTTGGGACCCAACTCTTATATTGTATTGTAGATAAAAACAAGAAAAAAGAAAGTTAATTTCGGTTATTCCGAAGTTGTCATACTCTTCACGAATCTGAATATTAATGGGGGGGATTTATATAAGGGGTGCCACTCGTTATGGAAAATTTCAGCTCTCTAGCTCAGAAACTGAGGGACTAGTTTGCATTCGTACAGACGGACATGGCTTAATCAACTTGTCTCCGATGTCTCCTTCTGTGTGTTACAAACTTCATGACAAACTTATAATACTTTTCACAATACAAATGGATACCCTTACTCGGGTGACTTTGAATGTATCGTATGTTGATAAAATACGATTAACCTACATAATGTCTGAAGCGACAAAGTTTTGCAATCCATTCTAGGACATGCATGAAACAACTAACCAAACAAATGCAGCATTTGGATCTCCTCTTACTTTATCATAGATGCTGATTTAGCAAAGTTAATGCAGCAGCAGGCATACACTTTTGATTTTTTTTTTTTATTTAAGTTGCACATACTCATATGTATCTGGGTACAAAGAAAGAAGGGCACACACTACAAAGAGCAAAGTGAATAAACTCATTTCGAACGTGAGCAGTCATTCGAGTGCAGAATTTTAGCCACTTTCATGTGAATGGGTATCTGTGTCTGTGGAAATTGTATGCATGAAAAGAATTGCATTGTATACTTTTACGCCAATAAACACTGTGACAAACGTTCGTTCGTTAGTCCTTTAAGCAAACAGGTGGTGTGCAGAGAAATTACAGTATGGAATTGGAAAACCTCGTCAAAGGAATGCGAGTCATGTCGATTCGAGTTGGGTAGGGTCAGATGTTGTTAACTTTGACAATGTTCATCAAATACGTTTGACACTAAAAAAAAAAAAAACGCTTAAAGCGAATTCCTTACATGCCTACAGATGTTGACAATGGTTGTCAATTTGCTTGTGTTGGATTGTTTAAATTTGTTATGACAGGATGAAATTCTCATCGAATGTGTTGCAAATTTCCTGCTTTTCTGTCAAACAATTCAAATTTATTGTATATACAATGTACATCGATAACAAATAATAAAGATAAAGATAAAGATGGTGCTGATTATGGTGAAGCCAACTTATTCGATATTGACATTGTACACATGAGTACAGTCAATTTAATGACAAGCAAAGTATTTCTTACTTGGTTGTTGGTTGGTGAATGTAAATTTGGTATTTTCACTATGCCACATACATTTCTAGTATTTTTATTCTTAATTTATCAGCCTTTCTTTTTTCCATTGCTCGTAATTGATAGAATTTTAAAATTTCAATTTTATTGGTCCAGCGTTTGGACTGGGCATTGATTAGACATACAGTTTACTGTGTTCAAATTGCTGATATTTTTTTTTTCAAAAAAATATATAAAATAAAAGCATTAACGTATGTTATTCTTTCTATCTTAAATTCTTTGCCTTTGCCACAAAGCTATGTGCATGGTATAATGTCAAATACTTGATCCTTTGCTGCATTTTATATGTCAGTTACTTAGTCTGCAAGTCTGCTTGAGTTTTTAATTTGCTGTGCCAACAATATTTGCACACCTCATTTCATGCTCAGTTTATTGCAAATTTATATCAACATCACCGTCACTGTTCCCATCATCATCATTATCATCATCATCATGTTACACATACACATGCCAGACAAGCTACTCATCAGAACACTGACATCACATGCCTTTTACAGACTCCCTCTTGTGATGGTTTTCACTTGGCGGTGTCCTTTTTTTTATATATAAATTTCATATCTTTTCTTAAATTGAATGAGCATATTCATTTTGTTAAAAATTTTATCAAAGAAAAGATGATGGATGACAAAAGTGAATAAATTTATAAGCAAATTGATATTTTACATCAGGGGTTTTCAAGTTTATATAGTGTGTGGTACTTTCTTGAATACATTTGTGTTCACAGACTCCCAAAAATTTATAAAACTCTCGTTTTATTGAACTTCATGTTTTAATTGCTCAAGAAAAAAAAAAATACCAATTCCACTTGATCTTTTTTCAAAATTTATGTTTTAATATGTCATAAATAAATATAAATAAATATTATAAATATTGGTTAACGAGTCGTAGGCCCCAGCAGCTAGTTACTCGTTAAAATTAGTATTAAGTTTAGTATTATATATTAGATTTAATTATGATAAATAAAAAAAAAAATAAATAAAAATATTGGTTAAAGACAATTAAAGAAGATGCAAATGATGGAAGCAAAATCACTGCTTTAGATCATCACATAAAATGTTCGAATACATTTTAGATTTTTCACCGAAAACTTTTTGGAATAATTCCATATAAAAAAAACTGTACACTGTAGATTTGTTGTGAAAGGTATAAAAAAAAGTGGTATTCCCGAAAGTGAAAAATTTTTTCTTATTTAATTTCAAGTAATATGCTCTTTTATTATTTTTATACGAGTAAATTGTGTTGGCGTCGCCAGCAATGTGTTCACTTGTTTGCTAGATGGGTTGGTTGGTTGGTTGGTTCTGGTTTTTCACTTGAGCAGCAATCAAATTTATTGAAACCAAGCAACTAACCGCAGACTCACTCAATGTACCAGTTTTGCCATTTGTGTGTGTCTCTTTGGGTTTTTAGTTTCATTGAACTGTATGATTGCAAAGCATTTCAAATTCAATTACATTTTGATTAGTGTAGCAACTGAGTACCATCACCATCACAATAAATTAATTTCTTTCTTTTAATTTTTTAACTCATCTTCTCTTCTAAGTCATTGTGCTTCTTTTCTATTCTTATAATTTAATATTTTATTTGACTTTATTGTACTTTTTCTCTAAAAGACATTTGATTAAACACAAAAAAGAAAGATGGAAAGACACATAAAAACAAAAAGGTGTTAGCGAATCAGCTCTTAATTTAACAATGGATAGAAGATAATCCTTGTTGCCATTTACAAGAACATTACAATGGCATAAACGTCTAATAAGACTTAAGGAGTACAACCTTCATACTAAGTAGTATCTAATAAGGTATCCAAACAATCTAAGTACCTAAGCTATTTCAATCTTACTTCATCTTCTTTTGTTTAACTTAAAGCAAATTGAAGAGAAAAAAGTTATACGAAGACACTTTTTAAAAAAAAAAAAAAAAAAAACAAATATAAATTCTCTGTTCTTAGGTTTTAAGCTGGGGCAAAAATTTTCTCAACAATTTGCTGTGATTAGTGAAAATAAGTAACAGTTACCAGTGACCCATTTAATGCGCACCATTGAGCTAGAAAAACAGCTTGAAACGCTGCTTAAGCAACTAGAGTTACCACCACGCATTGTTGAACAATGTTGTAGCAAATGCAAACGCAGGTGCCCATTTCTCTTTGTTTTTTTTTTTTTTTTTTTTTAATAATATAAACAAGGTTAGCTCCATCGAAGAGTTCAGTTTTGCTGAAGCATAAAGCATGCAATGAACTTAAAAATAATGCGAATCTAAAAATCATTTATAGAGCATCATTTGGTTATTTCTGTACACTCATCTCTCTAAATATTTTTTATACATAAGTATATGAATATACAATATGTATATGGTACGCTTAACTTTTTTCTCCTCATTATTCCCATCATTATCGTCATCATCATTGTCATCATTACAATCATAAGCATTTTAAATAGGGCTTACATCTTTGTTGTTACTGCCTATGCCGTAGCGACGCCATTTTTAATCGTTACCATTCACACAGGCAGACTATTACAATGAAAGCACGCACTTAACAGCAATGACGGCATGTGTGTCGTAGTATTGAATGTGTATCTGTGAGAGTGCAATAAAAATGACTCTTTATATGGCTGCCAGACAAAGTCACGCTCCTTCGCATCGCTTTAAAGCCAAATCAAATCATGTCAGAGCAGGCCAAAACCAAACAATGCTGAACTATGCCATATTGTGTCAGTACATGATGCTGAAGTATCTTCATATCTACGAGTATGTATTGTATATTTGTATGTATTACGCACGTGTATGTTCTAAAGAATAGGTCGATTTGTTGTTTTTTAATTTAATAAAATAACAAAACACGTTTTGTTATAAGTTAAATGTAATAGGATGAAGGCAAGTATTTGTTATTTGTTATTGTTACTTTTGTTATTAAAACTTCTATGGTGTCATAAAATAATTTGTTTATTGTGTAGTATTTTGTTTATCATTAAAAGTTCAAAATATCATCTAACATTGTCATAAATAATTTTATGTTGCAAAACCATAGGCGCCACATTCTTACCATTTTAAATGTTTTTGTTTATTCGTTGTCTGCCTGTCATTAGCAACCGAAAAACAATTTTAATGATTATCCGCACTCACTCGTAAACATAAAAACCATGGAAATAAAGGTTTCCTATTCTCCACCCGACCAATTTGTTATAAATCATAATGCTTCTCGGGTTTGTGTTACGAATACTCAGTTCGTTAGGTGCCTTTTGATCTGCGGTCCCCTAATCTTGAGTTTGTTTGCTTTCCTATGCAGCTTAGGTTTATGACTTTACTTGCATTATGATCGCCAACAAGATCGAACACAAGTCTACTGGCAAAGATGAACACTTAATTTAAAGCCAAATATTTATCCCTTTCCTAACAAACACTTGACTTGTTAAAATATGCTGATAAAAATATCAAAACGCTACTTCCTTCATTCACTTCACAGCACATGTAGCAGTGTAACAAAGCAAATGTTCTATTCAAGTGGCGCAAAAATTTGGGCATGCTTTAAGATGGTTATCAAAAGAAAATAAAAAAAAATATAACGGTTTATTTCCAGCGATCAATTTTTTTTCAAATTGACAGCTAAATAGTCATTGGACAAACATTCAAGGAAACATCATTATTTTTTATGTTAAGTTTTCTGGGATTTGCATGCAAACTGACAATTTGCAGCATGTCCTATTCAAGAGGCGCGGACTGTATATTAACCTATAAAAGTGACGCGTTCGTGTAAGTAAAGGTCAACATCTTAGCCATATCTTTTGAAAGATAGGTCGCTCTGCACCAGTGTTGGCGAAATTTTGGTCATATCCAACTGTTGTTGGTCATTTCGATTGTTTTATGCTTTTTCGTGTTGCGAAAAAATAAGACAATAAACAAAGTAATTATGAGTACCGACACAAGTACTTTTAACCAATACTTACTTGGTACTCGGTTCCAAACTATCGATGCCAAAAGTAATTGGCGTCGAAACAAAAGTATCGATATGTACTCGTACTTACTCGTATCGTTCTATCCGAATTCAATTCCTAATTCAAACATCGTCATTTAAAAATATAAAAAATACTGGAAAAATATTATCGGAAGCGCATTGGAGTCTTTAAGCAAAATTTAGTAATGTAGTCACATGTAAGATATTCTTGGTATATTTGATCAATCATAAATGATACAAATTTTGCAATAGATTAATTTACAGATAAATTAACATGGCCTCTTCTTCCAAAGACAATGAATCAATCTGTAAACCGATTCGTCCTATGTCACCATATGAGAAGTGTGTTATTTGCTTGGGAAATTATGGAGAGAAATCTTATGCAGACCCTTACAGAATTGAACTTATAAATAAAATCTGACTTTAATGATTCAAGTTTTCTTTACTTACTTTTTGTTTGTTCTTATTATAGAACATCTCCCATCTCTGGGTTTAAAGAACATTGCTCAAGGTTATCCCTAGCAAATCTCTGCAATGACAATAATATTGAGATGCTTCTGTTTTCGGTTTAAGAACAATTATTATCTATCAGCGTGGGCTTAATTACTATACAGGGGTGGTGAAAATAGAGAATTATACATATTCATAGGTTTTGTATTTACATAATGTGGAGTAGAGGCTCATCGCAAATGATTATATTTTGCAAAAGTCATTTTGGTGCAGCCGAAGAATTTCTTTTGCTCTATCTTATCTTTTTTTCTGTTAAGGTGTAAAATCGTATGCCTTTTGAAATTTCAACAGCAAACAGAGCTTTGTGTTGTGTGTGCTAAGCTTAAAACCCAATCTTTGCTAAGTGGATTTCATTCAATTCTAGTTTCTATCATGTAATAACTTCTTTTTATGTTTTTGTGTGCTTTACGACCCAATCCCTTGCATCAAATAATGCTACTGCTTCGCAACACCAACACTACATTGAAAAATGTTTTGCTTTAATTAGTTGCAAAGAATACCAATGCTCTGAGATCTATGTTATTATCTGCAGTTCTAAATTTTGTTGTAATTTTATTCAATTGCCCTGTCCATAATTAAAAACATATTTAGCTGAAAAAACTGGAAAAGAACTAAAGTTTTATTAATGTGTTTTGTTTTAAATAAACTTTATGTTGTATTTCATTAAAATTTAACAGATGTTTTTCTTATTATGTTAATTAATTTGAAACACTTTTACATAAAATGCTTTAATCAACGTAAGCAGCAATTTAAGTGGAAAGAAATTTGACTTTGGTCACTCAAAATAGAATCGAAACAAATACAAGAAAATCTATGATACTACGAGTATTTTGCTTTTGAAATGTAAGCCTCATCAGTATTACAAAAAAAAAAAAAAAAAAAAAAACAAGAAAAAGTAGGTTAACTTCGGTATAGTCCTAGAAAACAGATTTGAGCATACAGAAATGTTTCATTATTCATTTTATCTAGTCAGTATACATACAACGTTTCAACATTGAGGCCGAAATATGTGAATAGAAGCTATGCGATCCAGTAAACTTTTGGTCTTGAAGTTAACATGGTTGGTAAATATGAATCAGACACTTATAGGATTTAAATTACCATTTGAAACAAAAAATAGTGTTTTCATGAATTTGAATTTGGGTTTGTATGGGAGGACCCTCCTAATGCTCCGATTCGGCTGGTTCTTTAAAATTTCATTTACAGTTCATGCAAAATTTCAGCTTTCTAGCTCAAAAACTGAGACAACTCGTCTCACCGAGCTGATGAAGAATATACTCGTAATATTTCATATACTTTATGGGGTCTCAAATATCTACTTCTATGTGCTACAAACTTATAATAGTATCCATTGCATGAAGAGTATGAAAATGGAAATCAAAATCAGTTTGCTAAATCAAATGGTAAAACATTCTTAACACATCCCACACAAACAAAGCGAAGGAAACATTTCACTTGCTAAATTTCAAATTCCCTAATAAGCATTCACCTATGAAACTTGGTAAACATAGATACTCACTAACTAATATCATGGTCAGATGTATTGTAGTTGATCCATCCTATCTACATGAAACCAACAACTTTCATTAGACATGTCTTTGAGTAAAGTTTGGTTAAAATTTCATGTTGATATGCTCATGTACTAACTCTGACTTTATGTATGTACTAGGTTCGACGAGTATCTTCGTGTATCTTTGCTTTATTTACATGTGTGTAAGCTAACCTAGTAAAGGTACATAAACAACACTTGAATCTCTAACATAAAACTACTATGGTTCGATATGAAGTACCTACACATGAATATTTATTAATTTCTGACATCCTTCGTGCAATACCTTCACTTAATTATATTCTAGAAAATGTATGAATTTCAACTTTTAGGGATTTCTTTCTTTTCCATTCTATTCTACTACATATTTTTGTTTTCATCTTTTCATTTTTCCATGTGAATAAGAAAATAAACTTTGTCCTCCTCAATATTCAGTAGTCAATTCAATTTTATCCAAGGGAAAAGGAAATTAGAATAAAAAATCATCTATCTGCATCACGTAAAATGTCGCTCAAGTGACTTCAAACTCTCCCTACAATAATATTCTATGTTCAAAATGCCAATCTCAAAACCATATTCCTCCGCCATAATGTTTCTCTATTTGTTTTCCGGTCTGCTTGCCTTGCTGTTGTCCTTAGGTTGTAATCCTGGCTTAAAGTATACTTAATGTTGGATATTTTTGTTATGATGCACTCTTATTTTGTCATTCAAAGGAATGGAAAAATCTGTATTTTATTTTCTTTTTCTTTTTGTTTTGTGATCTGTAAAATTGAATGCTACTTTAGGATTTTATTTTGGTTGACAGTCAGTTTGGTTTGAGGTTCTCATTGCTTCAAAATATTTAAATATAATTTTGATGACATTTTAAATGCTACAATATATTTTTTAGTTGATTATGCCAACAAACTATTGTATTTAATACCAGCTGAATTAGGAATTTAAATGAATAACGTACTATAAAATATTCATTACCCATTTGCTAACTTACAATTTTATGATGTGATGAATGTGTTTGACTGTTTGAATTCTCCAATCATTTGCACCAAATAATAAACAAATTACTACAATATTTATTGTATTGCTTAACTCACTAACAAATAGACATGAAACATGCAACACACGTTGATTCAATCCAATCAACTGTGGCATGCTTTCGTTGCACAGTAATACCACAGGCATAGGCCACGTACTACGTTTGTAGCATAAACTACTAGGACTTGCTTGTTTGTGTAATTTCTCAGACATAAAATAATATCGTACTTAGATACAAATGATACTTCTACATGTACATACAAATATTGTACAGTTGTATTGTGTATGGAACTTTTAACTTGTTCATAACTTACAAATTGCTTTGCGGCTTGTGGCATTTGTAGGAGGAGTCATTTACTACTTTTCAATATAATCACCGTTAATATTAAAACATTTGTCTAAACGACAAATTATTATTATTCTTTTTTTTAGGGTTCCGAACCCAAAGGGTACCTAACCGGAACCCTATTGCAGAGACTTCGTTGTCCGTCCGTCCGTCCTTGGGTCATATCTTATAAACCGCAATAGCTAGAGAGTTGAAATTTTCACAGAAGGTGTAGTTCTATCCGGGCATCAGCAACAAATACTAAAACTAAAATATTGTATTTTCTAAAACTTAAAGGGGTCCCCATACAAGAAAGATTTTAGTTTCTATGGCAGCTATAAAATCCAGTTATCCCACGATCTTGAAATTTGGAAAGTTAATGGCAATACATCAGAAAATTATATTGTCGAAATTTCAGTTTGATCGGATTGCTAGGGAGGGTACCTCCCATACAAACCCCCCTTAAAATTCTGGTTCTTATTAGAAAAACTTTTTTGTTTTTTGTACCTTCGAACTGAAATTTAGAAATTAAAAGTTTTTGATATAGTCGTAGTATTTCTGTTGGAATCAACAAAATCGGCCACCTAGAATAGGTACCTCCCATACAAACCCCCATTAAAATCAGGTTTTTATAGAAAAACTTTTTTGTTTTTTTGACTATCAAACTGAAACTTAGACAGTATTAGTTTTCTGAAATAGGCGCGGTATATTTTTTGGAATCAGTCAAATCAAACCCCAATCTGATACGGAACCCCCCTTGTGTACGAGTCTGACTCGTACTTGGCCCATTTTTTTACATGACGATACAAAGAAATCTTTGTTTTATTGTTTGAACCAGTTTTACACATTTATTATGAGGATAAAAATATTTTTTGTTTAATACAAGCAGTTTTATTGATTAGCTGGGAGATGTACGGACGTGAAAAAGAGAATCATGCATTTTTTTTAAGTTGACTTCTGAGTAGACTCTTCTTATTTAAAGCTGATTGCTGCAGCTTTAACCATATTTTAAATTTATTTCAAAAAAAAATTTATCTCATTCTACAATAAATAACTTTTCAATTTGAATCTTCAATTCTTGTAAGATCCTAAAATTTGCTGCTCTTTAACGATATTTTATATTTTCAAATTGATATAAAATATATTAAATTAGATTACAACTACAAAAAGGGTTTATAAAATGGTATGATAAAATTTGCTTTGTTTAACTAAGTAAAAAATATAGTTGTACAAAAGGTAAATAGGTAAATTGGTATTGTAGATAAAGTTCAGAAATTGCACTCTAGACAAAGTGTCGTTTGTGCACAGCAATCTTTGATTATATCTATAACATAATGTACTTATTTTGTTCAAAGTGTTTTTCAATTTTCTCAACTCTCTTCAAACACCCTGAAGTGGCAACTTGTTGTCGTCTACAGAAAGCAATCATAAGACGTGACGTTTCTTGGAAGGAAAATAACGTATTGTACTATGTAATATATAATGTACCTTTGAGTTTATACGAGATGCTATTTAGTTTCGTGTTCATGTCCAAGGCTAAGTTGTTGTTCTCGTTTCTTTGCAAATGCAAATGATGGCATCTCTCCTACATTGGTTTGAATGCACCCGTGGTGTCGCATAATATTGTTAATAAAATTATATTTACTTTTTCTTCATTCTTGCTTTTTTTTTTGTATTGGATATCATTTTAATATTTTACTATTTTAGTTGCCATTACCATTTTCCATTGTGTGTATTTTTCCAATGTAATTTACTTGAAATTCATGAAGGGAAAATGACTGCGTTGTTACTGTTTTTCAAAGTATTGTAAAATTGAGTGGGTCTGATTTCTTCGCTATTATTAATTAGAAATTCATTATTATCACTTTATAGTTTTCTTAGTTTGCTTGCTGCTCTCTTAATTAATAGTTTGAAAACAGCAGGCAACAATGTGACTGTGTCTTAAAATGAATTAATATTTCTTGAAGAGATTTTTTTCATTAGAGATATTACAATATAAGAAAAGATTCTTTTAGTTACCATGGCTAATGTTTAATGGCTTCAAATAAGAAACAAAAGTAATTTCGATAAATGTTCTATCACAAAAAGCAGTGGAAGTTGAGTAACTTTGAAAGTTTCAATGCAAAATAGAAATACTGGGATTCTTTAGTTACTTTATGAATTTATAAGACATGACCTTTGTTTATGTGCAATATTTTAGAACTATCTTTGTAGTTTATAATTGTAAATGAAGTAACTACTTAAGAGATATTTTTGAAATAGGAATAAACAAGTAATAAGCTCAAAAAAGAATTAAGTCCTCAGGCTTCGACGTATTAGGACTATGCATTAATTTTAAAGGTTTTTTCACCAAAAATGGGGCTTTATTTCGATTTCAAAATGGATTGATACATCATTCAAAGTACTGTCCGTCGCTAGCCACAACCTTTTCCCATCTTTCTTTCAATTTCCGGATTCCGTTTCTCCAAAATTCCGGCTTCTGGGCGGCTATGAATGAATCGATCCATTTTTTGGTCTCTTCATATGAAGAGAAGCGGTGTCCAGCCAGCTTACGCTGCATCTCCCGGAACAAGTGGTAATCCGAAGGAGCAATGTCTGGGCTGTACGGCGGGTGGGGTAGCACTTCCCAGTTGAGCGTTCCAAGGTATGTTTTGACGACCTGTGCAACATGCGGCCGAGCGTTGTCATGCTGCAAAATAACCTTGTCGTGTCTTTCGACCGTTTCCGACCGTTTTTCAAGCAATGCTCGGCTCAAACGCATCAATTGACGTCGGTAGACTTCCCCAGAGATGGTTTCGTTGGGTTGGAGCAGCTCATAGTACACCACACCCTTCTGATCCCACCAAATACAGAGCATGAGCTTCGAACCATGAATATTCGGCTTGGACGTCGATGGCGCCGGTTGGCCGGGCTTGACATATGTTTTTTTACGCTTTGGGTTATCGTAATGGATCCACTTTTCGTCGCCAGTCACAGTACGATGCAAAAAACCCTTCCGGCCAAGTCGTTCAAGCAGCAATTCGCACGTGAAAAATCGGCGTTCGACGTCTCTCGGCTTCAACTCGTATGGCACCCAATTACCTTGCTTTTGGATCATTCCCATCGCTTTGAGACGTCTGGAAATGGTTGCTTGGTCAACGTCCAACGTTTCGGCGAGCTCTTCTTGCGTTTGGCACGGGTCTTGGTCCAGCAATGCCTCCAATTCTGCGTCTTCGAACCTTTTGGGCTGGCCAGGTCGCTCCTTGTCCTCGGTATCAAAAACACCACTTTTGAAGCGTCGAAACCAGTACTCAAAGATTGAAATCGATGGAGTATGGTTCGGGTAGGCATCCAACAGCAATTGACGGGCTTGGGTGGTATTTTTCTTCAAATTGAAGCAAAAAAGCAAGGCTTCCCGCAAATTGCGTTTTGACGGCACGAAAGTTGACATACTCGGAGCACAAAAAAACTATGTTGTGTACACTTCAGCGAAATGACAGATACTGGTAAACAAAGCCTAATGATGAGGCTTTGACATGAATATAGTTACAGTATTGCCAGATGCGATACTGTTGTAAATAATGCCATCTGTGTGCAACCTTTAAAATTAATGCATAGTCCCAATAGATTAAACTTAATTGTTATAAAATATTGTGCTCCATTTAAAGAGATATTGCTTATAAAACAAAGACGCTTGCTGACGGAAACAATATTTCCTGTGAAAAGTGAGTGCGTGTCTGTGAGACTCCACACAAGACAACTTTCGTTAAAATTTCATTATATATATTTAACATAAAGGAAATATACAAATAACCTTCAGAAATATCTAAATGAATCATAGAGAAGTCATTTCAATTTATTTATGCACTTTTAAGCTCTACATTTTCATGTAATCATGCAATTTTTCTGATGCAATTACGAAATTGTGTAGATACTACTTAAGAAATTTGTTATTCCCTTCACAATAGTTTAAGAAGATATATATATATTATTTCATGAAGTTTGTATACATGATTGATTGTACCTAAAATGTCCTTGTATCAATTTGCATATGCATAGATACATAGGTTACTGGAAAAATAGTCCCCGTATAAAAAATTTGCATATTTATGATTGAACATGATTGATTTTGAGAAGATAGGTATGCAGTACCAGCTTTGTTCGGGGATTTTAAGGGAGCTATACGACCCAGTAATCCTAGGCTCTTGAAATTCACATAGACATGGTGGATACAGATCAGGCACTTATAGTGTCCAAATTTCAGTAAAAATGAAAAAACGTTTTCTAATAAGAACATGATTTTGAATTTGGGTTTATATAGGAAAGGTATCCCTCCTACTAAACCCAGGGTCTCCAAATTTAAACGATTGGTGAATATATAATAGATCAGACATGTATAGGGTCCAAATTTCGATTTCATAATACAAAAACAAAAAACGTTTTCTAATAAGAACATGAATTTGAATCTGGGTTTGTATGGGAGGTGTACGATCCAGTAACTCTATGATGAATATGGGTCAGGCTTTTATATTAGCCAAACTTAAATTTGACAAAAAAATACTTTTTTTTAATATGAACTTGTAACATAGTAAACATAGGGTCTTAAAATTTACATATTTCAGTCATTTACAGTGTTTATCCACATCTTAAGAACCATTTCCAAGATACGTGATATAAATATATTTATATATTTTTATGTCTATCCAAAACGTAGACCTAACGGTAATTATTTTAACACTGCTACATTGAATGTATTATTTTGAGATCTTGAGATATAGAAAATTTACGAATTTCAACAAAATGTTACACATCGATTCAAAATAACATTAAACAAACGCAAAAACAGTCAATATTCCAAAACTTTATGACTCGATTTTTCTTTATTTCGAACCATTCCTTGAGTGCGAATATTCTTTGTAATATTTATTGTATAACTCGAACTTTCGTAATTCGATTATCATTAGGCGTTGCCTTAAAAAGGTTGGTTTTGGTAAATTTTTTCTCCATGATATCCTTTAATTAAAATAAATATGTATAAATTTCCATTGCTACTTTTGAGGATTTTATTGACATGGAGAATGAGATTTGCAAAGCAGGACTTTCTTTTATATGATTTTTCTTGATAATTGAATATTATCACTTTAGCTGTAAGTTAATTGAACTTCAAGTGCCATGGAATATGATGACGATATTTCGGAGAAAGAATTTTCTCAAAGCATTTCTTGCACTACATTTGAACAAATTCTTTAGCTTTAATGAATAATTTCTTAACTCGAAGTTCGCATACCTAAATCAAACTATTTGTTTGTGCATTATGGCCATTCGAGTTATGGAAATTCGATTGAAACTTAAGGGTATGCAGTATGCTTCGATAAACCGAATTTAATGTTTTGTCTTATTTTCGTTATGTGTTGCATGCAGCTTAAGGCATTTATTTACGTAATGAGGCTAAAACACGCCATATTACAATATATTTATGATTTCATGTTGTTGCAAATGGTATTTTATATTTTTAGGGTTCCGGACACCAAACCGGAACCCTATTGCAGAGACTTCGTTGTCCGTCCGTCTTCGGGTCATATCGCATAAACCGCAATAGCTAGAGAGTTGAAATTTTCACAGAAGGTGTAGTTCTATCTGAGCATCAGCAACAAATACTAAAACTTAAATGTTATCGTTAACTTAAAGGGGTCCCCATACAAGAAAGTTTTTGGTTTGTATGGCGGCTATACGAGCTAGTAATCCCACGAACTTTAAATTTGAAAGGTTGGTGGCTATATATGAGAAACTTATATTGCCGAAATTTCAGCTTGATCGGATTACGCGGAAGGATACCTCCCATACAAACCCCCATTAAAATTCAAGTTCTTATTAGAAAAACTTTTTTGTTTTTCATTCTATCGAACTAAATTTTAGAAATTATAAGTTTCTGATATAGGAATCAACCAAATCGATGACCTAGGAGGGGTATCACCCATACAACCCATCATTAAAATTCAGATTCTTATAGAAAAACTTTTTTGTTTTTTGGACTATTGAACTGGCATTCAGTTTTTTACATAGACGCGGTATATATTTTGGAATCAGTCAAATCAAACCCAAACCTGGTACGGAACCCTTCGTGTACGAGTCCGACTCGCACTTGGCCCATTTTTACTAAAGTTTCTTGTTGGTGTTGGTTCAAACATGAAAGGATTTTATGGTATTATAAACATTGCGTTTATATTGTATAAAAAACAATGTTTATTACGTAATCATACATAAACACATATTGTATAACACACACACACACACACACACACATAAGCAACAGATAGTTTGTAATATTGTTTACAATTCGCAATATGAAAATTTATTTGGTGTATAAAATTTAATAACAATTTGTGTATTTCTTGATTCTTTTTGTTTATATTTCAGTAAAGCAAACAAAGTTTAACGCGTTAGCGGAACTACTCTTTCAACTTAATATAAAGCAAGCGAAAGCGGAAACGGAAGTGGTTGTTTGTATGGTGTAACGGAAACGCTGCCATTGCCACTGCTATTCATGTTGATAATAGGAAAAAGTGTAAATAACGCAATATGTACAAATAAATAAGCTTATCGAAGAAACAACAACAAGAACAATAGCAAACTCAAACATACCCCAATCTAGAATATTATAAACAACTCAACATCAACATCAGCTAAAACTTAAATTGACAAAGGGCAAACACTTTGACATCTTCAACGAAAGGCAGTAGAATAAAGAAAAGTAAAAAGAGTAAAAGAAAACTGCAGGTTTATAATATTTTGAATAAAGCTTAAAAAATCAACAACAATAACAACAAGTGCATTGAAAGATACACGCGCACGCTATAATGGCAGATCTGGAACGCATAAGACTGGTTATACTGGGTGGTGCTGGTGTCGGAAAAAGTTCCATTGTTAAGCGTTTTCTATTCAAAACCTATACGGATAAGTATCGCGCCACCGTTGAGGATCTTTATAATCGTGAATATGACTTGGGTGGCGTTACATTAAAGGTAAGTCATCTCAGTTCTATTATCTCATAGACTCGACTCTCTTCTCTATGCCTGTTTGTTTCTTTTCTTTTTTTTTTTTTGTTAGGTTGTTTTATGTTTGTTTATTTTTGTGTTTAGTTTTACTTAAAGAAAAATATATACAAGTATATATGTGTGTGTGCTTGTGTATATTCTATAGTTAAATGTCATTAAGGACATTTAAGCAAGGATTTTAAGTGAGCATATAAAAACGAGGTTAGTTCCAGAAATACCCGACCTAACAAAGTAAATTAACAACGTTTCAAAAAAAAAAAAAAAATATCTTTATTTCTGTTCATTATTTCTATTTGGTTATTCGCTTGTATGTGCTTGGACTTGTTGTAATCGATTCATAACATGGCTTAGCTTAAGCGTAAAAGATTAAATTGCAACTGTGGTTGAGTGCACAAAGCGGTGCGTACAACACGGGTTCGAATACATCACGGGCTAATCAAATCTTTTTCGCTTACTTATCAGATTTATATAGCTTACTTTCGCATTTATCATACAGTTCCACAAAAAAAAAAACTGTTGAACTCAACAGTCAATCTCCTTTTGACTCGATACACTTTTCCGGTAGACTCAACCTTTTGATGGTTAGCACATCTTTTACCACCGGGCCATTTCTTTAAGTGTGGAAACAAAAAATAATAATCCGATGGGGTTAAAACTGGCGATTAGGATGCTTAAGGAAGCAATTCGAAGTTTAACTTATTGATTTCAGCCATTGCGATAATGACAAAGGATGTATGAACTGGTGGATTGACTGTATCACTAAAGTACGCCGTAGATTGTTTTGAAGTGATGGACCCATAAAACACTCGATTGAAACATCCCCACAACACTGTTTGTGTTCCACAGCGGATAGTCGCACCATCCATCTTGTGGACGAATTCCTCATGCCCAAATTTTCAAACATAATGTGATGTATAGCACATCATTATCAAATGCCTACCATATTCTCGTATGTTAGCTTTCGTACTTTAAGTCTGCAGTCAACTGAAACTATGTTATGAATATTCTTCAATATTTCTGAAGCGACCACCTCATTGTTCAATGTTCTGCTCTAAACGAAGGGGCCCCCAGAGTAGAATCTACGTTATTCCGTTTCGATATTGATTAATCTGCAGCCTTTCAAATGAAAGTATTGCATATCATAATTTCTATATTAAAAAATTCACGGAAAACAGTCACAGTTGATGACTGCCAAGCAAATATTAATCTAAAATTTTACAGGTTGATACTTTCTATCGCAGTCATTTTTTTTAAATAATAAGTAAATAATAAGTACCATAAGGTCGGGTACTTCTGGGACTACTCTCGTATAAACAAGTTATATAGTAGATATATATTCTGTTTATGTACTTGTAGATACTTAAGGCTCTTTTGTTTAAAGCATTTTGCTTCTACTTAGCAAAGTCAAGTTTTACAATGGTAAACATAAACATCATCAGCATCATCATCATCATATAGGTAGGAAAAATACATACGTACCATATTCATGTTTCTAAGAAAATATTTTAATGCAAATTCTTTGCACATTATATGTAAATGTAGTATGTTATTACAAAAAGGGTGAAAACTACTGCATCTGAATGAGGGAAGCATAATTATGATTTTAATATACTAAAAAGAAACGTTGGGAATTTTTTCGGTTTTATTTCATGAAATTCTAAAAAGAGACTTTCATACACAAATATAATTCTGTCAATTTCACATTTCCATTCCACTAGTATAATTTGAATTCATTTCATTCTTATGTAAGTAATTTTTGATTTTCAACGTCTATTTAATATGTACAAAATATTTCTATTAATTTAATAATAAATACAATTCAATTTAATTCAAAGGATAGACAAATAATACAATAATCCTTTTCGACTGGAAGACCTCGAAGATTTACGATGCAATTTTTTTTCACTGTATCGGTTTTGAAAATTGAATACATATCTCCTATAAAGGTAACACCGAAATCAGATTTAAACTTGGTTATTCTTAAATCCACATCAGTTTTTCTTTAATTATTTTTTTGTTTTTGCTCAATTCGCTTAAATCGACTTTGAATAATTTAGTTGCTAACTTCTTAATTCCATTGTTTTCTAGTAGTTCTAGTGTCGTCAGCAATCTCAAATTTGAATTCTTAAAAGGTAACTTAATAGTCTTATCGTCAAAATTCATGAATTCACAGTACTAACTTTATTCCCTTAGATCATATAATTGTATCTTCCGAGTCAATAAGAAGTTTCTTTTCGCAAATGGAATAACCCATTCGACCTTAAAGTATAATGCATTGGCTAGGACGACACTTATTATTATTTATGACTAATTTACAATTTAAAGAAATTATAAACATAGTCTATTCACAAAGTTGATTAACAAAGGATTTCCATCTGTCACTATTTCGTGCTAATACGCTAAGTTCGCTCATAGATTTTCTTGTTTCAGCCGCAACAGTTCGTCTCCACATCAATTTCGGTCTTCCTCTGGACCTCGTCTCTTGAGGGTGCCATTCCAATATGGCATAGGGTATTTCGTCGTTATTTTTGCGAAGGGTATGTCCCAGCCAGCCGTACTTTCGTTTCCGTATCACAATTTCAATATGGTCTTGCTCGCAGATTTGCCAGAGTCGCTGATTGCTAATAGTTCTTGCCCACCAGATTCGCAGAATAGTACGTAGACATCGGTTGATGAACGTTTGTAGTTTCCTCATGTTTGTAGTTGTAGTATGCCAAGTCTCACAGCCATATAGCAAGACAGATTTTACACAAGCGTTAAATATTTTTATTTTCATCTTCTGGTGGACATGCTTAGCTCTCCAGAAGTTTCTTAGTCTCCCAAATGCGATCTTGGCTTTTTGAATTCTACATTCTATATCGATATGGGTTCCCCCGATTGTTGTTATTTGGCTATCAAGATATTTAAAACGCTCAACCTCCTCGATGTCATTACCATCGATTATAAGACGGGTTCTAGTAGTGGTATTTAATCGCATGTTCTTGGTCTTCATGCAGTTAATATTCAATCCCACTTTTTTAGACTCCACAATGAGTTTGTCTAGTTGGGTTTGCATATCCGAATAGCGATTCGTTAGCAGTGCTACATCGTCTGCGTATTCCAGGTCGATTAATTTTCTGTGCAACTTCCAGTGGAGTCCTATGTTTTCGATTTCCAGGACGTTGATAAACAACAGCAGTGATAGCGCACATCCTTGCTTAACATCGCTCTTACATGTAAAAGACTCCCTTAGCTGCCCGTTGTGTAAAACACGGCTAGTAGAGTTTTCGCAGTTGGCCTTGATGATATTGACGAGTTTTTGCGGGACTCCTCTAGCGCTTAGCGCTAACCATATACCATTGCGATCTAGAGCATCGAAGGCTTTTAAATAGTCGATGTATAGTGGAGCATTTAATTCTGCAGATTGTTGAATCAATATGCGTACTGTATTGATAAGATCAGTGCATCATTTCTCTGGACGAAACCCGGCTTGATTTTTCCTAATAAGCTTGTTTACAGCTACGGTCAAAATAATAGTAGCGCTAGTTGGAAAATGAATTTGATAGAAATAAAATGAATGAATTGGTGTTTTAATGTACCAAAAATATTTTTTTTTTAAAGTATGATGTGTTAATGAGGAAATCATAAGGAAATAATAACAACTTTATGTCATATGACAATAAAAAAAAATTTTTTTCCGAAAGTTCAATTAATTTGCACGGTCAAAATAATAGTAGTGCTTGGACAAATATTGAGAAAAAAATCATTTCGTTGCTTCTTTATACCAGAAAAGTTTACAAAAAGTAAATATTATTAGTTTATAACAATTTACAATAGTAACTGATCAAAATTTTTAGTCATTTCTTTTCCTACAAAGGGTCGAGGCAAGCACTGTACACCTGAACGGCGTACACTCATAAAAAAATTGATTTCTGACAGAAAAACGGTACAAGGAAGTTCAAAACATGGTAGGTTGCTCTCCTACAATGGTGCAGAATGCTATAAAATTCATATCAGGTATTGAAACACGTGGACGACCTCGCATTATGTCCGAAAGATTAGTTACCCGTGTAGTAAGATACTCAAGGCAGAACCAATTTCGGTGCTCTATAAAATAAAAAAGGAATTAAATCTGATTGTAAGCGTAGAAACCATACGGAGATGCTTGAAAGAAAATAATTTAAATGCTCGGAGCCCAAGAAAAGTGCCCTTTTTAACAAAAAATCTTCTAGCCGCACGAATTAAGTTCGCACATGATCACATTGATTGGCCATTACAGCAATTGAGAAACATTTTATGGTCGGGCGAATCCAAAATTGTACTTTATGGTGGACCTGCATCTCGTCAGTATGTCAGGCGGCCGCCAGAGTCTGAGTGGCAACCAAGATTCACAACAAAAACTGTAAAAGACGGAGGAGCTCGCATTATGATCTGGGCTTGTTTTTCATATGACGGCGTGGGGCCAATATATTGGATCAAGGATATCATGGATCGGCACCTGTATGTGCATATAATGCAGGAGATAATGCTGCCATATGCTAGTGAAGAAATGCCACTGATTTGGGAGCTTCAGCAAGACAATGACCCTAAGCATACAAGCAAAGTTGCCAAACAGTGGTTGCAGGCCAACGGTGTACGTGCTCTGCAATTCTACCCAGTTTGTTTTGATTCAGTACCTTCATAACAGTTGGTAGAAGGAGATGCCTCTCCAATTGGAGCACTTTTTCTTGTTGCCCTTTTTTCACAGAATATGTAGTTCTATCCGGGCACCAGCCACAAATACTAAAACTAAAATATTTTCAGGTTTGCATGGCAGCAATACGATCCAGTAATCCCACGATCTTGAAATTTGAATGGTTGATGGCTATACATCAGAAACTTATATTGTCGAAATTTCAGTTTGCTCGGGTATCTCCCATACAACCACACCATTAAAATCAGGTTCTTATTCGAAAAAATTTTTTTTTTTTTGGGCTATTGAAACTGAAATTCAGACACTATAAGTTTCTGATATAGGCGCAGTTCATATGTTGGAATCAGTCAAATCGGACCACTACCCTCCGTGTACGAGTCTGTTATAAATGTGTTTCAACACGTTATTTTACCTCAGCGAATGGTAAAATAAATTCAAAAAATACTTTGCCTCAGTATATAATATTAAGGAAAAAAATTAAGTAATCTTCTTATTTAAATTGATTTATTTTTGTTATGATTTTTTACATCTTTAAACCACTAAACTATTATTGGTCTGTGCATAGTTTTCGATCAATAATTTGTTAGAAAACTATTTACTAATTTACCCACATTAATAATTTGTAGTTAATTATTCAATAAACAACATACCAAAATACGTAATTAACACTTTCTATTGTACGAGTAGAAAATCATTCTTGTCACATTTGTTGGCGTGATTAATTCCTCATTTTATTGTATTCTATAATTTAATTAATTGAAGTTCATTGGCATTTTCATGTTTAATATATTGAGGCAATGAACACGTTGCATAAACATAACATTGATTAATAGAAAAACAAAAGATATTAATTCATTTGTATTAATTTTTGTTATTGGAACTGATTGTGCTAATCTGATTATTGATATTTTTTGCAAGAGATTTTATTGAGTTTCGTAAAATGACTTGACGCTACTTAAAAAAATATTACGATTCCGTTAAATCGATAAGCTGAAGGCGGCATAATGTTAATATCACCAAGGTCTCCCAGATCACAATTTTGATGATATTGGTCTTATTTCATTAGGTTCAATGCAAAGTTAACTAAACATACCTAGTAACTACAAGTATATTTATAGTAAGTAAATAAATAAATACAAGAAATTTCAAAATTGTAATATTGTATTAATATTGGAAAAAAAAAAAAATAATAATAATACAATATTTGGTAAAGAAGGTTTAATGTCAACTAATCTGGTATGTCAGAAGTCCTTGCACTGTTGTTTACCTCTTCTTGTATAGTCTATTAATGCTGGTCATTGTTACTATCAGGTTCCACAAGATGAAAACGTTTAACGTTGCCTGACAAAAGCAATTGTATAGTGTGCGCCATTGTCTGGTTGTGCTATTGTTGGATGTGCCACTATTGTTCAGTAATTTGTCCCACATTGTTGCGATCCTTGCTCTTTTACTCATGATGATAATGATGATGCACTGAGTTGAGTTGAGTTGAGTTGAGTTGAGTCGAGTTGAGTTGAGTTGAAGAAAAACAAAACAAAAAATGAAATTTATTTAAAAAATTTTGTTATTGTGTTTTGTACAAAAGAAGCAAATTTGCAAGGATTTAAACAATTAATTGCTGGTGCTGCATATTTGTCATGAATATGAATATGAATAGATATTTTATATTTTTTTTTGCAAATTTTTTTTTTTTTGTTTTATTTACCTCAATAACTAATTTTGTTTCATATTTTATTCTTCCTTTTTTGTTACATATTTCAAAACCACACGATGGTAGTAAAAACACAGAAATTGTAGGACAGAAACGGCGACCTTTCCTTACTCAATACATGTTTATGTATTGTATGTGTAACTGCGATTTTACAAACACGTCGTTTGGTTGTATATGGCATATGTAATTTATTTGATTTTGTACTCTGTGTGTGTGTGTGTTTTTGTGTCTGTGTGCGTGTGTGCGTGTGTTATTTCGATTTGTTTTATGTGTTCTTGTGTTCCTTTCCTTACAAAGAAATTGGAACAAAGTGGCGTGCGCCACAGAATTCGCAACGCAACATCAAACACACAAAGTGCTAACACAAATCTACTTGCCACACTTTGCTGACAGCAATGTTATGTCTTCGTCTTTGGCCTAAATCAAGACCAGTGATTTGCAATCCATGTGGTTCGGCAATTTAGGGAACCGACTAAAATTCTACGAGAAAAACAAGGTACCTCTAATCATCTAAAAAAGATTGAGAGCCCCTGCTCTGATTTAGTTTAAAATAGAAAGGTGAAGTGTGGTGATGTAATACACAAATAAATTCTAGACGGGAAATTGCTTTCAAAGACAGCGAAATTGAAATTCAAATACTCAGACTCAGATACACAATCACACACATAGAACATACAAATATTGTACGTTTATAAATAAATCGCAAAATTTAAGCAATTCCTTCAAGCATTCATTTAATCATTTCTTCATTCATTCATTCATTTGTTCATTCTCTCATTACTCTTTCCTTTATTCATTTATTCATTCATTCATAGTTGCACTGTTGTCGCTATCGTCATCGTTGTCCTCGTTGCAGCAACTAAGCAAATGAAGTTCTAATGAACTGTTTTCTGCGATAAAATTCAATTTGATTCATTCAATCATTGACTTGTTTAATATAGAAAAAGCTTCTTCAACTCATACTTCAATATCAATATATAAGTATCTATATCGAAGAATGTATTTATAAAGACAAAGAAATGAGTGAGAGTGAGAGTGTTTCACAAATCGAAACACTTTAAATGCAATTTCTATGTAAAAACTTGTAACGATTTAGTAGGAAAAGTGAATGAATAAATGAATGAATGAAAATTACAACAGCAAAAAAATCAGATGGAAATTGTTGCGCGACTATTAGATTATCTATAACAAATACAAACGCCAACACCAACACCAACACCAACTTCAACACCATTATCATTACCAACTTCATTATCAACATCCTGAAATGTAAAGACACAAGAACAAAACAAAACAAAACAAAATAAATGACGTGAATATCTATTAATCAAATTGCATAAAGTTTTCATTGACTGACTGATGAAACCAAAGTTGCCAACTGAAGTGTGAAGAAAGCATGTGGCATAGATGAACTTGCCACAACACTACACAACATAATCAAGTGTTTTTATCCTTTAGCTCTGCTTGAATGATGAGCTCCGCGACGCATACAGAAGTCTAAATAGGTAGGTATCTAACACCAACAAAAATAAATAAAAGCTGTGTGTATCATGGAAAAAAATCTGTAACAGATGCTTGCATATAGTATCTGTGTATGTAAGTGTGTGTGAGCTTATATGGATTAGCACAGATAAGCAAAGTAAAGCGAAGCTAAGGAAAATTTGTATAAAAATATGCACAAAAATGTTTGCGGATATTCAGTTAACTAAGCACACTCAGCTTGACTTAGGGCATCATCCAAGGCGGTTCTGGTTATAGTTAAATATTTATATATATGTATATGTATATGTATGTATATATTGTAGTATGTGTGGCTGTATCTTTGTAATGTGATTAATGATGCAGTGCTTAAGTATGCTTAGCTGGTTGTATACCCTCATCCTTCTTAATCCACCATTAAAGCTGATATGCAAATGATTTAAGCTTTAACATGAGTACTAAATACATATAATTAAAGTTTTTAGCCAGTTTCTACTGATTAATTATCGGTTTTTGCTGATTGTTGACTTTTTACATTTGTTTTCTTTGTAAGTATACTAGATAGATAACAATATATGTATTGTATCTACTCTTCATGCAGTTATTAGTATTATAAATTTCTGATGACGTTTGTAACAGAAAGTAGGAGACATCGGAGACCCCATAAAGTATTGTATTTATATTCTTGATCAGCTCATCCATACAAGTCGATTAAGCCATGCCCAGCTGTCCTTCTGTATATATGTAAAGTAGTCCATTAGGAGGGGTACTTCGCATACAATTCCAAATTCAAATTCAAGTTCTTATTAGGAAAAGTTTTAACTTTTGACCCATGCCCACTAACCATGTACTCATATATCATATATTTCAAGACCCGAGCATTATTGCATGAAATAATCCTGTATACTAAAACACAAGAGCGTAGGGAAAAGAGTTTTCTAGGAATACATGAAGAGTATGACAACATCGGCATAGCCGAAGTTAACCTTCCTTTTTCTTGTTTTTTTTTTTTTTTTTTTGCTTAGCTTCTAGTATTGAGTAATATATTGTAGTAGGTTCAGTCTATAATATTGTATTGTGTGTGCCCCCCATTAAATGTTGTACAACTAAGAGGATTTGTGATTGTTGTTAAAAATTTCATCGCGTTTCTATATCATCTATAAATCACTTTTATGGGGTTGCCTTAAGTTAAATTGTAAATATAAAATCACTTCCGCCAGACATGGTTAAAGATATTGTAATTGCTTCTATCAGCACATTTTTATGTCATAAATTTTCTTTTCCGGTTTATTGAGACCAAGTCTTGATAAAAATATTTTATTACTAGTACATTTGCTAAGAAGTTTCGCATTCATGTGAGACGATCATATGACCCAATTTTGAGAAATATTTATTTAATTTTAGCAATGAATTTTCGAATAAAGACCACAAAAGAGAATGACTTTAACTTAAGTCTTAATCTTTCTTTATATTTCATATTTCATTATATGTAGATTTTTCTATTTGGAAATAATTATATTTTCTTGGTTTTTATATGCTGTTCAAGTCTCTTTAACTTTTTTGCATTGTAATAACAATATTATTAAGGTCAAGAAAAAAATTTTCGAGGAGACTACTTCTTAAAAACAAGGTCAGATATACTACTGTGAATTTCATGAATTTATTCACAGCGACTACTGAGATCCTTGTATGTTGTGCCTATGCTCTGTTTTGATTGAACTACATTTATGTGTTTGATTATGCACATCTCAGTACTCGAATAAGAAAAATGTATTGTAGTAAGTCTTTCCATATACTCGTACATTCTTTTCTTTAAGGTGATTGATTTCTGCAATTCTCTGTTTTGATTCGACTTTCATTTCAAATAACAAACTTCCAAAAACATTTGCTTAAGATTTTCACTTGTTAAACTATCCAAATCAGTTTTTGATTATAAATTATAGAAATACGACACATAAACATTATCCAACTCAATACTTTTCAGTACCATTTTTCTTTTTTGGACACATCGATATTGTTTGTTGATTTTTTTTTTTCTAAAAAAAAAAAGCGAAATTTTTCAATACACAAATAAAATCATGGAACAAAAATGTGCTGTTATTAAATTGAACATAAAACTCGGTTAAACTGCATCAGAATCATTTCGATTTTTGTAGTAAATGTACGACGATGATTGTTTAAGCAGATGCAAATGCAGTTGCAAAGAGTAGCTAGAGTACGAAAAATATGGGTGGAAACCAATTTTAGGTCGCATTTCCTAAATGATAGAAATAGTTCATGATTTTGCAGCAAAAGACCGTAGCTCTTCACTAATTATGATGCAGGGGGTTTCGAATATTAGCAGAGAAACAATTCGACTCACTCTTCCATGAGGATTTGAGTTAAACAAAGGTCTGCGCAAAGTTTGTTCCATGCATTTTAACTAATAAACATCATTCTAGAAAGGTCAGAATGATCTAAAGTTCCTGATAAAAATTGTTACGTGAGATGAAATGTGGTGTTTTCAAAAACAATCCAGAAACTAAGCTCGAAAGTGTGGAATGAAAAGCATGTTGAAGTCATTGAGATTATCAAATGGGCTTCGATGTGTAATTTGAAGGTTATTCTAAGCAGTGATTGACACTCGTAACAATTATGTTATATGGAGCCTATAGGAGAATACTTTACATAAAATATTTTTTTTAAAAAATTCAAAATACTAAAAAGTAATTTTACTGTCACACAGTGAGTAATGATATAAATTTTATGATTGGGATCAGATTCTTGTTATATTATGTATGTGCTCTCGTACTATGATGGGTGCTCGCTGCACTCAAGTATGAAGTTTATAATCAGAAATGAAATGTGCATAATTTTATTGAAGGACATAAATTGAATATATTAAGTTTATATTAAGTGCTACATTGAATCAATCTGCAATGTGTTTTCTTTTTTAAATTCATTCCATTGGTATGTTTATTCTTTTCTTTCCACTTTCACATAACAGGCAAACAAAGATATGAGAGAGTGATGTTATCTGCTTGTATGATAATTAATATGTTGGTCTTGCAATGTTCATAAAATTATGTATAATTTCCATAATAATTTTCCTTTAATATTATTTATTATAACATGCCTTGACATGGTTATGTGACGTATACGTAATGTTCATTTGACTGCTGGGTTTAATTTTATACTTACATATTTATTAAGCAGCCAAGTTATATTGGCTTGCTTAAACACATCGCATACTTGCCTTCTGATTTATTAAATTTTGTCTTGCAACTTAATTAACTGCGGTCATTGCTCTTTCCTTTTGTCGTTTTCATAATTAACCATTTTCATTTATTTTCTTTTCGCACAGGTGGACATATTGGACACTTCAGGTGACATGCAATTCCCAGCAATGCGCCGCCTATCCATTGCCACAGCGCATGCGTTCATGCTTGTGTATGCTACAACATCCGCCCCAAGTTTTCAGTGCGTCAAGCAATGTTTCGAAGAGATACGGGAGCAACGAGCGGACTTTCAGGTAAGCAACTGATTTATGTTAAAGTGAGCAAATTATGAAAGCCATAATTATTGCATGCAATTAACAAGTGTCACATTCATAATAAATCTCATTTAATTAGTACAATTTATTCGAATAAAAAAAGGAGCATTCATTACAAATATAATAAATATCTCGGCCTTGCACAAATGCGAAATATACTTTCAATATTATTGCTATTGCTATTGCTACTGAAATTGAAATTGTTATTAAATAATAAAGAAATATGCATATAATTAATTGTACTTCGAAGATTCAGAGTGAGTCTCTTTCCATTGGTTTCAAAAATGCTAAGGATGCAGATTGGTCTATCAACGCTTAATAAAGATTCAAAGAACCAATAGTAATATACATATATTAAATTAAATAATAAGGAACCTTTATCGAAATTTTTTTAAAAACTCTAAGATATTTCAAAGTGCGAAGGAAATAAACTTAGTATGAGAACCAATTTATTATGTAAAAGATGCTGTTGAGAATAAAAAGACTGGTTTTCTATTCCTTGAAATATATATATTAGTGTTGTTTTTTATTTATTGTACCAACATTTTCTTAATTACATTTGTCGCCATATTGTGCTTAATTTATATTTTAGTGATCTCCTCCAACAGATGCCATTGTATCAATTTTAAGTACTGAAATTTATTAAAGTCTTTTCTGATTAACTCAAATATTATTTTTTACAATTATAAAACTTATGTAAAACTTGTCACAATAGGATTATTTGTGTGACGGATTGTACTAATTCCCGTCCTTCCTGAATCTATGTAAAACTTTAAATTTTCTTAAAAAATAAACACAAATTGTCTTACTTTCTCTTGTGATTCTCATCACTTCCTCATCGTATCCGTTTTATGTGATACAAACATTAAACTTAAAGGATGCGTTTTCAGTTTTACCAAAGCCTACAGACATTTCAAATAAAATGGAGTTGTCAACAATAAATGGTAAATGGCTCTGTAAATCAAATATCAGAATTCAATTAATGTTGTGAAGCTTAGATTTAAGACTATACTACAATAAATACCTAGACAAAACAAACAAAATGTCCAGAATTTTATCCCAAAATTTCATAAAATGTGGGGCAGAGGTAGGGACAGATACAATTTTCCTTAGCGGTGTTGATCATGTGGTAAATATAAATGTTTTGATATGATTATTTGTACTCATCATAGCCAAGATTAGAGTCAAGACAATTTTATGAACGGTGACTTTCTTCACAGTGTCAGTAGCTTTTGGCCCTATAAGATGAATCATAAAGTCGATTGGTTTTACTTGAACATCTACTAGATTGGCAGGATGTCATGCTTAAAAGTTAAAAAACATTTTATGACTTAGTTATTGCTATGGTAAAGTCCTTAACGATTACCCCAAAACCTCAACTAATTTAGTGGTCAGAGCAGACGACTTTACAACGCAACCCCATGACGAGTTTAAAACTCTGCCTACTTCTGGGCAGCAATCACCAATCGCTCGATGGCCCAAAATGTATTAAATCATTTAATCCAAGTTATTAGGATTTCCTATAAGAGAAAGATTTAATCAACTAATATTTTGTGGATTTTCTAATGGCCTAAGTGTTACAAACATCATCCGAAATTAATAAAACCCTATACACCCATTAGTGTTGTGGAGTGTGTAAAGAAAAGAAATAATTTATTTGCTTTGCTGATCAAAGTGACCAAACGAGTGTGAAAATGGTACGTGCATTATACTACCTGAACTTAATTTAACTCAACAAAACTCCTTGAAAAGTTACTCATACGCAGCGTAGCACTTGGAAATTATTTAAACCATAAAGCAATTAGAGAACTCTGAACTTAAGTTTATATATGTCTACAAATGTAATGTGTACGCAATATATGTATGCGTGTATTAGTTATATATTATAAAAGTAAACTTTTCGTTTACTTTTATTTTCAATTTTAAATTGAATAGTTCAAGTGGCATTTTCGCACTTACTGCAAGTGTCACTTTTAGTGCTCACCAACTTTGAAAGTCTCTTCCATACACTTACTAGATACTTATTATTTTTTTGTTTTATTTTCCTTTTGATAGTTTTGATTCAATTTTCTTCATCTTCATCGTTTTCATTTTCAATTTTTGAACAGGATATTCCAATTGTCGTTGCTGGCAACAAATCGGATTTAGCATCAACGCACAGAGAAGTCAGACTGGATGAAGTTACAGATTGGATCTACTGCGAGCTACCACGTTTAAGGTATGAAATTTGAATATTTATATATATTGTACATACATTACTTCTACTGAATATTTGACATAAACCAGTTTTCTTTATTTTAATTAAATGAAATTTTCATAAAAATTAAATCAAAAATGGTCAAACGGAATTGGCAGAGGAAGAAATAAATGAATGAATAAATTAATGCATATTTATTGCATTTGTTGTGATTTTTTTGTGTGGTGCAAAACAAACGGCAATTAAGTGAAGCGACAAAGAACTTCAAAACGTGAAATTGGGTCAAAAACTTTTGCATACAAACTATGTCAACATCGAAAACAAACGCTATTCGCATTTTCCATTTTCAAATTGTGGAACGAACTACATTTTTTTGTCTTTTTTTGCCATGAAGGAAAAATGTGAAACGAAAAATAACAATTGCAATTATATTCAAGTGGTTGGCAAGACTTCACAAGAAATGCAATCGAATATGAACGAAGAAACGAGGGAAGAAGGAAGAAAGGAAGAAAGGAATGAAAGTAAGAAGGCTACCGGAAATCCACACAATTACACGGTGATTGTGCCACGTAAAAAGTGAAAATGCCACGTGAAACGCATTCACCAAAAACAACAAGAATAAGAACAAAATCAGCAGCAAAGTATGGAAGAAATTATTGTTGCAAAATGCTGGCATTTTGATAAGTAGGAAAAATTGTTGGGAAAAAACACGAGTAAGCAATAAATTTTATGTAAGCGCGAAACATAACAAAATGTCAGAGAGCGAGCGCTTCATAGATAAATGGACACAACAGACAAATAACAATGGACACAAAAAAAAAAGAACATCAGATATAACGAAAGACAAACCAACAATAAGCTAGATAGATTTGTATATGGGCAGATAAATAAGAACTAGTGCAACAATCATTTCAAATGCAATTAAGTGCAGTAAATAAGATTAGACAGATTAACAAAGAAAAATCTCAAAAAATTAACACTAAAAGCGTAGAAACTGAAAGAAAATAAAGTTCAATAGAAAACTATTAAATTTTCATGAGAAAATCTTGCAGATCACCTTGGGCATTACAAAATTAGCACTTTGCTGGTTATTTTCTTTTTCACTTTTCTCCTGATTAAGTTTATTGAGCCGCTTGAATATTTGAAAATTCACTTAAAAACAAAACAAAACCAAAGCCACCAGAGACAATGTGACAAATATCATCGATTTTGCCTTTTTTCCTCTTCTTTTCATTGAAAAGCTCAAGCAATTCAAATTTATTATAAATATAAGAAAAAAGAGATACAAGAACTAAAATTGTGGTTTAACATCTTAAATGTACCTATAAATTGGCTGAAAGCAACATTGAGAATTAATAGATTTAATGAAATGAAGATAAATATTATTTTATTTTTTGGAAATTCTTATGTAAAAATGACATATTAATTTCGATGTAATGAATCAATTATTGTTTGACATAAGAACATCCTAATGTCATTACTTCAATACAGAGGGTTATTAAATGTCGAGATCGCCCTAGGGTAGCATCTCATGGGCTCCCCTGTGGCTGCCATATATTTTGAAATATAATACGATAAGATGGGACACGTGTATCCTTAACAGGTCGACGTAACAGAAAAATGTGATAACAGTGAAGATGTCAAGAGGAATAGAATGTGGAATTTTGCGGTATATATGCCTACCCCTCCGTGAAACAGATGTGTAATTAATTGAGAATATTCTAAACCAACAATGAATGAATAAAAGATGAATCTTTTTTTATCATTATATTGTATACGTAGAATCTAATATTTGAGATATGAATAGAATTATTTATTTAAGGTTGGTAAATTTATAAATTATATAAAACGAAGTCTCCTTGCCACGTCTGTTAGTCTGAAAGCTATAAACGCAAAAAGTACCGAATCTATTTTCGGTTTTCACCAATGGATGGGGTGACTCATGAGAAAGGTTATGGATATATAATTTTCTAAGGTTTTGTGAAAATTTACTTAAATATGACGATGATTGTTGTTGGCTGTTTTGATTTTAGTCGCATCACCGGGAATTGCATCAAAAGTACCTAAAGCGCATTCAGAACTCAAGCTTCCCTTGAATTTAAACCAGACCGAAAAACCGAAATATCAATAATATCATTAATGAATTTGACTTTGAAGACGTGAAGATATTAATTTCACTCTCTTTATGCTAGAAAAACTTTGATCACCGCTACAATTGCTGACTGCCGCCGATACGCGCATTCTTAAGCTATGCCAATGTTTGAGTAAATTGTTTCAAGTTCTTTTGTTCATAGAATCGCGTTGGTTATTAGTGGCACTTCTCCGTCTCCGGCTGTCAAATAAGAACTTAAGTGAATAAATACATCGTTGCTAATACCCTCACTTTATTTTTGGATTCAAATTAATGAAAGTGCTTAAAAACGAAAATGTGTTGTAAAAACTATTGTATGCTTCTTGTCTCTTTTAAGGATCTGCTACAAATCTAATAAATTAATAAAAAATACCTTCGACAGATTCATGTTCCGCATTCTGTTTGTGTCCTTCTCGCATTCATTAACTAATAAGAGTTTGAACATTTTCTTTTTCTGCAGAAATCATGTGAATAAAACAAGTCCCCAAATAAATGCCGTTTGTGGTCATTCTAATTTCAATTTTATGCCTTTAGCTTCACACAGAAAGAAATATTTTTACCGAGGATTGCTCTCGTTAGGTGTTAATTTCTGGAAATGACTCTTTTCAATTTTTGCAGTCATTTACTCGAACTGATCAGCTCTTTTCAGATGGACTTGGTTGGATTGTATTTTGTTTTATCTACTATTTACTTATTTTATTTATTGGTTGTTTATGCTTATTTATTATAATAATGAAGTAGAAATAAAAGAATAAGAAAAAATATTAGCCATTTTTAAAAACTTTAAATGAAAAAAAAAGACCCAGAAAATGATTGATTTAACATTTGAAAGTTCATTACTCATTTCTTTTTGACAGTATCACAGTTGCTATAATTAAAGATAAAAGGTGTCGATTAAAACAAACATAATATTTAATATTTAATTTCATTAGTGAAAGTTTGTGTGTGCAAATACAATTCAAATTGAAAATGCCAGCATCTAACATTTAATATGTATATCAGATTCTGAGCCAACCACAGTATCAAAATCTTTTAAGCACCTGATTTGCCGCTTACAATAGTAGTGAGATTACATTTCTCTCGTTCCAATTTGGTGAAATAGTCTTGTCTTCGACTAAAGCCAATATGTGCACTTCTAATTCTCCAAGTGAACATCCTCGATTGGCTTGAATTATTTGTGAACTAAGTATGTATATAATCTTATTAACCAATGGATTGTTTTTGCAATCAGTAAAATATCACAGTATGTGTAAATGATTTGAAGTTCGCAAAAGCCAACACTTAAATTGGCTCATTAAGATAAAATAGTCAATTATGTAGTTTTGTCGAATTATATAATACTAAATTGCTGCCATCCAATTTCGATTTAAAGTCTTGCAATTGTCTCCATTCGGTGAACATTTTCTACTTTACCTTTTCTCTCCTTCCCAGATTTATTCGTTATGTGATGTCCTTAATTTGGTTGCTCCTAAGGCCCTAAAAAAAAAAATCTATAAAAATTGATAAATAAAAATATTGAACAAAATATGCGGTTGCTATTCTTATTTTAAGATTTTAACCAATAGTATTTTCCACTGATATTTCTCATTGATTTTAAGATGTTAAAACATATACTATTTTCAAATATCAAGAGAAATAAAAACGTGTCAACATTTGTATACGAGTATGGTAAAGTGACACTTAAATTTTCATAAGATTTTCACTTGACAACTATTAAGTGGCCGACAACCGATGACTGAATCCACAAACATATAGACAGAGAGACAGACCGATCGACAGACATATAGCCAAACATAAATTTCATCAACTTAAAGAAGTGAAGAATGTAGTAATAATACAATATACAAAGAAGTCCCGTCATGTTTTTTTTATAATTGTATGAAAGGAATATGCATGAACAAATACAATATGTGTGCATTTCTTGTTGTTTGTATGGAAATGTTGTTGTTTGGTAGTTTGGTCTTAACTGTTTACACAGCATTTTAATGCAATAATCATTTGAGCTTAAAAGAAAACACACGCGACGTACATAAAAAATCACTTATAGCCAACAATATTCGTGTCGAGTTCGCACTCGTACTTACGTACGTCTCATGTAATACTATTTATTTACAACATCGACATAAACATTCGAGTTGGGATTGGGAATTGGGAAAGGAGCGGAAACCCAGCAGGAGCAATTTAATGTTAAAGCGCTCGCTGCCAACACTTACATTTATTTCACGCTATCATTCACACATTCACACTCACACTCACACTGATACTCATACTCGTGCACTTTTAGACAGTAACAACAAATACAGTTTAATAATAGTCCAAGTATTGTATGCGAGTATAAGTATGAATACTAGTTGTAACAACAGCAGCAACAACAAAAATAATTACACGAAAGAAGACAAGCAAACATGAGGCAAAAATAAACACATACAGTAGAGTAGTAAATCCCTAAAGGATTCAAGTTTTACACAGATTGATGATGCGGCTTGACACACCTTGAACTTTTCACTTTTGCTGTGTTGCGGATGCGGATGCCGATGAAATGCGGCTGGCATCTGTTGTCGAATGTATCTGCCGCTTTAGTTTACTTTACTTTTCTTCATTTCAATAGCTTACTTTTGTGCTGAGATTTTAAGTTAATTTCAAAAGGCAGCCAGATAGTTGAGTATATTCTAGTAAAGATAAAATGCTGCCAATTTACTTTATTTACTCTATTAAACCTACTATGGTATAAGTGATGACAAACTGTTTATATTTAATCAAATCAAATTCAAAAATAAACATATAGTAATTTGCAAAACAATCATTTGTTGCTAACAATAAGCAAGTAGATGTGTATAAGTATGTTATGAATGTACATATATTGTATGGTATCTTCAGTGAAATATATACAAATTGATAGAATTAACCAAGTCTTAACTTTATAAGTTGGAGTTGTGGATATAAAGCAATTTTGCGGCAATTAAAAGAACGTAAAGAACTTTTGCCAGACACACTTCGTTCATTTTCTCTTACATAGAAGTACGCAGAAACCGCAGCCAATGTTTCGATCCCATAGGTAAACGCACTTGTTACGCTCAATTTAGCCATTAGTGATTTAGTACTTTGCCACTGAAGTAGTATTACATACAATATCCTGCAACATTTGTTATAGTACACTACACACAGACTATGTATTATAAAAGGTGTTATAACTTTAGTCTTATGTTTGTTTCATACTAATGAAAACTAAAAGCATTATATAGAGAATTTATCAAGCTACTTATATTAATAAAAGATCAGTTAAGAAAGAACTTCCAAATCTTAAAACAAAAACCTAAATAATTCCAAACGAGATGAAGAATCGAAGGCGAGCTATTGCAAGATATAAAAAATGAGCCATGTGTGAGTCAAACTTGCTCACGGAGGGTTTGTACCAGATTGGGGTTTGTATGAGAGGTACTCCCCCTAGTGGTCCGATTTGACTGATTCTAAGAATGAACTGTGCCTATATTAGAAACTTATGGTGTCTAAATTTCTGTTCAATAGTCCAAAAAACAAAAAAGGTTTCCGAATAAGAACCTGAATTTTAATGGTGGGTTTGTATGGGAGGTACCCCCCTAGTTCGCCAATTTGGCTGATTACAACAGATATGCAGCACCTTTTTCATAAACTTACAATGTCTAAATTTCAGCTTGATGGAACAAAAAACAAAAAAGTTTTTCGAATAAGAACCTGAATTTTAATGGGGGTTTTTATGGAAGGTACCCCCTAGTTGGCCGATCAAACTGAAATTTCGACAAAATAAGTTTCTGATGTATAGCCACCAATCATCCAAATTTCAATATCATGGGATTACTGTGTCGTATAGCTGCCATGCAAACCAAAATGTTTCTTATATGGGGACCCCTTTAAGTTTTTGAATATATTTTAGTTTTAGTATTTGCTGCTGATGCACGGAGAGAATTACACATTCTGTGAAAATTTCAACTATCTAGCTATTGCAGTTTATAAGATATGACCCAAGGACGGACGGACGGACAACGAAGTCTCTGCAATAGGGTTCCGGTTTGGTACCCTTTGGGTCCGGAACCCTAATAAAGAGTGGAGAAAGATAAATTTCTAAGCAGACCGTAAACCTCATTTAATTATGCCGTCCACGGTCTCCAACGGTTATTAAGCTGTCATATAAATCTTTCCTACAAAACTAATTATATTTTAGCCATATTAAAATAACGAATGTTCCTTTTTTAGAGGTATAGAACTTTAAGTTGGCAATACTTTTTTATACGAGTATGTGCGTCTGTGAAAGCTGTCACTTGTTTTGTGATTAATTTTGCTTGCCATTGTATCATAAATAGACTGACACATGAACAACGCCTGCAAATTGTGCAAAGATTTTAAGAAAACATGATTCATGATTCATGATTTTACAGTCGGCATAAACGTCCATCAGAGCAATTAATTCGAGAAACAGGACAACACGCATCCTCAGAGACATCGTACATATCAACGAAGCTATTGCTGGTGTAGAGCGTAGTATCCAGGAAAACCCAAATGAGTCCATTCGTGATCAACAAGTGGAGCTGTGTCCATCCACTTCATGGAAGATTTTCGTGCAAGAATTAAAGCCGCACGACTACCTTGTCAATGTGACCAAAACGAAATTGCTGTTGTTCCCGAAATTCAGAAGAAAATTTTGTTCACCGATGAAGCTCATTTTTGGTTGAATTGATAATGGTCAATAAGGTAAACTTCCAAATTCGGAGTAAAGAGAATCCTCATGCAATTGTCGAAACACCTTTACATTTTGAACAATTCACTATTTAGTGTGCATTGGTCCATCTTTCTTCGTTATAGTTTATGGTGACCGCTGCAGAGCCATTATCACTGGTTTTTTTTCTTACCTCCATTAAATGCCCTTAATCTGGAGGAGCTGTGGTTTCAACAAAACGGTGCAACATACTACATAGCGTGTGCCATAATTGAACTATGAAAAAAAAAAGCTCAGTACACGAATAATTTCGTGTAAAGAACCTGTGAATTGGCCTCCAAGATCATACAATATAACACCGCAGGACTTTAATTTTGTGGGGCTATATGAAGTTTCTGGTTTACGGCAATGAGTGAGAGACGATTGACGCCTTAGAATATAACATTTGCCACGTTATCACTGATATACAGCCTCCGTTGCTGCAAAAAGTGATCAAAATTTCGGCTTTCCGATTGGACTTACTCCAAGCCAACCGAGGTGGCCATATGCCGGAAATTATATTCAAATAAATAATGGCATGGAATCATCTTTCGTATAGAGCCAAATTCATGATAATTAACACCAATAATCTGGTTGGGTAACATTTATCAATTGGTCATAAGGAAATGGAAACGTACATACATTAACATTTATCACGATTATTGTCAAAATCTTAAAGATTAGATATACGAGGTCTGTTCAAAAAATAACTACAATTTTTATTTGTCTCGATTTTCGATATGTTTTTCTGATTGAATTGTAATCCAACCGATTTCCATTTATGTAAAGAATATATGATTTTTTGCTAAACCAGAAGTTAAAATTCTCGTCTGTTTTCTGTTTTAATTTTTTATTTGTTTGTTTTTGCTCTTCTTGCCATTTAGGTTGTTTTAGTTACTTTTATAGTTGTTACTTTTTTTTTGTATCAAGTCAAGCAAATTATGAGTATTTAGGTGTTCACTTTATGTAACTCAATTCACTTAAGGCTATTGTTAAGTGACTGTTTGACTTTCATTTTCTTTTCATTATTTTTCATGATTCTTTTGCTTTCATTTCACTTGTTTTTTTTTCCATTTTTCATTAGTTTGTTTCTTTTTTTTTTTTGTTTTTTGATTAAACTGACTGGAGCCTACTGTGAAGTTCAACATTGAACTTATTATTGTATAACCAACTTAAAGTACATATTACATAATGAACATGTTGGTTTCTTCATAAGTAGTATAAGAATAAAATTGACTTTGTGTGTAAAATTAGAGTTGGAACAGGAAACTTGTTCTTGTCTTCATTAAGCGTAAGGTTAACCATTTGCTTGTTATAATTAATTCTACCTACATCAAAGTGTATGCTTCTTTTATAAAGTTTCCTTCGGTTTCCTTTCTTTTCGTTTCTTCATTCATTCATTGTATGTGAAATACATACGAGTACATACAATACATAGAAGACCAAAGAGATTCTTCTAAAGTTCATGGATGAGAAATACGAGATATTGTTTCACCTAAAGAAAAAAAAATCGGTAAAAGAACTTTAATCTTCGTAATTGAATACCGAAAATGTATTAAAAACCCATAGTCTACTATATTTTGTGTTGGTCTTAGGATGTAAAAGATACAGATTTTTCCATATTGTTTCAATGGGTGACTACATTTACTGGATTGCATAATTTAGCTGTCAGTGGCACTGGCACCCATAGCACAGCAGCAGCAACAGCAGTAAAGGCACTGATAGCAGGGAAGAAGGATAACAGCAATAACAAAAAGGCTAACAACTAAAAGTATACAAGAAAAATAAAAAGAGGAAAATTAACTTGCTTTAAGTTGCACTCGGCTTTAATTAAAAAGCATTCCTTCTTACCTGCCTCCATCTACCCACCTACATATCTATGTATCTACTCAAATATAATACATACAAACAAACAAGCATACACACACACAAACACACACACACACACTTAACTACTTCTAACTAACTTAAGGAAAAAGCTCAACAACACCATCATGATTGTTATTTTAATTCTTTTCTTTTTCTTTATCTTCTTCTTTACTTTCATATCCTCCTCAGAGCTAAGGCACTTGAATGTTCTGCCAAGGAAGATCTAAATGTGACCGACCTCTTTAAAAGTTTGTTATCGTTGTCGCGATTTTTACCCGCCAGCAGCAGCAGCGGCAGTAACGAGGGCACCAGCGCCCTTAAGCGTCGTTCATCGGCCTATGTTAGTGCATCCTCAAGTAGAAGTAAGTACAATTATTGTTTATAAAAATAGTAAGTCGCCTTGGCCATTCTCCTTATTTTCAGTATTGTGGTCATTGAAATGATATTTCTTTGTATACCATATTTTTTTTTTTTAAAGTATATTTTAGAATATAACAGTGGTTCTTAAGCTTATGTAGTCCACAGACCCCATTTAGTTTTTCTTGAACCTTTTTTAGACAGAACAATCATTTAAGCCAGAGATGACAAACATTTATTGAACTGTGATCAACATTTTCTCAACAAAGATGTTTCCTAAGGGAAAAAAAAAGTTATTTCGGTTGATTTGAATTTGTATTGAATCCCCTTGGACCACTGCTTAAGATCCACTGCACTATAAGTTTTCAGAAATCGTTCTTCGAATTTAGTAACAAAGAGAATAGCAAATAAACATTACGAAATTACTAGTAAGATACAATAAATAGTCAAAACATTTTCATAAAGAAATCTCTTCTTTGAAAATTGATTTAAATAGAAAGAAGTTTACATGAATTCAATTTTATAATAATAAATAATATTTGTACATTTATACAAAGTATCTTCTTTCATTTGATTTCTTTTATGAAAAGAAATTGAAGACATTGAAATAAATTTTCTTGGTCTCTACAAAATTCATGGAAAACCTTAAATATTTTGTGATTAAATTGAATTGTCAATGATTCCCCCAACTCACTCATTCAACTACTTTCATTATAAATTGATATCAAATTTATTTAAACGAGCAATTCTTGAATATTATTATTTAATTAATTATTTGTTTAGTTATGACAAATTGCTGTTAACTTAAAAGTAAATGATAATAAATTAGTTATAGGAAAGTAATATACAATAAAAATATAAACTATAGCTTATAACTATTTAGTTAATTGATAATAAAGTTTAGATAGGAAAATAAAGTAATAATTAAAATGAAGCTTAAAAACCAATTATTTCAATTAACCCATCTCTGACTCGAAGGTGGAATTTATTTGCAAAATAGCTAGCTAAGCCACTCTTCAGAGCCACGTGTGGTCAGATACATATAATGGAACTGGTGCGATTAAAGATTGACAGTAAGGATAGGTGTTAGGATATCTTGGAAGCGGCTCTTACCTATATTCAGCAACCAATTTCAAGATTCTAGAAGGGGTGCCTTCCATACAAACCCAGATTCAAATTCAAGTCCTTATTAGAAAAACATTGAAATTGAGGCACTATAAGTGTCACCAACCATGTAAATTTCAAGACCCTAGGATATATACTACAAATCAGGGAATCTGTTGGTCAAGGAGGTGACTTGTTTTAAGTCGGTCGAACTTATCATTAGAATCTAGCACATCTATGGCAAGATCATTGGCGTGGGCAATTTCTTCCTTTATATTAAGCCTTATGTTAAAGTTTAAGACACTGTCAAATCGGAAGACATGCCAATAGACTTGTGATGAAAGGGTAGAGGAGACAATCAACACCTTTTCAGCTCATTACCAGTTCTATTTGATTCATACTTTTTCAATAAACGCCATTGTAAAAGTGCCATTTGAGGTTCCTCAAATTTTTAGATTGGTACTTCAGGGAAAATGACTATCTGTATTTGTGACTAAACAATGAGCCTTTAATCGCCTTAGTAAACTAGACTTACTACCGCTACCTAACCTCAATCTAATGTTTAACTTTTCATAATACTACATGACAGGCTTATCGACAAAGATTGCAACTAATACTTCCAGCACAGCAAAGTGAAACATTACGTCTGAATAATAACTAGGTTGGCATTGAGAAGAGTTGAGATAAATTACATAAATGAAAAGAAATTCATTTCCTTTATTTACAATGAAAATTTATAAAATATCTGTTAAAATTAGTAATTGAGAATAATCATTTTCAAAGAAAAGAATATTCAAATGAAAATTAGCATTATAAAGTAAATAAAATGATAAATACAAGTTAAAATAATAATATAATGTGAAATTTGAATTTTCATTTCTTATATAACATTTACTTATTTATATAATACACCACTTAATTTATAATTGCTAAAATAGGTTTTGGGTATTGACCCAACTAAGATTTAAAATATGTAAGAAAATTCAACTTTTGACAAATTCAATGAAAGGTGCCTTTAAATCATCATCAAATTCAGTTTTGGATAAACTCATTTAAATGAATTGTGGATAATTTATCTCTGCTCCAATTTCTTTAGGTCATCAACTTTGTTTGGCAAAAGTATCAATATCGTCAAATCTGAGTTCTTATTAATCAAATCAATCAATTTTGATAAAAACCTTTTTGCTAATTGAAACCAGGCCTTAACATATTGACTTGGACGACACTTGTGTTGGCTTAGACAGAAACAGATGATGGCAGATTATGTTACTTATTATAAGTTTGTTTTGCGACCAAAGTATTTATTTATTTATTTTACCAAAATAAACTTTTTCTCCTTAAGAACCAAAGTATGGTATTTTATTGCAATTTCGTTTAATTTCGGGAATAAGTTCCACTTTTTTGTCTACATACACTAGTTGGCCAATTTTTCAGACTTCAAGAAGTCTTTATAATTCTTTGCAAGCTCTGTTTTTTATTTTGAAAATGAGTAATTTTACTTTTTGAAGTCTTAGTTCCAAAATCCCACACTGGCCAATCGGGTGTATGAAGCCAAAAATGAGAAACTTATTTCAAATTTTAAGGAAATTTCAAAGAAATATTGTACCTTGGTTCGGAAGAAGAAAAAATTTATTTTGCAGATTCTTTAGTGGTCACTAATCAAGTAAATACTTGGATCGAAAACTTATAACAAAATAAAGAATCTGCTACCATTTGGTTCTGGCAAATAAGACACAAGTATTGTTCTGGTCAATGCAAGACTATTCTGGCAAATGAGTGACTGTGAATATAAAAATAAATCGGTGCCTCTTTGAAAATTAATGCTCGTATTAATGGGCGTGTCTCATTAAGTAGATGCCTTTATCATTGCGGATGAAAATTATGAAAGGTGGAAAGGTTTTTTTTTTTTTGGTGAGTAAAAAACAAAATTAAAATTAAATTTAATTATTGTCAAATTGTTCACTGCAAGAAAATTATCTTACTTTATATTGAATTTTAGATGGAATCAGCATAATAATCAGTAGCGACAAATCTAAATTCTTATAAAGTAACTCAATAGCCTTAGCGCCCAAATTCATGCATTCACGTAACCAAAATTATTCCTTTCGGTCATATAACCGCCATGCAATATCTTTCTAGTCAATTGAAGTTCCTTTCGACAGTCATTGTAGTTCTAAAGGGATGAACCCATTCCATCTTAAAGTATATTGCATGTGGACCAAAAACTTATTGTGTCGAAATTTCAGTTTCATCGGACCACTAGGGGGCACGTCCCATACAAACCCATCTTACAATTCAGGTTCTTCTCAGAGTAACTTTTTTGTTTTTTGTCCTATTGAACTAAAATTTAGATACTATAAGTTTCTAATCAATGTCCATGAAATGCGTAAATTGCAAAAGCCTAGAAATACTGGATCGTATAGCTCCCATACAAACCAAAACGCAAATTTAGGTTTTTATTAGAAAAACTTTTTTGTTTTTCTGTTATAGAACTGAAATTTGAACAGTATAAGTGTCTGACCCATATTCAATACCCATGTAGATTTCAAGACCCTAGGATTATTGGGTCCTACATAAATATTTCGGTCTCAGTGTTGAAATGCTCTACAGCTGCGGTCAAAATAATAGTAGCGCTAGTTGGAAAATGAATTTGATAAAAAAAAAATGAATGAATTGGTGTTTTAATGTACCAAAAATATTTTTTTTTAAAGTATGATGTGTTAATGAGAAAATCATAAGGAAATAATAACAACTTTATGTCATATGACAATAAAAAAAAAATTTTTCTCAAAAGTTCAATTAATTTGCACGGTCAA